>JALIGW010000001.1:275901346-277161346 GCA_023053685.1 Diadophis punctatus similis | reverse complement strand
GCCAAACTATGGTTCTTTGAGGACCTGCGGACTTCAACTCCCAGAATTCCTGAGCTAGCCATGCATGCATGGCTGGCTCAGGAATTCTGGGAGTTGAAGTCCGCAGGTCCTCAAAGAACCATAGTTTGGCCACCCCTGTTCTAGAGCATGGGTGTCAAACTCAACCGCGTCACATGACGTATCACAATGTTTTTTGCCTTTGCGGAGCTGGGGTGGACATGGCCTGTGTCTGATGCATCTGGCCCGCAGGCCGCCAGTTTGACACCTGTTATAGAGGCTTGCCCTGTCAGTGTTTCAACTCTGAGCTACAAACATTTTCTTGTATTGATGTTTAGCTTAATGAAGAGAAGATTGAAAGGAAACAAGATAGCAGTCTTCCAACACTTGAAGGGCTGCAGAAAAGAGAGCGGGAAGAGAGTGCCTATTTATCCTCCATTGCACCTGAGGGTAGGGTAGGATAAGAATAAGGTGACCAGACATCCTGCTTTTAATTTTTAATAATTTGTCCCGTGTCCCGTGGCGTTTCAAAAAAGTCCCGCTTTTTAAATTTGAATTTGCCCTGCACACCCCTCTGCCTCCTGCCTCGCCTGCCTCCTCCTGCCAGGCGGGGAGGGAGGGCAGTGAGAGGGGCAGCGGCGGTCTTGCCTGTTCATCACCGCAGAACCGAAGAAGCTGGTCGTGTTCACGGCGCGGGGCTTCCCCGCCCGCTTTCCCCGGCCGCCGGGACACCGCCATTTGCGTTCTTTTGCCCTCTGTGCAAGCAGAACGCTTTGCGCAGAGGGCAAAAGAACGCAAATGGCGGCGTCCCGGCGGCTGGGGAAAGCGGGTGGGGGAAGCCCCGCGCCGCGAACGCCACCAGCTTCTTCGGCTCTGCGGCGACGAACAGGTAAGCCTGCGCCGGTAGGAACCCACCCCTGGCTGCGATGAAGGGGGGGTGTTTGAGGGGGGTGCACAAAGCTGCAGGATAAGAGAGATGGACCCCTCCCGTCTTGCTCCCCTAGAAACCCCCCCCCCCCGTCAATGGTGTCCCGTTTTACAAAAATAAAATCTGGTCACCTTAGATAAGAAGCAATGAGTGAAGTTTGTTAGAGGAAGGTCTAATCTGGAAATGAGGAGGAATTTCTGATAGTGATAATTATTAAGAAGCTTCCTTCCCAAAGTTGTGTATGCTTTATCACTGGAGGTTTTTAAGAAAAGATTGGACAACCATTTGTCTGAGCTGGTATGAGGACACCTTCCAGCCCTATGATTCTTTGAAAAACAATACTTATTTGGATTAATGACAGATATATAGTAAACGGATAGATGGTAGATAAAAGGTATGAAATCAGATACTATAATTAATATACATGTTATACATTTTATGAATATATTTTATGTAATAATCATGTATATAATCAGATTGGAAAGATGCTCCTTGGGAAAAGCATTCCATTGCCAGAATGCTAGTGCAGGCTAATCCTCACTCTTAGCCCTAGTTGACTCTGCTGCATCTCTAAAGATAGATAATTTATAATAACAATTGCAATATTCAGACAGTATTGTATGAAATACTATTCCTCTATTAACCTTTTCTTTGCTCTCTCTTTTTAGATGATTTTTATCAGCTGTGCAACATAGTAAACGAGTCTGGACTCCGAGAAAGGCCCAGCTATGAGTATGGGTCAAATCAGGACAGTCATCAACATGAGCTTTACATCCCAGATCTGGAGACCTATTTGAATCGCTTGCATGAGGATGGAGCAGCTGATACCAACAGAGAAGCAAGCAATGCATTTGAGGATAGCGCAACACCACAAAGACAACAGATCCATCCAGATCAGACACAGCCTCGCTATATGCCTGAGCACGTTGGTAAATGTCAGGGAAAAATAAATAAAAGCTCAGTTATGCTTAGGTACATACTACCAGTATATTACTCCAACTGTAGGCATTTCAACCTTCAATCCCATTTCCTGCTTTTTAAAGAACAGGTCCAGAAATTGGCCAAAAATGCAAGAAAATCTTAGTTTCAGCCAAGGGCTCAAGCTAGATTCTTCCAACATCCAGAGAGAAGTTCTGTAATGGCTAATTCCACAGAGCCAGTTGTGCTAATCCAAATGAAGAGATTATGTATACCACTTGCTGGATCATACAGTTGGAAACCTCTCTGATTTCTTCTTGTAATCATTTTCATGTGCAAGTATTCTTAATTGGATTAAAGAAAGAGTAGGTGCCATCTAAAAAAGGACAGTGTACACACACACACACACACACACACACACACACACACACACACACACACACACACACACACTTGAAAGAACCATTTGGCATTTTTCCTTCTACAAGATTATCCTATATTGTTTTTTAATATCTGTTTCTTACTCTCTCATCTTTCAGAGCAGTACAGCAGCTTTGAAGGGCTACAAGTAGAAGAGTGTGGAATTCTTAATGGCTGTGAAAATGGACGCTGTGTGCGTGTGCAGGAAGGCTACACTTGTGATTGCTTTGATGGCTTCCAGTTGGATTTGAAGCTCATGGCCTGTGTCGGTAAGTACCATAGTTCTGTGGAAGAAAATATGGTAGATCTTGTCAAAAACAGTACAGCAAAGAGCCCCAAAAGCCTGAGTTACTAATGAGGGCTATGCATACTTTTAAAATGTTGTTAAACTTACTTTTAATTGTTGAAGAGGTTTTTAGTGGGTTCATTGCCATTGTTACTATGCCAAAAATAAGCAAACCGCATCATCACTTAGTGTGTATATAAGCCAGACCAGGGGTCTCCAACCTTGGCAACTTTAAGACTTGTGGACTTCAATTCCCAGAATTCAAAGTTTAGAAGAGCTTTACTCACTCCATCCTTATAGTAAAGTCTTTATGCACTATGAGGTTAACTCAGAAAGCAAGTATCTCAATGTTGTACAATGATTATTTGAATTCTGCTCACTTCAAATAGCTTTTGAATCACCTTCAGTTTAAATGAGATACAAAGAACAGCCATGATATGACCTTTGACAGGATAGGAATTTATTCCTATCAGAGGCGATATAGATCTTGCTTCCTTGAAGTCAATAAAACCGAGATTTAATTCTAATTAACAAAATATTTATTTCAGTATAAAAGTAACAAAATATAAACCCTGATAAGCTACATTTTCTCAGCTAAGAATTCACGTCTGCATTGGGCGAGGCTCACAGGAGAAGAAGGAAAGGAGGAGACTCCTGGAATGCACACATGCGCAGTAATACATGTCACATGTCTGCTTGATTAGAAAATACAGTAAATCTAGAAAAATAGTAGAGAGGCTCAACTGGCAATATTCACATCATGACAACCTTATAAACTAAAAGGGAAGTGAGAAAGTTTCTATGTTGTTGGATCTGAATAGCATTCTTTTTTTTCCTGTCCCCATCAGATATCAACGAGTGTGAAGCAGCAAATGCATCCATGATTCTTTGTAAAGGTAATGCCTGTGAAAACACAGAGGGCTCCTATCACTGCACTTGCTCACCTGGCAGTGCAGCTTCAGTGACGCCTCACTGCATTCCAGAGATTGCACAAAATCCAGAGGCGGCATAATTCCAAAAGATGAGTTATAAGTGGAGGCAACATTTTCAGCCATTTGCTTCAAGAACTGGAAATCTGTGCAGCCAGAAAAGTGTTTCAGGGAACTCAGCAGCTTTAAAACATTTTATTTCCCAGAAAACAAAGACTCAACCATATGGATCTGTTCAATTACAGTATTTCAGCCAGTGTAAACACTCAGGGCCCAATCTTCATATACTGTATGTGCATTTGAAAAACTATCACGCCGTTTTTATCAGATTTTTGGTCTTGTTACTAATTTGTGTTGGATAGACCAGCAGTACATGCCTTCCTTCCTGTACATCTTTTGTTTCTCTGCTTATATTACAGGTGAACAAATTTGTGCCCCCCCAATTATTCCTACAAGGCTTTATCCCTTTATTGTACCAATTTCTCACTTATCCCATGTCATCTTACATTTCTTTACCATTCATAGAATGCTGCTTTCTAAATTTACTTATAATCTTTACTCTAGCCTTTTCAGAAATAGTCTGAGCTTTGTGTACAAAATGGGCATGTCTGCCTCACAGCTACTAATGCATTATGTCCTCTTTTTAGCACGACTGAAGGAAATTCACATTCCACAGATAACAGACATTTGGCTTCCAATTGAATCCAGCCAAAAATCTATTTAACCTTCCCTTAAAGTTATCCTTATTAGCAAATCAAAAGACACAGTGCCCTACATCCAAGCCCACACATTTTGCCCTGCAGAGTTAGAGCAACTATTTATAGTTTGATTGTGGCTTAGACTTCATTGGCCTTTTTTGGCTTTTCTGTTCACCACAAGCCAGGGACATCCAACTGCACCTTCTGTGATTGCTGGAATGTTACTTTGGGAAGTGGGAAAGGTTATAGCTCTTTAGTTTTAAAAAGTAATGCAGAGTTTTCCATTGGAAAAAAATACATCATGTTAAATAATTTTTTTTAAAAAAATTGTGCCTAATAGTTTATAGACTGGGGCTGGTCATATATGTTTCTACCTTCTCTTTCTGAACTGGAAACTCTTGGGAAGAACCAGATAAGTAGCAGATCCTGTTGGTTCAACAAGTAGAAGAGAGATGGCTAGTTGGGAAAAATACTTTTACAGATCGAGCAAATGAAAGCATTCTATATATGACAGTATAGCTTCCAGCAGTATCCACCACCACACCATCATTCACATATGTAAGATGCTCTTTAGAGTATTAGGAGACTCTACTTAGCTAACTATGGCTGGTACCAAAAAAACTAAGCAGAGCTAGTCTTGGATGGAAGATCAAGACTTTTTTCCAGGTGTGTAGGCTTGACTGAAAAATTGAAAGAACATCTCAAAAAGAGGCAATACAAACCATTTCTATATTGTTGCCAAGATAACTACACAGATACCTTCATATAATTACTGGATGTCAAAATCACCTCGAAGGAATCTTTTTATCATAAGCAAATATTTTCACTATCATCAAAAAAGAGACAGAAAGTTTAATTCTGCTGGTTTATTAGAAACAGTTACAAAAGCTGACTGCATTGAGGAATACAATCCACAGCAACTTTAAATGACTTACAAGACAGTGCAAAATTATTAACATAAATTATTTCTGCATAGAGATCAAGTGCCATTTGGTTTGGCATCTGTGAGTATATCTACAGAATTAGTCACAAAAGGTGGCTATCCTGTCTTGTTTTGGCTCCAGGTGGCAACTATAGTTGTAAAAAAATAGTTTAGGTTATGATATAAAGAGGAAGAGGGGAAAGCAGATGGAAATTTGCAGCCAGTATCTGACCACAAGAGGCACTGAAAAGATAGAAACACAGTAATCAATTTTGCTGGGCCAGGGGTCTTTTAGAAGAAATTTTTGTGGTAGGTATTCTATATCAAGCAATATAAATCCTCCAGAATTCAATTATAACAAACATTGCCCTCAGTTACAGCAAGATATCCACCAACCCACTGTTTATTCTAGCTATCCATTTTGTTCTTCATCTAGACTATGTCTCTGAGAACAATTATTGCACAGATACTATAGAATAAACAGGAAATGCCTTGTGTAGCAAAATATTTTACTTGTCTTTATCAAACTCCGCCTTCCATCCTCTGTAACCCTTGAGGGCTAAATGGCTTTTTTAACTGGTAATTTCAACCGGAATCATCCAGCAAAATAGCAATGCTTCTTGGTCATCAAATAACTCCCACTTGACAACAAGTTTAATCTAGAAAAAAAAGGAAAGTAATGAAAATAATTGATCCTCATATATTAAGATTTGGGGTTATTGGAGGAAAAAATTACAAAATGCCATATGTGAATTTAACTTGAACTTGAAATAAGTTTCATATCTTTCTCATGTATGTTTGAAAGTAGAGATCATACTCATAACTCCCTTGCCATAACTCCCTTAATCATCGAATAAATTTATGTCCTTGAATATTGAGCCGAGATGGTGCAGTGCAGTGGTTAAATGCAGCACTGCAGGCTACTGCTAGTTCAGCAGTTCAGCTGTTCAAATCTCACCGGCTCAAGGTTGACTCAGCCTTCCATCCTTCTGAGGTCGGTAAAATGAGGACCCAGGTTGTTGGGGGCAATATGCTGAACTCTGTAAACCGCTTAGAGAGGGCTGTAAAGCACTATGAAGCGGTATATAAGTCTAAGTGCTATTGCTAAGTGCTAATATTTGTTAGAATTGTTACATTTTGCATCCCTTGCTCTGAGGGATAAAACAACTGAGACAGGCGTGGGTTCCTGCCGGTACGCTCTTACCTGTTGGTCGCCGCAGAACCGAAGAAGGCGGTGGCGTTCGCGGTGCGGGGCTTCCCCCGCCCGCTTTCCCCCGCCTGCCTAGACGCTGCCATTTGCATTCTTTTGCCCTCTGCGCATGCGCAAAGCGTTCTGCTTGCGCAGAGGACAAAAGAACACAAATGCCGGTGTCCAGGCGGGCGGGGGAAAGCAGGCGGGGGAAGCCCCGCGCCGCGAACGCCACCGCCTTCTTCGGTTCTGCAGCGACCAACAGGTAAGAGCGTACCGGCAGGAACCCACCCCTGAACTGAGATCATTATTTTGTGAAGTCTGAAGTCACATTTGCATATACATAATATAATGATCTATATGACTACAGAGACCGTATCATTTAAGACTGCCGAGGGCAGATATAGCTGAACATGTTAAAGAAACAATTCCTTGTTCTAATTGAGGTCTCCTCCCAATATGCTGATATTCTAAACGTGGGAAGGTTTCATGGAGAGAAGCACTGTATGAAATCTTCCACAACCTGTATAATTTAGAAATTGTATTTTCACAAAGTCAGACAAATATGTGAGCTAATGGTCTTTCACTGGAGAATGGAACCCTATCCCTGCAGACTTAAACATTCCCATTGCAAAAGCAGCCAAAGTAAGACCAAGTGGTCAATTATGAGCAGCGGTTAGAGGCAGTACTGCAAGCCACTTTAGCTGACTGTGATCCGCAGGTCAGTGGTTCAAATCTCACCGGCTCAAGGTTGACTCAGCCTTCCATCCTTCCGAGGTAGGTAAAATGAGGACCCAGATTGTTGGGGGCAATGTAAAAAATATACATTGCTTACTGGTGTAAACCGCTTAGAGCAGTGATGGCGAACCTTTTCTCCTTCGGGTGCCGAAAGCGCGTGCGTGCGCGCTATCACGCACATGCGAGTGCCCATACCCATAATTCAATGCCTGGGGAGGGCAAAAACGGCCTCCCACGCCCCCGCAGAGGTCCTCTGGAGGCCGGAAACGGCCTGTTTCCCAACTTCCAGAGGGCCCAGTAGGCCTGTTTTCCCCCTCCCCAGGCTCCAGAGACTTCCCTGGAGCCTGGGGAGGGCAAAAACGCCCCCCGGAGGCCCTCCAGAATCCTAAAATGTTCTCCCAAAGCCTCCGTGTGAGCCAAAAATCAGTTGGCCGGAGTGCACATGCACGCTGGAGCTGAGCTAGGGTAACAGCTCGCGTGCCGGCAGATATGGCTCCGTGTGCCACCTGTGGCACCCGTGCCATAGGTTCGCCATCACTGGCTTAGAGAGTGCTTGCATTGTGAGGCGGTATATAAATCTCACAAATAAAAAAATTAAATAAATCTTATTTCATAAATGACATAAAGAACCATGAAAAGTAGCTCCAAGTACAGAGATCAGTCTACTAAGAAACTCACAGATGGGTACTCGCTCTTTACTGGCAGCTTGTTCACGTAGCTGTAAGAATGACCACTGACGATAGGGCACTTGATACCACTCTTGCATCCATCAGGCTCTTCAAGTGGGAAAGGAATGTCTACGAGCATCACTTCCCCATATACCTTTGCTTTGCTGCCTTGGCTGTCAATTTCTGTGGAAGAAAAATGAGATTAATCTAAATAGGACAAGGAATGGAGACTACAACACTGCATTTCACAATAAGGAAGTGTTCTCAATGTCCCATGTCCAGTCTGCCTCCTTTCCTATCCATTAATCCAACTGCTTTATAATGTATAGCACTGCAGATCAGTAAGTCTCACTGATGATGAATTTTCTGCTTTACTTCCCTTTTCTGAGGTTCTTACAGAGAAAACACTTCCATAAATAAAACCCACTGCATATAAACCATTTTGTACTGTGCATATACTAGAAAATCACAGCCATTTGCAATTTTCCCAACCATATATACAGCAACAAAAGAAACACTGAAAATCATGTTCTACATAGAGTTGTCATGGGTTTTTGTCTATGAACTCCATTAAAACTACGTATAGCTGATTGCTAATAATGATTCTCAGTGAAATTGTTTCATATAAAATTGCTTTTATATAACTATTCTAAATGAATGCATTTATGTGTAGGACATTTGGAATGATGAAAATAACCCCATTATGAATGCTGAAAACATTCTGGAAAAGTTTCGGTTGGGAAATTAATCTTGTACTTCAAAATGAATAGATTATACTTACTACTGGAAAATGTAACATTGACGCTGTAAGACTCTCCCTTGTGGAGACGGCAAGGTAGGGTAGGGCAAGGAGTAATATTAACCTCCAAAATACTTCCATCTTTGGAACCTGTGCAGAAAGAATGGAACCACATAATTTTGGAGCAACCCTCAAATTCCACAATAATAGACATGGCCTTGTAAATTTTTACATATTCATATATAGTGTCATCTGTCTTTGATTGACATGCTTATCACTTTAAGAGATAGGAAGAATCATAAGCAGTGCAGAAACAACAAGAATCAGAAGGCAATCAATAAAAAGGATTCAAAATTGTACCCAGTAACTTTAGGTTACTAAATCCATCTAGTTATTTGAGAATGAATCATGATCAGCAAGAGGTAAAGGTTAAGGAGAATACATTTTCACCCGTGTTCATGTCATATTATTAATGCAGAATAGATTACTCTATTCCAAATAAAAAGCACAAATAATCCACACACTTTGCAAGGGCATTGTCACCCAAATCAGTATATTTTTTTAAAAAAATGTTTTTAAATACATTTCATTATTAGAATTATACTATTGTACTAACTCTCTTCTTGTCACAGAATAACACAAATAGTATTAGTGATTTAAAACTCACACAAACACATCCATGAGTAAAATCAACAACGGCAAATACAGGTTGTCTTCGACTTACAATCACAATTGGGACCAGAATTTCTATTGCTATTCATATACAACTTCTATTGTTTTATCAATGTATAAAATGCAAATAAAAATAAAAATAGGCAATTAAGGGAAGGAAATAGCAAGGGGAAAAGAAAATATGAGGTACAAAGGAAGGAAGAAAAGAGAAGAATATATGTTTTTTATTTGGCTAGCACTTCTGGATTTTGTGCTTGTGATGAAAAAAAATGAAACTTTGACTTTGGTCTTGCCAATTAGATAGATTTGTTGTTACAGAAATAGTTATATACTAATGTGTAAAAGTAAAAAGTTGAGGTTGTAACGTCGTTATCTTGTACTGTGTTATAAAGAGTCGGAAGTTAACGCCTTTTTCTTTCTTCCCTTGTACCTCATATTTTCTCCCCCCCCTTTTTTCTCCTTTCCTTGGTTTCCTGTTTTTATTTTTCTTTGTATTTTATACACAGAGTTTCTATTGCTAAGCAAGGTGGTTGTTAGGTGTGTTGCACCCAATTTTGTGACCTTTTATGCCAGGGTTGTTAAGTGAATCCAGCTTCCTCCATTTGACTTTGCTTGTTGGAAGCTAGCTGGGAAGGTTGCAAATGGTGATCAGATTACAGATTACAGATTAACAGAGTTGGAAGGGACCTTACAGGTCATCTAGTCCAACCCCCTGCCCAAGCAGGAGACCCTACATCTGCCTCTACCTAGGATTGAACTCACAACCTCCTGATTGTGAGGCAAGAGCTCTACCTCTAGGCCACAGCAGCTGGGTGTTGACCCCAGCATGCTGCAGCCATCAGAAATACCTGCCAGTTGACAAGTACCCAAATTTTGATCACATGACTATGGAGGAATGCTGTGACAGTTGTAAATGTGAGGACTAGTTGTAAGCCATTTTCAGTGCTGTTCCAACTTTGAATGGTCATTAAATAAATGGCTGTAAGTCGAGGTCTATCTATACCAGGGGTGTCAAACTCAAGGCCTGGGGGCCAGATCTGGCTCATAGGGTGCTTAGATCTGGCCCGTGGGGCTGCCCTAGAAACAGCAAAGGACTGGCCCATAGTGCCTCTGCCAGCAAAAATGGAGCTCGGGAGGGCTGCATGCGGCCCTCACAGGCTCCATTTTCAGCTGTGAAGGCCTCCTGCTGCCCTCTGCCAGTGAAAATGGAGCCTGTTTTCGCTGGCAGAGTGCTCGGGCCACCACAGATGCCCCCCCCCGACATGAGTGACATCAAACTGGCCACGCCCACCCTGGCCACCCCACCCCAGAGGTCAAACACAACCCTGATGCGACCCTCAGTGAAACCGAGTTTGACACTCCTGATCTATACTGATTTCAGACATGTATGTTTTTTACATACAGTACTTACAGATTAGTGATATGAAATCAGGATATTAATCTTCAGGTTTCTTGGACAATTTCTTAAATATTACCTTGCTTTGTGCAAACAGCGTTTCCCTGTTTTCGTCACGTTTCTGATTAAGAAACTCAACAAATTAAGTAATGACAAGCTTGCTGAAATATGCCAAAATTGCATTTCAGAGCAAGCAAGATCTATTGGGAGGGCATTTAGGAGTTTTAAGAGATAAAATATGGAGATTAAGTATCCGTGGACCAGAAGGTACTAAGTTTGCTCCTTTAAAATACATGACCAAAAACCATTCAGCCTTGGGGCCATTCGGAATTCAAAAGACATGCTGGTGGCTTGCCATAGCTCATCTATCTATCCATTTGTCTAGATTGGTAATAGTAAGAATCAAGCATTATTTAAGATAAGTACTAATCACCAAATCTTGGAAGAAAGATATGACCACAAATCTACAGATGGCTTATTGCTCTTTGGAATGAATTTATTTATTCTCCAACTGCTAGCCCCCCTCTGCAAATCCATTATGGTGTGCTTTTTTCACTACAAGGAACTCTTACTGTCAAAATTATTTGGCCACCGTATGTCAAGGACATCCCTAACAAATGTTCTTAAGTGCAGAGTTTGCATTTCTCCTGTAAAAGTTAATGACAACTATAAGAAAAAAGAGAGGACATTTTTAGGGTAAAGTCCTTGACCCCAGTGATCTTAGCCATTGGAAACCATGCCCGTTGCTATATCTGTATATCCCTCACCTACATAGCCTCTGCTCTGGTTCCCTTTTTTAGATTATAATGGTACAAAAATGCTGCTTTTTATATATAGAATTTCTTTGACGCAATCCTGGTGCTTTTTAGCACAAACAATAAAATAAGAAAGAGAATCAAGATTAGTTCACCATGACTGTTAGCAAATGAATCCTCTTCACTTTACTGTGTCCTAAATACACTAGCATACACCATAGCAAATGAAAGGAATATGTGAATCAGCTGTTTGTATTCTGCAGAATATGACTTTTATCCTCATATGACTGATGCATCACTAATGTATCAGTGCCTGTTTTTGTTATTTGCCTCAACTATGCATACAGCTGAAACAGGAAATTGCCGAGTTAAATTTGAATTGCCAGATAATTTTAGAATATTCCTATTCAGGAACAGAATGAATTAGGCCAGTCGTATCTAGGACTTTGCAGGTCTACTCATAAGTAAGCCCCAGTGAGCTCAGTAAGGTTGAGATGAACATAGTATAATCTTGAGGATGTTATGGAGTCGTGGAGCTCAGTTGGTGACTTTGAGCCAGTCATTCTCAGCCCAAACCACTTCAGAAGGTTCTTGTGGTAGTTATTATACTAGGGGAAATCTCATATAAACCATTTGAACTCTCAGATGAAAGATAAGTGTAGATTTTTTTAGAGAGATCAGACACAGCCCTAAAGTTTCGTTTTTATGAAAAATGTTCTATTTATTAATTTTTATTTATACAAGTTATAGGCTGCTTGATTCCCAATTACTCTGGGTGGTTTATAATTAAGGAAAAAATAAATGAAATAAAGTATCCTTCATTCTGTCCACAGCCTAGGACAGTGATGGCGAACTTTTTCGGCACTGAGTGCCCAAACCGGAACACGCGTGCGCGCCGGAGCCCCGGAAACTCAAAGACCAGATGGCCAGTGTGCATGCGTGCGCCGGCCACCTGGACTTCGGTTTTCCGGTGCTCCAGCATGCGCGGTGGCTGGTGTGCATGCTGGTCTTCAGGTTTCCAGGGCTCTGGTAAGTGGCCCACACGCATGCACACCGTAAACCAGAAGAGTAGCTGGCGATGGCGCATGTGCCCCCAGAGAGGGCTCTGTGTGCCACCTCTGGCACGCATGCCATAGGTTCGCCATCTCGGGGCTACGATGATAAAGGTCTTTAATAGCTTTCTGCATGTCGTCAGGATGGAAGCCATATAGATCTCGGGGGGGGGGGTATATTATTCCACAGAACAGGCACCTATGACAAAAACGACTTGCTTCTAGACCTCATAAGATGATGTAGCTTAAGTAATGGGGCCCAGAGTATGCCTGTTCTGCTGATCACACTAGGAGGGCATAAACACCTGGAGATAGGCAGTCCATTAAATCAGAGTTCCCCAACTTTTCTGGGTTGGTGGCCTGGAGGGAAAGGGAGGGGCGGATACCTTTAAGTGTGCATGCACATGCACGAACGGGGCCACGAGCAAGCAAACGGGGCCGCGAACACACCTGCGATGCAAACAGGGCATCTGTGTGACGCTATCACAAATGGGGGGGTATGTGCGAGGGCACACGCACTGGCCAGCCACTCACATGGCCCAATGACCAACAACCCCTAGCCTAGTAGTGGGCTGCAGCCCACAAGTTGGGGATCTCTGCATTAAATAACCTGGCCCTATACTATTAAGGGTATTATAACTAGTAACCAGAACTTTGAATTGCACCTAGAATACCAACAGGTAAGCAGTGCAGCTCACAAAGCAGTGGGGAGTGGGTGAGTGTCATACAGACATAACAAGGCATGGCAACATTGCCCATTCACTGCATTCTGCACTACTTGTAGTTTCTGAGTGGACTTCAAGGACAGCCCATTCGAATAATCCATTCCTGAGGTGATATGGCATGACTGTCTAAAGAGCTCCCCCAGTTCAGAACAGAACATTATCTTGTGTTCGCTGATGTTTACATCCTATTAAAACTGTTTATAAGACAACCGTCCAATGAAATTATACATAAATCTATTCAGAATGAAAGTACTAAATGTACTTCAATAAACTGAGAGCCAGTTTGGTCTAGTGGTTAGGAAAGCAGGAGATTGTGAGTTCATTTTCTGTCCTAACCATGAAAGCCAGCTGGGTGACTTTGGGCTAATCACTCAGTCCAACCCACCTCACAGGGTTGCTGTTTGTGGGAAAAATAGAGGACAAAGGTGGGATGGATAGTTGTCACCTTGAGTTATTTGTAAAAAATAAAGGCAGGATACAAACAAAAAAAATATGATAATTACAGCCAACTCTGGATGAAATAATTTGTCTTTAAGAAAGGCAGGAAGAATGCCATTAGCTTGACTCCTTCCTTCCTTCTGCCCTGCACACCAATCCCCTTCGGTTTCAGAGAATTCCCTCAGGGAGAGTTTAGAGCAGGGCTGTCAAACTCATGGCCTGCGGGCCGGATGCGTCACACGCTGGCCACGCCCGTGCCCGGTTTAGCAAAGGGGGGAAAAAGTCACAATAATCACAAGATGCCTGTGCTTTTTCTGGGAAGTCGGGGGGGGGAGAGAAAAAGAGAAAAATGTTTGTACTTTGTACTAATAAAACTTTTTGAATAAAATAAAATAAAAAAATAATAATCACAAGATGCCACCGTGACGACGTGAGTTAGACACTCCTGGTTTAGAGGGGACTTAATAGGAGACAATCAGAAGAAAAATGCACGGGGAACTCAGGTTTACAAGGCTGAGAGCTGCATTTGGAATCTGAGTGACCTGAAGAGCCCTGCTGTCAAAAGTAGATAAAAGCTAGAAGACAAAAAGGATAGCAAATGACCAACTACATTGAAATGAATTAATTAAATCTGACCATACTTCCAGTTTCAATGAAAAACCTGCAACTGTAATTAGCAATCCTAGCAGAAATGCAAATCTGCTTTGCACATTAGATTTTCCTGCATGCATATATTATCTCTCTGCAAGACATTGTATATAACATGGCTGTGGCAGAAATCAGGCATGTTTGGGAATTATAATTATTTATTTATTTATTTATTTATTATGGTGTTCTTATATGCCGCCCAACTCCCGAAGGACTCAGGGTGGCGTACAACAGAATTAAAAAACAAGTATTCATTCGGCCAAAGGGTAGAAATTTTTTTTAAAAAAGAGAAGATTTAGAAAATAGTGTAGAATCAGAAATTTTCTGTACTATATGAAAAATCTTTTTTCTCCCTATGAATGGCAAAACCTCACTAGTCAACAAAATATCATATGTGGGCTAGTTCCTTGGCTCTACCCAGTGATGGGCTCACAATTTCAGATGCAGCTCCTATAATAGGAGTTGAAAAAAAAGTTGAAGGCATAGAAACTACCTAGCTATTTATAATCCTGTTTCAAAGAGCAACTTTTTTCTGATACATTAAGCAGGGGTCCTCAAACTTGGCAACTTTAAGACTTGTGGACTTCAACTCCCAGAATTCTCCAGCCAGCTATGGTGGCTGGAGAATTCTGGGAGTTGAAGTCCACAAGTCTTAAAGTTGCCATGTTTGAAGACCTCTGCATTGAAGTTACATTCTAGTATAACTTCAGATAGATTCGTGTTTTTTTAGAAAATTTCAAGTCATGTTGTCAATGTCAAACATGTTTGAGCTACCATTATCATTAAGCCTGGGCAAAAGGTGAACAAAGATTAAAAACTCATATTTTTAGAAGATAAAGGATATATAAAATAATAACTCTGAACTAACCCCCCCCACCAGTGTTTCTAGCTCTTCATTAGTGATTTATAAATAAAAGTACTACCAATGGTTTTTCCTGCATTCGATGGATTCTATCAAATTGGATTTTTCCAACTTTTGCTCCAAGGTAGTAATTCCTGTAAGAGAAGACCTAAAACTTGAGAGAAGTGGGCTTAAGGGGAAAGGGGGGGGGGAGAAAAGTTACCATTCATTCATGTTGCACTGTATATGTTTCCTCATCACTTCATTTTATAAGAATTAAAAATCAGTGACTGCATCTTGCCCCTAACCATACAGTACCTAAGTTTAACCTAAGAACACCAATGTCCCCCTTGCTGTATCGGAGGCTGTTCTGAAAAGAAAATGATCTGGTTCAAATATAGCATTCAATTACCATGAGCTAGGTAAATCATCACTGTGTTCATGACCCACAGAGCAAAAAACCAGGCTCTAGTCATATGTGCCAAGCTAGTCCATATGATTCAATGGGTCATGCAATGCCAAACAGCTGAATTAAGTGAAAAAAAACAATGCTTAGAATAACCATAGTACTGGAAATGTTTACACTAAGTATGAGGTCCAGCATTTTTTTTTCATATCCAGTGTGAACCTAACCAATGAAGAAGATAACCAACCCATGGCCTCCTTGTCACGGTCTACAGTCATTCCTGCAACAAGCATCTGCTTCCATACTCTTCAATGATGACATTTACCTATATTTATCACGTAGCAGTCAAAATAAGCAGCAACTGAGAGACCATTTCAAGCAGTTTGCAGACACCCAAAGCTGTCACGTACAATAAAACTGGTACTTCCTGACTACAAGAAGTCTCCAACAGGTAGTTCTAAATTGGAGCAAATTGGCTTATGAAAGTGGTTTTAGGGGAATGGATGGAAAGAAGCTGGTCTCCCCCATGAGTTCTCCTTGCTACAATAGAATGAACCCCAAAACAATAATTTGATCACAGATTCCCAGTTTCCTTGGAGCAGAGACGCTTTGGGAGCTGGTCACTTTACTGATTTCTGGGGCTGCCAGAACCCGGAACAACATGACGGTGGGCGCTTGCCTTGCCTCTTAGGCAGAAGGCTTCTCGCCCACGCTTTCATACCCGCCTACAGAGATCATCCACCCGAGTTCTCTGTCCGGGGGGACCACTGCAAGCATCACAACACCATGTGATTCCTAAGAGCAAGAGGAGGAGAAGTGACAACTCTCGGGCGGTTCTGAAAGTTAAGGAGTCCAGAACGGTCACCATGCAAAAGAGTTACTCACCACAGTCCACGTACTTAACCGGTTCGGCCAACACCCCGGAGCCGACGGCCAGAAGCAAAAGCAGGGTAACAGCCAACATTTCTCCTCCTTTCATCCGCTGTCTTGCAGATCCGAAGAACAAGGAAGTGCTCTGGAGCCGATGCTGAGCGGGCGGAAAAATATGAGCCAGAGACCGGATCACGTGAAAAGAAGCCCAGCCCAAGTCCGCCCCCTACACAGTCACCTGATGGGAAGCGGCCTATCTTCTTCGCCAGTCCGATCTAGACCTTGGCCGGCTGGCGTCTGATTAGGACTGGAGGATCGCGGTCAGCGGGGCCTCCTGGTGGCCGAGGTGCCTTAACCTTGTTGGGTGAAATGTGGGATTTCTGCGTGCCAAGTCGTTGTGCATTTCTCATTGAACTTTCATATATATTTTTCCCTTTCAGAAATCCGTGACCGTCTTAAACAGGATTTACTGACGGATCTATATTGGCTGCACTAACCCAACACAATACCAGGGGTCCCCAAACTTGGCAACTTTAAGACTTGTGGACTTCAACTCCCAGAAGGCTGGAGAATTCTGGGAGTTGAAGTCCACAAGTCTTAAAAGTTACCAAGTTTGAAGACCTCTGCGAATAATCCATAGATTATTAACATGCTGCACAAATTGAGTCCACAGAATTTACTCAACTACAAACATGCAAACCACTTTTTGGCTTACTGTTGGAGTTTCCAACGGAGCATACACTTTTGTGCATTACCATGTCCTACAAATATCCTCAGTGGCTGCGCAAAGTACAGATAGTCCTCGATTTACAACAGTTCATTTAGTGACCATTCGAAGTTACAACGGCACTGAAAATAGTGACTTACAATCATTTTTCACACAACCCTTGCAGCATCACCCTGATCATGTGATCAAAATTCAGATGCTTGGAAACTAGTTCATATTTATGACGGTTGCAGTGTCCCATGGGTCATGTGATCCCCTTTTGCATCCTGACAAGCAAATGAATCCAGGGTGAATCCAGATTCACTTAACAACCATCTTACTCACTTAACAAATGCAATGATTCACTTAACAACTGAGGCAAGAAAAGTCGTAAAATGGGGCAAACTCACTTAAATGTTTCACTTAGCAACATAAATTTTTGGGCTCAGTTGTGGTCGTAACTCCAGGACTACCTGTTTAAACAGACTGTGACTTTGTACTGACTGTACAGCAATCAGGTTAACTGGTGAAGCAAAGAGAATTGGCAGGTTTTGCTTTATTTGTTTTGTGAGGGAATATTCTGTTCAGAGGCTGGAAACTTAAGTTACGCTATTCCAAAATAAAAGTGCAATGCATGAACCTCCACACCACTAATTCATTCCAAAACTGATGCAATTCAGCTGGGTTGCGCCCTTTTGTTTTAATATTAAAATTCCCTCTTCCCTGGGAATTCCCTGAAACTTCCAAGCTCATCAGAACAGGAAGTCTGTATCAAATGTATCAGTGTAAGGAGAAAAAGCAAAGAAATGTGTTGCTGGTCAGACAACCTGTGCAGGGGCGGATTGCTCCTACCTCGCTAGCGGTGTGCTGCCATGTTGCGCACGTATGTGCGCACTCACCACGCGTGCATGCCCCCTCAGGCGATTTTGCTTCCGCGCATGCGTGGAAGCAAAATCTCGCCAAAATCTCTCTCTCTCGCATGTCCCCTCACAAGATTTTGGCAAGATTTTGCTTCCGCGCATGCGCAGGAAGCAAAAAAAGCCGAAAAATTTGTGAAAAAAGATGGTGCCGCGCGATGGACCGGCGAGGATGGCACCAGCCGTTTCGCAATCCGCCGGCCGCTACCGGTGCCATAGAGAAGACCGCACTGGTAGGAACCCCTCCTGAACCTGTGGTATCAAGTAGGAAGATTGTTGTTGCTTAAATGCTAATGAAGTAGAGTTCATGCATCATTTCAGAAAAGCCATCATAATTTCTTGTTATTGTTGCTACCATAGATTCAACTCAATTTATTTCTTGAGACTACTGTAAATTAGATAGTCCTTGACTTACAACAAGTTTGTTTACTGACCATTCAAAGTTACAACGGCACTAAAAAATGTGACTTATGACTGTTTTTCACAATTATCACCTTTCCAGCATCCCCATGATCATGTGATCAAAACTCAGATGCTTGGCAACTGTTTCATACTTAAGACTGTTGTTGTGCCCCAAGGTCATGTGATCACCGTTTGCGACCGTCTGACAAGCAAACTCAATAGGGAAGCCAGATTCACTGAACAACCAGGTTACTTACTTAACAACTGCAGTGATTCACTTAACAATTGGGGCAAGAAAAGTCATAAAATGGGGAAAAACTCACTTAACAAATGTCTCACTTAACAACATACATTTTGGGCTTAATTGTGGTCATAAGTCAAGGACTATCTGTAGCGTGCTGCTGTCATTTTCCATACGACTTGAACTTTGCTACTCTTAGCCTCAATACCATCCTTAGACAGTGAAACCTATAATGTTTGTTGGGTTTTAGCTGCTGTGTTTCTATTTTTCTTCAATCTTTTTTGTGCTTCCCTGCACTATTTGATGTTTCAAAGCACTATCTTTGTGAGGAAGTATTATTACAGCTCAGTGTACATGAAGTCTTTGACTTAAGACCACAATAGAGAAAAGCCATAAAACGGGGAAAAATTCACTTAACAAATGTCTCACTTAACAACAGAAATTTTGGGCTCATTTTTGGTCACAAGTCGAGGACTACCTGTATAAGGTTAAATTGGTACTTGGAAGAAAAGGTTCTGGTAATAAAGGCATGTCAATATTGTCTGCTGTGCTGCAACTAAAGGCAACCGATGGAATGAAGTTGCATGGCTAGAATTACTAGTGATGCTAGCTTGCATAAGGAGTGGTTTGATTGCAGATCTGTTTCTTTCTGAACTCCTTTCATTGAATTTGGCCTACACAGTGGCTCCATTAAAATGCATTGGTTGTCCTGAGTCAATCATTTGGACGTTGCTGCCAGTGTTTAGCTTCTGAAAACCTTTAGCTTAATTCACAAGGTTAGAATGTTTGGACAAGCATGGCATCTTGTTCTGTCTTTTTCACAAATATGATAACCAGATTACTTGAGGGTCATTCAAAAAATGCCTCCCTTTTTTGACCTTGTCAAATCAGCAAGAAACAGCAGATTGTTAAGGTTACTTTCTCTTTGCATGTTCAGCATACCCCTTTCACCTAGAATAAAGAAAGCTTTCACCAAGCTTAAGAAATGTAAGACATGTAAGAACAAAATTAATGTGCAGTTGCCAAGGATGAATTTGGGACAAAGTTTTTCTCATAACTGGATGAATTTGTACCAGAAATTAATCTATAGTCAACTTATTCACAAATGACTGAATTAACCTACTTGCCTAAGCAACTATTTATTATCTTGTAAATTAGTAATACTGACTAGGTTTGCCAAAACATTGAGTCAACCACATTGTAACCCAGCATATTGTGCTTATTCATTTATGAGTTATCAAGTTCAGTGGCAGATTGATTTGTTTATTTGACTGCATTTATAAACCAACCTCTTTGATTCTGGGCAGTGTACATGAGCAAAACAGCAATGGAATATATAAAAAAATTAAAAATAAGTAATTAAAATTCTTATATTCAATATAAGAATATCAGTAATCACAAAAATATCCCAAAAATCTTGCCAAGAAAACTATAGGGACTTGTCTAGGCAGGTGCCAGGAGTCAAAAATTGATTTGAAGATAAAGGTAAAGGCATTCATCATTCATGTTGTTGGAAATATGGAAACCAGAAAAGCTGTATAAAGATTAAATAAAAAGTTACTGTGCACGGGCACATAAACACACTTATCCTTCCTTGGTAAAGAAATATTAGGCTGTGAGCCTTTGGCCTTTCAAAAATAACTCCCATTAACCTTATGTCAGAGTAAAGATGTGCAGTATTATCAGGTTATATTGTTACACTATCTTAGGAGCGATCCCAGTTGATGATAATCAAACTTGCATTGAATTGATAGAACTATTGTGTATTTATTCATAATGCTGCAATAGTTAGTAGTTAGCAAACTGCCATTAATCCTAAAAAAAGAAAATTAGCAAAAATCTTGATAGAAAAGTTTAATAGAAAAACGTTCTTAATAGTTTTAAATTGCTTTTTTAGCAATTGCAGGAATTTTCAGGGGAAAACAAAGCAACAGCGAAGACCATCTCCACTGAATTAGTGGCTAATGCTGGACAGAAAGAAACAGACTCTGGCGTTAACGTCTTAGCAACAGCCGATAAAGGTTGCATTTTCCAATTACTTCCGCCCTACGGTCCTTGCCTTCACTTCTGACCACGTGACTCCACCTCCGCCTTCATCCCTGTTTTCGATCCTAGCGAAGCCGCCTCTTTAGTGCCGCGGGCCAATTGGCGTTTGGCGTGACGAAGCTTTACTATACGTTTCCACCAATAGCGACGCGAAAGAAATGATAAAGATGGCGGCACTAGCGGCGCTCGGTAGTTTTAGGGCGCTGAGCTCTTGCAGGCGGAGCAGGTGGGATTTTTTTTTATTTGTGTGAGGAGTTGATGTGTTAACTACAGTACTCCCTCCAGCCTTGATATGATGGGGGCGGAGGGAGAGGAGTTAATTTGTTTTTCAATATTTCCATCGTGTAGGCAAGCAGCCTTTCCTGTTCCAGAGTCATAATTATTCGTTCTTAAGCAGTCAAAAAGGCAGAGCTAGGAAGGATTTGGGCATATTTGTCCCTGCTTGTGAACCCCATTGGTCTGGCTTTTCATTTCAAAAGGGTACCTTAGGGACGAGGGAATCTCAGGCATAGAAATAACTCTTGTTTCTTAATAGAGTTACTATTAGAATAGAAATTAATAGATGTAAAATCCATAAAGCTTGAGCTCTTTAGTTGCATCTTCTTGAAGACCCACGCTTTTATAATGCGATGTGTATGTTCTGCTATGTACAAAATTGAATAAGTAGTGTTTTATAGCGTTCCAAGTCTTTAGATCACTACTCTGCATTAATTAAAGTGGGGTGAAATGTAGATGCAATAAGACCTGAAAGATACTAAAAAAAAATCAGTTCTCCTGTAACTTTAGACAAAAATATTAACCCAATTATAGTTATTTTTTATTTTACTCAATGCTTTGAAAAGTTAAACCATTGTTAGGTTAACATGGTTATAGCCAAATGCAAAATTGTTAGCCCCTTCTTATTTTGCAGAATTTTTAATAACAATAGTGTCATTTATAGAATTGTACTTTCAGTACAATGTTTCATTTTTTTCCGGCTGTATAAAATTTTGTTTCAGATCTGTTTCTATGCTTGTTGGTTTTTAAAATGAAATGAATTGAAATGAATGTGCTTTTAATTTCAACTAGACAAAATACATTAGAAATTTTAAATCTATGGCTGAAAGGACTGACTCACAGGAAGGCTATACAGGTAGTCCTCAACTGACAACAGTTTATTTAGTGACCATTCAGTTACAACAGCACTGAAAAAAATGATTTATGGCTGTTTTTCACACAGTCATTGTTCCCGTGCTCATGTGATCAAAATCCAGAGGCTTGGCAATTGTCTCATATTTATGACTGTTACAGTGTCCCAAGGTCATGTGATCACCTTTTGGGACCTTCTTACAAGTAAACTCAATGGGGAAGCCCCATTTGCTTAATAACCATGTTACTACCTTAACTGCAATGATTCACTTAACAACTGACAAGAAAGGTCATAAAGTAGGAGAAAATGGACTTAACAAATGTCTCACTTAACAACATAAATTTTGGGCTCTGTTGTTGTCTTAAGTCGAGGACTACCTGTACACTTAAGTTGTAATAATACATCTCCACGAAGATGGTGTTTTAAAACATCCAATAGTGCAAAGGAAGCACAAAAAGGATTTAATAAAAATAGAAACGCAGCAGGTGAAAACCACCATTATTTTGTAGTATTATTTTGTACTATACTATAGGTTTCACTGTCTAAAGATGGTATTGAGACTAAGAGTAGCAAAGTTCAAGTCAAATGGAAAATGACAGCAGCACGCTACAGGTAGGCCTCGACTTATGACCACAATTAAGCCCAAAATTTATGTTGTTAAGTGAGACATTTGTTAAGTGAGTTTTCCCCATTTTATGATTTTTCGTGCCACAATTTAATTTAATTTAATTTAATAGATTTGTATGCCGCCCAACTCCCGAGGGACTCTGGGCGGCTCACAACATGTCAAATCTATTACAGGTATAAAAACAGCAAGTTGTTAAGTGAATCACTGCAGTTGTTAAGTTAGTAACCTGGTTGTTAAGGGAATGTGGCTTCCCTATTGACTTTGCTTGTCAGAAGGTCACAAACGGTGATCACATGACCTTGGGACACTGATCTTAAGTATGAACCAGTTGTCAAGCATCTGCATTTTGATCACATGATCATGGGGATGCTGCCAAAGTTGAAACTATGGAAAACGGTCATAAGTCACATTTTTCAGTAATGTTGAACAGTCACTTAACAAACTCTTGTAAGTCAGTTTGGACTACCTATAGAAGAAACAACTGTAGATAGTTGTTTGGTTTTTGATGTATCTGAGGTTGTCCATTGAGAAAGAACAGATAAAAAAAATCACTGCTCATTTCAGTTAACAGTATACCACTCTCTCTCTAATGTTCATAAGCATCTACTTTATTTCAGGAAAACTATTAAAATTGTGGTGAAATTATTATAGGCAACCGCTTGTCCTATCACAGATATTGCTACAATAATTTTTATAGCTGTTGAAAAAATAGATAGCTATGACGTCCCCCAAGTTTACTTAAACAAAGCAAATAAGTTTACCAATACTTAGTTTTAAAACAATCTTCTTTGTGGAATAAATATAGGAAGAAGAACTCAGAAGGAAATGCATAAAATGAATTCACCCCGGGATATACATAACCCTTAGAGGAGGTATTCCCAAACCTGGTGATGTTTAACTACTGCTTGAACATCATATCATTGAACATAGCAGTTTGGACTTTAAAAATGTATTCAGAGTAACAGCAGTTATTTTCTTTTACACAAAGTGAAAAAATCCTTGCCTCAATTCCTTTTCCCATTCCTATTAAATAGATGGCTAGCAAACAAGGAATTCATGTCATTAATAATAATAATAATAATAATAATAATAATAATAATAATAATAATAATAATAATAATAATAATAATAATAATAATAATAATAATAATAATAATAATAATAATAATAATTTTATTGTCATTGTACGTATATACACAGTACACCCATACAACGAAATTCACATAACGCTTCAAGACCAGTCCCAACACACATAGCAATCCCCACCCGCCACAAATTCCCACCCTGAACCACTCAAACATCCATACAACAGTCCAAGTTATTAGCTTTCCTTCCTACCTTCTTTTTTACACAAAAAGGCATACAAGCCTCCCTCCCCCCCATTTTAACAGCATTTGTTATATCATCCAAGGAAGGAATTTATTTTGCATCAGAACAGTGGAAATGACACTTGCATCTAATGTCAGGATTCAAGTAAATAGAAAAGTTATAGAAATATTAGAAATGAAAAATTGAGGCTCCAACTGTATTTTGTATTTTACTGCACCGAAAAGAGTTGGAGATCACTGGTTTTCTTTTTCTTTCTTTTTTCCCCTTGCACTCTTTTCCCCCTTTTTCTTCTGATCTTTATTTTCATTTGTATTTTATATTACAATAAATGCTAATTCAAATTCTAAGAAAAGGATGCAAGTATAAAAGGCTGAGGTTTGCATCACAATAAATGTGAATCATGTTTTTTTATCAGATGTCTACGCATCAAAATGGTGTCACAGAGGCTTTTTAAGGGTCTACAACTTTAGTACTTGGGCCATAGTTCTCGCAATTCCAGTCTCTGCTTGCTAGCTGACCCTGAGCTTTCGAGCTTCTTGTTTATATTTGTCTTATCTCCTTTCTTCATGACTTTTGTACTGTCATCACTTTTTGTATTATCAGTCTAGTTTTTTTTTATTTTTTGATCTAACAAGGACATTCCATTCTTATCTTTTCCATGTAGCTGTTCTCTTGCTATCTGGCAGTTAATGAGGAGTCCATTCTGTGCCATGAAAAACAGAGCTTGTATGTCAAGGATAAGAACACAGTGGATAGCATCCTCTGCCTCTGGAGAAACCCAAACTGATTCTAGTAATGGGCAGATCTATCTCAGTGAGAGCTGCGTGAAGGTATGGTTCCCTGGAGGTCCCTAGACAGACCTATGTAGCCAGGAGTACAGTACAGACTGCTGATTGTTGTGCCCACATAATGCACCATTTTATGAATCTGTCATAGAGAAATGTAGGCGTGAATGTATGTTTGACTCAATCCAAAGGATACAGATTAGAGGTATGCAATACTTACATTTGAAAACAGCAAGGATTATTTGGATTTTCGTAAAGGCATTGGTCCTTAGCATCTTAATAGGGTAATATTCTGATACAGCAGAAGCTCAGGAAAGTAATGTATTTAGGTTATTAGGAATACTTCTTTTCCTGAGCTGCATGGCTACCATGCCCCACCCCACCCCACCATAGACATCAATCCATAAAGGGTAGCCAGAAGATCTATTCCTAAGTCACATCCAGAGTGTTCTTACCACTTTGGGTGCTGAATGGAATGCCTCTGCAGCATAGCCACAATATAAACTGTGTATATAACTATATTTATTTATTTATTTATTAGTGAGACTCATATACCGCCTCATAGTGCAAGCACTCTCTAAGCGGTTTACACCATTAAGCAATGTATATTTTATATTGCCCCCAACAATCTGGGTCCTCATTTTACCTACCTCGGAAGGATGGAAGGCTGAGTCAACCCTGAGCCGGTGAGATTTGAACAGCTGAACTGCTGATCACAGTCAGCTAAAGTAGCCTGCAGTACTGTACTCTAACTGCTGCGCCACCTCGGCTCATAAATAAATAAATATAACTATATGAAACTGTGGTGTGATTATGTGTAACTGGGGTAACTGCAATTTGTAGTTACTTAATTACTTAATTTCAATCTCTAAGGACACAAGTTTCAAAACATTGTTTTAGCAGAGGCTAAAAAAAAGAAAGTTAAATATAATGCAGGTAGTCTTTGACTTATGACCGCAGTTGAGCCCAAAATTTATGTTGCCAAGCAAGATAGTTAAGTGAGATTTGCCCCATTTTATGACCTTTGTTACCAGTTGTTAAGTTACCACTACGATGGTTGTTAAGTGAATCTGGCTTCCCCATTGACTTTGCCTGTCAGAAGGTTGGAAAATGTGGTCACATGAACCTGGAACACTAATTGTCATAAATATGAGTCAACTGCAAGCATCTGAATTTTAGTCACATGACCATGGGGCTGCCGCAATGCTCATAATGGTGAAAAATGGCCGTAAGTCACTTATTCAGTGCCGCTGTAACTTTGAAGGGTTCCTAAATGAATGATTGTAAGTGAAGGGCTACCTGTACTGCATGCTTAAGAATAAAGAGGTACCTTGTTACACTTCAAGAAATCAAAGAATACTTTGAGGAAGTATAACCTTCAAGGTTGATTAGTTTGGTGTAAGAATAAATGTTTATTGCATGGTAAAAATATAAGCCATACACTTGTTTCAGTGTGCTCTCTCAAACAAAATCCCCTGACATATGTGAATAAACAACAATGAACCTTGTTGGTTTTATCCTAATTGCTTTAACTACCACAAAGGTTTGATTCAACTGATCAAACAGAGGACAAAGTTCAGTTTGATTTTAGTTAAAGGCAACAAAGGGTTAGAAAAGTTGATACTGCTACCTTGAGACTTTCACTTACTACTGTATTTCCCCGAAAATAAAACTGGGTCTTACATTCTTTTGACCCCCAAAATAAGCACTTGGTCTTATTTTCGGGGAGGTCTTATTTTTTTGAGGTACAGGAGGCGGCGAGCGTGGTCACTTTATGGCTGCTGGGCCCCTTAACCGCGGCCCATGGATCAGCTGAGCTGATCAGGAGCTGCCTCTCGTTCTATCTCTCTGGGCACCTGGAGGTGTTTCTCTTGCCAACCCAGCCCTGCTGTGGCACCAGGCAACCTCACAGCCGAGGGCCCCTTGCTGAGTCCTGATCTGGGGATCGCCATACCTGGGAGTGGTGGTTGGGGGCATGGAGCTGCAACCATCGGAGCTGGCGAGTCCAATGATGAGCGAGGCCGCGGCGGTGGGACACGTCAGGACAGTGCTGGCCAGCCGCTTGTCAGCAGGCCGCTCTCCTGGCCAGGTCGACGGGACATCCCGTCTGCTGCTTTCGTTGCGTGTAGCCAAAAGCAGAAGCAGCAGAAGTCTTTCTTTCTCTCCCTCAAACTCTGTCAGAAATGAGTCTGTGAGACTTGTCGTGCCGTGGCTGCCGCGGCTGCTTAGAGCAGGACTCTGCAAGGCTTGTTATGCCGTTGCACGCACGAACAGCAGCACCGCCATGAGCTTTGTCATACCGGCACAGCTGGTGTCCTGCCCCTCGCTTAGCCCCCCGCCCCCTTTATTGAGGGGTGAGGCGGGAGAGAAGCGATATGTGTGGAGCGAGACAGGGCTCCTCTTGCCGTCTCTTCTCCCCCCCTCGCCAGGCATGGCAGGGCTTCCTGCCTATTGCTTAGCCACCTACCCTCTTTATCAAGGGGGGGGCAGGGGGAAGGTGAGGGCAAGGGAGAAAGGGTATTCCCAATTCCCGGACTGACTGGCTTCTTCCCGGTAGCTCTTTCTCTGCCTTTCAGCATCGGAGTCAAAAGGATTTTCTGGGCGGAAAAGCTTGCCCCACCCACCACCACCCAGGTGCCCTCGCTTCCTCCAAGCCTTCCTTTGCCTACTGGTACTTGATTTCCAGCTCCGTCATGTTTCTTGCCATTGTGTGCAGGGAAACAAGGGAAACAAGTTTGTGGGACTACCATAAAAAAAGTTCAATCAATTAATTCCAACTTGGTGGGGAGGCCATCGGAGGCCCCCACGCAGGCCCCCACCTGCTTCAGCTTTGCCTTCTAGCCGGCAGGTGCTAGAAGGACACTGTCCCGAAGCCTCCCCGCTGCTTGGTTTGAGGCAGATGGTGTCCAGCAGGCCCAGGTGCAGTGGGTGGGCAGGTGGGTGGGGCAGAGAAGAGAAACGGCGCAGAGGAAACCCTTTCAAACCGTGGTCGCCGCCTGCTCTATAGGCACAAGGTGAGCTACGGAACAGAGGGGCCCTCGGCTGCAAGGTTGCCTGGCGCCGTGGGCAGGGCTGGGGCTAGCAAGAAATATCTCCAGGCACCGGGAGATACAGAACTCCCGGCCCTCGCTGGATCAGCTGATCCGCGGGCTGCGGTTAAGGGGTCGAACAGCCATGAGATGACCGGGGAAGGGAAGGGCTGCCTGCTGTGCTGGCCATGCCCACCCCTTCACTGGGTCTTATTTTCGGGGAAACATGGTAGATAAGGCACATAGAACATGTGGCAAAAAATATGCTGCCAGTCTGATTTGCATAATTTTGTTATGCATTCTGTACTTGAATTCTGCTTTTGTGCTCACCATTCCTTTGAAGCCATTAATAGTTTAATTCAAATGGATAATAAACATTGTTCACAAATGTTTGCCTTTCTGTATTGACAGAGGCTGTTGGAGATTGCACAAGGGTCTGAGTTTCTCAGGCTGCAGGTAGAAGGAGGTGGTTGTTCAGGTTTCCAATACAAATTTTCCTTGGATACAGTTGTCAATTCTGATGACAGGTGAGCGCATAGATTAAACTGCATGTGACAGATGAGAGAATTGTAGAACTGCGGACAAAGGAGGATGGTGGTTGAATAACAATTCCTTTGCCCTCAAGTTCATATTTTACTGTTCTCTGCTATTGGACACATACATATCATTTCCAGGGTTTATAGCAAAATATATTTAATTATGGGGAGGGGGAAGTATTGGACCTGGATACACCATAGCCAAGTCCTTACACAATTGTGGAGCACCATTGGGTGACTTTGAGCCAGTTCTTCCTCAGCCTATTCTACTGCATAGGGTGAGACTGCTGGATAAAATTGGATGGAGGAGACTCAATTTAAGTTGTTTTGAGTTCTCTTTTCACTGCTCTATTCAGGTAGCCTTTGTATTACTATAAAATATTCATTTCTAAATGTGTATTTCTAGATGACTCAAAACAATTAAAAATAATGCAACAACAAATCGTAAGCAAAATTTAGGGTAATTGGACAAGAATCTTAAAAGATTTCCAGCCTTCTCTGAATGTTTTGTTTACACATGAACCGGAGTTTAAAACTACAGCTAAAGTATTTTGGATTGATGCAAATACCATGACATATTGTCTGTGCTCCTTTTCCAGAGTTTTTGAGAAAGGCGGTGCCAGAGTGATTGTGGACTTGGACAGCTTAAGCTTTGTGAAAGGAGCAATGGTGGACTTCAACCAGGAGCTAATTCGCAGCGCGTTCCAAATTGTGAACAATCCACAGGCAGAACAAGGTTGTTCTTGTGGATCATCTTTCTCAGTTAAACTCTGATCGAACTACTCCGTGTGGACTGAATGATGAAGAAAAATTCCTTTTGTTGTTTTCTTTTCCTGTTCTCTGAATAACTGGTTTAGTCTGTGGTACTGCATGATGAAAGAAACTATCTTAGCCAAGACTCCGTCAAGAACTGATTTATCCAATCCCGAATGTAAAATGAATTAATCTCATTTGGTGTCTGTGAGTCTCCAAGTCTTTGCTTTAGAGGACAGATCTAAGCAATCGGCTTCTGCTGTAATGTCATAAACTATTTATTTATTAAAATATTTTCTGATTTTATTTTATTTTAAAACCTTCCAGTTGTTTACAGTGCTATATAATAAGATTTGTGTGAATGTGGTTTGCAAAGCCAAGGAAGGTTTCTATATGAGGTTGAACTGAGGCTGAGCATACAATAATAAATGGACATGCCTGCATGGAAAAAATCACCAGGGTTTTGATGAAGGGGCAGGAGAGGTTGTCTACATAATATAGTTTACTCCTATTCTTGATTACAGTAAAACAAGCATGTATTTATTACCTGGTTTTATTAAGAGAATTTGGCAACAGCATATAGTTTTCCTTTTATCCTAGAACTCTGAAAGATGGGGGAATTGTTTTGGCTGATCTCATTCTGAGGCATCCCTTCTGTTGATGTCCCCCCCCCCCCAGAAGAGCCTTCTTGTAACACAGGGAGACTCCTTTCTGCTACTGCTATGTGTTTTTTTAAAAGTGTTTCCACTCCAAAACCAGTTTGGTATAGAGCAGTGATGGCAAACCTTTTTTTGCTCGGGTGCCAAAAGGACATGTGTGCGCGTGATGGTGCGCACGTGCGTTCCCACACCCATAATGCAATGCCCTCCCTGCCGCACATGCACGGTTCCGAACTTCCGGTAGGCCCGTTGGACCGTTTTTTCGCCTTCCCCAGGCTTCAGCAGCCCAACGGGCCTACCAGAACTTTGTTTCCGAACGTCCAGTAGGCCCGTTTGGGCTGTTTTTCACCATCCACAGGCTCCGGAAGCTTTCCTGAAGCCTGAGGAGGGCAAAAACAGCCTCCCCCCACCCTCTGGAAGTGCTGAAAATCAGCTGGCCAGCATGCACAAACGCTTCGTCTGCCCTCAGATATGGCTCCGCGTGCCACCTGTGACACGCGTGCCATAGGTTCGCCATCATGGGTATAGAGTGTAAGGCACCAGCCTAGAAACCAGGAGACCATGAGTTCTAGTCCCACCTTAGGCAAGAAGCCTGCTGGGTGACCTCGGGCCAGTCATGTCCTCTCAGCCCAGGAAGTAGGCAATGGCAAAGCACTTATCTTGCCAAGATAAGTCAGGGTCTTGTCAGTTAGCAGGAGTCAACACTGACTTCTGAGTGCAGACACAAATAAGCACACACTTCAAAACAGCAGGAAACAATTCGGCATTGTAGCTGCTCAAGGGATTTGGAGCTGCACCTATTTCAAAATATTCACTTATAGTTTCTTTTGTTTCGCTTTTTAGTATGTCATTTTTTATCAGCATGCGGAAAGCAGGCACCATTATGCAAAGAGCATATTGTATGATAAATTTTCTGATGCATCTGTCCAAATAATTTAATGAAAGTATTAAATACTTACTTGAAACATAATCTCTTTTAAGAAAATTTAGGGTTTTAAAAAGTATTGAAGGGAGAATCTAGGTAAAGAATTGGTCGTCTGTGCTTCCATAGTGAATTTGAAAAGAATGCTGCTATCTCCTTTTTCTGAAAGGTTTGGGGATGAGTATGTTAATTTCCCCAGTCAGGGAAAATTAAATGAACCAGAGTTTGGTTTACATAATAGTACTTCAGATATTTCTACAAGAGCATGGAGGAGGGTATGTTTTTTCCTCAGTACTATGGTACAATGTTCCCTGTAAAATTAGAAAACGGCACACGGCAGTTAAAAACTTCCACGCGGCGTTTTCTTTTCATGTGTGCGGCCGTGCAGGCATGCAGCCTCTGCAATTAGAAAATGCCGGGCGGAAGTTAGAAACTTCCGCGCGGCGTTCTCTCATTACGTGTGCGGCCGCGCACCTTAGAGGGAACAGTGCTGTGGTAATGTCCAGTAATATACATATTGCCTGCTCAATTATAGTGTGGCTTCACTAGAGGGCAGCCTTATCCTTTGTGATACAAATGGACAAAGAGCACTAAGAAAATGTGCTACTATTGGGTTTTTGCCTGAAAAGTAGTAGAGAAATGTTGCATTGTTTAGACAATGTCTTAACAAGGAAAATCTCAGATACTTCTTCATCTACCACAACATGGAAAAAGCCTTGTCTGGTGCTTGCTTAAAAGGTGTCTGTGGCATCCCAAAATGTAAAACTATGGAACTAAAATTACTACATAGGTTAAATATCAGAAAAGTAACCTGGAGGCAAAATATACATTGCTTACTGGTGTAAACCGCTTAGAGAGTGCTTGCACTGTGAGGCGGTATATAAATCTCACTAATAAATAAATAAAATAAAATAAATCTAAGTGCAGTAAAGAGTTGTTTTTGTTCTAAGGCATTTGTACACCATTAAATATTTGAGACTCTTCCATTTGCTAAATGGAAAGAAAAAAACAGGCAGGATAATGTTTAAATTATATTGCAAATCCATAACTTTAATTAGATTTGCTGAGCTGTTCTCAAAATGTAGAAAACAGAAATAAGACATCAACTTTATAGTGATACTTTATGCAGATGTAGACTGATACAAATGTACACACCGAAGATGAGTAAAAAGCAATAGATCTAATAAAATGCACAGTAGACCTCCAAAAGGTTATGACTCTCAGGGTAATTAGAAGTGAATTCACGTGCTATTGTTTAACTCAGGTACCTAACAAATTGAGTTCTGAACGTATTCAGAGATTCCCTAATTTTCAATTCTAGATACCTTTTGCATTTTGTTCTGGTTAAAAGGGTCGGGAAATATTTTACATGTGTGTATGCATGTGCTCGTGCGCGCACACACCCACACCCACACACCCTTTTGCTGTGTACCATAATCTGTGACAATCGCATGCTCTTTTTATAATTTAAATACACTTCAGTAAAAGAGATGTGTCTGCAATCTTCATACTTTAAAAGGGTTGTGACCCTAAGGAATAGATTTTCAAGTTGTGCCTTTAGAATATTTTGAGGTTGGTTTTGGTTCAAGTATTATTGAAGTTTAAAGACACTATTACTTATTCAGGTATAATGGTCTCTTTGATTTAAAAATATCTTAACCCCTTCTTTGGCCTGTAAGTCCAAAGAAAAAAATGTGTCTGTTCTTGCTACTATATTCAACATAGAGTTGAGCAGCCCAGGGCAAAAGCAAATTATTTTCTGTGGTCTAAATAACTTGAGCAGAAGGTAGATCTAAGTCTGAGAGTAAATTAGTCAGCAATTTACAGTAGATTGGCAAGGATTTTTAAATCCCAAATGTACAGCCACAAGAAAGTTACTTCCCACTAGCTCTAAATATCCTGATGAAGTAAACACAGCTTGAAAAAACTAAGAGTGTAGGGCTGTAGGGCTGTGAATTCTCTCTAGGTCCTCTGTACATTCCTTGGCTCAGAATTCTTGAATTTTAATTGTGTGCCTTGCGTTCACCCCTCACGCTAAGTCAAAAAGTAAGAATGGGCATTTTTGTGGCTGAAAGCTATACTTAATATTTTGTGGGATGTAATTTTTGAGACATTTGAAAACCATAAAAGATGGGGGAATGACACAAACTTAGTGGTACAATATGCACATAAATGCGACCAGGATTATTTCATTGACTTTTAGGAATTTAGGGTGATTTATTTTCAACTTTTGCAAAATACTATGCAAAATTGTTATATCCCAGCATCTCCATAGTCACGTGATTTACATTTGGATGCTTGACAACTGGTTCATATTTATGACTTGCAGCGTCCCGGGGTCATGGAATCCCCTTTTGCAACCTTCTGACAAGCAAAGCCCCAGAATCTGGGGAAACCAGATTCACTTAACAACTATGTTACTAATTTAACAACTGCAGTGCTTCACTTAACAAATATGGCAAAAAAAAGTTGTAAAATGGGGCAAAACTCAACTTAACAAATTTGTCACTTAGCAACATAAATTTTGGCCTGCCTCCATTGTAGTTGTAAGTCAATGACTACTTGTAGTAACTAGGATTCTAGCTAGACTTGAGGGAAACTTTGATACTTTTAAAATGTAAAAAAAAATGCATCCCTGGATAACCCAAAGGGGCTTTTTCAGGAGGCAACTGGACTTTTTGTTTTTTCTTTGAAGACATTTTGCTTCTCATCCAAGAAGCTTCTTCAGCTCTGACTGGATGGTGGGGAATGGAAGAAGCTTCTTGGATGAGAAGCGAAACATCTTCAAATAAAAACCAGAAAGTACAGTTGCCTCTTGAAAACCACCTTTGGGACAGCCATGACCTGGATGACTGAGAATCTCCATAGACATTTATCATTGGATAACTGGATTAGTGCAAAAGTGCTAGGACATTCTAGCTCACTCTGGTCTTTCCCAATTTTGTGAAGGCTGAAATCGCAGAACAAAGGGAAGTGGAAAGAAATCCTAGGTGCTTCTCCTAAAAACTGCAGCTATCACTTTATCTTTTTTTGTAACTCCTTTTAAAAAAACCCAGCAACAACACTGAATCAAACTTGCGCTATGACAGAAGGGGGGGGGGTTTAAGAGGAGGTGTCTTCAAAGCAGCCAAAAGACAGGTTCTGAAGTCAGATCATCCCATTCCCTTCTTCTGGTGCTGTGATTGTTGAATGTTTTTTTCCCCCCACCAACTCAATGATACACTGAAGACAGAAAGCAGCAAAGTAAGATGATTAAATCCTTCTCTTGGCCTATCACAAACGATATCTGCAAAAAATGAGAACAACTTGATTCAACGGTGAGACGAAACAGATGAAACAGACAGAGGATATGTCTTCCCTTTTTCATATTTACACTAACAGTCAGCAGTATGATATCTATGGACAACAGGCATTTCCAGAGAGCCTCACTAATGTATCCCCCATCCTTTCAATACCTATTCCTTTTTTTTCTGGAGAACTTTAGCCTTGGGCTTTTAGAAAGAATCTAAAGGATGAAAGGTTCTCTTAAAGAGGAGCAGGCTCTTGTTAGGCTCCAAAAACCAAGTAAGACATTGAGGTTCTTCTAAGCAGTTTCCTTTATTGTTCCTCACCTATTGATAGAAATCTTGCCGAAATAAAGTAATCTACTTGTATCATTATAAACATATACTCCAAGGACTGTTAGGGAGGAGCCCATCAACCTTCTTTCTCCCACACAAACTATCTAAACTTTACTGTCTTTTGCTTCTTTGGAATGCACTCCCTCCCTCTTGAGAATCCAGACTATGTTCCATCACATCTCCAGATCCACCTTGAAATTCTTGCTAGGCAACGTCTGTGGCAGCCATCCGTTAAGTCATCCTTACCTATTTGCCCATGATCCTCTTTTCCTAAAGGAAATGGAGACTATGTCCTCTTGCTTCCAAATAAGGAAGACAAGATATACCGTATTTTTCGGAGTATAAGACACACCTTTTAACCCCCCGAAAGAGGGTGAAAACTTGGGTGCATCTTATACACTGAATGTAGCCCCACCCAGCCACCCCCACCCTTTGGCCTCTGCCTCCCAGCAATTTACCTCCTTGCAGCAAACAGAACAGAGCCTGTTAAGCCAAGCAACTAATTATCAGCTTCCCGACTCTCAGCTGAGTGAGGCAGCAGGCCCGGCCACGTGCTAAAATGAAACTGAAACTAGCTGCTAGGAGGCAAATTGCTGGAAGGGAGAGGCAGAGGCAGAATTTTATTTTCTTGTGCTATTCAGACTGCTGAAACTGGATGCAAGGAGGTAAGTCAATAACTATAAATGTCTGTAGAATATTCAAATTATTAGATTTATTTTTAAAGACTGCTTTATTATTGTTCTAGACAACTTAACAAAATGAAGAAGCTTTTTAAAATAAATGCTTGCTCTGAAGAGGTCCAGTGCTTTTGTATCTTCTTTTAAATAGCAGAGAATAATGTATACTTCCAGAAAGCCACATCAATTTTAACAGAATCCGTACAAGTATAGTCTGAAATGTAACAGTGTCCTGTTTTAGTATTAAGATAAGGCAGCTGAGTTAAACCCTGACTTAGTCATGTTTGGAGTAGATCTATTTAAATAATTGGGAGGAGTTAGTGTGACTACATTTAAGAAAACTTTCTGGCATTCATATACTGCCATAATGTACATTTTTCTAATTCTTTGCTATTTCTATGGGTCAGGCACATATGCACAGAAATACACAGCAAACAGTGTATATCATCTGTACTGTTTGCTGTTTGCTGGGAGGCAAATTGCTAGGAGGCAGAGGCAGATTTTTTCCCCTTGTTTTCCTCCTCCAAAACTAAGGTGCGTCTTATACTCCCAAAAATACGGTATATGACGTAGCGTATACCTTCCAGCGTCAGCCCTGGAAGCCATCTTTACCGTTGGAGCTTCAGAGCTGCCACATTTAGTGCCTGGGAAAATGGGAGTGGGCATTGCACGGAGTGGTGGAGGATTAGCCATAACATTTCTTTCTCGGGGAGTCAATGACACTCGCCCTGCACCTGGATGGGAGTGAATGGGGGTTATCTCCAGTTGGGACAGTGAATCGATTGGACCATGTGATGGACTTGTGGGTGCAGGGGATGGCTCTTTGATTTTCTTTTGGGTGGGGAAAACCCGGAACTCTCAGATTAGGGTTTTCCCAGATGTGCCAATATGACATCTCTAATAAATTGGAACTTTGAGGACCTTCAGGCCTTGGAGTCTTCTTTCGTTGGGGGTGTTACTTGGAACCCTGACACCTAGTTTGTTCTAAGTATTCATTGAAATGATCTGTTGCAATTAGAAGCGATGGAAACTTATGCTCTTTATAGAGTGAACAGTAATACATGTAGTCCATGACTTACAATAATTCGTTTAGTGACTAAAGTTACAATGGCAGTCAAAAATGTGACCGTTTTTCAACTTACGACCACTGAGGCATCCCCATAGTCAAGTGATCAAAATTCAGACACTTGGCAACTGACTCATATTTATGACAGTTGGAGTGTCCTGGGGTCATGGGATCAATTTTTTGTGACCACCTGACAAGTCAAGTCAATGGAGAAACCAGATTCACTTAAGAAATGTCTCACTTAGCAACATACATTTTGGGCTCAATTGCGATTGTAAATCAAAGATTACCTGCACAGGGCCCTTGAGATTGCATATACAAACTGCTGTTGAGGTTCAGTTTGAAGGTGTATGTTTAACAGATAGTTTAAATAGATTCATGGGAGAATTCTCAGTGAAGTTCTTGAAGGGCTACGTCTTGGAGCATTCAAGTGTTCTGTTGCAAATTAAATTTCTGAATATAAAGACAAAAATATCACAAAGCTGAATTATTGTAAGATTGAAAGGGGAAATTCTGGAATCCTCCAACCCCACTCTGGGCAGAACACCAAAGAGATAACCCTCTAGCCCAGGGGTCTCCAACCTTGGAAACTTTAAGACTTGTGGACTTCAACTCCCAGAGTTCCTCAGCCAGCTTTGCTTTGCTGGCTGAGGAACTCTGGGAGTTGAAGTCCACAAGTATTAAAGTTTGCCAAGGTTGGACACCCCTTGCAGTCTAGCCTGTGGTTTGAATACATCCAGTGAATAGAAATTCAAAATCCCTCTGGATGATTGGTTGCACTAAATGCTTTTACTGTTCTTTTCCTAGCATTCATTTGACATCAGTCTTCTTGACACTTAAAACTACTGTTTTGTGTCCTGCCCCCTGGGAGTCAGAGAACAGGCCTTGCACCTTCTTCGGAACAAGTATTTGCTCAAAGCTGATCATTTGCAATACTTCCAGTCTCTATTCTTATAGTTTATCTTCTAATTCCCAACTATCTTTCTCTTCTCTGAGTCTTTTCTGATTTCTTTGAATCCTTACAAAATTGGTCCCAATAATGAGGTTGGATAAATCAAGTGAAAGTTTCACTTCTATTGGTTTGACAATTATATTTCTGTTGCTGCAGGTTACAACTGCACATGCATTTTTTTGAAACATAACACTCTTGACCCATTCAGTTGATAATCAACTACTATTCTAATATTCTTTTCATATGTGGTATTGCCAAATCAAGTATTCTCCATTAATTTGAATTTATGTTTCCTAAGTGAAAAATTTAACATTCATTATTTCAATCACCAGCATTAAACAAAAAACTGCTGCAATAAAAATACATATACTAATTCTCAAATGCAAATAAAACATAATACAAAATTATTAACGCAATCTATAAAACTAAGCCTAATAAAATACATAAAATTATGCATTTGCACGTGTGTAATAATGTTGACTATTGATTAAACTAAATGTAAGAAATAGCAACAAAATGTGGATTATTGTATTTCTATTAATTTTAATATTTTTCAGTTATTTTATCTTATATCTCTAACAAGATTACTTTGACTTTTATTTCTGTCTTTTAAAGGTATTAGCTGTCCTACCCAATTTTGTCATGTGCAGATTCACTCTCCCCCCCCCAAGTCATTAATAAAAATGTTAAAGAGTTCCAGGCCCAGTTCTGAACTTTGTAGCATATTACTTAATATTTCACTGCAATTTGATCTCAATAAGCACTCTTTGAATATGATTTTCAATTCAACTATAAATCAACAACAATAATTACAAGTTTAAATAACTTCCTAGTTAGAATTACATTGAAACATGGAAATATAAAATTGGAAGGGGCTACAAGGATTACAGTCCGACCTGCTACAATAATAAATCTAATTAAACTTTCCTTAGATCTGGCTATCCAGTCTCTTCTTAAAAATCTCCAGAGATGGAGAACACAAAACCTTCATAGGTAGACTATTTTTCTGTAATACAGAACTTAACTGGCAAAAAATTTTCCTTATATTTTCATAAAATCCTGGTAGTTGCAACTTATAATAATTATTTCTAGTCTTAGTTTTTTGGCCATGGAAAATAATTCTTAGCCATCTTCCATAACTTCTCTATATGTATCTGAACTGATACGATACACCAGGGGTCCATAACCATAACCCCTGGTCCGTGGACTGGTATGTGGCATTTATTTATTTATTTATTTATTTTGGTATTCTTATATGCCGCCCAACTCCCGAGGAACTCAAGGTGGCGTACAGCAGAGAAAATACAAGAATAACCAAGTAAATAGTTACATTAAAAGCAAGTATAAAAGATTTAAAAACACAATATTAAAACCATCCAGAACCATATAACAACCATACATACTTGGGGGTGAGCTCGAGTGGATTAGGCTCTACCCCCAGCCTACAGGAAAAGCCATGTCTTAACGGCCTTTCAGAAGGCCAGCAGAGTGGGGATGGTTCGGGTCTCTGGGGGAAGTTGGTTCCAGAGCGCGGGGCCCGCCACAGAGAAGGCCCTCCCCCTAGGGCCCGCCAGCCGGCATTGCTTGGCCGACGGAACCTGGAGGAGGCCAACTCTGTGGGCCCTAACCGGTCGAAGGGAAGTATGAGGCAGAATGCGGTCCCGGAGATAGCCTGGTCCTAAGCCATGAAGGGCTTTAAAGATGGTGATCAACACCTTGAATTGGACCCGGAGACCGATGGGCAACCAATGCAGCTGGCGGAGTATAGGTGTCACGTGGGTGTACCTTGGCACACCCACCACAGCACGCGCAGCCGCATTTTGCACCAACTGAAGTCTCCGGATACTCTTCAAGGGTAGCCCCATGTAGAGCGGCATGCCAGAAACTAGGCCATGCAAACAAATGAAGCCCCATCCACGAGATGCAGACAGCACAGAAAACCACACCCTCTCCGGTATGCAGAAAAACTTCTCTCCACGTAACCCAAAAGGTGCCCAAAAGGTTGGGAACTGCTGCTATACACCTCCAAGTCTTTCCTTCAGAATAAATATCCCAAATTCCTTCAGTCTATTCTCATATGACATTCCTCAAGTCCATATATCATCTTCATTGCCCTCTAATAAAACTCTAACCTCTTAATAACGGTCTAGAAATACATCCAGAATAATACATTATACCGTACATATAGTCTCCCCAGTTAGAGAGGGATGTATTTTAACACCACTTTTGTTCAATCTGTATGCTGAAGTGATCATGTGGAAATTAGACCTGGAACTGCCTGAGTTGGGAGTGAAGATTGGAGAAAGAACCATAAATAATTTGAGGTACGCAGATGATACAACATTATTGGCTGAAAATAAGGAAGACCTGGAAAAAAATGATTGGAAAATCAAGGATGAAAGTGAAAAAGTAGGATTGAGTCTTCAGGAAAACAAAGATAATGACAATAGCTGCAAATAGACATGAGATGTTAAAAATAAACAAGGAAGAAATTGAATTAGTTTGAGAATTTATCTTCCTTGGATCAAAAATTGTTCATGATGGCAGTTCTACTCCTGAAATCAAATGCATGGTAATCTTAGGCTGCACTGCAATGGTTATTTATTTTATTTATTTATTTTATTTGGAGGTTCTTCTATGCCGCCCTACTCCCTAAGGACTCAGGGCGGTGTACAACATTTTAGGAACAACCAAAAAATCATTAAAAAACAATTTAAAAACAATTAAGAAAAACATATAACAACATACATACATGGGGGAGACATCAGGTGTGAGGTTGTCTCTAAATCACCCCACCTGCAGGAAGAGCCATGTCTTGATGGCTTTTCGGAAGGCCAGCAAGGTGGGGATAATTCAGATCTCTTAACATGAATAAGATCTGGAAAAGCAGAGATATTGATACAAATACAAAAGGCAGGTTAGTTAAAGCAATAATGATGTTGCTGTAATGATGTATGGGTGTGAAAGTTGGGCACTAAGAACAGCTGATCAAAGAAGAATTTACGTCTTTGAACTATGGTTCTGGCATAAATTATTGCGTATACCATGGACAGCCAGAACAACCAACAGAGAGGTGCTGAATCGTATAAAATCAGAAACATCACTAGAAGCCAAAATCACAAGACTAGGTCTGATTTACTTTATACATGTCATGTGTGCAAATTCCGTGGAGAAGTCAATGACGCTAGGAATGGTTAGTGGATCAAGAAAAAGGGGCAAGCATAAACAAGGGACCTTTTATCACTAATAGTGGACATTTGACAAAGCAAAGAAATATTGGAGTAGGATTCATAGCTTAATACAGAAGATTCTCAAAATGAATATAAAGATAAAACCAGAAACTTTTCTTTGGGGTTTAATGGAAAAGGACTTGGGGAAAAAATCTGAAACTTTGATGTTATACACGTTGACGGCAGCTAGATTACTTTATGCACAAAATGGAAGGACACTTTGATTCCCACAATGAATGAACAGCTGCAGAAGTTGATGGAGTTAGCAGAGATGGCCAAACTGACTGCTTTTATTAAAAACAAAAATACAACTACTTTTATTTCTACTTGGAAGCCGCTTCTGGACTTTGTGCTCGAGATGGAAAAAAAATGCAACTTTGATTTCGGGTTTTACAGATTAGATAGGTTTGTTGTTATAGAAATGGCAAGTTTATACTATTATCTAAAAGTAAAAAGTTGAGGTTTGATGTTATTATTTCATTCTACTACACCAAAGGGAGTCGGAAGCCAATACTTTTTTTCTTTTTCCTCTTTTCCCCACACTTTTCCCTTCCCTTTTCCCTCCCTTATTTTTCCTACTATTTTCTTTTGTATTTCTGTATCTTATAGTATTAACACATAAATAAACTAAAAATATGAGGGAGGGAGGAGAGAAGAAGGGGCAAGCAAAGAACTTGCTGGCTTGATACCATCAAAACTGATACAAAGATGAACATCCCACCACTGAAAGAAGCTGTGCTTGACAGGGTAGCATGGAGAGCATTTGCCCATAAAGTTGCCAAGAGTCAGACATGACTGAACGGTGGAGAATAAATGAATGAGTCTCTCCAGTGCTTAGTAAAGAAGAATAATGACTTCATGTCTCTTTGGTATTGTGCTACTTTTGATGCAGACCAGAACTGAGTTATCCCTTCTAGCAGCTGTCTCACACTGTGACTCATATTCACCTGTTTCCTTAGTTCTATCTCAGATGTCATGTTTCCAAGCCATGACTTCCCTATATTGTATGTGTGTCGAATTTTTTTGTCCTACCTTATATTTAACAAGAACATATTGTTCCTGTCAATCCAATCTTTCAACCTGTCTAGATCCAATTGCAATTTTGTTCTGTCATCCTGGATGTTGGCCTGACTTCCAAATATTGTGGGACCCGCAAATTTGATAAGCAGTCTGCCAGTTCAATCATCCAGGTAATTAATAAAAATGTTGAGTAATACTGACCAAATGACTGATCCGGTGGAAGTCCACATGCTGCTGCTGCCCAACCTGATATATAGCCAGTAATGCTGACTTTCTGTGTATGATCAGCCAGACTACTGTGAATCCACCTTACTGTAGTGCTATTCAAGTGATACTGTTAACAGATTCTTAGTGAAAATGTCATGTAGAACTTTCTAAAAAGCTTTGCTTGTATCAAAGTAGATTACCTCAGCATTTTCCTTGTTCACTAGAGTAGTTACCTTGTCAAGGAAAGATACATGATTTGTCTTAACCTTACTTATTTTTGACAAAGCCATTTTGGCTCTTAACAATCATAACATTCTCTTCAATAAGCTTACAAATGGTCTATTGTAATACATACTGTAAATTTCTAGTGATCAATGTTAGACACTGCTAAGTAATTACAGGAATCTTCTGTTTTACTTTCTTGAAGAGAAGGGACTTCATTTGCTGTCCGGCCCTCTGGCATCTTCCCAGGTCTCTAACAGTCTTCTAATATAATTTACTGAGGCTGTGACAACTCTTTAGGCAGTTCCTTCTTTATTCTAGGATATATTTCACCAGGCCTGAGGCCTTTAAAGCATTCAATTAGCTAGGACTCTCTTTACTACTACTTTAGTAATCTGCATCCTTCTCTGGTATGTTTGTTCCTAGTCTGCGCTATTCAAATCACAATTTTCTTTCCTTGTAAAAAAATGAACAAAATAGTTGGGTTTCTTTGCTTTTCTTTCTTTTTTTGGTAATCTGTTAACATTTGTCCATTCTAAACAAACAGGATACCCACCACCTTTGTTGTCATTTTCTTGTTAACATATTTGAGGGGAAAATCCTTCTTGCTCAATTTTGTCTCTCCAGCTAGCCTTACCTCATTTTCTGCCTTTGCCTTCCTGACCTCATTCCTACATTTCTAGGTTAAAGCCAGAGCTTCTTTGATCATAAACACTTCCTTTCATTTACTAATAAACATTCTTCTTTAGTTTCAGTTCCTTTATGAACTGCTTGTTCAGCTACATCAATGTGTTGAAATGTCTCCTGTTTTTTGACATTGTGCAATCCTTAATTACTTTTTCCAGAAGTCCCAGCTAGCTAGAATATCCGTACCTTTAAGATTTCTTCCTTAATGGTATCTTCCTTAAAGATACCATTCCTCCTTACCATTTCTGTTACTTTATTTAAAAAATGGTTTTCCTAAAATCCATGCTTTATTTTTTATTTTTTTTAACCAAACTATTTGAATTCTAACAAAGTGTGGTGACAACACAAAGTTTTAATTGTTTTAATACTTTCAATCCCCTGTTAGTAAGGATCAAATCCAAGGTAGCAAGTCCTCTACTGCTCACTATTTTTTGAAAGAAAACATTATCATCAATACGAAGTACATGTTTTCATGATATCAAGATTTATTATAGCTATCCCATGCCTACTAAATATAAAAAAACAGTTAATCTGACAAGACTTGCTCTTAAAAAATCCATGCTGACATCTAATAATTATTATACCATTTTCATGATGCTTACATCAGTCTCTAGATATGTTCTGCTCTAGAATGTTCTCCGGTATTGATACCAGTTTGCATAATCTATTGCACTAAATCCTCCTTTTACCTCTTTTTTCAAGGTAGTAGCATCATTTGCTCCTTCACCAAAATTTCTCAAAAATAACATTTCAGCCAATCCATCAGCAAGTTCCTTCAGTATTCTAAAGTGCATTAATCTGACCTGGACATTTAGATTCGTTCAGAGTGAGAAGGTATTCTTTGATCATTTTTTCATAAGTCTCAGGCTTCAATTCAACCTCTTCCTCCTGCCATGCAATTGTGTAATGAAACACATACTTTGTTATTGGTGATCTAAGAGCAAAAAGATCAAGTCAAGTTGAGAAAATCTGACTTTCCTTTCCTATCAGCTAGCTTTTTTGCTGTCCATAAGGAAGCTAGCCTTTTCTTTTAATTTGGAACATATCTAAATAAGCCCCTTTTCTTCTTAGCATCCTTTGTCAACATCAGGTCATTCTGAGCTTTTCATTTCCTGACACCAACTCTACAATTACAGGTTACCTGCATAGACTCTTCCTTGGAAACCAATCTCTCTTCCCAGCTAGGTAGGTGTATGTGTCATTTTTTTGCTCTTAGGTCTTCTAAAGTAAAGTCTTCTTGGTCAGTGTAATGTTTTATCTCAGCCAGAAACTTATAACAATAAGATGCTATGGTAGTTCAGATATAGTTTCTGTTTATTTTAATTGCATCAAATGTGGCTTTTTATACAGGCCCCCATCTCTTGTCTTAGGGTAGCTTATTTTTAATGATAAAACAGTTTCTAGGTTTTGTAGCCTATCAGTATTTTGACTCTTGTCCCTGTTTGCCTAATCAGGTCTCATTTACCTTTGACATCCTTTAAAGGAGTAGAATGGGCCATTACAGTTGCCTTGGAAACAGTGAGATTAAATGCACATTGCCATAGCAACATACCATGATCTTCAGTTTGTATCTGCTAGAATCATTTCTTCAAAAGGGGGGTGGGTGGGTGGGTGAGAACAGATCTTACACTGCAAAAGACACAAGTATGTTTTAGACATTTGTAAAAACACAAATGAGTTGTAGTTTCTACATTGATGTCCATGGTTGCTTCAATGACATAATATTCAGTATATTTCAGTCTTTCCTGGAAAACAACTGTTTGGATTGTCTTCACTGGCAATTCTTTATGATTCAAGTCTTATCATAATCACCATTTTCTTCTCAGTAGATACCTTTAATCTCTACAGTGGATGGTTCTGAGAGCACACTAGAGGCTGCTGTATGGAGGTTATTTTGCTTCTGTGAGAGGGAAAGGGAGAAATTTAGAAACAAAATTCCACAACCACTAACTCTTTTTTCTTATGATGCATAAAAACAATAATCTCGAGAACTTTCTCAACAGTATTACATTATGATCTTGGTCATACATGTGTACAGATTGCTGGCATTTTATTTAATAGCTGCTATACTCAAACAGATATTTTAAAATTCCCACGTACAGATCTTGTGAAGAGAGTGGTTTATGGGTAGATTAGATGGAAGCACAGTGACCACAACTTTGGGTCTGGCACCTGATTCAGTGGCTTGGAAAATTGTCTGTTTCAACATAGATTGAACTGAGGACTGAATATTTTGATTAAAAGTCCATTCCAAGATAAGATTCTGCCCTCCACTGAGTAGCATGGATAAAATATAAATAGTGATAACCTTTTGTTTATTTTTTTCCAGTAGAAAAGAATGGAATATGCAACACCAATAGGCCGTTCTGAAGAACCAGACCATTTAAATTTAGGAAAATTAGTGTTGATTTAATTAGTGGCTCTTGAGTCAGGCCTGTTTAGATTGCTTTTTCCTTTTCTTTTTGAAAATGGCCTGTAATTTATTCCTACAGGGATAGAACAAGTAACTCTTGTGGTCACTGTGACTCCCACTGTGATGATAAATCTTACCACATTTAAAATAGGAATTTCTCACATTACCTTATCACACACAAAATACTTTATTTGCAAGTATAGTTTGCCTTGATGTAGTGCTGGAAAGCTGCTTACTTGGGTTTAGATCTTTTGTACAGTGATTTTGTATTCATTATCTAGGCTGGGTCTAAATGAAATCATTCACCTACAAATATAAGAGGTATGCCGAATCAACAAAGACTAGTTTAAAGGCCATTTTTAATTTATTTGTATTGTACCTTTATTATTTTTACAAATAGGTCAAGGCAGTGATCATGCCAACACACCTTCCTCCTGTTTTCCCCACAACAGGTGAGGTGAGTTGGACTGAGAGAGAATGACTGGCTCAAGGTCACCCAGTTGACTTTCATAGATAAGGTGGGACTAGAATTTACAGTCTCCCACTTTCTGACCTGGTGCCTTAATTACTAGGCAGCTACTCTTTTCCCACTCACATTTAATCAAGAGATAAACCATGACCCAGTAACATATTTTTCTGCTTTATCCTCATGATGTTGTTCATAAATGAGATGGCTTTAAGGCTTCTGTAGGCACTTGTAGACCACTAGTTTATTGATCTGTAAGCCAGCTGGGTGGTTAAGGTTGATACCTTAGAAACTGGGAGATAGTGAGTTCTCCCACCTTAAGCATGAAGCCAGCTCGATGACTTGAGCTGGTCACTTTCTCTTAACTCTAGGAAGATGGCAATGGCAAACTACTTCCAAAAAAACCTTGCCAATAAAACTGGAGGGGCTTGTCTAAATAGTCACCAGGAGTCAACAGTGAATTGAAGGAACCAAAATAAAAAGGCAGCATAATGTATGTCAGCATAAATGTGTATGGCCTCATAGCTGAACTACTATGCCTCAATGAGATCAGTGAGTGATGCTCTCCTAATAGTTTACTACCAGGGAAGTTAACATGCAGCCACTGATGAACTCCACTGCCTGTGAGAAAACCATATTCATTCACCTCTCAGGCTTGAAGAGGAGATAAGCTTTGACCAATGGAGAAGGAGTAGGTTTACCCATCTGTTTCAATCTGATCTGTGGGTAGAACCTTTCCACTTTTGATTTATGGTGAAGCTTCTCTACCAATCCTGATCATGGAGGTTCAACTTCTGTTATTCCCCTACATGGGTCAGAAACTGGAAGTAAACTGCTTTATGTTAAATAGCCGGCAGCTTCGGCACGGAAAAAAAGACGGAGGCTCTTTTTGCTCAAGGAACTGTTTATTCAGCACCAACACAGCTGAATGGAACGAAGCTAAAACTGAGGGAATGACAGCTCCTATTTATAGGGAGCTGTCAAAGTAAGTGTCCAATGGGAGCTGTTTGTGTTTCCCGCGCTCCTGCTGGCCCAGGCTTCAACCAATCAGGTTCCAGCCTGGGCCAGTAAGGTCGGGTCGTAAGTCAAGGAGCTGAGGAGCGCGGGGTCGTAAGTCGAGGACTTTGCCGGTCGTAACTCAAGGACTTGACACTTTACTAGGAAGTCACATACAATATAGGGGATCTGGGAGGCATATTGGTACTTTCCTTTAGGTTCCCCATGTAATCTGCTTGATATGCTATGTTATTTATTTATTTAATGTATGGTGTTGGTACATGAAAACCAGGAGTCTATATTGTTATTAAAGAGGAGTAGTTTGGCTGCCTAGGTTTGCTAGTTTGTTCAGTTCATGCTCACACACTATCCAGGGTGCACCACAGGGGACGAACTAGCTCCGTGTTTACCTCACATTTGGGCCGGTCTGGAGTTGGTTGGTTTCTTGCTTCCACCATTAGTGGTACCTATTTATCTACTTGCATTTTGCATGATTTTGAACTGCTAGATTGGCAGAAGCTGAGGTGAGTGATGGGAGTTCCCTCTGATAGCTCATGGTACTAGGGCTCGTGGTACTAGGGCTCGAACTGCTGGAATGCAGAGATCCCACCTTTTTCAGCTGACAAATCCAGCATCTTTAAGTTGCTGAACTACCGTGATTCTAATATGCCATGTAAGGAGTGTATAATTTGAAGCAGAGTTCTTTTGCTTCAGCGAGAACAACCACACATGTTTAGCATAATCAGGTAGATACATTACATGGATGGCACAGTCTGAAGTGAATCCAAAAGTGGCCGATAGGACCAGGACATCTGCTTTTGTGTCATCAGCTCTGCTGGCATTGAGGCATGACACATCACGGATATAGCAAGATTGCATCAGGAGAAGATGCACCGCTTCAATAGCCTATGTTCAGAAACACAAATTATCTAGCTTTGGGCTTTGGACTAGGGATGAAAAGAGGCTGTATTATGTGGAGCTGTCCTTCAGGACTGGTGAGTCAGACATCCTCAAACCAAAATTAGAGAAATATGTGATCTGTATCACTGTTTCAGTAGTATTTCCTCCTTTATTCTGACCATATCCAAAAAGAGCCTCAAGGTGTATGAAATTTGTGTCTTGGCGGGAAGACTGTGTTGACTTCAAATAGGATCAATGGAGGGCAGAATGGATATCAAGTGTCTGTCTAATTACATCTGGGAAGCCTTCAAACAGAGATGAGCCCAACAGCATCTTCTTCCACTCCCACTCTGGTCCCCAGCAAATGGTGTTGAAAAACATACAGCTTCCGTTATTGGAGTTCATCTATAGCCACCATCTTAGAAGTTCTTGATCTTATAAGAAATGAAAGACTATTTGCTGTAAAGCCTTTTATTTATTTTTTTCAACAATCCTGACTATACTTCATGAACTAGAAAACAGACCACTCAAAATATTTTTAAAAACTTAACTGTTTTGAAACTATTCATTGATATACTGTAATTCCTGCTGAATAGAGGGTCTGATTTTTCCAGGGGATTAAGTATTGTTAATTAAACAGGCAGTACTAAAAACCCATCTTACACGATCCTGCAACCTTTCCTAGTACTTGAATAAAGAAACAAATGCAGGGGTAGAGTTTCCAAACATATAAACAATGTTGTTCATACTGAGCTGTTATAGGCAGTGATTCACACACCACAAACTGGCTGATCCTTTTTAGACTAGCTGTCGTGTAAACCCAGCCTGTGAAGTTAGCTTGTGGGTTCAGTCTATCATCTAAAGCCGTGATGGAGTAAATCATGGGTACTGTATCTATATGAAGCATATCATAGTATATCAATCCAGAAATAATATCATTATGATTTGTAGTTAAAGCTGAATTGTTGAGGGATATTCATAAAGATTCAAATTTTGATTTCTTGGAATGAACTAGCTATGTTAGGAAGCGAGCAACCCTATGAATGTTTTTGAGACTTGTATGCCATGTTGTATCCTCTCATTGCATACATCACATCACATTACTTTTACAATGATAATGACATATTTGAGTAACGAGCACATGATAAGCTCTATCGTCCTGTTCTATATTTTCTGTTTCTCCTGTGTAATGAAACCAATCACAGAAGCAAGTTCCGTAAAATGTGAAATTAAACTTAGAAATATTGCAACCAGTTTTTAGGATTATGCACAGAAGCAAATGAGAAACTCTTGTCACTCAACCAAGCACAAAACTGCTCTTTAGGGAAACAGAGCCAGCTGGAGGATTTTATAGTGGGATGTGAATTTTAGAAACATAAGGATAAAAGGGCAGCTGGATGATTCTTAAAACAAACTGACACTCATGCTATACAGCAGCAGGGCTAGATCTGATTCTTTCTAATCAATTATGAAATGTCAAGTAAGGCAAGGTTGAAGTGAAATATTCACTTCAGTCCTTTTCCAGATACCTAACCGGAAGCTGTCCCATACTTTTAGATGATGGGGAATAAGGTGTTCCTTCTCTCATGTAACTAAAGGTAGCTGTGTCAACCTGTTGTACACTCCAATGAATTACAATCTCAAATAATTGTCCACAATGTTAGTTAATTAGTTTATTGGCTCTGGTGGCAGAGGATAACGGTAGCTATTAACCTGATACACACAAGGAAGGCTGATTTGAAATATGATATAATGCCATTCATGCAGAGGACAGTAGAAATGATTAGAAATGATGTAAGAGTTTTTAAATTCAAGGATGTACAAAACAAGCCCAATATTGTTTAAGTTTTTAATTTCATTTGTCAATTATTAATTTATTGGATTTGCTTTAATATATAAAAAGGAAAATTGAAAGCGCACACATACACAAAAAGAAAACAACACAAACATATTCTATTACATAAAAAGTTATTCAAGACAATTTTAAATGTATACTTAAATTCTGACCACATTCTCAAATTCTGACCTCAGAACCACTGAACTATATCTTTTAAAGATCCTGGAGTATCAGGGAACTGCCAGAAGACTGGAAAAGAGCTGATATAGTTCCCATCTTCAAAAAATGAAAAAAAAATAGATCCAGGAAACTACAGACCTATCAGCCTGACCTCAATACCAGGGAAGATTCTGGAAAAGATAATCAAGCAACAAATCAGCGAACACTTGGAAGTAAACAAAGTAATAACCAAAATCCAACATGGGTTTGTCAAAAATAGATCATGCCAGACTAATCTTATTGCATTCTTTGACAAAGTGACAAAATTAGTGGACCAGAGGAATACTGTCGATATAATTTACTTGAACTTCAGTAAGGCATTTGATAAAGTAGACCATAATCTACTACTAGATAAAGTAGAAAAATGTGGGTTAGACAGCATCACCACCAGATGGATTCATAACTGGCTGACCAACCGCACTCAACGTGTAGTCCTCAATGGAACTGCAATCTACATGGACGGAAGTATGCAGTGGAGTACCCCAAGGTTCTGTTTTAGGCCCAGTACTCTTCAACATCTTCATCAATGACTTGGACGAGGGGATAGATGGGGAACTCATCAAATTTGCAGATGACACCAAACTGGCAGTAATAGCCAACTCTTCAGAAGATAGGCTTAAGATACAGAAGGATCTTGACCAGCGGTGGGTTGCTCCGGGTTCGGCCTGGTTCTTAGAACCGATAGCGCTGGTGGCGGGAGGCTCCGCCCACCCACCCAGGATGCTTCTGTGCATGTGTAGAAGTGTTGTACGCACTTGCGCATGCGCGAACTGGTAGTAAAGGTTTTTAGAACCCACTACTGATCTTGACAGACTTGAACATTGGGCGCTATCTAACAAAATCAAATTCAATGATGAAAAAAGTAAGTTTCTACATTTAGGCAAGGAAAACAAAATGCACAGGTACAGTATATGTGGTACCTCACTCAATAGTAGTAACTGTAAGAGGGATCTTGGAGTCCTAGTGGACAACGTTTAAATATGAGCCAGCAATGTGCAGCAGCTGCCAAAAAAGCCAACACAGTTCTAGGCTGTATAAGCAGAGGGATAGAATCAAGGTCACGTGAAGTGTTAATACCACTTTGTAATGCCTTGGTAAGGCCACACTTGGAATACTGCATTCAGTTTTGGTCGCCACGATGTAAAAAAGATGTGGAGACTCTAGAAAGAGTGCAGAGAAGAGCAACAAAGAGGATTAGGGGACTGGAGGCTAAAACATATGAAGAATGGTTGCAGGAACTGGGTATGTCTAGTTTAATGAAAAGAAGGACTAGGGGAGACATGATAGCAGTGTTACAATATCTCAGGGGTTGCCACAAAGAAGAGGGAGTCAAACCAGTGGTGAGTTCCTACCGGTGCGGTCCACTCTATCGCACTGGTAGTGGCGGGCTGGTGACGTCATCAAGAGGCTACCGACCCGGTGCAGTCGGTTGCCGGTGCCTAGGAGCTGCCATCTTTTTTGTGAAATTTTTGGTGATTTTTTGATTCCGCGCATGCGTGGAAGCAAAATCGCGCCAAAATCTTGCGAACGGATGTGCACGCGAGTGAGATTTCAGCAAAATTTCACTTCCGCACATGCGCAGAAGCAAAAAATCGCCAAAATCAAGCGTGCGCGTCCCCTTGCAAGATTTCGGCACAATTTAGCTTCCATGCATGCATGGAAGCAAAATCGCGCAAGGGGGCACGCGCGCGTAGCAAGCAAGCACGCGCGCGCACACACAAAACATGGTGATGCACGCGCAGCGCATCAGTAGCAAGGTAAGTGAGCAACCCGCCCCTGAGTCAAACTATTCTCCAAAGCACCTGAGAGTAAGACAAGAAGCAATGGGTGGAAACTAATCAAGGAGAGAAGCAACTTAGAACTAAGGAGAAATTTCCTGACAGTTAGAACAATTAATCAGTGGAACAACTTGCCTCCAGAAGTTGCGAATGCTCCAACACTGGAAGTTTTTAAGAAGATGTTGGATAACCATTTGTTTGAAGTGGTGTAGGGTTTCCTGCCTAGGCAGCGGGTTGGACTAGAAGACCTCCAAGGTCCATTCCAACTCTGTTATTCTATTCTATTCTATTCTATTCTATTCTATTCTATTCTATTCTATTCTATTCTATTCTATTCTATTCTATTCTATTCTATTCTATTCTATTCTATTCATTGACATTGATAGAGAGTCAGCTCATAGATTAAAATCAACACATCACTGAGCTGAGAATTTCTGTATGCCAAAACTGAAGCCCAGCCACAGTGTAACAGATATGAGTAGGCTACTAATATCTTTGTATTAATAAGTTTACAAAATGTTAAGATATTCATGAACTGGGAGAGCCATGTTAACAAGGTCAACCAATGAATAGGCATAGCAACTAAGTCAGCCAATGGGAGTTAAACACTTCTGAGTCTGTGCAGAGAATCGAAACTGAAAACTTAAGCTTAAGGCTGGGTGTGTCTCAGTCCACTCTGTACTCTCAGCCCACTCTGTGCTTGTCTGCTCTGCTGAAATGAAACTAACTCTCCTGCTTGAGTTTACTTGAAGAAATATTCTACTTGTGGTATTGTATATATATTACTATGTTTATAAAGAAGTTAATGAATCCAGCTGAATCAGTGTGTGTGCTTCTGGAAATAGATTTTTCTGTGTGTGCTTCTGGAAATAGATTTTTCTGCAACAAACTTTGATACAAAATGGATCAGATTATTTATGTTTTTAAGAGATACAGTATTCTTTTAAAAATATGAGAGCCTCTAACATAGACCATTGTAGAATAGCAAATATCCTAATCTTACCGGCCTAGTGCCTTCAGAAATTTAATTTAATTATAGGCCACCCAACTCCAGTATAGCTCTGGTGACATACAATATATGAGATTAAAGCAATTAAAACAATCCACAAAATACAAGAATAACATCTGGAGAAAACAATCATCATCTCACAAATCAGATAATCGACAATGGGTTTGCAACCCACATTAGTGCAAAGTGTGGGGAAAGAGACAGGTCTTAAGAGCTTGTCTAAATAAGATTGGGGTGGTTTGAATCTTGGGGGCAGGAGTCACTCTAGAATATTGGTGCTATAGCAGAAAAGACCTGCTTCATGGGTCCCATAAGGTGGCATTAATTTAATTGATACCAATTCGTTGGATCATATAAGGTGGGTAGTAACCATGGAAGATGGTTCACATCACACCAAGCAGAAGTAAGTCCCCCTCCTGCCCCTTCCCCCATTCTCTATCCTCTGCTTGAGATCCAATCCTTCCCAATACTCTGAATTGTCAGACTGAACCCTGAGATTCAGCAACCCAGTGTACAACTTTTAAATATTTTTTCTAGCATTTTTCCAAATGCGCTAGATGTTTTCACATCTAAAATGTGTGGGATACAAGCAGTTCCTTCATTTTACCGACTGATTGTCCTAATGTGGAGTGGTGGGGCAGTAATTCTCCTCGGCAGCCATTTTGGAATAAATGGTTTGAGGAAATAATGAGAAGTTTGAGGGTTTGGTGCAAGGATTTTTAAGTGATAGAAATGCATGAATACTTTAGCAGAGACCATATTGTACACGTGCAAGAGCTGCTTTAGAAATAAATATATGATTGGGTATATGGAAGCTGGAAATGGCAAGGTATCAGTTGGGGAATTCTTAGTTTGGACTTAGTGGTTTAAACAGACCTTTCCAGCCCTGCATTTGTAGTTAGCCTTTTCAGAATATCTGCATAGAAATTGCCATCAAATTAAGAAGATTTGGTTTTACAAGTCTATTCCCTGGGATGCCTCTGATGCTGATAGCACAATAAACCATCATGCCCAGGAAATTCAGAGGCAAAATTCATCCTCTGCTCCCTTTTCCTCCTGTCTCTTAAAAAAAAAAATTCAATGGATGAGATTAATGCCCATTGTAAAATCTTCATATTGAAAACCAGGGAAATGTTAATAATGCTTAGAAGGAAAGGGGGATTTAGAGAGAAAATTCTGTAGCTGACCCTGGAAACAAAGAAAAAAAAACTAAGTACTACCCTTTGAAAACAGAAATTATCTCCCTGTAATCTTTTTGCATTTGGTTGGGAGAGAAGAAAAATAAGAGGTTGTGTGGCATATCTTGGGTGTTAGTTAAATACTTTTGCATTATCGCCATTGCCCTATATTCCCAGATAAAAGGCTGAGGCCAGAAATAGGACCAGCACAGTGAAAGAAATATCTTAAACCTTTCTAAGCTAAACACAGCATTGGTAGTACTGAAAATAAAGTGAGATGGGTCACACACTGTGTTAAAGGCTGACTGAGTTAAAAATAGGATTCATTTGATGCAATACAATTAAAGTTTGAGGAAGCATTGACAAAAAGAACCCTTTGTCTCCACTTAATACAATACAAGAGGTGCCTGCTCAGCTTACAGTAGCTATAGGTATAGGAAGTGAATCAAAATGGCTTCAAATAATAACTTTCATTTCTAAGTTCAGGATTTTGCAAGTAGACCTATCACCTTTTTTGCTGGCCTTTCCTGGCTGATTAAGTTGTGCAAAGACCTAAATAAAGTCTGCTGAGATTAGATTCTTCATATTGCAAATCTTTAACAGGATTGGTAGAAGACAAGGAAAGCAATGAAGATCATGAACTTGATCCTAGACCACTCTTTTCTTATTGTGGTTGATCACCAAATTTGAGCAAACTATCGTATCTGTAAGGATGAAAAAAGAAAGCTCGGCCCCCTTTCCTTCCAACCTTATTGTATAAGATAATGGTTTCCTTAGTTCCTTCATTAGTTGTGGAAAATTAATCATTTGTTCCTTACAACCTACTTGTTGGCTAGGGGATGTTTGAAGTTGTACACAGGTTGCCCATAAAAGGTTGTACTTTTGTGACACATGGGGTGCCATGTTTCCTCTTGCTTAAAGAAGGCTGTAACAAAACTTTCATTTTTTAAAAAGTCAATTCATTGAAGCAGACGACCTTGGAAACTATAAACCAGCTTTAGTGTACCACTTATGGCCAACGTGATTGAGAAAATTGCAACTTGAGAGATCTCTGGTTGAATTTGTTTAAGTTGCCTTGAAGGATGACCTACATTGGAATTGCATGGATAGAATGCTGTCTTAGTTCAGTTATTAATAGTATGGCTATACTATTAATTTAGTGTAAGTCATGGTATCCCTCTTAGCCAAACAAGTGGGATTGCATCTTGTATCTTGAGTTTACTGGATTGCAATGGTTCCAGTTCTTTTTTCCATAAGTAGCACAATCGGTTTCCAGTATTATCTAATATGCATAAAGTACTAAAAGATAAGGATAATTTACAGCTTCAGAGTGAGATGCCATAAATATACTTATAACATTCATTTCTATTGCTCTGTTCCCTTACACTAAGAAAGCACTTAAATATTGCCAGGGTTGAATAACAGGCAAGATTAAGGTGAACAAAGTGAGACTGAATGCAGCATTACATGAATACATTAACCAGAAAGCCTGGTTTAGAGATTAGAGATTCAATTTTGTATTCCTTGTAAAAAATTGGGCTTGCAGTTTCCAGGTGCTCCTTGATTTTAGATATACTGTACCTTGGAACTTCAGCTGCAAACTGAAAGAATGTATTTGCAAAGTATCAGTCACAATTCCTAAATCAGTCTGACCGGCAAAGATTTTTCATATTTTGTTTCATAATTTGATTACTGCAAAGGACTGTCACTGAAAAGTGCCCAGACTAACACTTAGTGAAAACTGTACATTACCAAATAACGTGATTATATCATTTTGCAGTTAAAGGTCTGTATTGTTCAGTAATGCAGAACCAGGATCAGTACATCGTTTTGTTTTTAACTTCATATAGTTTAGGATGGCACTTTGTGTGAGTGTTTATAATTCATTTATAATTCACTATTGCACAAGCACAGCAATAGCTCCTTTCTGCTGCGATTCCCATAACGTTGCTTTTATCTTATCCCCAACGTATGAGTGAGACAGGTTTCATTTGCCTTTAGCTGGACAAGTCTGATATAGTATTTATTCTGATGCCATCTAAGATGGTGATGGTGAACCTATGGCATAGGTGACACAGTTAACTTAAACTTATCTGGGGGGGAGGAAGGAGGGAGAGTGGTTGTATATGTGAAATGCAGTCAAATTAGGTATTTTCTGAATTTTTGACATGACAAATCCAAAAGATTCCCCATCCCTGATCTAAGAACAGCCTCAAAGAGTATCAAATTTGCTAGACATTGTCACTTGTTGGGTTGGAAAGGAAGTCAGGTGATTACATTGTCTTCTTTGGAGGCATTAGGGATAGCAGGCAGGAGGGTTCATGGAGGGAGTTTGGAAGGGATCAAATGATGAAATTTGCATTCTCAGGTTGTGGTGAAAACTCCTGCCATTTTGTAGTTGTGTTGTGATGTCAGATTCGAGTACAGAAAAGCTCACAACCCATATTTCACCATCCCATTTGAAAGGGCATCTTTGTCAGCCAATGGGATGACAAAATTCATTCTGTTATATTTTCAAGAGCCCTTCAACTCAGCAGTGGTGAAAGATCCTGAGAGTTTATCTGTCTCATCATGCTCCATCCAAATTTTAAGATCTGGTCACCAAGCCCCTTTTTCCAGAGTGTTGACAAAAATATTTGCTTTCAAATGATGGACTCTTCTTTCTTTGAAATTAAGATTGGCTCCATTCTGTTTGCTGTTTGGGAGCAAAGTTAAGGTCCATTTTATAATCTGTCCTTTTGAAATGGTTAGCCCATTTTTAAATATTGCTGTCATCTTTTAAATATTGATTTGATTTTTAATATATATTTATAATAAAGGGATAGAATCAAGATCACGTGAAGTGTTAATACCACTTTATAATGCATTGGTAAGGCCACACTTGGAATACTGCATTCAGTTTTGGTCGCCATGATGTAAAAAGGATGTTGAGACTCTAGAAAGAGTGCAGAGAAGAGCAACAAAGATAACTAGGGGACTGGAGGCTAAAACATATGAAGAAGGATTGCAGGATCTGGGTATGTCTAGTTTAATGAAAAGAAGGACTAGGGGTGACATAATAGCAGTGTTCCAATATCTCAGGGGTTGCCACAAAGAAGAGGGAGTCAAACTATTCTCCAAAGCACCTGAGGGTAGAACAAAGAAGCAATGGGTGGAAACTAAACAAGGAGAGAAGCAACTTAGAACTAAGGAGAAATTTCCTGACAGTTAGAACAATTAATCAGTGGAACAACTTGCCTCCAGAAGTTGTGAATGCTCCAACACTGGAAGTTTTTAAGAAGATGTTGGATAACCATTTGTCTGAAGTGGTGTAGAGTTTCCTGCCTAAGCAGGGGGTTAGACTAGAAGACCTCCAAGGTCCCTTCCAGCTCTATTATTCTATTCTATTCTATTCTATTCTATTCTATTCTATTCTATTCTATTCTATTCTATTCTATTCTATTCTATATATTATTATAATACTCTGCCTTTGTGACATTTGTGGGAATACAGCATATAAGCCCTATTAAATAGTCAAGAGAAAAGGGCAAAGAACTTATTCACCCCTTATTTTACAGCAAGAAAATAGTTTATGGAGCCATTTGGTTTGAAATAGAAGGCAAGCCTTACATTTCTCTCTGCAAGAAATTCAAGGATATATCAGATTCCCCAGATATCTGAAAAAGAATCTGTTAGTGTGCTAAAGCTATACATCCCAGCTTCTACTCAGTCTGAATACAAGTGCAAAAAAATGATTTTATCACAAAAATGCCACAAGTCTCCAGTGATTCCTTCTGTGAAGCATGATCTCTAAGTAAGTCCTGGCACTTCACTGATCAGAATGTGCATGTAGCATAACACTATACACCTCAGTTCCTGAACAAAGCATTTATATGGAGGGTATGTATTTGGGGGTGGGGTGGGTGGGAATGGTTATTTATCTTAAGTTTAAAGCAAACTGCTACAACTTACTCATTTTCCATTGATAGGAGCAAATATGCTTCAATCAATGGAAAATGAGTAAGTTGTAGCAGTTTGCTTTAAACTTAAGATACATAACCATTCCCACCCACCCGACCCCCAAATACATACCCTCCATATAAATGCTTTGTAAGTAAGACTTCCCATTTAGAGGTATTAAGTAACCCCCTCCCCCATTTTACATTTTCTAACAGGATGGGGCATTCCATTCTGTAAGATACAAAACCTCTTTCTGAAAAATTATCAAAGGCTAGCTCATGGCCCTATGGAAAACTGATTGAATATAAATAGATTATAAGGGGACTTGGTAATGATAGTATAACATCAGCTTAATTTATATCCTTATCGTGTTAAGTGCGAGAACTCAAGCCCTTGAGCAGCAGCTAAGAGATGGCATTAAGGTTGATAAATATAGTGCAAGTTCCTTGCATCCAATTATCTCCCTTTTCTTATGACCAACTGACACCCCCTTTCTTATTGCTATTCCCATCCCTCTCCTCTTTCTCCCTTTGTCTTGGTTCATAACTCCATGTGTACCTGTGTGAATGTTTGTGTGTGCTGAAGGGACAGTGACACAGCCAAGCTTGCGATTTAGCCTCTTTAAGTGAAATGAATTCTTGATCTCAGAGGCAGGAGCTCAACTCCTTTTGTGGCAAAAGAAGAATACCCGCTGAGCTTCATTTTGTAATGGGAAACATCTAGCAATGCAGTTTAGAAAAAGATGTTCTCTCTCAGTCTTGCCGTTGCCTGAAGCACATTTGGTGAGAATGCTGAACTAGTTGTGGACCTCCCATTCTGGCGGGCCAGGCTGGCTTCCACTCAGTTATTACATTTTCTGTCCACCTGTTTTTGCTCAGAAAAGCAACTAGCATGTAAAAACAGATGTCGCTGTATTTAATGACAATCAGGTGTTGTTATTTTAACTTGCCTGCATATTTTAATTTTGTTACCTGCATTTCTTGATTAACTGTCTATTTTGGACAAAAATGCTGGAAGCTAATCCAATGAATAAATACATTATGGGAAAGACTTTAATGCTGAAAATTCTTTTCACACTTTTTTTTGTGCCTTCAAAGCAGCATATGATCTTCTCATGAAACATTCTAATTGTCCGACAAAGAAACTTATTCTGCATTCCAATAATGTGCACAATATCCGTCCATTTGCATTTATTTCAATCAGATTGAAAACCAGGAGCTAATTACAACTTCAAGGAAGCGTTTTCAAGCTAAATGGATTTTGTGGCAGTAATGCACAATTCACAGCTCTCCAGCTGACATGCTTCCTTTTGCTTGAAAGAGCTTCCTTTTTTGGGATGAGGTGAGCAAGGCGATGCCCCAAATCAACTCTCTTTTTCTCTCTGCTGCCCGGAAGGTGCTCCATTTCAGCATTTGCCTGCTTTCATTGTTGAAATATCTAAGAGTTCCAGAGGACCCATGAAAGTAAGGATAGTGGTTAGATCTTCACTTCAGAGTGTTCTTGGCAAAGAGAAAGGGCAAGGAACCATTTTGTTACTTTCTGATAAGAATTCAAATTTGGGGAGGACTTTCGTAACTGAGCATAATGAAGGAAGGAAACAAGGAGACCAGCCCTAAAGTGGAGAAGATTGGAGACTGACCCTCTTGGGGGGTGTCTAGGGCAACTCGCTGCAGCCATCCAGGGGTGAAATCCAGCAGGTTCTGACAGGTTCTGGAGATCTGGTAGCGGAAATTTTGAGTAGTTCAGAGAACCGGCAAATACCACCTCTGGCTGGCCCCAGAGTAGGGTGGGAATGGAGATTTTACAGTATCCTTCCCCTGGAGTGGGGAAGGAATGGGGATTTTGTAATATCCTTCCCCCAGGAGTGGGGAGGGAATGGATATTTTGCAGTATCCTTCCCTTGCCACACCCACCAAGCCACGCCCACCAAGCCACACCACGCCCACCAAGCCACGCCCACAGAACCGGTAGTAAAAAAATGGATTTCACCACTGCAGCCATCTTACCACAGCCAACTTGCTGCAGGACATCTCACATGGGATAACTCAAAACAATAAATGCTATCTGTCACTGTTTCTTCTACATTATTTCCATTTTTGTCAAAGAAACAGTGGCAGATAATATTTATCGCGAGTTATCCTGTGTGAAATTCCTGCAGCGAGTTGTCCCATGCTGAGTGGCTGCGGCAAGATGGCCACAGCTAGATGGCCATGGTGAGATGGCCACAGTGGGTTGTCCATGGCAAGGTGTCCCATTCTGCACTTAGGGAATAAGAAGTTGGGTTTGGGAGGCTGATTCTACAACAGAGAAGCACAATTCACTTTTAGAATAAGGGCACAGACTTGGCTCTTGAGTAGAATGCCAAGTAGAATGATGTAATTCAAAAAAGGGAGAGCCATAAAAACAACAATATTTAAATTAAACTAAATTGAATTGAATCCAGTTAGCATGAAATCCAGCTAACATATTTAGTAATTTGGTGGTCAGTTTTGAAAGAGCCCTGGGACCCCACCAAAGAATTTGGCGGTTGTAAGAAGTATACCTCTACCTGAAAAGAAATGATGTTAATAAGATCTGGCAATCCAGGTATCTGTATCAGCTCAAATTTCAGAATTAATTCAAATTGCTTAATCAAATCAGATTTATTTTTCAAATCAGATTTTGCAAGAATGCAGATTCCTAATTTTCCTCCCTCCCTCCTTTTTTTGTCTCTCTGTAAAGTGAATGTTTCGCACGGATAACATTCACTCTCATTGTGAGTAGGCAGCCCCCTGAGGAAACCATTTTCTAATGAGATCCATTATATTTACTGAACATTTCAAATGTGCCCATAAACCAAAAAGAGGTAAGATTCCAAGACAGGGGAAGTGGTGAGTTAGCAAGAACAGAACCATAAAGTTATGGATGTAGAGAAGAGTGAAATACTTTATCATTGTTTAGTGATTTGGGGGGGGGGGGAATAAATTGAATGAATGAATCTGTCATTTGTCTCCTTGATTTCTTGTTGTTATTCTTATGTAATTCTATCTTCCCTCTTCTGCTATGCTTACCACCAGGGGCGGGTTCCTAATTTTTTTTACTACCACTCTGTGGCCGTGGCTTATTTTGTGGGTGTGGCTTGCCAGCCATGTGACCGGGTGGGCATGGCTTCTCGGACTGCTGAAGGGAGGGGAACTGAGATAGGTCATGCCGCCCATTCCCCCTCCCCTCAGCAGTTCGAGAAGCCTCAAACATGCAAAAATGCCTAGGACCATCACCGCACGTCCGTGGCTTCTCGGACTGCTGAAGAGAGGGGAACGGAGATAGCTCCTGCCGCCCGTTCTTTCAGCATCTCACGCGCTCCCTCAGCCATCCTCCCCTGCTTGGACTCACTGTGGGGTAGGAAGGCAGCGCATGCGCAGTGCCAGAAGCTCGGCTTCTGGGCATGCGCAGAAGAATTTTTTTAAAAAAATGAAAACATTTTTTTTAAAAAAAATGGCGCCGCCCAGGCACCGGCAACTGACCGCACCGGTAGTGTGACGTCACCAGCGGGCTGCTACCGGTGCTATAAAGTGGACCGCACCAGTAGGAACCCACCACTGCTTACCACCCAAATCATATTCTTTTCTTAACTTCTTGATTGCCTTGTATTCAGCAGTGGGCCCAGACCAGCTATTAATTCTTTCAGTATCTCTTTGTGACATCAAGCAAGATGCTCATCTCATTATTATTTCCTAACTTTCAGATTGATAGTTGCTTCTGTCAAGCAGGGAAGTTAGAATAGATGAGAAGTTACCAGCTACAATTATGAGTAACATGTCATTATCACTTATTTAACAAGGTGTTGATTTGCTCGGGTGGTTTGGCCTCTGTTCTATCTCCTTGTTATCACCTCCAGGGGACCTTATTTGGGAAATCATCCTATTGGCCATTTCTGGTTATGGACAATGGTTGAGGACAGAGCACTGGGTTAATTTGATTTTTAATTCATATACTGACTTCTATGTCCTTCAATATATTTTGCTTTTTTAAAGACCAAATTCTCTGAATCGGCAGTAGGGTTTTCTTAGCTCCTCTTTTGAAGACCTCACAAATCTTTACATACAAACACATCCCACAAACGTTAAGGACAGAAAAAATATTTAAAGTGCCTACACTGAACTTCTGACAGAATTTGGCTTCTAATATATGTCATAGTAGAGATGAAATAACCTAAAACCAACAGCCAATATCTTTAAAAGGCAAGGGGAGGGGTGTCATTATTATTTGCAGGAAGGTAAGTTGGTTCTCTTACCACCACAGTGCTTGTATGCAATTTATAAAAGAGAGAGAAAGAGTCAGATGGATCATTTGTAGCTGATAATTAGTATTAGGTTTTGCAGCATGTGAGTATTCACCCATAACATCTCTATTCAAAAAGAAAATTAAATTATTTTCTACTTTTTGCTTCTTGGCAAGTTTTTATGATAGCCATGCCATCTAGTTTATAGACTCACGACACATCTGCTCTAAAAATGGGTTTCCACTTATTCTTTGAAAAGTCTGCACTTCTGTTTATATACAATAAATAATTCCTTATTCCGTAAAAGATAACAAACAACAGTTTGGGAAGATTGTAAAGTCCCCAGTTGAATAGCAATAGCAATAGCACTTAGACTTATATACCGCTTCATAGTGCTTTACAGCCCGCTCTAAGCGGTTTACAGAGTTCAGCATATTGCCCCCAACAATCTGGGTCCTCATTTTACCGACCTCAGAAGGATGGAAGGCTGAGTCAACCTTGAGCCGGTGAGATTTGAACAGCTGAACTGCAGCTAGCAGTCAGCTGAAGTAGCCTGCAGCGCTGCACTCTAACCACTGCGCCACCTCGGCTCTTGAAAGTACAGAATTGATTGACTGGTTGATTTATATGCCACGTTTATTATTTTTATAAATAATTCAACTTGGCAAACATACCTAATTCTCTTTCCTCCTCCTATATTCCCCATAACAACAACCTTTTGAGGTGAATTGGACTGAGAAAGAATGACTGGCCAAAAGTCACTCAGCCAGTTTTCATGTTTGAAGTGGAACTAGAATCCACAGTCTCCTGGTTTCTAGACCAGTGCTTAACTGCTGCCCCATTTATCCTTCTTACCTTGGATAATCACCTGGATAATTATAGAGGATGTACTGGGACAAGAACAGACTTAGTTTATATATGGTGGAACTACTCTAATGTTTCCCATATATAATACAGTTTAATCTCCATCATAATGAGCCCAGTCTAGGAAAGGTCTAGAGATAAACATATACTGTACATTCTGCTGAAACAGTGGAAAAAATAATTGTAGCTGACTTACTTTCAGCTTTAAAACTGGATTTTTCTGAAGTAACAGCATTCTTAGTTTTTAAAACAATAGTTGAATAGCTCTGGAAAAAATAATTCCTGAAGGAAAACCAGAAAGTTTAGTTTTACCAACAAACATAGCTTTTGCAATTCAAAACACTAGAATAATACTCTGCTTTATAAATGACTGTTAAATACTTTTTTAAAGAATTATCAATGCTTCAAGCCATAAAACCAAACTAACAAAAACGAAATATAGCCTTTATTTCTTAACAACATACTTAACAGCCTATAGATCTTGCAGTGTTTTCACATAACTTTTGATGAATCTTCAGAAATTAGTACTTACATCATTGGTTACAGCTATTAAAAATGCATCTCTATTAATTTTGCATCTGGATATTTCTTGAAGTATTTTATTTACATAAGAACCATTTATGTGTTTTAAAGACAATAAGGAAACACTAGTAGATTAAAAAGATAGAGACCAGGAAGATTCAGGTTCAAATCCCATTTTGCCATAGAACTTAGTGCCAGGTTCAATGTCACCATCCCTCAACCTTGCCCAATTCACAGTGATGACATGAGAATGAAATGCGCTGGGTTGAGCTCTCGGAAGAAAGATATTAATATAACAACTCAACAAAAACAAGGCCATAATCATAATTGAGGACTCAAACTGAAGCAGGAGTTAGAGAACACGGTAAGATCTGTCACCAGGATATCAGGAGCTTCACTACCAGTATTATATTGTTAAGGTTTCCAAATGAGTTATCTGCTCACATGTAATGATTTAGCCACAAACCCGAAAAATCAAGGGTGAGAGTTGCTAGCTAGAAAATTAATTCAGTTACTAAAATGTATAAAAATATGTATTTTATGCATAATTATGGTGTAGAGAAAGTAAAGAGATCAGTGTTTTTGCCCTCTCCCATTATATTAGAAGGCAGAGCCATTCCGTGAAACCAAGCAAAGATCAGGATGTACAAAAATATGCACTTCTTTGTATGGCCCAAAGGTAAACTATAGAATTGACTATCAGATTATGGAATTGTTGTTGCATATAAAAGGAAGTTAGCCAAACACATGGAAAAGCTAAGTTCAAGAGAGATGAAACAGATTTAAATATAGCTCTATACAATAATTTGAATTTAGGTCTGAGTTTTTATCAGAAATATTCTTGGCTGCCTTATTTAAATACAATAATGTAGTGGTTGACTCAGGGATGGGTTCCAACTTACCTCACTTCTGGTTCACTTCCTCCCATGCCGCATGGGCGCGCACGCTTTGCGCGTGCGCCCATGCACAGTGCAAAAAAACCCACATGTTTTTAAAAAAACCGCCGAAAACAAGATGGCAATGCATGCACAGTGCCAGAAACTTGACCTGCGCATGCGCAGAAGAAAAAAAATTCAAAAAATTTCAATTTTTTTTAAAAAAAATTCAAAAAAAGATGGCAGCGCCCACGGACCAGCACCGACCAATCCGGTTTGGTGACATCATCATGACATCACCAGTGGGTTGCTACCAGTTCGGGCAAACCTGTCCGAATAGGGAGGAACCCATCTCTTTTTTGATTCTACTGGATCTCAAGGTGGGATTCAATACTAGTGATCACAAGTTTCCTTCTGGGTGAAATAAACTTTGCAGATATCATCTTATAATGTTTCCAGTTCTTCCCCCAAGATCAATTTCCAAGTGGGATGAATGTTAAGAGATCCAATCTCCTGGCCATTGGCTTATGGGATTCATAATGATTTGATTTATTTAACATGTACATGGAACTTTGGGGAGGAAGCAACTAATAAACAGATTTGGACAACTCTATTTCTTCCCCCCTCCCCCATCATGTCTTATGGGGGAAGCTGTTGATGTTCTGAAAATATGCCTGAAGATGGTAATGGACTATACAAGAGGCAACACATGAGACTGATGAAAATAGATGGGGTCAGGAAATAGATGGCAGTATAAGAATTTTTTTTGGAAAGAGTAGAACTTCCTTTGAAGAATGAAGCTTACATTTGAAGGTATTTCTGGACATAGTTCTATATCTGTATGCTCAGTAGGCAGTTTTTATCCGCAATGATGTAATCCTCTAAATTTGTTATTACAATATATTCTAACTGGGATTATGTTTGTAGATTTATTTTTTTTTACAATAAAGCAGTAGAGAAGTATTCTGGTGGTCAATTCTAAAATCATATTAGAACTATCCTATTTGGGCTGCACTCCGTTTATTTCTAAATGTAGTTTTGAAGTCTTGGTTTTGATGTTTAAAATCTTTGACAGCTCAACTCCATAATATTAAGGATGGGCAACTTCTTTTGACTCAATGCTCACACTAGGGTTTGTGTGGCATACTGAAGATTCTACTCCTAAAAGAGGTGGGGGCATCGTTATTCTATATTAATAATTTGTATTATTTCTTTTAAAAGTGTATTTTGTTTTCATTTTAAATTATTATTTTTAGAGAGGGGTTACTAATAATTTCTCCCCAAATAAGAAGAGTTCTTTCCTTAACAGATCAGAGCAAAATGATATGGATTTTTTTTAATTTTTTGGTGTTGCAACCTTCTCATAAGGAGAAAAACTGTAGTTTCTCTTTAAAAAAAGAAAAAGAAAGAGAAAGAGAAGCAAATAAAAGAGGTAACACTTAGAGATTGCTTATTTCCATAGAGCAGTGATGGCGAACCTATGGCACACGTGACACAGGTGGCACGCAGAGCCATATCTGCCGGCACGCGAGCCGTTATCCTAGCTCAGCTCCAGCGCACATGTGCGTGCCGGCCCGTTGATTTTCGGCTTCTGCGGAGGTTATGGGAGGGTGTTTTCGGCCTCCCGGGGGAGGGGGAGGCCATTTTTGCCCTCCCCAGGCTGTAGGGAAGTCTCTGGAGCCTGGGAAGGGCGAAAAACAGGCTTACCGGGCCCACCGGAAGTTGGGAAATGGGGGAGGGGGGTCGTGCGCACATGCACGGGGAGCAGGGCAGCACAGGGGTGCCACACTCACATGCACAGGGGCTGGGGGGCATTGAATTATGGCTTTGGACACTCGCAAGTGTGTGATAGTGCACGCATGCACACTTTCGGCACCCGAGGAAAAAAAGGTTCGCCATCACTGCCATAGAGCCTGCCTTCTCTCTAAGACCTAATGGAGAGTCTTCTTGATTTAAAAAGAGTCATCCGATCCATTTTCTGTCTTCCTTAAGTTCAAACTGAAACACACACACACACAAATGAATCATTTAACTGGGGCCGAAGCAACATTCACAACAGTGGAAGTATTATAGTCTTCCCCTAAGCTCAAAACAAAAAGTACATCTAAATAATGAGTGGAATTGAAGCAACCTTTTCCACATGGGAGCAATTTTTCCTGAAGCCCAGACCAATGCAGTCAATAAGGTTGCCAATAAAGTTGCTCTAACCTTTGTGTGTCTTTTACATGCATCTTTTTAGCTAGTTATTCTCAGAAAATGGCCTGCCTATTGCTTTACTGAAACTAGTCATTCACTGCAAATGGTCAATTGTGCTGCAGAAAAACAACAATCTGAACAAGTACCGTATTTTTTGGAGTATAAAACGCACCTTAGTTTTTGGGGAGGAAATAGGGGGGGATCTACCTACCAAGTATTCATCTGGCTAGCGTCCTTAGTCTGGTCAGCTTTCGCACATTATTTTATCCCCTGGTTAGGGCTGAAAAAAATCTTCTTCGGAGGGAGTAGCAATGAAAACCAGCCTGCAAAGACTTAGGGCTGGAAAACAACTTATTCGGAGGGAATAGCAATGGAAAAATCCTGCAAGCCAGGAAGCACCTCCTTAGGGCTGAAAAAACCTTTTTTGGAGGGAGTAGCAATGAAAACAAGCCTGCAAGCCAGGAAGAGCCGGGAAGATCGTTAGGGCTGGGAAAAAAAAGCTTCGAAAAAAGCTACATTCGGAGTATAAGATGCACCCAAATTTTCAGCCTCTTTTAGGGGGGAAAAAGGTGCATCTTATACTCTGAAAAATACGGTAGTTTTTCCTTTACTACGCTATCATTCTATTGTGAGAATTGAGCCAATAACTCATCAGTTCTGTACTCCAAAATATTTTAAATTATTTTAAATATCCTCTTGTCTGAAAATATCCCTGTGCCACTTTAGATCATGAATTCCACCACTTGACTTTAAGAAGACACGAGCGTATATTTTTCAAAGGCAAATATCCTTCCTTCTCTGGATGATTTAAAAATTCCCCATCCTCCACAGAATAGAAAGGACTATTGTTTCACAGTGGGTTGTTTTTTTTACTTGGATAGCTGATTGGCACAGTGCAGCAGTACAATTTTGAAAATAAATCTTATTTTGGCTAAGCAAGGAGTTGAGCATTTGAGCAGTTATTTCAAAAATAGCATCTAATTTTTTTAAAAAAAGATTCTCCACATTCTATCTGGGATTTGTTAAGTTTGAAATAAATAATATTTTCTCTTACAGTAGTTTTCCAGTTACAACCACTTGTTCACTGCAAGTTGAGTCATGTCAATTGGACTTCATTTTATTTTTGGTTTGAAACGTTTCTCTGCTTTACCCAAGTAGCTTCTTCAGTCTAAGCAAGTTGGTTAGGGGGACCTCATATATGTTCTCCAGGATGGTTTCATTTCTCATCTAATCTGAATAGGCGTGTAAGAAATGGAGCTACCCTGAAGGACATAGGTCCTCCTAACAACTTGCCCAGGCTGAAGAAGCTACTTGGATAGCAATAGCAATAGCAATAGCACTTAGACTTATATACCGCTTCATAGTGCTTTACAGCTCTCTCTAAGCGGTTTACAGAGTTCAGCATATTGCCCCCAACAATCTGGGTCCTCATTTTACCCACCTCGGAAGGATGGAAGGCTGAGTCAACCTTGAGCCTAGTGAGATTTGAACAGCTGAACTGCTGAACTAGCAATCAGCTGAAAGTCGCAATGCTGCTTTTAACCACTGCGCTATCTCACCTCCTATTGTTTCATTGAAACAATGAAATGTTTCAAACCAAAAAAGGAAAAGGAGTCCAGTTGCCATGACTCATCTTCCAGATAACTCTACCTAATGAATCTTCAACAACAGACCATTTGTTCTATAATTGAAGTTACAATGGCATTGAAGAGACTTATGACCTGTTCACGAATTTCTAGCCGTTGCACTACAGTGAACCCTCGCTATATCGCGGTTCACCTTTCACGGTCTTGCTGCTTCACGGATTTGCATCGTGCATTGTGTTCTGCATTCTGATTGGCTAAACAGTCTCTCCACTTCTTCTCTAACTGTGTGTCAATAACGTTGCAGTTTATACACGTACGTAAAACAGCTTGCCAAGAGCAGTGAAATACATGTGAGTCACTATTTGTCCTACCGTACTTTGTATTTTTTTTCATAATCATTTTTCATTTTCTCCCCTTCTAATCCAATGACTTGGGTCGCGGTGGGGCGGTGCTGATCTCCGCAATTTGAAGCCTTCAATTCGTATTGATGATTAAAATTATTATTTTACAGTACAGTAGTTATTTGTAAAAAAAACGTTTATACAGTACTTTTGTTTGTTAAACAAATGCTTGGGCCTGTAAAAAGGTTTTATTCTTTGGTTTCAATGTATTATGGAATATTTTATTGTATAATAATTGTAAAAAAAATAAAGGTTACTACTTCACGGATTTTGCCTATCACGGGTTCTTTTTGGAACGTAATCCCCGCGAAAAACGAGGGTTCACTGTACCTCACGTGGTCAACATTGCCCTTCTGTGCTGGCTTCTCACAAGCAAAGTCAATGGGGAAGCTGGCAGAGAAGATCACAATTTGCTCAGGTAAGTGTCTCACTCACTTGCACCATGTTCTTCTTCCCTCTTCGCTCACTTGCATCTACCAGTGTCCTCCTTCCATGGCCTCCCTTCCTCACACCCAGGCATGCACCCACCAGCACCCATCTCTCCTTGGCCTCTCTGTGCTTACACACAGGCATGCATTCACCAGTGCCTTCTTTCCTCAGCCTCCCTGCATTCTCACACACACAGAGCCCATGTGCTTTTTCCATGGTCTCCAGAATTTGTGTTGCATTTCAGCACCCCTCCCCAACTAGTGCATAGCCTGCACTGGACTTCCTAGAACCTCTCTCACCTCCCTGTGGCACCTTGCACTCCCTTCACTTCCCTCTTAACAACCCATGTGTTTTGGGTTAAGCTGATGGAATTGCCTGGATTGCTATCACTAAGCGATCCCAGTCCCAATTGTGATCATAACTCAAGGACTGCCTGTAACTTTATGCCTCCTAAATTGGCTTTCAGCATAAAACCCTGTACTTTTTATAGCCAGACCAATCTTTGAATACAGCTCATCTGTCTGGAACCCACACCACATATCAGACATACTGTAAATACATTAGAAAGTGTCCAGAGATACTTTACAACAAGAGTCCTCCACTCCTCTACTCACAACAGAATACCTTACACAACCAGTCTTGAAATCCTAGGCTTAGAAAGCTTAGAACTACGTCGCCTTTGGCACGACCTAAGCATAGCTCATAAAATTATCTGCTACAACGTCCTTCCTGTCAACGACTACTTCAGCTTCAACCACAACAATACACGAGCACACAACAGATACAAACTCAAAGTGAACCGCTCAAAACTTGACTGTAGAAAATACGACTTTAGCAACAGAGTGGTAAATGCCTGGAACTCACTACCTGACTCTATGGTTTCGTCACCAAACCCCCAAAACTTTACCCTTAGACATTCCACTGTTGGCCTCACCCAATTCCTAAGAGGTCAGTAAGGGACGTGCATAAGTGCACCAGCGTGCCTACCGTCCCTGTCCTAATGTTCTCTCTTATCAGTACCCATCTTATGTATATAAACAATATTATATCTATGTATATTACCAAAACATACTTGACAAAAATAAATTAATAAAATAAAAATAAATAAATTATCACTTCAGGTAAAAAGGTATAAGTAAATCAACCTGTTGGAAATGATTCTGAAGACATCCCAAAGATGACCCTGCTTGCTTAACTACCACCAAACCACACCACTCTTTGTAGCCCCTGTTAGATTTCCCATGTGAGACCTCCTATAGGAGTTATCACAACATGTGCATTCAACCGCCTGAGAAGGTTTGTATAGACCAGTGGTTCCCAACCTTTTTTTGGCCATCTCTAAAATCCTGATGTCCCCCCTGTGACATATAATTCTTACTATTCAAAAAGTGAACTCCTACTCTCGCAGAGGAACCCTAAAAGACCATTAACTTGGTTTAAACAAGGTTCCAAAGAACATGGCATCCATGAAAGAGAAACATAAAAGAACAAAAGACAGTAGAAGTACTGAGGAACTTAAAAAATAATAGTATGAAGGGATATGAAAAATCAGCAAATAAAGTTTCAAAACATATAATAGAGAACTGAAATGCATAAATATAAAATAATTTTAATGAAAGCTTTTTCTGTAATACTTTGATCATATTAATTACTATACATATTAAAAATAAAGGTACCTAACAAATTCAAAATACAATTAGAACTCACCTCAAGATCATATTTACAATGCAATCCTATGCATGTCTACTCAGAAGTAAGTACCATTGTCTTCAATGGGGCTTACTCCCAGGAAAATGTTGTAGGATTGAAGCTTTAGTCTACTTACATTAGTGAGATCCTTTTGCTTGATGCCTGCTGCAGAGAGATTTTATATTAGGCTCCAATTTAGTCAGCTTCATTCTCAAGTCTTCTCATTCAGTGATATCCAGTCGATTTCTTTTCTTCAGTAGCAAATCATTTACAGCACTAAAACCACATTCAGCTAAATATGAAGATGTGAACAATAATAGCAGTTTTCTTGCAAAGTAGATTTAATTTGGGTATTTAGTTTCTGTCTCATCACAAAGCCATGCCATTGCTCCTTTTATATTGAATACAGTTTTAAGTAACTCATCATTTTGCATTTCCAAGATTTCTTCTTGGTACTGCATTGAAACATCAGATAGATCCACCAGCACTGGCTGCACTACCCATGTTGGAAAATCAATTTTTTTAAAATCAGAAAATCTTTCTGATCAGAGGCCAATATTTTCACATGATCCACAATGACAAGTACAGCAGCATCAGTCACCTCACATTTTTTTTAGCCAATGAAACATGTCAAACTTTTTGTCAGAAATATGTTTTTGACATAACTCTATAAATGTAATTAAGCCAGATATCTTCGCCTTTGCATCAACAAGAGTTTTATTTGTTCCTTGAAGTTGTTTATTCAACATATTCAGTTTTTCAAAGATATCTGCTAAATAACTCAGAAATGCTTTACCATCAACAGTTAGCAGGTGTTTCATTTCAGGCTTGTCACTTAAAAAGTCACTAAGAACATCAAATAATTCCATGAATCTTTTCAAACAATTTCCCTTTGAGAGCCACCTTACCTCAGTGTGAAGTACAAGTCTCGCATGGTCTGCATTTTTATCTTCACAAAATTGCTTGAAGAGACGCTCACATTTGGCATTAGTTTTGATAGCTTTGGTACATTTTATAACTGATTTTAGTACCTCTTTAAGAACAGAAGAAATATTTTTGGACATTAAGTTATCGCTATGAATAACACAGTGCACAAGAAGCATTTCTGGATTCTCATCTTCTCATTGTAACCTATGACCTCCCCCTACTCGCCCACTTGGTTTGAACCTGCAGCTTAGTGGGAAAATGCTTTGGTAGTTCAGTAGGTGGAGGTGAATCACACAGACCTGGCAAGGCCTACGCATACGTGGCCCAGCCCCAGATTGCTCTGAGAGGAAAAGTCTTGTAAAACACAGCCTGGGAAAACACATGTAATGTCCTGGGGCTCCACCAGGGGGGCTCCAAAAGGAGCGGGAATTCTAAGCGTTGTGATTGGTTGATGTTATGTTGTGTTCAGTATAAATACAGAGCTGTCAGATCGGGGCCTGCTCCTGTCAGACGACTCTAGTTAGGAGGTTCAGAAGTTAATAAAGCATTAGTCCGACTCAAGCCTCAGCGTCGTTCCTCACGAATATAATACTGGCGACGAAGAAGGAGGTCGAATCCACATCGAGTGACTCCAGCACACCTGAACGTAAGGAAAATTGTGAAAGCACTGTCAGGGACGAGTAATGGCCACCCAACATACATTCGCTCCCTTTAACCCACCGAGGGAGACCTGGGCCTCCTATGTAGCCCGGTTCGAATGTTTCCTCATCGCAAATGAGTTCACCGAGCTGTCAGGAGACAGAAAGCAGGCATATTTTCTCGGATTTTGTGGGCCTGACATGTTCGAGACTGCCCTAGCCCTTTTCGCCCCTCGCTCGATTCATAGCGTGCCTTGGGATGAATTTATGGAGAAACTTAAAGATCATTACGCACCCCCTCCTTCTAGATGTGCTAGACGTTATGCTTTTTACCATCGGAATCAGAAGGAGGGTGAGACAGTGAATCAATTCGTGGCTGCCCTCAGGAGGGCTTCCTTAAATTGTGAGTTCAGCAATTTAGAAGACTACCTTTTGGATAGGCTTGTTTTTGGAGTCAGGGACTGCCGACTGAAGAGGCGATTGCTCGCCATGCACAACCTCACATTCCAAGTTGCACTTGATGAGGCTCGTGCTGCTGAACTGTCCAACCAATCCCTCGCTGAGATGGACATTAGCATTAACCCAACGCCCGTCCCCAATGCCTCTGTGACCAATGCCATCGCCGCTCTCCCAGAAGCATTAGAGAGGGAGCTCAAAATTGAAGAGGACGTTTGCCGCATTTCTGAGGGTCAGAATAAGGGGGACGTGAGGCAAAGACCGCCTCCATCTCTCTCTCCATGCAGGGGCTGTGGGGGGGACCATTTGAGGGCCCAATGCAATTTCCAGGACGCCATTTGCCGTCGTTGCGGCCGCAGGGGCCACCTAGCAAGGGTTTGCCGGATGGGTAGAGCCGCCCCCATTCAGAGTTATAGAGAGGCACCACCTGCAGGCCCACGGAGACAGCCCTGGGGGGGTCAGCCAAGAAGAGGCAGCTGTAATGCGATTTTCCCCTCCACTAGGGGGAATCTTGCTGTCATTCAGAAAACTCAGGTGCCCGCGGGTGAGAAATTCACAGTTACTGTGACGCTTGGCCACAAGCCGTGTCCAATGGAAGTGGACACGGGCTCAGCTGTGTCCATAGTCTCATGGAGCACCTTGAAACGCATTTTCCCTGGCATGTCAAAGAGCCGCCTAGAGCCATGCCCATTATTCCTTAGGGCTTACCAGGGGTCCTCCATCCCTATCCTGGGCAGGGGACTGTTTCCAGTGAGGTTCAAAACTTTTGCTGGCCGCCTGCCCCTTGTAATTGTAGATGGCCCCCTTACCAGTCTTCTGGGACTAGACTGGTTTCCAGCTCTGGGGTTTTCCCTGGAGGGCATTAACGCAGTGAAAGGGGAAGACATGGGGGCCACATTGGAACAGGAATTCCCCGCAGTATTTGACGGGCAGCTAGGGAAGTATACTGGAACACCTGTGACTTTTAATCTTGACCCTATGGTTGCCCCTGTCCGCCTCAAACCACGGAGAGTGCCCTTGGCACTACTGCCAAAGGTGGACGCTGAACTAGACCGCCTCCTTGCACAGGGCATATTAGAAGCTGTAGATCAGGCGCGTTGGGAGACCCCCATAGTGACCCCTGTTAAGCCAGATGGCTCAATCAGGCTATGTGCAGACTATAAGTGCACAGTGAACCGCGCATTACAGTCCCACGCATACCCTGTGCCCATCGTGCACCACCTGCTGCATTCCCTGGGAGGGGGAAAAGTCTTCGCGAAGTTAGATCTGTCCCAGGCTTACCAACAGCTGCCTGTGGACGACCAAGCAGCCGAAGCTCAGACTATTATTACACATCGAGGCGCTTTCCGCTGCCGCCGCCTCCAATTTGGCATAAGCACTGCCCCGGGCATTTTCCAAGGGTTGATGGAACGCCTGTTACACGGAATTCCGGGCACAGTGCCTTATTTCGATGACGTTTTGGTCACTGCGTCATCATGTGAGGAATTAATCTCTCGAGTGCGTGCTGTCCTCACCAAATTCCAGGATGTGGGGCTACGAATTAAGAAATCTAAATGTGTGTTTGCGGCTAGCAGCGTAGAATTCCTCGGGTTCTTGGTGGACTCCACTGGAATACACCCCACAGCCTCTAAGATCCAAGCCATTGTGGACGCACCCAGGCCAAATTGTAAGGCGGAGCTGCAAGCCTTTCTTGGCCTCTTGAACTTTTATGCAATTTTCCTGCCTCACAAAGCCACAGTGGCAGAACCGCTGCACAGATTGCTGGACGCCAGGGCACCGTGGAAATGGGGCCCCCGTGAGGCACACTCATTTGCCGCTGTGAAAGGACTTTTGCCAGCAAACACGGTGCTGGCTCAATACAGCACCCAACTGCCACTAGTGCTAGCCTGCGACGCGTCACCCTACGGCGTGGGCGCTGTCCTTAGCCACCGCTTGCCGAACGGAGAGGAAGCCCCGATTGCATTTTTTTCCAGAACCTTAGCTGGGCCGGAAAGGAACTACGGCCAAATCGACAAGGAGGCCCTGGCTCTCATCGCGGGGGTTCGCAAGTTCCATCACTATCTGTATGGGCGCCGTTTCGACCTCGTGACTGACCACCAGCCACTTCTGGGGTTACTCTCCAGCAACCGTCCGACACCCCAGATGATATCCCCAAGAATGACCCGTTGGAGCGTTTTCCTCGCCAACTACGAGTACCACCTGATCTACCGACCTGGCCGCAACATCGCGCACGCCGATGCCTTAAGCCGCTGCCCCCTGCCTATCCTGCTGGAGGACCCGGCACCTGCATCTACGGTCTTCCACTTGAACAACATCAACCTACCCATCGCAGCAAGCGACATCGCCAAGTCTACGGCTCGAGACCCCGTCCTGTCAAGAGTACTGACTTGGGTGCTGAGGGGCTGGCCTGGGGACACTGTGACTTCCGAATTTGCCCCATTCAAAACGCGCCAATGTGAACTGTCTGTTTTACGGGGCTGTTTATTGTGGGGTGAGCGGGTTGTAATCCCCACGGTTTTTAGGCGAGCCACCCTCAACTTGTTGCATAGGGGCCATCCCGGGGTGGTCCGAATGAAGGCCCTAGCCAGGGGTTACGTGTGGTGGCCGGGGATGGATAAGGCCATTGAAGAAAGGGTGGCCAAGTGCTCCATCTGTCAGGAGAATAGGGCATCCCCGCCTAAGGCAACCCCGCAGGTTTGGGAAACCCCAGCAGGCCCCTGGTCCCGCATCCACGTGGATTTTGCCGGCCCAGTACAAGGCCAGATGTTCTTGGTGGTCGTGGACGCTTTTTCTAAATGGTTGGAAGTCCGCTTAATGTCCACGACCACCACTGACTCCCTGATTAGGTGTTTGGAGTCATTGTTTGCGACACATGGGTACCCCGACGTATTGATCTCGGATAATGGGCCTCAGCTGACAGCGTCCCGATTTGAGGGGTTCCTCGCCAACTTAGGCATACGGCATGGTCTCATTGCGCCATGGCACCCTGCAGGTAATGGCATGGCGGAACGCATGGTTCGCACAATGAAAGAAACACTTCGCAAACTAGGCCCGGGGGATTGGCGAGATAAAGTAGCTGAGCTCCTGTTCACACAGCACACTACGCCATGTACAGCCACGAATAAAACACCGGCTGAGTTGCTCATGGGGAGGCATTTGAGAACGCAGCTCGATAGACTACACCCCCATTATTCCACAGAAAAGCCTCTAGACTCCTCCCGGCCAGGGTGCTCGTTCCAAGTAGGCAGCCATGTGTATGCACGCAACTATGCCGGCAGCCCACTTTGGCTCCCAGGGGTGGTAGTCGGCTCAAGCGGCCCGTGCTCCTATCGTGTCCTGTTAGACAACGGCCAGGAGTGGCACCGCCACATTGACCAACTGCGATCTCGGTGGGGGGAAACGGCAGGAGCCAAGCCACAACTGGCAGAGTCCCCCAACCCTATAGAGGGACTCCGACTAGGGGAGGAGGGGGCGCGACAAGCCGCGAGCCAAACCGCTCTCGCTGACTTACTGGGGCGGGAAGAAGCAGTCGTAGAGGAGTTCACCCCTCTCCCCGGGGAGGAGACAAGTCCGGCAATAGACCATGCAGACGGAGACCGCAGTCTGGGAGAACAACCCCAAGAGCTAAGACGATCTAGTCGGATCAGACGGCGCCCAGCGTACCTCGCTGAGTACGCATGCTCCAACTAAAGGGTAAGGGGTGTAATGTCCTGGGGCTCCACCAGGGGGGCTCCAAAAGGAGCGGGAATTCTAAGCGTTGTGATTGGTTGATGTTATGTTGTGTTCAGTATAAATACAGAGCTGTCAGATCGGGGCCTGCTCCTGTCAGACGACTCTAGTTAGGAGGTTCAGAAGTTAATAAAGCATTAGTCCGACTCAAGCCTCAGCATCGTTCCTCACGAATATAATACACAGACTAAATATAACTGTAAATCTAACAATTTCTTACTTAAACTTGGGTCCTGATTCTGTATCCTCACTGCTGGGCTTCCCCCAGCAGCCATCCACTCTGTCTCCCCAAGAGCAGTTCTCCCTGCAACCACCCAGCAGCAAAGCCCACAGGAAAGAGAGAGAGAGAGACTCTGCCAGTCCCATGATCCTTAGTGGGAACACATCTGATTGGCTGGCAGTTGCTCCTTTCTCTCCCCAGCTGGGATATCCTTTCAGACCAGGCCCTAGGAAATGCACTTTAACAAAGACAACAACAGGTAAATGAAACACAGCGGTTTCATCACAAATATATAAGAACAATTAGTGGGTTTTCAAAAATTCAGTTAATAGCTCATTTTCTAATTGCCTCCATTAAAAATCAAATTGCCCCTCCTGTGGGGTGTGGGCCCCACGTTGGGAACCACTGGTATAGACCCTTCCCTCAAAATTGGAAGGGGCATGCCAAATGGTCACACCAGCATGTTTCTAAACTATGTAGATAAATAGAGACTCCCATTAGGGCTACAATATCCTTTCCATTTCTTCTGCTTCCCCGCCCCCCCCGGGAGGGGGAGGGGGAGGGCAGGGACGAGTATGAGAGAGGGTCCTAACCTGGAAATTTCTTACAGAGGTTCCCAAATTGGAATTTTCTGTGAAGATGACCCAACCTTAGTTGTGGCTATCATTCATTTGGGACAGTTGGCAAGTGTGATATTATGGGCTTACCATAAATACTTGGCTAACTGCTCTAGTCTAGGCAATGGGAGCAGGTACTTGATTCTTTCCCATGTCCCATATCCTCCAGACATTTTAGAAGTACCACACTCTAAATTTATTGATTGAAGATTATGAGAATGGTAGGTCTCAAAATTTCTGGCCGCCAGCAGGCTGAGACCTTTAAGCTGATTTAGTCCTGCCTAAATGTTATATTTATCCCCCGGAATGAATAAGATGAGTCTTCTTTCCCTGAAGTTGCATTGTGACATGTAATCAAGCAGAGACATCAAGCACAGGCAAGGATGCTTGCACCCTTTATGACTATACTGTTCCAAACACGACTAAGTCCTTGTTCAATCAATAGTTTCACTCCTCACTCAAAAGTACAACAGCTGAACAGTTTATCAGGTTTGACACGTAACATACTGTCAGCCTTCCTGGGTAGATCAGACAGGAAACACAGCCAGATAAACTAATTCTACTTTATTGTAAGAGTACATTAACAGAATCTTGCGAGTCTGATGCTGAAGTACAAATTTCCTGCTGCCACTTTTACAGCCTGAGAAGCTAGGGAGGTTCCTTCCTGAGTTTCTTCCTCTGTGTGTTATATACAGCTGTGAGCTATGCTCTTTTTTACCTGACTGTTCCCTAGGAGCATCTTTCTCTACCTTACTCCCACCCCATCTTCCAAGGCCATTCCTACGTACCATTGCACATACTAAAGACCTACTCAAGTATTTTCCTTAAGGTGCAGAGGGCTTAAACAGGGTAAGCAATGAGATTATTCATATGGCCCTACTTGCAGGCATACAGTTTTCCATGTGAACTAGGACCTGAATGAAGCAGCTTTCTGAAGTGTGCTGGCAGCAGTAGATGCATTCAAGACAATGAAAGCACAGCTTCTTTTCAGACTTCATTTGTGAACACATAGGAGCAACACAAAAGAGGAAAGCCTGCATGCACGCACTTATTCTGGGAGTATTTGAGCACTCTATGAAATTGTGTGAATCCCTAAGTGGGGCTCAAATCATAAGGTAATTGTTTGCTTTGGGGATAGTTTATGTTTAATGCAGCATGCCACTGTAGAGGAAGGGTGGAGGGGAAAGCATTTTTCTTGGACTTTGAATGACATGTTAGGGGCCACACTAAAAGAAATGTTGAGTCAGTACCAGTTGTGACCAAACAATAGGCTGTTTAGTGTAATTTGCATAAATGTAATTAAACTTACATGAAATTGATTAAATTCAGTATACAGGAGTACTCTCCATGTATAACTTTTCTGTTCTGTCATTTTAAAAATTATAATTTGCTGGCAAACTTTTGGATGACATGAAGCTCTAGTGGAGCCTTAGCAGGGGTGAAATGCTACCGGTTCGCCCCGATTCTGGCGTACTGGTAGTGGGGGCCGCCGGTGGTTCGGAGAACTGGTAGCGGCGGCAGCGCGAGGCTCCGCCCACCCTCCCGGACGTCGCCATTTTCTTGTTTTTAACCCTCTGCACATGTGCAAAGCCTTCTGCTCATGCGCAGGGGGTGAAAAAGCGCGCACGACGGTGGTGCGTGCTTCCGTACCAGTAGGGAAGGTAAGTAGATTTCACCGCTGAGACTTAGGCTGTGAGTTTCTGACTTAGCCAGGTCATTACATCCTGTACAACAAACTAACTTAGCACAATATGTGAAGCCTGCTGGTATTTCATGTTTCCTCCTGTTACTTTTGATAACCTGTCATTGGGGATGTCACATCATGCATTTGTTTGATGTTTTAAAGGAAGAAAAAGAGAGAGTGTAAGTGGTGACATATCTGTGTCTTTTTAAATTTAATGTTCATAAAGAAAAGATGACACCAGAACAAGGTTATATCACCACGTCATTCTTGGGTCAACTAGGCATGGAGATTCATATTCTGTGTTAATTCTTAGTTACGGTATCTGTACATATGCTCAATTTTTTCACAATCACCCATTTCCATGAAAATATATTACTCCTCTGTTTACATAAACAGGCTAAAATGCAAGGTCAACAGTCTTCCAGTCACGAAGAGCATCCATGAAAACAAGTGCAGTATAAGCATAGTGTAATTCTCTGCAATTCTGCATGGCAAAAATCAATATGATGTCATGAAGCAACACTATATCCATCCTGTTGAAGACATTCAGTTCTCTTTTCCTGTCTTAATAGTTTCCATAGCAACAAGCAGGTATTAATGATGAAATGTAAGGACTATGGCTCTGGAGAAGTGTGTGACTAATGTGCTTCCATGCTCTCTATTCCAGCACCCAGAGAAATTATTTTTTTGTGGTTCAAGGCACAAACAACTAGAGGCACTTCAGGTAATCCTTTGGGCTCTGAAGATCAAGCATCCCTTGGCTATGCATTGCATCTTAAGAATCAAAAGGCAGAATGATAGCTTTGTACCATTTTTGAATGATACCATGTTGTTAGATATGTTAAATACTTTTTGACATACATTCAAAGTCACTGAATGCATTTTAATAAGTCCTTTCCTTAATAATCAAGTCTATTTTCACATAAACAGATGATATGTAAATTGAAAGCAGGATATCAATAACATTTCAGTGATATCTGCATACAATGTTTTGTTCTGAATCTTATGAATGATTCTGAGGAGTAGATAGGATTATTATAGATTAATTAATGCAAAGTAAATGTGTTTGATCTTATCTACATCCTATGCAGAAATATCCTGAGAACATATGGCCAATACAAAATGGGAGTGAGCCATTGAATCAATTTATATTTGAGCATTGGAAAAGCAACTGTACCTCTTTATATTTCAGGGACATTAATTATAATATTTATAATTAGGCTGAATGCTTTATCATAATAAATGCTTTACAGTACATACCTAAGCTCTTACTATCTTCAAATTTCTGCTTTGCATTCAGCCATTATGTTGCACTACAGATAGCTTAGAAAACATATTACTCAAATGTCTGTCATATGGTTGTTGAAGACTCCGCATAGAGTGTCCCCACCTATTATTCAAATGGAATGGCATTCTTGAAGGAATTATTACCATAAGGCAAATGTGAACTTTTGTGAGGCTCTATTAGCTACAAAATTCGTAATTTGGCAGTGGTATTTTTTCTTGGCCAGAAAATATTAAAGTGATAATCTCATGAACGTTTGGTATAATCTTCACATAGCAGATAGAACTAGGTGAAAGGAGACATCAATATCACCTATTTAAAATTGGACAGAGTCATTTAATTGAAGTCAAGCACACTAAAAAGACAAAAGCTAAAATCTTGAAGTTGTCATCAATAGTTGACATAGAGAGGATATTAAGACAAGTGTGCAGCTCCAATTGTGGAGTGAAATGAGACTTAATTTAATTACATGATGTCATAACCAGATATTTTCAAGTGCAAGTAATTTAAATATATTCCTATGTCTGTGGCATTGCATCCAAGGACAGGGAAGTGGTGTTTTAAGGCAGTGAATTCAACTTTATAATTAGCAAGAAATTACTGTTTTATGCTTGAAGGAGTGACTGGTTCTCTCACTGGAGGGGATTCCTGGCTCACCTTTCAAGTGTTCAAATTCCATTCTATCAACATAATTAGATACAAATGTCTTAAAGGCAGAATTCCTGGCACACCAAAATTTGGAGTTTGGAAACTATAGGAGGCTTGCCACTATAATGAGCATAAAAATGGTGGGGCATACATATACTGTATGCCCCACCATTACAGTATTTCTTTTCAGGTAAATGTTGCACAAAGTATAAGATAAGTGTTTGAATAGTATGTGAAAGAAATTCAATAAATAAAAAAAAGGAAAAGAAGAGGAATTTGCTAGGGAAGGCAGACATCATCTTGAAACCCTTTTAGATAGCCCTTTCTCGAATTGTGGAGTGCCGTTTGTAAATTTTGCAAACTTTTTACTTTTAATTCTTTTTAAATTTATATAATTGCCTATTTACTTTTATTTTAATCCTTCAGGTCAGAGGTACACTCACCAGGTAGTTTAGGTGATCTGCTGGTCTGAAGATCTCTATAGCTTTAAACATTTTCCCGCTTTAACATGCTTTAACAAGTGGATTGGATGAACTCAGCATCCTTCAATCAGGATCCACATGAGACTCTGGAGCTTGAACTTTCTTCATTGACTCCTGGTTCTCTACCTGCAAGTCAGAGAACAAGTTAGTCTGAAACCTGTCAGTTTACTCACAAAAGGTTCCCTTCCAAAGCAAAACCTACATTCTCCAGAAAAGTTCTACAGGTCCAGACTAGCCACCAGTTGCCATTCTCCACTCCAGGATGCAAAGATCACTTGCAGGATGCAAAGACATGTTGCCATTTCTCCACCCAAAAGTCTCCAGTTATTAATTTTATTTTATGCTTCTTTCTCTACATCAACACATTTTCAGTTGCCTTTCTTTCTTACCTTCATACATTTCTCAATGACTGGCTGAGGAGCAAAAAAACAAAACTATACCTCATTTGGTCCAGATACAATAATATTTTTAAAAATGATAAAATATAACTATACTTACAGTATACTGGGGAATATACATTATATTAAAGACATAACCCACTATGGAAAGAAACAATGTTACAACATCACAGCCCACAATGCCTTGTGGAAAAGCTAGGTTTTTGTAGCTTTCTTAAATTCCAATGTTTGAGGCTATTTGTATCTCTGGGGGAATGCTGTTGCACAGAAGCAATTAAGAAGGCATACCTCGGTGAGTCCTGTTCGTGACACTCTCTGAGATAAGGGATATGGGGCAACTACAACACCAACACCTGCTACCTTAGCACTTTTCAACTTTCTAGCAGTATTTATTACTTCCTTTTCGGCATTTTTCTTGAATAATGACATTTGTCATTGAATAACGACATTTATAGCATTGCTTTCCATTCTGCTCATTTATTTATTTATTTATTTTGTTATTCTTATATGCCGCCCAACTCCCGAAGGACTCAGGGCGACGTACAACATAAGAGATACAAGAATAGACAAAATTTCAACAATTTAAAAACAGTACAAAATTTAAAAAAAAACAGTATAAAAGCAACAACAACATCCATCCATTCAACCACATACATACTTGGGGGGTAAGCTCAAATGGTTAAGCTGTCCCCCCCACCTGCAGGAAGAGCCAAGTCTTAACGGCCTTTCGGAAGGCCAGCAGAGTGGGGATGGTTCGGGTCTCTGGGGGGAGTTGGTTCCAGAGCACGGGGCCAGCCACAGAGAAGGCCCTCCCCCTGGGGCCCGCCAGCCGGCATTGCTTGGCCGACGGGACCTGGAGGAGGCCAACTCTGTGGGCCCTAACCGGTCGGAGGGAAGTATGCGGCAGAATGCGGTCCCGGAGATATCCTGGTCCTAAGCCATGAAGGGCTTTAAAGATGGTGATCAACACCTTGAATTGGACCCGGAGACCGATGGGCAACCAATACAGCTGGCGGAGAATCGGTGTCACGTGGGTGTACCTCGGCACACCCACCACAGCACGCGCAGCCGCATTTTGCACCAACTGAAGTCTCCGGATACTCTTCAAGGGTAGCCCCATGTAGAGCGCATTGCAGTAGTCCAAACGCGAGGTGACAAGGGCATGAGTGACCGTGAGTAAAGCCTCCTTCTCCAGATATGGCCGCAACTGGTGCACCAGGCGAACCTGTGCAAAGGCCCCCCTAGCCACAGCAGAAAGGTGATGATCTAATTTTAGCTGTGTATCTAGGAGGACCCCCAAGTTGCGGACCTGGTCTGAGGGAGTCAGTTTCGCACCCTCGAAGACCAAGGAGGGACAGTTATCATGGTCCTTAGGAGGCATTATCCACAGCCACTCGGTCTTGTCGGGATTAAGTCTGAGTCTGTTCCTCCCCATCCAGATCTTAACGTCGTCCAGGCATCGGCACATTACATCAACTGCCTCCCTGAAGTCAGACGGGGTGGTGATGTACAGCTGGGTGTCGTCAGCGTACTGATGGAAACACACCCCATGCCTGCGGATGATCTCACCCAATGGTTTCATGTAGATGTTAAACAGGATGGGCGAGAGAACCGACCCCTGGGGCACCCCACATAGTAGGGGCCTGGGGGACGATCTCTGCCCTCCTGCCAACACCGACTGCATCCGATCGGCGAGATAAGAGGAGAACCACCGCAAAACGGTGCCTCCCACTCCCAACTCGCCGAGCCGATGCAGAAGGATACCATGGTCGATGGTATCGAAAGCCGCTGAGAGGTCAAGTAGCACCAGGATGGAGGAGTTCCCCCCATCCCGGGCCCGCCAGAGATCATCCATCAGAGCGACCAAGGCAGTTTCTGTACTGTAGCCGCGCCTGAAACCCGACTGATAAGGATCTAGATGATCTGTTTCATCCAGGAGCTGCAGAAGCTGGGTCACCACCACCTTCTCTACAACTTTACCTAGAAAAGGTAAGTTGGAGACTGGACGGTAGTTTTTCAAATCGGCTGGATCCAGGGAAGGCTTCTTCAGGAGGGGTCGCACCACCGCAGCTTTTAATGACTGCGGTACGGATCCCTCTCGCAAAGAAGCGGTGATCACCGCCTGGATCCAGCCGCGTGCCACCTCCCTGCTGGCCGAGACCAGCCAGGAGGGGCACGGGTCCAATAAACAGGTGGAGGTACCCATCTCTCCCATAGCCCTGTCCACATCCTCGGGAGAAACAGGCCCAAACTCTTCCCATAATGAAGATGGAAATACATTTCCAATGTATTTCATATGTATTTTAAAAATACTCCTTCCAGCATTCCTTTATTTCAATTCCATCCCAAATCAGTTCATTATTTTGTGTTCAAGTCTCCTTACTTAACAGTTTTCCATGACAATTTTTAAATATATTTTTAAAGAGCCGAGGTGGTGCAGCGGTTAGAGGCAGTACTGCAGGTCACTTTAGCTGACTGTGATCCGCAGGTCAGCGGTTCAAATCTCACCGGCTCAAGGTTGACTCAGCCTTCCATCCTTCCAAGGTAGGTAAAATGAGGACTGTTGTTGGGGGCAGTGTAAATATACATTGCTTACTGGTGTAAACCGCTTAGAGAGTGCTTGCACTGTGAGGCGGTATATAAATATAAATAAATAAATAAATAAATAAATAAATAAATAAATAAATAAATAAATAAATAAATAAATAAATAAATAAATAAATATAGATGATAGATAGATAGATAGATAGATAGATAGATAGATAGATAGATAGATAGATAGATAGATAGATAGATAGATAGTCCTTGTCTGACATCCATTTGTTCAGCAACTGCTCATAATTAACAGTGGCACTGAAAAAAAAGCAAAGTCAATTGGGAAGCTGGCTCGGAAGATCAAAAGTCATCCTAGTAAGTTGCTCCCGCTGCATTTTCTCCAGAGGGGCCTTCTCTGGAGTATGAGATTCCAGGGATCTCAAACTCTGTAGACCTCCTCCTATCCTCACCCAACTACAGCAGTAGTGGGTTCTAAAACCTGTTGCTACTGGTTCATGCACGTGCATGCAATGCTTCTGTGCATGCGCAGAAGCATCCCGGGTGGGTGGGCGGAGCCTCCTGCTGGCGCTACCGGTTCAGAGAACCGGGCCAAGCTGGAAGCAACCCACTGCTGAACTACAGCACTTACCTTCCCTTAAGTGGCCTCTGCTGGCCCTCCCATAGCCTCCAATGACCCATCCAAGGCGTCCATAGCCCTCCTGTGGCCTCCAGTAGTCCTAACACAGCCCCTACCAACCTGCCCATGTTCCCTAGCACCCACCTGTGGCACACCCACATCCCCCCCCTGCAGCACAAGCGCACCTCTCCTTTATATTTATATACATGGGACTCCTGCCTCTTCCTGCATTATGACTTGTGTGTCTTGGGGTTGCAAAAGCAGCCAAGACTTTCAGGATTGCCATCAATAAGTGATGCAATCATGGGACATGCTTTATGACTGGCTTACTTAGTGATAATAATCTTGGGTCCAATTGCTGTCATAACTCAAGAACTACCTGCAGTTTAATGGGGGAGAGTTGATATTTCAAATGAGCAATACTATATATTCATTTTCTTTCATTTTTGTAAGCAAAGGAGACTATATAGGCCCAGATTTTATGGGTTACAAAGAGTCAGTCAATTACTAGTGGCAGTTTTCATAAAGGGCAAATGCTAATTGGCAGGAGAATATCTATGAATCAGTAATGGGTTGCAAAGCGCAGAAGCGTCCGGGGCAGGTGGGCGGAGTCTCCTGCCACTACTATCGGTTCGTAGATCCGGGCCGTACCGATAGCAACCCACCGCTGCTATGAATGCTAGATTCATAAACATATCCATGCTTTGGTGTGGGAATATTGAATAGATCTAAAAATAGCCAAATCCACTTGCTTCATTCTGAGGTGACTTTCAATGGATTCTGAAGTGTTAGGAGACAGGAAGACTGGTTCTCTGGAAATACCCCCAAGACTATGTGAGTCTTTCATGGCATGCTTCAAAGCCTGACCCTGCCACTGCCTCCCCCACCCCCCACAGAAGCAGCTTCGTGAAATAACACAACACCCTGATTCTGAGAGTGACGTAAAGCAGAGAACTTGCCTCACTTCACCTGCCATATGGGGGTCCGCTTTTGCAAAAGCTTCTTCCAGCTATTGCATATGTCAGTCATTGCAGGCGAAATGACATGAAGCACTTTGTTGAAGTAAATCAAATGATTGCTTTGCCTCAGCAAATCAGATCATGTTTGCAACACGATGCTCTTTGTCAAGGTAAATCCAAGTTGCTTCCTGTGAGTCTACAATAGACTGAGTAGATCAGCATGCAGGTCATCTTGTTACCAGCTTCTTAACTATGAGGAAATATACTGCATTTTTAATTTAAGTTATAATACATTTATAAAGCTGCATTATGCATGTAAATTAGCACGTGAAATTCTGTATCCTCTTTTCATTCTCATTTGGCCACCTTCTTCCTCAGATTATCAGGTGAATTCTCAGTGGGGTTGAGATCTGAATCAGGGATTTTATGATTTGAAAATTGGCCTCCTAATTGCTATACTAAATTAGCTGCGGTTGGGGAAACTATCAGAAAACGAGGCAGTCCAGTAAGCACGGATTGGTATATTGAACTCTATGGCACCTTTCTGCCTTTTCTTGATATAAGAAACAATGGTGCTATGTCAGACCTTTAAGCAGTATATTATAGTGCCATTAAGGGCAAATCAGATGTGAAGGGCAGTTGTGAGTAAGGCTAGAAAACTGGTGACCTGCCTTCCAGTGTTGCTGACAATCTCCTTCCAGAATCCATCATCCTAATAGCTCCTAGGTGTTCTAATTATAGTTATCTGTATGTTTTCCACATGTTTGTGCAGGCCGGCATAAACATGACAGCCTTTGAATTGTTGTATTACTTGATTTGCAGTGCCCACATAGGCATTCTTCAGTTCTCAACCTATTATCAAGAGACCCTTATTGCAGGTCTTCATCAGAGCCCAAATTCAGGTTGATTAACTGTAATTCTTAGTTATGAAAGGCTAATAAAGTTAGTAAGTAACTCTGCTTTGCCTGAGAGAGCTGTCTGCACTGGAAAAGTAGTGGAAAAGATTGGAAGGAGGATTTTAATAATAGGCTTTGTGTATATTCAGTAGTTGAGCCACTGATTGGCATAGCTTTTCTCATCCTTCTCCTTCCTTGAAGTATGATAAAAAAGAAAAACTCAGCAAATCTTGAAGATTTTCCAAGACAGGGCTTCTTGCAATTCTTCTGATTGTTTTTTGTCACATCCCTCACACATTTTCTAAGACTGCTCCTTTTGAAGGCTTTGGCAATCATTATAGGATTGAGGCTCAGCATGGCCACAAGAGGAAAATAAAAAATATTCTCTGCATAATCACTACTTCTGGGCTACCCATTTTGCCAAATGGAAGAGGCTGAACCGCTGAGCGTAGTTGCTGTTTTGAGCCTGTTCCACTTTTTGCTCATCTGGGCTGCCAATATGCATAGTGACTCCCAGGAAAGCCTATTTGGGAATTACTCTCACTCCAGAGCAATGCCCGAATAGAAGGAAAATGAATCAAGGGAATGCCGAGAGAGTTTATTTAATTAAGGCCTTTGGAAATACTGTCCTGTTTTTTCCCCTCTATAAAACAAAAGGCTTCTCTCTGAGGCAAGGAAAAGGGCTATGTTGGTAGGCATTAACAAAATTATCTTTATAGCTCACTCTCACAATTGACCACCTTATATTGTCAGTGGCACCAAAGGGGAAAATACTGCAAGAGAAGAGGCCACAAAAGAATAACTTCACCCTCCTGGCATGCAGATCTTTTCTTTTCCTAAGAAGGTTGGGAAATTGGGAGAATCTCAATGACATTCTTTGTCCTTCTCAAAAATCCCAGCCATTGCTCAAGAGAGGAAATGATTGGCAAAGTATTTGCTTGATTTATTAGAGAAATAACCTGAAAAGTCTGAAAGGTTTTAATCTTTGCATAAAGACTGAGAGATTTGCATAAGGTCACAGCTTGAATGGGTGAATTCAGTTTCAGACCGCTCAAAGTCTCTGATCTCCAGTCCATCTAACACAGCGGTTCTTAACCTTTTCAGTGGTCCGCACTCCCTTGAATCTGAAAATAATTTAATTAATTTAATTTAATTAAAAGTTCTTATAGGCCGCCCAATCCCGTAGGACTCAGGGCGGCGTACAACAAGAATAAGAACAATATATATCGTACATGAATTTTAAAATCATTTCATAATTTAAAAAGGAGCATTCATTCATGGGGGAATCCGATTTTCACCCCGCCTGCCGGAAGAGCCATGTTTTTACGGCTTTGCGGAAGGCCAGTAGAGTGGGGATAGTCCGGATCTCTGGTGGGAGTTGGTTCCAGAGGGATGGGGCTCCCACAGAGAAGGCTCTCCCCCGTGGGCCCGCCAACTGACATTGTTTGGCTGATGGGACCCGGAGGAGGCCCACTCCGTGGGACCTAACTGGTCGTAGGGAGGTATGTGGTAGGATGCGGTCCAGACCGCTCGAAGTCTCTGATCTCCAGTCCATCTAACACAGTGGTTCTTAACCTTTTTAGTGGTCCGCACTCCCTTGAATCTGAAAATAAGCTCTTGCACCCCCTTAAAAAATGTGTGTATGTATTTTATTTAAGGAAAAACATTTATTGCATAAACAAATGCCGTGTTTATTTACAATATATATTACTATATTACATTATAATATATAATAATTAAAATATAATAATAATATAATATAATATAATATAATATAATATAATATAATATAATATAATATAATATAATATAATATAATATAATATAATATAATATAATATAATATAATATAATATAATATAATATAATATAATATAATTAATATAATATAATTAATATAATATAATATAATATAATATAATATAATATAATGTAATATAATATAATATAATATAATATAATATAATATAATATAATATAATATAATATAATATAATATAATATAATATAATATAATATAATATAATATAATATAATATAATATAATATAATATAATATAATATAATATAATATAATATAATATAATATATACAGTACATACATACACATACATACATACACACATATATATATATATATATACACATACACATACATACATACATACATACATACAGACAGACAGACAGACAGACAGACAGACAGATAGATAGATAATATTATTATATAACATAAAAACACGGTTGCCTCATTCGTATTTTTTTTTACATTTTTGAAATTTCTCTCGCACCCCTGGAAATGCTCTCTCGCACCCTCAGGTTAAGAACCACTGATCTAACAGGTGGCTAACCACTATCTTGCCTTCTTCATTGCTCTTATAATACTATAGAAGATGAAAACTTTTGGGCTAAAACATGGTGGGTCACATCCAAGGAATATGAATGCAAGTAATCACCATGCATTACATTGTTCACCTTCAGGCACCTGTTTGTGGTATTTTTAATGTAGATTGCATAACTTGTCTTCCTTCAATCAGTTCCATGTAATTCAAGTTGATGCTTCCCAAGAACTATAATTCATCTGAGAACTTCAGACAAGAGGCCAGTCTCAGTAGTGGGATAAGATGAATCCCTCCTATTGATCACATATTAAAACTATTGTGACATGATATCATAACTATCTTGACATATCTTGACATATCTGTGTACCAGGAGTGTGTTCAAGAGCAGGTAATTGCAATTTCAAGGCAGCATATGCCTCTTTAGAAATGACAACTTATTGGTGCTTTGTGATTAAGGAGATGACCTTTGCTCTCATAAGGTATTTTGGGCCAGCTTCTGCTTCTATCACCTGGCCATAAATCAGATTTTTAAAAGACAATTAACATTGTTAAAATAATAAATATTACTAAATTAATTTTACCTTTTTAACACAGCTTCTCTTCAAGCTGCCTCTAAGATCCTATTGCAAAACTAGGGGCAAATTTTTATAAACACTAGCATGGAAACACTCTGAGCATCAAAGAGGAGGGATGAAAACAATTCCCCCTCCCCAAGGCATGCATCCAATAAAAGCTGAAATGGCATAAGGGTACACTTAGTTATTAGCCAACATGAAAGCATAGCAAGCAAACCCCGATTGGCTGACAGTTCACTGTGAGCAAACTATGTTATTTGAGCTTCAATAATCCTGCAAGTAATCAAAACAATCTGCATCAGTCTTAGGGGCATTTTACACTGAATTGAGAAGGCCTGGGAAGTAGAAGTTGTCATGTGGAATTGCTCTGTTTAATTGGTTTTTTTTTAAATCTGATTGTTTGTTTGTTTGTTTGTTTGTTTGTTTATTTATTTATTTATTTATTTTTGTTTGTTTGTTTGTTTGTTTGTTTGTTTGTTTGTTTGTTTGTTTGTTTATTTATTTATTTATTTATTTATTTATTTATTTATTTATTTATTTATTTGCAATTCTTATAGGCCACCCTACTCCCTGAGGACTCAGGGCGGCGTACAACATATATAAGAACAGCTAAATAGTATCAATAAATACAATAAAGACAGCAATAGTGAAATAGTGATTAAAAGCAATAAAAAAACCACACAATCAACAGTCACAATCACCCCGCCTGCAGGAAGAGCCATGTCTTAATGGCTTTCCGGAAGGCCAGCAAGGTGGGAATGATTCGGATCTCTGTTCATATGATAAAAGCACAATTTTATAAAAAATAAAATGCTTCTATGAAATATCAAAATCAATTGATTTTTTAAATTTATGTATATAAGAAGACAACCCAAAAAGTTTCATGTCCTTTTATTCAAGGAAAAAGTGTTAGTTTTACAAAACGCAACCTTTTCCTTCTGTCTTTATACCAACAAGAATGTGTGAAATTATATAAAGGATAATAGCTAAGTTAAATTGATCTCATGAACATTTTCAACTGAGACAATTAGATTTCCCTAACATGCTGTTTTTCAGCAATCCAAAGAGCATGTTGAGCTGTTTATATCCTTACTGGGGGGAAATGACTTCAGAGCAAGAAGCTCCTTGCCTGTTTCTTTGACAAGTGCACTTACTCTTGAACAGGAAGATTGAGATCAAATGGAAAAAGAAAATTGCTTGCTCTCTCATCCTGCTATCTGACCACCACTCAGAATGCTCATGAAAAAATCTGCATCTAAGTTCCTGCCGGATCATTTCTCTGCTTTGAGGGCTTTGCATAGTTACCGCTTCCAGTTGCTGCAGGTCTTTACTGCTTCATGCTTCTTCAGATCCGTCTGAATTTCTTAAGAGCGTGAAATTGTTCCTGGCTGCACATCCATCAAAATCACCCACTCAAGCTAAAACTACTGCCAGTCAGGTTGGGGTTCCTTACACCCAGTTGGATAGGAGCTATTTGCACCTTCACCCACAAGGAATAGAGAGTTCTTAAGTATTATGTCATTTCTTCCTTTCTCTAAATTAATATTTGTTGATTACGCCTGCTGGTGTCCTCAGAGGCCTGAGCTGTTTCTGCATATAGGGAATGGGGAGGGGGGCATCTCCAAGGTGATTTGCTTCAGCCCATGTATCATTTCCAAAACTCTGCCATTTCTACTTCCTGGGGTTCAAAAGCATTGCAAGTTAAATGTATTGGACACAGCAGAAGATGAAAATCCCCCCTGAGATGAGACTCTCACTAATTCTGGACATCTTACCATATTCGGAAAAGAAATTGTGCAAGATGAATCTGATTCCTATGAAGCTACTTGCTCCTGGGAACATACTGGCAATGCATCAAGCACACTACCAGGCCTACAAATCTGTGAGACCTGATATATGGATTTTAATTATCTGTTATAAAACCGCATAAGGTCTTCATGGGGTATGGTCTTAATCAGTGGAAATGTGGTTTCTACATAAGATTCTCCTGTGCTATATATTAGCCGGTTGAGTTTTATTTGACACAGGTGCACCAGACAAACATCGATACACACATACAGGGGGAAACAACATTATGCAAATCACAAAAGAATAAGAGAGAAAACCAAAGAAAGAATGAAAGTATGAAATAAAAAAGAAAAGGGAATATAGCTATAATTCAATTTATATATTCTTCTCTATACTATTCTATCTCACAAATCGCCTTTGCTTCCACCAAGATCATTCATAAACTGCCTTTTGTTTTGTAAACTTCTCTTTCTGAGGCTCTCATCAACTTCATCCAATCACAACGTTATCAGTCTTCCTTCTTTCATTTCTTAACTTTCGCTTCATATAGTTCTTTTGCAATTCAGTCCCCATTTATTCTCTTGCTGTATGGCCAAATCACCTCATCTTTTTTTTTCTTGCTCTGATCAATCACTTTTATATTCGAGTCTCATTTAGCATCCATTCCTTTCTTGTCCTACCTCTTCTTGTGTTACTACATACGCATTTTAAGTAGCCCATTCCCACTGCATTTAATTTTTATGTTTTCCCTTACATATACACTAAACTCTCATTTCCACATAATGGAGTGAGCAGAAGATGCTTTCATTTCCCCATCTTTCAACAAATATCTACTTCTTAAAACAGACCATACTATCCACTGCCTTTCTAGCAGATTTGCTCATCTTAAAATTTCTTCATCTTTTGCCTAATCTTTTGTAACAGTATAGAAATTCGTTTTCTTGGTCAAAACTTCATTCAAGCCCTTTTCCCTGTGAAATAGAACTATTGCTCATTGATAGATTTTCATATATTTGTTTGTTTGTTTCTCATCTTTATTATTTTATCAATGCAACAAACATATCCAACACCCCTTCCTCCTCCTATATTTCCCACAGCAACCCTGTGAGATGAGTTGGGCCCAAGGTCACCCAGTTAGTTTTCCTGGATAAACTGGGAGTAGAATTTATGGTGTCCTGCATTCTAGTCTGGTGGTCTTAATTGTTAGACTCTATATTCCTTACTGGACCATACAACCTCCTGAACATCCACTGTAAATCATTCAAATTCTCAGCCAACAAGATGGCATTGTCTTCATACAAAAATACACACATATTCATATCCCTATCCAATTCATCATTACTATCGTCCCTTATACATTTATCCTTAAATAAATTAAACAATGGGATATCACCCATTTTTATTCCTGCTAGTTTTGTATTTATCTCATACATCTGTTTTTTCCATCTTGCATCATATTGCATTCAGTAATCAATCTTCAGCTCCATATTCATGCTGAGTATTCATATTTATATTGACTATTAGGAAGTGGTCTAAAAAGGAGGCTGAAAGTCTTGCAAAATGTACACGAGGACATGACAATAGAATACAATACAAATTTTATATTATGTTATATATTATATATCTTATAATATATTTTATAGTATATATATAATATTATATTATACCCTTTATACTCTTCTTTTATATCATCAAACATACAATGCAATTTCTATACTCCTGTAGTTGTCAGTTACCCGCAAAAGAGCTAAAAACTGATCCTTTGCCCAGCATAAATCTGCATTGCACTTTGCAAATTTTGTTCATTATCCTTTTGATCAGAATTCTGCTGAACACCTTCCTTGGCACACTTAACAAATTATTCTCCCTGTAGTTTTTGCATCATCTTACTGCTTTCCTCTTTGTATAGGGGAAAAATAATGGCATTCTTCTTCCTATTATCAGGCACAGATGCAGCCTTCACAAACACATTAAGCAAGTCAAACAGACATTCTATAAGGAAACTACATCCATATGTGGTTAATTCTCCAGTTACACCAGCTACAGCTGCAATTTTGTGGTTTTCAATAATTTCATATCATTTATAATTTTCTTTCAGCAGTCTTTCTTGGACATCAACATTTACAACATTCATTTCAATTTCCTTCCCTCCCATGTATACTCTTAAAATACTTCTTCCAGCCTTCTACCTCATCTTAAATTCTTTCAACCCCAAATTCATCTCTAGTTTTTCTATTATTACAATTCACTGGACTGTAACATATAACTACCACTAATGTATGGATTTTTATTTTCAAATGCTCCCACGACAGTTTAGATGACAGCAATTTGTACTTTTTGACATATAAGTTCTTTCATTCCTTCACATTCACTTCTCTGCATATTCGTCAACACTTTTTCACAAAATCATGCCATTTTATTCTGCTCTATTATAACTTTCCCTTTTCGCTCAGTTTCACAGTCACAATGTACACATTTTTCTTTCATTCACTTCATTAATTAAGCCATGTTCTTTTTCATTTTCTACCCTTACATTGTGAGTTATGATCATCTATATGCCATGGCCATTAGCATATGAGCCCACAGCTATTGACGTCCTCCAGCTTTGGTACAAGGAGATATTATACATTTTAACAAGATTTATTTAGTTACTTACTTATTACATTTAACACATTAATACATTTTAATAAGATTTATTTACCATAGTATTTATTTATTTATTACATTTATATGCTGCTCATCTCACTGCCATGCAACTCTAAGCAGCCTTACAACCTGATAAAAGAATATTAACAAAGGGCAATAAATACAGCATTAAAAATGGCAGAAAAATAGCTAAGTTGGGGGAGGGATATACAAGGGAATGGAGGAGGAATCTTCTATTTAATCCAGTAACCACTTCCAGGATGACATGCTCCCATCTGGGCCCCAGGCCAACTAGCAGGGCCACGTTTTAAGACCTTTTTGAAAGGCCAAAGGGTAGGCGCGGACCTCATCTCAAGCGGTATGTTGTTCCAAAGAGCAGGAGCTACAACAGAAAAGGTTCTTCTCTTGATCCCCACCAGCGGAATCCAGAGCATGCCTCTTCTGCTAACACAAAGGGGGTAAGCCAATCCCATTGGGGTGAGACAGTTCCTCAGGTAACCTGGACCCATGTCATTAAGGGCTTTATAGGTAATAACTAACACCTTTAACTGTACCCAGAAACAAATTGGCAGCCAGTGCAGCTTCCGTAACAGAGGTATTATATGGGCCACCCTAAGGGTCCCAAGAACTGTCCACACAGCAGCATTCTGCACTGGCTGTAGCTTGCAAATATTCTTCAAGAGCAGCCCTATGTAAAATGCATTGCAATAGTCCAAATGAGAGATGAACAAGGCCTGAATGACTGAGCACAAGGAGTCCTGATGCAGGAAAGGGTACAACTGGTGCACAACACAGAGTTATGCAAAGGCTCTCCTAGCCACAACTGCTACCTGCTTTTCAAGCAGGAATTGAGAATTTAGGAGATCTCCCAATTTGTGTACCAGAACAAAAGATTTTAACTCCCAGATCCTTAAGCCCCAGCCACCCATAGCTGCTAGGTCTTACCAGTGTTCACTCAAAGCCTGTTGTCTCCCATCTAGATTCCCACAGCCTCTAGGCACTGCAAAGCAGCAATCATTTGGGTCACCCAGGATGGCAATATAGTTGAGTGTCAGCAGCACACAGATAATATTTCATCTCTGGTGGTGGATGATATCACCCATTGGCTTCAGTCAGAGGTGGGTTCCTCATGGTTCACACCGGTTCTATAGAACCGGTAGCAAACCACTGGTGATGTCACAATAATGTCACGGAACCAGTTCTGTCGGTGCTGGTCCATGGACACCACCATCTTTTTTTTAATTTGTTTGGAATTTTTTGGGGGATTTTTTTTGGGGGGGGGATTTTTGGGGTTTTTTCTTCTTCTGCACATGCGCAGAAGCTGAGTTTCTGGCACTGTGCATGCGTCTCCATCTTGTTTTTGGCTTTTTTTAAAATTTTTCGGCACTGCGCATGCGTGCACCCACGAGGCGCAGCCACGCGGCACGTGAGGAAGTGAACCGGCAGCGAGGTAAGTTAGAACCCACCCCTGGCTTCAGATAGATATTTAAAAGGAGTATTTTGCCCTGTGGGATACCACAAAGGAACAGTCATGGGCTGGACCTCTCACTCCCTATAAACACCAATTGGGTCAGGCCTTGGAGAAACAAGCCAAACCAGTGCAAGACTGCACCACTCTGCCCCAGATACTGCAGCTGGCTCAAAATGATACTGTAATTGATGGTACTGAAGCTACCGGGAGGTCAAGGAGGGCAAGGATAGATGCACTATCTGTTAAGTTGTGGGAATGATGACAGGAGACATACTTCAGAATAGCTCTTTACTTAGCAACTGCTCAAGACAACCAGCAACTTGCAGTTTGACAGCTAGCCCTTTTATAGAGAGCTGTCAGATACAACAATCAATAGCGTTTGAGCATTCTCCCGCTCAAACACTGGACCTGGGTGAAATCATGTACAAACTGTCAGTACATAACACTACCCCATCCCACTCTTGCCAGAGATCATTGATACATGCAACCAGTACTGTTTCTACCCTGCAACCAGGCTGAAAACTTGATTGAAAGGAATTCAGGTAACCCATTTCATCCAGGACCCTCTGAAGCTGCCACACAACCACCTTTTCCACCACCTTCCCTAAAAAGGGAAGGTGGGAAACTAGATTAAAATTCTTCAGGCAGGTGGGATCCAGGGAGGAGAGACCACACCAGGGCCTCCTTAAAAGCCCCCAGGAACGTCCCTTTATGCAATGAGGAGTTTATCACTGCCTCAATCCACCTGGTGATCACTGTCCTGGAGGCTTTCACCAGTCAGGAGGGACAAGGATCTAACTGACAGGTAGTTGAACTGATTGTAAGGATCCTTTCCACTTCATCAGGTCCCACAGGATTAAACTGTCATCAGATAACTGGATAACACCTTTCCCCAGACATCTCTATTAGACCTGCCCCTCAATTAGATTCCCACTGGGAACAGATCTGAGTGACTTTGTCCATCAGACATTCCTCTAATTCAGGGGTCCCTAAACTTGGCAACTTTAAGACTTGTGGACTTCAACTGCCAGAATTCTCCAGCCAGCATAGCTGGCTGGAGAATTCTGGCAGTTGAAGTCCACAAGTCTTAAAGTTGCCAAGTTTGAAGACCTCTGCTCTAATTCTTCTGCACAGCCCTGAAGATGGTCATCTGAGCCTCCCTGCCCTATGAGGGACTGGGTGATTTTGAACAGAGCTGCCAGGCAACACTTCGCAAATCCAATAAAGATTGAAAAATAATGCTGTTTCACCACTTTTACCAACACGAGTTAGGCCTTAATAGCTGTTCTAGTCTGGGTCTGGTCAGATTCAATCCTCGTTTTCCTCCAAAGGTGCTTTAAGCATCTCTTGCCTCACTAAGCATCTCTTGGCTCAGGACCCTCAACTCCTCCATGAACCATGGGAAGTGCCAGGAGTGATGGGTCAAGAGAGGCCATGTAGATGCAATCCTGTCCAAAGCCTCGGTCGCCCTTTGCTTCCAGTTCATGGCCAGAGCATCGACAGAACCGTGTGTGAAGATAGGGAAGACATAAAGTTGGTTGCCAGCCTTAATTATACCCATGCTGCTTGCACCATCCATTGCTATTGGTAGGGGCCCTAACAGGCAGTCTGAGCACACATTAGCCTCTATCGTGCTAGTACAACCAAAACTCAATTTTATTCCAAACATGACCCTGCTGTGCTATGGAAGCTGAGATAATTAATCTAGAGACTATTTTGAAAGCCAACATTATTGGCTATATCCCACTAACTTGAAGAGTTACATGCAGTGCACATATTATATTCAGGATGTCTGCTAGGATGAGTAGGAAAAATTGCTGACCAAAGTTTTAAAACTGTTTCTAACAATTTGATTGACTGATTTGCATAAGCTATCCAATTACTTCAGTCAGAAGGATTATTTACTCGGAAATGAAGGAAGAGCAATGAGAAAATGTATTACTGTACTGAAACTGAATAAAACACTTAGGCAAGGATATGAAGAGAACTCTACCATGTCTTTAGGCTACATTTTTCCAGCCTCTTTTGTTGCCTTTAGTAGTTGAACTGTTCTCAGCATGATGCTATAAATGAACTGGATTTCAACCCCCATCTTGTCATCCCCAGTAAAAAGCCACAAGGCATTAACAAAGGGTAGACACCAGACAAATGACCTTTAGTCAGCCATTAAACTGACCCAGCTGGAATATGTAGATCAGCTAGTTCTAAAGTAGATTTTAGTAATTAAGAAAACTACAATCAGAATGAGATTCTGGGTCTTTATGACTTGTTCTCCCTATGTAAATGGGATGCATCTTTCGTCTCTCTTTCTCACACATACACACACAATGCACCTGTGCGTGCACCTGTCTCCTCAATATATATAAAACAAAGGAAATAGGTAACATATTTGGCCTATTAACTAAGGACTTTACAGCTGGAAAGGGATTGAACCAGGGGTGGATTCCTATCGGTGCGGACCAGTACGTACGCTTCGGTAGCGGCCCGCTGGTGATGCAATTTTTATCAGAATTTTCAGCGATTTTTTTCGGGTTTTGATAGCTTCTCCTCATCCTCTGCTTTGGGAAAAAGCACTCCCGCCCGCCCTCAGGTTAATACCGACCTTTATTTCTTCATCCGAAGCACAGCTAAGCACCTTCTCAGCTGTGTTTCAGCCTGAAACGTCCTTCTGAGCAAGCGCAGAAGTAAAATCGCTCAATGGGACGCGTGCACGTGCGCGCAAAATGTCACAATGCACACCGGTAGCAAAGGTAACTGGAACCCTCCCCTGGATTGAACAGAAAAAAGATAGCGGTTTCTCTCCCTTCCACAATACAACAGCAACCACAACACAATGCACTTTAAAACCACCCCACAATCTCCCCACCGTTTGTTTGCTTTTTTGCCAACTTTAAGATGTATGGATTTCAACTCCCGGAACTGAAGGGAGTTAAAGTCCACACATCTTAAAGTTGGCAAGGTTGAGAAACACTGGACTAAATGAATCAGAATAGGAGCTAGGGACACTTTGTCCAATGAGTCATAAAATGCCCACAGAAACAAAATAACCCCACAGCAGGAGTAGTCCCACCTCCAGCAGAAGCATAGAAAGGGGAGAAACATCCTGGTTTCCAAGGGGTGTTAAAGAAAATAAGTTTTAGGACTTTGCAAATGTTAACTCTCGCTTCCTGTTGATGGCATAAAGTAGTGAACAGCAGCAGCAGCAGCAGCGAAGGCACAAGAAAATTGCTGTGCGATAAAACACATTGTATGCGGTTGTCTCAAGGGGCGGGAATAATAGGGGTGAAAACGAGAGATATGCCTGTGTGACCTCCCACTCTTTCTATACACAGGCGGGAAGTATTACAGTATTTGAGATCTTCTCTTCCGTTGCTTGAATCCTAATATCCATCCATTGCCCTATTCACACAGTGTAGAAATTAGATGCAAAAGGTGATTCCAAAATGTAAAAGAAACCATATAACTGAGGTTGGTCTTACCTGACATTTGGATTGATTAAAATGATTTTTTTTTAATCAGCAGGGAGGGATTTTATTGGGCCACGCGGGTGCAGATGGCATTTTATGAATTTTAAATAATTACTCCTCCCCCCGCTCTTGTGTACTGGTGCAATGCTTTGCAATTTCAAAACCTGATACAGAATAAATCATAGGTAGGTAGCTGGGAGGGAGGGTGGCTGCCTACTCATCTTTATGCTTCCAGCAAGTGAAGGCTTTGCGAATAAATGTTGTTTGTTCTGACATTTAGAATAGATTAAAAATCATTACAGGCTCTTCTGGAACGTCTTAGAAGGTGATGCTATTGATTTAGGAAATTCAACATCAGTTTTATATATGAGCACAATGAAACTCCCTCTGTTTACTTTCATAAACAGTGCAGCTCAGGTCAGATCATTTTGGTTCCAACCTCAAGCTTTTGAGGGAGAAGATCTGCAAGAGATCACATTTCCCAGTCCCCAAAAGTTAAGTATTATGTTCGTAGGAAGCAAGAAAAAAATGGTAAGGCAGAGAGACTTTAAATTCTGCCAGCACAGAATTTACGGGATGAGACTGTAATAGACCCTTCCCATGAAGACCCCTCCTCTCAATCTTAGTTGCCGTTAATTCCCCAACCAAGTGCCCTCTTTGGGTTACAGCTTGCAGAATCCCTAGCCAGTATTACTGGACTACCTTCAAGGAATCTCTTGGTCTCTATTGAAAAACTCTAAAAAATGATATTTTTATGATCTCAGGATCATCAGGAGAGGCATGCCTTCATCCCCCCCCATTCATTTCCCCTGCAGTAACGTTAATGTTTTTACTTAAGTAGCATATTTGAATTACCTTATTTTTAAAAATAATTTCTACAATAGATAGTTAATAGCATGCTTATAATTTATACTTTGTGATCCTTTAGGTAAGGCAGTATACGATGGAAAAGCAAAGACTAAAAATCTCATTGGAACAGAAGGTGGTAATGCTCTAAAATTTGGTGAGGTGTTCTAATATTTCACATAGATTTTTGGAAGTCTGGCATGAGATCTCAACCATTTATGGTGGTCAAATCACTGGGTGAATTTGCATGATGTCTGGAAAAGTTTGTGGATTCCTCAACTACACCTAGATATCATTGTTGTACTAAGAAAAGTCCTCCGGGAGTTGGGCGGCATATAAGAAAACCAAAATAAATAAATAAATAAATAAATAAAAAGGGAGGGAGGGAGGGAGAGAGGGGGGGGAACACTACAATAAGGACTAGCCAGCAAATTTGGGCATTTGGGGTTACTATTTTGTTTCAGCTGCAAGTTTGAGAGCACATTACAAGATTTTAGGTTTCAACAAGTAGGACACAGCATTCAGGGGATACACACGGCATGGACATGCAAACCCATTATTTGGCTACAGAAAGAATAAAGTCTCTGTCGTTCAAGGCTATTTTTTTTCAACCAGTCCCTATTAACTTTGTGCTACTAAATATATCTAAAACTGTATTTCATCCAGTAATGTGTCTGCTACTCTGTTGCCATTACAAAGCAGCTGTTGAACTTCTTAGACCTTTTGCAGATACTAACTTCATTACCATAACTATCTGATGGCATTGTGTTGCCATCATGGAAAGGATAAATATTTTGCAAGTCACTCTAATTGTTGCACTCAAGTTGTAGTGACCTAGCAAGTAAAGGATTTTCAAATGGTTACCTCTGACTCTCTTCACAAGAAGATGTGATCTGGTGCATTAATTATTTTCCAGGGTCAGTTGTAATGATGCTAGCAAAGTAATAATTATACCACAAGCAGCCTGCAGGATCCCCACCCCACCCGCCTCTGCTATACAATGCAAAAAGCATCTTCCATAAAGTCACAAACTATCTCTGTACCATTACCTTTGAAATGGCTTTTAATTTCTTTATTTCTTAAATCTGTGCCATAGATGTTGTAAATGTTCAGCTACAGTATATGCCTGAATACAATAAGTGTATCAGGATCAGATGGCTCAGAAGTCTCAGATCGGTCCAGCATTATGCGTGAAACATTTCATAATGCAGCAATTTCAGCAACTCCCAGATGACTAGCTCAGCTGTTTCCTTCTCTATATTTACAAATCTACCTCCCAATTCTGCCTTGCAAGAACCTATTAGCAGTGTTTTTTGCAAGACATGTAGTGCTGGTCCCACAGGAGGTGTAACTAAGAGGGCAGAGATTGGCTTCTTTTAGGATCTTTGCAGGTTAAAATTTGCTTGAGCAATGCTAATGTGATTTCCTTTTCCCAAAATCTGGGGAATTATGGAAACTGTTGCTTTAGGGCAGGGGTGTCAAACTTGATTTCATTGAGGGCTGCATCAGGGTTGTGTTTGACCTCGGGGAGCCAGGTGGGCGTGTCTAGCTCAACATCACTCATGTCAGGGGCACCTGTGGTGGCCCGGGCAGGACTGGGGGGGAATCCACTTTTGCTGGTAGTTTGTTTTGCTAGCACTCTGCCAGCGAAAAACGGAGCTCAGAGGGGCCTGTGTGGCCCACCCCGGCTCCATTTTTGGCTGTGGCGGCCTCCTGCAGCCCTCTGCCAGCGAAAAGGGCCACCATGCGCAGGCCTCCTGAGCTCCATTTTCGCTGGCAGAGGCACCGTGGGCTGGTCCTTCGGTGTTTCCAGGGAGGCCCCGTGGGCCAGATCTAAGCACCCCACGGGCCAGATCTGGCCTGCGGGCCTTGAGTTTGACACCCCTGCTTTAGGGAGATGCGTAAAAGAACTGGATCTGGCAACTTTATTTATAGTGAAAGCGTGGGTTTCTCTCGCAAAGAAAACCCAAACAAGCTTCCAAAAGTTAAAACTTCCAGCAGTGCATGCATTGTTTCAGGAAGGAACAGAAGTATTGAAAGCCGCATGCATAGCTTCCGGACCTGCCTCTTCTCTCATTTACTGGCCTTAAAAAAAAAAAGTAAATAGCAATAGCACTTAGACTTATATACTGCTTCATAGTGCTTTACAGCCCTCTCTAAGTGGTTTACAGAGTTCAGCATATTGCCCCCAACAATCTGGGTCCTCATTTTACCCACCTTGGAAGGATGGAAGGCTGAGTCAACCTTGAACCGGTAAGATTTCAACAGCTGAACTGCTGAACTGCAGTGCTGCATTTTAACCACTGCGCCACCTCGGTTAAAGTTATATAGAAATGCTGAAAGGTGCTACATAGATATTAGGAAGTGAAGCTACTCTGAGCAATGAAAAAAAGAAAACCAATGCAGTCATTTTGATCCACTGCATTAACCAAAATGTTGTTCTTCATTTGCAGAGCTTTTCAGACACCTGTTGGGAAAAGCAGGGGGTGAAAAAAAACTGAGCCCAGACCATTTACAGTATATTGTTATTCGCATTTCTATCCTGCTCTCATATTTATGAAAGGAACAAAGGTGTTTGCAAGATGTAGTTTTAAACTCAGAATGGCAGCCATGTCCAATTCAGGGGGGAAATGGCCGGAGCTTCATTTGCAGTATCATGGCCATCTTCTTGAGGTTTCTTTAACCACAATATGCAATCATCGCTGAAAAAGAGGATTGCTGCGAGGAAACTACTTACTTCCTATAGGACTCTTTACATTCCTCCCTCTTATTTCTTCCTAGATTTTGATCCTAAAAGCTTTATACAGGGGTTATGACGAGAGGGCTGTGATGACACTACCCCTGGTTGCCATCAACTTGCCCCATGATGTGAGGGTAACAATAACTCTTAAAAAACAAAGTGCTGGGGTTGATCTGGTTCAATTATCTGCACAATAAATCTTTGCAGTTTTTAAGCAAAAGGATCTGAATATCTTGGACCTTTGGATATCTTCATTATGGATCTGCTGTCTAAGGTGTACCAATGGCGTCTAGAAGAGATTCTGATTAAAAAAAACTGAAATCCTTTTCTTGAATAAATTAAAAATATGGATGCTAGACAGCGGTGCCTTTTAATTTGTTGCTGTGGTTACTGTGGTTATTTCTCATCAAACGTATTTGGGAGTAAGCTCTACTAAAATTAGTGGGACTTATTTTGAGCAGAGATGCATTGGATTATTGCCATAATCAGCTTCTTTGGCTCAGCATGCTCTAGTGCAGTATAATTCAACCTTGGCATCTTTAAGATGTGTGGGTTTCCCCTTGGCTGGGGAATTCTGGGAGCTGAAGTGTTCACAAGTTGCCAAGGTTGAAAAACACTACTGTAGTGTAATAATAATTGAAATTTTAATCCAAAAATCCAAATGAATGTAGTACTACCTTATCATTTTATTGCAAATTTATTAATCTCTTATGTAAAGAGATTGGACAACTGCCCCAATTTGGGAAAACAAGCTCTACAGAAATACTAAGAAATATAAATTAGTTTTTAATTAGTTTGTAGGAACTTTTTCTACAGTTATCTTCAATACTGAAGCAGACTGCAACAAGGCTAATTTTTATGTCCTCTCCTACAATATTTATTTCCCTTGTTTTAATTGCATTCAGCCCGGGAAAATATTTTAGTGTAACTCAAAAGTTCATCTATCACATAGGAGACCGTAATCATGATAAAAGCTTTGTTTCCTTATGCTTGTAAATTGTGACCATTTTTCAGGCATTTAATCTGACACACTAAACTGTTGGTATAGGTACCTGCTATCATTCTTGTTTAAGAATGGTAAAAGCACAGATAATTTTTTTTACAATTCATAACAACAAGCCTGGAATTTACTTTGGGTTTTGGAGGCCTATTGTTTGTTTCAATTATTTAGTAGCATGAGAAACGTGTACTTTATACATTAGAGGCATTCTTCTGCCTAAAAAGTCCCTCTGATATAAATGTAACTATTGATGGTAGATATATCTTCTGCAGTAGATTATTTTTTTAAAAAAATAGTGATATACCCAAAAAACCCAAAGAAATGTACAGAGGAGATATGTTATGTACTGAACTCAATATTGAAATCTGCCTCTCACCATCACCGCACTCTCCAAGGGAAATCAGTTGTGGACTGTTGGAAGTCCACAGAAGAAATACAAAGAGACTTTCCCTCACTATTCATATTCAGTCTGTGCATGATGTAATATCCGAGAATAATGTAAGAAGGGAGGATTGTAAACATGCCACATTTTAGCGTCAAATTAGAGTGCTTTTTATCATGTGATTTAGCTGTAATTTCCTGCACTAAAACTTGATACAAAGGAACTTGGTTTAGTGTGAAATCAGGGCATAGGACTAAGACAGATTTGACTGTTCCATCACCATCACCAGTTGCTTCTCTATGGTATCATTTAGAATCAGACCCCTTGAATCTGCTATTTAAGTCAAAGGAAAGCTTGCATCGATTGCCTGCTGAAGATTCTTGCTGAAGAAAATGGACACGCCTAAAATGAATGATTGTTATTATGGAAGATGTCAACTTAGGGGGCAGGATATTAAAGCATCATGGTTGCACACGCAGTCTACCAACTTTTTCACATATCAGCAGAAGTGAAATGAAATTGCCTGTGCTGCTGGCTATGAAGAACTGGTATCTCACAGCTTCTAATCAGGGAAGATATGAAATTTCTTATCTGTTAAGTAAAATGGTGCAGCGCTTCAATCCATCCAATTATTTTTTCCAATAAGTGTAAGTGAAAGTGCAGTATTGAAGAAGGAGGGGAGAGCAGGGTTGGGCAAACTTATTAAAATTAGGAATAAGTTGTCAGGGTAAGGAAGTGCTGTGCCTGCTTTTGCTCCACATACACAACCTATTAGCTAGATAACTCTGCTTGAGCACTTAATTCGATGGAACAAGTCAGAGCCTAGTACAAATCAGAGCATGCCTGGGTAACTAGTCATAGAGGAGTGAGCTTTAGGAGCATCAGGGGCTCAGATGAATGTGAATGGAAAAGAGAGGCAGGTAAGGTCAAGAGGTCCCTGCGGAGGTTGGGTATGAACTGGATCACCTAATCAAAACGATGTAAAGATGACTGTGAAAGCTGTATCAGGAGGTTTTTTAAGTTTCTTCATAGAACAGACATATCTCTGCAAGGAAGAACTTTATTTCCAGTATATAGGAATCACTAATTAGTGATGAATAGCAGGACTATATTTCTATATCGTCCCTTTCTTTCCAGAATTCAGACAGTGAAGGCCATTGCTCATACAGAACATTCAAACGAAGCGAAAAGGAAGGCACATCAATACATTTGAGGACCAACCCAGGATTCCCAGAATAATATTTCCCAAAAGAGAGACACAGAGATTTTCAGGGAGAGATAAAGCAAAATGCTGACATTGAGAAATAAATGGGAAAACCCAACAAGATTTGGAAAGGAATAGGCAGAGCATCTTGGAAAAGTCCATGGCTGACTAACCAGAACAGAAATCTCCAATCTTCATAGCCTGGTGGACACATGTGGGTATTCTAATAGTTGTGGAGGGAGGGGATTGTTCATTGTTAGAAAAATTGTTAGGCATATATTTAATACAGGTAGTCCTTGACTTACAACAGTTCATTTAGTGATCATTGGAAGTTACAACAGAACTGAAAAAAGATATTTATGCAGCATCCTTATGGCTACATGATCAAAATTCAGATTCTTGGCAACTGACTCATATTTATGATGGTCACAGCCTCCCAGGAACATGTGATCACTTTTGCAACTTTCTGACAAGCAAAATCAATGGGAAAGCCAGATTCACTTAACAGCTACGTTATTAACTTCACAACTGCAGTGGTTCACTTAACAACGGTGGCAAGAAACTGTAGTAAAATTGGGCAAAATTCACTGTGTCGCTTAACAACAAAAACGTTGGGCTCAATTGGGGTTGTAAGTTGAGGACTACCTGTATGCACGTGGACATGATACACATGTACATCTGAATTTGCCCAACCAGTCAATCTTAACTTCTAGACTGGCAGAAAGTATTATTGATATTCATGAGAATTACAAGAATGTAAAAACTGTTTACAGCACCAGAAAAAGCCCAACAGCAGAAAAACTTGAATCTATTTTTAGGCAAAGAACCTGATCAGCTCTTTGGAGTCCAGAGATCTCATGCAGGTGTAGCAGCTTGGTCTCATTTTGTGGGGGAGGGGTGATCTCCTTTTTTTGAGGGGGGGTTTTCTCCTTTTCTCATGTGTTTGACTCTCACATAGACCTGTGCATAATTTCAAGGAGAACTGCTGTCATGTTATATGCTTTATCTGTTTTGTAAATTCACAGGATGTTCTAGAAATTCAGAGGCCTGGAAAATACCACAGAAAAATTAAAGTGGGAAAATATCCTTTTTTTCCCCCAGGCCTTCAAGAAAAAACAAGCGAAATGATTTTTTTTTCTGATTTTTATTTATCATCCCAACTTTAGATACTCTGAGACAGTTCTTAGCATCTAATAATTATTGCTCATTCTCTGTAAACTGTAAGCAGAATTACAATTGATTTTCTTCACTATTTATAATTTATTAAACATAATCTGCCAAGGTCGGTTGCAGTATTTTCTATCTTTTCTGGCTATTTATCTCAGCATTATCATGCCCTCAGTTCTATTCCTCCAATTGTTTAATGGTATATTTTTAATGTGGGATATAGCAACAATTGCACGTATATCTCCCCAAAACTATTCAATGGGTAGCAGTCTGGCATAAATCACAAAAATCCAGACGTTGGTCATAAACATCTCTACTGATACTATGTCAAACAAACAAACAAACAAACAAAGCAGGAATGTGCTATTGATTCAATATGCTCATTTCTTTTAGCTTGTTTTTTACATTTCAGTCTTGCTCAGTATCATATAGATGCTGATGAGATACAACTTTCTGCTGAGAAAATTCCCATGCATTTTCTTAGTTCACTCATGTGCTTATCTCTTGCTATAATTCTACAAATATATTGATTCCAAATCTCATGCTACATTAAGAGCACATTTAAAAGCTTCAGCATGTTTACAACCTGTTGAAGGACTCACTTCAAATGTAGGAAAGGACTAGACCCATAGAGAGATGACTTCATGGATTTTAAAGGGAGGTTTGCCATTTTATCCCTTAACCCTGACTAACTTGACTTTTTAAGCCACAGTTTGTAAAGCAAACCACCATTTACCTGATTTACACAACCTTAAAACTCAATTTACAATCCATAACAGCTGTGTGTACATATGTTAAGCATACCATATTCCAGACACTGGGTGTATGGAAATGGATTTCATATATGATTTTGAAACCTATGGAATCAGTCTGTACAACCGTTGTTTTCAACCATTTTTCTCCCTATTTAACTGAGAAAGAATGGCTTTTGGATGTATATTATCTATTTAGATGGCTTTTGAATGTATATTATCTATTTTTTATAAAGCAGATATGGCTATTTTGTCAATGCTTCACAACAAGGATGGTTTCTTACTGTAGAATGGCCTGACCTATTCTTAATTATCTGGCATCAAAGTATCGCAATCAGGATTTGGGCAAATCTCCGAAGGCTCATAAAATCTTTGATGGAAAATGATTTATACGGGGCATTACTCTCAAAGAAAAAGTTATTTGCTGCTACATGCAGCCCTTAGTTTCTTTAGAGCACTTCATGGTGACAATAAATTATCAGGCAGCAACTGATTGAGGTGTATTAATATCACATGAAAATAGGGGAGACAAAAAGTTACTAGACTGCTATTATCTTGATTATACATGTCCTAAATAAGTCTGAAACAGTAGAAAAGCAAAGCAAAGAAAACATCATGAGAAAATTGTCCAAGCATCTATTACTGATAGGAAGGTGTACACACATTATAATAACTAAGGGGTTTCTATCAACATAAATAAGGTAAGTTGAATTAATAAATACATATGGCTACATTTGCAATGGGACAGAAAAATCAACTGCTGTATTCTTAATTTTTTAAAAAATTGTTATTACACACAGTGAGTTCAAGTTGCGGAGCTTAACAGTTGTTATTGTCTTGATCACTTATTTAGCCATAACATTGAAAGCAAAACATTTGGTCAAAAGTATGTTCGATTTGAAGAAGTGGGTTTAGACCTTATGTCTTTAATTCTCTGTTTTGTAAATGATTATATTCTAAATTTTAAAAAATCAAAATCTTGCCTATTTTTCAATTTTAATTTAGCCCCAGAAGCGCTGGCAAAAGTATTAATACTGCAGGCAGATCAGCTTTATTGCAATGAGTAACTATAAAAATATTATATGAAACAACTTCAGTGGTAAAACACTTCAACAAAATCAAGTAGAGATAAAGAAGCTCGGATCAGAGCAACAAGGTTCTTTAACTCACCGTCAATCATAGATTAAACTCCATCTACTGTGGTGTAAGTGATCGCCATTTTTAAACCTTCAAGATTTTGGTCTCTTGAATATCTGAGTCATTTTTTACTACAATAGTCAAATAAACTAATAGCAATAGCAATAGCACTTAGACTTATATACCGCTTCATAGTGCTTTACAGCCCTCTCTAAGCGGTTTACAGAGTTCAGCATATTGCCCCCAACAATCTGGGTCCTCATTTTACCCACCTCAGAAGGATGGAAGGCAGAGTCAACCTTGAGCCGGTGAGATTTGAACAGCTGAACTGCAGCTAGCAGTCAGCTGAAGTAGCCTGCAGTGCTGCACTCTAACCACTGCGCCACCTCGACTCTTATAGTGATAAAATCTTAAAATTCTACCACCAAAATGTATATGTTAAATGTTTTACATTTAAAAGATTGATACTAATTCCTCTGTTAGGAGATCAAATAGATAAATAAAATTAAAAGTGGGTGCTCTATGGAAAAGTGAAGACTCTCAAGTGGAGCTCGATTTCTGTTGACTACATGTGCATGTTCTGTTTTCTTAGTTATAATACAAAAGGGTTGGGGGCTTCTTCTGTGCTACTTCTTTGCCATATCAGTCTAGCTTATAGCCCTTTCTCAATGGTCTTTCATCCCAGTATGAATTAGGTCCAAATCTGGTTGATATTTGAGTTCAACCAAGATTGGCTGGGTGCTGCCAATTGAACTGAGCAATGAGATACTCTATGGTAGTGGGACCCAATCTTTCTCTCTGTGATATCATCAAATTAGATGGACTGTCTCCACTGTCAGAGATTTTACAGAGATTCATGGGTCAACTTTTAAGCTTCCTGCAGGATGCAAACATCCATGTCTTTGCCTTTTACTTATTCCAAAGACTGATCGGTTGCTGCCTTAGTTAACCTACTGTTTGTAAGTTGTATTGAATAGATAAATGTTTAAAAATAGGAAGATTATTCCTACCAATGAACTTTTGAGAAATCAGTAAAACTTTAATTCAATGTTCCGCAGTGATTATCTTGCAATTTCTTCACCCTTTATTAGTCACAATTGCTAATGAAAGTCATATCTGACAGAAATAAAATTGGTTACAAAGGTTGTTTTTTTTCCCCTTAATGGAAATGCTTTTATTCCAACAGAAGAGAATATATGTAGCTCAGAGCTGACCTATGGAGTCCTTGGTGCTTTCTGAGCTTGGTTGTTTCCTTGCAGACATTTCATTATCTGATTAGGTAACATCATCCAGTCCAACTAAGTGTGGAGTTTGTTCCCTTTTAAATGCAGTAGCTTATCCTGGCAGTTTTGTGGAGGTGTGGTTTTCTCCTTAGCAGTTCACTATAATGAACAACTATAAGAAACAGTACACAACACAAATCCAGTGGTAAAATAACATCAACCAAATCAATGTCTATGGAGACTCTCAGTCATCCAGGTCATGGTTGTCCCAAAGGTGCTGTTTTCAAGAGGCAACACAAAGGAAAAAAACAGTCCAATCTATCAAAAACAGCACCACAAAAAACATATTAGGAACACAAGTTAAAATAGGGACGAAAATGGTAAGTGAACACCTGTCTACCCTAGACGAGTTCAAATCACCAGGACCGGATGGATTACACCCCAAGGTTCTGAAGGAACTGGCAGATGAGATCTCAGAACCACTGAACTACATCTTTCAAAGAACCTGGAGCACTGGGGAACTGCCAGAGGACTGGAAAAGAGCTGATGTAGTTCCCATCTTCAAAAAGGGAACAAAATAGATCCAGGAAACTACAGACCTATCAGCCTGACCTCAATATCAGGGAAGATTCTGGAAAAGATAAGCAACTTATCAGTGAACACCTAGAAGCAAACAAAGTAATAACCAAAAGCCAACATAGGTTTGTCAAAACAGATCGTCCAGACTAATTAGATCCAGACTAATCTTATTGCATTCTTTGACAAAGTGACAAAATTAGTGGACCAGAGGAATGCTGTCGATGTGGTTTACTTGGACTTCAGTAAGGCATTTGATAAAGTAGACCATAACCTACTACTAGATAAAGTAGAAAAATGTGGGTTAGATAGCATCACCACCAGATGGATTCGTAACTGGCTGACAAACTGCACTAAACGTATAGTCCTCAATGGAACCACATCAACATGGAGGGAAGTATGCAGTGGAGTATTCCAAGGCTCTGTTTTAGGCCTAGTATTCTTCAACATCTTCATCAATGACTTGGATGAGGGGATAGATGGGGAACTCATCAAATTTGCAGATGATACCAAGCTGGCAGGAATAGCCAACACTCCAGAAGATAGGCTCAGGATACAGAAGGATCTTGACAGACTTGAACATTGGGCGCTATCTAACAAAATGAAATTCAATGGTGAAAAAAGTAAGGTTCTACATTTAGGCAAGAAAAACAAAATGCACAGGTACTGTATATGTGGTACCTTGCTCAACAGTAGTAACTGTGAGAGGGATCTTGGAGTCCTAGTGGACAACCATTTAAATATGAGCCAACAGTGTGCAGCAGCTGCCAAAAAAGCCAAGACAGTTCTAGGCTGCATTAACAGAGGGATAGAATCAAGATCACGCGAAGTGTTAATACCACTTTACAATGCCTTGGTAAAGCCACACTTGGAATACTGCATTCAGTTTTGGTCGCCACGATGTAAAAAGAATGTTGAGACTCTAGAAAGAGTGCAGAGAAGAGCAACAAAGATGATTAGGGGACTGGAGGCTAAAACATATGAAGAACGGTTGCAGGAACTGGGTATGTCTAGTTTAATGAAAAGAAGGATCGGGGGAGACATGATAGCAGTGTTCCAGTATCTCAGGAGTTGCCACAAAGAAGAGGGAGTCAAACTATTCTCCAAAGCACCTGAGGGTAGAACAAGAAACAATGGGTGGAAACTAATCAAGGAGAGAAGCAACTTAGAACTAAGGAGAAATTTCCTGACAGTTAGAGCAATTAATCAGTGGAACAGCTTGCCTCCAGAAGTTGTGAATGCTCCAACACTGGAAGTTTTTAAGATGATGTTGGATAACAATTTGTCTGAAGTGGTGTAGGGTTTCCTGCCTAAGCAGTGGGTTGGACTAGAAGACCTCCAAGGTCCCTTCCAACTGTGCTATTCTATTCTATTCTATTCTATTCTATTCTATTCTATTCTATTCTATTCTATTCTATTCTATTCTATTCTATTCTATTCTATTCTATTCTATTCTATTCTACAAGGAATATAAATTCTTCCATTCTCCACCATCCAGTCAGAGCTGAAAAAGCTTCTTGGATGAGAAGCGAAAGGTCTTCAAAGAAAAACCAGAAAGTCCAGTTGCCTCTCAAAAAGCATCTTTGGGTCAACCAAATCAAGTAGAGATACAGAATCTTGGATCAGAGAAAGAGATATAGTTACTTATTATACTTATAGTTACTATTCAAGTTTGGCAGTTTATCCTTCTGGTCTGTTAATAAAATAATTTCAGAGATTTCAATTACCAGTGCACTTAGTCTGAAGTAGTCCCATTAAAACTGCTGGCTCTCTTTCAGAGGATTTGGTTTAAGGACTTCTGTATCCAGGAATTGGAGTCTCCTTCCATTACAGCTAATGCTGCTGACATCAGCTCAAAGGGAGCATCAGCTTCAGCAAAATCTAATTTCTGAGCGTTGAAGTCCAATTCCTGTGATGATATTTCAGCTCAGAGAGAGTCATATATCATTTTCTGCTCCTTTAGGGTTTTTAGAGGTTTTTAGAGAGCTAGACAACTTCTATGGAGTATGGAAGGAAAGAATGGCAGATAAGGATTGATTCACTTCTAGGCCCTATCTTGATTCATCAATCAGAAGTAATTATATGAAATCCCCCCAGCCATCCTCCCCCCTTCTAAATGATTAATGAATCTATTTTGTGTATGTCTGTCTGCCTAGACAGTTATGGACTAATCAAAAAACGTTAAGCAAAGTAAAAAAAAATACTTTTGATTTTTCAAAACAATGCATTGTTCTCATTGTGCAGATGGATGTGTAAAACATGAGATAATGCTGTAAACATGGAAATTAAGTCAGTGTAGATTGATGTTTACTACAAGTTTAAATGTATCAGTTATGACTTTAAATCAATCTCAGCTCCTAGTGATGGCATGAATAAGTCCCTGTAGTTATCCTGGCAACATTGTTGGAAGTGATTTTCCATTGCCGACTTGCTAGGGCTGAGCGGGAATAACTGGCCCCAAACCACCCAGCTGGCTTTGTGCTTAAGGCAGGACTAGAACTCATGGTCCCCCGGCTACACCTTTAATCACTATTGCCAACCATCTTGAAATAAAACAAAATTTCATTAAGCTGCACTGGAAAGGAAAAAGGAAAAAAAAACCAGGATAAGACAGTGAGAAATCGCTGTTGTATTGATTGATTATGTGTCATCAAATCATTTTCAACTCCTTTGACCACATAGATGGATAGATTTTTTTTTCATGAATGTTTTTTTTTATTCATATGGTTTTCTTGATGAAACTGCAGAAGTGGTTTATTGTTACCTTCTCCCACACAGTATGAATTGGTGCCTTTGTCATTGTCACAAAAGTGATCATCCACCTCCAGCACCTTCCTATACTGCTGCTGCCCAATACAGCTGCCTGCTTGCTTTAGCTGGGTGGCTGGAATGACCTTCAGGCCTTGGGTGACCCACTCGGAATATATACTGTATGCTTGACCTACATTGCTCATTCCTCCCAGGAAGACACACACACACACACACACACACACACACACACAACCATGATATAGCACAGCAGGACTTGGAAGGCTTGTATATTACTTGGGTAGGATGTGTGCATCACTGCCCAAAGAAATTATTTGGATGTGGCTAGGATAGTGTGCTGGACTCAAGGTTGCTTTTCCTTTTACCATAAATCAGATCCGCCATCAATGAAATTTATGTCCCTGATTTGGATTCATCATTCATTGTCTATCCTTGTGTTCCTAACATCACTTCCCTGCATATTCTCAACATTTATTTGCATATATCATTGGAATTTTGTTTCACCTTTCCACTCTCTTCTTTTTTTCTGTTTCTCCAACAAGACTGCTATTTCTTACAAAGTGTCTAGATTTTTAAAACAGCAACTGTGCACACTTTCTTAAGCAATAAGTGTAATTTAACCCTCATTAGTTGGTCTATATTTCCCCCTCTCCCCAAGCAGAGTCACATCTTTTCCCCTTCTCCACATAATATCAAAGTATAACTTGTGTCCAACTGTGGAAAAAGGAAGGGCAAAAAATTTGCAATTCATGTTTTCTCCACATGAACTTGAAGCTGCTATAAGAAGCTTATTTTTAATGTCACTAAAGGGAACACACCAAACATACTGGCAAACTTGCAAATGAAACTAGTTGGAGGAAAAGCAAAACATGAAGACTGCATTGTAAAGTCCAAGTTCCAAGTTGCAGTGAACTTCCTGGAGAAAGAATATGAAATCATCATTATGCTTCAGTTTTCCCTACCCTATTAACTGGAGGATTTTTATATACTGTAGATAATGCATTTTCCTGGCATATAAACTGCCATAACCAGAACTTTAGAAAATGAGTTTGCTTTATTTTGCTTTATATTATTTTCTTTATATTATTTATATAATATCTGCTATCTGACGAGAGCAAAATAAGCTCGAAATAGATCTATAATAGTCTCCCTTTATTTTCATTTATCAGCAAAAAATCCTACACACACACACACACACACACACACACACACACACACACACACACACATATGTGTGTGTGTGTGTGTGTGTGTATATATATATATACATATATACATATATACATATATACATATATACATATATACATACACACACACACACACACACACACACACACACACACACACACACACACACACACACATATATATATATATATATGTATATATATATATATATATATATATATATATATATATATATATATATATATATATATATATATATATATATATGAAACAAATTAACTGCATTTGACTCTAGATCCATTAACTTTGCTGAAGAAGGTAAGTGACTTCTCAACAGAGATGTTGAAGTGGTTACATTTCCTACATTGGTAAGGGGATGGACTACATCAGCGGTCTCGAGGCTTTCTTTGTGGACCGGCAAAGGGGAAGAGAGGATGGATCTGTGAGAGCATCGGGCAAGTGCGCACACATGTAGCTCCATTGCACAAGCAATGGGCATGCATGCCACTCCTTACACAAATGGAGCTGCACGTGTGCACTTGTCCGCCACTTGTGCAGCCCAGTTCTGAATGGGCCATGGTTTGGTGGTAGGCCGTGGCCCGGAGCCTGGGGACCTCTGGACTAGATGGACTTTAAAGCTACTTACAACCAAGAAAACATTTAAATTATAACACTTTCTAGGACTATATTGAGAAGTGAATCTGGGGTGGGGAAATCCCTTCTCCATAGTGGGTGGAGCTAGCCTCCAAGAATGGGTTAAATCTGCCCTCTAGCCAATAGGACCGAGTCTTAAAAAAGGTATAAATAGTGCCATCCTAGATTGGCACCCCCTCTTTTAATCTCGGTCTTTTAGCCAAAGGGCATTGTGCTTCTCCCTTGGAGGCCAGTTCCACAGCTATTGGATCCTGATTGACTTAATTACAGTGAGTCTGTTTTCTCATCTATCAGTAAGTCTCCCCAGGTGACAGCTGTCACTTTCACCTGTGTCCCTCCCTGGGTTGAGCCGGCTCAGGCGGCTGCCTGAGCTGTTCATCCCAACGTCCCGGTGGGGGTGGCTACCTCCCCGGGGATCTTCACGTTGGGCACATCTGATTAATTATAACGATCGCGGGGGGAAGCCAGAAAATCAGCACCTGCAAGCCGCAGAAGCCCTGCGCTTGGGCGGCCACCGGCTTACCCCCCCCGGCTGGAGTGCTCCTCCCACAGCCGGTAAACGTCCTCGGCGTTTCCTTTCGGCCGCCCCAGCAGAATTCAGCTTCTGTCAGGCCGACGTTGCTAGGCCGCCCCAGCAGGGGAATCCCTGTCAGGCCTTCTTCAGCCACAGGCCGCATCGGGCGCTCCTAAAGTGGCGCGAAAGACCGTTTCTAGAAACTAAGCTGACGTCATCGGCGGCCATCTTGGATGATGAATCCCTGCTCGCTGATTGGATAGCGTCATTGCTGAGGCAGCCGGCCGTCGGAGGATTCCCTACGCCGCCCGCTCATCAGCTGGGGAGCGCGCGCACGCGCAGTGCGTCCCTCTCCCTCCCACCGTGCTTGGAGCGCCGGAGAAAGCGGCTGCCGAAGATAGCTGCAGCAGCCAAATAAACTTTTTACTGTGTGTCCTGTATCAATGGCTGAGGGCGCGGGCAAGCAGGGGAAGGCAAAATCGAAGTCTGCCAGGCCCCTCCCGCCAGAGGCATCCCCTGAAGTTCCCCAAATGCCGCGTACCACCAACGACAGCAGGGATCGCTCCCCCGTCCACACCCCTCCCCCTGCCAAGACTAAGAAGTCTTCCAAGGCTTCTTCCAGGGGAGATGGGCATAAGGGGACTTCCCACAAGCATGCAGGGGACACAGAGGCATCCCACCAAGGCACCCCCCGTCCCCATGCCACTCCAGGGCACCACCCCAAGGGGCCCCTGTCAGGGGATCTAAGCCATGGGAAAAAAACCAGTCACTCACCTGACAACATTTCCCTTGATGGCCCCAATGTCCTTTTACGTGAGGGCGACGTGTGGGGTGCCTCCCAAGTCCAGGAGCTGGACACTCGACGCAGACCCTCTTACAGCGCCCATGATGACCCGTTGGAGGACCCTGCCGTACAACAACGAATGAACGATGCCATACAACGTGGCATCGAGGCCGCGGTCAGGGCAATGGCGCGCCCCTCTCAGCCCATCCCACCACCGCGCAGGGCAAACTCACCTCCTCCTGTCCCGGCGCCAGTCTCCTCCGACGAGATGGAGGACGACGAGTACTCCATCCACAGTTCCCCCATTCCAGCTGGGGACCTAGACAGGGAGGAAGGGGAACTCGATGAGCTGCCTGCAGCCGGGGAGCAGCTCCATCCTCAGCTGTCAGATGATGAGGACTTGGCCCCAGAGCCGTCTACTTCCACCGCCCTTTTCCACCCTAGCCTTTTCCGCTCTTTACTACACAAGGCTAAGGCAACGGCCAACATTCCGTCGTTGGCAACCGATCCCCAGACTGCATCGGAACAGGGCGACCCCATATTTGGAGAGGCGTCCACGTCCCCCATGGAGGTGATCCCTACGCCTAATTTATTCGTCGAGGCAGTGACGAAACAATGGCAATCCCCTGCCACAGGTCCTTCCCCCACAAACCTAGACAAACGTTACTTTAACGTCTCTTCTCGACTGGCCCAGCACCTGCCAGTTCCAGACGTCGATCCACCTGTGCTGGCTCTCTATTCCAACGCCCCCGTTCCAGGGGACCTGGACGACCTCCTACGCCCGGAGGAACGCCGTGTGGAATCTATCCTCCAACGCAATCACCAGGCGGCCGCATGGGCGGTCAGAGCATCAACGACCGCGTCCTTCTTTTGCCGGACCTCCCTCAAATGGTTACACGGCCTGCAAGACCATATCCCTCAGGCTGACACAAGGGCGCACCAGGATATAAACAAATTAATTGCTGCTGCCCAGTTCGCCTCCGACTCTACCTTGCAGGCAGGACGCTTCGCGGCCAGGGCAATGGGCACAGCGGTTGTGGCCAGGAGGATGCACTGGCTCCGCAGCTGGCCAGCTGACCTGCGGCACAAATGGAAGCTAGCCGCAGCCCCGATTTCGGGTCAGTCGCTATTCGGCCTGGCCCTAGACCGCATTACCACCGAAAATAAGGACAAGAGGAAGGTTCTTCCCTCCTACACCAAGAAGTCCTATAACAAGGCCCCTCCTTATCGTCGGGGGTCCAGAGCTTCTGAAACTCCTTACAGCAGATACCAGAACCAATACCAATCTGGTCAGGGTCAATACGGGTCTTCCCAGGCTCAGTACGGGACTTCCCAGAATTCTTATGGGTCACGGCAACGCTCGGCCGCTGACCGGCCCTTCCAGGGTGGACAGACCAAACGGCCCTTTAGAGGAGCCGGTGGTCGCCCTTACCGCCGGTATAAGTAGATGTGACCCGATCCCTCCCATTGGGGGTCGACTGGCATTCTTTGCCAGTCGGTGGGAGGAAATCACCAATGACGCATGGGTTTTACAAACCCTGTCGACAGGACTGTACCTGGAATTTATCTCCACCCCCCCCCGAGGTTTTTCTTACGCTGCCCCTTGTCTTCCAACATTTCCAAACGCGTCCTCGTAGATCAGGCAATCCAGCACCTGTTGGACATTAGAGCCATCCAACGGGTGCCCGAGGACCAGCAGGGGCAAGGTTTTTATTCCATCTTATTTGTGGTTCCAAAATCCTCGGGGGGATGGAGAGCAATTCTCGATCTGAAACGCCTTAACAGATATGTCAGGTACAGAAAATTCAAGATGCACACCCTGCAATCAATTCTAGCGGGTATTAGGCGCGGCGACTTTCTCGCCTCAATTGACTTGACGGAGGCCTACCTCCATATTCCAATTCACGCATCCCATCGCCAATACCTCAGATTTTGCTATGCAGGGGTGCATTATGAATACCAGGCGTTGCCCTTCGGCCTGTCGTCAGCGCCAAGGGTATTTACCAAGGTTCTGGCCGCCTTGACAGCCCACCTCAGGGCTCTCCCCGTGCGTGTCCAGTGTTACCTGGATGATATACTTATTCAGTCCTCTTCCCTGTCTCAGGCCCAACAGGACATCCAGGTAACCCTCAACACACTGGAACACCACGGGTTCCTCGTTAATTTGGGTAAGAGCCAGTTGTCCCCTTCCACCAGGGTCACCCACCTGGGGGCCATTATTGACTCCCTGGAGTGCAGGGTCTACTTGTCCCAGGAACGGAGAGACAGCATATTGGAGATCATCCAGCTAGTTCTGGCCCAACCAAGGGTTCCCCTGAACCAGCTGTCTTACCTCCTGGGAAAAATGATTTCCGCGATACATATCGTTCCGTGGGCTCATCTGCACTCCAGGGACCTTCAATGGTTTCTTCTCCCTTTCCAGCGCGCAAATCGCAGCAACTCCCCTGTAAGGGTCCGGTTGCCGGTGTCAGCAAGGAGGTCGCTCCGGTGGTGGTCATCGCCCGCCCTCAGCAAGGGCTCCTGTTTTCTGGAACCGCAAAGGACGACCCTGACGACCGATGCCAGCACCACGGGCTGGGGGGCCCACACCGACTCTCTAGTCGCCCAGGGGACATGGTCCAGGAAGGAACAGGTTCTGCCAATAAACCTGTTAGAGCTCAGAGCAGTTCGGTTGGCTCTGGCCCATTTTCAACCGCATCTGACCGGCCGTCACATCCTCGTCCTCACGGACAACGTGACGACAAAAGTGCATATAAATCGTCAGGGGGGCACCATCTCCAAAGCCCTTATGAACGAGGCAATGGTTCTGGGGCTTTGGGCGGAGCGGTACCTGCCTTCAATCACGGCGGAACACATTTCCGGTGTCGACAACATCACAGCAGACTGGCTCAGCCGGAATGCTATCAACCCGGCAGAGTGGTCCTTACACCCGGACATTTTCCAGGAGATCACCACCCGCTTCAGACCACCGACCGTGGACCTGTTCGCGACACCGGCGAACGCCAAACTCCCCAGATTTGTGACCAGGTTCCGGACCCCGGGCGCGGAGGATACGGACGCTCTATGCTGCCGGTGGCCGCAGGAACTCTTATATGCCTTCCCACCTCTCCCGTTGATCCCCAAGGTCATACAGAGGGTAATATTGCTGAAGGCGGAGATCATCCTCCTCGCCCCTCATTGGCCCAGGAGGACTTGGTTCGCGGACCTTATATCCCTGTCCGCATCACCTCCCTGGCGGATCCCGCCGACAGAGTGGTCGCTTGCCCAGGGGTCAGTGCATCATCCAGAGCCGCACTGGCTACAACTGACCGCCTGGCACTTGAGCGGATCACTCTGCAACACCGCTTAGTTCTGGACAATATCTCTTCAATCATGTTGGTCTCTAGAAGGCCATCTACGGAGCGGATCTATTCCACCACCTGGCGAGCCTTTTGTGGCTGGTGCGCGCAGGTGGGATACTCGCCGGTTGACTTATCCATCATCAACGTCATCCAATTCTTGCGGCAGGGGCTCGCCAAGGGGCTCCCAACACTTTGCGCAGACAGGTTGCGGCGCTTTCGACTGTGTTGTCCTGCCCGCACCTGGACTCACTCTCCGCTCATCCGCTGATGAGACAATTCCTGAAGGGGGTCACTAATCTTTGTCCCCCAGTGGTGCACCGTTTCCCCACATGGGACTTGTCCAAAGTTCTCTCCGCCCTAACTGTAGCCCCCTTCGAGCCCTTGGACACTATTCCTTTGGCGCATCTGTCCTTTAAAGTTGCCTTCCTCGTGGCCGTCACCTCCGCGCGGCGGATATCTGAACTCGCAGCCCTGTCTGTGCGCAAGGACCTGTGCGTTTTTCATAGCGACAGGGTGGTTCTTCGCCTGGACCCGGCATTTGTGCCCAAGGTGAATACTCATTTTCATAGAGCGCAGGAAGTCATCTTGCCCACATTTTTTCAAAATCCGATCTCCGACTCTGAACGTACTTGGCACATGCTAGATGTCAGGCGCGCTCTGGACATCTATCTCATATGTACAGCCTCTCTTCGGCGCACAGAGACTCTCTTTGTGACATTTCGCCCTTCTAACCAGGGTCGTAAGGCGTCCTCCGCAACGATCGGACGATGGATCCGTGCAGCCATTTCCTTGGCCTACAAACATATGTCCTTACCCCGACCGTCGGGTCTCACAGCCCATTCCACCTGCAGCGCTGCGACGTCCGCGGCATGGAATGCTAGGGCTTCCATCGCCGAGGTGTGTAGGGCAGCCACTTGGTCCTCCCTGACTCCCTTCGTCCGACATTACAAATTGGACGCTTATGCCTCGGAGGAGGCCGAATTCGGCAGGCGGGTGTTGGGGGCAGGGTTGCCATTGGGCGATCTTCCCAGCCAGGACAATTGATCCCGCCCTAGGGACGCCAGCTTTGGTATGTCCCATTCCTTGGAGGCTAGCTCCACCCACTATGGAGAAGGGACGTTGGTACTCACCTGTGAGACGTCCTTTCTCGTAGGGTGGAGCTAGCCTCCAAGTCCCTCCCACGTCTGGGGCTGGCTGGGAGTTTCTGGGTCCATGGTTGTACATAGTTATTCATTGTCTGGTCTGTGATCCTTCACTTATACATAGTTCTATTTCTCTGGTAATTCTCTGTATATAGTTAATAAATTCTTGTTGTTTTGGAGAAGCACATTGAGTCTGACTTTATCCCTCGATTAAAAGAGGGGGTGCCAATCTAGGATGGCACTATTTATACCTTTTTAAAGACTCGGTCCTATTGGCTAAAGGGCAGATTTAACCCATTCCTTGGAGGCTAGCTCCACCCTACGAGAAAGGACGTCTCACAGGTGAGTACCAACGTCCCTTTCATAGATGGTGTCATATATTGTGTTCTTTCTTAGATGGCCCAGAACTCTGTAATACTTTGACTAGCATTCTGTCAGTCCTTCATTATGCCTCCTTCCACATTTCTTTCTTAGGTCCTTCCTCTTTCTATCTCCTGGGACTTGCATTGTACTGCATTCTCCCCACCCCACCCCACCAGCATTTCTGAGACAAATCCTAAATAACTCTTATAACTTTAGAAAATATCACAATTTCAAATACAAAGCAGATGTGCAAACACATATAGAAGATCAAATCCAGAACGACATAAACATATCATGAAGTCATCTAACAAATCTGTCCGTTCCAGTTATTGCCCCTTGGTTAAGTTTACTTCCTCAGAGTTTGCAGTTTTTTCTACTGAGCTGCTCCCTTTTGGCTCCAGCATCCTGTGATTTAAGAGTCTCAGCATTATGCGATGCAGCTGTCTGCCGATCAGAAGAAGGGGGTTACCCTGTCACTGCAATGCAGTGAAAGTTAGCAGTGCTAATTAAAATGGTACAATCTACTATTTATTGACTAGTGCAAAGCAAAGCTCGGAAATGTTTCAAAGGATAACATAGTGAACATTTTCATAAGTTGACTTGTGAGCAACATATTGTTAGCAACATATACCAAGTCCCCAACTTTTAACTATCTAATTGAACAATATGTGTGGTATCAGCATAACATTTCATTTGGACTTGGTATTTCTGAAGATATTCTCTAATAGCTTAGTCATCTACCTTCAGGACAAAGATGAGAAAGCTTAGTATGAAAGTCTCGAGAAAGAAGCAACTGGTCAAATGTCTCCTTTGAAGTCCTGTGTGTAGCAGTATGATATGCTATTAAAATCTTAGGTAATTCCTTTTTCCAGTGATTCCCTTCACAGTGTACGGCAACGTTGCTTTCAAATAGCAATAAAAATGTTCTATCTTCCCATTACTCCTGGAAGAGTAAGCACTGGAAAAAATTGAAGCAAGGTGACCTACAAACTGTTGGGCACTTTCAGTAACACTTCACAAGGATTTTCAAAACAAGCAGAAATGTCCTGCAGTGCACTGACAGTGGAAGCAAACAGAACATATGGCAACAAAACTGTTTTCAGATACGAATAAAAATAATCAACTGAAAGGACATATGGTTGCTGTATGGCTTCAACAATATCAGTGCCCAATTTGGTCCAAGATGGGATAGTAGTGGAAGAAGGCATTGTGGTTGACCATCAGGTTAAGGTGGAATTTGCACATAGTTCTTGATAAAGTGTTTGACATCTCAAGTTTAGCAAACAGAATTTGTTTGGCTTGTGCTGCATCTTGGTGTATCTCATGAGTAAACTTGTCATATTTTATTGAGGTATTACAATGCTTTCTTTCTGCTATAAAAGAATTACAATGTACAGAAAGTTTGGCAGTAATGTGCTTAAATAATGAAAATGCAGCAAGAATTATTCATGGTCATTGGTTGGATTGAACAATTATGAACAAAGTATGTTGCTGAGAATCAAGGCAGGGTTGATTTTAAAAAAAATCCAGCACAGAGGAATCAACAACACAATAATCCTCCTCCTCCACCATTGAGTTTTGTGAATCAAGTAACAGAAGATGTGATAAGGAATAGGCTACATTCATTATTCCAAAAATGTGTTGAACAACATAATAATAGAATGTACTCTCCAACTGAGAATCTGAATTGAAATGACAAAATTGTGTTTTTATGTGGTTGAAGTGATTTGTGATTTGACAGTTAATAGCACATGTAGATGTCCCCATACAGTAAATAAACACTGAAATGGTTATAATCCACATATTTTCCAAACATTCATGTTAAACCTGGATTTACCTCTGTTTTAGCACAGAAAGCGAATGGCTAGCAACAAGTCTCTTTGGTTAATCTTGAGTCAGTGGTGGGTTCCTACTGGTGCGGTCCACTCTATAGCACCGGTAGCGGCCCGCTGGTGACGTCACAGTACCGGTGTGGTTGGTTGCCGGTGCCTGAGTGCCTCCATTACAAAAAAATTTTTTTAAATTTTTTTTTTAAATTTCTTCTGCGCATGCCCAGAAGCCGAGCTTCCGGCACTGCGCATGTGCTGCCTTCCTACCCCACAGTGAGTCCAAGCAGGGAAGGATGGCTGAGGGAGCGCGTGAGATGCTGAAAGAATGGGCGGCAGGAGCTATCTCCATTCCCCTCCCTTCAGCAGTCCGAGAAGCCACGAATGCGCGGTGATGATCCTAGGCATTTTCACATATTCGAGGCTTCTTGAGCTGCTGAGGGGAGGGGGAATGGGCGGCAGGAGCCTAGGATCATTGAATGGGGAGAAGCATTCAGGCCAGACGGAGCCTCCTAGAAAAACCGCTGCCGCCGTCTTGCTGCTCCCGCTGCGGGGGGCTGCGTTGCGGGTGGGCAATGCCCCCCGCTTCTCTGGCCGTTGCCAAGCTCCCGAGGCCCACACCCACCTGGTCACATAGCTGGCAAGGCACACCCACAAAATAAGCCACGCCCATAGAATGGTAGTAAAAAAATTAGGAACCCGCCCCTGTCCTGAGTTTACAAAATATGGCACCAGGACACACAAAGCAGGCATCATTTTGATACATTCAAATTATAATAAACCAGACAGGTTTCCTTAATTAATGCATCTTTCAGTTGCTGAAATACAGAATCAGCTGCTGCAGACCAGTCAGCAGGTAAAATAGTTCTGAAATATTTCTATAATGAGAAATAGCTTTTATAAGCTAGCCTCAGGTAACAAGGAAAAAACACAGCCAATCCAGATTTTCAGGAGTTGAGCCTTGCAAAATAGCTTCTACTTTCTTGGGATAAAGTTTAATTTTTTTCAGTGAGATGTGTCCTAATCATGGATGTCCTTGCAGTCTCTTCAACACTAAAGTGGCCTTTGTTTTTCTTTAGCTTGTCTTTTTCTATAAAATGTCTCAAAAACTGTCATCAGTATATCACAATCACTTCATGTTTTGCTGCATAAATGTCATCATCCATATTTCAAATAACACTAAATAACAGAGTCTATTGTGGGGTTTTTCTTTATACACTTTAGGTGCATGTGACAGTCCAAATGGAACTTTACAGAACCTATAACAATCACGATGGCTTTATAAAGGTTCTCAAATGACAAGAATTGGTAGCATGTCATTTAGCAAAAATCTATGCACCTTGTACAGCATGTGAAATGCTATCTATTTTGGTATAGATTTAACAGCCCTCAGATTGATACAAATATGGATTTAATCATATTTTTAGTACAGTCCATATGTGAAATATTCAGTTTGTACCTTCATATATTCTCTTAATTAAACATCAGTCTCTTTCATTTTGTCAAAGTCACACCTTCAAAGTATGTATAGTTATCAAATTTAGCTAATTCCCTAAGTGCATTAGCAACGCACATATGGATAAATTTGGTGTTTGTCTTCTATGTCCAGATTTAAAGTATTCCATCATAACACTTCTGCATGATGTGAAATATTTAGCCAAAGTGGCTTCTGCTAGTACTGTCTAAAAGTATCCTTTTGTCCTGGCAATTTAACAAAGAAACTACATTGTGTTGGTGCTCCAAGCAATTGACCAATGCAGTCCTTCAGCATCTTCTTTAGCATCTTTGTTTTTGTTTTTTGCACACAAGCAATAACTAAATTTTATAGGCAACAGGGGGCAAATTAAATTCTAGCAGCAGTCAAACTGTTTACCGCTAAAACAGTTGTCCAACTATTATATGGGATATTACTTGGCCTATATACAAACCTGAGCACTTATGAAGCCATTCAACTGAATTTCCTTAGGATTTTGTTTGGTACTCCAAAATGCACCCTCAGTGCTAACTTGAGGCTTGAAGCTAATGTGCCAAATTAAGACTCAGTTTTGAACTAGGATTCTAATCTCAGGATTTAGAATCATGTTTAACCTTACAGACCTGATGCCTCTGTTGTCAGATAGCTACCAATCTAATTGGAACAATATCTGTCTAGAAGAGCTTTGCAGTCTTGGCCTCTCTCCCAAATATTTAGGCCAATTAACCACGGAGAAGGCCAAAGCAATAGTAAAAGAAAGAATCAGAGATATTGATCATCCAAATGATATCACCAGGGGCCCTGAATACTATTGCCAAATGTTAGATAGACGCAAGCCCTCTACTAAGGGCTAATCATAGATAAGCTTTTCCTGGAGCCCACTTAGATGTCCTCCCATCAGCTCTAATAGCGGGAAGATTTCATTCATTTCAAGATTTTGTTTGTAGAAACTTAGCCCTTGTGGAATCAGGGAAGTAGAAACTCTTGCTCATATCCTCATACATGTCCTTTTTATGATGTTCCACAATGTGCTTTGATATCCCCAATCATCTCCAAATTTGAGGGTAACACTGATAAATGTTATGTTTATTACTTTTTAAGGGAAGCTAATCCCATATACCGTATTTTTCGGAGTATAAGATGCACCGGAGTATAAGACGCACCTTAGTTTTTGGGGAGGAAAATAGGGGAAAACAATCTGCCTACCAGGTATTCATCTGGCTAGCATCCTTAGTCTGGTCAGCTTCAGCACATTATTTTATCCCCTGGTTAGGACTTAAAAAAACCTTCTTCTGAGAGAGTAACAATGAAAGAGCCTGCAAGCCAGTAAGAGCTGGGAAGATCGTTAGCACCTGGTTAGGGCTAAAAAAAAAACTTATTCGGAGCAGCTTCAGCACATTATTTTATCTCCTGGTTAGGACTTAAAAAAACCTTCTTCTGAGAGAATAACAATGAAAGAACCTGCAAGCCAGTAAGAGCTGGGAAGATCGTTAGCACCTGGTTAGGGCTAGAAAAAAACTTCTTTGGAGCAAGTAGAGCAATGAAAAAAAACCCTGCAAAGACTTAGGGCTGGAAAAACATTCTTCTGAGAGAGTAACAATGAAAGAGCCTGCAAGCCAGTAAGAGCTGGGAAGATCGTTAGCACCTGGTTAGGGCTAGAAAAAAACTTCTTTGGAGCAAGTAGAGCAATGAAAAAAAAACCCTGCAAAGACTTAGGGCTGGAAAAACATTCTTCTGAGAGAGTAACAATGAAAGAGCCTGCAAGCCGGTAAGAGCTGGGAAGATCGTTAGCACCTGGTTAGGGCTAGAAAAAAACTTCTTTGGAGCAAGTAGAGCAATGAAAAAAAACCCTGCAAAGACTTAGGGCTGGAAAAACATTCTTTTGAGAGAGTAACAATGAAAGAGCCTGCAAGGTAAGAGCTGGGAAGATCGTTAGCACCTGGTTAGGGCTAGAAAAAAACTTCTTTGGAGCAAGTAGAGCAATGAAAAAAAAACCTGCAAAGACTTAGGGCTGGAAAAACATTCTTTGGAGAGAGTAACAATGAAAAAGCCTGCAAGGTAAGAGCTGGGAAGATCTGTTAGCACCTAGTTAGGGCTGGAAAAAAAAAAGCTACATTCGAAGTATAAGACGCACCCAAATTTTCAGCCACTTTTAGGGAGGAAAAAAGGTGCGTCTTATACTCCAAAAAATACGGTATATCAGGTGGCCAAATATCTTTAACAAGTCGTGCAATTGGGCAAAACTTTTAATTTGATTATCTTATTTTATTGCCCCTTTTTTCCCCTTTCCCTCCTTCCCCTTTAATCCTTCCTGGATTAAAAGGATTATTCTATCAAACTCTTTTTTTTATCGTAAAAGATGGGCAAAAACTGTAATAAAGATAATTGAATTTATCTTTTTTTTGTCCAGCTTGATAGCACAGAATAGAAGAGTCTCTATCCAAAGCTGATTCTCTGCACTAATATTCAGAGGCTGGGGAGCAACAAAACCAGGATGAACTACCTGTATCCAATGTTCCGGGATCTTACTTTCATCATCAATTGTGTTCCTCCTTAGTGGACTTTTAACATGGGTTCCTGAGTAAACTGCAATTTAAAATTCTTTATCACATAACATATATATCAGGTACAGCTTCATATTTGCTCATTGAGAATGTAATTGTGCTTTTTAACATTTACACCATATGCTGAATAAATAAACATCATATAACACTTGGAGACACAGCACTCTGTCAGTACTCCATTTTGTCTTCAACCCCATTTCTTTCCTGAGGTTTCCCTCTTCCCATCTGCCACAATGTCTCTTGGACTTTAAGTACTTTATTATACCATAGATTTTTTTAAAAAAATGATTAATTAAAGTCATTGGTCTGTGAGTCGTATTAGAAAGGGGGAAGATTTGTTTGTTTGTTTAAGATAAAAGCCTGTGGAAATTGTTTTCAAATATTATCACTGAGTGGTGGGAAAGGGGCAATGCAAGGGACAATATCATGAAACAAGTTCAAACTCCATGCTAGAAGGTTGCCCTGAAGTAGAACATGGCTTTTTGGTGTTATTCCAGAAATTTTCAAGCAAGCAAGGGATGTTAACAATGGCTTTGTCAATTTGACAGTAGTATTTTGGTGATGGCCTACCACAGTGATGGCAAACCTTCTTTTCCTCGGGTGCCGAAAGTACGTGCGCACGTCCTATCGTGCATGCACGAGTGCCCACACCCATAATTCAATCCCTGAGGAGGGCGAAAATGGCCTCCCCCACCACACTGGAGGCCCTCTGGAGGCCAGAAACGGCCCATTTCCCAACTTCTGGTGGGCCTAGTAGGCCCCTTTTTCATCCTTCCCAGGCTCCAGAGGCTTCCCTGGAGCTTGGGGAGGGTGAAAATCCCCTCCCCTGCCCACCGGAGGCCCTCCGGAAGCCGAAAACACCCTCCCAGAGCCTCTGTGCAAGCCGAAAATCAGATGGCTGGAGTGCACATGCATGCTGGAGCTGAGCTAGGGCAACGGCTCGAGTGCTGGCAGATATGGCTCCGCGTGCCACCTGTGGCACGCGTGCCATAGGTTCGCCATCACTGGCCTATCAGCTCTTGATAACTGTAGCATCCTCACACTTTGGAGCACTACCTCAGCATAGCAAATCCCATGGTGTCGTCTAAGGTTGGCTAGTGAAGAGAGAGATGATATTGGAACCTTGCTGTGTGAATTTTCACATGAACCAAACATTCTTGCCTGCAGGTGGTTTGTGAAATCTCTAATCCCTCTGGTTAGCTCATCCATGCAGATTTTCTGTCATGCTTTTAACCTCTTAGGAAATAAGATTGAAAGAAACAATTATCTCAATGAATAATATAGGCATGGTTAAAAACAAAACAAAACAAAATACTCTCTCCCTCAGTTACTAGATTAACTCTTACATACACTGGACCAGGCAGGGACTAGCACTGTGTTTTTTGTTTTTTGTTTGTTTATTAACAGTGATTGCTTTTGACATACTTTTCTTTCTTTGGACTTAGCTATGGACTCTGTTACTCTATCTATAAAAATTCAAAGGTGATGTTAGGGGTGTGGAACCACCAGAGCTAGCAATCTGTTTTGCTCCAGTCTCTGGACCAGTATGGCATATGGTTTACTTCCTCCTCAAGAAACCATATCTGGATCTTAGTATAATTGTCATATTTTGTCTAGTATTTAATCTTTAATCTTACATTGTTTCTGAATTGATGTTTTGTGTTTTTGGCCTATCCGAAAAGTAAGCTTTTGGCTTTTCCTGCTCTAAGCAGAAAGCCTGCAGTTTGAAATATGTTTGTGTTGCTACAGTTAGGATTTATGACTGCAATAAATACCCCGAGTTCATTATCAGAAGCTAGCCATGTGTGTGTAATTGAAAGGATGGAACACTGGGAAGACTTGGATGCCTAGCAATGTAAGAACAGCTCTCTAGAAGCAACTTGCTCAAAAACCCATCAACTGGTTGATCATACCAGTAAATGAAGTGTCTGATTTTGAATGAGAAACATTCCGATTCTTGTTGAGTTTTTTGACTGAGAAAATAAGCCTGTGTCAGACTGGGTCATATCCCTACACTTTTGTGGCCTTGTAGAATAGACTGGGGCTCCATTAATGTTGTGTAGCAAAAGGTCTTCGGCCAACCCCCAATAAGATAATGAGCTGGTTTTTTACCACAGAACTGGTAAAACATCCCACCTATTTTTCTTCAGCAAAATAATGTCAGGCAATTTGCCAGTCTCCCTTTCTAGCCGTTCTACAAACATTGGGATGCAGGCTGTGGGGCATTTTAAATAACTCCTGGTAATATTTGCTTCCCATTCATAAGAGCGGAGGAACCACCAGGACTGTCATTCTCCTTCTTCTCTAGTAAATCCGCCCACTTGCTTTTGCATCTGAATAGAATTAAATAGGAAGGAAGAAATCATTTACCACCCACTCATGTGGGGAGCACTCTTCCTTCCTCCTAAATAACTCTTCATTGAATAGCTATTAGATGAACAGTGGGAATAAGTACAATTTTCATCCAACAACAAAAAAAACCAAATAAAAAGTGAACATCAAAATAATAATAAAAATACAACAGGGTAGTTTAAGCTGCTTGGAGGATACAAGCAACAAGTTATAAGTGGGAGGAGATGGGTGATAGGAACAATGAGAAGACTAATAGTAATAGTAATGCAGCCATGGTGAATAGATAGACAGTGGTGACAGAATTATTTGTTTAGCAGAGTGATGGCGTTCGGGAAAAAACTGTTCTTGTGTCTAGTTGTCTTGGTGTGCAGTGCTCTATAGCAGTTTTGAGGGTAGGAGTTGAAACAGTTTATGTCCAGGATGCGAGGGGTCAGATAAACCAGATCTAATGAAAAAGATTACAACTACATTTCTCTAATCCAGGATGCTATGTGCAAATTCAGGCAACGAAGAACTCCTCTTTGATAGATAGGAATGCCTGAATGTAGAAAATGAGTCTGTCATTCTAAACATGCATCCAGAAAAGAGGATAAATAATGTAGAGAAGAAAGCAACAGCTAAAGGGAGGGGGGGGGGAGAAGCTGCCAATTGGGAGGTGGAGGAGCTTTTGCCTTTCTCCCCTCCGTCATGTTAAGAGACTTTTAGGGACTCTGAATGATTACAGTAAGAAGAACAATAACCGTGGACATGTTTGGTATACTCCACTGCTATTAAAATTATAACTTAGCAAGCAGGAACACACTTCCCCTTCTAGTTATTGGAACAATTTGCATACACTGACTATGATTAGTATTGCCAGCTTTTCAAGGGAAAAGTCTATGGTCACTGTCTATTTTTTATAAATTAATTTAATTTGTACGTACCATATTAATTGCCCATTGCCTAGCACTGACGTTAAGGAAGAAAATAAGGCTAGAAGGCAAACAGAACAGAAATACACGTAGTGCAGTCTTTTAAATTGTTTGTGTAACAATTCCAATTAAGAAACACATAATTATGTGATGCTCAGGATGTAGCAGTGCAGGTGGGTCTGGTTAGGAGGCTTGTACCCCAATTTGTACCTGGAGCATGCAGAAAAGTTCACTGCCCAGGAGCTTGAATAAAAAAACAAACTGAGAAGTCCTAATTAAAAACTAGATCACAGTCCAGAAACTATGCAGAAGGTTGATCAGACGGAAATGATGTTGGGTCGAGTGCTAAGAAAGGGCAATCAGTTGGGATATTGTAGGAGCCACAAATTCGTCTCAAAAGGGCTTGGATGAAATATGAGTGTTCTAAGTTTCAGCAATGTGGTAAAATATTCTTCTAGGTTAAAATGCACACAACTTGGAGCAGAAGTGATTACTCTTTCCACTTCTGGTCCTGGTATGCTTGGTCTCAAGATTTTCTGGGAAGGAGATATGGATAAGAAAATCTCAAAAACCTGGGAAGGAATGGTTATAAGACTTTTATTTGCCATGGCTCTTTCCCCCCAACCCTAGCTTAACCAGGTCCCCGAAATGTCTACCATCATTTTTCTCCCTTTGAAATGACAGGATAAAGAAAGAGAGCACGTATTTTATTATAGATGCAGTATGATACATGACAGTTGTTTTTTCCTCTAATGTCTTGCAGGGAAAGATGTATCTAGCAAGCTATAGACCTGTCATGTGGAAATGTGCATGTGTTTTGTGCGCACCGCTGTGCAGAGCCACTGTTCTTCCTCTCTGAATAATTCAGACTTTCAAGCAGTAAATAGTGAATGTACTATTCAGCTGAATGTTTGACATGGATATACAGATGGGTTGGACTTCATTTTCTCTAATCATTCAATTTACTGCTTTAATCCTCAGCTTTTAAAGGGCCTTTTTGGAATGCACCAGGCTGAGGAAGACTACATAATACACTAAGAATCATACAGAAACTCAGCTAGATACATATAGTTAAGAAAAACCCTGGTGCTTCAAACTCTGAGCATCTCCTAAAATATTTTCTCCACATATTTTAAAATGTTATCATCCAAATCAAAGAAAGAAAGAAACACTCCACAAAAGCAAGCAAGCTGAATGCATTAGCAAAACTAGATTTATTCTGACATTCGTTTATGGCATACAATTAGATTATTAACATTTAAATCAAGTTTTTTTTAAAATGAAAGACATTCTTTGTGCATTTACCATTTGAAGGAGATGTTGCACAGGTTTATAATATAGTGAGTGAGTGTAGTTAAATAGGTCACCCCAGACTCAGAAATAAATCACAGTTCTCCAGATATTTAAATCCTTATTCAAAATATGGTTTGGCAAAAAAAAAACACCCCTCAGATATAACTTGGCTAGATCAGAATCTTTATGCAGGGAAGAATAGAGTCTTAAATGCCAACGTTGATATTTCAGTGCAGAACAAATAAACAATAGTGGAAATATTCTGCAAGAATTTTTTTTCTAAGATCATCATGAATTCTCTGGGAAAACCGCACAAGTATGAAAATTGTGAGAAATAATTATTGAGTAATTGTTTTCTTGTAGATTTTATTATATGAAATGTTTTCAGGAAAAGAACAGGTAAGGAAAGAAACAATCTTCTTGTGAATTGTACAGAAATACTCCTGTATATATTCCTGACGTGGTGAGAATTCTTGGCAAAACTAGACATCCCTGAAGGAGCAGAAATGGCATTGCAGCGGAAATTGGTGGCCAAACAATGAATTCTAGCTGCCAAAGTCTCTTGAGAAAAAGGAGAGATTGTGAGATTGGAAAACTGCTCCTCATGAGTAGACTTCAGGAACTGAGATTTTTGTGGTTGACTTGTGAGTTGAGTGCCTGGGAGTTGAGGGATTTTCATCAAGATCACAGCTGGATTGTAGCCCATATGGACATAGCCCATATGTCCAGACCTCATTTCTTAATCATTTTCAGAAATTGCTACTTAACTATTTTTCAACTATTAAAAACCTTTGGAGTGACAAGTTTTATACTACTGGGTGAGTTTCCTTCAATCCTTAACAAAAGAACTTTTAAACAGGAAAAGGATAATAAGAATGTTGATTTTAGGAAGTTATAAATAGATTAAGGGTCCAGATGGATCTGAAATAAGATTTTATTTAATTTAAGAATCCTTCCTGTGGGAAAAATGCTGCTGGTTTGATTTAAAAACAAAAAACAAAAAACCCAGATAGTGTGGGGACTTTGAAGATTAAACACTAGAGGGAACCAGAAAAAACTAAAAATTACAGTTAGAGAAGAACACCGACTTATTAATATAGATTGGTGCAAAATACTTTAACATTAGACATATTTAAAGATTTTTGTAAAAAATGAACCCAGAACTGAAGTGGTGCAGTGGTTAAATGCAGCCACTGCAGGCTGACTGCTAGTTCAGCAGTTCAGCTGTTCAAATCTCACTAGGCTCAAGGTTGACTCAGCCTTCCATCCTTCCGAGGTGGGTAAAATGAGGACCCAGATTGTTGGGGGCAATATGCTGAACTCTGTAAACCGCTTAGAGAGGGCTGTAAAGCACTATGAAGCGGTATATAAGTAAAGTGCTATAATGTGGGGTCCTTGGTGATCTCTGAACTTGCCTGCTTTCTTGCAGATGTTTCATTACCCTAACTAGGTAACATAGGACCCAGAATTTTAATAATTTTAAGAGTGTCTGCCATTATAAACTGTGTTTAAAAGATACTATTGAAGGGGAACAAATTTTACCAGATTAGACTGAGATTGATTTGAAAGTACTTGTTCTGACCCAGCTTCCCGACCAAGGAACACAGCACAACACAGCGTCTGTATAAACCTTATTTTAATAGTAATGGCTACTAAATGTCTTACTTAGCAGTCGTCCTAAATTCAAATAAAGTATAAATCAGTCTTTTCTGTGCAAGGCTGTTAATTAGTCTTCTTAACAGTTGGCAATAGTCCAAGCAAAAGAACACAAGTTTGACAAAGAGTCTTTCAGATAACAGCAGATACTTGCTGTTTTTGGCAAAACTCCCAGGAACAATTTGCAGGCAACTTGACGCTTTCAAACGGGAGCAGAACAGAGGTTTGACTTCAAAGACAAGGACTTGAAATGAACAAAGTTGTTTCCTGCAAATTCCTCAGTCGTTTTTATCACTTAAATAGGCTATGGAAATGGCCAATTATCCCCAAGCCTTACTCCCGAGTAGTCCTTCTCCTCAGGAACCATTCCTGCCTTTTGGCAGCTCTGCGCACGTGCGCATTGAGAACAGGCTCCTCCTTTTCTTCTTCTTCACTCATGGTAGTCTCTGGAGGTTCTGAAGGCCTTGGCTGAATGCCTGCCTCTGGCACCGAGCCTTCTCCAGCTTCCTCGCTGTCCGACTCTGGTACCAGCTGCACAGACCACTGGAGAATCACAACACCAGCTTCCTCGCTGTCTGAATCCGCCACTAGTTGCACAGGCCGCTGGTGGACCACAACAGTACTGTAGATTTAAAAATAAGAGACAAGAAGAATGAGATGCAAAAAATTGTTTTATTTATTTATTTGACTCAAGGCAACAGTTACACTGTTACAATGTAATTGTGAAGTTTCTGAAATATGCCCTAATTAATTCATGAGCCACGAGCCAAACTTCAAAAGAAATATAACAATTTAAGAGCGACATTTCAGCAATACTCTGATGCAGTCAGAACTGAGATCACGTAGGTACATGCCTCGTGACCCTGTTTCCCCCCTCCTCATTGGACATGTCATAAATCACATTCTCCAATGAATCATGTTGGCAGGCTGTGAAACCCCACACTCCTCCTTCTGATTCCCGTAACCTAGGACACAATCATTAAATAAACATTTTTGGAATGTAGTTTCACTTAGTACAATCAGCCACTCCGTCAGCGCGCCCCCCTCCGTTTTATGGCAACTTGAAAGCTTTACAAGTTGACAGTAATGTTATACTGATTATACAAAGGAATCTGGTTAATGTCTAAATAATTAAAAGGGATGTACAAATAACAAACCAAAAGAGTGAGTTGAATAATTTTTCTTTATCAGATATACAAAAGCAACCTGTTAATGTTTTTAACAATTTCATGAGAAGAGACAAAATGAAAAGAGGGAGGGAGGGGGAGAGAGATTTTTTAAAAAATCAAAACCTAGGGCATTATTTGAAGGGAGTGAAGTTCAAAATTGTTAAAAATGAAAGGAAAGAATAAAAAAATGATTTATTTAGTCAAGGTTAAAATAGGTATGCTGTTATCTCTGGAAATGCTTAGTGGACTTTTGCTGACCAGGACTGCACAAGGAAATTTTAAGGATTTGTTTGTACATAAGAGATGAGGTGTAGGAAAAAGATTGTTTGTTGTATTTTAAGAGAAGATGAAAAGTTACTAAAATTGTTTATATGTATTGTGATGAAAGCAGAAGTCATTTCTTTATACTGTATATTTTATTTCTCTTTATTATATTTTCATTTTTTCTTCTTTTCTGCAGTTTCTTTTTTTTTTACTCTTTTTCTCATTTATATTATTTTTCTTTTTATTTGTAATGCTCAATAAAAGTATTCTTTAAAAAAGAAAAGTGTATATTCCTTCAGCTTCTCCAGCCCAAGCATCTCTAGATGCTTCCAGTTTAACCAGAGTCTGGACAATTAAAACCATCATGCCTTGATACAAGACATTCATCTGAGCTGTTACTCTAGAACTTTAGGAAGTGACAAGCAGTACCAGTTTCTCCCAAGCTTAGAACAGTTATGAAGATGAATAGTATGCATTGCACCAGGTCTCTACCATCACAGCTTAGGTAAATAGCTTAGGTAAAAGATTTGTTCAAACAACAAAATGAGCTCTGCCTTTCTCAGAGGAAGTAGCATCTGTTTATAAACACTTGACTAATTTCTCATTATCTTATTAAAACAGCTCATATCGTTGAAAGAGAAAATCCCAGCATAACCATGCTCCATCAACAGCTAGAAACTATTTTGATATACTGAAATCATGGACTGTGATGCACACAGTGTTAAAATTTCTCCAGATACATCAACTAGGGCAGTGATGGCATACCTTTTTTTTCCTAGGCGCCTGGGGAGGGCGAAAATGGCCTCCCCCCCGGAGGTCCTCTGGAGGCCAGATATGGCCCGTTTCAAGTTGGGAAATGGGCCATTTCTGGCCTCCGGAGGACCTCGGGGGGGGGGGAGGCCGTTTTCGCCCTCCCCAGGCTCCTAGAAAGGTTCTAAAGCCTGGGAAGAGCAAAAAAATGGAACTTCCGGTCCAACAGAAAGTCGGCAAATGGAACGTTTCTGGCCTCCGGAGAACCTCCGGAGGTGTCGGGAAGGCTGTTTTCGCCCTCCCCGGGCTCCTAGAAAGACTCTGGAGCTTGGGGAGAGGAAAAAACGGGCCTTCCCCATCCCCTCTGGAGGCTGGAAACAGCCTGTTTCCCGACTCCCAGTGCACCCAGAATGCCCGAAAATCAGCTGGCCGGCGCGTGTATGTGCGCCGGACCTGAGCTCGCGTGCCCCCCCAATATGACTCCACGTGCCACATGTGGCATGTGTGCCATAGGTTTGCCATCACAGAACTAGGGGGGGGGAGAAAAACAGTCAATTTTACATGGCTTTTTTAAAAGGCTTTTGCTGAGCCTTATTTATAAATTGATGGTAAAATGTGACTCAGGAACAGAGCAAATTAAAGATTTTATGATTATAAATATATTATATATATATATATATAAGGAGGCAGAATTTGCAACAACGGGAATTTCAGTGTGTGGGGGAATTACATTCACACAAGATATTATACTAAGAGAAAATTGGTGCATTTACTGCTGCATAGTACTCTAATACTGATTATTAAAATGGACTGTTCATATTCTAAAACTTGTTGGAAATATAATAACCCGGTTGGATATTTTTCCATATTTAGCATAATATTTTATTGTTCAACATTCTGGAAAATGTTTTTTAATGGAATGAAATATATTTCCAAAAGCTGAATTTCCTTTTCAATATGCTATAGTTACAGTAGCAATGAGTGTACCATTGGGAGGTCGGAAAGAATGGGTTAGGGATGGATTGTCATGGAGAAAATCTATCTATGTGGTCGCTAGGAGCCTAAAATGATTTGATGGCCATAATCAATCAAACCTCACATTCTCACGAACTATACTAAACCAGCTTTGTAAATGAAAACTACCAGTACTGCAAAGATAACCTATACCTTCTATTGGAAAGTACACACAGCTCCTTCTGCAGAAGAATGGGCAATTAAGCTGTGGGAGTATACCTTCAGGTTTAAAATAGCTTTCCATTTTAAAACTAAATCTGACAAAAAAAAATTAACTGAAGTTGGAAACCATTTTTGGAATATAATCCTATATACAGGTTTGTACCATATGTAAAATTTGGGCTTCTCTTAATATAAAGCCTTCAATTGCTCAAAAAGAAATTATGGTACCTCATTTTATGATCTATAGCAGGGGTGGGAAACTTGATTTCATTGAGGGCTGCATCAGGGTTGTGTTTGACCTCCGGACGGCTGGGGTGGACATGGCCCGGGTGGGTGTGGCCACCCTTGACATCACTCATGTCAGGGTGCCTGTGGTGGCCCGAGCACTCTGCCAGCAAAAATAGGCTCCCAAGCTCCGTTTTTGGCTGGGACGGCCTCCTCTGCCAGTGAAAATGGAGCTCAGGAGGGCCGCAATCCGGCCCACGGGCCTTGAGTTTGACACCCCTCATCTATAGTATACTAATAAATGGTCTTGACTTTCACATATTACTTGAATTTTAATGATTTTAACAAATATAGTTTTTAAAACCCTACAATAAATACGGGGAGTGGGCATGCCTCCAAGTCACTGTTGATTCTTGATAATTGCCTGGATAAGTCCCTGAAGGTTTTTTTGCCAATATTTTGGAAGTGGTTTGCCATTGCCTGCTTCCTAGGACTGAGAGGGTATGACTGGCCCAATGCCATTCATCTGGCTTTGTTTCAAAGGTGAGATTAGAATTCGTGACCTTCCGGATTGTAACTCAGTGCCTTAACTATTACACCAAATTGGGTCTTTTAGTCAAAACTTATCAGTGAAATATTGGCAATTTTAACTTAATTCTACGATGCTTGTAAATTGCCTGTTTATTCACACTATGCTTTATTTTTGCAAATTGGTTTTTCTTTCTTTCTTTTTTTCTGTGTGCCTCTTCCTTTTCTTAAAATGGCTTAATAAAAATATAATTAAAAAAGAAAAATAGTGAAGTTCAATAACTGCAGACAGTATTGTTTGCAAATAGACCATTCTGGCAAAATGAATACCTGATTATTATTTTTTTAAAAAAATCAGTTTATTTCTCCCTCTGGAAACATAATGAAAATCTGGCATGCTGGAAACCTACTCACTGAACATTCATCAAGATTTCTATTATCTTATTAAACAAAGAACCTATTTCTCTTAGAAAAGATCTTTGCCATGCCTCGCCACCCCCTCCCGTTTGGAGCCAAATGGGAAACAAGATAGATAGATTACATATGAGAAAGAGTAAGGTGGAAAATCTAAGTGTGGGGAATTGTTTTGAACAACCCACAGTATGAAAACTCTTTCAAGATATTAAATTGGGGGGGATATAATGTTATGTTCAGAGCCTGAGCAAAATTCAAGAACATTTTGAAAATATTATCCACCTGCAAATTCTTCAGTTGCTCTGACAAGAACAGCTAGAACAATAAAATCATGATAAAAAACTGAAAAAAGTTTCCACCTTAACTGCAAGATAAATGGGATCCATGCAGTTTATGCAGTTCCTATATTTTTGTGATCATATCTCTTACCCTTTCAATAAATCTTATTAAAGAAAACTGTGGAAATCTTGCTTTGCTTACATTGACTATCATGAATCTAACAATAACTATTGTTATTGTTGCTGCTGCTGTTGCTGCCGCTACTACTACAACACAATCTATAGTAGGATATCTGTAACATATCTGTAATCTGAAAGAGATTTCAGTAGGATATCTGTAACATATCTGTAATCTGAAAGAGATTTCCAGAGTAGGACCCAATCCTGGTATACTCAGTATCTTGAAATGCCACGTTTACCTTTGGCACAATAAGCAAACTGCTGCTTCCAGATCAGGGGTGGGTTCTAACTTACCTCGCTCCGGTTTGCTTCCTCCCGCGCTGTGTGGCTGTGCCTCGTGGGTGTGTGCGCACAAAGCACACGCATGCACGTGTGCAGTGCCAAAATAATTTTTAAAAATCCCCCCAAAAAAGCCAAAAACAAGATGGCGATGCATCGCAGTTCCAGAAATTCAGCTTCTGCGCATGCTCAGAAGAAAAAAATTCCCCCCCAAAAATAATTCAAACAAAAAATATTCCAAAAAAATTCCAAAAAAAGATGTCAGCATCCATGGACTGGCACCGACCGAACCGGTTCCGTGACATTATCGTGACATCACCAGCAGGTTGCTACAAGTTCGGGCGAACCAGTCTGAACCGGGAGGAACCCACCTCTGTTACAGATACACTAAAACTACAATTCCCATAATTCCAGCCCCCATGGCCAGTAGAAGCAGAACTGTAGGCCACTAGGCTGGGGAAACAAATCAGCATCCACCACCATCAGGATTTGTGGAATAATAAATGTGCTAGCTATTACTGATTGGATCATATCACTGCTACTATCACTCAGTTCCGCATGAAGTACCTATATTGAGTCACCCAGAGGCAAAGGGTGAAGCAAGTAGAAGCATTTTTTTCCCTTCTCCTTCCTATATTGTCATTAGTCAATCATTCAGAGAAAGGACAATAGGAAGAGACAGCAAAGCCCAGCTCTTAAGGGTGATCAAAAGCCTTGTGGGTTATTCTTTCAGTGTTGCTTAAAATGTGTGACCCACATTTTACTCACTCCTTGCTGTTTAAAGAAATAAATCATGGTTTGAGTGAATCCGTGTTCAGGCTAACATGCTGTTCAGAGGAACTGATGAAATGACAGCACCTGGAACAAAAACATTTACCCCAAGGTAAATAAAACATGAATTTTAAGTCTAAGGTGGCATGGGGGTACAACAGGAAAAATGTTATTATAATCTTCATGATCAATTACTATTCAAGGTGGTCTGGCTCTGATTGAGCATTTTACTGACTTCTCTATTAATATTTTAGCCTCTGAAATAATGCTAATTTTCCCAGTGCCTGCCTGCCTCATTTGAAGTCTGCATGCTTTTAAAATAGGGAATAAACTAAATAAAAATTTTAGACTGAAGAGAAGAAAGAGAGACTTTTGTCCTTGAATATCTTTATTGTGATTGTCAATGAAGCAAATTTATTTAGTTCTTTTTCCAAAGAACAAAAACAACTGAACAAGAGAGAAAAAACCAAAATAAAAAGATAGATACAGATATAGCGAGCAGGCAAAAGAAAATAACAAAGTAAAAAAAGTATTTTTTAAAATGGATGAAATGTAAATATATCTGATATATCTGATATATGAGAAGAAAATATGGTAATAGGGAGGAGAGCACCATTCCAAGTTAGATGAATAAGCAGAACCTCAGCGAGAAGGCTCTGGATTATTGATGGACTATGGGTCCAAGATACGTAGCAAAACTGAATTGGGTGATACACTGCTTTTTTTAATAAATCATAAATAGTGCTGGCAGGTTCAGACGGTAGCAGAATGGAGAGAATGCATATCACCAAATTCCATGAAATTCTAGTGAACTGCACGTCAATAGATAATAACATGCATAAGCAGTTCAGTATTAGTTTGGCATTCATTTTTTCCATGTCTGGTGAAGTTCCAAGACTTACAAGGAATTAAATGTTTAGAAGAAAGGATGTTCTAGTCTAAGCCTTTCAGCAAATACAAGAATGAATGTTTCATTCTGGAGAAAATAGGAGCAGGAAGGAATATTAGATATATTTGCTGCCTTGAGTTACTTGTAAAAATAATTAATTTAATTTAATTTAATTAATTTAATAGATTTGTATGCCGCCCAACTCCCGGGGGACTCTGGGCGGCTCACAACATGTCCAAATCTATTACAATAAAACATCACATTTAAAAATATATTTAAAAAATTAAAAGAAAATCTCCAACATTCATAACAAGGGGGGAGACCCAGAGATAATATGCTCGGTCTCACTTTCACCCCGCCTGCCGGAAGAGCCACGTTTTTATTGCTTTCCGGAAGGCCAGCAGGGTGGGGATGGCTCTGATCTCCGGAGGAAGTTGGTTCCATAGGGAGGGAGCTCCCACAGAGAAGGCTCTCCCCCTAGGCCCCGCCAACCGACATTGTTTGGTTGATGGGACCTGGAGGAGACCCACTCTGTGGGACCTAACTGGTCGTAGGGAGGTATGCGGCAGGATGCGGTCCCGAAGGTAACCTGGCCCTGAGCCATGTAGGGCTTTAAAGGTAACGACCAACACCTTAAATTGGATCCGGAGGCAGCATAGATAGATAGATAGATAGATAGATAGATAGATAGATAGATAGATAGATAGATGGATGGATGGATGGATGGATGGATGGATGGATGGATGGATGGATGGATGGATGGATGGATGGATGGAGGGAGGGAGGGAGGGAGGGAGGGAGGGAGGGAGGGAGGGAGGGAGGGAGGGAGGGGAGGGGATGGGATGGGATGGGATGGGATGGGATGGGATGGGATGGGATAGGATAGGATAGGATAGGATAGGATAGGATAGGATAGGATAGGATAGGATAGGATAGGATAGATGATAGATAGATAATAGTCCCAATAAAGAAAGAAATAAAGCACAGATTCTGATAATGCCTGAATAAGGGTGAAGCTGTTTATTGTTATTTAGTAGACTTTTCTATGAAATAACATAGATTACTCAGCTATCCTTACACAGGATGGGATTAAAATGATGTTTGTATAATTAAACTTGCAATGCAAGAATCTAATATTTGGATTATATTTGTAAGATAAATGGTAAGAGAGTGGCTGACTGGGTTCACCACCAAAGTGCGGTTTCAATGTTTTATTCTAGTACTTGTCATTCTAAAATCTAAAAAAGTTTCGAGTTTGAACTTCCCAGTGCTTCTACAAATGACAATTTGCAAAGATCACCTGTAGGTCCTTTCATTTCCTTTCCCCTTTTATATCATCTGAGTCATTTTCTGTTTTCAGCAAATCTGCAGCAGCTCTCCTAACTGATAGCTTCAGTGATGCCCACTGTTGATTTCTTTTAGCTGACTGGATGCTGAGAGAACATGCTGTGTCTGGAAGTAGGTAACTACAACTCTGGAAAAATATTTCATGCCTGTGATGTCTTAGTTGGATGAGATAAGCTGCTGAACAGATGGAAGACTAGTTCTGTTCTTTAATGTATGTAGTCATCTTGAGCACCAAAATTCAAGGAATCCACTCACAATCCATCCCAATGTACCTTTGTGAATGGAAATTGTTTCTCCATTCACTGATTAAAGATGGAAAATTACTGTGGATAATTTCTAGTTTAGCTTACACCCAGTCAATCCCCATATCTAGATTAGAGCAAGGACATGAGTATATGCCACTCTAACATATATATTGGTACTTACAGTATTTATTAAACATCGGCCAACAGCAAAAAATATTTAACTGGCAAAATGGGCAAAAACAAAAGAGAGGAAAACATAAGAAATGTATAGGAATTTACTATAGCCATCCACCTATCTATCTGACACCAATCTAATATAATATAATTATATATCAAAGCTTTCCATGGCCACTGCAAGCAATAAAATGGTTATTAGGATGGACAGTCACAAAGGGAGTACCTTTGGTTATTCCAACCTTAACCTTGTACAAAGTGATAAAAGAATAAAGATGGAAAACAGGACACCAGATAGTCCTTTCTCTATTTTGCACCACAAAGGAAACAATTTGATGGAGAGGGATGGCATAGCCAACAGAAATGGTCCAATTGCAGCAACGTTATTCAGGCAATAACCAAGATTCACCAAGTATAAGTATGTCTACTTTCCAAATCCTTCAAAGACTGAACGAAAGTTATGGGCATGGAGAGTTAAAAGTTGATGGGGGAAATAGGCATCTCAGGCTTGGAAAAGTTTTGTTCCCGATGAGGAAAGAAATAATGAATGCATGAATTTGTCTTGGATACAATTCTCTGAAAAAGTACCGTATTTTTCGGAGTATAAGACGCACTGGAGTATAAGACGCACTTAGATTTTAGAGGAGGAAAACAAGGAAAAAAGTATTCTGAACCAAATGGTGTAGTAATATATTATTTAATAAAATACCAGTGTAGCAGAATACTTTTTACAACCATGTATACTTTTTACAACCATGTATACTTTTACAACCATGCACACTTTTTACAACCATGTAGACTTTTTACAACCATGTACACTTTTTACAAACTTGACAGCTTTAAGACTTGTGGACTTCAACTCCCAGAATTCCTCCTCCAGTCATGCTAGATCAGGAATGGTAGTTGAAGTCCACAAGTCTTAAACTTGCCAAGTTTGAAGACCCTTGCACCCCTAACCCCTAACCCAGAGGTCTTCAAACTTGACAGCTTAAAGACTAGTGGACTTCAACTCCCAGAATTCCTCCTCCAGTCATGCTAGATGGGGTAATTAGAAGGCAAAAACACCCCTGTTTTTGCGAAAAATGGCCCATTTTTTGCTTGTTTTTTTTTGCAAAAACAGGGCATGCAGAGGGTTTGGGAAGCCTGCAGAGCGCTCCTAGGGGGTGGGGGAAGGCAAAACTACCCCAGTTTTTGCAAAAAACGGCCCGTTTTTTGTAAAAATGGGATGCAGGGGCAGGGCTTCGGGAGGCCAAAAATTGCTGTATTCGGTGTATAAGATGCACTGACATTTCCACCCTCTTTTATACTCCGAAAAATACGGTATATAAAATGATGTCTGAGCACCTCACAATCTATGTTCTGTTTTTAAAAGGGATTAGGAGAAAAAAAGCAGTACTCCTACCATGTCTTACTAATGGAGCTTAGCTTTGCCTTAAGATTTTCTATGTTTATAAAATGAATACTTTCTTCCTTTTGAATTCCTTGTCCACAAGCCGAAATGTGTGTATTTTAAATTGTGGCATGTTACCTGGCCCAATTGCTTGTTATCTGCTCTACGTATAAGATATTTCCCACTGTCTTATTCTGGTAGTTATATTTGGCATTGTGTGCAGAAACATCTAACCAAGGGATGTCATAATACTTATATAATGCTTCCACCAGCATAGTGTTTATAGTACTTGAACTAATTTTACAAAAAAAATGTATTTTCTTAATGAGAAGATGTGATCTGAGGATGAAGTGAATGTAATATACTGGCAACTAAAGAACCATTTAGAATCTATGGAACAAAAGGCTTTCTCTGATTAACACTAAATGTATGGTATGTTGATCATTTTGAGAGATGCTTGCATAAAGATGCTTGTGGAGACTTTTAAAAGAAATGTGACCCTTTAAAACAGCTCTGATTTTGCAGAAGAATGGTTCTTGATGAGTAACAGTGTCTGTGTGGGTTTCTGTGTATGTGTGTGTGTGTGTATGTTGTTATTTTCCTCTCTCTGACATGCATCAACCCCTTCATCAGAGCTAAAACGGTGTGACACTTTTTTGAGCCTCTGGAGGAAAATTCCCATTTTAAATATTTTGGAGAATGTTCTTAAAAAATAGTATTTATCACTACAGAGAGACATAGAAGACCTTTTCTAGCTATACATTTAAAAAAAACCAACCTCTATACCAGAGGTCGGCAACCTTAAAAACTCAAAGAGCCATTTGGAACCGTTTCCCAGAGAAAACAAAACACCCAGAGCCACAAAACCTGGGTGTGCGTGGCCAACTCGATGTCACTCCCACCGAGTCACATGACCCCCCCCCAGCCACGCCTACCCAGGTTTGTGGCTCTATGTTTTCTTTTCTATGGGAAACAGGTATCTCTCTCTCTCTCTCTCTTTTCCCCCCTCTCTTTTCCCTTTCTCTCTCTCTCCATCTTTCTTTCTCCCTCTCCCATCTCTCTCCCTCCCTCTCATCTTTCTTTCTCTCTCTCCCTTCCTCCCCACCCATCTCTCTCTCCCTCTCTCATCTCTCTCTTTCTCCCACCTCTCTCTTTCCCCCTCTTTCTCCCCTTCTCTCTCTCTCTGCTGAGGAATGATCGCCACCCCCAGCGTAAGCTTCCCTTCGGGCAACCCTCCTCCCCCTCTCACGACTCCCTGGCTGGCTGTGGCATGCGCAAGGAGACCCTCCTCAAGCGAGCGCCAAAGTGCAGCAAAGGCACACATGGAGGGCAGGCAGCTGCTCGCTTAAGGAGGGTCTTTGGACGCGGTTTCTCTCCTGCCCTAAGGATCCAGCCATTGCCTTGCGGTGTCCCATCTTTCCCCCCCCCCAGCTCTTCGGCAGAGCGAGGAGGGCATAAGCTCCAGCCTGAAGTGGCAGGAAGTGAAGGCTGCCTTACATGCAAATGTGGCGTGAAGGCAGCTACAGGGCCGCTTCTCTCCTGCCCTAAGGATCTGGCCATTGCCTTGCTGTGCCCCCTCCCCCACATGAGAGGAGAAGGAGGGTCGCTTTCTACCACTTTGGGCTGGAGCTTAACGTCCTCCCCGCTTGGCTGAAGTGTTGCAGGGGGGTGGACATGGCAAGACGATGGCCAGATTCTTGGGGCAGGAGAGAAGCTGCGTCCAAAGACCCTCCTTAAGTGAGCAGCCGGCTGCCATCCACGCGCGCCTTTGCTGTGTTTTGGTGCTTACTTGAGGAGAGTCTCCCCGTGCAAGTGCACCTTCCTGGCCCCACCACAGGCAGCCAGGGAGTCGCGAGAGGGGGAGGAGGATCATCCGAATGGAAGCCTCTGCCAGGGGTCGCTATGTTCCTCAACCAGCACCGGAGAATCAGCCCTGACTGCTTCTCCATTCCCATCAGGCCAGGTGAGGGAGGGGATGGCGAGGCCAGCCAGTGATGGGACAGGGAGCCACAGGAGGTGGCCCAAAGAGCTGCATGCGGCTCCAGAGCCGTGGGTTGCCGACCCCTGCTGCATACAGTTAAACAATAGCAATAGCACTTAGACTTATATACCGCTTCATAGTTCTTTACAGCCCTCTCTAAGTGGTTTACAGAGTCAGCATATTGCCCCCAACAATCTGGGTCCTCATTTTACCCACCTCGGAAGGATGGAAGGCTGAGTAAACCTTGAGCCAGTGAGATTTGAACTGCCGAACTGCAGCTAGCAGTCAGCTGAAGTAGCCTGCAATATTGCACTCTAACCACTGCGCCACCTCAGCTCATAAACAATATTATATAGTTCAAAAAAAGTCAGAAATCAATCTATACGAAAAGTATTTAATGTAATAATGTGTCTTGAACCTAAACTTCAGGCCTTCCTTAATGGATTTAAAACACTTTTTTCTTTTGAATTTTGTGGGGGCTATTATTATAATATGGCTTGGACTGACCTCTACTGCAAACAGCTGCCATGGACATAATTGGCTGTTTGTAAGATGGCTGCCATGAAAGATGTGCCTAGTCACAATATAAGCAGGAAAGTGCCACCTTCCCACAACTTAGCTTTTCCTTTGCCTGAACAGATGGGCATGTTTCCAAATAAAGTGCAGGTCTCTAGCTTCTGTTTGATTTTCTAATAATGAATGCCCGTATGGTTCATGAGGGGCCTAGGGGCATTCTTGTAAATGAAAATGCTGCTGGATTCTGATTATTTGATATATGGCATGCCAATGTGTGTATGTGTTTGGTTTTTACAAAGAATGTGGTAGGCAACAAAGGAAGTGTCATTAGGGTATTGCTTTTCCTGGGAACTACACAAGGGGTGTGAAAAATAGACATTCTTCTATGGTTCCTTTTAGTTTTCAAAATACTGCAGTGAAGAAAAGAATAAAAGCAAGAAAACAAATGTTACTGCATTAGTTTAAATTGGAGATTAATTTGAGAAGTTCACTGTGCAGAGCCAATTCAATTTCATTTTGGCTATATTACCCTGTGCTTAGAGCTTCATGGTATTTTCTCAGATCAATTTTCCATCTTTCACTGTTGTGCAGTACTTGGACAGCTTGTTGATAACAAACAACTTTTTTCCTTCTGCTGTAAAATTCCCATTTGAATAGCAAGATCGGATATTGCTTTCCACAGCAGAACAGGGAATTTGTAGGTACCGGTATGTCAGAAGATATATAATAGGTAGTTTCTGTTTTAAGTGGAACTATATTTTTTTTCTATTTTTAAAAGTTGGAAGAATCATCCTACCCTACAGAAGTAACAGTTTGTTAAAAATTATGTGTGTATACATAGTCATCATGCCATCCCATTCAAGGTAAGCAATATTATACAAAATGAAAAAAAAAAGTAGTAAACTAGAGGAAATAAGGTCTTTGCTTCAGCTATGTCTATTCTATGCTTCATACTGTCTATGGAGATTCTCAATAATCCAGGTGACAGTTGTCCCTTTCTTGGTGGTTTTTTTTCCTTGAAAACGTTTCACTTCTCCTCCAAGAAACGTCTTCAGTTCTGTTCTTCAGAGAACTGAGGAAGCTTCTTGGATGAGAAGCGAAACGTTTTCAAGGAAAAGAACCCAAGAAAGTTCACTTGCCTTCATCATTATAGTGTATATCAGTGATGGCGAACCTTTTTTCCTTTGGGTGCCGAAATAGTGCGTGTGCGCGCTATTGCACGCGCATGCGTGCCCACACCCATAATTCAAAGCCCCTCACTTGCCTCACCCCCCTGCACATGCGTGATTGACCCACCCACTCCCCCATTTCCCGACTACCAGTGGGCCTGGCGGGCCCATTTTTATTTATTTATTTATTTATTTATTTATTTATTTATTTAGTGAGATTTATATACCGCCTCACTGTGCAAGCACTCTCTAAGCGGTTTACACCAGTAAGCAATGTATATTTATATTGCCCCCAACAATCTGGGTCCTCATTTTACCTACCTCGGAAGGATGGAAGGCTGAGTCAACCTTGAGCCGGTGAGATTTGAACCGCTGACCTGCGGATCAGTGTCAGCTAAAGTGGCCGGTAGTACCTGCCTCTAACCACTGTGCCACCTCGGCTCTTCACCCTTCCCAGGCTCCAGAGGCTTTCTTGGAGCTTGGGGAGGGCGAAAATGTTCCCCCCGCCACCCTGGAGGCCCTCCGGAGGCCAAAATCGCCCTCCCAAAGCCTCCGTGCGAGCTAAAAATCAGCTGGCGGGCACGCACATGTGCACTGGAGCTGAGCTAGGGCAATGGCTCGCGTGCCGGTAGATATGGCTCTGCGTGCCACCTGTGGCACCCGTGCCATAGGTTCGCCATCACTGGTGTATATTGTGGTTGGGAGTGGGGGTTTTTTTGTTTAATTTTTTTCTGAAGGATGTCAGCATCTATTTGCTGAGTCTTCCCCTCTGTTTGCATTGTCTTCCCCTATGTCAGATAATATGCTTCTTCATATCTTTGTTTTTAAATTGATTTTTATTCATACTTTCCATAAACCAAACAACCTCAATGTCCTTCTTTCCAACAGATTACTTTCTTTTCTGTTCAATACATTTATTCTTCACCATACGTCCTCTTGTTTTATTACATAAACAAGAAACATTGCTATATTACTACTTAACCCACCCTCACTGCATTGAGCTTAGTTTCATGTTTCAATGGAAATATCCAATCCTCACTTCCATGTCACAAGGTCAGCAGAATTATTTAATCTTTCTTCAGTTACACTGTCAACACCTGTAGCCTTTAGACTTTTCAATATTCTTACAGCATTTATGACTTTTTTCATATATATTTTTCTTGGACACTAACCTTTATAGCTTTCTTTTCCATTTCATTCTTCAGTATATCACTGTAACCTCCATACATATCTTTAAAATACTCCTTCTAGTATTTCATCACTTCAGCTTCATCCAAAATCTTTTAATCACTTTTATTTTTATTAACCCTGCTGGAGGCACTTTATTTAGTTGTCTTCACCCATTTTCAAAACTTTTTTTTTATTTCCATCAAAAACTATTTTTCCTTTTCATACACATCATGCAATATAATTCTTCATCCCAAATTTTGCAATTACTTGTTATACTGAGCTCTTCCACTCATGACCTAATCATTGACTACTGCAATGCACTCTACATGGGACTGCCCCTGAAAAGTATCCAGAAGCTTCCATTGATTCAAAATTTGTCATCCCAATTTGTGCAAGTCTAGATTTGCACACGTGTCACCTTTCTTCCAGAAGCTGCATTGGTTGTTGATTTGCTTCTGGGTCCAATTCAAGGTGCTGGTCCTTTAAAGCCCTACATGAACCTGGGAGCAGATTATTTGAAGGACCATGTATCCCCAGTTACATCTCCCTGATCCACCAGAGCAGGAAGCAGGGGGTGTTATGGGCCCCTTCTTCTAAGGAGGTCCATCTAGTGGGACCTAGAAGAAGGGCCTTCTTCATGGTAGCTCCCTCTCTGTGGAACATCATCCCTGCAGAAGTAAGATTGGGGCCCAAACTTGACACGCTTTTAAAAGGTTCTGGAAAGATGGATTTGCAGTGGGCCTGGGGCCCCAGGAGGACATGAAGCCCTTCAAATGGTTGGTTGGTTTGATTGTTTTGCCATGGGCCAGGCGTTTATTGTGTTTTCAATGAAGTTTTATTTCTGGAAGCCTCCTGGAGTTACCATAAGTGAGTTGGATGGCTGTATAAATTAATAAATTAAAATTAAAGCTACATATTTATTTCCCTGCGTGTATTTGTCGGACCTATTCCAAAAGATCATGCCATTCTTATCTACTACAGCCTTCTTTCAATATCTACTACTTTCTTTCATTAATTAATTCAGGGGGTTTTCTATTTACTCGTCTTGGGTTCCCAATCAGGTAATCTTTATGCCATAGATGCACCCATAAATATTGATTTCTGCTGGCCATTACAGCTTTAGTCAATCAAAGCTTTCACATAATGCTTTTCAGAAAGATAGAAGAGCAGTAGACTAGAATAACATCCTCAGACATACCCAAGGAACATGCAGCAGTCACTGCTAATGGTAAGGACAGTATCTGTCATTTTTAGTAATGTTTGACCCAGTATGCAAAAAGGACAACTAAAGCCCAGTTTTACTCAAGCATGTTCATGCTATTTTATATAAGCTAATATTGCTAATCTAGAGACAACCTTGCAAGCCAGCATACTGTTGCCCACATCTCAACAATTTATACAAGTATGTATTATAATGACACACATTTGGGATCCCGCCAACCACCTAATGTTATAAAGAATGGGCCACATGGATGCAACTGGGTCAGTTCATTCTCAGTTCATTCTAGAATTAATGAGAGATGACCAATTCAACCTACTGGAGTATATTACAGTAAATATATCTTAACTTTTTGATGTATGTTAATTGGTACTGAAATTACCTGGTATGTGAATGTGTGTATGCATGACAACAATCACCTTAAAAATATAACATGACGTATGCTAGATCAAACCAAAGGTCCATTCTGTTCCCCACCATGGTCAGTAAATTATACTAAGGAAGCCCACAATTAGGCCAGCAATATCCCATTCTAGTGGTTGTTATCCCAAATTGGTACTGAGAAGCAACTACCTGACTGACACTGTCCTTACCATCAGTAGTGAGTGCTGGATATCACTTGACTTAACATGTAATAACTGAATCAGTTCTGGAAATGGGGCAACGATGTAGGTATTAGAGGATAATGTTAGGACTTATTTCTTTATCAAGGAGAAATCAGTCCTAAGAAAGACACAGGCTTAGGACCATGCATTTATCTTTTCTGATCAAAAGTACAATATGTGTAATTTGGAAGAGGTAGGTTTAATTGATATAGTTTTCCTCACCCGCCCTTGGTCATGACTTGCCTCTTTGGTGTATTGTAGAATTTAAAGATCTGTGAATGGAAGCAAACCTTTGGGTTATGTTATTTGTTCTGGTGCTTCGGCTACATTATGAGCTAAGAGAATAGAGAGAGGCAGCAGGCAGGCAGGCAGGCAGACAAAAATCACCTTTGACTTCCTATCAGCAGCAGCCGCCATTCCCAGGGGCTTTGTTGGAATAATTCCTGCTGGTGGAGGGGGGTACACAAGCATTTCTCAGAGCCTGTAGTAGCTAGGCTGTCATTCCCCAGGTCTCATAGGGCCTTGATCTGTCAACAATCCTAAGGGAAGGATCCTTATGAGTTTTATTTGGATGTTGTTACAAACTTTATGTTACTCACAAGCCACCTTGGAAAGGATTGCATTGCAATAAATAAAAATAATGGTTCAATGGCTTTTTTTAATCCCCTCTTTAAATAGATGGGGATAGAAGGACAACCTTTCACTCACAAATCTGAGCTCGTCCCAGCATAGCAAAACTATCACTTATCACACTGCTATTACCCCTGCTAATAGCTACGCATCAAGGCCTCAGCGTTTCACCACCATCCTCCTCCTTTCAATGTGTTCCTAATGAACAGCAAGGAAACAGTTCGACAAGGGCAGCCATAAAATTAGTGATGTGGTAGAGTTCATGGCTCTGTTCATAAATTTCATTTTCAAAGAGGCGAAGCGTGAGATGAGAGGCCATAAAAGTGGAGAGTCAAAGCTCGCATTTGATTGAGGTTTCATCTTTGTTCAGAAGCGCAGGCTGATTCTGTCCACTGGGCAGTTGCCATGGGGATATAACAACAAAAGAGAGTGCAAATATGTGAGTCCCTACCTTGGCACAGTTAAGGGAGCAGGATGCTTGATCATGTTCTATCCATCATAGCCATATGCAGGAGCCCAGTTTTATTTATACGTTCATTCACATCAGTGATATAAAAATGGAAAAGTTCCTCTTCAAAGTGAATACTGCCTTGGGATGTTAGTTTAAAAGACAATCAATAAACACTAATAGTTCAAGTACCATAGCTAACAATGCCTTGTTGAGGCAAGTTATAAGAAACTGAACTATTGAAACCGCTGAGTTCTTTCGTCCCAAGCCATCTGGCCTAGATATAATGTGGAATTTATGGGGCTACCATGGGAGTAGAGTACTATGCCTACTGAGACAGCTACTCGGCTTCAAGAAAGCAAAGATATTCACAGTTCATCTATTTAATCTATTTAAATTTTACTTTAAACCCACTTTTTAATGTAAAAATGATAATAGTGCCAGTGCTTCTTTACTTTTAGGTAAATTTTAATTGAGGCAATAGAACTGGGGTTTAATCAATATGAAATGGTTACTATCTGTTCAGATTGGAAGCTAAGTGTCTGCATCCCTTGGAGACCTCTAAATCCAGTTTTCCTCCTGTGCGCAATGGCATTTTCTAGGCAAGTGAGCTTAGGAAAATTAAACTAAACCCAAAGTTAATATCTTTGTTTGGTAAACAATGGGTTACAGAGATAGAAAGATATTTTCTGAAACAATTTTATTTTACCCAACTGCAGAATAAAGCTTTTTCATTTGTAAAAAAATGTAATTTGCCCCAAAAGAATTACATGCAACTCAAAAGCTTGTACTATTATTTAAAAACTTAGCCTGTTTCTAAAACATACATCCTATTCAGATTCTATTTATTTTTTTTATCATTTCCCTGCACATTGATTATAAAGAAAAACTCTTTCAAAGTAATTCTGTTTGCCTCTTTAAACACATAGATATAATGTTTTTGCTTGCCTATCTTAAGAGTTTATTCCGAAAACTGAGTTATGTCTGACTCAGGTCAACTGATCTGCATCATTTGAAAAGACAATATCGGGAAGCAAATAAATACATAGTCATATGAAAATGATAGCAGGATTAAAAAGTTGCAAAATACTGTACAGTACATACTTACATATTCATATACAGATTCAGGATCTGCAAAACTGGTATTATATGCTCCCAATGATAACAATGAGAAATTATGTGGCCTAGTGCATTTTGGACTAACTATGGTGTCCAAGTAATTGCTATAGACAGCCCCAAGTAGGATGCATTACAATAGTCTAATCAGGTGTTGATAAGGTAGGTCCTCCTGCCCTTCGTAGGGTCACAACTAATGTACTACGGTAACAAGGCCCCATAAATATGACTACTATCTGCTGTTCCAGAAGGACTCCTAAATTTCAAACCTAATCCCTAATGGGTGATACTTACCCATCAAGAAACAATTCTGATAGAGACTGGTTTGATTCCAATTCACTCAATCCAATGGTTTTCTTTTGCATTGGTCACCTAATAATAACAGGGATATTTGTTGGTTTACTTGTTACAGTTTCAATGAAACTAATAAAGGATCAGATTAAAATTGTGACAGGAAAACAGTTTACTGACAAAATAAGAAATATACAACAAAAGAATATAAAGGAAACCCACAGATTGCAGTCTTCCATATTATTGGTTGGGAGAGTTCACTTGAAGTGATCATTGGCTAATAAGCACTCTGTCATCATTAATTTATGAATATTTATGAATATTCCATCATACATTTAGAGCCATTAAGTGAATGGATAGTTTCAAAATAAATGAAAATGCTTGCAAGCAGCAAGGAAAGTTGATGAAAGGAAAATATTCAGTAGAAGAGTTTTCTTTACAGTACTAATGTTTGAGAGCGTAAATGGGGGTGTATGAAAGATACTGTAGAAACTATGAATATTATGAAAGTATTCCCTACAAAAATCATGCCTACATTGTATAGATCCCTCACAATACTCTTCTAATCCCATGGCAGTGAAATATTAATAGACATAAATTTTGTTGAATTCAACAATGTATCTAACTAACAATGACCTCAGCAAAATAAAAACCATATCATCTCATATAATTGTAACAGAAAGAATAACATAGTTGAAAGGGACCATGTAGGTTGTCTAATCCAACCTCCTGTTCAAGCAGGAGTCTCTATACCATTTCAGACAAATGGTTGTCCAATCTCTTCTTAAAAACCTCCACTGATGGAGCACCTACAACTTCTGGAGGTAAGTTGTTCCACTGATCAATTGTTTTAACTATTAGGAAATGTCTCCTTATTTCTAGGTTGGTTCTCTCCTTGATTAGTTTCCATCCATTATTTCTTGTTCTGTCTTCAAGAGCTTTGGAGAATAGGTTGACTTCCCTGTTCTTTTTGGCAGCCCTTTAGATTCATATTCATATATATACCTTATCATGTTTGCAAAGTTCTTCTTTAATGTATTAATATGCACACAGGAGAATGAGCCTTGCGCTGAGCCAAATCCTTGGTCCACCTGGCTTGCAGATCCTTGGTCCACCTGGCTACACAGAAATGTATAACTTGAAGTCCCAAAGCTGCATGTAGCCCCTGAAAGTTTTCATGCAAAAGCATAGCCTATCTAAAAGATATGTTAAATCATAATTTGTGACATTACTATTCCTAAATACATGGAAGGTACTTACAGTGATGTCATGTTATTAGTTAAATCGAAAAATAAACTATATCCATTCAAATTTAAGGGAGCTGCCTTCCATCCACAACTTTGTCCTGATCTATCTTCTTTGGGAAGTAGACCCCGAATGCCACTTCTTTGAACTTGAATAGAATTGCAATGATATAGAGGGACTGATACCAGTTCTCAGAATTTCAAGCCTGAAACATTTGCAGCCCTACCATGGATTGACCTTGAGATCTTCTGCATGCAAAGGATGTGCTGTACGACTGACCTATGGCCCCTTCATAGTATGTGCAGGTTCTAGTGGTTCACTATATATTAGATATGCTTCATGCTCAATTCCCTGGGAAGCTTTTTAGGGTGATTTGTTTTGCTATTTTGGCCTGTTTAATAGCAGCTGGTTTCTGCCTGTCATCTGTTATCTCATTAAAATACACAATATTTTCTTTTAGTGAGTTCAGACCAAAACACAGAGGGAAGAAAACAGTGGATATTGCTGGATTTGACACCTGTGTACTTGATCATATTTGCTCTCAAACTGTCTAATCAAACAGTCCAAACACCAGATCCATTTTGTTATTTCACTCTCTTAGAGGTGGCAGTATTTGTGGTGGAATGTGTTTGTGTCTCTGTTTTCCAGCTGATATAAATTATTTGGCTTGGCTGTGAGTATTTAGAGGGTTGCCAATAAAGCCCTTTATTCAGCATCATAAGAAACAAAACATTACGAGGAACAATGAATTAGTAACGTGTGTGTGTGTGTGTGTGTGTGTGTGTGTAAGCTCTGGAATGAAAATTGTAACAAAAAATACTAGTTTAGGTTCAGAAAAAAATGTTTAATGTATTTATTACCATATTTTTCTGAGTATAAGACGCACCTTTTTACCCTCAAAAAGAGGGTGAAAATTTGGGTGCGTCTTATACACCAAATGTAGCCCCACCCAGCCACCCCCACCCTTTGGCCTCTGCCTGCCAGCAATTTACCTCTTTGCAGCAAACAGGGCAAAGCACAAGAAGAGCACAAGAAGAGATGATCTGCCTCCCGACCTACAGCTGACAGAGGCTTGCAAGCCACGTGGTAAAATGAAACTAACTAGGTGGCTGTAATGAGACAAAATGCTGGGAGATAAACTACTGGCAATGTTACACTGCTAAAATTGCAAGAAAGTAAGCTACAGCTACTGTAGCCTAGAGGTAGAGCTCTTGCCTCACAGTCAGGAGGTTGTGAGTTCTATCCTAGGTAGAGGCAGATTCTGTTAATATGTTATTTTGTTAAATGTTTGTAGAGTGTTCAAATTATAAGACTTATTTTTTGAAGACTGCTTTATTATTGTTCTAGACAACTTAACAAAATGAAGAAGCTTTTTAAAATAAATTCTTGCTCTGAAGAGGCCCAGTGCTATTGTATCTTCTTTTAAATAGCAGAAAGCCTTCCAGAAAGCCACATCAATTTTAAAGATCTGTAAAAGTATAATCTGAAATGTCCTGTTTTAGTATTAAGTATTAGTATTAAAATAAGGCAGCTGAATTAAACCCTGACTTAGTCATGTTTGGAGTAGATCTATTTAAATAATTGGGAGGAGTTAGTGTGATTACATTTAAGAAAACTTTCTGGGATTAATATACTGCCATTTCTCCAATTCTTTGCTATTTCTATGGGTCAAGCACACATGCACAGAAATACACAGCAAACAGTGTATATCATCTGTACTGTTTGCTTTTTGCTGTTTGGCAAATTGCTGGGAGGCAGAGGCCTTTTTTCCTTGTTTTCCTCCCCCAAAACTAAGGTGCGTCTTATACTCCGAAAAATACGGTACATTTCTTCCTTTGTTTTCATTAGGCCCAAGAAATCATATATATTTTCACCCATATAATTTTCCATTCAATAAGATCTGCGTTTCAGAAACTGCATTTCAAAACTATTAATACTTTTCAGATATGTTAAAGTTCCTACCCTTTTTGTATTGTCATTTTTTGAATTCAGTGAGATTGTGGGCGCATAATGATTCAGTCCCAACACAAATTCCCTTCCAATGTAAATGCAGACTCTTGCCTCAGAGGACTAGGGGAAGAAAGGGATAGTCCATCTCACATTTATTCTAAGTACAACTGATATACTATACTTTGCAATTGTAAGAAATATTTGAGTTTACCTTCTTAAGTCTGCTTGGCTGGATTGCTCCATGAGGTGTGTCTACACCATGAGGTACACCCAAATTATGAGTATAATTTTGCAACCTAGAAAACATCTCCCCCCCCAAAAAAAATCCTAATCCTAAAGTGATAGATGAAAGCTAACTGTTGAAGAAGACTTAGTTTGAGAAGTCATACATGTGGTTTTACAGTGAAATGTATGCTCCATATATAAAGCAAGATAGAAGAACAACTTTGTCTCATTCTTCATGGTTCAGCAGTTGTTATTCCACTGAAAATATTACATCTATAGGTATCCTGGTTCCTGATCCTGTATGTGAGCTTTAACTAGTGAAAGTGGATATTTAATGCTATATTTATCAAGTCTATTTCATTTCATTTCATTTGGGATATTCTTATTCTTAGCAAAAACTTATTATATTTATGAGCTTTCTTTGACAGATCAAATCAATAAGTCAGGAAAAAGAAAATGAGATTATGCAATCTTGAAAGGAGATTTATAGAAAAAAAACAAAACCACAGTTTATTCCTGTTTATCTAAAGTCTTTCCTGTTGTTAGCTGTATTTATACTAATCAGTTATATTTCTATTAAGGATGATCAAACATCAATAGCCATTGACTAAACTTCAAAACCTGTGCATAACAATAAATGCAAATAATCAACACTACAATTGAGTAAAAACTATTTATTTGTAGTATGAAGACCATTATTGTTTTGCATCTTCAGTGCTCGTGTATTTTGAATATTTTATGATTAAGGTTAAAAATATATAACTGACACACCTCAATAGGATCAGTGGAGATGATACCATGCTTTTGCTAGTCTCACTTATGTTGCTGTCCATGGTGCTAGTTCTGCTGCAGTTATCCACTCTTTCAGGTGTGACTTGAACTGCACATGGCACGCATTCATCTTTATAGTAGGGCATCGAAAATAGCTTCCAGTGGTGTTCAACAGTAATAAATGTGACCCAATATATTATGATGTTCAGTCTATGGCTTGGAATTGCCCCCCCCCCCAGTTCCTTCCAACTGAATTTTCCTTGCTTTGGCACTGAGTCCCTTGTACTATTGGAACTTAGATTGTTCAGCAGGTATACCTAAGGTGAGGGGAAATATTTAAAAATCAAACTGTGTCAAATAGAGAAGCAGGGAATTTATATAGCATTCTCTTACATAGACCTTCTCTGGTATATCAAGTGTTTGTTGGCAGTCCAGTTCAACACACTATGACCATTTGGAAAGCACAATAAGCATATCCAGATGACCACAGGTACATTAAAGGAAGAGTGTGTTGATGGTTCCATCCTTCTTTATTTTTAAACACATGTTCACACACTCTTATATATTGTATTGTAGCTGTTCTTTGGAGGAGTGATCAGAGTGATGGGTGAGAAGCAGCTTGACAAATAGATATTGAAAGGGCATTTCGATCAGGACTAGGCTGGTACACTCCCATAACTTAAGAGCAGTGAAGACTTGCACAGTGAAGGGCTTTTAAGAATGACAGGGCCAGTTTAGTAAATTCACTGTATTATAGGCAGCTGGAGTGAAGCTAATATGATCAGTGTAGCTAAAACCAGAGCGTGAACATGCTGCTTGTTTCTGAACAAAGTGAGAGTGGTAAAAGAGCCTGCTGAGTGAAATTACAATAATCGAGCCAAATGTTGCGGCCATGTGGATTTATGTGATTTTTACAAGGTCACCACAAAATTCTGTAAATAAGGACAAAGCCCATGCAAAGATCAGACAAGCAAGTGAGTTAGTATGTTGTCCTTTATCCCAATGAGTGATATGGACAGAAGGGAAGAAAGTATTTCCAAAAGTCTGATGGTACTGATTTGTAAATTCTTCTCTCAAGCAACATTGCATTTAAACCAATCAAACCAAACACCCTATGGAGGTTTGTGTGTATCTATGTGTATAGTTGGGTCTCCAGATGTGTCTTACTTAATTCCAACTGCATGACCAAATCTCAGGACAATGAAATCTATAACCAATAATATCTGGAGACTCAACATAAAAACTAGCTTAAAGTGATTAAGTGTGAAAAGGATATTTGCTTCTATAAGCACAGTTATTTTATACATGTACATCTTTTTTTACTTATCTATAGGATTTAGTTGGAGAAAAATTATTCATATGGCACTAATTGTAGTTGTCATCTTTTGTACATATAATGAAATCAAAGACATACTATCAGTTCACTTCGTTGGTATCTCTTCCTTTAAAATATATAGTGTCGATGGCATAAATTCATCCTATGCAGAAAGTATGTTTTTGATGCACTTATAAAATTAATATTATTGCTCTTTAAAAAGCTACTATTATTAGTAGAAACTCACAAGGAAATGTGGTGCTGTGATGGTTAAGCCATGCAAAACATGTTATCTCTCTTTGCCTCACTTTTTCTACTCTAAATGAAACAATTGCTGGTTAAGATCAGGGGAAACTTCTTCTGTGATGGCTTGCAGTAGAAAAAGTGTGTGACTTCTGAGATGGTGTGCCACTCTGTTTAGCTTCCTTCCTTCTTCCTTACAGCTGACATTGAGCATTGGAAGAAATGGGTCACAAAAAATGGCATGCCAAAGGGAAGCAAGTTTAAGTCAATATGATGTAGGAGTTAGGTTACTGAGCTCAGCTAATGAACTGGCACTGAGAAAATCAGTCCCCATTTAATTAAGGAGTTCATACATATCCCATAGCACTGTTGCTGTGAGAATTAAATGGAAATTTTTCTGTATACTGCAATGAATTTCCCAAGCAAAGGTGTACATCAGAGGTGGTATTCAGCAGGTTCTGACCAGTTCTGGAGAACCGGTAGTGGAAATTTTGAATAGTTCGGAGAACTGGTAAATACCACCTCTGACTGGCTCTGCCCCCATCTATTCTCTGCCTCCTGAGTCCCAGCTGATCGGGAGGAAATGGGGATTTTGCAGTAACCTTCCCCTGCCATGCCCACCAAGCCACTCCACGCCCACCAAGCCACGCCCACAGAACTGGTAGTAAAAAAATTGAATCCCACCACTGGTGTACATACATTTTGTAATAAACAAAATGGGCAGGAGAGAAAAATTTAGTGCCTACTTCAGTTTTGCTAAGTGGTAGTGAACTGTGATAAAGTAGTTATCCACAGGGGGCCAAAGATAAAATCACCACAGAAAAGCTTATTGGTTTCACTAAAAGTACTACGACCACATTTTTTTCAACTGTAATTATTGAAAAGGCTCAATTTAAAGTATACTAAGGGTATCTGACTTTCTGTCAAAGCAGGGCACAACTGTGACATACCGTATTTTTCGGAGTATAAGACGCACCGGAGTATAAGACGCACCTTAGTTTTTGGGGAGGAAAATAGGGGAAAACAATCTGCCTACCAGGTATTCATCTGGCTAGCATCCTTAGTTTGGTCAGCTTCAGCACATTATTTTATCTCCTGGTTAGGACTCAAAAAAACCTTCTTCTGAGAGTAACAATGAAAGAGCCTGCAAGCCAGTAAGAGCTGGGAAGATAGTTAGCACCTGTTTAGGGCTAAAAAAAACCTTCTGAGAGAATAACAATGAAAGAGTCTGCAAGCCAGTAAGAGCTGGGAAGATCGTTAGCACCTGGTTAGGGCTAGAAAACAACTTCTTTGGAGCAAGTAGAGCAATGAAAAAAAAACCTGCAAAGACTTAGGGCTGGAAAAACATTCTTTGGAGAGAGTAACAATGAAAAAGCCTGCAAGGTAAGAGCTGGGAAGATCTGTTAGCACCTAGTTAGGGCTGGAAAAAAAGCTACATTCGAAGTATAAGATGCACCTGAATTTTCAGCCACTTTTAGGAAGGAAAAAGGTGCGTCTTATACTCAGAAAAATACGGTATATACTGTATAACTGCTGGAATTTATATCAACTCACCAAATAAATCATGTGATTCTGGTATATAGGAGTCTCTAGTTCCCATTGCCGTTTCATTATCTAGCTATGTGATGGAAAGGTTGACAGACTATAGCTTTTATACATTTTTGCCTGATATTGGGTTGTGCTATTATTGGTTTTTGCCCCCCAACTTTTTCAACTATTTAATCTGAGGAACTAAACTTGACATTTCCTTTACAGACTTTAATGAAATTACATTACTGTCTTTCAACCAAGCCTAGTAAAGGGAGCTGACTGACAGAGATAATGAAGTAAGACTTTTCTCACTAGAGTCTATATATTTATAGAGAATAAATCCTTTGGAAGCTAAGGAAAGATAACGGCACTGCTTTGTCATGTGGTTTCCATTTCTGTTTATTTAAAGACAGCGAATCTGGCCTAATCTATTTGTAAAGTAGAAGAGACATGGAACTAAACACTGGTTTTCTGAGTCCTGCATTTCATTGTTTTGTAATCCATTTGGATTTGAAATAAGAAGGCTATTTAGCATAGTTAATCATGTTTCCTTGAGAGCATTATGTCAGAAAAGTGACTGGATATGGGTTTAAAAAATGCAGATAATTATCATTAATTGCCCAAAGTTGATGATGCCATTTTTGAAAGGAATTGTAGGAAAAGAGACTTCAGACCTGAGAGATAATTTAGGACTTTTCTACACAGATAAATTGAATGTATAGTGTAAAGAGGAGTTGGGAGGGAGCAAAATGAGATTATTTATGAGGAGACTGAACAAATTAGACATGAGAGAGAATATAGTAAATGATAAATGGACTGTAAGAAAAAGGTAAATTAGACCTACCTTTAATACTAGGATAAATGAATATTTAATACATTGCAAAATAAAGTGTTAAAAAAAGAGTTGAAAGCAATCATTTGTGCATTTTTAAATATTTTTTTATCCCATCTTTATTGTTTCTTATAAATAACTCAAGGAAGTGAACATACTGAATACACCTTCCTCTTCTTTTCCCAGCGACAACATTCCTGTGAGATGAGTTGGACTGAGAGACAATGATGTCCCAAATTCATCCATCTGGCTTTCTTGCTTAAGGCAGGACTAGAACTCACAGTCTCCTGCTTTGAAGCCTGGTGCCTTAACCACTACAGTATCTTTGCATCAAACCTGAGTTAAATTCTGTAACTGAAGCTGTTCATTTGCCTACTCCGGTAAGATTCTTACTGAATTTTGTATAACCAAAGACATATTAAATCCTGCCATGACAGACATTTTGTGGCATATTTTCTGCACAACTCTAATGCTCAACATTTTGTAATAACCTTTTGTGGAAATCAATTGGGTTTAATTTTGTGACATTTCATCGACTGAGGTTTAAACAAAAGTTATTTGCATATGACTCTCCTTTGTTTTTTATTGAATAATATATGTATATTATAAATATACAAGTGGATTTGGATTTCTACCATGTAATATGTGTAATGAAATAGGCAGGTATACTCCGATTGAATATCACCACATGGAAAATATACTGTTGCAGACTGTTGGGCAGAAAAGAAATCATTTCAGAAGATCAGCCATGTATTCAGTGGTTACTACTAATTTAGATTGAGGTACTTTCAAAATTGAAAAGATCACTCACATAATGGCAATCATCACATCCTCTAATACGGCATTTGCTAGTTCCTGTGGCATCTGTACAATATTTCCTTATGAAACAAAGTGAATTTTGGTTCTGAATGGAAGCTTTGATGTTGGAGGGGCAGTTAGTCTTTTTACAAATGTGAAACTGTGAATTACCTTCTGATTGCTGTAAAATACGTATTTTGAAGTTATGTACAATCAAGTTTTAAAATCAGTAGCAAGACACTAGAATTGAAATAGCTGATATAAAATTGTATATAGTTTATATATGTATATATTTAAAAATGAATAGTCTAGTGTTATTATTCTCAGAGGAAAGATGAGGGTAAAATAGGTTTTCTGTGGGACTATAATTTTGAACCTCCTAACAAATTAAATTAAACTGAAAGTGTATAAGAAAGAACACTTGAAATTAAAGTTTGTAGGGGAAGATAGCTTTTTCCTATCAGTTCATAATTCAAACTCAGTACAGTCCTCTTAGTAAAGCTAATCATACTCAATTTCAAAAAGGACTGAAAATAGGCGTTTGGCCCTTACTCTAATCTCTATGCATGAGATGCTGTTTTAGAAAAGTCCTGGATATCTCAGAGTCTAAAGTTGTCTTTCATGCTTCCAGCTAAACTCCTGGAAGTTAAGAAGAACAGTGTGCAAGATTGAATATACAGTTCATTCTATACACACTTTGCACCTTCTTCACATTCAATTGAATATCTGAATACTAACCATATCTCTTCCTCTCATCTCCTCGCTTTAAAGTTCCAGTGGTGGGTTCCTACCAGTGCGGTCCACTCTATAGCACCGGTAGCGGCCCACTGGTGACGTCACAGTACCGGTGCGGTCGGTTGCCGGTGCCTGGCTGCCGCCATGTTTTTTTAAAAAAATTCTTCTGCGCATGCCCAGAAGCAGAGTTTCCGGCACTGCTCATGCGCTGCCTTCCTACCCCAAGTGAGTCCAAGCAGGGGAGGATGGCTGAGGGAGCGCGTGAGACGCTGAAAGAACAGGCGGCAGGAGCTATCTCCATTCCCCTCCCTTCAGCAGTCCGAGAAGCCACGAACGCGCGGTGATGATCCCAGGCATTTTCGCACGTTCGAGGCTTCTTGAGCTGCTGAGGGGAGGGGGTATGGGCGGCAGGACCTATCTCAGTTCCCCTCCCTTCAGCAGTCTGAGAAGCCACGCCTACCCGGTCACATGGCTGGCAAACCACACCCACAAAATAAGCCATGCCCACAGTGGTAGTAAAAAAATTAGGAACCCGCCCCTGCTTTAAACCAATTGGTACATTTCATGAAATCCTTGGGATCCTGCAGCTAGGAGCAGAAGAGCATCAGATAGCCATTTAACCCCTTCATATCATTTGCTCATCATTAACTACAACCTCACACACACACCCCTCAAAGTCTCAGACTAGGAAGGAAAGATTTAGGAAATAATGAATTTATCTCTCTCTTTACACACACACACACACACACACACACACACACACACACACACACACACACACACACACACACACACACACACACACACACACCATTCCCCCCCCCAACTCAGTACTTCCTGAGGCTGCTTTTCATTAGAAAAAATTGAGAGAGAGGGAGACTTGCAGCAGCATGTTACCTTTAATTTGGTCTTGATTCTGCTAGAACTGAATGTATTTATTTTAAAACATGCCAATGTGATCCAGCTAACAATAAAACTTTATTATATTCTGAAGAAAAGATGAAAAATTCCAATAGTTCAATAGGCCTTCATGGTTGGTTTCCCGTGGCTATTGAATATCTGAAGGAAACCAATACCCTGGTAGGCCCTCTTCAGACTAACTTCTTTACAATATTGTTAGTTTAGCTCTTCAGTTCTTTCCAGTCAAGTTATTCTGCATGCTGTGGACTTTGCAGTTTTCTGGCTTTAAAATAGATCTCAATATCACAGACAAAATACAATATTTATTTATTTATTTATTTATTTATTTATTTATTTATTTATTTATTTAGTTAGTTAGTTAGTTAGTTAGTTAGTTAGTTAGTTAGTTAGTTAGTTAGTGTGTGTGTGTGTGTGTGTGTGTGTGTGTGTGTGTGTGTATGTATGTATGTATGTATGTATGTGTTCATGGCACAATATATATATAATATATATTTCAATATTGTGTGCATAGGAAACACAATTTAGCATGCAACATATCCAAGGGATTCTTGTTCCTCCCAAATAATTTGTGTTGATATATCAGTATTTTTATGGGTATCACAGAGCTGAAGTGGTGCAGTGGTTAAATGCAGCCATTGCAGGCTGACTGCTAGTTCAACAGTTCAGCTGTTCAAATCTCACTAGGCTCAAGGTTACTCAGCCTTCCATCCTTCTGAGGTCGGTAAAATGAGGACCCAGATTGTTGGGGGCAATATGCTGAACTCTGTAAACCACTTAGAGAGGGCTGTAAAGCACTATGAAGCGATATATAAGTCTAAGTGCTATTGCTATCATTTTTGTACCTAGGGATCTTGCTTTCTTAATTTTTCAAATCCATTTTTCTTTTTAATCTGTCCCTCTAAAGCTATATTTATGACTCCAATCTACAATAAGATCAGTGGTTTTAGATTAAATTTATTATTACATTTATATCCCCCACTGAGTTACGCAGTGGTTAGAGTGCAGTACTGCAGGCTACTTCTGCTGACTGCCGACTGCCTGCAATTTGGCAGTTCAAATCTTACCAGGCTCAAGATTGACTCAGCCTTCCATCCTTCCGAGGTGGGTAAAATGAGGACCCAGATTGTTGGGGGCAATATGCTGACTCTGTAAACCGCTTAGAGAGGGCTGTAAAGCACTGTGAAGAGAGATATAAGTCTAAGTGCTATTGCTATTGCTATTTTGTATTCTGTAAATATCCCTTTAGCTTGTATGACTTATGGTGGTGTACAGCTTCCTCCTCCTATGTTTCCCACAACAACCTTTTGAAGTGGGCTGAGCTAAGCGAGATAGGTCACCAGCCAGTTTTGGGCTCAAGAGAGGCTTAGAACTCATAGTGTCCCAATATCTCAACACTGAAAAGAAGAAAAGAAGAAAAATTTGCCACATTAAATGTTTGCTTTAAAATAACAACATATAAAGTCATTTGCAAAAAAAATAAAGTCTATTTTAAATGTTAAAAGATATGAAAGTATACCCTATGAATGATTAAAATAAAACAAACAAAAACAAGCCCACAAACAACAAAAACTAAAATAACAGCCATGTTGACATATGAAATAGGAAAACTTCAAAAATCCACACTAAGTAATGCTTTCTTTAGATCAATTTAAACTTTAATTTTTAATACCTGATCATAATTATTTTGTACATGTTCAGTTGCCCTAAGAATGATACTTCAGTCAGAGAAATCCCAAATGGTGAACAGTATTAAAATTTCAGTCACATAGAGGTGACCAAAAACTGACAGTAGGAAACCTCTGTCAATAATCATTTTCTCCCTCTCTAGGAGTTGAAGATGGGTTGAAATAATAATCAGTACTCCTGGTGTGTACAAACATTGAATTTTTGTTTATAGCAAACAAGTTTTATAAGTTTGCTCATAAAAACATGACAAATATGTAAGGATAGATAAGGGACTAGAGAAGCTTTGTGATTCCTTTCAATGCTTTTATCTTAGTATTCAAACATACTCTGTTTAAACATAATTAATCTTACAAGTATTGTATGTTATGTGAACATAGTAAACCAGTGCAACTAGGTTTAGGGTTTAGTGGGTTGTACAAACCTAGCTTGCAAGTATACCAATCATTCAGAGAAAGAGGATTCTGTGCCATCCAAAAGTCTACTAAAGTGCTGTGATTTTATAATAAAAATATGAAATATTTGTGCAAATTATGTCAGTTTATACAATCAATGTAAATTACCATTTTATACCAGTAAAAAGATGCCATTGTTAGTGCATTATTGGGTGAAGATGATTTCTGGATCCAGATTTTGTCTGTTAAATCCAAAATTGTCTAACTGAGGTCCATTAAACAAAAGTCATACTAAATAAGATAAAATATTAAGAAATGGATCCATAGAGCCTTGCTTGGGCTAAAGGTACAGTACTGTGCAAAAGAGTTAGGCAGTTATGCAGAAATGCTGCAAATTAAGAATGCTTTCAGAAATAAAAGTGTTAATAATTTATTTATTTTTTCAATTAACAAAATGGAAAGTAAATGAACAGAAGATAAACCTAAATCAAATTAATATTTGGTGTGATCACCCTTTGCCTTCAAAACAGCATCAATTCTTACATATGCACATTTGCACAAAGCCAGGGATTTTGTAGAATTAGAGTCAGGTGTATGATTAACCAATTATACCAAGCAGGTGCTAATGATCATCAATTACATATGTAGGTTGAAACAGAGTCATTAATTGAAATAGAAACAACTGTGTAGGAGCCTTAAAAAACAGCCAAAATCTCCTGCTAAGATGAGGTTGTGGAAGACAGTTTCATGTCACAAGTTATACTGTCCAACAGTGCTATCAGCACAGAATTGGAAACCAGTCAGACATAGGTACATCCATCCATTGTCTGGAGAAGTCTGGCGAAAAAGTGATCTTCATGGAAGAATTGCAGCCCAAAAGCCATACCTATAATGTGGAACAAGGCTAAGTGACTCAACTATGCACAAAAGCAGGAACTGGGATGCAGGAAAATGGCATCAGGTGCTCTGGATTGATGAGTCAAAATTTGAAATATTTGTAGCATGAGTCAGTTTGTTTGCTGAAGGGCCGGAGAGTGGTACAATAATGAGTGTCTGAAGGCAACAGTGAAGCATGGTGGAGTTTACTTGCATGTTTGGGGCTGCATTTCTACAAAAGGAGTTAGAGATTTTGTCAAAATCAATGGTGTCCTCAATGCTGAGAAATAGGGGCAGATACGTATCCATCATTCCATACCATCAGGGAGGAATGTGATTGACCCCAAATTTATTCTGCAGCAAGACAACATACAGCCAAACATACAGCCAATGTCATTAAGAACTAACTTCAGCATAAAGAAAAACAAGAAGTCCTAGAAGGGATGGTTTGGTTCCCACAGAGCCCTGATCTTAACATCAATGAGTCAGTTTGGGGCTACATGAAGAGACAGAAGGATCTGAGGCAGCCTCCATTCACAGAAGATCTGTGGTTAGCTCTCCAAGATGTTTGGAAGCATCTTGAAGGAATCCTGCCGAGTTCCTTCAAAAATTATATGCAAGTGTACCTTGAAGAATTGGTGCTGTTTTGAAGGCAAAGGGTGATCCCAAATCAAATATTCATTCTGATTTCTCTTCTGTTCATTTACTTTCCATTTTGTTAATTGATAAAAATAAACTATTAACACTTCTATTTCTGAAAGAATTCTTAATTTACAGCATTTTTTGCACAACTGCTTAACACTTTTGCACAGTACTGTATGTTCTAGACCTGAATAGCACTTGGAAATAATACAGAAAAAAGATTTGATCCACAGAGAAAGACAGACCTAACCTCGATGCAGCTGTTCTAAAGAATTATAGACCAGTGCTGCATTTTTACCCTTGTATATTATGAAACTTTAAAAAAATCAAATCTTGAGAAATTACACAGCTCTATTCTCTTGCTCTTCTTAGAATTTCAGTTTTAAAATATAAGTAAATTCCCTTTTTTAAATATTAATGCCCTTACAAAATTCTTATTTAAGATTGTTTATTCATCAATTCACATTCTGCTCTCTGTTACCTCACACTACTCTAGGCTCACAGTCATTTTAATCCACAATGTAATATCAATTCCTGCTTGTAATAAAAAGACTATAAATTACAGAAGCAATAAGAAAACAAAGATTTAAGACAAGCAAGAATTTCATAGGCAAAGGATATTGGAATGGAAGTGTTCTTCTCTACAGGGAACAGGCATTTTAGGGAGATGGATCAGCCTAGGGCTGTGATGGCGAACCTGTGGCACAGGTGGCACGTGGAGCCCTCTCTGCAGGCATGCAAGCCGTTGACCAGCTCAGCTCCATTGTGCATGTGTGTGTGCCTCCTGCTGGCCAGCTGATTTTCGGGTCAGACAAGCCCATTTTTTCTCCTCACTTTCTGTGGTCGGTGCCTTCCCAGATCTCTGGAGATACCACCCCAGCGCTGTTTTGGCACGCAAGGCTTCCCCCCCCCCAGCTCCGTTTGGGGAAAGGAGGCTTTTCACCCCACCCAGCTCCATTTGGGGAAAGGAGCTTTTCCCTCCTCACAGCTCCATTTGGGGAAAGGAGGCTTTCCCCCCCCAGCTCCGTTTGGGAAAAGGAGGCTTCCCCCCTCCCAGCTCCATTTGGGGAAAGGAGGCTTTCCCCCCTCCCAGCTCTGTTTGGGGATGGGAGCCTTTTCCCTCCTCCCACCGCTGTTTGGAATTTGAGGCCAAAACACGGGGGTTACGCGTGCATGTGCAGGGGTTGGGACGTGCAGGAGGGGCATTGCATTATGGGTGTGGGCACTTCCGCATGTGCAACAGTGCGCGCGCACACACTTTCAGCACCCGAGGGAAAAAAGGTTCGCCATCACTGGCCTAGGGCATTCAGGAGGATTCCCTCATTCTCCCTTTTTTCATACTGCTGCATAATCAACAGAATTGTCAGGGAAACATTTTCAACACGGCTGGTGGGGATGCTTGTTTGGGGAGTTCAGATCAGACCTCGTGGTGCACACAGCCCTGTGCTTTGCTGTTCTGCTCTGCATAATGATCAAATTGGGTCTGCAGTCCAAGAGGTCCCAAAATGTTAGTGCGGCTATGAAAGAAGGCCTTAATGGCCTTGGCTGTGCTTCCAAGAAGTATTTGCAAGGTTGTAAAATCTCCACCCTATTCCCAATTCTTTCTTTCTTTATTTATTTTATTTATTTTGTCAAGTACGTATTGGTAATATACATAGATATAACATTGTTTATGTTAAGGAGTTATTGTGCTGTTAAGCACATACACAGCGAAATGTGTTGTAGTAATGGTTGCAGTTTGATATGAATGCTATTCAGTCAATAAACAGAATATCTTTAGTATGTACAAAATAGTTTTACTTGAATAGTAGCAAAGTTAACTAGGAAGTTCAAGTCATACACAGTTATTCAGTCAATGCGAAGTTTCTTCTTCTTGCCTATCTTTGTTTTAACTCACAAAGATTACAGCTATCACTTAATTCTATACTATCACACATAATAACTCTTTTCTTCACAGCAATTTCACACAGCCATAAAGTAATCTACTTATCAGTAAAGCAGCAGAGAGTCTTCAATCCGGAACACACCGTCAAACACAACCACCAACCATAAGCCATCAACCATAAACCATCAATCACATTGAGCATGCTCTCTTGCTTGCTTATATAGTAATCATCCACAATGCATTTAAAGCAATATACACATAACAATGATTTGTGGCTTAATCATATATTAACACACCCAATTGTTTGAACAGGGTTCTAACAGTTTATATACATAAGATGGGTACTGATAAGAGAGAACATTAGGACAGGGATGGTAGGCACACTGGTGCGCTTATGCATGCCCCTTACTGACTCTTAGGAATCGGGTGAGGTCAACAGTGGACAGTCTAAGGGTAAAGTTTTGGGGGTTTGGTGAAGAAACCACAGAGTCAGCTAGTGAGTTCCAGGCATTAACCACTCTGTTGCTAAAGTCGTATTTTCTACAGTCAAGTTTTATTTTTGTTTCTTTTCTGCTGAGTCAAAGAGAAGGGGAAAGAAAATGAGAGGAAGAAGGCATATGAATGATTTAGACTCTAAAGGTGGGTTGCATATATTCCAGAGTATATAAGTCACACTTTAAAATAAATACATAATTTTCTCTTGGGTAACAAGAGGTAACATCTGTCTTGCCTGCAGATTCCTCAGCGTGATTACCACTAGCAGGATAATAGACTGCCTGCTTTGCTGGCAATATGAATCCCAACAGGCAAACCTGACATACATGCTGTAGAATTGCAGAATATTAACTACATTCTGAGAAAAAGTTATAAGACACAGAGATTACAGCATTATAATTTTATCATTATTCTTACAATTCTTAGCTATCACTTGGTTGCAAGATTTCAGATAGGACAGCTGAAACTAAAGGGGCTGGCGATTTAATTAATTAATTATCTGATTTATATGCTGCCCATCTCAACAGGTGACTCTGGGGAGTGAACAGAATTAAAATAAGACAAAACAATTAGAAACATTACAGAAACACCAAGTAGCCAAGAAACATCAAACCCAAATCACTAATGCAACCAAGAAGTAAGTCCCTGCACACATGGCCCAGGCCCAGAACCAGGTTTATTAGGGTTAGAGTACAGAATTATTCTGAATTCTACTCTCTGGGATCAATGGTTATTCCTAGTTTCAAGCTTTACAAAATATTTTCCAATGATGTATTATATTGTCACCCTTGCTTAAACCTGAACGCTTCCAGAGGGCTTTTGGAAATTGTTTTGTTATTTTTAATTTGCATTTGGTAAATTATGATTATTGTGGATCTGTATCAATGTTTTCCCTAGTATTTAATAATAATAATAACAGAGTTGGAAGGGACCTTGGAGGTCTTCTAGTCCAACCCCCTGCTTAGGCAGGAAACCCTACACTACTTCAGACAAATGGTTATCCAACATCTTCTTAAAAACTTCCAGTGTTGGAGCATTCACAACTTCTGGAGGCAAGATGTTTCACTGATTAATTGTTCTAACTGTCAGGAAATTTATCCTTAGTTCTAAGTTACTTCTCTCCTTGTTTAGTTTCCACCCATTGCTTCTTGTTTCATATTTCATATTATATGAGGGGTGGGGGTTGAATAGGGGCCTAATTTATTATTGTGAACATTTTATTATAATTTATAGTTATTGTTGTAGGCTACCAGGACTTTGGAAAGTTTCATTGGAATACAAATTTAATAAACAAACAAATAAGAATTTGACCCAGATACTTTACTGCTGCCATGAAAATCTGTATTCCTTTCAGCATTCTGGTGAAGAAAATTCCAGCTTGTTTTTCTTTTTTCTTTTCTTTTCTTTTCTTTTTTTCTTTTCTTTTCTTTCTTTCTTTTTCTTTTTGAAGGCCTCTGGGTTTTTTCCCACATAAAAAGTTATGCCCTAGAAAATTATTATGTATTGTCACAAAAATTGCAGTCTTTCCTTACTTTAATATTTGATCAGGACATGTTGTCATTGGTATGATGGATAAACCTGCTGGCAATATACAGTAAACATTACACAGAAATTTGATGTGATTTAGAATGAAGATACTCTTTGGATCTGTATTATTTAAAAGGAGGCTATGGAATATAGGGCTTGCCATATGCTACTGAACTGTAATTCCATCATCCTTTAACACTGATTAAGATGCTGCACTGTCTACTTCATCTTAGACTCTTCAGAAGGGCTGAAGATCAATTCAAATAATGTCATGCCATGAATATGGTCGATGGCTGTGCTAGCTAAGAATGATGAGAAATCTAACACAAATGTATGTAAGAAGATTAGAGTTAGCAGCTGTAATGTGCATTCAGTTATTAGGAGAATGAACTGCTATACTATTGTACCAAGTGACAATAGGATATAATCCCTTGTCTTTAAGTTTTCAGCATCTTATTAATCAATTGGGCTTGCTACAATTGTTGATTAGCTATGGTTATGTCAGAGGCTAGATTTTTTTTTTCTTTTGGAGAAAGAGGAATCCACTTTGTTTTATAGTGACTAGCATGCAAAAACTTTGGGGGGCATTGCTGCCATTTCCCTTTGGACACAATTTTAAGCATAATTTCTTTCCATTCTGTTTTCATACAGCATATCCAGCCCCATCTTGGCTACCACTTATCTCTTTAAGTAAGCAGATATTTCACCATCCTCCCTCTCCCTCCTCCTCCTCCTCTTCCATTCTCTCTGCACAATGCAACTGATACAATGAAAATTGCTCGTGAAGCTTCCTATTCAGTGGTGGGTTCCTACCGGTGCGGTCCACTCTATAGCACTGGTAGCGGCCTGCTGGTGACGTCACAGTACCGGTGCAGTCGGTTGCCGGTGCCTGGGCGCCGCCATTTTTTTAAAAAAAATTCTTCTGCGCATGCCCAGAAACTTGACAATTAAGTCTTTCCCCGTCCCTTCGCTTGAAAATAATAAGAAGCTCGCATTTGACACTTTTCCTTCGCTTTTGTCTAAAGCTTCCCAAAGTGGGCATTTTCCAAAAGCTTAACCTTTTATACTGTTAATTTTATACAGTTTTATACTGTTATTCTTTAGACGAAAACATTGAGGTTAAAAGATACTGTTCTTTTAACAGTCCTCAATATTTTCGTCTAAGGAATCCATGACTGAAACCAAAAATGCTGTATGAGACTTGCTTGTTTTTAACTATAGCAGGGGTAGGCAAAGTTGGCTCTTCTATGACTCATGGACTTCAACTCCCAGAATTCCTAAGCTAGCATGATTGACTCAGAAATTCTGGGAGTTGAAGTCCACGAGTCATAGAAGAGCCAACTTTGCCTACCCCTGAACTATAGCATTTTCTGCATATAAAGGTTGCTGTGTTGCCATGGTGTAACATACACTTTGTATGCAAAGCTTTTCATGTAAAGTATAAAATAGCAAAAATAGTAGTAACATCTCTCTGAAATAACTAATATATGACCGACAAGCCACGCCCACCCAGTCACATGGCTGGCAAGTCACACCCACAAAATAACCACGCCCACAGAGTGGTAGTAAAAAAATTGGGAACCCGCCCCTGTTCCTATTGCTTGAGGAAGTGGGAGCTGCAAACAAAGTGTTGGGCAGACTGAGAATAATGTTGTTTGTTTGATTCTTTCGCATAATTTATTTTGCTGGTAGTCACTGAGAGGAGCCGAGCTGATTACAAAGGGCTCTGAAGCTGCCTTGCTTTGAACATCGGTTATGTACTTGGCTTCTTTGCTCTCCACTCACAGGCAACTCTGTGCTGATATTTACTGTATCTAAGCATTGGACATCAGTTCATAAACCTGTGTTTATATATTTAATATATATAAGGTTCCATTCTTAAGATGAAAAGAATATCCTAGAAAAATATTTTTCTACTCTTCTCATCTTTCCTACTACCTTCTCCTATTGGTATCTTATGATTTATCACTTGTTGTTTGTAATCTTTTGATTTATGATCTATGACTTACCAATTTGTTTTTGTATGTACACTGAAAGCTTATGCACTGGTGATAAATTCCTTGTGTATCCAATCACACTTGGCCAAAAAAGAATATTCCTATTCCTATGAAAGCTGAAATTCTGAGAGAAATTATTTGAAATTCAGTTGAGTTCAAAAGGAACAGAGACAATTGTTTTTTCAGCCTCCAATATGACCTCAGATAATCCACATTATATGACATCGTAATGTTGTGATGGTCATAAAGAGTTATTATTGGCTCCAGTCAAAGGTTGTATATATTGTATTTCATTGCTACTTAACTCCAGCCTTTCCCTTTTTTATTTATAGCTCCGTGGGTACCAAATAAATAAGGAATTACATTTTATCCATCTCATAATACATGAAAATTATGCCAACCTTTCACAACTTGATACTTTACATAGATGTCAGATTATAACTCCTAACATCTCTCATCAGGACAGAAAGAATTAGACTGAAGGAGGCTGCCTAAATGTCATCATACAATGTGTTAATCTTTACAGTGTCACAATATTCTTTCTTTTTAATATAATGTATTAAAATGAGGGAAATGGACAGTTTAGAAATATGAAATATAAATAAATACATAAACTGTCCAGTGACCTGCAGGAACATAAATAGAAGCAAAAGCAATTCAATCTCAAAACATATCTGAAAAGGAATTATTATTAAAAGTTAAGCTTTACAAAACAATCAAGTACCCAACGTATTTCATTTGGTGAGATGCTTTTTCAAAGTAACCCATTTCAACATAATTTAATCTTCTGAAAGAGTAGAACCTTCATTCAGTCACTCTAAAGCAGGGGTGTCAAGCTCGATTTCATTGAGGGCCATATCAAGGTTGTGTTTGACTTCGGGGGGCAGGGTGGGTGTGGCCATGGGGCATGGCCAGCATGATGTTACTCATGACAGGGGCGCCTGTGGCGGCCCGAGCGCTCTGACAGCGAAAACCGGTTCCTGGGCCCCGTTTTCAGCCACGATGGCCTCCTGCAGCCCTCTGCCAGCAAAAACTGAGCTCGGGGGGTGGGTGGGTTGTGTCACTTAGTGAATATTGTCAGTTGTATGTCTATGCAGGGTGATGCACCCCTATCCTAATATTATGGTATATTCCAATACAGGCAGAACACATGATATGATCTTGTACTCATGTCCACATTCCTGATCCACCATTAATCACTTTCTGACTTGGCTCTTGACCGGAACGGTCGCGTTTACTTAGCAAAAATGTAATTATTCAGAATTTATTGTTTTTGTACCGAAATAAATATTTCTATTAGACTTTTAATCTCGGCTTTATTTCTAACTGTCTGAATTCCAAGCAAAGATCCAAATCGCCTCTATGAGATTTATTCTCATCCCTCAACAGCCTGAGCTCCATTTTTGCTGGCAGAGGGCTGCAGGAGGCTGTTGTGGCCGTTGCGAGCTCCGTTTTCACTGGCAGAGGCACCGCAGGCCGGTCCTTTGCTGTTTCCAGAGCGGCCCCGCGTGCCAGATCTAAACACCCCACGGGCCATGTTCAGCCCACAGGCCTTGAGTTTGACACCCCTGCTCTGAAGGATGTTCTTTCCAATTATATATTGGACATTTTACATCTTCAGAAGGACTATATTTTGATAGGGATTCATTTATCAGAACCATTCAAAGATTAAACCATTTTGTGTCTAATGCAATTACACAAGAGCTCTGATTACACTATGCTTGATTAAAACTGACACCAGCTCTCAAGAGTTACAGTACTGATACAAGTTACACATTTAACTTCTAACTGGTCTTCAATTACAGCATCCCTATAGGGTAACAGTTATCTTCTTCTAACCTCTATAAGCTGCTTTGTTTTTTAGGAAGCCAGAATTGAGATCCAACATTTAGATTTACCATGTGCTTCTTTCTGCTACCTAGCCTAAAATAGTGAATACACTTTAAAAGTCCCAGATTTGGTGCAGATTACCATTGCTAAAATGCCTCTTTTACTGTCTTTACAGTAAAACCAGTTCTAGTTTGGTCCTTGGAAAGTTTATTTACAGATTGGCTTTCCCCAGTCTGGTGCCCTCTAGGCATGTTGGACCACATCCTATAAAGATGGATAGATGGGAAGACCGCTATAGAACACAATGTCAGGTGTGAAGTTTTGCTCTCAGTCCCATTAGGCTGGGGCATTGAGAGCTTTATAGCTCATACCTTGAAGCACTAACTGGCAAACTGGTTCTATTGGCCATACATTCATTATTTGCATCACGGTCACAGATATATACTGAATGCAGCTCCCTTCAAATAAGTGAATGAGCTGAATGGATAAGTATACTATACCAACAATACAGTTCCCACCTCATGTCTTATTCCCAAGATTATTTCTTTCATTTAATTTAAACTCAAGCTCTAGTGATATGTAAAGCTTTATTTCCAGAGAGTTGCTCTCTTGCCAAGAGTTGTTACTTGTTCCCCAAAGTTTTGCATCCCAAATGCTGAATTGATACTATGCATCTATTAAGCCATGGGGCTCTATTTTCAAAGAGGTAAATATGTCACAGGTTGCCCTGGTATTTTCCATTCTTAAATGGTCACAAACCAGGGGTGAAATGCTCCCGGTTCGGTCAGTCGTCGTAGAGCCGATAGAGCCGATAGGGATCACAGCATGAGGCATCCCCCGCCCACTTCCCCCACCTGCCTGGACACCGCCATTTGGGTTCTTTTACCCTCTGTGCATGCACAGAATGCTTTGCACATGTGCAGAGGGTAAAAGAACCCAAATGGGTGGGCTTCCCCCACCCAGGCGGGTGGGGGAAGCAGGCAGGTAAAGCCTCACGCTGCTATCGCTATCGGCTCTATCAACTCTATGATGACTGACTGGCCCGCCCGAACCGGGAGCATTTCACCCCTGTACTGGACAACTGTAATTAGTAACAATGCAAATTAACTATTCCTTGTAAGGCAGGAGTGGGTTCTAATTTTTTTTTACTACTGGTTCTGTGGGCATGGCTTATTTTGTGTGTGTGGTTTGATGGTCATATGACTGAGTAGGCGTGGTCAACTTGACATCACTCAGGTCCACGCCCACTCATATGACCCCCACCAAGCCATGCCCACAGGAAAAGGTAGGAAAATTTCCCCTCCTTTAGCGGCCCTGCCCTGCCCCATCTCCTGCCCCATCTGCCACCCCCAAATTGCACCCCACTGCGAGACACGTGGAGACTGGCAGCTCTGTCGCGTCTCTCAGCCGTTGCGTGCAGGGAAAAACCTTGCAAAGTAAAGAAAAACTTCTTGTGGCACTCACGAGAAGTTTTTCTTTACTTTGCAAGGTTTTTCCCTGCAAGCAATGGCTGAGAGACGACCCAGAGCTGCCAGTCTCTGGTAAGATGCACATCTCGCGGCCCTCCCACCCTTTCTGCAACCCCCAAATTGTGCCCCATTGCGAGACGCACATCTTTGTGGCCCAGATCTAAGTACTCCGTGGGCCAGATCTGGCTCCCAGGCCTTGAGTTTGACACCCCTGTTGTAGAAAGTACATTCTTGTAAAGTGCTGTGTTCTGATTTCACAGTGTTTAATAGAAGTATATCAAATTTCTTGCAAATATTTGTTTTATATTAACAAACTCATTCCTTGAAAAAAATGTTTTGTTTAATTGCTCATGAAATAATACAGGGAGGTATAATAAAGGGGAAATGAAATAGAAATTGGTATCGAATGGAAGCGTTGGCAAGTTGGTAAGAACTCAGGTTCTTATCTCAGTGTTAGTGTAATTCAGTCATTTTCTACAAATAAACAAAGTCTCTGTCCATAATTAAGGTCTAGTATTGTAGCAAAATAGTGCCTTCCATATGTACTGGATTTTATCTTAATTCATTCCCAGCCATGCAGGTTCAACAGGCATCATTGCAATGGAAAAATTCAGTGTACCATGACATATTAAATTTTTTTACAATTTGGTATCCCTAAAGCTTCAGTTAATGAGGCTATGATTAGACTATTATAGTCTAGCAAATAACTTACAGTATTTTGTTTTCTACCAGGAAAACTGCCAGGATGCCATCAGCAGGATCTCAGTTTGACTCATATTTTATATTCCACTTATTTTAATGGGATACTTGAGGCTGCAATTACATTTGGATCATGCCCATAGAATATTGCATACTGTATCTATTTTTGTACATTATAGCTATTTAGACCAGCAAACATTTAATAGCTTGAGGGATTATTATGCTTTATTTTCATTTAAGAGTGAAAATTTTGTCTAGAAATTTTATCTTTGTGGCTTTTATAACATTTCCCTCACCCGCATGAAATTCCTAAGCTGTCAATCTACTTGTTACCTCAGCAGGAGTCAAATGTCTAATTCAGGGTGATCTCTCTCTCTTTTTTTTTTTTTGGCTGCCAATAATGCAAATTCGTCATATAGAATTCATTTGTTGCTATATATATTGTTTTTAGATGAAGAGTGCAAAGCATTGCACATGTTAGCAATGAAAATTTTCTGTCAAAGAATTACTTGCCAACTCCCACCTCTATAGGAAACTGCAGTACATTAGCACTGTTTTTTATCATGTCTTTCCAAACTATAGAAAGCTTCTTTTTCCCAAATGGAACCAACACAGCAGTGGTTGTGTCATCTATAAAGCCTATCAAATAATAATGCAGTACATTACATGGTGTTTAAGATAATGAGACTGAGAGAGGTCACCCCCACCCACCCCAGTTTCCTGTGCTGTTCTTGAAGATCTTCCCACATTAAAGTACAATCAGGGGAGCACTTACATCTCTTCCTCTTTTATGAGTCACTTTTAGTCATTCTCAAAGACTCAAATGAGTTCTGGTGAAACAAAAAATTGCTATGTGTGTGGATAATTCAATTTCTTTGTTTCCCTTATAAACAATAACTCCATCTCATATTTTCTTCTGTATTCCTTTCACGTGATTCCATGTTTGTCTTGGGTTGTTTCAATATCACATCTTTCCAGGTATCTTCAAATTGAGAAAAGCTTATATTGTTCCCATCTTTTTCTAAGGTCTTAAATGTTAAAATTACAGCAAATAGATCTTATTGGCAGCAGCTTGACTTGGCTCTCCAGCGAAGATCTTGTTGCTCATATGGATGAAGACAGTTCCTCAAATTACTTGGTCCTAAATATTTAGATCTTTTTAGCTGAGCAGCAAATTGTTTTCAAGAACTCATGGCACCACAATTCTTGGGTATACCATGTAGTGCAGCTGAACTTCCACACAGGGCATCCCTGTTTTTGTCCTAATCCTTGAACATCATAGAGATCCAAAGAATCCTAGCATGTCAACAAGAACAGAAGTAAAATACTGTATGTCTATGACAGTGATGGGTTCTAAATCCCATTGCTACCAGTTTGTGCGCGCGCACAAGTGCGCACAATGCTTCTGCACATGCACAGAAGCGTCCGGGGGGGTGGGCGGAGCCTCCCACCACCACTGCTACCGGTCCATAGAACCAGACCGGACCGGTAGCAACCCACCACTGGTCTATGATCATGTGTAGTGCTTTTATACAAGAAACACTGTGCACATGCTATTTGTTCCTCCTTTGGTATATTTCCTAGCTTTTTCACTTGCCAGCTACATCCTCTTTGAATGTAGCTGTTTGATTTGTGAAAGCCATCTATTGCTACTAACTCCAAGCACAAAGGCTGGATTGTCTGTTGTTGCAAGTCATATCTCTATATGCTCCCACTTTGGGTAATTGCTGCATTTGAATTCTATTTCAGGTAATGTGTGTGACCCACGTGAAAGATGCCGCAGCCCATTAAGGAAAGCCAAACTAGCTATTTGGGATTAAAATGCTATCTAGGGCAAATTGTTCTATTCTGGCAATGGGTCACCATGGACAGCAAATCAGTCCATACCCCCAGCGCTTTGGAATATATATTTTGGCAGCTTATCACTGAGTTGCACTCTTGAAACAAGGATGCTTTTAAGCAAATTAGCAAATTGTATGTGAGAATAGCTTTTCTGATGGGAAATCTATTTTGTGGTGACTTACACCTTTGGGAATGAGAATCTGACAAATATAATACTAGATAAGTTTCGCTGTAACACATTTTCAAAACAAACAAACTTTACTGTTTTTCTTTTCTTTTTTGGAAGATTCTTTGTCATCAAGATCTGGTCATCAAAATTTGACCCCTTGCCTTGATTAAAAGTTGGCTTTATCCACTTTTGGTTGTCATGTTTACATTTCATTAGCCAAAGTGTTTGAAAGATGTGCTTGTCAACAGACAAGAAGATGGAAGTCTAGAAACTGGACAAGCCTCTTGGTAACCAGAGCAAACGTCAGACATAAGGGTGGGCTCAGCATTAATCTCAGGGCACATGCCAGTTGAAGCTCAGACAAATTGCAAAACTTGACCTGGCACAAGCGTACCAGCAACTACCTGTGGACGCAGTCACAGCAGAAGCCCAAACAATAGTTACACATAGGGGGGGCTTTTAAATGCAACTGTCTGCAATTTGGGGTCAGCGTGGCCCCAGGACTGTTCCAAAGTATGATGGAACGATTGCTACACAGCATCCCTGGCGTTGTTCCCTATTTTGATGACGTCCTCGTCTCAGGGGACTCAGAGGAACAATTACTATCCCGGCTGCGAGAAGTGCTAGGGCGATTCCAAGAGAGGGGGCTTAAAGTTCGAAGGGACAAATGCAAGATTGGGATCACCAGCATAGAGTTCCTGGGATTCCTGATAGACGGGTCCAGTATTTGCCCCACAAACACCAAAATAAAAGCCATCAAAGAGGTACCGACCCCTAAGAACAAGGCAGAGTTGCAAGCATTCCTGGGCTTACTCAACTTCTATGCCATTTTTTTGAAACAGAAGGCGACCGTCACTGAGCCTCTTCATAAGCTCCTGGGGAAGACAACCATGTGGGCATGGGGACAAAGAGAGGCCAACGCTTTTGCTGCCGTTAAGGACTTGCTTTCATCAAACAGCGTCCTCATGCAGTACAGCGAGACCCTCCCCCTACTGTTAACGTGTGACGCTTCGCCTTTTGGAGTGGGGGCGGTCCTCAGCCACAAACAACCCAACAGCTCAGAAGCCCCCATCGCCTTTTATTCTAAAACCTTATCACCGGCTGAGCAGAATTACAGCCAACTGGACAAGGAAGCACTTGCAGCAGTGACCGGCATCAAGTGCTTCCATGAATATCTTTACAGCCGGAAATTTGAACTTGTCACAGACCACAAGCCTCTATTGGGTCTACTTGCAGGCAATCAACAAACGCCTCAAATTATGCCCCCCCGCCTAACCCGCTAGTCCATCTTCCTATCAGGGTACAGCTACAAGCTAACCCACAGACCAGGAAAGAGCACTGGACACGCAGATGCACTCAGCCGCTGCCCAGCACCCAACTTCGTGGAAGACCCCGCACCTGTGGCCGAAATCTTGCTGGTCGACATAGAACAAACCAGCCCCATCACATCTCAAGACAACGCGGAACATACGGCGAAAGACAAGGTGCTGTCTAAAGTTATGAACTGGGTGTTGAGGGGATGGCAACAGGAGGAAGAAGGGGAAGAATTTAAAATGTTTAAAACCAAACAGACTGAACGATCTGTGCTTAAGGGCTGCCTGTTGTGGGGGGAGCGAGTTGTTATTCCCCAGAGCCTGCGGAGAAGAGTAATAAGGACACTCCACATAGGACACCCTGGAATTGTGCACATGAAATCACTAGCAAGGAGCTACCTGTGGTGGCCTAAATTAGATCAAGACATTACAGAGTGGGTGGCGACTTGCCTACCATGCCAGGAAACTTGGCCGGCTCCACCATGGACCACTCCATTCGAATGGGAGACTCCAAAAGGCCTGTGGTCAAGAGTCCACATAGACTTCACGGGGTGTATGGCAGGGCAAACATTCCTGATAGTGGTGGATGCCTATTCTAAATGGCTGGAAGTGGTCAACATGCATTCATCAACGACTGAAGCCACCATAAGAGCCTTAAGGAAGCTGTTCACGACCCATGGCCTGCCAGATGTCTTCATATCGGACAACAGCCCACAGCTGACAGCCTAGCACATGGAATCGTTCCTGGCCGATCTCGGCATAAGGCATGTGTTCATCTTGCCATTCAGTCTGGCTAGCAATGGCCAAGCGGAGAGAATGGTGAGAATGACCAAAGAGACCTTAACTAGAATGGGCCCAGGGAATTGGTAGGAACGGATTGACCAGTTCTTGTTGGCACAGCACATCACCCCGTGTGCAGCCACTAACCAGAGCCCTGCAAAAATGTTAATGGGATGGAAACTGAGGCCCCCAATGGACCTATAATCCAGAGACACCACTGGAGTACCACAAACCAACAAGGACACTGTCTATGGGTGATTTAATTTTTGCACAAAACTTTGCAGGTGAACCCAAGTGGGTGAGTGCCACTATAATTGAAATCACCAGTCCCAAATCCTATAAAGTAAAGTTGGATGACTGTCGAGAGTGGCAAAGGCATATCAACCAACTCAGAAGCAGGTTGGGAGATTCCTGGCTTTGCCAACCCAAGACCCCAACGACAGCCGAAGCCTCAGCGGGAAACCAGGAGCAATGCAAGTCTCCACCTCGCAGGCCATCCAATACCAGTTATCAAGAAGACCACTGCGAGAACCAGGCCCTAGCTGAAAGACACCAAGAAACCCTAGTCTCAAGCCCGGAGAGGGATCGCGAACACCTACCTGCCACCGCCGGAGTCCAGTGAAGTCATCCGGGACCGGAGAATGACAACGCAGAGACTTCAGCCACCACGTCTGGAGGCCAGTTCCAGATTTTTCCACACACCGGAGAAGGAGAAGCAACAGGCATGTCCGCTCCAGTCGAAGACTTCCGAGGAACTGAATCGCGCAGGCCCAGTAGGACTATCAGGCGCCCTGTTTACTTACGGGACTACGGGACTTGCTTAAGTTCCTGATTGGACATTCCAGAAACTAAGAGGGGAGGGGTATTATGTACTGATGTACGGAGCATGGATTTGCATAGCCGCTGCTGATTGGCTAATCTAGCAGTGGGAGAAATAAACTGCTGTCAATGGCTAGCAGGCTTCAGGGAAGCCCTTAAAAGTGGCTTCCCTGCAGCCTGCCAGCAGTCCATATTAGTTCTAGCTAATAGACAACAAAGGTGCTGAACTGTTCCTGTGCCTCACCTCTTCATTTACGCGTGAATCTAACTCTACCTATCTATCTATTTCTCCATTGCTTTGATCTACTTGAAATTAGTGGCCCAGAAAATGAAGAAATATAAAATGAAGAATTAAACTGGTATGTATTACTTTTATTTTACAATTCAATCATTTCAAATGCCTTGCATAAAACCCCGGACAACTGCACCATGCTCCTTATTCAGAGGCCCTCCTTTTCAGCAAATGTAGGATTTGTACAAGTGTTAGCAGTGACGTTGTTGACCACCCCATCATGCCATCTGGAAGAGTGGAAAGGCATGTGTTTACCAGTAAATATCAGAAGACGATTGTTGGAGGCAGGAGGTGTGACTCAGTAAGTGCTACACATGGGTGCAAGTTAATATCAACTAGCAGCTGCTACCCATTTGGTACTGTACTGTATACTTTCCCTCCCTATATAGTTTGTATCAGGGCAGGGCCCACACAGATAATGCTGAAGGTATAAATTTGGGGCTCCCCTACTACATATTTTCTTAGTAATAACCTTGTCAGGCTACAGCATCAGGCACCAAGAAAATCTATGGTCACTGTGAAGTTCACACAATGCTTCAAAACAATCCTTCAAGAATTAGCATGACAAGTGGTTTCCCAACTTCAGGTGCCAGATAACTTCAGTGCCAGTGAATCTACAACCAGCCACCTTGTCAAAACTTCCACAAATCTGATGCTTGCTCACTACTCCTTGCAAATAGTTTTAAATAAAGTTGGCTTTCCTTCAAATACGCACATGCACATATCTAATTTCCCTGCAGAGACTGGGGTAGTTCCAGACACTCATCTTACCTTGACGTGCAAGAATTTAGAAAGGAATGAATGGATATCATCCGACTTTGCTTGATCAGAACTCTGAGAACTCTGGATTTTCCATACCAGGAGTAAATTATTATAACTTGATCTCCAAGATAGAATTTCTTGCTTGCAACCTGCAAACAAGAGGACATATGCAGAATGCAACCTAGAACTAAGGAGAAATTTCCTGAAAGTTAGAACAATTAATCAGTGGAACAACTTGCCTTCAAAAGTTGTGGGTGCTCCAACACTGGCGATTTTAAAGAAGAGATTGGACAATCATTTGTCTGAAATGATATAGGATTTTCTGCTTGAGCAGAGGATTGGACTAGAACAGTAGTTCTTAACCTTCCTAATGCCGCGCCCCGCGCCCTGCAAAGCGTTCTGCGCATGCGCAAAGGGTAAAAGAACCCAAATTGCAGTGTCCGGGTGAAGTCTCTCGACCCCTGTGAAAGGGTCGTTCGACCCCCAAAGGGGTCGCGACCCCCAGGTTGAGAACCGCTGGACTAGAAGATCTACAAGGCCCCTTCCAATTCTGTTATTCTGTTAGAATCTTGATTGTCATGGCATCCTCTTTATCATGTCCAAATCACATGCCAACAGCTCTACTATCTTGCTCTTGTGAAATTACATTTCCCCCCCATTTCTAGAATTAGAAAGACAGTTGTATTTGAGAACCTGCATTGAAAAGTAAAGTTCCTCTCCCTCCCACTGTCATACTTAGCACAATGGAGCGGATATCCCTACCGTATTTATGTGGATGAAGTAAATCAGTCTCTCATTCTCATAAAACCAAAATCCAGCAAAATGATTATGACTAAAAAAAATTGTCACTTATAATAAAGCATAGCCCCTGTCTCTGTTTTAGCCTTTGCCCTAGTAGTGATCCTCTTGAAACAGCAAAAGTAATGGTTTGAGGAAAAATCTAGATTTCTGTAATCATGCCTTATTTGAAATCACTTACTCTATGAGATTTACTTATGCATTGGTAAACTTGTTAGGTCTCAGGAATTAAACAGCATCAGGTCTGCTTCATATTCAGTTGAGAGTCTCTCGGGAAATCCAAGGACTGTAGGCTAGACCAGGAAATAAAACAACTCAGAAGAATGCAAAGGGAAACCCTATCAGTGCTGCTGCCAAAAAATTTACATGGATCCATGAAGTTACTAGAAGTTACCTGAGTCAACAAAGTATTTGTTTTCTGTAAAATTATTTTAGCAGAATTTTTTTGGGAAAGACGTGAATTAGTGCCTACCTATAACAATTAATCCATTAGCTCCTCTTCTATAATGTTTATGTGAAATGTTTCTCTTGCAAAGACCTTGCACTTTTTGTTGTGATAGTTAATTAGAGCTACTTGCCTTATATTAGAGCTACTTGCCTTACATTGAGAAATGTGGCATTAGGGATATGATTGTTGTGTTTAGGGTAAATGGCAAAAGATTGCAGCAGTCTAAAGTAGAAATGGGCAATGTTATATAGATAAAGGTTTCATCATGCTTGATCATTGGCCATGTTGGGTAGGAGAAGCTGGAATTTAACAATACAAGGACAAGTAGTCCTTATGTAGCAATTGCCTTATTTAGGAACCATTCACAGTTAAGACTATGATGAAAAAGTAACATTATGACCAATCTTTTATGACCTTCACAGGTCTGTAAAACAAAGGAAAACTGAAGTAAGATCATAAACACAGTTGTGGTTTCATTTAAAAATTGCTTTGAGTAACAACTGAGTTTCCAGTCCCAATTGTCGTACCTAAGCAAGAACTACCAGTAGGCAGAGGGTCATATGTTGCTACAAAGACAAAGCAAAAAAACCAAAACAAAAACCTGAAAATGCTCACTGAAAAGAAACCATATCCAAGTGATACCATACGTGAACCAGAACAGTCCCATTTCAGACTCTGCAGTTTAATAAAATTAACCAGGAGTGACTGAAGAAATGTTCTGCTTTAACCCTTGAGAGCAACACTGAACAAACAGAGCCAGTGGTCTGATTCAAGGGGGGGGGGGTTTCTAACTTACTTTGCTGCTGGTTCGCTTCCTCCCGCGCCACGTGGCCGTGTCTTGTGGGCAAGCGTGCACTTTGTGCAATTGCACAATTGCTCATGCGCAGTGCCAAAAAATCCCAAAATAAATAAATAAATAAATAAAAAGCCAAAAACAAGATGGCGACCGCATGCACAGTGCTGGAAACTCAGCTTCTGCGCATGCTCACAAGGAAAAAAAGATGAAAAAAAATCAAAAAAATTCAAAAAAAAGATGGCGATGCCCATGGACTGGCACCGACTGAACTGGTTCCATGATGTCATCATGACATCACCAGTGGGTCACTACTGGTTCGGACGAATCGGTCCGAACCAGAAGGAACCCACCTCTGGTCCGATTCAGTATAACAAAAAGGAAATGAAACCTGTAAACCTATATCAGTCCTCCCCAACTTGATGGTTGCATTTGCTTTGGACCGAAGTCCCCTGGCCAGCATGGAATCATGGCTGAACATGGAAGGTGAACTGAAGAACAGTAGTACCATGCCAGTAATGTTGTCTAATGTTGTATACTGCATCTTCTCATCCCAGATTTATAATTGCTGAAATTAGGTTTTTATTCATGGTGAACTCCATGTATTATAATGAATTATAGAAGCCACAGTACTAAATACTCACCTGTGCAGCATAGTTGTGCACCTCTGATTTGTTGATGACCATGTTCTTGGGAGTTGGGAGGCCCTGGAGGATCTCTTACTGTCAGAACAGAGAATTTTCTTGATTATTTTAGACAGAGGTCTTCAAACTTAGCAACTTTAAGACTTGTGGACTTCAACTCCCAGAATTCTCCAGCCAGCATAGCTGGCTGGAGAATTCTGGGAGTTGAAGTCCGCAAGTCTTAAAGTTGCTAAGTTTGAAGACCTCTGATTTTAGACAAGATACTTCTGTTGGATCTATGTATGACTCAATACTTATCAAGGTCTCACAGATCAACGACTCTCTTCAATGTCTGTGTTGCATTTACAAGATTCTAAGAGTCCCAATCCTGAAAAAAAACTAATAAACTTGAGATGGGCTAATATGTGATATAATACTTTAATTTAGTATGCTTGGGATGTATTTGGTTCTTTTGTACACACCAATTACTTGAAAATAGTTTTGAGATACTGTTGAGATAATAGAACAGTAAGTAGAACTGTCTCTTCAAACCTCTGATATTAACCCATAAAAAAATATGACTTCGCAATGTGCTGATATATATCTAAAATCTTTGAGGCCAAGTATACAATAAATTCAATGGATTATCTCTGAGCAGCTTTTCAGCTGGTTGATTGAAAAGTTTGGAGAAGGGATATCATTCTTCTCCACTTGCCATATTTCCAGTTTAAGTTGCTCCTCTCCCCATGATTCCCCCCACCCCAAATTTAAAATTAAGGGGAAAGTATGTATTTTGACTTAATAAAGAAAACAATGGAAGGATCAATGTAAGAGAATATTTGTATCTCAGGGTAGAACTGTGGGGTCATTACCCAACTAGGTAACTGTCAGCGTTCCAATAAACACCCCCAACAAAACAAGACTCCGAGGCTAGAAGTTCCTCAAAGTTCCAATTTATTAGAGATGCCATGTTGGCAACATCTAGGTAAATCCAAATCTGAAAGCTTCCAGGTTTTCTCAACCCAAACGAAAGTTCAAGTCCCTGTCCAGCACCCACATGTCCATCACATGATCCAATCAGGCACCATCCTGATTGCCTCCCCGTCACTTCCTCGCAGCTGCCGGGCACAGTGGCCTTGACTTTCTGGAAAGAATGTTATTTAGACTACTACATATCACCTACTCCATATAATCCCCCATCCCATTTTCCCACAGTAGAAAATGTGGCAGGCCTGAATACAAAAAGGTAAAAGTTGGCTTCCAGGCCTGACAGTAACATCATCAATGCCCTGATGATGTTACCTAGTTGGATAATGAAATGCCTGCAAGAAAACAACCAAGCTCAGAGAGCACCAAGGACCCCACAATGTAAGGAATCATATAAAACTTAGAAATTACAAATAAAGCTTTAATCAGCCTTCTCTCTCATTCCCTCTCCCCAACAGAAACATTTCACTTCTCATTGCAAAATTTGCGTAGCCTATTTTGTTTATAAAGGCTTATATGGGAAGTATAGTTAACTACTTAGGCATATATCTTAAAATTGTGATGCATAAAAACAGCATGACATAGCTGTTCGAAAATTGTTTGGGAACCTTGAAGAATAGAACAGGTGAGAAGCAATATTAGATCCCAGGGATAGCTGCCTTTCTCAATATGGCACTCTCCAGAATGGACTTTCAATTCTCAGAACAGCTGAGAAGGATGGAGAGGAAGGGGAAGGGAAAGTTATGGAAGGATGATATATAACGTAAAAGAAGCAAATTAAATACCATCTGATGGCAGCTTAAAACATTAGTGCAATAAGCATTTGGGGAGGAGTATTTGTGAGTGCATGGGAGTTTTCTCATTAATGTAGGTGTACATGACTGATTTTAATGATTTCAGAGAAACTGTCGTAAACAAAGTGGACCAAGAACCTGCTGATATTTTTCTAGAAGAGCAGCTGAATAATAACAATAGTAACTGGACAAATTCCTTGTTACATCATGCATTGATAGCTTCTTTGTGGACCTAGGCAAGCGCAACAGACAAAGGCTTTCATGTATCAGTTATCTTTATAATCAAGGAGGTGCAGGAGGGTTTCATGAGGGTTCTTACAAGGACTCTTGGCATATTTACCTTTCCCAGAAAAACCCTGCATTTCTGTCCAGAATACTCTTGTGTCCAACACAGCCAAAATGCAAAACCTCTTATCTTCTTAGTGAAGTGGATGTCCTTGTTAAACATCGTGCCAAAATGTATTACACAATAGGTTAGATAATTGTAAATTGAACCAGATTTCTACCTAAGAGTACTTTCCAAAATAGTTTATAAGTAAAATCCACATGAATAAGCTATTTAAATAGGAAATATACTGTATTGCTATGGAAGGGATAAATTCTGTTCTTGACCCTTCCAATTCAGACCAACTCCACACTCTTCCTCCATAGGGAAAGACAGAGCAGAAAGAATTGTTAATATATATTTGAGGCTTGGTGATAAAGTTAAGGAATACAGTATGGAATAACATTTATAGTTGCCTTCAAAAATGCATCTTAATCCATGTTAAGATCTATACAAATGGTAAATCACTTTACTGTATCCGATATCCTCTTCTTCATTCTGATGAATGGTGCCTTTGAGTTCTTGATCTATCTCACCTTTTTGTCCTAGTATAGCCTAAAAGCAGAATTCCTCATTACTTGTTTTCTTTCAAGTGTAGGCGCCAAAGATTGGACCTTGTCTATATAAGATATAATTGATCTTTCCCCAAACTGAATTTCCATATTCAGCAGAAACATCTGGTATTAGATGCTGAAACTGAACAAATATAAGGAGCCATCATAATCATACTTTGCTTTTATCATCAGCCTGTGCTCATCAGGGATAGATTGCTTCTATACACAGAGTACAAAAGTCATAGCCAATGGCCATTGATGAATCTACTCTCTTTTGAAATTATTCAAGTCTTTCTGCAACTCAGTATCATCATAAGTTGTTTCACTGAGATCTAACTGGCTGTTGGCAAAAAAAAAACCCACCTAGATGATTCTTGGTTTGAGCAAACAAGAGGTCCCTTTGCAATAAATCAGCTGCAGTATACACGCACATATAATTGTTCAATAACGCAGGAATAAAATTCTACTGGAACTAAAACAGAGTCTACAAAGATATAAGGATGTAGAAGTTTACTTGCATTTATTTTCACTTACACAGAATTTAGAGACACAGGTGAGTTATCCATCCCACCCATCCACTCCCTGCTTCCAGTTGTTGGTCTGCTCTGTAATTATTACAAAGGAGATAACTGTTTAAATGAATATTTGACATACCCACAGCAGTCATAAAGGAATCTGGCTCACCTTCTGCAAGAACCCCACACTCTTCTCGTAACCCTCTTCCTTTGATTGACCAAACAAAGGGGTTGAGAGAAGGTGGATTTTTACAAGCAGCCCATCACTGAATCTAAACAACTTTGCAGATAGACTGAATTAATTAGCCATATTTTTTTAAAAAAATCTTTCTTTTTATCCATTCTTTATTCTTCAGACTGCCATTGGTTAAAAAATTTTCCTGCACCCAATCTTTACCTATTGAATTAACTGAAATTTACTCTCTGGTAATTGCACTTAGAATCAGTATAGTAATGAGTTAGTTTATATGATGTAGTTAAAGATACTGAGAGAGGTGCAAGTTAACATTCAACGAAAATAAAAATAAAAAACCCAGTTTTGGTTACACTCGTCCAAATTGCTTCACCCACTTCCTTGAAAATATCCACTGGCACCGAGTGGAACAGGTGGGAACATCTAGAGGTTGCAACTTTGGTGGGACTGGACTGACATATCCTGCTCTGCATCAAGGGAAGAAGGGAGCATGTAGAAGGAGATGTTGCATTGTACTGATATAAATATACTGATATTCCTGCTAATCGCCGATGTGAATTGTTTCAGGATAAGGGGCAACTGCTTGGTATAAAACTTGATTCGTTTTTGCAATAAATCAAGTCAACAAGCTGAATGAGATGTGCAGTTAGAAGGAAGCTTCTTTAACGACCATGCATCTTACTTTGAAATTACAGTAAACATCCATGGGGCTGGGTTGTTTAAAGATCTTTCAACGATTGGGGGGAGGGTGGAAAAAAGGAGGGAGCAAAAAGATGGAGCAAAATCTCTGGAACAGGTTTTATGCTTCCTGACTGCCGTTGACTAAAACAGAGCTGGAAGCCCTGAAAGAAAAGGGAGGCGACGCAGGACGGAAAGGCAAAAGCTCTGCCTTAAGTTAAAAAGAGAAGAAGCGCGCGGGGAGCAGAAGCCCCGCGTTGGCAGCGCCCCACTGAGGCGGCGGGCGCTCAGAGTGGAAGGCGCTCTCGTCCGGAGGAGAAGCCAGGCTTTGCGGCAGCCGGAGGGGCCGTGAGGAGCAGCGCATCTCCGCCCGTTGCTCTCTCAGGTGCATCCCCAGCTCAGCTCTGACTCCGCCGCCGCCGCCGCCGCCCTGCCTCTTGGGCTCCGCGCTTCTTCAAGCCGCGGACGCTCGCCCGCTACTCGAAATTCTCCCGCCGCCGCCGCCCGAGGACCAGCCGAGCGTGCCCACCCGGGGGTCATGCCTGCGCCCGGCTGCCTCCGCCCCGCCTGCCTCCAGCTCGGCGGGTGAGGCAGCCTCCTCCTCCTCCTCTCCTCCCAGGTAAGGCTCCGGGAAGCGCCTTCCCTTTCCCCCCCTTTCCGCGAACGGGCGGTTGTTTTGTGGGACTGCGCTTCCCGACCAAGCCCGGAAAGTTTCCAGCGTCGTCCCTTCCCTCAAGTCTTTGCCGAGAGCCGCGCAGCTGTAGTTGGAGGACGGACCGCGGGGTGGGGAGGGGGGCAGCCGGGGGGGGCAAATGCGGGGAGGGCGGGGAGAGAGTTTCTTGCCCAGTCCCGGACGGAAGTTCGGCGGGCGGCGAGGCGCTTATCGCCTCGCCCTCAGGAGCCTTGAACGCGCGGGAAAGGTGGCTTTCACTTCCCGCCACGCTGAGGGACCTGAGGGCGAGCCCGGGCTGCCATTACCATGCAAGGTTAGTGGGCTTGTCGTTCCGAAACCGGGGCTATTGCCGGGTAAACCCGCTGGAACGGCTTGCCCTAAAATGCTGTTCCTGGGCGGGTTGCGCTGCATGCGGGGGAGGAGAGCCCCCTGCCGTTTCCTCGCCCGCCGCGGACGCTGGCCGCCTCTCGCACCTGGTGGAAGGGCTAGAAAGGCCGCCGCTGCCGCCTTCGGGGAGCCTGTGCACGACTCAGTAGGCGCTGGGCTCTAGCTGGAGACAAGCAGATGCCCGTCTCCTGGGAAGCAAGTCCGATATGTGTCCGTTTCAACCTTAACCCTAACCTTAGCTTAAAAGCTGAGCAAGGCGCTAGTCCCAGGTCTGGCAGTTACCTTTGTTGAGGAAAAACTCCATAAATCCAGTTTCTGAAGAAAAACCTTGGTTTGGGGGGATGGGGGGACTCTGTGGACTTCAAAAGGATATTGGAGTTCCTTGTGAGGTTAATTAGGGAGAGGATTACCCTCAGCCATCCCTTATGCTCTGTTGAAGAGGAAGGGATTTGAATCCAGAATTGGAAAGTTAGGGTCAAAGCATTGCCTCTGTTTAACACAAAGCTCGCTCTGTAGCTATGCTTGGTGATATTCAGCAGAAGCTCAGTTTCCCTCAAATCTGGACACGCCTCAGAAGGGTCGATTCTGGTCCCAATATTCCCAGCTGTTGCTGTTGTGCATTCTGGGCATTGCAGTCTTGACACCTCTGGAGAGCACCAGTTTGGGGAAGGCTTGTTTGCACCTGATGTACTGTACTTTAATTTATGCCATTATAATCTGACATTTTCTGGGTGTGCTGGGATCGAAATGATTAGAATTCCCTGCCAGACCCAACCTATGTTCAGGGTACCAGATTATGAAGAGCTGGTCTAATCTACAGTTCTCTAAATGATTAATAAGTCTCAAGGTATCAAAATAGTTAGTGATAGGGAAAGCCTGGAGTCAAAACACGTTGGATGAAGAAGCCACCTGAGAACAATTAAAAGTATGATAGGAAGACCTGAGGAGCCCCCAGCCTGCCAAACAGGAGCAAGAGCTTAAGTATAGGCAGAGCCCGCTTCTCTCTCTCAGCTTTGGGGTCTATTAACTATTGGATCACAATGGCAGCATTTCAGAAGTGATTCTTAAAAGCCTGTAAGTATATGTTTCGTAGTCTGCATCCGTCATTGCTTTTTGACCGCTAAATTGAATATAAAATTGAAAGCTTGGAAGAATAAACCTTTGGTCCCAGTTCCAACTTAGATTGGACCCTGAATATAAAATTAACACTGGCAAAACAAATATTCATTTTAAAAATGGATCTCTGCTGCTTTCTACCTGTCTTCAAGAACATCCATCCCTGCACACATAGGAGGGGAGACACTTCTGTTGCCTGGCATAACATAGCCCCTGTGTTGCAAGAGTCTCATATACCCCATTTTCCCCTCTCCTTCAGCTCATCCTGTGAAGCCTGAGCCAACCAAACTCTACCGTGTCCTGCTCTTCGGAAGCCTATCATGCTTCTGGGCATGAGATTGGATATCCTTCTAGGCTTGTTGCTGTGACACATTTCTAGCTGTTTCCTCCAGGCAGGCTAGTTTTGTCCCAGAGGTAGTTTTTGCCACTTTCCTCAGAGGCAACAGCTCTTTCTGGAGAATAGCTTTCTCCCTCCCTCGTTCCCTCTCATTACAGCAGGGCTAGAGATATCATCATATAAACTAGCATGGACTCCTTTGGAGTGTGTGTGTATGGGGGGGGGGAGACAATGCAGCAACTCAGGTGTAAAACCCTGGAAGGCTTTCCTTCTCTGACTCTGGGAAAATTGGCTTTATAACAGGCACTTCTTGCGATGGCCCTCCTGCCTCCCAGACTGCTTAGTAGAAGTGAATCCTTTCTTCCTTGCAAGAAAAGTCGTTCCCAGCTATGCTTTCATCTCTATGCCTGGGACTGATTTCTCATGCTGGTTTACTGGATTGTTGCATGCTGATTCATTAATTAATTGCAGCTTTAAAATGTGAAGTTCAAATCAAGTTTTGTTCAAACTGCTGTTCTAAAAAAAAGGGCGTTCCTTTTCATCTCCTAGGCAAGTCTTGTTATCTTCACATTTCCAAGTGTTTGTTTGTTATTTAACTGAGACATGCTTAGTGGAAACCTATTTGTTTTTCCTTTTTCTATCGACACCTAGTTTCATTTCAACTATTTGACTGGTTTGAGGAAAGACAATGAATTAAAAACCTGCACACTTGTAAATCCTAAATTGATTGTTCTAACTTTGCTAAGAGACTCAAAAATGCAGTCCTTTCAAAGGTTCATATTTTCAAGATGGAGGGAAATTATACAATTCTATTGGAGTAGGACATACAGCTTTGCAATACACCTATAGCCAATCCCAATTCAGAGTTGTAGGACACAAGTAGGTGAGCTCTGTTAACAGAAAGTGTTGAAAGAAGAGTCAGGGGCTATGTAGAATCGATGCTAGAGAAGAGAAGCAAGTAATAATTTGGTAAGAATGCATATAAGAAAGAAACTGTGGGTTGGGTACTAGAAGATGCCTAGGGATAACCTATCTCAGGTTTTTAGGTGGTAAGCATGGGATTAATATTTAAATTGAGACAATGGTGGGGTTATATAAAAAGGAATTACATAATCTCCTATAATCATATATAGGAAAAATGCTATAGTGGTCTACATAGATTTGTGTAAGGCTACAATAGTAATTTTTCTCAGTACACAAGGGATCTGCTGCATGCATTAATTGCCTTGTTTGTCTAGTTTAAATGGTGACAACGCTTCTGTAATTTTCGTGTAAAACCATATATATCAGCTGTCTCCAATCTGGCAATCTCCAGATTGTAACGCTCAGAATAAGCCTGAAGTGTCAGGCTGGAGAAGGTTGGTGTATACATCAAAAATGAATGTAAAAAGAGAAACTACATGAGATGCAATTTACATTCTGTGAAAAAGCCTAAAACAAACTCTTTAAAAACAAACATTTTTTTTGTTTCTGGTAACAGATAGGTTGTAGAATGCAGAATTGAACAGGGACTGCTTAACCTCTTCTCCATCTTCCTTCACCTTCCCTCCATAATATTATCTCCATCTGCTCTTCCTAGAACAGTTCCAAAGGCAAATTTGAAAAGGCAAATGTATGGAATTCAGCTAGAGTGGAAGAAGATGGGGACAAATACTTATTATTAGCTTATCCCTAAAAAATATTACCTACTTCCTTCTCCCTTTCTTTGCCATTTTCTAAAATTACATTACTTTGAAAAAATCTCATGTTCTTTTCCAGTCTTTTTCAATCATATGCTTCTAATATCCCTTGCTTCTGAAGTGTGTCTTTTGAGCATCTGGGAAATTATTTCCCCAGAGAGATGTTTTATGAGGACTTTTATAAGAGAAATATATGTTTGTCAGATTTTGCTTTATTCCCTCAACTTTTTCTTTTTTTAGAAAGAGGTTTTCAGAGGTTGCCTCTGAAGTTTACAGATCTGAGAGACATAGACATTTTGTTGAGTTAATGGACTAAGAACCATGAGTCAATCCAATATTTGTATTCCAAGACAACCTACATTTTAGAATAACCTGCATGCTCACGATAATATTTTTGGCATTTCCTCATCTCCAGAGTCACTGTTTCCACTATCTGAATTCAGAAGAGAAAGGGAAAAAGCTAGAACAGATTAGCCACAGTAGAGGAGCAACAAGATCTATAGATCAGGGGTCTCCAACCTTGACAACTTTAAGCCTGGAGGACTTCAACTCCCAGAGCCGAGGTGGCGCAGTGGTTAGAGTGCAGCATTGCAGGCTACTTCAGCTGACTGCTAGCTGCAGTTCAGCTGTTCACATCTCACGGACTCAAGGTTGATTCAGCCTTCCATCCTTCTGAGGTCCGTAAAATGAGGACCCAGATTATTGGGGGCAATATGCTGAACTCTGTAAACCGCTTAGAGAGGGCTGTAAAGCACTATGAAGCGGTATATAAGTCTAAGTGCTATTGCTATTGCTAATTGCTGGCTGGGGAATTCTGGGAGTTGAAGTCTGCCACGCTTAAAGTTGCCAAGGTTGGAGACCCCTGCTATAGATCACAGAGCCTTGCTTGGAGATTTCTTACCTATGCTGTTCTTAAGTAGAGCTCTTTGGATTTCAAGGGAAAAGGTTGCTTTGGAGCATGCAAGGGTGCTCACATATTCTTGTTGGTGATTCTTTAAATTAGCTGCAGCAGGTTTCCAAAAAGAGACATTTAATTGAAATAGTTGCTGGCAGGGATCGCATAGGTGTTTTTGTGCACTTTTTCTTCTCCAAACTCCAATTTTTCATAGCCCTAATCATTAAAACACCAAATATTCAAGATCTTGGGAGAAAGGAAGGGAATCAAAGCTCAAACGTGGAGAGTACTTTGGCATTTAATGCGATCAGATTGATCAGTACTTTTCACTGAAGCCAGTAGAATTTATAACTATGACTACCCATGTTATTTCAGCATTTGAGCTGAAATATCATATGAAATATTTATTTGGGAATTCTTCTATGCCGCCCTACTCCCTAAAGACTCCCTAGGGATGATAATCATATTCTTCAACCATTGATCGGTTGACAGAAAATAATGGCAAAAAAGTGACTGACAAATTGTGCAGTGAGAAGAAAAAAAGGAGACCAGATTTCAAATGAATGTTTTTTTTTAATTCAAAAAAGTTTTATTAGTACAAACTTACATAAGTAGTAGCAAAATATTAAATATAAAGTACAAACATTTTTGTTTTTTTCTCTCCCCCCCAAACCCACCCCCTTCCCTCCCCACCTCCCCCCCGGACTTCCCAGAGATAATACAGGGCATAATAATAAATTTAAATTGTTAATAAAAAAAGAAAGAAAAAAGGAAAAAAGAACACTATTTTTAAAAAACTTCAACTCCAAATTATACACTGCTAATATATCGCATTTGTATACAATAGTAAAGATACAAAAAAGAGAAAAGAAAAAAAAAGAAAGAAAGAAAGAGAAAACTCTTTAACAATACAAACAAACAAACCTCCTACCTCCTCCCTTCAGTCCTCTATCTTATACAAGGTAAATGTTACATAAGTAATAACTAAATATAAAATACACAAATCTTAAACTAATATTATTGACATTAAAAATAACCTCTAAGATAAAACTTAACTAAATGTTACATAAGTGATCATCAAATATTAAATTTCATCATGATATTAATAAGATAATATTATTCTAAATTAATTCACTAACTTCAATAAACAAAAAAAGAAAATGAAAGAAGAATAAACAAATCTTCAACAAACTATATATATCTAATATTATCAACATTAAAAATAACCTCAAAATTATATAAAACTTAACTAAATATTGCATAAGTAATCATTAGATAGGGAAAAGATAAAATACAATCATATTAGTCTCTATCCGTCCAATATATTTCAACATCACATCGTTTTGTATCTTGATAGTTCATCTTTTAATAGTTCAATAAATTCGAATTTGTCGAGTCGTCTCCCGTCTAATCCCAAACCTCCATCTCCTTTTCCCCAGCTATCTGATTCAGGCACTCCTTTTGGATTTTTGAATCTATTTCCTTTTGATCCATCAATGATGGCTTCCCCTCCTCCTCCTCTTTTATTTTCATACATCCTTCCTCTGGAATCTTGGATATATCAGCCTTTAGAACATTGACATAAAATTCAGTAGCTTTTTTTATCGTGTTGAGCCGGTATCTTTTTCCAGAAAATTTCACTGCTACTCCAACTGGCGCTTCCCATTTATATTGTAAATTTAATCTCTTAAATTCATCAATCAAAAAAGTATAGCTTTTTCTGGCTTTAAGCATTTTAGAGGGGATTTCTTTCCAAATCTTTAGTTCCTGACCATTCACCATAAGATTATTGTTAAACGTTGCTTGTATAATTCTGTTCCGTAGAGCTCTTGTGGTAAAATATATGACAATATCCCTTGGTAAATGCTTTTGTTTAGCGTACCACGAATTGATTCTGTATATTTTGTCGATTTGTGTAGCCAATTCCGCTTTAGAAATTCCAGACACCTGATCCAATATGTCAACCATCCTGCCTTTTAAATTTTCATATAATCCTTCTTTCAAACCTCTAATCCTTATAGCAACTTCCATGGATCTGAACTGAGTCATTAAGACCTCTTTTTCAAAATTTGCAATGTCATTTTGGATTTTATCTATGTAATTCACCGAAGTTGCCAAAGCTTGTTTATTTGTTTCAATACGTTCTGCCAAAACTTCAATATTTGTTGCTAAGCCTTTGCAAACCTCTAACACATCAAATCTTAGTTGTTGATTCATATTCTTCAAAGCAGCCTGCATTTTTTTGTCTATCTCACTTATTTTCTGGTTAAATTCCAAAGTAAGTTCATGTTTCATAATCTTTAAATTATTTAATAAATTTTCAGGTGTCAAAAGCTGTGGAGGTGTTAGCTCAGTGTTAAGTTGCATTTTAGAAATATATCCAGATGAATAGTCATTTCTTTTAGTCAAAACAATCTTTCCAGACTTTAAAGCCATTGGTGTTTCAAAAGAGTACAAAAAAGAAAGAAAGCCAGATGCCTGATTAAAGTTCTTTCCAGTTTAAAAATCAGATAGTCTTTTATTATTGGAAATATTTCTATTATAACTTTAATCCAGAGTTAGGAGACAGAGAGAGAAAAAACCATTTTTCCAAGTTAAAAGTTTCCATAAGAGAGAGAGAGGAAAAAAAAAAGCCTCTGGGAAAACGAAAGTCACTTTCACTTCTCAATCGCCATATTGTTACTCTGTTTCCTTTGTTCCCTTGCCGAAGTGAAAGCTTGCCCAGGAGTTGAAAAAAAAAGAAAAAAAGAGGTTTCAGTACTTGCCCATCTCACACCTGTTTCTCTCTGTCTGCTTCTGTAGTTTAAATATAATTATAAATCCCATTCTTGAAGCAGCGGCTGGTCACGACATCTAGCTCTGCAAAAGCAGAGGTTTCCTGATCTTCGGAGCTGGAGACAGGCTGCATGGGGAGCTCTCCCTTCGCGCCCTACCAGATGGCTCCTAGGGCGCTGGGGGGGCTCTACCCCACCTGTCAGGCTCTCATCTCTCCCCTTTGCCCGGGGAAGAGATTTCAAAGCCGCCAGACAGCTGTTCTGGCGGCTTTTAACAAAGATCGGAAAGGCGTCCAACGAGGGACGTCCGCGATGAAGTGCTCCAAACCGGAAGTCCCAGATTTCAAATGAATGTTATACACTTCCAAAGTGTCAAGCTTTAAGTGATTTTTGAGCTGGGTCAGATGCACTGAGATATATACAAATATTTTCAGACATGTGCATGGAAAACAGAGCCAAAGCAAGGCGGTTGTGTGGATTTGCCCTGTAATTCTCAGCAGGTGAACTATCCTCAGAGATCCTCTTTCTCAAGCAAACTGGCCAAACTTGATTTAGTTCTTCAACCTGTCTCCCTACATATGCCAGCTATCAGCTGGAGAGATCCTACTAACAATAATGAATAGGTCATGATGCTGCATGCACTGTGTTAAATAAACTAATCAGTCCAAAAAGCCATCCAAAGTGATGATGAATATTTTAAAATGCTGGCCAGTAGCTCCTTAAGCACTCAAGGGTTTTCTATGAAGAATATTTTTGTTCAAAAAGTTTGTACTAAGTTGCTAATATTGTTTCAAATGGTAAATAAATATGTTGTTTTCAGTTTAATGTTCTGGTACAAAATTTAGTTTAATGGGGCCGTCATAACTGAAAAGATAGAAAAACATAAACAAATAAAATAATAAACTTCTAGTTCAGCAAAAATGTGAATGTCTGAATTCCCAAAGGCAAAAAATCTAGGAAGAAGTGTGTTTGTTTAATTGGTGAGCTTGCACTTTTAAAATGTTCATTCAGTAATCCATGATTGCAGAAAGATTGAGAAATCCTCTCTAGAATACTGTCAGATGTTCAGTGCCTGCATTTCAGTCTTTTCCCTGGGGCCCAAGATAAAAAGAAAAAAAAAACCAAATACTTTGCAGTTCTGTCTGTAGAATTTCACATTTACTTGTTACAGCTTCCAAACCTAGTGGTAAAGGCTGTGTTTTGCATGCAAAAAGACTTAGAGGCAGTTGTTGACATTTCCTGTTACAAAGCAAGTAACAGATAAAGGAAAGAAGATCTCTTCCTAAATAGACATTACTGGCCTATATGAAGAAAGGGACTCTTTCTCTTCTGCATTTCAAGACATTTTGCTATTTTACTCAAAGATACATGTTTGTATACTCTTAATTTTACGACAGCAGCACTCCGTTGTTGCTTGAATTGATACTTCAGATAATGTTCATATGCTCCCGGTTCATTGATACTAATGAAATTGTTTCACACATTCAGCTGTAAATTGTATAAAATTATTAGAATTCATTCCAGTCAGAACTAGCCTTTACTCTGTAGAAATGTTTCCTGTGTCCTTATATTTCAAAGTAAGAGAAGCCAGAGGTTTGATAGTTTGGGCAGCTTGAAATCACACTGTTTCATATTCTGGAATTGAAAGCAGAAAATTATATAATGGTATCTTATGGATAAGTCCTCCTCTTGAAAGGATGACCTCTATCTAGTGCAATAGGAAAATCATAGAGTTTGGAGATATCTGCAAGGATGTCTAATCCATTCTGAATTGATACAAGGATTACCAACTTCACCATTCCTGATATGCAGCTGTTCGGTTCCTGCTTTAAAATCTCTTTTGGAGACCTTAGTTCCAAGAAAATGTCTATACGATATTGTCATAGCCTGTAGAGTTACAAAGTCACTCCCTCTTCCATACATGTGGAAAGGGTGTATTTTCCCCCTTTTCTTTGATTGGGGGAATTAATCACTTTGATGTAGTGGTTAAGGCATCAGGCTAATAGACCATGAGTTCTATTCCCATCTCAGCCATGAAAGCCGTCTGGGTGACTTGAAGGTTGGTCACACCATCTCTGCCCAACCCACATCACAGGATGGTTGCTGTGGGAAAATAGGAGGATGAAGGCGTGTTAGGCATGTTTGCTGCCTTCCGTTTAGAAAAATAATACAGGCAGGGTAAAAATAAATAGAATAAATAAATAAAATTATGACATCAATTAGCCATTTGGATATGACTAATCAGTAAAGTTTTACTGTATTTTATTTATTATATTTCAAAATACAGTGCTATTATAAAGTATCATATACACCCAATAAAACAGTGTACTATTATGTAAACATATTTCTTTTAATATCAAACAATATGGCAATAAAGAAAAACCCTATCATGCTATTTAATGTTCAGTAATGAGAACAAGAAAACCAGATTAGTGTAGTGATTAAGGCATTGGGCTAGAAACCAGAAGATTGTGAGTTCTAGTTCTGACTTATACACAAAACTAACTGGGTGACTTGGGGCAGTCCCTCTCCTTCAGCCATAGGAGGGAAGCAATGCAAAACACTTCTGAAAAACATTGCCAGGAAAACTTCAGGGACTTGTCCAAGCACTTTCTGAGAATCAGACGCAATTGATCAGAAGAAAAAATGAGAATAAGCCATTCATAAAAGTAAAGGGTTCTCTTTTTCCTTGAATGCTTCCATTTTCTTATATAAACTGATTAATGTCATTGCCTGAAATATCCAATTGGAATATTTTAGAGTTCTATATAATAATTAAAACAATCTTGAATCTAGTGCACTTGGGTTGTAGTATACAAAAAATGATCTACTGTATGTGTAGGTTTGTTGACTGGAAGAATAAATTATTTGATTAATTAGATATGTTATACTATAAGGTTTATTTTCATTGTACATCATTGAGGTCCTTGAGTGTCCTTTCTTTTCATTTATATTCCAGTTGGAACTGAACTCTGTATCATTCTCAGTGTCAATTTCTTTAGTAGGTTTATGCAACTATGGATGCATGTGAATTTCTCTACTCTCACTGAGATTTGCAAGTTATTCTGATTTAGTGTCATTTTTCAATCTCATTAGTTTCTCGTTCCATCTTCAGATTTCTACTGGAGTTGCTACATCAGACCAATCTAGACACCTTTCACACCTCTGTTCATATACTTTATCTGCATGTGCCTTTCTTATATTTACAATCTGTCAGATTTCCAGTTTTTATCTCTGAGCCAAATATGCCTAAGTAAATGTGTTTTTCAAGTAGGATTGTAGGCAGCAGTTTCAGATCCCTGAGCTTTTTTAACAATTATTATTTATTGATTTTCTTACACCTAAAGATTTGTTGGGTACTTCCTAGAAATAAGCAAAATAAGCGAAAAGTCTCACTCCGATAGTTACAGAAGCCATAGAGCAGAGGAGAAAATAAACAGAAAAAAGCTGAGGGGGGGGGAGAAGAACAAACTTCTTCCTCATAACAAACCATTATGATCTGGGTCACAGCATGGTTCAATATATAATTATACCTACACACGCACACGCACGTACACGCACACCTTCCAATATTCCCCCCTGATATACTACGATAAAACTACATTTGTCTCCTTGTCACCATACTTTCACCATATGTTTCATGTACTTGCCATTATATGTTGGCATATATTTAAATTGGAAAGGGGATTTAGTTACCTCCCTTTTATACATTGGAGCTGTTTGCTAGCAGCTGCCTTTTCTAGAACTGGAGATGAATAGGAAAGGAGACTTCTGAGAGTGGGGAGCTCTGCCATATTGAACATCAACTACCACTGTTTTTATTACAGTGTTGTTGTTATGAGAGACTTATCTGGGGTACTTACAACCCAGATTAGAAGTTCTAATGATCCCACACACAGTCATGTGACTGCACTGCAAGCACTTGACAACTGGACTTCCTTTATGACTATTTGCAATAGTCCTGTGATCTTGTGACAGTGTTTTACATTGCTTTTGCCAAACACCACCATTTGCTTCCAGTTTTCATGGAAGCAAAACCATGCCCACAATGAAAATCTGGTTTGCTTAATGTTTGTTGTGATCACTTTACGACTTACCATTTATTTAATGACTGCCACAAAAAAGTTTGTAAAATCAGGTTGGTCACTTTATCACCATCACAAGTTATGACCATTATGGGCAGACTCCATGACTGTTATAACTTGAGCACTAACTGTACAACTTCAAACATGGATTGTATTGGGATATTTTTCTACACAAGTTTTAGTGATGGATGTTGCTGCATCAGGCAGAAACAATTAGCATTCAGTTGACCAGGATAAAGCTTTATTTGGTTAAAATCATTGGATTCCAATGGATTATACTACATAAAAGCATTTCCCATAGTTGTAGGTCAGGGATGGCTAACCTTTTTGGTGCCGAGTGCCCAAAGCACATGTGCACCCCAAAATGCAATTCGAGTGGTCCATGCGCCTCGCCCCCCTCGCCCATTTTTGGCTTCCAGGTTGGTGCAGGCCTTCTAGGCCCAAAATGGGATGGGGGGGGCGCATGCGGGCAAAACCTCAAAATGCAATGTGAGCACCCCCCATACATGTGCCCGGCCCCTGCGCATGTGCATCCCCGCATGTGCCCCCCGCATGTGCAGCAGAGACCCGAAGACCAGCTGGCTGGTGGGAGATGTGTGCTCATGTGCGGTGGAGCTGGGCTGGGGTGATGGCTGGCGTGCCCGCAGAGAAGACTCTATGTGCCACCTGTGGCACGCATGCCATAGGTTCACCATCATGGTTGTATGGTAGGTCATGGCATAAGTGTACAGAAAATCTATTTGGTGATGTCAGTCTTTCCTATTATCTTCAGTCTGAGAAGTCTGATCATATTTGGTCATCGAATCAGAAACCATGGCATCGTCAAATTCAGTAATTGCTGCTTTTGTTAAATACAGAATGTTTATACTAGATTTATATTCTGCAACATTACTAGATGAAATATTGTACATATCCCTGCAATTCCATTTCTGGCACTATTTTAAAAACCAAGCAGATAAGCTTGCTTTCTTATATAAATATTTGCTCGGGGTAAAAACCTTACAACACTACAAAATGAGCTCATCATAATGTGAAATGGCAGACTGTACACTATATATCATCAGTGTTATAAAATATGAATTTATAAACAAGATACCATATTTTTCGGAGTATAAGATGCACCGAAGTATAAGACGCACCTTACTTTTGGGGGAGAAAAACAAGGGAAAAAGGCCTCTGCCTCCAAGCAATTTGCCAAACAGCAAACAGCACAGATGATATACACTGTTTGCTGTGTATTTCTGTGCATGTGTGCCTGACCCATAGAAATAGCAAAGAATTGGAGAAATGTACATTATGCCAAAAAGTTTTCTTAAATGTAGCCACACTAACTCTTCCCAATTATTTAAATAGATCTACTCCAAGGTAACTAAACTCTAATACTAAACAGGACACTGTTACATTTCATACTATACTTGTACAGAGCTGTTAAAATTAATTAAAATTTCTGGAAGTATACATTATTCTCTATTATTTAAAAGAAGATACAATAGCACTGGGCCTCTTCACAGCAAGCATTTATTTTAAAAAGCTTCTTTATTTTGTTAAGTTGTCTAGATTTACAGGGATCTCCAACGTTGGCAACTTTAAGACTTGTGGACTTCAACTCCCAGAATTCCACAGCCAGCAAAGCTAACAAAGCTGGCAGTTGAATTCTGGGAGTTGAAGTCCACAAGTCTTAAAGTTGCCAAGGTTGGAGACCCCTGGCTCTAGAACAATAATAAAGCAGTCTTTAAAAAATAAGTCTAATAATTTGAACATTCTACAAACATTTATAGTTATTCACTTACCCCCTTCCATCCAGTTCAACAAAAAATAAAAACCTGCCTGTCTCTCCCAACTATTTGCCTCTTTGAAGTTAGTTTCACTTTCATTTTCCCACATGGCAAACCTAATCAGCTGTAGATCGGGAAACTGCTAGGACTTGCTTGGCTTTACAGGCTCTTCCCTCTTTGCTGCAAACAGGTAAATTGCTAGAAGACAGAGGCCAAAGGGTGGGGGTGGCTGGGTGGGTGGGTCTGCATTCGGCGTATAAGACGCACCCAAGTTTTCACCCTCTTTTGGGGGGTAAAAAGGTGCGTCTTATACTCCGAAAAATACGGTATGTTATTTAAAAGTTAAATCCATAGATTAGCAATAGCAATAGCACTTAGACTTGTATACCGCTTCATAGTGCTTTACAGCCCTCTCTAAGCGGTTTACAGAGTTCAGCATATTGCCCCCAACAATCTGGGTCCTCATTTTACCCACCTCGGAAGGATGGAAGGCTGAGTCAACCTTAAGCCGATGAGATTTGAACAGCTGAACTGCTGAACTAGCAGTAGCCTGCAGTGCTGCATTTAACCACTGCACCAAGTTATAAAAATCCTGGGGAGTGATATAACCTTCCATAGATCCCATATTTCCAGTTATATTGTTATAAAGGTAACGATTCAGCAGGACAGAAATCAGAAATAAGGATGTTCCTTAATAACAAGGACTTTGGACATCTGTAGATGTAAATGGAAAGCTGAAAATATTGTGGCATTTCTTCACTAAAAGTTTAAAAATAAACCATAGGAGACTGCCACAGTTTTTTCTGTCATCTGTGCTTCATAAAATTTCTCAGGATTTTCTGAGCAATTGTGTTTTAACAGATTTAACAGATTAACAGAGTTGGAAGGTGTTTTGATTTATTAGACTTAACTGTATTCTCACCAACACATCCTGAGGAAAAATACTATTGAACATCTGTCATATTTTTAAAGGGAAATTCATTCATATATGTCTGAATTATTGTATCACAGAAATACCTTTGTAAATCAGTTCATGGTCTATAATTGTAAAAAATGCAAAGTTAAGTCTTCATCTTGCAAAAGTGCAAGAGTGAGTTATAGTACATGAAGTTGAACTTTGTTAGACCTCTTTTTATTATAAGTGGATGTCCGTAAAGTGTGAATGGAATTTTAGGGTCATGTGAGAATGACCCTAAATCATCAAAAATCAAAGTAGACCTTCCTGTAAGTCAGAGATACAGGCATGGTGACAAATCCACGAAAGATACCTTCCTACTGCCATTGGAGAAAGTCCACTACAAAGAGAAACTTTATTTCCAGTGAACAATAGTATGCTCTCTCACTTACTGTAAATTTCCCATTTTTGTACCTTGTTTTAGTATTCCTGCTAATATCTAGCCTAACTTAACCAGCAAAATGCTATGGACTTAATATACTTAATAATATACTTGGACTTTAGTTAAGGCATTTGACAAAGTAGACCACAACCTATTACTCGATAAGATAGAAAAACACCAGTTAGATAGCATCACCACCAGATGGATTCATAACTGGCTCACCAACTGGACTCAATGTGTGGTCCTCAGTGGAACTATATGTACATGGAGGGAAGCATGCAGTGGGGCACTCGAAGGTTCTATCTTAGGCCCAGTACTCTTCAACATCTTCATAAATATTTAGAATATTTAATTATAAATATAAATATTATTTTTCTAAATTTTATCCCACCCATCTTATTTCCATTTTAATTCTATACTATGTATTTAGCCTTCTTATGAACTCCCTTCACTTTTTACCTCCATCTGGACAGTCACTCTTCCTATACCTAAAATAGGTGGCTCATCCTGGTTTCCCCTGTGCCTGCTGCATCTCCCTCATTTCAATGATTTCTGTGTATCTAGTGTGTTTGGCTCTTCCAGCATCTTTTATGTTTTGGCCTTTCAATATGGCAATTAAAATAACCACCCTTCCTTTCTCAACCTTATTGTCTCTAGAAATTTGCTAGTACTTGGATCGCTTTGCTGCTGCTACCTAAGTTGCCTACCAGCGCCTGCCTTGCTTTCTACTGCACTCCACCTTCCCATTGGCACTGCATTCTTCCCTTTTGCCTACAAGATTTCATATGCCAATGTCCAGGCTGGTCTTAAATTTGTTTTCCTTGTGATCCTGCCTTTGCTTATGAAAGATGGGCAATCCCTTGATGGCTGAGGATTAACATTTGGCTATTAGCAGAGTGAGGATGCAAATATCAGAGTATTTAGTTTTTGTTTTTCAAAGTGGTAGAATGAAATGTTTCTTATTTTTATGTACCCGAAAAAGTCATCTAAGAAAAAAAAGAGAGGGAAGGAAGGAAGGAAGCAAGGAAGGAAGGAAGGAAGGAAGGAAGGAAGGAAATCATGTATGGAGAGAAACTATACAAGAATATAGCCAAAGACAGCAAGAAATACTTTAAAGGGATTACAAAAAATAAAGAGTAATTTGGATGGAAGTAAAATATTGTTTCAGGAGTAACAAAGAGGGCTATAGAAGGAGCTTTCAGTGAATGAAAGTAAAATGAGATTACCGTAAGTCAGCGGTTCTCAACCTGGGGGTCGCGACCCCTTTGGGGGTCGAATGACCCTTTCACAGGGGTCGGGAGACTTCGCCCCGCCGCCACCATTTGGGTTCTTTTACCCTCTGCGCATGCACAGAACGTTTTGTGCATGCGCAGAGGGTAAAAGAACCCAAATGGTGGCGGCGGGGCGGGGGGGCACAGCGGTGGGCACAGGTCACGGCATTAGGTAGGTTGAGAACCACTGTCGTAAGTGGAAGAGAGGGGATCCAATAATTTTAGAAATTTATCATCAATGATAATTTAAACTGTACAACTGAAACAAATGATAGAAACATTGGTGTCCAAGAAAAAAGTGGTGAAAGGGGAGGCATATATATTGTGAGAACGTTAAAAATAGCCCCAGGTGTAAAGAGTGTAACTATAGAAAGGTTGTTGCTGCCCAACTTACTTAATATGCATGTGAAGACCATTCTATGCAGAGAAAAAGGCAGCAAGAATGAATGCTGAAATTATAAATGGAGTAGTTTCTTAAGTATGTCTGGGAAGCCTTTGGCAGAATTCTTATTAAAACAAGGCAAGCAAAATTTGTGAAATGCAATGCGACTTTATGTGAATCCTGAGTTGTGCAGCTCAGATTTTTGCTCTTCAGCACATCACTATATAAATGTGAGAAAGAAGGATTAGTGTATGTTTGTTGATTTATATAAAGTAAAAGGATTTTAGTTATGAAATGTTCTGCAAAAATATGGAGTTGAAGGTTAGGATGCTGAATGTGATAAAAGTGATATATGGTGGAGGTAAAGTATGTGTGGTAGTAAATAAATTACATAGCAAATGAATCAACATTGCTCAGGGAATAAAAGAAGACGGTGTTCAATTGGTTTATGTATTTACAAATGTTATCAGGAATGCTTATGTAACACATTAGAAGTGCATTGATGGAAAACATGAATACACATCTACTTTTACATCGGCTGTGCTGTTTGCTAAGAACATGAATGGCTGATAGCAAGTGTTGGATACAACAACTAAGTATGATAATTACGGTTTTCAACAACAACAACAAAAATCCGGGGGGAGGAAATGTAATGAACATTTGCAAGCTATATATTAATGCTGCGAAACCAGAAGTATATAGACAATATATGTGTATTTTGGTAGAATATTTAGCACTAAGGATGAGAAAGTGATTAGATTTTAGACATTTTAGTGTTGATAGAAATTGGATGGATAGTAAATGGTTTGCTGCAAGGGATTAATGTTTGTTAAAAGAAGCAAAAAATGGTTTTGAATGCAAGCATGCTTCTATCCACTTTGATATGTGGAACTGAACATTGTGAAACAAAAGGAGAATTTTTTTTTCTTCCATTCAACCTTATATGATATTCAGAGACTGCCTGGATAAATCTCTGCTGTTTTTTTTTTTTGGCAACGTTTCTTTTCAGAAGTGTTTTGCCATTGCCTCCTTCATAGGACAGAGAGAAAGTTTCCTTGGGGAACACAGCGGTGTTCCCCAAGGAAGCGTTTTAGGACCTACTCTCTTCATTCTTTACATAAATGACATTTGTGATATTATACAAAGCAACTGCGTCCTCTTCGCAGATGATGTAAAACTATTCAACACCACAGACAATACTACAACCCTTCAAAAAGACCTTGACTATATATCTGAATGGTCAAACAAGTGGCAACTACCAATCTCAAACAACAAATGCTCAGTTTTACACATTGGCAAAAATAATCAAAACACAAAATACAAACTTGATGATCATGGCCTTGATGATGATCCTCACTCAGTAAAGGACCTTGGAATACTCATCTCTAATGATCTAAGTGCCAGAGCCCACTGCAACAACATAGCTAAGAAGGCATTAAGAGTGGTTAACCTAATCTTGCATAGCTTCTTCTCTGGTAACATTGTACTCTTAACCAGAGCATACAAAACATTTGCTAGACCGATTCTTGAATACAGCTCATCTGTCTGGAACCCACACTACATATCAGACATTAACACAATTGAGAATGTCCAGAGACACTTCACAAGAAGAGTATTACATTCCTCTGTTCACAACAGAATACCTTGTGAAACCAGACTTGAAATTTTGGGACTTCAAAATTTAGAACTACGCCGCCTTCGATCTGACCTAAGTGTAGCTCACAAAATTATCTGCCACAATGTCCTACCTGTTAACAACTACTTCAGCTTCAACCGCAATAATACACGAGCGCACAATAGATACAAACTTAATGTAAACCGCTCCAGACTTGATTGCAAAAAATTCGACTTCAACAACAGAGTGGTCAATGCCTGGAACACTTTACCTGACCCAGTAGTTTCTTCCCCAAACCCCAAAAACTTCAATCTCAGATTATCTACCATCGACCTCATCCCATTCCTAAGAGGTCGGTAAGGGGCATGCATAAGCGCACAATCGTGCCTACCATCCCTGTCCTAATGTACCCATATATTCATACTTCTTTTACTCTTATTCATGCTTGTACTATTACATATATATTCAATCATGTTTTACTGTTTATACTTTGCTTATAATCATATATGCTTGACAAATAAACAAATACAAATACAAAGTCACCCAGCTGTCTTTGTACCGAAAATGGGAGTAGAAGTCACAGTTTCCCAATTTCTAGCCTGATGCCTTAACAGGTAGTCCTCAAGTTACAAAAGTTCATTTAGTGACTGTTTGAAGTTACATCATCACTGAAAAAAGTGACTTATGACCATTTTTCACACTTACAACTATTGCAGCATCCCTGTGGTCACTATCAAAATTCAGACATTTGGCAACTGGCTCATATTTATGATGGTTGCAGTGCCCCAGGATCATGTGATCCTCTCTTGCGATCTTCTGACAAGCAAAGTCAATGGGAAAGCCAGATATACTTAACCGTGTTACAAATTTATCAACTGCAGTGATTCACTTAACAACTGTGGCAAGAAAAGTCGTAAAGTAGAGCAAAACTCAACAAATGTTTCACTTAGCAACAGAAATTTGGGGCTCAATTGTGGTTGTAAGTCGAGGTTTACCTCTATATCACACTGGCTCTCCTGTGTAGTAATGTTTACTGCAAAAGGGAATAGTTGGTGGCCATGTATATAGGTATGTGTGTTAATATTATTTTAAGCCTATTTATGACCTACACTATAACTTACATGTGATTCCTCAGTCAAAATGGCAGAAAACAATGCAGCCAATTTTCAGCAATGACAGTTAAAAGGAATTGCAAGGTCTGCAAAAGAAAAATGCCATAGAGCTACATATAACCCTGGGGCCACAGATTGCTCACCCTTGGCATATATTTTAATATGTAGAAATTTTATGCAAATCTACAGCCTTTTTTGTTCAAATTCATTTCCATTTCCATCACAGACATCCTAATTCTAATGGGCTCAGTAGGCCTTATTTCTGGAGTCACGCACAACACAAGTACATTATTCTTCAGCACTTCTAGCAAGCAAGAGAATTTCTTCTTCTTTTACTCTGAAAAAAATATTTTATGTTCCAACCTTTGAATTTATGAAACATGTTTCAGAAATTCCAAGAGCTCCATGAATGTTTGCTGATTTCAAAATAGAATGTATGGTTTTACACTTGACAGCAGAATAAATCTAAAAATAAATTGTTGCTGATATGTTCCTTAAATATACTGTATCATTATTGTTACTCAGCAGCAATGTATTCTGGTTATGCAAAGACAATTATAGCAATAATCCCTGTCATCTGAGGGATGAAATAAAGAAAGAACAATGGTATCAAAAAATAGAGAATAATTTAAAAGGTAGATAAAAGGGAACCTAGTTATACAAAAGGGAAAATAGCATTCTACATGAGTAGAATGCATATATTTCTAAAAATAAATACATGCCATCAATTTAACTATCATTTGCTCATTTTTTTAAAAAAAAGGTTGATGTTAAAATGCATAAAAGATAAGGCAAGGAACAAGTTATTCAAATCAATTTATAATTAGTCTTATGACTAAAACAATAATAGGAATAGCAAAAGCAATAAAACTATCTACTATAAAGGTTCATTCTGGTCAGAGATGGTAAAAAGTAGAATTTGGCAGCATTGGCATCTGGACGACATCATGATCATGATGTAATTGTGCAAATGATGTATTAATCAACTTGGTGAAAAATGATACAAGTACATAATTCAAGTCACTTGTGCTATATTGTGATATATGCAACATCATTTGGCCACCTCTCCCCTGCAGACATAGATGTTTGGTTGTTATTTTAGAAGAAAAAAATATCTCTGCATAATCCCTTCCCAAATTTCTTTTCTTTTTCTTTTAATGAAGAATGTTAGGACAGTGTCCTGGTTGCACCACAGTCTTAAGAAGTAACAGAAAACCAAACAAGAATTCAATATTTGTGCAAATTCTTGTCCTTTCCTCTTTTGGATTATGCCTTTTATATTATCACATAAATCCCTGGATTCTATTTTAAATGACACAAATTGGACCACAGCACATAAAGTAAGCACACTTCAAGAGCACTGAAACAATTCATTATATGCCAATCAAACCACTTCAGGGTTGGGTTCTCAAAGGGTGAAATCAATTGGACATAATTGTCTATTAATTGCAATAGAATCTATGTATACTATCTAATTCTTTTATGCTTTGTCCAATATCTGCATAATTTTATCATCAACAACCTCACTCATCTGTTGAAATGCATAAGAATTTACCCAGATTCTGTTAATTAAGGCTGCTTGCCAGACACATAGTATGGGAATGTACATGGGAAAGTAATATTAAATCAGTGATTGGCTCTGTGTATTCAATGTCTTACATTAGCAATAGCAATAGCAATAGCACTTAGATTTATATACCGCTTCATAGTGCTTTACAGCCCTCTCCAAGCGGTTTACAGAGTTCAGCCTATTGCCCCCAACAATCTGGGTCCTCATTTTACCGACCTCAGAAGGATGGAAGGCTGAGTCAACCTTGAGCCGGTGAGATTTGAACAGCTGAACTCCTGAACTAGCAATCAGCTGAAGTAGGTTGCTGTGCTGCTTTTAACCACTGTGCCACCTCTGCTCCTTCCTTACAAAACCTGAACTTGTGAAATATGATTTCCAGGGCCTTCTCATGAAGTTATGGGAAGAGAGGTCCTGGGGAGAGAGATGTTGAATAATTCACACTTCTTTCAAATCCAGCTGCTATAATGTTTGGTGACTCAGCTCAAGTTAAAGCTTTGCCTAATACTTCCCAGCTAGATGTACATGCACGATTCCATCTTCACCTTTGTCCACAAAAAAACCAACACTCTTGCTTTCTGCCAGAATCCCACCTATGCATCAGCAGCTCTACTCACTCAGGGCAACTGCCTTTGGCTGAAACACTGCATGCTTGGACAAAGTGGAACAGAGACAATAGACGAAAATTTTGATCCATGGAATAAGTGGTATAGCAATATGACCTGTGAGTTTTTATTGATTATATATGATAATATAAACATAAAAGATTTATAAGTGATAATATAAAATAAGTAAGAAGAAACTCAGCTATGGAGACTTTTGAACCACTTGATTTAAAGGTGCTCCAATGAAATGTAAGTGGAGGAGTTCTCTAGGACAAGGAAACCCAGAACAATCTACAAGTAGGCATGATGCTCTCTAAAGGATCAATTGTATGTCATGGACTTCAGAGATAAGTGGTGGCATGAATATCTGAGGGAGGTTTGCACACAATAACGAATAATGCATGCAATCAGCATACAGCTCACAAACACAAGCTGTTTCACATTTGCTAGGAGCAGCTGGCCAATCTTATTCCAACCCCAGCAACAAGCTTTTTATGAGGACAGTGCTCTTGGCAAAATAATGCAGTATTATTTCAACTCAAGTCAAAGGCACTTTGCCAGCATGACAAATATGTGTATATGAATTTAACATATCCTGTGTATCTCTTCAGAAGAGTCACAATGTTAGGGTTAGGATTAGAACGCTAAACTAGTAGTATGAAGCAGAACTGAAGTAGACTTCTGGATTGGTAAGGTGTGGTAGGAAAGATGATAGAGCAAGAATGCTTATTTAGGAAAGTCTAGAACAGGGCCGCATCAGGGTTGTGCTTGACCTTGGAGGGCCGTGGGGGTGGGGGATGGGGGGTGGCCATGATGGGCGTTACACGGGACCACACCTCCACACACATGGTTTTATATACTTATAAAAATAGAGAGGTGTGCATTTCTGTGATTTTGTACTCGTTGAGTACAGTTTGTCAGCCAGTTGTGAATCCATCTGGTGGTGAAGCTGTCTCTCCCACTTTTTTCTAGCTTACGAAGAAGTAGGTTGTGGTCTACTTTGTCGAATGCCTTCCTGAAGTCTTAAGTATATTATGTCCACAGTATTTCGCTGGTCTACTAATTTAGACGTTGTGTTGAAGAATGAAATAAGATTGGTTTGGCATGATCTGTTTTTAACAAACCTGTGCTGGCTGCTAGTTATTACCGTATTTTTCGGAGTATAAGACGCACCGGAGTATAAGACGCACCTTAGTTTTGGGGGAGGAAAACAAGGAAAAAAGGCCTCTGCCTCCCAGCAATTTGCCAAACAGCAAACAGCAAACAGTACAGATGATATACACTGCTGTGTATTTCTGTGCATGTGTGCCTGACCCAGAGAAATGGCAAAGAATTGGAGAAATGTACATTTATGGCAGTATATTAATCCCAGAAAGTTTTCTTAAATGTAATCACACTAACTCCTCCCAATTATTTAAATAGATCTACTCCAAACATGACTAAGTCAGGGTTTCTCAGCTGCCTTCTTTTAATACTAATACTTAATACTAATACTTAATACTAAAACAGGACATTTCAGATTACACTTTTACAGATCTTTAAAATTGATGTGGCTTTCTGGAAGTATTCTCTACTATTTAAAAGAAGATACAATAGCACTGGGCCTCTTCAGAGCAAGCATTTATTTTAAAAAGCTTCTTCATTTTGTTGTCTAGAACAATAATAAAGCAGTCTTTAAAAAATAAGTCTAATAATTTGAACACTCTACAAACATTTAACAAAATAACATATTAACAGAATCTGCCTCTACCTAGGATAGAACTCACAACCTCCTGATTGTGAGGCAAGAGCTCTAGCTCTGAGCCATAGCAGCTATAGCTTGCATTGTTGCAATTTCAGCAGTCTAATATTGCCAGTTTATCTCCCAGCAATTTGTCACATTACAGCCACTGTAGTTAGTTTCATTTTATCACGTGGCTTGCAAGCCTCCGTCAGCTGTAGGTCGGGAGGCAGTTTATCTCTTCTTGTGCTCTTCTTGTGCTTTGTCCTGTTTGCTGCAAAGAGGTAAATTGCTGGCAGGCAGAGGCCAAAGGGTGGGAGTGGCTGGGTGGGGCTACATTCGGTGTATAAGACGCACCCAAGTTTTCACCCTCTTTTTGAGGGTAAAAAGGTGCATCTTATACTCCGAAAAATACAGTACTTTACTCGTTTCTAGGTGTTGGCAGATCTGTTTTTTTATTATCTTTTCCAGTATCTTCCCGGGTATTGATGTTAGGCTGATTGGTCTGTAGTTTCCTGGGTCTGGTTTTTTCCCTTTTTTGAAGATGGGAACCACATCAGCTCTTTTCCAGTCCTCTGGTAGTTCCCCGGTGTTCCAGGATTTTTGAAAGATGTGGTGCAGTGGTTCTGAGGTGACATCTGTCAGCTCCTTTAGAACTCTAGGATGTAATCTGTCCAGTCCTGGTGATTTGTATTCATCAAGATCAGACAGATGTTCTCTTACTATTTTTTTTTTTTTTTTGCTTATTTTAACTTTTCTTTCCAGTCTGTTTTTTACAGTTATGTTTCTGGTAGGTTGGGCTATAGTTTCTTTTTGTGTGAAGTTAATAAGTTAATAAGTTAGTGTTTCTCTATTTTAATATGTGTGGACTTCAATTCCCAAAATTCACTAGCCATCTGGTATAAGGTGTTGGATGAGAACCTAGAGGTACACATTTGAAAGCCACAGCCACAACCCAAACTTGATAACATAAGTTATGACTTATTACAAGCCTTGTAATCTGTCAGTGCTTCAACTATGTGATTGATAAGTGTATACAAAGAAAAGTCATATTGATTTAATAAGGAAGATATATGCAGTTGACTTCAGTTAAGACCTGTTGTGCATCTAAATCTTAGTAACTGGAAGAAGAAAAAAGCAGGAAATGATTGCAAATACTGAGAGTATAGCTCAGTGATGGCGAACCTTTTTTCCCTCGGGTGCCGAAAGTGCGTGCGTGTGCACTATCACGCACGTGTGAGTGCCCACACCCATAATTCAATGCATGGGGATGGCGAAAACGGTCTCCCCTGCCCCCACAGAGGCCCTCTGGAGGCCAGAAACAGCCTGTTTCCCGACTTCCAGTGGGCCCGGTAGGCCCGCTTTTCGCCCTCCCCAGGCTCCAGAGGCTTCCCTGGAACCTGGGGAGGACGAAACCGCCCCCCGGAGGCCCTCCGGAAACCTAAAATGCCCTCCCAGAGCCTCTGCGCCAGCCGAAAATCAGCTGGCTGGCGCGCAGATGTGCACTGGAGCTGAGCTAGGGCAACGGCTCGCGTGCCGGCAGATATGGCTCCGCGTGCTACCTGTGGCACGCGTGCCATAGGTTCGCCATCACTGGTATAGCTCATAATTTAAAAAATGGTAGCCTCCTCTGTTGTGACTATTCAGATCAGTCCAAGGCACTTGGTGAAAACATTCATTTAAACTAAATGCATACTGAGTGTATGAAAAAAGTATTACGGTCAGGATTTAGTTTGCTTACTCTTAGCAACCATCAGTTGATTTCAGTTTCACACTTTAAAAATTATGCACCTGTAGTTATTTTGTTGGCTTTATCTTGTTTGTTTTGCTAATTAGGTTCATAAACCAAACAGGCTAATGTTCTAAATTGTGTTCCAATTTACATCTGTAGTATGGCTGCTTTTATGGAGGCAATAGTATGGCTGCTTTTATGGAAGCAATAATGTCAGACTATCAAACTGTTCTTTTATGTTAACTAGCATAAGAAACCACACTGGATCTCCTTTGAAAGCCACCCAGCAGATGTTCCTGTGCATATAAAAGATACTGTGGCCATCTATGTGCTTCAAGGTCCCTACAGGCATTCTAGAATGGGAGATTCATTAAGTACTTTGTACACTATCATACACAGTTGGTGGGCTGCCTTCCTGCAAGCTCAGCTGAGTTACTATTAGACTGGAATTCTGTCTTTCAACCTGGTTGTATGATCTCCCGCTTGAAATTCTAAAGTGAATGTATCTGCAGTATGCTGAATAACTCTTTATTCTGCTTTAATTTGGGCTTACAGTTTATCAGTTTTTATTCAGTAAATTTGCATCTGTTACTCTTTTCTCTGCATCATATGGAAATTATTTACAGAGGCTGAACTCTTGTTGTGGGAATATGATACTTTCTAAGTGTTCAACATAGAGCATTTTGCAGTTCAAGAAGTTGTACTCTTTTTGCAAAGCAACTGCCTGGAATTCACTAGTGAGCAGTGTGTGGTATGTGATTGCCAAGGATAATAGTCACCTGTGGGTTACTATCTATGACCACCATTAGCAATAATACATGCAATTCTCATTAAAACTGAACAGTTTTATAACTTCCTTCCTTTTTTCTTTTTTTTCTTTTTTTCTTTTTTTAGTTTCTGGGTTCTCCTGTATACCAGTTTTATCATATGCACATAGAACTGTTTCTAAATCTTCAGTTCATCTTTCATCTTTGACTTTAAAAGAACCCTAAAACTAAGAGGTTTGTTGTCAACAATTTTCTAGCTGCACGAACCTGGCACCCACAATTTTATCCCATTTCATTAAATAGCACAATAGTAAGGCTTGTGAAAGGCAGGATAACTATCATGATCCCCCAGGAATGTCCAGACATTTTAACACATGACCAGCAGCAACAGATGCCTCCTAATTCAAGGTGCAGAGTACTCAAAGCCATCCAAGTTATTTGGTGCTCCTGGTACTCCACTCTTGAACATAGAAATATAAAAATGACAAATTAGCTATCTTCAGCTAAACTATGGGTGTCTGTCAACGGCAAGTCGGTTACCTTTGTCCTCTAGGTAAAAGCCAGATATTACACTACTAATGTTAGATTAGAGTGGGCAAGCTAGAATTTGTGGGCCGTGGAAAGCCCTGAATCTCTTTTTTAAAACTCTGAATCCCTTACTGACCAATGCTGAAATCCAGTCTCCACTGGATTTCCTTTTTTTTTTTTACATATACTGCTAAATATAACACTGTCACAAATGAGAAAGATGGGCACCAACCTCTACTGTGCTCCCATTCGTGATATGTTGTCAAGTCTTCCATAATCATGGGCTAGAAACAAAATAGTTTTATTCTCTAGTATCCAGATTTTGTATTTGAGGAATAGCATTGCCACAAATCAGTAATGTCTGTGTCCCAGAAAACTAGAAACACCGAGAAATTTGCTGAGATTAATTTAAATCCTGATAAATGTTGAACTTGGTTTTCTTCTAAACAAACAGCTCAAAGGGATGGTAACAATCTAAATGGAAGAGTCCACTGCACCACTTTAGGCCATAGGCAGAGAATGCATAAAATGCTGTGGCACATTCCCAATGAATCAGATTGTGGATTGGAGGAGCATTCTGCCAGACTCTATATATTTCCTTTTCAAATGCTGTAAAAAGCTTTGGGACTATTGACCAGTAAAAGCACAACATAATTATACTGATTATGCTGTACAACAATGGCACTATTCACTGAGAAATTGCATTGTTAGTAAGAAAGGTGGTTACCGAGAGGGTACTTACAAAGAGTTTTCCACAGACTAATGTCAATATTAGGTTGAATCAGGCAGATCTGACTTCCAGATCCCCAAAACAAAACTATTCTTACTCAGAACTCCTTTAGAAATCAAACTGGAGGGTAATATAGAGCAACAGAGACCTCTAGTGAACAAATAGAAATTGAATTATCTGTTCTATAATTCAGTGTGTCATTTGTGTCCAATTAAAGATTTGCTATTTATGAAAATATTTGACTATTTTTAATGTTTGAGATCCAATAATTCTATCTTATTCCATGATGAATTTAATGTTACCGATATAATGCCTTTATACCAGTTTAAGGCCTGTCCACACCTAAATTACTGTATAGGAGTGAATCAAGAGTGAGCAATTCAAAGTAATAAAGAACTACCCTTCACACAACTGGGATATGCAGCACATCAATTTTAACTTCAGAAGGTGACTTCAAAAAGCAAATTCGGCACCTGTCTAACACCTTTTAAAGCAGCTGCCTTTTCCTAGTATTCTGGAGCTGCTCATTGTTAACCTGTAGAATTCATTTTCAGAAGCTGCAAAATACCAAACAATGTGGCTGATTTTAAGTTGGAATTCATGAAAGAGAAGGCTATCAATGACTGCCAGCAATTATGGCTGTTTATTATCTCCTAGAAAAGAGGCATTAGACCTTTCACATCAGAACTGATCCATCTTTTGTATTCTTATAAAGTCTTCACTGCAAGACTTTCAAGACCTGCTACGGTCCTCACTTTCACTGCAGGAAGAGAGAGAACTGAAGATTAATATGTTAATATACAGATTTTTTTTAAAAAAAATGCAAATAGATTGGCTGCAGAATCGAGGTAGAGCAAGATGAACAGCTTTATAACTAAACAGATGCAGTAACTCCAGAGAAACCCTGCAGCTACTGCTGCTGTTGCCACTTTGTTGAAAGTCTTTAGAAAACAGATTAGAATGAAAATTCAGCTCCAACTATGCCACATGGTTGGCTTCAAGATATTAAGCTATGATTTTTAAGAGTAGTTTGTTAAAATATCACAAACAGTTCACATATTGACTGATTATGTGCCATCAAGTCGGTGTCAACTCTTGGCAATAGACTTTCTCCATTACAGTCTGTGCCCAAACTGTTTCTTCGGGTCTTCCAATGGTGCACCCATCTCCTTGAGTAACAGAGTCCATCCACATTGCCTCTGGTCATCTTGTCGTTCCTTTCAACTTTCCTAACATTACAGACTCCTCCAGAGAGCTAGGTCTATTTGTATAATGTGTCCAAAGTATGAGAATTTGAGACTGGTCATTTTTGCCTCAAGTGAAAATCCTAGGTTGATTTGTTCAATGATGTATTTGTTTGCTTTCTTGGCTATCCATGGTATTCTCCGGAATTTTCTTTAACATCAAAGTTCTAGAGTATCAGTATTTTTTCTATCCTGGTTCTTCAAAGTCCAAGTTTTCTCATAAAAGGGTCACAGGGAAAACCATTGATTGTACAATTCTGATATTTATACATATAGATACATCGTAGTATCTAAATACCTTTTTCAAGACCCGGGTTCGCATGTACTATGCCATAAATTATTTAAAAACCACAATGATTGGGCTCATACAATTCATTAATTCAGAATTAATGAACTCCATTATGGTTTTGCCCAATTTTGTACCATCCAGTTCCCCAAAAAACCTTCCCACAATGGACAGGATGCATGATGCAACTCCTTGATGAATCCAAATTCAGACTACCATTTTGGTTGCAATGAAAAAAAAATCACAACGAACCAATGATGTAGACCAGGGGGGTCAAACTTGCATCATCACATCGTCACGTGATGTATCCTGACTTTTTTCCCCTTCGCTAAAATGGGGGCAGGGTGGCCAGCGCATGACGCATCCAGCCCACGGTCCACGAGTTTGACACCCCTGATGTAGGCAGCAATAATATTGGGGAAGTGGTGGAGAAATTAGTTTTTACTCAGTCCTGGTTATTACTGGGTGCCACTGAATGGTTAAAAATCTCTGTGAAGATAATAATGGGGCTGTGAAAAAAAAGGTCTGAATATGCTTTGAAAATGATTCAGAAATCCTTTTGACCTTACACAGCAAAGCATAGCCCTTCTTTACTATTCATTAAAGCAGTCTGATATTTTTCAGGCTTCTGCATTCTGCTGTTTAGGAATTACACTAAGTGGACCATTTACAAAACATGTGCAACCCTAATATACTGAACTCTGAGGGGGGGAAAGGTTATAAATGCATGTTTTTTAACATCTGACACTTTTCTTTGTACTGAAGTTCAACATATTGGTCTAAAATTTAACCTTCTGGCTTTATAGAGGCTGTCCTATGTCAACTTCTCCATGGCCTGTCTTGCAGCAGAACAAGCAGGAGCCTTATTTATCCTTCATTCCACTGTAGAGAAATTGAATTCCAATTTTGCTTGACTGCAGCTGGGAAAAGAGGTCAGCAAGCAAGAAATACTGTATAGTAACAACATCTTTTCTCATGACTTCATGGTTTTGCAGGAATCGGCATAACTCCTCCCTATCCCTCAACTTTAATTGTTTTCAACTAGCTCTAAGAAACAGCCAAGCAAGTTTGCAGGATATATATTTTTAAAATGCAACTGGAGAATTTATGACAGTAAAAGAAAACTTTTGACTGCTCTCCTCTGCCAGCACTTTCAGGAACTTTATCTTTAGGCCTCATCAAGAATTCTGCACCTCATTTTAGTTTTTCACCATTAGCAGATAAGTCTTGGCAGTAAGCATTTTGCCTCTGCCAAAAAAACATTTTTATCAGTGAGAATAAAGATTTTATTCCCATCTGAACACTGGCCAATTTAACTAGTGTACCTCTAAACAACAACACATAATATCCCAATTCTCAAAGCAATTTAGTCTCTGTCAGATCCAGAAACCTATCATAGGGGCAGTTGATTCTATTGCTATTACTAGGCATTCTTCCCAGTAGTGGGTTCTAAAACCCTTTACTACCGGTTTGCATGCACGCTTGAGCACCAGATGCTACTGCGCATGCACAGAACCATCCTGGGCGGGTGGGCAGAGCCTCCCGCCGCCTGCGCTACCAGTTCTAAGAACCGGTCCGAACCGGGAGCAACCCACAGCTGATTCTTCCCCAACTTTGTTGAATTGAGTACCTTCACATAGGTGAATTAACCAAACTCCCCCATAGACTTCTCAACTCCCTAATCTTCCTGCATTAGCAACCCCTTTCATATTAACGCTACATCTGGTGCTCATTTCATCCTCTCTTCTTGCACGGAAAATCCTTTTCTAACATGGTTCCTCTTGGTAATCATTAATGTAGGTCAGGAAATTCTATTTTGTTCCCTGGCAACATACGAAGAACAGTTTTAGAGCACTGCAGATGGCCACTTAGTGCATTTGATTACATATAGCACATAGTCAAATATCTAAGGAATTTGTATATATATTCTTGAAGAAATTAGAATAGGCTTCCTTTGTATGTGGGAAAAAGAGGAGGAGAATAGCTTTACTCATTCATTCATCGCTACTGCCTTACATTCCATAAAACAGTAATACCATTTAGTAAAAGTCCTCTTGTAAGTTATTCAACCAGTGACCATCCAAAACAGCTACCTATGATTATATGGCATCCTTTGCTATGAAGGCCTCCCAAATAAATTGGACGCAAAAAGACTGCATCATTAATAATCAATGCTTTGAATTAGGCCCTGAAACTGCTTGCCAATCAATGGAGTCCTTGACTACATAGGTGTCACTGTGCTGTACCAGCACCTGTAACTTCTGTGCCATCTTCAAGAGCATGGGTCACCAACCTTTCGGACCTCAGGGACCACTAAATTCATAATTTAAAATCCCGCGGATCACTAATACGATCTGCCTAATGACTGGCTGGGTGGGTGTGGTTAGGTGGTCATGAGACTGGGTGGCTGTGGCCAACTTGATGTCACTCGCCAGCCTCTACTCACTCCTCCCCTCCCAGCCATTCTTCGCCTGCCTGCCCTGACTCCTTAGGGCCCCAACAGGAAGCATTTTTTGGAGCTAAGCAGCCACCACGAGAAAGAGTTGGCAAAACAGCTGGCTCAGTTCAAATTGGATTTGACCGAGAAGGAGGCTCAGCAGAAGCACCTCACTGAGGACTACGAGCATAGGCTTTCCAAGCAGAGGGAAGACCTGTGGGAGTGCAAGGCCAGGTACCGGTGCCTGTAGGCTGTGGGCTGAGATGGTCAGCCAGTTCCAGGCCATGGTGCAGTCCCACTGGAACAAGGCCCTCTGGCTCTTCGCCACCGGCGATACTTCCCTTCAGCCTTCGCCCAAAGCCCCACACCAGGAGGCTGAAGCAGACCCCAAGTCAGAATTTCTGTCCCCCTCTGACCCACACAAAAAGACCCTGAAGGGGTCTCTGCAACAACACAAGCGTTCATTGCACGTATCCAGCCCAGGGACCGTAGTTTGAGGACCCCTGATTTAGTGCAATATAAATGCAAATAATTTTTCTGCGGACCACCAAAATTTTCTCGCGGACCACCAATGGTCCATGGACCACCAGTTGGTGACCGTTGTTCAAGAGCACTCCTAGGTAGAGAATATAGCAGTAATCAGAGCAAGAGATGTCAACTCAAGAGTTAAAATAGTGAGGGGGTAAACATATAAATTATATAAACAAACAAATCAGTAAAATACTGTTGTGAGCCGCCCAGAGTGTCTGTGGAGTGGGTGGCATACAAATGCAACTAATAAATAAATAAATAAGCCAAATCCTGGGGTATATCACACTGGAATATCCAAGTTCTTAATGTCTCCTCCTTTACTACCAATTGGAACCACCTACAAAGGAAAGAAGAGAGTCACTGCAACAACAGTGTCCCCAGATTCCAACTCTGGTAGGTAGTCTGAAACCATTCCATGGTCAATGTTAAACAAAAGAGAACCATCTAAAATGTGTAAGAGAATAAATTGCCCAATAGAATAGCTGTTTTTTGTTTCTGTGGATTTACTTTGTACACACCATAGATGAAACTGCAAGTACACATGACATCTTCTAGGTCTGCCTATTTAATAATGATAAAATGGTGTGGGGAGGATGATTCCTATGCCTATGATAACCAGAAAAAAGGGTGTGTGATGCAATTTTCCCCAGGACCATAAAAATTATTTTATCTATGTAGCATCAGAAAAGCAACATACAGAGAAGTCTGATTATTAAAGCAGGATGAGCAAAATTTTAGCCCTCAAAGGATGCACTTATTTCTGCTGCTGGCGGGATCCCAATCATTTTGAGCAGGGTTGCTGTGAAGAAAAATAGTGCATATAATTTCTCCTTACTTTCAGCAAACCTGCTTCAGATCGTTGGGTTCCTGCAGGTTGCCAAACAGTTGTGACTATTGGCACCACACTATCACAACAAGAGTGCATTCCCAGCATAAAAGCACCCTGTGGCATTCTACACCACATTCAAGGGAAACAATCCTATATTTTTTCCTATCATTATGATGAAAGGGAATTTGTTTTGTCTCTCAAAAGGGAAAGAAGATTTTGAAGGAATTTTATCAATGGAATACAGTAATGTGTTTACTTACTGTCAAGGTGGTATTTGTGAATGTGTTCTCCTTTATTGATTTCTTGCCTTTTAAATAAATCAATTTCAGATTCCTGGGTTTCTCATGATTCAGTTATACTGTATCCTCACTTTCATCAATAAAGCAAGCCTCAAAAGCATCCTTATAATACAGTAAGCTTAGTAAACAAACAGAAGCACTTATCTATCACAAGTGGGAAATTGCAGGCCAAATTTCAGCAGGGCAGTATATAGCCCCCTAGGCTACAAGTTGCCCAACTATGGTATGATAGATTACAGAAACTCTATATAATAATGAATGTAAATATCATCATCGTCATCATCATTTTGGCCATTGTCTATCCATTGCAGGATGAAGGCCTCTTTCACATGTTTCCAACCCATACAGTCCTTAGGTGTGTATATGTGTGTGTGCACACATGCACATGAGTGTGTATGTATGCGCACATACACATGCTACTATATATTATATATGTATAATATATTAATATATTATACATAATATACATATTAATATAATTATGATTGGAATTCTTTCATATAGAAGCCTTGTCTTTTTCTGTATAGTACTTTCATAATTGCATCCATAACTCTGAAGTTCATATGTCATAGAGTGTTTCATTTGGTTGAAACAAGCTGCTGTTGCTTTTTCACTTTTTCCAACGTGTTCCCAATGTGAATGTTATATTCTTTTGAAATGTACAAGATTAGCTAATTTGCACTTAATTTTCCTTATTGCCCAAAAGATCATGAGGCTAAGGAGTCTAATATCTGAGGTATACACACAGGGCAAACAGTATGTGTAAGTGAAAAACTGGATATTTACCTGGCAAGAACATTATCCTATGATAGATTCTTAGCAAAAACTACTTGGTCCAATGTTTATTTGTTTTATTATATTCTGTCATCATGAGTCAAATATTAGACTGTCCTAAATCTAAGCCTCTCAGTCATTTGCTGAGATGGGCAGCTATAGAAATTAAACAAATCAAATCAAATCAAATAAACAAACAAATGATGCAACATATACTGATGCAGCTCCCTGTACCTTCTTAGATCTAGTATGAGCTTCAATGCAACATATTCAGTTTTAATAAATTGCCAGTCATAAGGGACATTATTGGATACATTGTAATCTCCCCAAGTAATTGAAAAGTACACAATCTCATCTGAATGCAATCCATGTTTGTATCATTCATCTTTAACACCAGCTTTTCCCTTGGCATGTACATTTAGCTTTTCTTGTGCTATGAACTAGTGTTAGTTGCAAGCACTCCAGATTCTAATGCTATGGATGAGAATACCAATGCCTTCTGCTGGCTTACAGAGATGGGTTTAAAATGAGAATGGATCGTGGCTGCTTTCAGCAAATTTTATCTGCTTCAAAGCTGCTTCACTTTGAATTGATTTTGATTTTTTTATATCTTGAAAGCCTGATGTTGAGTAATAAAACCCAATTTAAACAAAATACATTTTAGCACAAGAAATGTCCAATCTGCTTTGCAGATCCATGTGTGAGATGCTCAGCATTATCTCTGCTTTACCATGTATTCCCTCCCCAGAGGGAATTATGCTCTTTCTAGCATAAATCAGATCTTTCTTAGGCCAGCAGGATTGCAACTCATACCCCAAAAGAAGCTTTGTTCTTGGCAATCACATTTTGTCAAAGCAGTCAGCAACTATCACAAATACAAGAAATGTGCCACTCCACATTCATCTTTTTCTTTCTTTTTCTCCTTCCCTCCATTAATATGTTTCTTTTGGGTGAGAAATTGAGGGATTTGTTTAGAGAACTTGCTGATATTAATCCAGGAAGCACACCTGAGGCTTAAATCAGAATATGGCTGACCACAGCCACTGATGGGACATGGGCATCACAACAAATGGCTCTCCTAGGTATGGCTTGCAAACACTAATTAATGAGACCAGGTTGATGTAGCTGTGCTGCATAGTTTCTTTGCATATTGTATGAGTCCTGATGGGCCATGTTTGCATCTTTCATTTCTTCTCCATTCATTGCATTTCATATCCTTGATGTCTGTATTTGATGATCATAAAACTTTCTGGAATGGGCAGCCATAGTCTCAGGTTCTATGTAAATAGTGAGTGTCTTTGTGAGGCCCTTAGTCTCCCAAGATTTGAAATGTGGTTATAAACTACTAAATAATATTGGTTAATTTGGCTTTAATTTACCAAGAATTAGCAGCTTTATAAATATAAAAACTTCAGAGATTATTTCTGTGCTGCTATGCACTAAAAAGAGATTATTACTTCTTGCATAAAATGAGAATAATGTGGAAATAATGTTGATTTTGACTACTAAAGGTTGCATTTGCAAAAATGGTGGACTTTGATCTTTCTTTATTTGCAGTTCACTTCTCTATATCCCTACCAAACTACCTGTGCTGCAATTTAACACTAATTCCTCAACAACAGACTCCCCCAGATATATTTAATGTGTTTTTCTTTTTGCAACCTACTCAAGAATGCAATTGGTACAATGATTTTAACATACATAAAACTACATCCATCTTGCCCATTCTCTCTTTCTCTCCATCCCCCAATTAAATTAGCCTAGTAACATATTCTGCAGAAAACAAAAGCTTGAAACTATTTTTTTAAAAATGATTGGCCAGAAAGGTATTGCTGTGTGGATATCTGTTATCATCAAACTAAAATCAGAAGATTTTCCCCAGAAGTATGAAAGAGGCACCGTGGCAGCCTTTCTTTAACCTCAGATATACATTCCTCATTATTTCTGCATGCCATGCTGGCTGGATTTGGCAAAATAGAAGTCCAAGATCCAAGAAAGGCATAGCTGGGGAAGGTTGCTCTGTACTGATATGCTAGGAATTCAGGAAGATGCCTTATACCTAGTTAAGCGATTGCACTCACCAATTATCATTAATTGCCACCCAGAGTCTCTCTGGTGCGAATAATTAACAGTGGTTAGCAGCAAATTTCCTAAAGTTTCAAGCAGGATTTTTTCATGCCCTTTTTTGGAAATACCTGGGGGTATTTTGGGGGCTGGAATTTGGATGTTTCGTATGTAATACGTGTGCTATTGGATGTTTCGTATGTAATACGTGTGCTTGTGTAGATCATCATAAGTTTTAAATGACTATCATCTGATGGATGAGTGCATCTAAAGCTCAAACTGAGCCTCCTGTAACCTAACTCAGAAATGTCATAAGTTGTTTTTGTCAACAACTTCACTTTTTAGAAAATGATATTTAATGACTTGCCATTTCTGACCTTTTCTCTTGATGGGCTCATATTGAAGACAAAACAAAGTAATAGTGGCAGCTTCTTGCATCTAGAGACATTCTTGCCCTAAAGAATTATCTAAAATAAGTATTTCTGTCCTCAGTGAAGAAAGACATTCTGTAGTTTTTTGTGTGCATCTGCTAGTGTTCTTTAATTGATTAGGACTTCCTTTGCCAAGTTGACAGAGGGCTTGCAATGATGCCACACATTTGTTCATCCTAAAGAATCTTCTGATCAATCTATATATCTCTACCTTTCAGACTGGTTGCTCCAGTCAAAACAAGTCCAGAAATCCATCGAAGTGGTAGCTCTTCAAGGGTGCAGGCATCCTTTCTAGTATTATATACCACGAGAAGAGTGGTATATAAATTTGATAAATAACTTTTATCTGAAGGTTGAAACATTTTTTCAATTGTCCAAACTATAATCCTGATCTTCTAAGGTCTTCTCACATTCAAGTAATTGGTCTGAAACTGCTGAGCTTTCTAGTAGCGCCTGCTATCTGGTAAGGAAATATTCAGTATGGCACATATTGTTAGTCAGATCAACTGAAGACGTTTGTTTTCTGATTCTTTCAACATTACACCTTCACATACTGTATTCAACTCAGTTCTATAACAGGAGGGAATAATTGCTAAAAAAAAATCTTTCTAGAATCCTGGAAGATGGTAACTTGCATACAATATTGCTGCAAAGAAACCTAAGTGACTGTTTCCATAAATTCCCCAATAGCTGAACTTGACATAAAACTAATATTAAATTTAACTAATAATTGATGGAAAGGGGATGGATGTCAAGACTTCTTCGTTTCTGTGCTACCTAAGGAAGATGGAAAGGGTGTTTCCCTGTTCCATACTTAAGGAGCCAGCAAACATGATAGGGTGTTTCTTGAACTTTTTAAAGCTATACTGCCAAGAAACTAGTATCCTGGATGAGTTTCTATTAGACATGAAGTATGGAGTTGTTTATAAAAAATACTTTTAAACTAAGAAACTTTGTTTTTTAGTATTGTTTGCAGCTTGTTGATATTCAGGGGTGAGGAAAAAGAATCCTATATAAATGCATTGGCACTGGGAGATTTGCTGCTTTGTATATTTAAAAGAAAACTTTGTTAAGAGACTTCCTACAGCTACTGTACTTTTCAAGTATACAAGAACGGTTTCTCCAGCCACACTCCAAGTTTTAGCTGCTTTGTGTCTAATCAAAACCTTCTAGTAATATTTTTTTTTTTTTCAGTTACTGCAGGGACGGGTTGCTTACTTACCGATACCGGTGCGCTGCACGCACATCTCCATGTTTCGTGCACGTGCGTGCGTGCTATGCGCATGCGCTCTCTTGTGCGATTTTGGTGAGATTTTGCTTCTGTGCATGCACAAAAGCAAAATCTTGCCGAAATTGCACGCACATGCGCGTTCCCTCACAAGGTTTTGGTGAGATTTTGCTTCTGCACATGCGCAGAAGCAAAAAAGCTGAAAATTTCTTTTAAAAAGATGGCAATGCACGCAACTGTCCGGTGAAGACAGTACCGGAGCAGTCACGCGCAAATTGTGTAATCGGCGGATCCCTACCAGAGCTGCGCACTGGACCGCACTGGTAGGAACCCACCCCTGACTTACTGGTATTGTTTTTGTGTGACAATATTCTTCCATCCAAATGATTTCATTAATTTGTGTCTTAGCCTTTTTTTCAAAACTATTAACAATGTCCTCCTGTAAAGCACCAACATAATATTGAAACATGCTGTAGCCAGAAAAATACTTCTGACAACTCCACAGAAGGCTCTTTATCAGTCCTTCAGGCAGCCATCAGTTCAAGCAACAATTTCCCATCTATCTCAATTTAAGACAATGCTGGCAGGAAATTGTCGTAAACCCAGCTGCCAAGGACTTGTTAAAATATACAATTGTTTGAACAAGAGGCATTCCTCTCCAACTTCTTTTGATTCATATCCTACAGATAAGCAATTTCGCTTAATAGCTGATCTAATGTTTTATTAAAATAAAATTTACATTTATATAAAAGTTATTGTCCAAGTCCCTTTCCTGCCTTCTTTCTGAAACCTGTTTACAGTGAGCTGACAGTTGGATATCTTTGGACATATGACAATATAATAGTAAATTGTCATGAATTGTAATTCTGCTCCTGCTGAAGATAAGCACAAAGCTCTCATTGTAGCAGCTCTTGCTATTTTAAATGTATAAGCCCTATTTTGATGGAACCTTTTTACATGGCTATATCAAAATCAATTGATTGTACATCAATTACATGCTGTATCTAATAGGCTAAATTAGTAATTGACTAAAAATTAGTGATGAGATTCTTCTAAAAAATCCCATTTGCCCATTAGCAAAAATATTTTTCCCATACTTAAAATCACAAGTTGCCAAAGCAATTGTGGGTCATCCAACTAATCAGAATGTGTGCAAAATACTCAAAATCTTGCCCTAGTGTGCAACTGGCTATCTTTCTGTTGGCTCCCATTTCATTTTGCCTTTTAAAAAAAGTGGGCCTGTATGATCCCAACTATTTTTTAAAGAACATAATACTATAGCTATTGGTTTTCCCAGCCCTAATTAAATACATTGGCTTTGCAATGAATTACAATTCTTAGAATGTTACAATAATATGCAATATGATATGCTGATGTCATCAAGATCAACTAAAAGGCACCCCAAATATGTGGGGGTTTTTTATCGTTTATATGCACTGTCACTGCAAAGGGCACATTTGTTATAAATGTACCATAGCACAGATAGAAGATGATTTCATGTCAAGCAGTTTTTCATTCCCTTTTCTTTCTTGATTTCCACTCTTTCCTTGCAAGTTTCTGTCAAAACACTGAAGAACTCTCTAGTAGTCCATTAGCACTGAAGAACTCTTTAGCAGTCCTTTAGCATGCAAAATAGATCACGCTTACCGGAACCAATTGCAACTGAAAGGGCTGTAATTCATTGTGTTCCTCACTTGTTTATCATGCATAGGAGGTTTCTTCAGGGGATGCCAGACTCAGATCTGTGCCGAGACCATCTGCCATTCACTGTAACTCTGCAGGACGTTATGATCCAGCATAAAGAATGCACTATGCATTTACATCAACTACTGTTCTCCATCTCAAGCTGCCAAAGAGAAAGGGCAATGTTCAACACATTCTAACCATCATGATAGCTTTGACCTTCTCATCTTTTCATATGATTCATAGTCTGATTTCACTACCTGCCATAATGAGGCTGGCATAAGGACTCAAATAAAGTCAGTGTTCAGACAATATTCTGGCAGCTGGAAGAGAAGTACAAGCTCTCATGCCCAATTATGCTGCCAAATACTGTCATTTTCTATCAAAACTAAGGTAAGTCCACACTTTGTTCCACTTTCTAATGACTATACTTTCCTTTTTTCCGTGTTCTCAAAGAACTATGCAACATGCTGCCCAGGTCTTTAGCACTTTGATAATGGATTTCAGTATCGTACATTTCAGATCTGTTCTTCCCCCTGAAGCATTTTCATGGCCTGTTTATCAGCTTCTGATAACAATATTAAATAAGATGCTTGCAAGAAATGGATATAAATTTATGTAGGACCTGGACAGTCCTGAGATGACATTGGATGATCTAAAGAAATGCAAGAGAGGAGACAGAAGTAAACCATTCATTTTAAATGTAAGATTAAAGAAAAGGACTGCCAGGAATTCATAACCTCCAAATGCACTAACTACTTAGGTAACCTTTCCCCCCCCCCCCCACCAAACAAACCTTCAAGGCTCTACTTCTACTACTAATAGGGCTTTAAAATCACACCATTAGTAGAAATGTTTATGCCAGAATCCTCAACTATAGTTCTACCACCAGGCAGACTTTAGTAACTTCCAGCATTTTTTTTCTTGGAACCTGTCAAATGCATTATGATATGTTGTCTCCAACTAAACTTTAGAAGCCACAGAAGCTCTTCATTCTGTTGGGTTTGTAACAGACAGTTGGACCCTTGTTTCAGCAAACCAGACTTTAGCATTCTGTATATCCTAGTGCCATTTGGAAAACTCATATGCATGGATGGGTAGGCAACCAGTATTTATTACATAATTGTTACACTCAGAAAAGGGTAAATAAGCATCCATATGAGTAGGAACTGGTAACTTGATTCTCCATAAAGCTCTCCAAACTGGCTGCTATTACCACAACTTCTAACAGTGAATTGCACAGTTTATGTGCTATATGAAAATAGATTTCTTTCTGTTGATCCAGTCTCCTTGTAATTAGTTTGTGAGCGACCTTGAATTCTAACATTGTGAGAGAAGGATGAAACCACTTCTCTGTATGTATTTATCTATGCTATGCTGATTTTATTGACTTTGTTATATCTCTCCTTGCCATCTTTAATGCTACACTAAACATTTCCAGTTGCCAATTGTAAGGCAGCTGTTCCAGGTCCCTAAATATTTTGGATGCCATTTTGATGCCTTTTTAACTCTATAATATCCTTTTTAAGGTAGAAAGTATATTTTATATTAAGAGTTCTATTTGTAATCTCATGGCAACTGTCCTACACCCAGTGGTGGGTTCCTACCAGTGCGGTCCACTCTATAGCACCGGTAGTGGCCCACTGGTGATGTCACAGTACCGGTGCGGTCGGTTGCCGGTGCCTGGGTGCCGCCATTTTTTAAAAAAAAAATTAAATTTTTAAAGAAAATTTCTTCTGCGCATGCCCAGAAGCCGAGCTTTTGGCACTGTGCATGCGCTGCCTTCCTATCCCACAGTGAGTCCAAGCAGGGGAGGATGGCTGAGGGAGCGCATGAGAGAAAGAATGGGTGGCAGGAGCTATCTCAGTTCCCCTCCCTTCAGCAGTCCGAGAAGCCACGAATGCGCGGTGATGATCCTAGGCATTTTCGCATGTTTGAGGCTTCTCAAGCTGCTGAGGGGAGGGGGAATGGGCAGCAGGACCTATCTCAGTTCCCCTCCCTTCAGCAGTTCGAGAAGCCACGCCCACCCGGTCATATGGCTGGCAAGCCACACCCACAAAATAAGCCACACCTACAGAGTGGCAGTAAAAAAATTAGGAACCCGCCCCTGCCTACACCCAAAGTATTTTCAAACTACACAGTTTTCACAACCATCCTGAACAAAAGCAGAGTACCCACCAGCCTCACCTCTAGGGAGACATTATGCCAGGGGAAAGGAATTGCGCAGAGAGTGGCATTGTATCTGGGCCACTCCTCTACAAACTTCACAAATGGGAGAGACCTAGAATATCATTCTCTGGGAGAAACAGGTTGCGGCAGTTCTATTTGGAGGCAATTCTGGGAGTCAAGCCACATAAGCTTTAATAGTTAAAACCAGCTTTTCAATTGGACCTGGAAGCCCATTGCAACACACGGCAATACTCATAAACTTCACTGTAACAATTGGCTAGAATGTCCCATCTGCATCTCCAGCAGTAGCCACTCCAAGGGAACCTCCAAGTCTTTCAGAGGGAATATCATTCCATTAGAGTCAAAATCAGAACTGATGGATTCCAGATTGTTCTCCACATCTTCCAGGCATCAGGACAGGATTACTAGATTTCCAGTTTGGCCTAGAGTAAAAATGTCCAACTAACTGTCATTAGCATATCAATGATACCTCATTCCAAATCAATGGATGACTTCTTCAAGTGAATTCCCATAGATGTTAAAAAGCAAGAATGGGAGAACTGAGTCCTACTTCACCCTCTTGCCACTGTACAGGTATTTAAGTCTGGCCTTGAGAAGAAGATGGGAGTGGGGAAACAGTTGCTCAATCCAGGGAAAGGAGAAAGCATTAGAAAGAGACTCAGAAAAGCTCTGCTTTGACTGTTGTCTTAAAAGGGAGCAGTGAAGGATTTCAACAGGCTTTCAAGATTCTGTTAATATACCCAATAAAGTAGCATTCCTGTAATTTCAGTGGAGCCTGTTTCTTGATTTGGCCTACCTTGAAAGGCTGACACCCCCAGTGACTGATGTTGTTTGTTCAAGAAGTGTCAGAAGTATTACAAAATAGTGCTCCTGCTTTCAATTGTCATAGGTGATCCAGAATGGTACTATATCAAACACTGCCAAGAAATATAAAGTTGAATTTCCCCTAGCTATTTATTTACCAAAGCAACCATTTCAGTCCCAAGTCTAGGTCTGAACTCAAAGAGGAACAGATAATCCACTTTAGCCAGGGTGTTCTCCAACTGACACCCCCAAACTTTACTGAAAAGAGGAAGTTGAAATGGAGCAGTAGTTGTCCAATTGCTGGATCTGAAGAAGAAGGCTTCTTTAGGAAAGACACACAGCAACCTCCTTCAAGGCTGCTTGGAAGCAACACTTCTCCCAAAGAAGTGATCTTTTAGGGGAGATGGGTGGCATAGTAAGAAAGTAAGTAAGTAAGTAAGTAAGTAAGTAAGTAAGTAAGTAAGTAAGTAAGTAAGTAAGTAAGTAAGTAAGTAAGTAAGTAAAAAAGAGAAAGAAAGAAAGAAAGAAAGATAGATAGATAGATAGATAGATAGATAGATAGATAGATAGATAGATAGATAGATAGATAGATAAATAAATAAATAGGCAAGCAAGCATTCCTGGATCATGCATTGCTCTAAGTGACTGAACAAGACAAGAGGGACATAGAACCAATTGATATGTGATAGAATTCAAGCTGCCAAGCACCTTCCACAGGCAAAAATGCTCCCAGGTTCAAGATGTTGCTCCAGTCACATTATAAGTCAGTCTACATCTTGCCAACCTGAGTGAATCTATCCAGGTCCATTAAATACCTGTATCAGACTATCTTAATTGTTCCATATCAGATGAAGTTACAGGATGTAACAAACCTCATTTGAACCAGGAAGTAATCTGGCCATAGCAAAAAAAAAAAAAACCAATAACAACCCCTGATGGCACATCCTCCAGATCACAAACCAACTCCTCCAAGATGAACATAAAATTCAAATATGGCCACTCATATGGATTAGACCAGAGATTATCTAGGACAATCCCATGGTTGCCATTGAGGCCATGAATTCTTGATTCCTACCAAACCCCGCCTTCATCAAGGAAATAAGATTGGCAATAAGATTGAGGAGCTCAGTAAGGAAACTTACCAAGCAGCAAGGGGAGAAAAACATGAGCAAGATCTCTAACTTTTGCTATAAAGTAATCAATTTCATCATTTGTCGAACAGCACTCTGGTTAAGCTTTGGAGCTTTCTGAAAATTCCAAGCATATAACTCTTTGATCATCCATGTCTACACTGACATTCAAAAAAGCAAAATGGTTAGTATGACATGATTTTCCTCTCTGAAAGCCATGTTGATTTCTTTTCATCCTGACTTGTTCTTCTGTATTTTATTCTTTTTAGTGATACTTTTGAACAGGAACAAAGAAAGGAAGGTTGATGCTTAATTTAGACAGAGAGCTGCTTCCACTTTTCTCTAAAGAGCATTGCTCAAGTGCTAAGGGTCAAGTACAACCAAAACCTATCTGACTGCAGTCCTTGGATTTCCACTACTACAGACTTCTCTTTAGTATAGATGTACCGTATTTTTCGGAGTATAAGACGCACCAGAGTATAAGATGCACCTTAGTTTTTGGGGAGGAAAATAGGGGAAAACAATCTGCCTACCAGGTATTCATCTGGCTAGCATCCTTAGTCTGGTCAGCTTCAGCACATTATTTTATCCCCTGGTTAGGGCTTTAAAAAACCTTCTTCGGAGAGAATAACAATGAAAGAGCCTGCAAGCTGATAAGAGCTGGGAAGATAGTTAGCACCTGGTTAGGGCTAGAAAAAACTTATTCGGAGCAAGTAGAGCAATGAAAAAAAATTCTGCAAAGACTTAGGGCTGGAAAAACATTCTTTGGAGAGAGTAACAATGAAAAAGCCTGCAAGGTAAGAGCTGGGAAGATCTGTTAGCACCTAGTTAGGGCTGGAAAAAAGCTACATTCGAAGTATAAGACGCACCCAAATTTTCAGCCACTTTTAGGGAGGAAAAAGGTGCGTCTTATACTCCGAAAAATACGGTAATCATTGCTGAATTCTTTAATTCATTTCTACAATTTATGAATCATTGGCCTTTTATTTGTTTGTTTTCTTTCAGGACACTGATTTATCTTAGAAGCATCTGCCATTGAGTTTTTAAGGAAAATGGAAAGTGTGAGTGAACTTCAGAATCCACTGTTGGCCAAGAACAATGGGCACCTTCATGGTAGCTGTACTTATCACCAGGATTACCATGGTCATCGTTGTCATGGCAAATTATATTCCTATATCTTCCAAAATTCAGGTAATGCAAGGACACACCAGTTGTTGGATGCCAGTTCTCTTCAACTAGCTGTTGAAGCGCTGTATGGTCCAAATTTCATTCTGGTGAAGGATGAAAGCAGTGTCAAAGTCAAGGACAACAAAGGTGACAATTGTGAGACAACCTTCATGGAAAACAAAGACTCATCCGCTGATGTTTCTGATGAGCAAGAAACACAGGGAAGATCTCTAATGGAAAATGATATCAAAATCCAGACAGTATCTTATGAAGTAGAGGAAGAGGAATTGCAGGAATATGAGGTAAATTTCTAAGGATACACTCATAATATACACTCAGAAACTTCTGAGTACACATTCTTAGGACTAATTTTTAAATAACAATTCTAACTGTTTAATATATAAACAATAATAATAGACAAAATGGAGATTATATATAACACAATAACTGTTTCTACCCAAGAGACATCTTTCTTTATTTCAGAGAATTAGAAATTACAGCGTAATTAATTAAGAATAACACGACTAAGATGAATTTTTAGGACCTTAGAATCTAAATGTGGAATGTATTTAAATATGAAAAATGGCTCCATTTTACCAATATTCAGGAAAAATAATTTTCCAGTGAAATCCCAAATCCCCGACTAATAAACTGAGCATTCCACTTGAGAGGAAAAACAAAAATACCTTTTAATTCAAGAACTTTTAATGTTAGCATTTTGCCCCCAACTAAGGGGAATGAGAGGATATGGCTTACAGAAATTATAAAATCCATTTTTCCTCCCAGTATGAAACTACAGTATTAAGAAAGGGGGGGAGATGTATGTGAAAATGCAGCTGGAAAGAAGGTCAAATGAAAGTATGGAGGGAAGGACTGCAAAATACTTCATAAAAGGAAAACTAGGAGGCTGAAAATGCTACTGTACTTAAATGCCAAGGTAATAATAGATGTCCTAGAAATATTATAGCAAGGTAATGCAGAAGAAGCAGGTTTCAGTGGGGAAAAAGAAAAATCAATAGGATGCCAACTGCTTTGCATCAGGGGTGGAAGCTGACAGCAGTGCGTGCTGTTCTTACATTGTTTCTGTATTGCTATTACCATGATCATCACTATTATTATTATCATTGTAATTTTCTGTGTTACTAGTTCACACAGAGTTATTTAATAACAAAAGATTGTGACACTAAGTATGAATAATTAGAAAGCAAGTTCAGATGAAAGAAGCTGAACTTTTTGCTAACCCCTATATTTGACACTAAGCTATAAAGCAATAAAAGACCTCTAATATAGTACAACTCAAGCTGTTATCTTCCTTTTTTTATTTTCCTAGAGGCCAGATTTCTGCTCAAATCATGGGAATTCTTAAAAGAATAGCCCATAAAAATTGAAATAAGTTATTTGAAGACATACATTTAAATATCTTTGCTCCTGATATAACATTAAATTATTTTCCCCCTTATTTACACACCATCATTAGCACTGGATTAGTTTTTTATTTTGATTACTTGTTTACCTACAGACACATTTTATGCTTTTAGCCACTATTGTTATACAAGACTAGAAAAGGCAGCCTTTGGCTAGTTAGGTGAATGATATTTAATGTTATAGGGCAGTGATGGCGAACCTTTTTTTCCTCGGGTGCCAAAATAGTGTGTGCGCACGCTATCTCACGCATGTGCGTGCCCACACCTATAATTCAACTCACTCGCCCCACACCCCTGTGCATGCATGCATGACCCCCCACTCCTCTGTTTCCCAACTTCAAGTGGGCCCGGTAGGTCCATTTTTCGCCCTCCCCAGGCTCCAGAGGCTTTCTTGGAGCTTGGGGAGGGCAAAAACGTTCCCCCCTCCACCCCAGAGGCCCTCCAGAGGCCGAAATCACCCTCCCAGAGCCTCCGCGCGAGCCAAAAATCAGCTGGCGGGCACGCACATGTGCACTGGAGCTGAGCTAGGGCAACGGCTCGCATGCCGGCAGATATGGCTCCGCGTGCTACCTGTGGCACCCGTGCCATAGGTTCGCCATCACTGTTATAGGGAAGGTCAAAGGCCATATTGGTGGGTTGATGATGCATAGTTTTAGAGACTGGGCAAGAAAAAAGCGTTTCCTCACAATAAAAGAAGTGGGAGGTAGAGAAATCCATCTTGGTCAGTTCCAGTGAAAGTAGAGTGGGAGGATGAGCTTCCAAAAAGATTTTTATTAATGAAAGGAATGGGAAGTGAGACATGAGAGTGATATGGGTGCTTGTGTGAGTGGGAAAAAGGCTAGTGTAAGTGGTTGTTTTTGTTAATGCCTGCCCAAGAGTATCAAACATACAGTATGTGGTTGGATCAGTGAAGATTTGCAGGTTGGCAGGATCAGAAGGTTGAACCTGAAGATATTTTTCTTGGTCATGGAATGATAGAAGCAGGCAACTGTTGGTAAGCTGAAAACCATTCAGCAGTAAAAGGAGCCTGTGTGTTAGCAAATAAAAGCCCATTATTTTTACACAGCATCTTCATTGCAGATATTGCACTGGATGGTCTAGATTTGTGAAAACAATTTACAGTCCTAGTTTGGTCAATAAAACCCTACAAGGCATCAGATACTTGCAGCACTGTCTGCTAACATTGGATTCTAACCAGACAGGAAATTTGGGAGACAGCAAGGAATTGATATTTTTCTCTACCAGGATCACACTCTGAAGCAGCCTTCCTCTGAAAACTTCCTGCTGAGGTTTTATTATTTTTACTTATTTTATTCAGCCTATTACTTCATTGTATTTTGGTTTTCAGCTTTAATTGAAAAATTCCCAATCATGCCTCACTTCATATACCTTTTCCAAAGATCATCTTTCCCAAGGAGAGCAGGCTAACCTGCTGTGTAGCCTTTTAGAAAGAGAAGTAGCCAGATCACCATATGGCCTTCCCATATAGAAGCCACATGGTGCCATCCCAGAGGTAGGTGCTATTTTGGAAGCAACCACTACAGGAGGGCAATAGGCAAACTCTGTATAGGAAGGCCACATGGTAGATCAGTTGCTTCTCATTGGGAAAGGTGATCTTTGCAAAACTAAGTGGAGCAAGGTGTGATGGAGGGAGGCCCAAGGGTATGGGACCCAACAGAATGAGAAGCTGTGCGAGCAGTGCCTCAGGTGGTGGGAGAGGTCCTGGGAGGCCTGGGACAGGCCATGTATGAGCTTTGGAGATGCTGCAGTGCAGGCCTACACCACATGTCACAGAGCCTCCCCCACCCACTAAGACAACCTGTGCTCCACTTAACAACTCATGCAATCGCTTGACAACCGCAATGAGGAAAATCACTATTATGGTCATTAAGTGTGGTTATCATATTGGCACCTCATTTAATAACTTCTATCACTTATGACCATAATTCTGGGCTCAATTTGGGTTATAAATTGAGGGTTACCTGTAATTGTTGAAAATCGTTAGTCTACTATTTTCTGAATGAAATCCTACTAAAATATATAAAATACAGTTAGACATTCAAACTAAGTAAGTTACGGACTGAAGCCAAGGAGAAATTTCTCAGTCAGCCTACTGATAGCATAACTGCTTCCCTAGCAATGTCAGGTATTTTCATTTTTAAGGGGGACAATCAGTGGTGAAGACTGTGCCAAATACCATCTTTTAAATCTCTTTTCTCAGTGGATTATTCGTGTTAATGTCAGTTATGTGGCAGGTAAGGATCCTGGAGACTGGAGGTTGATTCTGTTCCTTGAGTTTGGGCTGGACTTACTGCCTTCTCTGTTGCAACACCTGCCCTCTGGAATAGTAATATGACTCTCACCCTGAAGATGTTCCATAAAGCACTGAAAACTTGGCTATTTTCCCAGGCCTTAGGACAGGGTGGTAGGTGAGCTCCTGTAAGTTTTTGTCTGGCATGTTTTGGTTCTGTTTTATATGTCCTTTCTTGGTGCATATCTTTTATTATTCTTATATATTCAAAAAATGTGAAATCCCATCATATGCATCAATTCTTCCCAAGAACCTATAATATCACAATGTATCAGCACAGTACATATGTGGATCTAAGCAGTGTCACCTTTTGCAATTGTCTGATGGAAATGTTATCAATGCACAGGTTTTCTGGTGCCATACAAGATTTTTTGACATGGCACCCAGTGTCATGGGGGACCACGGGGACCACCAGGGCCAATTTATGCCATAATCTTTCAACTATTGATTTTAGGATCTTGATCTCTTTTATTATTATTATTCCATCTGTCTAGCAGAGTCTGGCATATCTGCCTAATCCACCCAAATAAATAAAATATTGAGACAATACTACATTCCTCATTTGGGAAGTTTCCTGCCAGGTGAAAATTGTTTGCCTACCAGGTATCAGGAGAAATGCTGTATGTTGTCAAGACAACAACATTAAACATGCATCGTGTTTGGATTTCTAGTCCTGCTGGATGCTTTATGGGGCAAGCTTACAGTTTGCTATTGGTCATTGTTCTCAAATTAATTTACTTTCCAGAGTGACTCTTCAAGTGACAGCGAGAGTGAAGATAATTTTCTGATGCTTCCTCCACGAGACCACCTAGGCTTAGCCATTTTCTCAATGCTCTGCTGTTTTTGGCCCCTGGGAATTGCTGCCTTCTGTTTTTCTCAAGGGGTAAGAATTCACATCTATTAATACATGCTTGTATGTAAACTAGACTTGGCTTACTAAATGTCTTTATATATGAACCCTGTCTGTATTTCTAAGAGGTCTGTAAGGGGCGTGCATAAGCGCACCACTGTGCCAACCGTCCCTGTCCTCTTTTATCGGTACTTTTTACTTACCGTATTTTTCGGAGTATAGGACGCACCTTTTTACCCTCAAAAAGAGGGCGAAAACTTGGGTGCGTCTTATACACCGAATGCAGCCCCACCCAGCCACCCCCACCCTTTGGCCTCTGCCTGCCAGCAATTTACCTTTTTGCAGCAAACAGGACAAAGCACAAGAAGAGCACAAGAAGAGATAAACTGCTCCCGATCTACAGCTGACAGGCTTGCAAGCCACGTGGTAAAATGAAACTAACTAGGGTGGTTGTAATGAGACAAAATGCTGGGAGATAAACTGCTGGCAACATTAGGCTGCTGAAATCAAATGGAGGTAAGCTAGAGCTGCTATGGCTCAAAACTAGAGCTCTTGCCTCACAATCAGGAGGTTGTGAGTTCTATCCTAGGTAGAGGCAGATTCTTTTAATAAGTAATTTTGTTACATGTTTGTAGAGTGTTCAAATTATGAGACTTATTTTTTAAAGACTGCCTTATTATTGTTCTAGACAACTTAACAAAATGAAGAAGCTTTTTAAAATAAATGCTTGCTCTGAAGAGGTCCAGTGCTATTGTATCTTCTTTTAAATAGCAGAGAATACTTCCAGAAAGCCACATCAATTTTAAAGATCTGTAAAAGTATAATCTGAAATGTCCTGTTTTAGTATTAAGTATTAGTATTAAGTATTAGTATTAAAAGAAGGCAGTTGAGAAACCCTGACTAGTCATGTTTGGAGTAAATCTATTTAAATAATTGGGAGGAGTTAGTGTGATTACATTTAAGAAAACTTTCTGGGATTAATATTAATATGCCATAAATGTACATTTCTCCAATTCTTTGCCATTTCTATGGGTCAGGCACACATGCACAGAAATACACAGCAAACAGTGTATATCATCTGTACTGTTTGCTGTTTGCTGTTTGGCAGATTGCTGGGAGGCAGAGGCCTTTTTTCCTTGTTTTCCTCCCCCAAAACTAAGGTGCGTCTTATACTCCGGTGCGTCTTATACTCCGAAAAATACGGTATGTTACGTTTATACAAACAACTACATCCTGTACATGTTTAACAAAATAAATAAATAAAATAAATAAATAAATATAGGATTTTTATTATATCATATAATATGTAGTTTGAAACTATTTATAATACAACATTAAGCTATATAACAATCATTTCAAAAAGCAATAGATTGAATGCAAGTTCTTTTGCATTACTGCCATATTGTCTGAATGGAGAGTTCATTCAGAAAGGTACCAAGAACTGGAAAAAAAAACAGAGAGAAAGAGAAAGCCACCTTTCTTACCTCTTTTTCTCCTTTTTAGTCCTCGGTATTACCTTCTCTCTTCTAACCCTCCATTTAGAAACAGGAGAAGAGAATCAGTCAAGATCACCACCTTCTTTCCATCAATGGGGCCTCTAAATTAGAAACCTCTTGGGGAAGGAAAGAACCTTTTATCTATAAGAAGCAGAGCCTGGATCCAACTCACATGCATAGAGATACACAGACATACAAAATGTGTTAGAGAGGAGCAATAAAAGAGCCTACTGGTAAATCCTTTTAACACTGCAACCCAATTGCTCCAGGAAAGAGAGAATCAGTAGTGAACAAATGTGTACTTGTTTCCTCAGAGCCAAAATAAGACATGATTCAGTATTCTTCCTTTATTTTGAGCCTAGCTCCACCAATCAATGTGACACAGTCTCGCTCACTCTGCATGAACCCACACTGAGGCCCATATACCTCTCACCCAAAATGCCAGATATAATTTACAATGACCAATTAGCAAAAGGAGATGTAAGACACAAAATTTAGTTAACAGCCATTTAAACCACAAAGAGGATAGACTTTAGGATCATCCACATCCAGCCCAAAGTTGGCTTTATAGGTTCTCTTAGGGAAATAATGCCTTCTCTCTTATCCCAGCAGAAGACCTCCCAGGTGGAAAATTTACTAGACATACACATGGATTCTGCCAATTGCACCCATATCTGGACTGAGAGGCACCTAGGACTGTCACTCATGTTTGGTCATTTGCATTTGAACTATTGCAGTATGCCGTACCTGCAGCTATTTTTGAAAGCCTTGAAGGCTGCTGCTGGTTCAGAATGCAGTGGAATGGACGGTTATGGGTATGCCACAGTATTTCTACCTAACACCTCTGCTTCATGAACTGCTCTGTTACTAGTAGGCTTCCAGATGTAATTCAAGGTGCTGGCAGCTCTCGAGTCGGAACCCTGACAGGTGCTTGTTTTCACCTATAAAACCTTTCATGGTACAAAGCCTAATGGTTATACGAAGGACTGTCTTCAGTAGTTTCTGCCCATCTTCATATTATCAGGCAACATACAGTGACTTTCAGCCTTGGGTGACTTTCAGCCTTGGGTTCCATCAATTAAAAAGGTTATCTGATGGACTACAGGAAGTGGACTTGCTTGATTGTGGTATCTGCCCTCTAAAATGATGCCCTCCCTGAGATTTGCATCCCCCCCCCAGCCCTATTCAAATGAGCCCTTAAAAGATGGTTCTTCTCCCAGGCCTTGGACTTCAGTGGTTGGTTGTGGGCACAGGGTTGGCATTATTTTTTTCTGGATGCTTGGTTTTGTCTTATTCTGCTATAATTGTTGCATGTTGTACAGACAAATTGGAGTAGGCCTACATATTTTAAAAATGTGCTTCTAGAACTGTCATTAAGAAACTGGCTGGGTTATGCTTCTTATATGAACGTAACATATACGTATTTTGGTGACATTGGATCAATTTATTTCAAAAGAAATATTTGTAGAAGTAATAACATACCATTACTGAAGGAATAGATAATTGTTGGACCAGAGAGGAATTGAACATTCCATATTATTTGGCAATGCAGCCAGCAAACAGCTCTCACCACTCCCGGAAATCATAGCCACACTTTAATCTTTAATCCTTGGACAGGATGTGTGATATTGATTGACAGATATATTGCAAAATATATTTATTTATCTTGCAATTGATTGATAATTTATATATTAAAAAATGGGATGAGTGGAAAGAGAAAATCTTCACAGGAATCCTGTGAGCTTAGTTATATTGGTTGACTCAAGCTAATCCGGGACCGCATTCTGCCTCACACTTCCCTTCGACTGGTTAGGGCCCACAGAGTTGGCCTCCTCCAGGTCCCATCAGCCAAACAATGCTGGTTGGCGGGCCCTAGGGGGAGAGCCTTCTCTGTGGGGGGCCCCACGCTCTGGAACCAACTTCCCCCAGAGACCCGAACCATCCCCACCCTGCTGGCCTTCCGGAAAGCCTTCAAGACATGGCTCTTCCTGCAGGCGGGGGGGAAAGACTAAATTACATCTGCATTCTCCCCCCTTTTTTTGGTATGACTGATTGTGAATAATTTTCTTAACTTTTGTACATTTTTTATTGTTGTTTATTTATTTATTTATTTATTTTGGAATTCTTATATGCCGCCCAACTCCCTAAGGACTCAGGGCGGCGTACAACAGTGAGAAAATACAAGAATAACCAAAATCTAAAAAGTTAATTAAAAGCAAATATAAAAATTAAAACACACTATAAAAAGAATCATCACCAACCATTCAACATCATACATACTTGGGGGGTGGGCTCGAATGAATTAAGCTCTACCCCCCGCCTGCAGGAAAAGCCATGTCTTAACAGCTTTCCGGAAGGCCAGCAGAGTGGGGATAGTTCGGGTCTCTGGTGGAAGTTGGTTCCAGAGCACAGGGCCAGCCACAGAGAAGGCTCTCCCCCTTGGGCCCGCCAGCCGGCATTGTTTGGCCGACGGGACCTGGAGGAGGCTCACTCTGTGGGCCCTAACCGGTCGAAGGGAAGTATGAGGCAGAATGCGGTCCCGTAGATAACCTGGTCCCAAGCCATGAAGGGCTTTAAAGATGGTGATCAACACCTTGAATTGGACCCGGAGACCAATGGGCAGCCAATGCAGCTGGCGGAGTATCGATGTCACGTGGGTGTACCTTGGCACACCCACCACAGCACGCGCAGCCGCATTTTGCACCAACTGAAGTCTCCGGATACTCTTCAAGGGTAGCCCCATGTAGAGCGCATTGCAGTAGTCCAAGCGAGAGGTGACAAGGGCATGAGTGACCGGTTTTTAAACGTTTAAATGGTTTAAACGGTTTTTAAACCATTGTTTTATTGATGTTCTTATAAAATTGCTGTACGCCGCCCTGAGTCCCTCGGGAGTAGGGCGGCATAGAAGAACAAACAATAAATAAATAAATAAATAAAATCCAATGAGGTTTATCGCTGAGTGATGATTTGAACCTGGGGTTCTATGGTCTACGCCCGAATCATAACTTCACATTAGTTTTCAATCTAAGACTATAATAGAATTAAATTGCTTTAGTCATCTAATCCAGCCACAGACAGAACTAATTTTCAGTAGGCAAGAAAGATTCCTTTGCTGAAAAACAACTGATAACAAGTTATAGTGAATAATATACAATATAGTAACTTAAGTATTTCTTTGTTTGTTTCCAGACAAGTAAGGCCATCTCCAAGGGGGACTTTCACCAGGCAAGCTCAGCTTCCCGACGAGCACTCTTCCTCGCTGCACTTTCAATTACCATCGGCACAGGGGTGTATGTTGGAGTGATTGTAACGCTGATTGCTTACCTCTCTAAAGGTGGGCATGTATAATAAAGACTGTTACATAAAATGCCCGTCATTCTTCCCCAATGGATAAGCCTCCTGGATTAAGTGCTTTAAATGCCATAAAGGACAACATGCTTACAAAGACTGAAAAGGAGCTTTTTTTTCCCCCCCTCACACATTCAAATGAATTGTATAGACTTTTTTTTTTGAATGAACACTGACCTACTTTACATTATAGCCTGACAAGCTATATTTTAAAAAAAAAAATCCTTCGTGCAACAATGAGTGCATGCTTCAACAGCCTGGATTTTGAGACTGCCAAGAACAAAAGGGGGAAATGGGATTTTTTTAAAAAAATGTCTTCAGCGTGTTCTCAGACCAATTTTCTTGTGAGTTAAATCTGCCATTTGTGAAGTTCAATTTCCTATTGGAACTAAGCCCCGGTCTTGTTCGGAGCACATGATAAAGAGAAGAAAATGGGGGAATGTTCATTGAAAAACTTCCATTAGGGTATTAGGGGTACGCAGTGATATTTGTCAAGATGTTTTTATTTTGAGCCAGAGATTCTAGCTACAAGATCAATTCATTTGTGAGTGTCTATCACAAAAAGCCAGCTTTCCCCAAAGCTTTCTTTCAGAGCCATTCTCATACAGCTTGCCTCTCCACCTAGATTCTCTTCTATGTCAGATTTTCCCTACAGTGTCATCTCATTCATCTTTGAAGAATCATATTCATCTGTCACTTCAGTTATAAGATAGCACCTGTTTAAAGAAGACACAGAAAAAAGTATGTAATTACAGTAATTCTAATTGAACAGCCTTGGGAAAATCCTCTGGGCCTTCTATTTTTTAATTATATTTTAGGATGCATATTACAGTATCAAATAGAATGAATTAATATTATTTCAGATTTTATTATGACATGAAAAACCCATCAAGAGATAATGCAGCATGATTACTTTTTATCATATGAAAATTCTATTTTGTGTGACATCATCTGGAATCAAATTCTTATACAGGTAGTTCTTGCTTCACTACAATAATTGGGACCAGCAACTCCATCACTAAGCAATACAATTGTTAAACACAATGTCACTTGACCATGCTGGCAGTTATGGCAGTTCCGGTTGCGGTTAAGTTCTGGTTAAGTGACTCCTGTGTGGTCATTAAGCATGACATCACATGATTACCATTTGTGACTTCCTGCCGGCTTCTTTGCTTGTCGAATGCTGGCACTGAATGTCACGAATAGTGGTTACATGAACAGAGGAAACTGTGACCATTATAATTGCAAACCAGCTACCAAGCATCCAAATCATGATCATGTGACTGCTGGGACAGTTGCCACTACAAGGACCCAGTCAAAAGTCTCCCCATTTTCAGCACTATTATAACTTCAAACAGTTGCTAAATAAGTGATTGTTAAATAAGAAACGCCCGTATTAAAATTTCCCACAGGTCAGATCAACTATTGGGATTAGTCCAGTTAAAAATGGTTCTAAGACCACCAGTAACATTTCTACATAAAATGGCAACCTTGTAGTGTCTAATGTTGTACAGACACCTACATAATTAAATTCCATACAGATTTTTGCTATTTCAGTTTTTCTAAGTCCAAATATTCATTTCTATGGCTTTTGCAGATACTAAGCCTAAATCAAATCAAATATGGGTAATGTTGCAGTGATCTCTTCACACCTAAGAACTCAGAGCAATCATCAAGTTTTGTTATTTCTCCATTTTGAGATTTTTAGGATTCTTTTAGGTCCACCATATGGTAAGCATGCATACATTTGTTAGTGGGATAATTCAGTATTGGAAGGCTCAGTGCATTGCATCCAGTTAAATATAATTTCATTTTTATTGTGGCTTAAATCTTAAATCTTAATTCTGAATCTCTCATTGGCCTTAGCATTGGACTGAAAGAAAAGGATGCCATGGAAATAACTTGAAAGCTGATTTTTTTTAAAAAAAAACTTGCCTCCAGTAATACATAGTATGCTTATAGGTGCCATAGAAGGTGCTAGCATTATTATATTAAAACCTATTCCCATACAATCCATGATGCTTCTGGAGCCTCATGGTAAGAAGTTGAGTATGTCATAGTTAAATCATGGTCATCTATAATAGGCAGAATGACTTTCTCTAAATCAGCTTGCTCTTCACACAGGATTTCTTTTAATAGACACCCAATATTATAGGCCTTTTCTATTCATGCAATCACTGGATAGTAAATGATGTGTACAGTGCATTTTTTTAAAAAAAGAATGTGTATTCTCCTTTTTTATTATTGATAACTATTAAATGTTTTAATGTGCTTAGCAGCTGCCCCAATTTCTTAGAGATGGATAGTATAACAATTGTAATATAAAAGTAAGTAAGTGATCTTCCATCATCAAAGCAGATAGTAAAACACAAACTGGATTCTGAACTGAGAAACAATGTGCAAAAAGTAACATGTTCCTTTAAGCGGTAATAATTAACTCAAGCTATATATTTTTCCCCAACCTATATTGTTTCAGTGTGGAGTAAATTTCCAAGTATGTCACAAAACACAAGTGTTTAATTTTACTTATCCTTCTGAAACCAAGAACTCTCATTTTCCTGGGGGCAGAAAATTTAATTCTGCCTTTCACTGCTTGAGGGTAGTAGTAGTTACTGAAGTATAGAAGATATCTGTCGGCTTAAATTTGGGAAGATCAGACGTACAGTATAAGAAATGTGCAAAATCACTAAGAAAATAGTTGCTTTTATTTCAGGGATAAATGTTTGATTATGTTTCCTCCCAAAACTTACACGGTGCATGTAATTTTGTTTGTTAACTCACTCAAAGAATGATAATTAAGAACACTGATGTTTTTCTTATGCTTCTAGTGAGTCTTTTAGACAATTCAGGGAAATGAACAAACTAATAAATAAACTTTAAGCGCTAAGGGCTGCCATAGAGATTTAATTTTGAATAGTAGTTCAACACTCTCCCATCTATATGAAATTTGGAAGTGCTGGCATCAGCTAGAGAATAATTTAATGATGTCCTAAAGATAAAAGGACTCTAGACATTTCTAGGTCAGGAGAAAGATGTTCAGGGACTGGGGAGATGAAAAAAATAAAAATTGGGAATAACAAAAGTGAATGGGAAAAAAAGACAACAGGAAATAAAGTAGTAGTCATAACAGTAGTAATCGTTGAAACTTGTGAGGAAATGTCGCCAATGATATACAGTAATGGCTAGCAGAAGATGATCCTTTAATTATCTTTAGTCTACAACTAAAACTTGTCCAACCTGATGTCCTTTAGTTTAAATGACAATTTGGGAAAGCTGGTTGTTGTCCAATATACAGTATCTGAGGGCACCAGATTGGAGAAGGCTGGTTTAAAAATATGGCCCATGGGTCCATTCTTACACAGTAAAATACTCTGTGAATTAAGCCACAAATCGAAATATTGTAGAGAAATTTTCTAGTTATGCTTTCACCAAAAACTTGGAACATTGCCTTTCATTTTGCTCTCCTCCACGTCCGTCTTCAAGTTTCACTTTGGAGACTTTCATACATCTCACTCTTTTCCCCCAGTTTCTCTCACTTGCATCTGGAGGTACAGACTGGAATTCTTCTGTCATGGATCCTTCTGCACACTGCAGTTTTTCTGTAAAAGGCTCAGCATGTTCTGTATAGTTGAGATATATGTTTTATTACCAAGTGGCATGTTAATATCTGACATTTCTATTGTACTTCAGCCATAATGGAAAGAAAGAAATCACATAAGAAAAGAAACTTGTTCAAAAGAAACCTTTGAAGTGGCCCATATTGTTTTATATCATTCAAGTTTATTTATTTAGCATATGGCGATGGTACATTAGCCAGGGCATTACAGTGTTAATACATAGTAGTTGTTTGGCTGCCTAAGATTGCTAGTCCGTTCAGTTCACGCTCACGTGCTATTCAGAGTGCACCACCAGGGGCGAACTAACTCCACACTCAAAATGGCCTACAGCATTTATCCTGGGCTTTTTCCTTCCACTGATGTTGCCTCATGTTTGGGCTCACATTCGGGCAGGTCCAGCACCAGTTGGATTTGTACTTCCAAATGAAGCACCATTATTTTTCCCACCAAAGTGGTACCTATTTATCTATTTTCATGTGTTATGCTTTCAAACTGCTAAGTTGGCAGAAGCCGAGGCAAAGTGATGGGAACTCACCCCATCATGCAGTGCTAGGATTCAAACCACTGGAGCACAGACTTTCTCCAGCATCTTTAAGCTACAGAGCCACTGTGCTGTTTTATTCAAATTAATAAAAAAGCAGATTTTTTTTAAAAAAAATTAAATCTTTGGACACTGATGTAGAAAAGAGTACAGGATCAGAATGAATCTGCTCATTGGTTACAAAACTAACCACAACATCTCCAGGCTGTTGTTCCCAGATCTTTTAATGGTTTTCACCCTCCAACATGTCTTTCTTTCCATGTCTGCAGGCCCCAAGTCAACTGCACTTACATTCTTCCACCTTGTTTTGTTTAATATATGATGGAATTCGAAATACATTGCAAAGTAAAGTAAATCCTAGATTTTTCAGGCAATTCCTAAAATCCCATCCACACAACCTCCTTCCTTCCACCCCAAGACAATCCACTTTCAAGTTATTGAGGATACACCAATTGTGATTCCATTGGGTACCAGCTTGGTCATGAGGCAAGCTGAAGTCAGATCAAGGTGATTTAGTAGGAAAGTGTTTTTCCCATAGAAAAACAAGGGGGGGAAAATCTCCTGGATGAATGTTTTGTGTCATCTGAAGAATAGTTCTTCCTAAGGTTGGCATTCTGCAAACCTTCAGCCAGCCTGTTGCAGGATTGCCTCTCCCATCCAGCCAAGGACCTCTGGCCATTTTTTAAACCAAATGTTACTCTTTTTAAGGTCACACCTACAGCCAAAATTAGAGGAACAGATTTCCCTTTAGCTAAGATTTGTGTGACTGGTGTAAGGCTTTAAGAATGTGGTTTGCCCACCTAAGATTGGAAGAGAAGCTGGGAACTCCTGCAATGGTTCCTCCCAGGCAGGCTGATTCTCCTCTCCTGGCTAAGTGGCTAGTTCTTTTGACAGTCCAGTCTCTTCTAAGCAGCATGTTTTGGCAATACTGGTTGTTCAAAGATAGGAGCAGCAGATATCTAGGATAAAGAGCACACAGGACTCCCTCCAAATCAACAATGAGAATTTATAGTGGCCATAGGTAGGGAAAAGGGAAGGCAATGGGAGAGCTGTTTAACTAATTACTATCCAGAAAGTAATCCTGATTACTTTCTGTGCAGACAGCAACTTTCCCAGTCTCATTGCAGAAGTGTGGCAAAAAGACTTTGGGGTTGGGGTTGGGGGGCAGGCAGAAAAGGACAATTTCCTCCCATCAGAAATAGATATAATCTCTTATCAGTATTTGTGAACCTTTAGTCAGTGGGGAAGAAGAGAAATGCCTAACATTTTTTTTAATGCATCTGTACAGTGCTGACTTTGGATGCTTTAGTCTAGTGACGTGACAGCCTCTCACACTGACCACAGGTCCAGCTAATTATACTTACATTCCTCATGATATACAAAGTAGCTTGAACATATGGTGGTCAGAGATGTGACTGAAATCCATCTCCTACCCTACCATACATCCAATATGCCCTATTTACATCTGAAAAGTACTACAGTACTTTTTGCAAAGAAATAAAGTCCAATCGCTTTTGCTTCCTGAAAAGCTAATTTTCTGATACAACCATAGCTTGCAAGCCTAGATTTGACTATGGTGATGTTTAAAATATCCTGAATGAATCCTCTTGAAGATAAGTGGGTTTAATGAAACATCACTTCTGTTTTGAATAAACAGGCTCTTTTAAACACTATCATTTAGGAAACCGTTATTGGTGCATTAATAGCTTTTGTTATTTCTTGCTATATCTTTGCTTGTCGGTTCCATATAATTCCATCTCCCTCACTAATCAATCTAAAACAAATGCAGTTTATAAAAGCATGTTTTGACAATGCTTGATAAATTGTTGAATGAATGCCTCTACAAAATTGAATTTGGCAGTCCAAAAGCATATTAACAAATAGTCTTGCTCTCTTTTCATTTGCATATTTCACAAACTGCATAAACTGTATAGATTATATTTCCCAAGACATTTATACTGATTCACAATGCCAACCCAAAAATGCAGATTTTCAGTTGTAGATCATTTCTGATTGCCCCACCCAAGTAACCAACACTTCATACTTGCTTTTATGTTAGCATTAGCATGCTGATCTTAGTTACAAATAAATTTTTAACCTTTATGACTCCTCTATTTATTTCCTGGGAATCTCTTCAATATTACAGTTGAGCAGCTTATAATTAACCATGTAACACTTTGGATTCAAAGGGCCAATAAAAACTATATAAAATGATTAAGGGCGGGAAATGACAGTTGGGTAGGATAATGGGGGGGAAACAGACACAAATGTTTCCTAGTTTAAAGATTCAGTGGATGGTTTCTGGCAGACAAGCCCTGGGGCTGAAAATGAACCTCTCTGCCAAAAAAAAAGATATTTACCTGTATAATTGTTCTGCATTTGCCATTGAATTCAATATACAAATGGACAATTTTTCCAGGCAGAAATCCAGATTATTTGATAAAAACCAGCTGGATGTGTATTTCAGGATGACAATCAAGTTTGGATAGAGCCAAAGTTAAAATTATTGGAATCTTCAACATGGCACAAAACCACATAACATTGGACAGAGGCATATTTTGCCACAGGTTCCCTACTCTAGTTTAAATATTGTTCAGGGCTTTCTGAGGATAGACTTAACACACAAAAAGTTATGTTAGACCTTTTGGTTGATGGCTGAAGACCACAAAGTACTACGTGTCTATTAAAATGAATTAAATTACATTTTTCTTCACCAACTGTTTAATTTTGCTACAAGGAAAGAAACTTGCTCTGAAAACCACTGACAGTTTCAGAAATTGTTTTCCATTAATAAGTTAAATTTCTGTTAATCCCAGAAGGAGAGAGTAGTGTAAAAGTATTCCCTTGGGGGTGTTGCAAAAATGAGGATATTAGTTAGAAACAGTCTGGAGGGGAAAGTATGGAAATTGAAATCCATGGTATCACAGCATGGAGGCTGCCTTGGAATAACTCATTATAGATTCTGCAATGTGTTCGGCATCCCCTGGAGCAAAGGAAAGCATGAAAAAGAATAATCAGGTGAAGTGACAACTGTAGGAGTTTGTTCAGACTTTTAAAACAGAACTCCAGCCTCTAGAACCATTGTTTTCTAACCTGAAGCCTTCCTGGCCCATTATAGTAAATCTGCAGGACTTTGTTCAATAAATAATCTTAATAAAATACACCAAATAATAAGCATATATATACAACATCTTTCCATTCACATTATTTCAGTAATTCTTCCAATTATTCTGCAGTAATATTGTTCCAAGAAAGTGGTTTTCCACACTCCCAAGTTAAGGTACTCTCTAGCTACCCTTTTCAGGAAATTATACTGTTATAACATTTGCTGTACCCATACTGCCAATCCTTAATCCTGCCTTTAAAATCTTTATTCTGGCCTGCTACTGGATGATGATGTCCTGATTCAGAATATGCAGGAATGTTAAGTGATCAAACCATCTAGCTTTTCTGCCCCCTTTCTGTCAGCAACTGGTTGGAAACTACTCCTTAATTACAATTCTGATGATCAGTCAAGCCTGGCTAAGGAGGAGAACCTGCCCAATAAAACAGGGAATTTACTAGTGGAATTTACTAGTGGAATCCGCCCTGAGTCCTGCGGGAGTAGGGCGGCATAGAAAAGCTACCAAATAAATAAATAAATAAATAAATTGTGTCCAAGGGTTATAAGAAAGAGCCCAGTCTCATTGCTCAGAGAATGAGATTACATTACCCAGGCACTAGCAGGTTGTGGGAAAGAGAGAGAGAACGTCTTAGCCAAAAATAGTTAACAGTCATCTGGCGGATCTCACCTCTAGAAATTAGCCAAATGGCAAGATTGCACTTATAGAAAAAAATGTCATGGTTTCTTCACTGCTTACAAAAAAAACCTGAAACAGCTCAGGAAAACTCTTAAGGTGTGTCATTATGAGTTGGGGATAAGATGAAAGCAAAGTCATGAGGTTACTAGGAAACAATGATTGTCTGAGTGAGTCAGTTTTTTGGATGTGCTGACTGGTGTTATAAGGAAATATTGTTATAAGGAAATATCCTTTTAGGTTCAGTTCCAAGTGGGGAAAAAGACACTGGATTCATGAAGGTTGCTTGGAAGGAAGGTTTAATGGTGGACAGGAGCACATGGCAGGAGCCCCTGTACAGAAAAGGTAACTTACATGGTTGTGTGGTGAAGAGAAAAAATAGAAAGAGATATGCTGAGTTCCTGGTTTTTATAGTGTAAGTTGGGTCCCACCTCTTAGATTTCCTTTTCCTGTATAGAAATGTATCCCATTGGCTCTCAGACCCCCCAGGGGCATGCTGGGGTGGCTCTTGGCTTTTGTCTAATCCAGCTTTGGCTGAAATGAAAGGGCCTTGGGCTAATCCTATTATGGTTTTGTCATGCAAAAGACTTTCAGCCAGGTGAGAGGAATATGTGAGCTTAGCAGGGGTGGGGGTTTCCAAGAGGAGTCTTTTGTTTGTTTAAAAGCATGTTTCCAGATATATTCCACATAATATTTCCTACATTTTAATATCTCCTAGGATATCTCATTTCCTAGGAGAGGGGTGGGTGCTAACTTCCTACAATCCCTCATTTTTTTTTTCAAAACATGTGAGTGCAACACATGTTTTGACACAAGCTTCAAATTGATCAGGTCAGGGAGATTTTATGGGTGCTTTCAATTTTCTCTGATGCAGAGGGGAAGACGTTGAAAGAGGCAGTTGAAAGAGGCAGCAGCAGGATTCCTTCAGTGGCTCCCAAAAGGAGAGCTTTCAACCATGATGGTCAATGGCCAGGGCAAAAGTTCTGGCAATAAATTTACAGTATCCAATTTTCCATGCCAATTATGTTCAGATGTTTGATAACACTTTCGATGAGCTCCCAGACAGGTTTCAAGCAAGCACAGGCCCCACAATATTCCCACAGCCATGGTTTACCTTGAAATCACAGGCTGCCCATTTCCAAGGGATGGTTCTTGAATCTGCCCTAGCTCTTACTTTAGTGCATCTAGGATTTGTGAGTCCAAATTGAAATTAGCCAGTGTGCAATCTAGGCTTTTCCTTTTTTTTTTTTTTTTTTTTAGAATGAGCCCTGGGACTCTTACTCCTGAGACCACCAGTGCAAAATACCTTGCTTTACTGGGCAGCAGTCAGGCCTTGGGTTTTCGAAGATCCTTTCTGCTAGCTCTTCAAGTGGGGAAATTGCCTGAGGGGATCTGTCCCCTTCCCCCATGGAATTAGCAGGGAGATATGACTGCCTGGGCTTTAATGCCACAAAGCAAGAGTCAAAACAACAACAACAAAAAAAACCAGCAAGCTAAAAGCAGCTTTGGGTGGGGGTAGGTGAAAAAGGGATAACCTCAGTCTAATTCTGAATGGCGTGTCTCTGTGTGTTTGTGTATGCAGCTACAAATTTACCTCCCACTAGACAGAAATCTAAAGTGTACAGAACTCACTGTGGCAACCACTCCCAATACAATTCTTACATGAGTACATTAAACTGATTACAATATAGATGAGACAAGAAAGAGAAACGTTACAATGAATTTCAGTGAATGAAGCAAGGAAAGAAAGAAAACAAAGAAAAAAAACTTTACAATGAATTTCTGTGACTGAAGCAAAGAAAGAAAACTTTACAATGAATTTCTGTGACTGAAGCAAAGAAAGAAAGAAAAACTTTACAATGAAGTTCTGTGACTGAAGCAAAGAAAGAAAGAAAAACTTTACAATGAATTTCTGTGACTGAAGCAAAGAAAGAAAACTTTACAATGAATTTCTGTGACTGAAGCAAAGAAAGAAAACTTTACAATGAAGTCCCCCCCTCCCCCCTAGTCTTTTCAGCTGTCTGCTGGGGATTGAAAATAGATGTTTGGTCTTTATTTGTCCATCTCAGGGTCCTTTCATTCATGTCTGCTGGGTGGCCTTAGGTGTTGGTGGTAAGGCTGGTCAGCCAGGCTTGGAAAGATCTGCTCCACTCTGGTTGCTGTGATGACTAGAGGACTAGATTCAAACCCAATTCTGGCTCAAATGGATGGAATGTCTTTACTGGAGGCAGTTTCTGAGCCCATTTGGTCTGCTTCCATAGGCTTCAGGATCATGTGTGCAGGGCTGAAAGACATAAGAACAGGGTCCCTTCCCCCTTTTGCTGGTAATTCTACCACGAGAGGCATTGTAAAAGGATTAGAGATTTGGGGGGGGGGTAGATAGCTTGTAGGCAGGGTTTGAGGAAAACAAACAACACATCAGTATCGCAGTTAAATCAATTATAACAAAATGGAGACATCACCGGGGAAAAAATGAACAGACATTTCCATCTTAGCAGAGAATTGGTATCCATTAAACATCACAGAAGAGCAATATTAAAACTGTTTGCATGTACATACAGTAAATGTGAGAATGGAATTTTCCTGTAAATTAACTTAAAACATTGTCCCTTAAATTTTGGCTTTTCTTAAAAACACCGAGAGGAATAGGAAAATTGAACTCTGTTCCTTGTCCCAGATCAGGTTGGCCAGTCCTAACTGGGCAAAGACATTTTCCTTTCTTTTCAGTGCTTTTAATTTTCTAACAATTTGAAATTCATATCTCTAGGAAACAGAGATATTTTACAGTTGCAATTACCTCGAGTGCGCACAAGACAAGACAAAGACGTACACAGACACAAAAACATGGACAAAGAGGATGACAGGACACACACACAAGTCCTTCCTGCCATAAATCTCAGTTAAAATTAGGGAAGGCACAAGTCTTAACAAACAAACCACGTGGTTACATATAAGAGAGAGAGAAGAAAAGAGAGAGAGAAGAAACAACAAACACCTCAACATTTTTCCTTTTCTGTTTTCTTAAGTACCTTTATTTAGCCAAATTGGCTGTTTTGTTTTGTTTTGTTTCTCTGTGTCATCCCTCAGCAAAGCCCATTTTCTACACAAGTTTCCTGCTTTTACTTTTTTGCACATTCCTGTCATACAGATATATTCCTGGCGTCCCAGGTTCCAAGCCCACACAAGGGTCTCCGCCACCCACGAACTAGAGCTTCCCATGATCCTTTAAATGTAAGGTTCACTTTGGCTTAGCTAGTGACGCGCTCAACAGTTTCAGAGACTAAAAAAACTCTGGGAAGGACTTCCGATTTTCTCGTAGAAGTAAGGCCCCCTTCCTGTAGGGAATCTCTCTAGGTTTATCAGATCCAAAAAGGGGATCTGCGAGGACTAGCCGCCCCTGTACAGCTAGTACTAGGACCTCCACACTCACGGGCTTCACATTTAGAACTGAAAATTCTGGGGTTTGCTTTTGGGATGTGCACATAAAAACGACAACAACAACAACAAAATTTGCTTTCCCACCCTTCAATCACACACACACACACACACACAGACATTCTTCCTCCTTCCCTAACAGAAGGTCCTGTGCTCTGTAAATGCTAAACAGAACTTACACAAATCAAAACAGAGAAAGAGAAGACATTGACACATAGGCTGGCAGATGAGAAAGAAACTCTATACTACCAAATGAGGATAAACAAAAATAATTCAATATTATGAAAAGCTGTATGAGCAAGAAGTTTCAGAAAAATAAAATTAAAGAATATTTGGAAAAAATGGAATTGCCTAAAGTACCAGAAAAGGACAAAAACTATTAAATGAATGAATATCAATGATGGAATTATCAGAAGCAGATCAAGAGACAAAAGAACAACCAAACACCAGGACCAGGTGGGCCAGTGGCAGAATTTTACAAAGATTTTACATAATGAGGTATTGATTGATGTAAAGGTACCACATTCCTGAATGGGAGCAAATATTACTTTGATTCCAAAATAAGATTCAGATTTAATGCAGATAAAACTATAGGCCCATCTCTTCACTGAATGCTGACTATAAAATATATACTTCAATAATGGCAGCAAACTAAAAGGTTCCTAAATGAATTTATACATTCAGCTCTCTTAAGCTTTTTCTAAGAGACAGATTAAAAACAAAATGAGAATGATTTTAAATACATAAAAAAAAGGCACAAGAAAAGGATGCTATTGATTTTGATACTGGAAGTGCTAAATATAAATATTATGGCAGACACAGAAATTAAAGGCATGGAAACTTTGAAAACTAATTTTGCACCAAGTGAGAAATAAAATATGTTAATAACCAACCTTACTGACAATTTTGTTGTCCAAAAGGTAGAGAAGAGAACTAGAGGAGATAATTAAGTCCATACTTGACTTAATACTTACAAACAAAGAAGAAGTTGTAGAAGGATTTGAAACTGCATCATTAACATAACAAAAACGATTCAACACAATTGAACACACTAAAGTCTTAGATTTTAAAATAAAGCTGACCTTAATAAACTCAAGAGAAACTTGAGAAAGATTCCTTGGATGAAAGTCTTAAAGGAAAGAAGCAACTCAAGAAGCTTTGTAAACTCTGAAAAAACTTGATTATAAAAGCCAATTGCACAAAAGCAATCAGGGAAAAAAAACCAGAAATCCAAGAAACACCAGCATGGCTGCACAAAGACCTCACTGACAAATTGAATGAATGAAGGACAGATACAAAAATGGAAACAGGGACACATAACTAAAGCAGAATATCAGCAGATAGCAAGAATCTGTAAAGAAAAATCAGGAAACAAAAGCCTTGAATGAACAACGACTTGCAACAAAGTGAAAGATAATATAAAAGATTCTTCCAATACATAAAAAAAAACAAGAAGAAAAATCAAGGAAACAGTTGGACCACTAAGGAGAGAAGGCAACACAGAGAAAGCCATGAGTTGCTTAACTCATTATTTGCATGTCTTCTTGCAAAAAGAAATGCAACCCAACTAACCAGAAATATAACTGGAAAGGAAAAAATAAAACAGACTGTAAACTAAAGTTAAAATAAGCAAAAACAGTAAGAGAACACCAGGTCCCAGAGTCCTAAAGGAGCTGGTAAATGAAATCTCAGAACCACTGCACATCTTAAAAAAAAAATCTTGGGACACGGGGACCACCTGAGAAACTGGGAAAAAGCTAATGTGGTTCCCATCTTCAAAAAGAAAGAAAAAAAAAACAACAACAAAATTCTGAGTCCATGGTTCTAAGGCAAAGAAAAGTAAAATCCTACCCCTAGGTAAGGAAAACCAAAAATATAGATAACTATTATAAATTGGTGCAACAAATTAAAACAGATTTGGAGAAGTGGAAAAGAACCACCATAAAATGAGTATCCTGCAATGGCTAGCAGACAAAACAGGGCTGGGGGGGAGAAGGGGGGGGGAAGGAAATATCAAAGGATTTAGGAAGATACATTTATTATTTATTTATTTATTTTGGAATTCTTATATGCCGCCCAACTCCCTAAGGACTCAGGGCGGCGTACAACAGTGAGAAAATACAAGAACTTGGTTAAACAAAAAGCATGATTATTTTTTCCCTAAAATGATTTGTACCCAGACAACACACTATTCAATTGAAATTGGAATTTACATATGCCATAAAGTATAATTAAAAAGCAAAAATTACCCCCCACACACATACACACATGCAAACACACATTTCCCAGTTTTCTATGGTTTAAAGTAAAATTTAGAGGTAGGTACTCACCTTCTTTCCAAGCAGCCCTTGAATCAAAACCCCTTTAAAACCTACTTCCCAATGGCCAAGGCCTAATAAATTTATTTAGGCCAGGATCATTGAAGAGGTTACTTGGAATCCATCTGGCTCGCCAATTGTTATAAGGAAATATCCTTTTAGGTTCAGTTCCAAGTGGGGAAAAAGACACTGGATTCATGAAGGTTGCTTGGAAGGAAGGTTTAATGGTGGACAGGAGCACATGGCAGGAGCCCCTGTACAGAAAAGGTAACTTACATGGTTGTGTGGTGAAGAGAAAAAATAGAAAGAGATATGCTGAGTTCCTGGTTTTTATAGTGTAAGTTGGGTCCCACCTCTTAGATTTCCTTTTCCTGTATAGAAATGTATCCCATTGGCTCTCAGACCCCCCAGGGGCATGCTGGGGTGGCTCTTGGCTTTTGTCTAATCCAGCTTTGGCTGAAATGAAAGGGCCTTGGGCTAATCCTATTATGGTTTTGTCATGCAAAAGACTTTCAGCCAGGTGAGAGGAATATGTGAGCTTAGCAGGGGTGGGGGTTTCCAAGAGGAGTCTTTTGTTTGTTTAAAAGCATGTTTCCAGATATATTCCACATAATATTTCCTACATTTTAATATCTCCTAGGATATCTCATTTCCTAGGAGAGGGGTGGGTGCTAACTTCCTACACTGGGATGCTTATCACTGTTGTTGTGGGTCAGTTTTTCAACTGCTATTTGTGCTATTTATCATTCTGTTGCTTACTTACTCTGTTTTTAATTGTTAGTCATGCATTTGAGAAGGTCAGTCTTATAAATTTCATGTTCGTTCATACAATACTAAATGGAAGTGGGAAAAGTCTCCCGGGGCACAAATGCTAAATCAAGATTGACATAAGATCTGTCTGAAGATTTCAATCATACAGTTCAAGAATAAAATGAGGGACCTGATGATTAGAACAGCATCTAGTCCAATTCCCTGTTTGTCAAATGGCCAGGCTCCCATGGTCCCATGGTCATGTCTTCAACTCATAATCTCATGGCTGAAGTGGATGAGGCAGCAGGCAGCAGTTCCAAGACCAGAAATCTTGTAAGTAAGTTTGAACTCTTCTTTGCTCTGCAGCAGGTAATTGATTATTATGTTAAGGTTTATTCCTGTCTGCAATAAGAATTCTAATCTAGCTGGACCACTTCTGAGAGTCTCCTGAAAAGTCAAGCCAAAAGCTGAATAAGGGGCTAAGCATTGATGGGAAAGCTGTGATTTACTGGAAAGCCCTGGTGTGAAGCCTGACACATGGTCTCTGAAGATGAAGGGCTCAGTTTCAGTATTTAGATCACAAGAATTCAAAGAGTATTCGACCCCTTTACTTTTTGAGCTAGCCCCCTCTGCTGCTATATTTCAAGGGCTATAGGAAGACCATTATTCAAAAAACAAAATCCAAGCATAAGTAACACAAATCAGGAAACAGATTTGACCAACAACAGTATACATTACAGTGTTTTTCCCACTACACGGCTTGGGACCAGGTTACCTCCGGGACCACATCCTACCTCACACTTCCCTTCGACCGGTTAGATCCCACAGAGAGGGTCTTCTCCAGGTCCCGTCAACCAAACAATGCCGGCTGGCGGGGCCAAGGGGGAGAGCCTTCTCTGTGGGGGGCCCTGTTCTCTGGAACCGACTATCCCCAGAGATCCGAATTACCTTGCTGGCCTTCCGAAAAGCCATTAAGACATGGCTCTTCCTGCAGGCGGGGTGATTGGAGACCATTTAATATCTTAGGTCTCCCCCATGAATGTATGGTTTGAATGTTTTTTTTAAATATTTTTAAACTTATTATTTTTTATTGACACTGTTTTTTATATGTTTTTTATATGTTTATATGTCTTTACATGTTGTACACCGCCCTGAGTTCCCAGGGAGTAGGGCGGCATATAAGAACAGTAAAATAAATAAATAAATAAATAAATAAATAAATAAATAAATAAATAAATAAATAAATAAATAAATGAATGAATGAATGAATGAATGAATGAATGAATGAATGAATGAATGAATGAATAAATAAATAAATAAATAAATAAATAAATAAATAAATAAATAAATAAATAAATAAAATAGGTTTTTTAAAAATTATTATTATAGCTTTATTTTATTTTTATATAGCAATAGCAGTAGCAATAGCACTTAGATTTATATACCGCTTCATAGTGCTTTACAGCCCTCTCTAAGCGGTTTACAGAGTTCAGCCTATTGCCCCCAACAATCTGGGTCCTCATTTTACCGACCTCAGAAGGATGGAAGGCTGAGTCAACCTTGAGCCGGTGAGATTTGAACAGCTGAACTCCTGAACTAGCAGTCAGCTGAAGTAGGTTGCAGTGCTGCTTTTAACCACTGCGCCACCTCGGCTCTCTTATACTTAACGGTTATCCACAAAAGTTGTTTCAGATGGCAAAAACTTTAGAGATCCGGCTCAAGGAACTGGCAGTACAGACCCCTGCCAAGTCAGAATTTGAGATCAGTTTTATTTGTTCCAACCTAAGGAAGTGGACATTACAATTGAACCACTGAGTCACTCCACAAGTGTAGATATGACTTTTGCTCATTTTGGCTGATTAGATCTAGTAAAGAATATCAGAGTGGACAAAAGGTGTCCTGAATGCCTGCTGACATGCATGCCACTTTGACAGAACTGGTAGTTCCTGTTTTACTTCTGTCTATTTAAATATAAATGAGGTTCCAAAGCACCTGAGGACAAGAAGTAATGGTTGGAAGCTTATCAAACAGATCGAACCAAGCACTAAGGAGAAATGTCCTGTCACTGAGGACAATTAATCAGTGGAATGGCTTGCCTCCAGAAGTTGTGGGTACTCCATCACTTTAAAAAAGAATTTGGACAGCCATTTGTCTGGAATGGTATAGGATCTCCTACTTGAGCAAGGGGTTGGACTAGTAGACCTCCAAGGTCCCTTCCAACTGTTATTCTGTATTCCCCAGCCCATTCTAATATTCCTTTTTGAACAATGTTATGTTTAGTTAGTTTTAAATTATAAAGATAGAATTCTAAATACGTTTCAGTTTGCTTTCAGTATGGGCTTTGGAATCAAAGTCTTGATCATTCTGACAGATTTTATTGTGGGACAGAATTAGCAAGACTGTCTCAGATCAATCAGTGTTCGAGGAAGAAAACCTACATATTTGAGGAACTGTCTGTCTCCAATTATTTCTGCCTGTCCTACAAAATCTAACAGGGCTAGGAAACTCTGGGTCCCATCAATTAAACAAGGTCATCTGACTGGGCCCATAAGGCATACCTGTCCTGTGGAACATCCTGTCAGCATTTGAAGGCCAACAACTTATCCCAACCATTGGGACAGATTGACATGTAAGAGTGCTCTCCATATAAGATACTATAATAGTGTTACCAATGCAGTGTGAATTTTATTCCCTTACTGTTGTTTGGTAAGATGTTTCAACCTTGTTAGCCATCCACAGTTGCTCTGCAAGTAGCCAACCCTATACAATAAATAAGTCAGTCAGTTAGTCCCAGGGACATTCAATGGTTTTGGGAACTAAATTCTAAGGCAGCCTGTTGGATTCAAAGGCAAAAGGTTTAGAGGGAGAAAGAGGAAGTAGTAAGAGAGAGAAGAAGGGGTGGAGAGAGGAAGGAAAGGAGGAGGGAAGGGGAAGAAAGTTGAAGGAAGAGATGGAAATAGTGGGAGGGGAGTGAAAAATTTAAAATAGAAATACAGACTGATGACAGATAGTAGGGAATAGGTGTAGAATAAGATATTGAATTATAAACGATAAGATAGAAATGTGTAATTATATATATTATTACTATTTTTAAGGTATATGCATTGATATATGTATGGATGAAATGGAGAGAAAAATAAAAATTTATTTGGAAAAAAAAAGAGTGCGCAGGAACACAAACGGCATTTGTTTTCGACGCCTTAAATAAAAGTGTCTTTTCTCAGAATCAAGCAGTGACAGCGGTCTGATCCCAGGAAAGGTTGTGGGGAACTTAAGAAGTTACAGACAAGTGTTATGCTTGTGCCATCCCCATCTCCACCCCTCTCCCACTCCAAAGTGGTACACAGCCTCAGTAACTAAGATGGTTGACTCACTCTCTGGCATTATTTTTTCGGGAACACTAATTCTAGGTCTTACCCTTTGCAAATGTAACTTTATCCAGAAATTCTGATGGGATTTTGTTATCGCCCAACGGTTCAGGCAAAGCAACTGACTTCCCATCATCTAAGCTGCTAATAATTTGAAAAGAGGAGAAGCCTAATCAGTGCAGTCTCCCCAATAGAGCAATCAAAATATGCAAAACACAGCATTCAAAGCAGTGTCCTCCCTCTTCCATTAACATTTTATTTCATGTTATGTGCATTTGCTTAGTGACTTTCCATCCAAAACGGAGTGCCTTCTATTAGGGAATGAAGCTGCAAACCACTAATATATTTTTTCTTCCTATCGGATAATTATGTCTTGGGAAGAAGTTATGGCAGGTGAATAGCTTAAGCAGGTAGGGAAATGCTGAGCTAAGACCAGAAGCTGGAGTGATGTAAAAGGTCCCATTGTGGGAACGCAGCTGGCCCCTTAGTTTTTTAGAACTTCAGAATCTCAAGTGTCAGCAAATACAATGTGCAGCTAAATCAGAAGTAAGTCAAGTTAGCTGCCAAACAGAGAGCATACAGATGCTGATCTGATCTGGGACTAACACAAAGTTCCAGTGTAGATGTTTCCTGCTCAGTGAAAGAAAATCTGAGGCATTAAAATAAAATGGATGCAACCAGTTGAAAAATGCTACTGAAAAAAAAAATCAACCACTGAAGTAGAATTTTGGGCCCTTAGCCTCAATGGAAATAAACATGCTTTTAACTTCATAATCCTAAATAAGTAAAGAGTTTAATCCACTCAACAAATGCATCTGAAAGTAGTAGGGCAAAAACTGTGGATGAACTTAGCCTCTGTGAGACAGAAATCAAATCCTCCCACCATACATTCTTCCCACCATATCAGGATAAAAGATTCAAAATCCCAAATTAGAATGAGCTCTAGACAAGAAGCAAAATGCAATGGGAAACACAAATGTAATCAGATGAACGTTTCATTGAATAGCCTTCAACTTATGACCAGTTGCTTAGCAACCATTTGAAGTCATCAAGGACCTATCTGGGGGCTACTTATGACCTGGATTCAAAGTTCCGACAGTCCCCACTCCTGCAGTCATGTGACTGAACTTCAGGTGCTTGGCAACCAGGCCTCATTTACAGCTATTTGTAGTGTGGTCTCGTGAATTGCATTTTACAATGGTTTTGCCAGAAACTGGTATTTACTTCAAAACCACTGCAAAAAAAAAGGTCACGAAAACAGGTTGGCCACGTAACTGATTCATTTTACAATCATTGCGACTTTTGACTATGATGGGGACAATTTTCTATATAATGGGTTTTTGAAGAAGACTTCCAACTGCCTTCAACAGCTGATTTTGTATATTGCACTCTAGAATAAACTTCACCTCTTATTGTCCCAAAGATGCTTTTTTTCAAGAGGCAACTGGACTTTCTAGTTTTTCTTTGAAGACATTTTGCTTCTCATCCAAGAAGCTTCTTCAGCTTCTTGAGAGCGAAACAACTTCAAAGAGAGCTGAAGAAGCTTCTTGGATGAGAAGCGAAATGTCTTCAAAGAAAAAACCAATTGAAAAAAGCACTTATGGGACAACCATGACCTGGATGACTGGGAATCTTCATAGACATTCACCTCTGATTCAAGCAACTGCCTGTATTCTTTATTCCTGGCTCAGAAATAAACCTGACAAGATTTCTTTCTAACAATACAATGGGAAAAAAATCTTAAAGGCATAGAAAATCTCACCTGTCTGGAACCCGCACTGCATATCAGACATTAATACAATTGAGAGAGTCCAGAAATATTTCACAAGAAGAGTCCTCCACTCCTCTGCTCGCAACAGAATACCTTATTCCACCAGACTTGAAATTTTGGGCTTAGATAACTTACAGCTACGTCGCCTTCGATCTGATCTAAATGTAGTTCATAAAATCATCTGCCACAATGTCCTACCTGTCAATGAATACTTCAGCTTCAACCACAACAACACACGAGCACACAATAGATTCAAACTCAAGGTAAACCGCTCGAAACTCGACTGCAGAAAATATGACTTCAGCAACAGAGTGATCAATGCCTGGAATGCACTACCTGACTCTGTGGTTTCTTCCCCAAACCCCAAAAACTTTAACTTTAGACTGTCTACAGTCGACCTCTCCCTTTTTCTAAAAGGTCTGTAAGGAGTGTGCATAAGCGCACCATCGTGCCTACCATCCCTGCCTTACTGTTCTATTGTCCAAATTTACCTATACATACTGTGCTTTTGTTTATGTTTATACCATATCTTTTATCTTGTATACGTTTTGACAAATAAAATAAAAAAAATAAAAAAATAGCTGGGACTTCTGGAAAATGTAATTATGGATACCAAAAACCACCACTGAGGAAGAAAACCAGGAGCCATCTCAGGACATGAGACATTACATCTCAACAACCTGGTAAGATTTCTTTCCAACACTCCTTATAGGTGATGCACACCAGTCTTCCTTTACCACAAGGTACAGAGGAATTTTATTTCACTTCTTGACTGCATGAGCTTGCTGCAAAACTGGGGAAGAGTCCACAAGCATGCAGTGTTTTGCTCACGTTTAATGAACTTCTCTGCTGCCTTTGCCACTCAAGGTAGCAAAATTGGGAATCGATGCCATCATGGAGAGCCCCACCCCCTCTCCAGTATTAAATTGCAAGGGACAATAAAGATGCGCTTCTTATTCGCCTTGCATTGAAAATGTGCAGAGCAAGAGACACGAATCCTTAGTTAAAATAACTAACTATACTGTTCTTTCCTGCGGACAGCATCTAGTGAACAATCCATTTTGTATTGTTTACATAGCACAATTACATACATGCATGTTGCATTTACAGTTACTTTTTAAACAGTAACAGAGTTGGAAGGGACCTTGGAGGTCAACTAGTCCAACCCCTTGCTCATGCAGGAGACCTATACTATTTCTGAGAAACGGCTGTCCAGTCTCCTCTTAAAAGCCTCCAGGGATGGGGCACCCACAACTTCCGAACAAGTTTTGGGATTTTATAATTTCAGTTCACATATAACCATTATGCAGATCTTACCAAAAATACTCAATTCAAGAAAAACAGCCCCAAATAAATTAAGAACCTTAAATTTTGATAAATTTTCATCTTACAAAATCTGAACACCGGCATATTTCTGTACAGGAAAAATTTCCTGTAATATTAATGAGCTTTAAAAGAGAGGGAGAGGGAGAGGGAGAGGGAGAGGGAGAGAGAGAGAGAGAGAGAGAGAGAGAGAGAGAGAGAGAGAGAGAGAGAGAGAGAGAGAGAGAGAGAGCCTTAAAACTAGACATCTTGCAAGTTTGCATTCAATCTATCTCTCACAAGAAATCATCCTTATCCCACTGAGTCAGTGCAATTAAAATTCATAGCTTTTGCTGATAAATGTTTTTTCACCTAACTTATTGTATCTGTATTAGAATAAATTTTCAGAGCGGCTGTGCTCTATTTTAATGATTCGAGATTTTTTAAAAATAGTCACAATAATGTTTCCAATATTTATGTACAGTGGTGTTGCAAAATAATTAAAAGGTTGTCAAATAAGAATAATAGTACACAGTAGTAGTTAATCTGGATAAATGATACCTTAATATTTTTATGCTTATTTGAACCAAATAGCCTCCACAGAGAACCTACAGTTTGGAAATGTTCTCTCTGCTCCTAGTTGTTATTTCCTGACATTGTAATTTTAAAGTAAAAACCAATTAGTTTTAGTTATGCTAATCACAATCTGCTAAACATGTATCTAAATGTCTTTATTTGTACCTGTTGCTGTGGTAAATTTGAAATTAAATTTTCCATAGAGGAAAAGTGTTGTGTTTGAGAATCCATTATTTTTGTCAGCATGCATTTATGCGATCAAAGGGAGATATTTAAAGGATTTTTTAAAGGTTTTTCATAAAGGAGGCCTCAGACTACCAATTGCTGGCTGACAAGAATAATAGATTCCAAATATCTTTGTAAATTTTGGGTGCTGTTACAATCTGATTTCACAATCTTTCAGGAGGTTGAAGTGGACTTGTGCCATTTGTGGCTAAGACATCCTGAAATTGAAATGATACCTGTATTTTCCAAAGGAACATATTAATCCTTAAGGTGTCATCAACTATAAATATTTATGTCAGACACAGTACTGCTTTTGTTATATTTAGAACATGAGGAAATGGCACTGCCTTTTTCCAGGTACAGGAAACCTTCTCAGGGATGGTTTTCACTTACCTTCCCTACTGGTTTGCACCCCACCACTGCACATGCGCACGGCCTCCCGCACATCCGCTTTACTTGCGCGCGAGCCTTCCATGCATGCACCCGGCCTCAAAAACATGCACAAATAGGATAGCATAGAGCTGGGTCAGGTGGGCAGGCCCACCCACGATTTCCGTTACCGGTTCAGCCGAACCGGTCCGAACCGACTGAACACCACCTCTGAACCTTCTGGAAAAGGATGAGACCAAAAACCTGTGGAATTTCCTTAATCTCTTGCATTCTGTATGTCCCATAGAATGATATAAATTAAGGATTGGAAGGGAAATGAAAATATCTTGTCCAACACCCTATCTAATGCAGAAAAACTTTACTATAGAGCATATATATATATATATTCATATATATATGAATGACCTTATATTGGATTTACAGAAGAGATTTGTTAACTTTTTATGGACTTTTTTTGCTGATGCCAGGATTGAAAAGTTATGGATTTGCTTGTAGATAAGGGATGGGCTATGGGAAAAAGATGGGTCTGTTTGTAATATGCACCAAGACAAATTCCTTGTGTGTCCAATCCCACTTGGCCAATAAAATTCTATTCTATTCTATTCTATTCTATTCTATTCTATTCTATTCTATTCTATTCTATTCTAATCTTATAGGGGTGAAGAGCTACCAAACTTGTTTATACTTGTGATGAATATTGTGATGAATATTGGAAGTCACTTCTTTATATATATTTTTCTTTGTTTCACTCTTTTTTGTGTTTCTTCTTTTTTACTTTCCTTTCTTTGCACTTTTTACTCTGTTTTTACTTTCTTTTCTCTATGTTTAGTTTGTATTAGTTTTCATTACTTAATTAAAATCTTTAATAAATATTATATATAATACTGTTTATAACTAAATAATACCTTAAAAGTCCTGCCACTTCTATTTGTATCTACCCAAAGATATTTATGCAATTCTTTTGGGAGTCCTGTTGCTTCAGTACAATGTACTCAGCAATATGGTAATTTATTTAAATTTATATATTATTTATATATATAAATTATAACAGTCCTCCTCATTCTTTCACAACTTGCAAAATCCTTAATTTAATCCTTAGTCTTTTATTCAAATAAAGCTAGTAATTTGTCTTAGTCACTCATTCAATACGGTATCTTTTCTTCAATTCGTACTGAATTTTGTATTTGTATTTGTATTTGTTTATTTGTCAAGCATATAAGATTATAAACAAAGTATAAACAGTAAACATGATTGAATATATATGTAATAGTACAAGCATGAATAAGAGTAAAAGAGGTAAGAATATATGTGAACATTAGGACAGGAACGGTAGGCACGATTGTGCGCTTATGCACGCCCCTTAACGACCTCTTAGAAATGGGGTGAGGTCGATGGTAGATAATCTGGGGTTGAAGTTTGGGGGGTTTGGGGAAGAAACTACTGAGTCAGGTAAAGTGTTCCAGGCGTTGACAACATTTGCTACAGAAAGTAAATCCTTGGTAGAATGTTCATTTTTCCTACTGATATTCTTCTTAATCAGGACATGTTGTTGTTAATAATAATTCATATAGATAGCAAGATTTAATAAAACAAGAGACCCCCTCAGAAGGTTCAAAAATGCCTCCCCAGTTACAAAGTATTCAAATAAATAGCAAAGTTAAAAGAAATTACAAAACCAGGTAGAACATTCAAATATCTGACTAAATTTGAAAAGCTTATAAAATTGAGAACATCTCTTGGGGCTTATTTGCTAGCTGTTACTGAATTGTGATTCAGAAACTGAACAAGTGATATAATGATTAAATGAATGCAGAATCTAAGCAGGACTACTGATATGCCACAATGGGTATACCAATGGAAGATTAAATTTACTGCAAATATTGCACTCAGAGAAAATTGATTCAAGACAGGGTTTTGTTTTGTTTTTTGGTTGATATATTACACCAGTGTGGGTTGTAAAAACTAGATACTTCATATTAAAAATCTGCAAGAAATACAATAACCAAGTTGTTTTTCAGTATCTTTTTTTGCACTTGATAACATTTGTTATTAAGCTCAACACTTCTGGAATACATTCGTTTTTCTGGGTTTTGCCCATTGTTCCAGCTTGTCATGATCCTCCTGGGTCTTGATCAGGGGTGAAATTCAAAATTTCTCCTTAACAGTTATGTGGCCGTGGCTTGGTGGGCATGGCAGGGGAAGAATACTGCAAAATCTTCATTCCCACCCCACTCTGGGGCCAGCCAGAGGTGGTATTTGCCGGTTCTCCGAACTACTCAAAATTTCCGCTACCGGTTCTCCAGAACCTGTCAGAACCTGCTGAATTTCACTTGATACTATTGATTATGTATTTGCTACATTCTACTATATATCTTTGTATCATCTACACAGCTGATCATCACATTTTCTAGCCCCTTATCCAAGACATTTGGTGTAGGGTCTAAAGTAGAATGCTGTGCTAGGCCTTTGACTTTTCTATCCATTGCTGAACACCCACTGGATAAGATTGTTCAACCACCTTTTTATTAGTAGCACAGTCCATGTACATTTTGTAATCCTGTCCACCCAAATTTCATGGGAGATTCTGTCAAATGCTTTGCTGAAATCAAAATACATTATAACCTCTATATTCCTATGATCAACTAAACTATTTTGTCAAAGAGAAAACCAGGTTGACATGAATTATTTTTATAAACCAATGCTAGTCTATGCTGAGCATTCTTTTTTTTTAATGCCAATAAAGGAGAATATTTGTAGCTCAGGGTGGAAATGAAGAGTCCTTGGTGTTTTCTTGGTTGTTTTCTATGCATTGCTGATGATGTTATCTAGTTTGGGTAATGAAACATCTGCAAGAAAACAACCAAGCTCAAAGAACACCAAGGACCCCTAAAAATACTCACCAATATATAACTATTATTATAACTATCATTCCCAACCAGCATAATAGTTCATCATGCTATAGCAATCATCGGGAAATTTTCCAGGTATCTTGTATGGTAATTTTAACCTGTACTCTAAATCAGGGGTCTCCAACCTTAGCAACTTTAAGACTTGTGGACTTCAATTCCCAGAGCAAAGCTGGTTGAGGAATTCTGGGAGTTGAAGTCCACAAGTCTTAAAGTTGCCGGGGTTGGAGACCCCTGCTCTAAATCAGAGGTCTCCAACCTTGGCAACTGTATGAGGTGTGGACTTCAAATCCCAGAATTCCTCAGCCAGCCATGCTGGCTGAGGAATTCTGGGAATTGAAGTCCACACCTCATAAAGTTGCCAAGGTTGGAGACCTCTGCAATGACAGCTTTTAAAAACAAATAATGCTGTGTTTCTGAAATGGAATATGAGGGTGGAATTTCTTTTAACAATGTAGGGTTTTTTTGTACACTGCTGTCCATTAGGATGCTATGAAAGCACAAAGTTATCAAACAGACTGGCTCGGGTTGACTGACTCAGATCTAATATAAGGATTCAGCTGAACCGAGGCTGACAGCTTGGGCTTTTGCTCTTATTTTTTTTCCCCCCGTTATTATTCTTTTGGCATTTGTCCCAGATGATTTCATAAGACTCTACCAAGAAATCCCAGATTTCATACAAGCCAGGACACTGGTGCCTGCTGTGTGGATAATTTCTGGACTGAATCTATTTTATTTACTAAGGAACATTGCTTTGAGGCAGCAGAAAGCCAGATGGTCACTGAAATGGCAGAACACTGCCCAGACTTCCTCAGAGAACTATTATGAATGATAACTTAGGAATCCAATTCAGGGCATGGATCATGCCAGTGAGGTTTTTGGTTTTTGTATTCTGCATTTTTCTAAACAGGCCAGAAGAGAGAGAGAGATAAATTATCCAATTCTGACGTATCGCTGATGCTAAATTTTTCATGCATCCCTTTTTCTCTTACTGCCCTTGAGTTTTGTTGTTTTTTTTATCTTTTTAGATTTCCTAGCTATCTCACAATTATCATATACTCAGCTTTTCTAGGACATGTCCTCATTTTCATTCCTGAAATTTCCAGCTGGCTGGATTTGATTCTATTATTCCTTAAATTAAGAGATGGAGGATTGCTTTGCATTTACAATGTGTGTGAACATCACACATCATCTTGTAGAAAACCACCATCTGCTTCCATTCATGTCATGTCATGTAATTTATGCTCATGCCCACCTATTCTTTCTAGAAGCTTTAGAATCTGTTTTCTATTACTTTTCTTCTATTACATTTGCTTTTGTTTTGTTATGTTTGCTTCTTTTCCCTCTCTCTGCAAGTTAATTTTTTCCCAAACTTCTTGAGTTTTGTCCTCTTTGCAAAGGAAGTAAGGCTTTAGTTTAGAGCAAGAATAACATACACCCTTGCTCTTTATCCAATGGACACCAGAAAGTAAACAGGAAACCATGGTTGTTTCTAGAGCCGCAGAAGCCTCCAGTCCAGCCTACACATCCATACACTTCTGTATTGATCAACCAGCTGGCTTTGTGCCTAAGGCAGTACTAGAACTCATAGTCTCCCAGTGTCTAGTCTGATGCCATAGTCTGATGCCTCACTAAATCTGATGGGCTCTCTACTTTAGGTATTACTCTCAATAATAGCAAAACGTGCAGATACCAATGTAAAGTCGGTACATCTAATGCAGGGGTCTCCAACCCTCCGATCCACGGACTGGCACCGGTCCGCGGCATGCCAGAAACCGGTCCATGTAAATAAGCAATGCCCCATCCGCAGGATGCAGGCAGCACGTGAAACCACGTCACCTCCGGTCCACAGAAAAACCTCTCCCCATGGAGCTGGTCCCTGATGCCCACAAGTTTGGGGGCCGCTGATCTAATGGATATGTCTTTCTACTCCATTATGTACTGTATGTAGGGTGAGATCAGTTCCAATATTTTTCAGACACTTTTAACTCTGCCTTTTCCTTTGATTATATACTAACTGAGTATGGATTTATTTATTTATTTTATTTGGTAGCTTTTCTATGCCGCCCTACTCCCGCAGGACTCAGATGCAGATAATGACATTGTATCTTTTATTTTTCCTTGTTCTATAGGGACATCCTGCATTAATGCATATAAATTCTATCTGCCTAACATATTCATATATGAGTTGGTAGATACTGATACAGATATATTTCTGTCTCTGCAGTTTCTTCTTTTGGGAAAGAGGCAATATGGTGAATCTAGACTATCAGGTCTAGTGGCAGTTACGTCCCACAGTGATTCCAAATACCGGTAGCATTTTGGTTATTATTCAGGTTATTATCTTACATTTCCTCATGCTGTTCCTAATCTTGATGCAAACAATTTTAAATAAATACATGTTTTACTAAAGGATAGCTCAATAGCCAAATGCCATGATATCTGTATAGATAACAAAGATTAGAATTGTCCAGAAAATGGTTTTCCCTCTGACCTCTATGGATGTAAAAGTTGTACTTTGAAAAAGCAGGAGAAAAAGTGTATTGGTGCATTTAATCTCTAGTCTTGGAAAAGAGTTTTGAAGAATACCATGGAGAGCCCAAAAAATGAATGGACAATAGAATAAATCAGTGCACAAGTCTCAGTCAAGGCATGAATAATCAGACTCAAATTATCATATTTTGGACCAATTATGCAAAGATCCAGTTCCCTCGAGAAGACCCACAACGCTGGGAAAAGTGGAAAGAAAGAGGATGGCCAGAAGAAGGATAGTCTTGATTTCAACAACAATGAAAGCATTATTGAGGACAATTCATCAATCATAGTTCAAATTAATTTGGCATTCTAAATTAAGCACCCAAAATGTTAATTCCCTGATACCTCTGTACTCCCCCACTTCCCCAGTCAGTTCCAATCAGTTGTCCCATAGATATCCAAACTGATTGCTGTAGTATCTTTCATCTCACTGGAACTGCAACTTACATAATTCCTAGCTAGCATAGCTTACTATATAGAAAATTTTCTAAATTTTCTATATAGTACTGTTGCCATTTTTGAAGGCCAGTGAACTGGAGAAAGCTGTTTTAGGCTTTACTTTAACCAGAGGAATTAGCATCTTCCCAACTTTCCATAGCTGCTTTGATCAGTAGTGGGTTCTAAAACCCTTTACTACCGGTTCGCACGCGTGATTGTGCGCACGACGCTTCTGCGCATGAGCAGAAGCATGAGCAGGTGGGTGGAACATCCTGGGCAGGTGGGTGAAGCATCCCGGGTGGATGGGCAGAGTGTCCCACCGTCACCACTGCCGGTTCTAAGAACCGGGCCGAACCCGGAGCAACCCACCGCTGGCTTTGATGTACCAAATTGGACCACCGTGAACCGAATTTCTGATAAGGTTCAAACATCATTCCACTCAGAATTCCACTCAGTGTAAATTCAACCCATTTTTGTGAACTCAAATATGCCTTCAAGTTATGTACAATCAAACTGGTATATGAACTTTTCATGACTTGCAGTAAATGCAGTCTCATGCATTGATATTGAGACCCAAGAGGCAATGCAGAAGCATCCATGACTTAATTTATGTCAATACAGCTAAAGAATCTAGCCAAAGCAACAAGTCAGGTCAGTGTAAGATTTGTCCCTTTAAAATGAAGGTGGAGGTTATTGATTTTGCATAGAAAGATAAATCTTTTATTCTCATCAGTGACCATTATCTCATTCTCTTTTATTCTCTTTTAAAATGTGTTCTTAATAATTTTGCACCCTTTTTATAACCATGCCAATATAACTTTTCACAGTTGATTTAAAACTAAATATACTTCCTATAAGACAGTGGTTCCCAACCTGGGGGTCAGGACCCCTTTGGGGGTCGAACGATCATTTCCCAAGGGTCGCCCCAGCATCCTCAGCTCCCCCCCCACTGCCACAAGCCTGGCCAGAAGCCGCGCCCCCACTGCACCCCACCCCACTGCCGCCATTTGGGTTCTTTTACCCTCTGCGCATGCGCAGAGGGCAAAAGAATTCAAATGGCAGCATCCAGGCGGGCGGGGGAAGCAGGCGGGGGAAGCGCTGCATCCGCCACTGGCTCCATCGGCTCTGCAACGACCGACAGGCAAAAACGAACCAGGAGCATTTCACCCCTGCGAAAGGCGTGCGCGACTTTGGTGGGGCCGGGACAGGCGGCTGCCCAGAGAGAGCCATACCCTTGGCCCCGAACGCTACAGGTAGATGGGAGAGACTCTGCGAAGGGGGTGGCTCTCTCCGGGAAGCCGCCTGTCCCGGTCCCGCCAAAGTCATGCACGCCTTTCGCGACGGGGCTCGAAAAGCTCCCAGAGGCAACATGAGAAGCGAGTGGAGACCTCGCCCGGATCTGGAGACTTCACCCGGACGCCGCCATTTGGGTTCTTTTACCCTCTGTGCATGCGCAGCACGCTTTGTGCATGCGCAGAGGGTAAAAGAACCCAAATGGCAGGGTGGGTCACAGTGGGGGCGCGGGGGCGGGGCGAGGGTCGCGGCATTAGGAAGGTTGGGAACCGCTGCTATAAGACATGGTCATATTGTTGTGGAAAGGATTATTGTTGCATTGGCACCTAGATGCTGCTACCAATAATTATAATGTGTATATGCTTTTTACCTGAAAATTTTTTCAGTGCAAATATACAGAAAAAATGTAATTTTATTAAAGAGAAATTGCCAAAATCATATCCAGTATTAGAGTGACAGATTGAGAAATATTAATAGTTAAGAACTGGTTCTTGACCTTTCTAGCATATGCCCTTGATTCAGTCTCTCTGGGAATATTTTTGGATGTTCTGATGTACATAAACAGTGCTTTCCAATTAAGCAGTTCTTCTGCTAACATAGCTACATCCATCAGTGAAATGGGGCTGAGTGATTCCCATCCCTCCTTGCATCCTCAACATCTGTTCTAGAGATTTGGGGGATCTAGAGATTTGGGTGAGAATGTTGAGAACAGCATGGAAAAGAAAAGGAAAATAATGTCCTATAATAGATTTCTGTTCGCGTGACTGGAATTTCACCCATTCAAAGCATGAGAAAACAAACAGTTCTGACAATTGGAACTTTGTTTTAATCAGCAGTACACCATCTCCATTAAGTATCTAATCATGCTAAACTATTAAAGCATAGAAGAGAATATATGTAGCTGAGGCCAAGGACTCCACTATTAAAGAATCCTTTCAGCATTCTGCAATCAGTAATTATCATTTGATTTGCAGCACTTCCTTTCTACCCAGTGTGTAAGAATACATCTACCAAATTAGTTATATCTTATACATTTCCACATGGTTTGCTGCATGATCAGTCTGAGAGTAATTGATTTCTTAACTGAAATTGTGTGGTGAAATATTCTTGACTTACAAGGTTATCTTCATTCCATTAATGGAAGGATTTGGCCTGCAGCATGCATGGAGGGGGGGGGAGAATCCAATCAGCATATTGCTTTTATTGTCTTTTATATCCAAATATTTGTTTGCATTTTTAAATAGGTGTGGATATGGGAAACTGAAAAATATAAGCTTAATAACAGAGCCTCTGAGCATTTTGGCAACATCAGCATTACTGGATGGAAAGAAACCTTGTCTCAGCAACAGTTTTAAGAATGAAACTTTATGCCTCTTATTCTACCTGTTCTATCAAAGTGTAATGGAGTTTGGACAACATTATGCTCTTTGATTCCTTGTTTCAAAACAGAAGGCGCAACATTCAATCTTAATTTCAGAACTTGCATCGAAGAACAAAAATAGAGAGAGAAAAGTATGCCCTGATTACATAATCAATATTTTACTTTCAGAAACACCCAGACTGGAAATATCTCATTATCATAAGATTTTATTTATTTATTTATTTATTTGGGAATTCTTCTATGCCGCCCTACTCCCTAAGGACTCAGGGCGGCGTACAGCATTTTAAAGAACACGAAACAATAAAATCATTAAAAACAATTTTAAAAAGTTAAAAAGAAAGACATACAACGGCATGCATACGTGGGGGAGACCTCAGATGTGAAATTGTCTCAGAACCCTGCCTGCAGGAAGAGCCATGTCTTGATGGCTTTTCAGAAGGCCAGCAAGGTGGGGATAATTTGGATCTCTGGGGGAAGTTGGTTCCAGAGAACAGGGGCCCCTACAGAGAAGGCCCTCCCCCTAGGCCCCGCCAGTCGGCATTGTTTGGCTGACGGGACCTGGAGGAGACATTTTCTATACTTGCAGAATAACATAATCTTTCAAAAAACAGAATTACCTGCCTTTCATTCGCGCTCCCCCCACCTTTCTTCTCCAGCTCAGCTGGCAAGCAGGAAATGGGGCTCAGCCTATGGCACCACCATGTCCTCTGGAGAGAAAGGTACAGGATTTATACACAGAGAAGCCAATTACAGACATCATTTGAGTCTCAGCTGCTAGAAAATCAGGAGAATTGTAATCAACCCTTTCCCAAAGGACTCAGTCAGGATCGTTCTGTGTAAAGGTTTTTAATAGCAATGCACAAATCAACCATTAGCATTGGGCAAACTGACTGAAATTCTGCCATCTGCCATTTACACGGAGCTCCAAATGGGGATCCCACTGACCCAAACTTTTCTGTTCTTGGTTTGTTTGTTTTTTAATGGTGTTTTAGCCCTGATAGTTACAATAGAAAGAGGCAGAACAGTGAATCTATTTATTTATTTAGTGTGGTGACACAAAAGCAACACACCATAGTAGAATCAACCACACATACCTCCTCCCTATATCTGATATTTGCAACATTTGCTCCAAGGCAAAACTAAACGGAATTCTAGCTAAACACTATAAATTTTGAAAATCTCATCAAGAGGTTGGAGGTTTTTGTTGTTGTTGTTGTTTCAATAATTAGAGAGGGAAATTGAATAGTTATGGTTCTATCGGCTGGCTCTTCTTTTGTTGCCCTGCACTGGAAAGCAGGTTAGTGGGGTGGGGAGGGAATGGGGATTTTGCAGTAACCTTTCCCATGAGTGGGGAGAGAATGGAGATATTGCAGTATCCTTCCCCCTGGAGTGGGGTGGGAATGGAGATTTTGCAGTATCCTTCTCCCAGGAGTGGAGTGGGAATGGAGATTTTGCAGTATCCTTCCCCTGAAGTGGGGTGGGAATTGTTGTGGCTTGCCCGCATCCCGCGCAGCTGGCCATGGATCCAGAGGACCAAGAGCCGACTGTGGCGTGGCACTATCATCCCGTGCACCTGGCACCTGAGTCTGATAGCGAGGAGAACTCAGTGCCAGAGGAGGAAAACCAGCCAGGGCCTTCTGCACCTTCTCAGCTGGTGCTGAGTGAGTCATCAGAAGAGGAGGAACCTCTGCTGTATGCTAGGGCATGCAGGGCAGCTAGCAGGCAGGAATGGCTCTATAGACGGAGGTCTCCTCGAATGTAGAGCTGAGGGCTAATTGGCCACGCCCTCAGGCTACTTAAGGCTTGGAGCACACAGTAGTAGTTGCTAGAAGCAACTACAGTGATTTATTGCACTCAAGATTTCTCTGCATTGGGTTTCTGCTCTGAGTGTTGTATTTTGGATTATCGGCTCCTTTGATATTTGGTTCCAGGATTCCAGCCAACTTTAGTGAATAAGAGATAAGGACGGATTAATTGCCTGTTTGTTTGGGATTTTGAACTCTGGCCAAAAGCTCACGAAGAGAATATCGAACTTTCTGCTCCAAGAAATCTCTCTCAGTTTTTTCCTGGACTTTAAACTTGATTTTTACTAAGCATAATTATTAGTAAAGATCCCTTATTATTTAGCAAACAGTTGTGTGTGTGTCTTTTCTGAGGGTTCCCATGCTGGGTCACAACAGGAATGGAGACTTTGCAGTATCCTTCCCCCGGGAGTAGGGAGGGAATGGGAATTTTGCAGTACCCTTCCCCTGCCATGCCCACCACATCACGCTCACCACACCATGCCCACCAAGCCACGCCCACAGAACCGGTAGTAAAAAAATTGAATCTCACCACTGTTGCACGTGCATATTCCCTGTGAATAAGAATTCTTTGTTCTTTTTTTACAAATATATAAAACCATTTTCCACATTTTTTTAGTACTAGTACACTTCATTTTCTTCCTTTCCTTCTCATACATATTCAAAATCAACATTTTACCATTATGCACCCTTAATTTCTTGTTTTCTTTAACAACCCATTTATTTACCCATTTTTCAATATTATCTTACTTCATTTTACAATCAAAATTAATCCCATTTCCTTTTTTTCCATTTTATCTTTACAAATATTTTACTGTTTATAACATTCATCATTTTTTAAATCTATTTTCAGTTTAACATACATTAAAAAAACCATTTTTTCAATAATTAACAATCAAAGATTTCTAGTACTAGTACAATTCTATTAAATCCTATTTATATCTACCCCTACAAAACCTAGTTTTCTTCCTCCCTCCTTAATCTTCCCTTTTTTAACCATTATCTCTTGGTCTCTCTACTATTCCATTTTATATTGGTTTTCTGTTTATCCTTTTATTTATTATTTATTTATTATTTACATTTCTATGCCGCCCAATTCCCGAAGGACTCTGGGCGGCTTATCCCTTTCTCTTGGCTTCTTTTTTCCCTTTTTTTAAATCTGTATTATATCTTTTCCAGGGGTAAAATGTTCCTGGCCAGGGCACACCCACCGGCAGCTGGCGAGCCGGCAGCGACGGCAGTGTGAGGCCCCGCCCACCTGCCTGGATGCCGCCATCTGAGGCCCCCACCCTCCGCGCATGCACAGAGGGCAAAAGAACCCAAATGGCAGCGCCCGGGCGGGCGGGTGAAGCCCCATGCCGCTGCCACCACTGGCCCCCCGACCACCGGCAGGCAAACCCGAACCTGGAGCACCCCACCCCTGATCTTTTCTTCTGGACCTTTCTAATCACTTTTCGATAACTTGTTTGTGTGTATGTGTCCCACTCCAGCATTTTTCTTCTTTTCTTCTTGTTGTTTCCCTCTTCATCTTTTATCTGTTTCTGTTTTGGAAGACATTTCCCCTTTTCCCTCTCTACTCTTGCCATAACCTTGTACATTTCAGTGAAATTGTCTATCTGATTTTCATTTCTATCTTCTTTTTGCTCTTTTTCCACTTCCTGATTCTCATTTTCATTCTCTTTTACAAATTCTTCTTCTCTCTCTTGTTCTATGTGCTCCCTTGGTTTTTCTGGCTCTATAATCTCTTTTAATGTTACTTTTACACTTTTTAACATCCCAAGCAATTCTTTATACATCCAACTTTCCATTTTAAATTTTATCAATTTTTCTTTTATATTCAATTTTGATTTCCAGTCCCAATTTTAGCCCAAACCAGTCCTAAAGTCTTAAATCTTCTTCAGCCAAGAAAAAACCAAACCAAACAATAAGCCGGAACCAGGTTCTCCTTAAAAATTCTCACAATAGTCAACTTATCTTTCCAAGGTCGGCTTTTGTCTGTATTCTATTGCTTGTATCTTCCTCTAGATGTTGTACTCACATTCCTCCAGTAGATGTTTCTCTCGAGTATCCATACTGTCTCCTTTTCTTTTCAAAATATCAAAACGTTTTAATTCCATTTCTATAGTGGGGAAACAAAAAAGTTATTATTATTATTCAGATCTTTTCTCTTTTGTTCTATTCAAGCTTCTCCAATTCCGTTTCTAATACACAAGCATTTTACTTGGGCTTTCACTCTGTCACTCCCACTTTTCTTTTCTTTTCTGCACTCCAGATCTCAGCAGTCGCTGTTTCAATCTTTAAAAATTTTAGAATCCATATTTTAAGTTTCTTTTTCTCATAAACTGGCCAATCTCTTTCCGGCTCAAACACTTCCTTCAAACACCGCTCCTGCACAATACTTTAGTCCTGTCGCCCCAGCTTTGAAAGCGGTCATTAAAAATGGCTGCTACTCCCACCACCAGTTTCTGAAGAGCTTGTTTCTGACCTTCTGGGGAGCTTGCCTTGCTCCCCGCAATCTCTGAAACGTCTCTTCTTCTTTCCCCATCCCTTCAGGACGGTTTCGGTCCGCAGACCTCCCAACGGCAGTTTGTCTGGCTGGATTTTCGCAAAGCTCATTGGAGCTTCACTATTTTCCAGCCAGTGTCGCCGCGACGCTTCCACCGCCAGCGCTACTGGTTCTTAGAACCGGGCCGAATCGGGAACAACCCACCACTGATCACACAGCTGATGATGCTCAAATAAAACTGAAGAAAAGTGAAAGTGAGGAGAACACCAATCAAGCAGCAATTTGGAGATAACTAACATAAGTTTTATTTTTTGTCAGGTATTATTTAATAGTTTTTAATTCATATTGTCAAACTCTTGTGTAGTTTATAAAGTTTTTCATTCATATTGTAAAACTCTTGTAACAAAATCTAGTTTTGTGTACCTCTCATTCTTATTTAAGTATTAAATGCATAAAATAAACTACCTTTTGGTATAACTTTTTTATATTTAAAACAGAAATTAGGGCAAAGAAATGTCGAGTTGGCCATGCCCACCCAGTCACATGACCACCTAGCCACGTTCACCCAATCACATGACCACCTAGCCATGCCCACCCAGTCACATGACCACCTAGCCATGCCCACCCAGTCACATGGTAACCTAGCCACGCCCACAGAACTGGTAGTAAAAAAATTGAATCCCACCACTGCTTCCACCTACTGGTTGGCTGTAGTTGTTGCACAAAATACATGAAAACATGTATTCCAACAGGTTGTTTTCTTGCAGACAGTACATTACCAAACAAGGTAACTTCATCAACCTATTTGTTTTCTTTGATAAGTTGTATTTTTAGATTTATTATTAGAGTTGGAAGGGACTTTGTAGGTCATCTAGTCCAACCCCCTGCTCAAGCAGGAGTTCCTACATCATTTGAGACAGATGGCAGTCCAGTCTCCCCTTGAAGGTCGCAAGTGTTGGGGCTCTCACAACCTCCGCTGGCAAGCTGTTCCACTGGTTGATCGCTCTCAGCGTCAGAAAGTTTCTCCTCACTTCCAGGTTGAATCTCTCCTCGGTCAGCTTCCATCCATTATTCCTTGTTTGGCTTTCTGGTGCCATAGAGAACAGCCTGACCCCCTCCTCTCTGTGGCATCCCCTCAAGTATTGGAACACTGCTATCATGTCACCCCTGGTCCTTCTCTTCGCCAGACTGGCCAAGCTCAGTTCCTTCAACCTCTCTTTGTATGTTTTATTTTCCAGACCCTTTATCATCCTGGTTGCTCTCTTCTGCACTTTCTCTAGGGTTTCAATGTCTTTTTTGTAGTGTGGTGACCAAAACTGGATGCAGTACTCTAGGTGTGGTCTGACCAAGACTTTATAGAGTGGCACTAGTACCTCTCTGGTCCTTGATTGTATCCCTCTATTTATGCAGCTCAGGACCGCGTTGGCCTTTTTGGCTGCTGCTGCACACTGCTGGCTCATATTTAGTTGGCTGTCTACCAAGACTCCAAGATCCCTCTCGCAATCGCTGCTATTGAGTGTGGTTTCACCCAGTTTGTATGTGTATTTTTGATTCTTCTTACCTAGGTGTAGAATGTTACTTTTCTCCATGTTAAATTTCATTTTATTGGTTTGGGCCCAGTGTTCGAGTGTGTCGAGGTCCCTCTGGATTTTGAGTCTGTCCTCTGGGGTGTTTGCTACTCTCGCCAGCTTGGTATCATCTGCAAATTTGGTTAGTTCTCCTGCTATTCCCTCATCTAGGTCATTTATGAAGATATTAAAGAGTACTGGGCTAGGACGGAACCTTGTGGTACGCCACTGCTTACTTCTCTCCATGTGGACTTAGAGCCATTGAGGACTACTTGCTGGGTACGGTTGGTCAGCCAGTTGTTAATCCATCTGGTTGTGTAGCTGTCTATCCCGCTTTTTTCTAGCTTATGAAGAAGTAGGTTGTGGTCTACTTTGTCAAATGCTTTGCTGAAGTCCAGGTATATTATGTCTACTGCATTTCGCTGGTTTTAATTGTTCTTAATTTGTAAGGCACTCGGAGTTGGAGGTAGACAGCCTGGAAATCAAATGAAATCAAATAATAAATATAGCATACACATACAACGTACATATGAAAATCAGATAAGCCTTTGCATGCCCTTCTCAACTTTTTTGACCCTAGGGGACACCCCACCTAGGGCAATGGATACATGCATTGCCTTACTGTCTTTCTGAAACCCACTAATTTAATCCCCATGAACTTAATAACTATTTAATTTCTTATTACAGGGTGCTAATTCCCCATTTGCAATGAATTAATGAAATTAAATGTATCTCAGAGGTAAATGTGTAATTATTGCTTAATGCAGCATCAAACTAGATGTTTTGCAAATAAATCATCTGCTATATCTAATCAAAATGAGCATAAATAGCTTTTTTACTATGAATTATCCAAGAAAGTGTACCTTGCAAATAATTGCCAGGACACTATGATTTACATTTAATAATTTTAGAAATGGAATCAGTACTTTGATATCTCACCAACAGAAATAGTGATTGGTGCCTACTCCCTCTTTTTTCTGCTTCGGGGAAGAGTCGTGTAGCCTGACTAAGTGAGTTGCTTAATCAGCTCTGGCATAAATGGCTTCCAACTCCTCTGATCATGATTTTCCTTGGCTAGTTAACTGCCTTTCCTTACATGTTCAGCTTCAGAGTGGTTGAAGTTCAGGAAACTGCTTGGTCTGCTTCCATATGAATCTCTGGGCAGAGATGTTTTTGCCTTGTTCCTTTCCTACTTTGCAGTGACTGTTGCCGTGCTGTAATTGACAGATAGATATATTCACAAATGCTTTCACTTGACTTTCTTTCAGTCATGACAGGTCATGTTACAAAAGTGCTGCTGAGGTGCTGTAAGAAGACATTGAGAAGTAGCTACATCTATTATGAAATTGTGAGTTACCTATTTTGCCAAGCATCAGAGCAGTGATCAGATACCCAGGCAACTGGTTCTTTTTGATCAAGGAACAATGAAGGGTTTTTAAGCTTCATTATTAACTCAGGCAAACAGATTTAAAAGCGTAATATAAACAACACACATATCAAGCAAGATGATAGCCAAATCTCTTACAAGCTGCCAGGAATTCCTTAATAATGACAGCAGAGATATCCAAGGACAGTCAGTCTCCATAGTACCAATGCAAGGTTCTGTGCAGAAGCTCCCAACAAACTACAACCCCAAGATTTTTTATCAAACTATGATTTTATGGTCCTGTTATGGTCAGGAGATTGCAAGACCTGACTTGGATTGGGTGACACAGGATTTTGGGATGGGAATCAAAAATCTGAGATTTTCACAGTAAGAAAAGCTTTGAAGCTATGTAAAGTTCCTCTCTCTTCTCTTTTATTCAGTAAACAGGAGTTAATAAAAATCAACAGGCTAACTCAGAATGAGCTATAAACTTCTAGACTTCTGTTAATATATGAAGGAGAAATCAAAACATGTCACTAAACTCTTGGAATAACACTGGTCTTCCACATTGCCACATCATTGCCTCAGTTTGTGGTACAAATATTTACTACAAGAATGGTATATTTTACAGCAGCGGTCCCCAACCTTTCCAGCTTGGCATCCCACCCTGCCATGGGGGGGGTGAATGGCAGGCACACGCACGTGGACACAGCTCCATTTATGTGAGTGGCAGGCATGGGCACCCTCCACTCACGCAAATGGAGCTTCGAGCATGAGCAGAGGGAGCTTCAAGGGGCAGGCACTTGAGTGGAGGACTTGAGTGGCGGGCATTTGTGCCCGCACGCGAAGCTCCACTCATGTGAGTGGAGCCCACTCGCGCGTGAAGCTCGATTCAGGCAAAGTTCTGGTCTCTGTTCATGCGAAGTCCTCTGAAGCCCTCTGTTTGTGCAAGTGGAGCCTCGCCTATGTCCAGGCTTGCCCACCACTTGCACAAGTGGAATTTCACACATGCGCACTTGCCCATCTCTCCCACAGCCCGGTTTTGAACAGACCTCAGCCCGGTAGTGAACCCCAGCCTGGAGGTTGAGGACCTCTGTTTTCCAGTATGCTGCAAGTTGTTTTAAAAATTACATTGATATAAGCTACAGGGATACAATATTACTGTACATACAATACTGTATTAAACTATTTAAATATTTAAATCAACAGCATTGATTTAAAACATTTAAAACATGATCTTAAAAACATTCTGATGTTTGTCTCTATGTTATCCTACAATAAACAAATTGAAAAGGTGATATGTAGAAACACAGTAAATCAAATAAATTTTGTGACTAGAAATATTGATTTCCAAATCATGTAAAACCTTCACAGCCTAAATTTAAAAAGCCCATCATACAAAGAAATCTGTATCAAGAGCATATGATACAGGTAGTCCTCGACTTACAACCATTAGTTTTGTGACAATTCAAAATACGACAGCATTGTAAAAACTCTAGTCCTCACACTTATGACCAATTTTCACATTTATGACCATTATATCACCCCCATGGTCACATGATTGTAATTCAAGTGCTTGGCAACCAGCTCACATATATGACTAACTGCAGTGGTCACAATTTGCAACTTTTTTTGTCAGTTCAGAAGAATGTGTTTTCACTTACGACCATGGCATTCACTTAATGACCATCATAAAGTTGGTTGTAAAATTGGGTCCAACTCAACTTATAACTATGATGACTTACAAAAGAAATTCTGGTCCCATAAATTGAGGACTATCTGTATTCAGTTAAGACATCTTGGGTTTTATGTCCAAATTCTTCTGAGAGGTCTTAATTCCTATTTCAGATTATCTTGATTTTAGACACCAGATTCAACAAACTTCCTGGCTGTATGCTGGAATAGGTTCTTTACTGTCAGAAAGAGAGGGTGTCCCTATTTTTATTTCACTATTTTTTTTAATTCAAAAAAGCTAAAATACAAAACGGTAAAATGTTTTTAGAAAAAAAAGAAAAAGAAGAAGCACAACAAACAAGACATTAAAAAGAAAAAAGTGCATTAAAAAAGAGACTAACACATATTGTCTTCCCTAATTGAATGCTGATTAATAAATTACCACAATATTAATTTCCCACCCTTTGTGAAACAGGTACAAAGAATTTTAAATTACTAAACTTCTAATTCTATTTACAAATTGTTAACCTTTCATTTATATACTATATTAATAAAAAAATCGTTAACAAAAACAGTAATAATAAAAAAGACAAGATTAAAATTCCAAAATCCTCTGTTAACAAACTGTTATTGTAATCAATAGAAAATCGTTAACAAAAACAGTAATAATAAAAAAGACAAGATTAAAATTCCAAAATCCTCTGTTAACAAACTGTTATTGTAATCAATAGAAAATTTACCATGGCTTCTTAACTATGCCAAATCATCCCCAAAATTAATCTTAATTAGTCCCTGATCAAATATCCACATTTGTTTCTAATACCATCTCTTGTTGTTTGATTGAATATAATAAACCCAATCTCCAAAGCCAGTCTATCTTCCTAAAATAGTCCAGATGAAATTGTTCCCTACTATTATATAGAAGACAGGGCTTCTCTAGAAGCCAACAAGCAAAGATATCTCATGCTTAATATCTTATAATATTAAGGTGGATCAAAAGGTGAAACACTAAATAGGAAAAACAAAAAAGGTAATTGGTAATTGCAGTCATTTTTGTAAGTTCCCCACAAATCAGTTCATTGCACAAGTAGATCAGTTTCCACTGGGGTACCAGAAGTCTTTAAGAAAAGACAAAAAAAATAGCAATAGCAATAGCACTTTACTTATATACCGCTTCATAGTGCTTTACAGCCCTCTCTAAGCGGTTTACAGAGTTCAAAATAATATTCTGTTCAATATAAAATGCATATAGAGTAGATCCTACCAGTGAATCTTAACAGTACTAGACAGTGTGTGCATGTTGCATAGTGATTGAAAAAAATGACAGGAGATAAGTCCTTAAAAAGTTCTCGAAAAAGGACAAAATGGTGGAGAAAAGGAGAAAAGGACAAAATGATGACTGGCTTGAGTGAACCAGGATTTGGAGTGAACTTTTGAGGCAGTTATTGTTATTCCTTTCATACGGGTAGTACTATTCCACACAAGACATTCAGGGAAATCAGCTCAATACTAATATTCCAGTATACCTACACACATAATACAATATTAAAATGTTCATTTATTTTTTGCCATTTTCATATAGACTGGGAAGCATAAAGGAAATCCTTTTAAAAGTCATATATATGACCTGAGAAGGGGAATATCAGGAAAAGGTTTGTGAGGAGCTTTCTTTTAGAATTGTTTCTAATGTTAGTAATTGAGACGCAATTATAGCTATCCAGATGTCCTTTTTAATGGATTTTCCGTGATAAGAAAAAATATAGAAGAAGCGGAAGGTTACTCAAGAACAGGCATCATAAAATCCAATGAATGAGCAAAGCACAAAAAACTGTTTCCAAAACATTCTAAATGATTTATCTTATGGGTTAAATTTGTAAAATTTTATATCCATTAAGCATATGTAAATGTCAGATTGCTCAAAGCAGATTGCATTGATGATCTAGGCCAGTGATGGCGAACCTTTTTTGGTTCGCGTGCCAAAAGGGGAGGGGAATGTGGGGGATCACGTGTGTGCGTGCCCACACTCATAATTCCATGCACCCCCGCACATGCACGCATGACCCCCCCCTGCTCCCAGCATGCAATGGCACGCCCATTTTTCGCTCTCCCCAGGCTCCAGAGCCTTTCTAGGAGCCTGGGGAGGGCGAAAACGGCCTTCCCCACCCCCTCTGGAGGCTGGAAACAGCCTGTTTCCTGACTCCCAGTGGGCCCAGAAGTCCCGAAAATCAGCCGGCTGGTGCAGACATGCACACCGGACCTGAGCTCGCGTGCCCACCGATATGGCTCCACGTGCCACTTGTGGCACCCGTGCCATAGGTTCGCCATCACGGATCTAGGCTGATCTTAGAAAATGTTAAAGTTACTACTTGGAAAGAAGATAATCAAATAGTTCTGGGGCTATAGGTTAGATTGGGAAGTCCCAAAATGTATCCCAGAAGAAAAAGAAAATGATAATGCATTTCCATATTATTGCCAAGAAAACTACAAAAATATGTCCATATAATCATTAGACGCTCAACTCAAGGGAGTCTTTATACTAAATGTCATATTAATTATGCAATTTGAGTCTAAGCGTGGCCAAGAAACAGGTTCTACTAATAATGTGTTTTATTCCCTAGCCCAAATGAATGGCACTGTAGCTATTTTACGAATGGGTTATGTGAAAGGCAGCCAGAAAGTATTTCTTAGATTTATATTTTACTTTTACTCATACAGCTACATGAAAGCCCTCTTCATTTGTCCCCAATGATAATTCTGTGGATTAGACTGGACAGAGAGAAAAGCTGGCCTAAATTTGCCCAGTGGGTTTCTAAGGCTGAGTTTGGACTTGAACCTGAAATCTTTCCGCCACAGATATTAACACTGAGGTGGCAAGTAATCAGGGGTATGCATTATCCAGATATGCATCGCAACATTATCATTTGCCACTCTCCTGTGATATTATTTAATCTTATATGACAGTAGCATGCATCATATTCTCATGCTGATGGGTGAGGTTGAATTTTTAGTTCCACTCTGGGAGTTCCCATCTATACTTAAATAACTATATTTATAAAATCTATTATCTTCAAGCCAAATCAACATTCTATTTTTTTCTTATGTGCAGAATCTCAGTTTCCATCTCATTGTGTTTTAAGTAGCTTTGGTGAGGTATTAGGCTTAGGAGCTGAGATAGCGCAGTGGTTAAAAGCAGCATTGCGACCTTCAGCTGATTGCTAGTTCAGCCGTTCAGCTGTTCAAATCTCACCAGGCTCAAGGTTGACTCAGCCTTCCATCCTTCTGAGGTCGGTAAAATGAGGACCCAGATTGTTGGGGGCAATATGCTGAACTCTGTAAACCGCTTAGAGAGGGCTGTAAAGCACTATGAAGCGGTATATAAGTAAAGTGCTATTGCTATTGCTATTAGGCTTCAGATAGCTTTTAACTGCCTATATCTATTATTTATTGTTTTGTCTCTTACAAACTACTGATAGTAGTTTTTCCAATATTATCTCTCTTGAACTTTTTAATAAACTGGAATTAGAATTCTTTTAGTTCTTGTAATTATCCTAATTGAAAGATTAATATTGCCCGTGTGCTAGCCTGCTTTACATGCATACCATCTTCAGAACAAAAGTTGCACTGAAAACAAAGCCTCCCATGAGTAGTGTCACAGAGAAGACCTTTGTATGAAGAACTCAATTACGCAGGGTGTAGACCAGGGGTGGGTTCTGGCTTACCGAGCTGCCGGTTCACTTCCTGATGCTTTGCGCAGGCTAAAATGCCAGCTTCTGCGCATGTGCAGAAGCAAAAAACAGCTTCTGTGCATGCGCAGAAGCAAAAAACAAGATGGTGCCACCTATGGTGCTGCCGAGAGAGCCAGTTCGGGGCATGGCAGGCCTGGGTCACTGCCGGTTCGGCGAGCGGGGGGAAATTCCCACTACAGGTTCTATAGAACTGGTCTGACCCAGCAGGAACTCACCTCTGGTGTAGACAGGCTTTCTTGATGATGGACCTCACCAGGTTTTGGAACTCCTGGAAGTACAAGTGGCACCGATTTCCTTTGCTTTTCAAGCTGCATTATCCTAGCAGATCTATTTATTTGGGTTTGGGTGAGACATCAAGTCAAAGTCACTCTTAGTAACATTATAGATAGATTTTCTCCAGGAATATCTGTCTCTAGCCCTTCAGGTCTCCCAATATTGCACCCATTGCTGCTGTAATTAAGTCCGTCCACCTTGCTGCTGGTTGTCCTCTTCTGTATGGATCAGAAAAACATATATTTAAATCAATAAATCAATAAGTAAGTAAGCATAGGGAACAAATGTTGACGTTATAAAGTTTATTAAACTTTTATTTGGGAATAATATACATAATATATGTGCTGGTTTCCTTTGAACATGCATAGAATTAAAACATATGACTTTGACTAAATTTCAAAATCTAAATCTTTTGGATAATTGTAGCTTAAAAAAGCCTGATCATTCCTAGGCCATTGTTTTCTATGGTATCTCACCACAATTGTCTTGCTGACTTATTTCACTCTTATTAACTTATTAACTCTGGGATGTGCATCAGCTGAATACTGAAATAAACAAGTGTTAAACCACTGGAATTTTTTTAAAAAATTGACAGATCTTTCTATAATGGAAATAAAATACGAAATCATTGAGATCTCTACCATCACTACATTACAGATATACATCTTTGTATATATAAGGAATGAAATCAAGATTGTGGAAGTTATTCATGTTTATAGGTTCAGAAATGCTTGTAAACTGTCAAAAAGGCCTTGAGAAAGCAGTAGCAAAAATATATTCAACTCACTCTCTCTTCCTGCCAAGTTCTAAGCTAAGGATAAAAAAAATGTAGTGAAGTCTAAACTCTAATCTAAGATGGTATCTGTCACACACTGTGTGCTCTAATGAAGGATCACAGTGTAAATATAAAACTCTTCTTCCATGAGATTTTCTTGCCTAAAGAAAGAAAGGAAAATATCAAAAACAAAACTGTTTTTTTCTTTGTTGCACCCTAAACAAAAAAACAAAAAATAAAGTGGGGGGGGAGAGAGCTGAGCAAAAACAAAAGAATTATGGTGCAAAATCCTAAGAATATCAACCTCTGTAAAAACTCAGTGACTTCTTATTGTATTTGTCTCTTCATCAGCTTTCTAAGCTGCTTGAAACCTTTACCTTCCCTCCATACCTTGTTTCCCCCAAAATAAGACATCCCCTGATAATAAGCCCAATCGAGCTTTTGAGTGCATGGCAATAAGGCCAAGCGCTTATTTCAGGGTTCAAAAAAATATAAGACAGGATCTTATTTTCGGGGAAACACGGTAAATAACAAAACTTTGACATAAAATCCTAATGGGAAAAGGCTTATTATATAGGTGACAGTTTCAAAGTTGCTTTAGGAATTCTAAAAATAAAAATTTCCCAGGGGTGGGTTTTAATTTACCTCGCTGCCGGTTCGCTTCCTCCCATGCCATGGCAAAAAATCCAATTTTTTTTAAAGCCAAAAACAAGATGGCAACTGCATGCACAGTGCCAGAAACTCGGCTTCTGCGCATATGCAGAAGAAAAAAAAAACCAGAAAAAGATTCCAAAAAAATATATCAAAAAAATCCAACACCCCCCCCCCAAAATGAAAACAAGATGGCGACCGTATGCACAGTGCCAGAAACTCAGCTTCTGCCCATGTGCAGAAGAATAAAAATTCCAGGAAAAATTAAAAAAAATTCAAAAAAAATTCAAAAAAAAAAGATGGCGGCGCCCATGGTCCCGCACCGACTGAACTGGTTCCATGATGTCATCGTGATGTCACCAGCAGGTCGCTACCAGTTCGGGCGAACCGGTCCAAACCGGGAGGAACCCACCTCTGAAATTTCCAACTCAGATTTCCACTAAAGATAGATGGATAGATAGATAGAATTCTTTATTGGCCAAGTGTGATTGGACACACAAGGAATTTGTCTCAGTCTTAAACTGAGAATGAGATGAATTCTATGAGTTCATCTGACTTTCTACTCTGATCTGACAAGAGGCCTCAAGAAATGATGCATTTTTCTTCTCTATTTTTTAACATGTGATGTTTAAATAAAAATGCAAGTAAGATTGCGGAATGAGTCTCAAATGACAGAAGGTGCATTTCACATATAATAGAGATACAACCCTCAAGTGTAATCTGACTTCATTTTATTTGTCTTTCTTCAAAACTCCAGCATGTGTAGTGCTCTGCCCTTACATGTGTTTGCCAGTTTCCATTCATTTTTGATTTCCAATGATTGTGTGGGCAAAAATATTTTGATATAATATCGAGTTAAAGTACTGGGAACAAATTTGGGGGGAAAATTATAAAATGACAATGTCAGCCACATATAAAGAGAACACATTTAAAATGTTTTATAGATGGCATCTACCACCAGCGAGATTGGCCAAAATGTATCCATCCACATCACCTAACTGTTAGAAATGTAACCACATACAAGGGACATTCTACCACATGTGGTGGACGTGTCCCGACGCAAAGAAATATTGGAGGAAAATTAAAAATTGGATTGAGGAAATAACGGAGCAAAAGATTGAAATGAGACCAGAATTATTTCTTTTGGGAATAATAAAAGAAAATATCAGAAAAGAAATCTACTATATCATTTTTGTTTTCATTTGGGCAAGACCTCCATTTTTTGACATACACCTTCTTGTTTTTAATATTGTCTCTGACCTCTAACCATTATGGAGTCCTCTCAGATATTTTGATACTTTTTCCAACAAGAGCTATTTATATATTCTAGCTGAGATTCTTTTCTTGTGCCTTTGAATAATCTCCAAGGAGCTTGGAGAAAATTGAATGTCTTGACTCTCTCTTTTAGATTTACTTTCTTCAGTGTCCTCATTTTGGGGAAGTTTGTTCTTCGAAAGACAAACATAATAGTACTGAACTTCTTTGGGCAAGTGTCCACTTATATATTGAAGATTGTGTAAGATTATAGCATTACAATCCTTGTTCACAAAAAAATGCAATAATAACAAAAAAATAGACCTGGGCATTTGGATAAGGAGAAACATTACTGGATAGTGTTATGTTGCATTGCTATTATGTAGATTCAGGTCTCAACCAGTAATTCAGTACCCTGAGGTGCCATAATTATGCAAATAGAAACATATTTTTAATGTTTTTCCCATTAAAAAACACCCTTTGCAAACATTAAAATAATTAAAACTTTAATTTAAAAGGGTCCAAGCTTACCTGTTCCCCCTTGCTCTAGTTTCCTGTTTGCAATTTTAATGTAGGGACACTTCCACCAATGTGAGCCCATAAACTGCAGTTGGAAGTATACAGATCATTCCATCATGTCTCCTTCTCCTCATATTACTACCTTCATTAACCATGCCACAAAGAATCAGGACACCCTTAATTTATCTGCAAAAGCTGTAAGAACGTCAGAGGACCTGCTAGCTAAATCAAAAGCCTTTCTAGTTCACAGTCTCCCACTTCCCATTCTGGTTAGATTGCCTAAATCTAAGCAGGACATGAGAGCAATTCTGTGCCACTGAATTTAGAGACTGAATTTAATTGTTATAGCTAAATGCATACACAATGTACCCTTCAGTATGATCTTCCCCATGCTGCACTGTATTTCTCAATATTGTCACCTGGGAGTCACCAGATTAGGAAATGTCTGCTTCTCTTTATGCATTTAATCCAATTCTCTTTTCGTATTTCTGTTCTATCCCAACTTTTATTTTGGAAGGATCCCTAGAAGTGCTTGATATAGAGAGTTAGGTTACAATTCTATATGTACCCTCAGACATTTATTTATTTATTTATTTATTTATTTATTTATTTATTTATTTATTTATTTATTTATTTATTTATTTATAATTTTATTTATTTATAATTTTATTTATAAACGTTCTTATAGGCAGCCCAATCCCATAGGACTCAGGGCGGCGTACAACATGGATAAGAAACGTACAGTAAAAAAACAGTGATAACAATTTAAAAATTTAAAACATTATTAAAACATTATTAAAAACACCATTCATGGGGGAATCTGATCTTCTTATTCACCCCGCCTGCCGGAAGAGCCATGTTTTTATAGCTTTACGGAAGGCCAGTAGAGTGGGGATAGTCCGGATCTCTGGTGGGAGTTGGTTCCAGAGGGACGGAGCTCCCACAGAGAAGGCCCTCCCTGCGGCCCCGCCAACCGACATTGTTTGGCCGATGGGACCCTGAGGAGGCCCTCTCTGTGGGACCTAACTGGTCGTAGGGAGGTATGTGGTAGGATGCGGTCCCGAAGGTAACCTGGCCCTGAGCCATGTAGGGCTTTAAAGGTCAAAACCAACACCTTAAATTGCGACCGGAGACTAATAGGCAACCAATGCAGCTGGCAGAGAATAGGTGTTACGTGGGTGTATCTCGGTACACCCACCACAGCTCGCACAGCTGCATTCTGTACCAGTTGCAGTCTCCGGATGCTCTTTAAGGGTAGCCCCATGTAGAGTGCGTTACAGTAGTCTAGCCGTGAGGTGACATTGGGTTAAGGTTTAACATTGGGTTAAGGTTGGTACAACTGTGGATGAGGTAAGTACACTTGAGTATTTTGTGGTTCAGCCTTTTGTGGGAATTCAATCATTGCCTTATTTTGTTATATGAATCAAGACATAACATTTAAGATATTGTTGGACCAGCAGAGTTGATGGGGTATTTTTTATGCCAGGTTCAGGGGTCAGCATTTATTAGTATGAGCTCAGCTGGTGTCTCAATAGAGTATATGACATCTCCAGTACCTTCTTCCAGATCACCAACTTTATGATGGGAAAGGCCAGGGATTCTAAAATTCACAGTTTTATTAAATCACTCAAGTTTTTCATCAGTCTATGCCTCAGCACTATACCCTGTAACAGTAGTTTAGAATAGCTTCCTCTATCTCTCTTTTAACTCAAACACCCACCACAAAATCCCCACTCTCACTGGGTTATGCATCTTATCCCATCCTAAATGCTAGCAGTGGGATCCTCAGCTAGTTTCCTATAATTTATATCCTTTCCCTGAAGGCTAAATGTCTATCCACCACCCCAAAGCAAAGCATGTGCATATAGACCCTACTTCAATGCTCTGAGTTACAGCAGGTGGATGGTTTGGCCTCTCATTTTTCTTAAGCTTTTCCCTCACAGGATAACAAGTCTTAAATACTCAAGGGCATTTACAAGTTCTGGGAAGAAATAATTTATTATGTCTGCCCTGAATTTAATGCTCATTTATTTCACAGGATAGTTTTAGATGCTAGTGCCAAAAGGGCGAAAACAATTCTGTTGACACACTTTCTTTCTCTCATGTACCACAGCTGGACCAAAATATTTTGCCTAAAAGCTTTAATAACAAATTAAGTAATCTGATCTGAGGTTGTGTTGATATGTTTTGCTTCTGCATAAACTTATGTATTCTCAAAGGCCAATAGATCATCTTCGAATATTAGAACTATGTAGTGGGCACTCCTACAAAATGGCTGCCATTAATCAAGAAATGTCCACAGCACCCTTTTAGTCCCCTAAGATGTTTTGTCTTTTTTTTTTCTAGATAGGTTGAGTGCAATTCCAATTTTCATTTTTCAAAAACTGGGGTGGGGAATTATTATGAACATGGCAGAGCTTATGGAAATGGCTAAACTGACTTGTTTAAGGAGGAAATAAATTGCTTTTATAAAATATTGGAAACCTTTTATGGACTTTTTGCTGAAAATGGATAAATAAAGAATTGATTTTAGGATGTATTAATTAAAAAGGTTTGTTTATGGGAAGAAGGGAACCATGATATACAATTTTGGACAGTAGAGATAGTAATTACTATTTGTAACTGCTACAAAGATCAGAAGTTGCTTCTTTCGATAGCTTTTTTCTTTTATTTTACATATCCTTTTTCTATACTTCCTTTTATGTTTCTGTAGTTTTTAAATCTTATTATTTATTTATTTATTTCTATGCTCTTATAGGCCGCCCAATCCCATAGGACTCAGGGCGGCGTACAACATGGATAAGAAACGTACAGTAAAAAAACAATTGCAACAATTTAAAAATAAAAACAATATTAAAACATTATTTAAAACACCATTCATGGGGGAATCTGATCTCCTTATTCACCCCGCCTGTCGGAAGAGCCATGTTTTCACGGCTTTACGGAAGGCCAGTAGAGTGGGGATAGTCCGGATCTCTGGTGGGAGTTGGTTCCAGAGGGACGGGGCTCCCACAGAGAAGGCCCTCCCCCATGGCCCCGCCAACTGACATTGTTTGGCCGACAGGACCTGGAGGAGGCCCTCTCTGTGGGACCTAACTGGTCGTAGGGAGGTATGTGGTAGGATGAGGTCCCGAAGGTAACCTGGCCCTGAGCCATGTTACCTTTAAAGGTCAAAACCAACACCTTAAATTGCGACCGGAGACTAATGGGCAACCAATGCAGCTGGCGGAGAATGGGTGTTACGTGGGTGTATCTCTGTATACCCACCACAGCTCGCGCAGCTGCATTCTGCACCAATTGCAGTCTCCGGATGCTCTTCAAGGGTAGCCCCATGTAGAGCGCGTTACAGTAGTCTAGCCGTGAGGTGACAAGGGCATGAGTGACTGTGAGCAAAGCCTCCCTCTCCAAGTAGGGTCGCAATTGGTGCACAAGACGAATCTGTGCAAAGGTCCCCCTAGCCACAGCTGACAGATGTTGATCCAATTTTAGCTGTGGATCTAGGAGGACACCCAAATTGTGAACCCATTCTGAGGGAGTCAATTTTTCTCCCCCAAGAACCAAGGAGGGGCAGTCGACGTAATCCCTGGGGGGCAATATCCACAGCCACTCAGTCTTGTCAGGGTTGAGTTTGAGTCTGTTCATTCCCATCCAGATTATGTAAATCTTTTAATAAAAATTACACATTAAACTAAAAATGGCAAGGGGACGATGAATACTTCATAAAATGGTAGCTATTACTTTTAATTTAAAAATAAGAATGTTAAAATATGCAGGATATGCTGTCTGTCAGACAGCAAGAAAGATGCAGGCAACTTGGTACCTACAAGCACGTTGGAATCTAAGATAACTTAAACATCAGAAACCCCATCAGAGAAGCAGACTTTTAGAAATGTTACAAAGGAATATAGCAACTAAAGTTCCTATATTTTATTCACCAGAAAAATTCAATTTACAACTCATTTCTACGGACTATAATTGTAAATTGGTGGATTATTTCTTCATACCATGAGGAAGAGCAAAGCTACAGATTGAATTCAAGGCACTTATCAATCTCTCAACCACCAACACTGTTTTAAGGAGCATGACTAATGCGGTGCAGGTAAATTAGGCAGAAGCAGCTGTTCCTGAAGTCAGACAAGCTACAGGTGTTGTGGGTTTTTTAATCTCCACCCATTCATTCTCCCCATTCCCTGTCAACTTTTGCATTTAATTTCTCTTTACTGTTTTCATTTTCACCTTTGCTGGAGTTTATGCTTTTAAGGACTACCTTGTCTGGGATTTCATAGATGGCAGTTGAGCTAAATCTTATTCCATACATAAAAAAGAAAAGATTTATTGAGCTACATTTGACAGCAATGCAAGGAGCAGCTGGAACTGTTTGAAATTCATCTCTTTCTCATCAGCTCAATGAGAGTTCAGTGTGATGAGGATGAATAGTATGTTATGTTTTCCCTCCCAATTAGGCTCTGCTGAGCTACAAACTACCTCAATAAATAAAAAATGGCCACAAGTGTACCTCAATACCAAAAAGTATATCTTCCCATATCCTCCTGGACAGTCTGGGCAATAAAATACTGCTTTGTTGCAGTGAAACAGAGAAGTTAACAAATTGTGACTAAGACAAGAAAGGGAAGTTTATTAGGTCAAATACAAATGACAGCTTAAAGGAATCTGATATGATACTGGCATGTTTTATCTATACAAGGTGCTTTAACTTACTCTCATTTACAAATTATTCATATGACTGGTCAGCTGGTGTTCACCTTCCCTTATGTGTATAATTTACATGTTTATTACAGATCATTTATTAAATGTGTATGGGGTGCTCAGGGAGGGGTAGCACCTCTGGTGTAGGGGCATGTTGTGTCCTTTTATGGCGGCTCATTTTAGGGCAGTTTTTAGGGCAGCTCGTTCACCTTTGGTCCCCACCTGTCACTCAGCTCTCACCTGTGGCTCCTAGCAGCTGTAGCATGAGCAGCGGCCACACCCCGGGCAACAGCTTCGACAGACTGGCCAAACCAAGTTGAGAGTAGCCGTTGGGCCACCGACCTTCGGTGAGATAGGGACTTGTCTATCTCGAGCAAGTGAAGACAGATTCCGGTGGACTGAGCGGATGAAATCTACTAGAATAGACAACGGTCATGAAGGCGGTCTCTGCAAGTGATGTGGTATGCTAAGAGCACGGCAAGACACGAAAGACGCCCTGGTCAACCACTGCGCCCAGCCCATCTCCAACTGTCTCGACTCTTGTCCTGCTATTTGGAGCAAGATGGAATCTGGGAAGAGAGAGTGAGGCTGACTATGCGCACCTCTCCCTCACTTTAATCCAATTCACGCACAAGTCTTGACATCCCCCCAATTCCCGTGATGATAGATGTCAAGGTTCTCTTCGAATACGATGGACAAACATCATCATCATCATCATCATTAAATGTATTGATCGTCCCTCTTACCACAGGGTAACTCTACACTAAACACTAAGTTATAGACAACAACCAATGATTTATTAGTGCTAAATATCCATGTGGACCATCTATATCTACAATAAAACTCCCTTTTTATGACTCTTAATTATAATAATCCCCAGGGTAGAGTCAGGGTGACAGGATGGAGCTGAGTGTTTACTGGCTGGATACCCTTCCTGACGCCATGCAGAGTTCACAGCAGATTTTTTTTTCTTTGCACCCTAGGAGATAAATATTTGCCACTACCTAGGATTGAACTCTCAACCTTCTGAGTGGGAGGCGAGTGTCTTGACCACTAGGCCACCAGCCGCTCAATCATCTATATCCACAATATTATTTGAAACACTATATATGGATTCCTACAGGGAACCATGGGGATCACAGCTGTCGGATGGACATAGGAATATATAACTTCATTGAAAAGTGGTGTGTTGGAAACAGTTCCATCATTCTGAAAATATTGTTTGATATGGAATGCCTTATCTGTGTGTTTGACCCATTTAATGTTGGAATGACAAAAATCTAATAAATTCAGAATTATTCCCGCAATAACCAATTTCACCATAAAATTATACCAATGAAACAAATGTCATTCTGGTTTAATTAGGCAACACAAATATATTTCCGTTGTCAAACAGCGTTATTGGAGGGGAATGCAAGGAATTTTGATTAAATATCCAAAACAGTTCTGAAAGTGAGAAGAGATGCTCTCTAAGAAAGATAAGTTGTCAGCAGACTCCAATCACAAGGTGAACAGGAAATATTTTATTGAGACTAGAGGGCAGGAAGAATAGGATATTAATCTGTTACACTGAAGGGAAAACAACAGTTAAATTATAGATGATGCCTGAGGATATTTCGTTATTTCCAAATACTGTATCTCTGTAAAGCAAGTTTCCCAGCCCAATGCATTTCAGTTATATTGTACTAAAGTGCCCTCAAACCTGGTCTGCAGAATCAAGTTGTAAAGTATTATATGGTTATTTTAATTGGTGATTATAGATATTATAATATAATATATCTGGAAAGTAACAGGAGATCTAATGGCTGATATTAGCAAAGCAGTTGAATCTGACAAACTCCAAAAATAAAAATAACACTAATCATAGCAATTTTTTCAAGCAATCAATTGAATGTTTATTTAAATAATTACTAGTAATATTAATCAGGCATTCCAACTACTATAATTTCCAACTGTCTTAGTTGGAGTAACTTTAGTATGTTAGAATAGAGCACAACTTATATAACCTGATAACCTCCACATGCTTTACAAACAGCCCAGTTTCTTGCCATTGGCCATGCTGTGTGGAGCTAATAGGAGTTGAGGTCTAAAAAAATATGTAGGTGCTCTGAAAAATCTATAAAGGCCATCTTGCAGGTCAGAGATGGAAAAGATACTCTGTGGTTGTGGTTGTGGTTGTGCCAATGGGATGGGAGAAACCTTTTACATGAAACTGGTGGGGGGTTTTTTAATTTAAAAAAAAATCCTCCCAAAGCATTCTGAAACCAGGCATACCATTGTCTTTCCTATAAATCTTAGAATGCTGAGAACAGACAAGAAACATTGTTAGTCAAGCAATGCACTTTTCAATCAGGCAATAAAGAATGTAAAAAGGTGACATTCAGCCAGAGCCCATCTGTCTAAGCCGCAGTACTTCCTTACTATACAGTACAAATACTCCTTTTATCTCTGCTTTGCATAGAAAGAAGAAACACTGGAACCTCACCCACAATCCACCTACAGTCCATTTTGGGTGCATTTGTCTGGCCATTTGGCAAAAACAAAAAATGATAAAAAACAATCCTGAGGTGTTGGCATAAAGTGAAATACATTCTTCTGGCACATAAATTTATACTGAAGGCTATGATGATGGCCATGACACTTAGTTTTGCAGCTAAAAAGCTATCCGCAATTGCAGCAGGGTTATAGGCTGTAATGTAGAATTTTTATATGTGGGAGAAAAAAGGATGGGAAAAAAGTAATAGCTCACTTGAACTCAGAAGCTTGGTGTCAGAATGATTTACTGTAGTATTTATATAAGCAGATAAAATTAAGTTTGCTGTGGTATTGCTTAAAAGGTTTAAATTCTGTTTGCTAATAAGGTTGTTTGTGAAGTCTACTAGAGCCATGTATCAGAATGGTGTAGGACAGGGCTGTCAAACTCGCGTCATGCGGCCCAGATGCGTCACGCGCTGGCCACGCCCAGTTTAGTGAAGGGGAGGTCACGATATGTCACGTGACAAAGCTGTGACGATGCGAGTTTGACACCCCTGGTGTAAGATGAGACAAGAGTTTCTGCAAAAAGAAAACTGACCCATTCTCCAGTTCCCCAAAACTTCAGTGACATGCTACAGCAAAGCCAAGTGAAAATTCATTCAATTGCTCAAGGATAATGAGACCATAGGAACACAGCAGCATGATGCTAATGCCTATAAATGCCATGTGTGATGGGTCTAGGAGAGACAGGGCCGCAAAGAGGATTATTAAGTGCTGGAACAAAACTAATATGGGCCCCTGGTGCTTTTTTCCTCCTTCTCCTCAGCCTCGTCGGCATCAACTTTTCCCTCCAGTTGGGGCTCCGGCTGGGCCTCCCGTCCCTTAGGTGACTCCATCAGTGGCCATTTGGCCTCCGAGTTGCTGCTGCTGCTCCTTACTCTGCCGCCTCCGGACGCCTCTGTGGAAAGGGGGTTGGAAGGGGAGGCTGCGGCCGCCGTCAGGCTCTCCTTGGTCTCCTGCATGGGAAACTCGGGGGGAGGCTGTGTGGACTTTTACGCTCGCCTCACACACACCGCTCGGAGAGGTCTCAGCCGAAAAGGAAAGGAAGGCGCAATGCGCATGTGCGCATACACACACGCTTGGGAGAGGCGCCCCCACCCACCCCACCCAAGCCATGTGCGCGAGAGCGCCACCGCTGCATTTAACGCCAAATTGAAAAGGCATTTGTCGCCCCTTTTTATTAATCTCATCAAGTTTCTGTTTTTCCTTGTGTTTTTGAGCTCCAGATTTTTGAGATGACATTTCATAACCATTCATAAACTGAAATAAAATATAAAATATATTCATAAATGAAGACATTGTTTTTCTTTTTAAAAATTTGGTTTTGTAAAAATTTTAAGAAATTTTCCCCTTCATGGGCCTCCTTTGAGCTCCATGGGCCCCGGAACAATGTACCAGCTGCACACACACCTCTCTCCTCAAGCCTGAGGAGAGAGAAGTATGCTGCAAATATACGATTTACAACTTTTCAAGTTTCCTTAAATCTTGCTGGTATTCACTATGCATAGGCAGCATATGACACACACACACCATGTTGCATTTTCTCCATCTCTATAATAGGAACTATGAGGTAAAATTCAATATAATATAAATACAAATCAAAACTCCAGAAACTCAGCTAACGTAAGGTAAACAAATCCTCAAATTTTACAGAATAAGCAGGCTGAGATAGAAAATCAGAACTGAGAGGTAAGTTCAGACAAATGGTGGTTCAATATTGGCCATCAGCAGCAGAACAAAAAAATCTACTTTTGATTACATTGCTTAATAGGACCAGGGAGATAGTGTGTAAACTATCCATTGAGTGAAATAACAAAGAATAATAATGCACTGCTCTGATTTACTGTGAAATAGAAATCTACAGTGTTTTGTAGATAATTGCAACTAGATAAAAGGCAAGAAGAAAAATTGTATCTGTTATTTCATGATATTATGAAAGAATCTCAAATCATAACAGAAGGTACAGGACCACCTTAGAAGAAGCAGAATTTGGATGAAAAAGAGAAAAATGTTTAACTAGAGCCCTCAAGCAACCCATAGGCCTATCTCTCCTAGATCAAATTATTACCCAGTCAGTGTCCAAAGTTGGCAACAGTCTTGTTTCTATCTAAAGACATTGTGCAATTTAACTATACTTATGAAACCGATTTTCTACATAAATGTATATTTACTATCCAAATAGTGAAATATTTGGTGGCAACCAGACATTAAAAGCTTTCATTCTGAATTAGTTAGCAATGAATTATAATCAACACATTTATGCTTTAAAGAAAACAGTGAACGGATGTCACTGTCGTTTATGCCAATTATTCCTCTGGCCCAATAGACTTTTTTGGCAATGATTGATTAAACCGCTATGTTGTCACAGACTGACTGAGCAGCAAGAGAAGGAAAGTTTCAGACAGTGAAAGCAGACTCTGGTTGTGGTTGGAATACTGACAGGGCAAATGTTCAAAGATTCTGAATACAGGCTTAATATACTTTTTCTGTAGAAAAGAAGTTTAGCAAATGGTGCTTAAGGAAAAATGAGCAAGGGTAGCTGCAGAACATGAAAAGAGGTGAAGGGAGATCTAAGACTAGAAGATCTAAGAGTGGAAGTAGAAGATAGGGAAGGATTGATGTGAAAACAGCCAATTAAAGCCAACTGCAATTGTAGAACATGGTCAAAAACTAGAATATCTAGTGGCTTGTTCAATAAGAGTTGGCCTCCTCCGGGTCCCGTCGGCCAAGCAATGCCGGCTGGCGGGCCCCAGGGGAAGGGCCTTCTCTGTGGCTGGCCGCGTGCTCTGGAACCAGCTCCCCCCAGAGACCCGAACCATCCCCACTCTGCTGGCCTTCCGAAAGGCCGTTAAGACATGGCTCTTCCTGCAGGTGGGGGGACAGCTTAACCCATTCGAGCTTACCCCCCAAGTATGTATGTTGCTGAATGGATGTTGTTGTTTTTATATTGTTTTTTAAATTTTGTACTGTTTTTTAAATTTTATGAAATTTTGATTATTCTTGTACGCCGCCCTGAGTCCTTCGGGAGTTGGGCGGCATATAAGAATAACAAAATAAATAAATAAATAAATAAATACCATCAACACAATGTTTTTTGCTGCTTCCTTTGGAAGTCTAATAAATCTATCAAAGTTAAAATCTAAAAGGTAGATTTATGTTCCTCCATATAAACAAAAATCTTGCCAGACATGAAATAGAGGTAGGTCAAGCATTCTTTCGTGCTAATTAATTTCTAATTATATGAGTTATCTTTATAATTAAGGGTTATTCAGACCAAAAAGCTGCCATGTTTTATTTCCTTTTTAGTCATCACTGCTCCAGAACAGATCCTGTAGGCAATTTTAATGGAATAAAGAAACTGAGGGGCAGTCTAAGACTACATTGTTGCTTAATTATAGTCATAAAACAGTGCTTAGAACCTTGTTTTCTTAACAGAATACAGTAATAACAAGAAATCTAAATGAACAAATACATACTCACTGCTAAAAATAAACAAGAAATAAAAGCTCCAACATGAATGGCCAGAGTTTCATCCAGATCAGTCACACAAATGTTTGGCTAGTCCACCCAAATATACGTGTCTCATTTTGTAAAATAGTTTTACCGTTTACGATCTTGGTTGCAGTTATGCTCCTGGAATAAAATGCATATTTAACTCTAGTCCTATCTATAAAGCTTATCTTGCTTATACTTTTGAACTTTGTTATGCAAATAATTTACCTTACACTTCCCCTAACACTCACAAATAAAAGAAGATTAATGCGGTGGCCGTAACATTCCATTACTAAAGGGGAATCAGAGATCTACCCTCAGTTCAAACATATCTTCTGTTTGGTCATATTTATGATCTAGCTATTGTAGTGAGAAATACTGTATTTCTAAGTTGTAATAGGTACTTTTACAATATGTATTTGTACCAGTGGTGGGTTCCTACCAGTGCGGTCCACTCTATAGCACCGGTAGCGGCCCGCTGGTGACATCACAGTACTGGTGCGGTCGGTTGCCAGTGCCTGGGCACCACCATTTTTTTAAAAAAAATTATTATTTTTTTTAAATTTTCTCCTGCACATGCCCAGAAGCCGAGCTTCCGGCACTGCGCATGCGCTGCCTTCCTACACCACAGTGAGTCCCAGCAAGGGGAGGATGGCTGAGGGAGCACGTGAGACGCTGAAAGAACGGGCGGCAGGAGTTCCCCTCCCTTCAGCAGTCCGAGAAGCCACGAACACGCGGTGATGATCCTAGGCATTTTTGCACGTTTGAGGCTTCTTGAGCTGCAGGACCTATCTCAGTTCCCCTCCCTTCAGCAGTCCGAGAAGCCACGCCCACCCGGTCACATGACTGGCAAGCCACACCCACAAAATAAGCCACGCCCACAGAGTGGTAGTAAAAAAAATTAGGAACCCGCCCCTGATTTGTACATATGAATAGATTTGGTTAAAAACCCTAACATATGCAAGAGTTAACCTTTTATTGTTAAAATATGTAACCAGCCTCTTTAAATAATGGGCTGAGGTAAATAAATTACATCAGTCCTAGTAAGCAGTAAAACAGAGTGTCTGTTGCAGCTATGGTTACCAAACTCCTCCAAAGGAACAATTGGTTTTGTTCAGCTCTGGGTAGAAGAACCCCCAAATCAAAATAAGCTAAAGCCTTTATGGAGCAGTTTATTCTAAATCCCTTCTCCTATGTTAGAAACCACATAGGGTGAAGAAAAACAAAAGAAAAAACAAATCTAGGCCTATTTCAAGTTCCAGTATAACCACAATTTTACAGACCAGCCCTAAGTGTCCATTACACTCAGAGAGCTGTTGTAAATCATAAAAAAAGGGAAAGGGAATAGTAACTAGAAAATGTTAAAGTATATCCGTTCTAAATTATGCAACAAATTCAGAACAGAAATAAAAGTTCTTTTAGATAAAAGTATAAAATGGACTGTAAAATTATGTACCTAGGGAGTAAAACCTATTTAACTTACTGGTGCTTACTCCTGAGTAGAGAAGGGAGAATCATTATATAGCATAGGAACATTACTGTACTGTGTGGTCATGAAACTAAACATATCAGAATGTGATCAGTGATTAAATAAGAAACCTATATAATACAAAACATTAGACCCTGGTTGGGGGAGGCAGAATATACCAGTGAAATAAATAATCCTAAACAATGAGAAAAGCATTGGCAGGAGCTATAAGTAATTCTGTGGGCTTGCATGGGACAATATACAATAAATCTTTTGATGCTTGGTCATTCTATGCACACACAAACACATACTCTGCTTTCAACCAAGATATTCTGTAATTATCCCTCATGGGGTTTCTTGTAACATTCTCTGAATACCAAGCCATGGAGAGGGAGACTACGTGGCAAACATGCCATTATGTTTTCATATTTCCAGTTTGCACTTGAAATAGTTACGCCCAGTAAGGCTCTAAGGATTTGCACAATCCTTTTGCTATACCTAGGGTTACAATACCTCAACTTTCATAAAGGAAAGCATATTATATTAAGTTATTTCACAAGCACAGTATGGAACATAATATATGTTTAATTTTGCTCTCATTCCCTATCACTCAAGCCTAAAGGGATAGATGCAACAAAAAAGTCCTAACATCATTAATTCATAAATCCAAATGAAACATACATCATGAAATGAGTGAGAACTACCCATAGGACTCTTTTGACTTGCTTCACACAGGACTTTGTAGCTAACTCTTAAATGCAGGTTAGCAAAACAAGTGTTATGCCCAAACAAATGGCTGTACAATCAAACAGCATGCTAAGTTTATTTTCCTCTAGCAATTTATAGCATCATCTAAAGTTGTCCAACTACTAGTAATGAGGACATGCTTCATGTTGCTTTGGTGATGGCTGGGTGATGCTAGGAAAATAACCTAATGGGGAAATGGCATGAGACAACAGCTGGGTTCTCACAATATACTGAAACAATAATGACCTGATCCCATTTGAGTCCACAAGAGTATTGTGCAAGTTCTCCTTCAAAATTTAAGAATTTGGCATCCAAGGAATTGTTTTCTGCACAGAATTGACTGGAACTTAAGCTTACATCCTTTTTCATTTCAGTATTATTTTCAGAGGAAGTATGTGTTGCTTTTCTTTCCTCTCAAACCCAAACTCCTCTATACCATTTTTGAAATTTGATGGCAGCACATGAATTTTTCTTGACATGAAGGGTACACAAGATCCCAAGATATTTACTGATTTATAGGGCTGCCATATACTGCTCTATATCTCTGCAGCTGCCAGCCTGAAGGAAGGAGAAGGGATGTTTACTCGGGCCAAGCTACTCTAATAGAGAAGAGGATCAACTCCATTATACATGCAGTTGTCCTTTTTTTGTGTGTGTTACTATTTCCACTGAAGGACTTCCCTGTCAGTAGGAATCCTTCCACCTCTAACCTTCCATCCTTAATCCTCATTTTCCTTTGGGAAACTCACATGTACTATACTGTCTCTTGATCTATCAGGCAACTTTTCCTCTGAACGCATTTGCGGCATGACAAGAGTGATGATGGGAAAGCCAACCCAGGCAGGCACTGCAAGAGTTTAGTGAAATTCAAGATTATTGGCAAAACTCTACCAGATGCACTCAGACTTATGTGGCTTGTAGCAGAAGATGCAGGCGGTGCAACCCACAATCCAGTAAAAAGCCCCAGAGACATGGGTACAGCCAATCTGCGACAATGGCTCCAGTGGTTCTACTGCTATTGAGTCAGCAGTAATAACTCTACATTTCTGAAGCATGGCGGAATCCCCAAGTTTGTCAGAAACTTGGAGAGATGGCATTGAAGATGTATCTGCAGATGTGTCTGCAGAAGGATGAATAAATGGTAGTCTTAGCTATACCAGTCACCATGTTCTTTTCAATCACAGCACATTAAAAAGGGTAATGGGAGGTTTAAAAAGTGTTTGTCCAGGCAGTTACCAAGAGTTGAGCTTGACTCAATGACACTTAATTAACTAACTTTATAAATGTATCATGAGTTACATGTTTCAGCTACTTGAAGTGACCAAAGTACTCCATGGGAAGTTGTCTCTCTCATAGCTTATTTATTTATTTATTAGTTGCATTTGTATGCCGCCCACTCCACAGAGACTCTGGGCGGCTCACAACAGTAAAAATTCACATGCAACAACAAATATGAAAAGCATTAAAAAATAGATATTAAAACATTAAAAAAACATTAAAAACCACAATTTAAAAACCCATACAATAAATCATTCATGGGGCCAAGAATGATCGGTGTTGTATTAAAATCATTGGCCCCAGGCCTGTCGACAAAGCCATGTTTTAACTGCTTTTCTGAAGGCTAGCAGGGTGGGAATAATGCGGATCTCGGGGGGTAGTGTATTCCAGAGAGCCGGTGCTGCCACAGAGAAGGCCCTCGTTCATGGGCCCGCCAGCCGACATTGTTTGGCTGACGGGACCACCAGCAGACCAACTCTGTGGGCTCTAATCGGTCTTAGGGAGGTATGTTGGAGAAGGCGATCTCGGAGGTAAACTGGTCCTAAGCCATGTAGGCCTTTAAAGGTAATCACCAACGCTTCCTCAACAGTTCACTTGCATCCTGCAATGCGGCAAGAAGAATTTCAGTACTTTTTAGGTGTAGGTGTGGCCACTCCCTGAACACACAATGAAGCTATCTGTTGACCATTTTAGCATGAAACTGGATCCATACTTTTTGGCAAATACTTTCAGAGGTGTAACAATGATCTACCAGTATCCTCACAAAACATAGCTGAAGTTTTGTTTAGTGGACAAGTGAGCAGATCAGGCCATAAAGCCCTAACACAGAATTATTTTGATGACACTCATCAGATGGTAGCTATACAGTAGCTACTGAAGGAAAGAGTACTGTGACCTTAGCAACCTCAATTCTTATATAAATTATAGGATAACCTAAGAGTCTGTACCAAAAGTTAATCCCAAAAGGCAGAGCTACTGCTTGCAATATATCTGCTTTCTGGGGAAGACAAAGAATTCTTGAAGCCAGCCCAGCAAAGGCATTTTCCTAAGGAAACCTTATGCTTCCAACCTTAAAATTATATATACTGTATCTCAAGTCTTTGAAAAGTAACACGTGAAATGACTTTTAAAAGCAAAGGTTTGAGGCTAATATGGATGCAATTGGTAGAAAAAGTTCAGGTTACTCAACTTCTCGTATTTTTTTTGCTTCTGTACTTTTGCCAATAAAAAATGCAGCGGAAAAATGGAGGGAGGTTTCCCTAAGGAATTCCAGATGTCAATTTTATAGCAGCTGTTCTGCTGCTGTAGCACGCAGATGAACTTAAAAAGCCTCAGGCACAAAGTTCACAGACGTGGATAATCATTCTAGAGTAATTACCAGCTTGCTCCCTCAGAGGATTTCACCTGTGAGAAATCACTGGGAGCTAATTACTCCAATTACTCTCTTGATACCTGCCGCCAGCAGAGACCAAGGAAGCAGCAAGGCTTGGTAGGAGATGAAAAGTCAACTCTCCCTCCCCCCCCCTTTGCATTTTTCCACAGCCTTTCCAGTTCACTTGCATTTTGCCCTCTCTTCCATTAACATCACCTACATTGACATGGAAGTATCCGTACTCCAAGTTTTGTCTTCTGCCTTTCTCTTTTCCACAAAAATTATGAAAAGCTCAGCTTCAGCCATTTAAGTAAATGATGTTGAAAACAACGTATCTAGAGAGGTAATAGAACTTGTAATAAATATGGCGCTGCTGAAGGGAGAAAGGGTACAGTTAGTAAGAAAAAATGTAAGAAAACTAAAACAGATACGGCACTAGAGATATGAAAAATAACATTGTATGTCCCCCATTTTCATAAAGAATTCTTTGTACTCCGAAGTTTTGCCAAAAGCAGCAGCCATTCCAACAAACTAATGTATTCAAAAATATTGCTTTCACTTGATAGAGAACACCACAAATCCTTAATTAAATTTATACTGTGAAAAAAAATTGTGATTTCAAATTTCTAGCCCTCAGAATAATAGGTATCTTAAGAACAAGGAAGGCATGTGTTTCAAAAGAACATGTTTCATATATATATATATATATATATATATATATATATATATATATATATATATATATATATATATATATATATATATATATATATATATATATATATATATATATATATATATATATTGTATTTAGGTCTTGGTCCTAATAAAAATCATTTTAAATTTTGGAACAAGCATTTCTATAGCTCCTTGCAAAATCTTGTATAGGCCTTCTTAGAAATATGTCCTTTAGCCTTCCTTGAAGTTTAAGAGTTGTGTTTAGAATAGCAGGTTTAGTCATTTTGTCTAACCCCTGCTGTGCTCCCACTCCACTGTGGCTTACAAGATATCCTTAACATGTGCCAATAAGCTATCATGTACATTATCCCTCTTATAATTTTCCAGTCAAGTAGAGTATTGAAGACACAGGCCGCCACAGATCTACTGATATTTTTCAACCATTAAAATATAATGAAGATATTTCTGGAATACAACTACTCTTGTGAAGAAAAGGCTGGAAAGGCTTTTGAATGTAGACTACACAAGCCAGCTTATATCAGCACGAGACTGCTAGCACTATGACTACTAAAAATCAAGACCTGTTAAGAACTGTAAGCTTCTCCTTCTATCTGCTGTCAAATTTTATGGAAGTGGAACTCAGACTTCAAGAGTTGTTGACACTTGGGAATATGAGTAATTGAGCTGCTACCAAGAGTCTTATCCTTATCCCAGAAATCGTTTTTAAAAAGTTGTATGTATTTCAAAAACATCAAGCCCTCGGAGAAACACAGTTTTTGTTCAAGCTACCAAGTCATTTAGGCTGATGGCCTCAAACCAAGCTAGGCACTAAAGAAAAAATGTCTAGCAAAATCTTATAACTCCAGAGAGTTATATGTATGCCACACTTACAATGATCAGAGGAGCCCAAAGTAAAGGGTTTTTTTTTCTTTTCTCTTTTTCATGATAAGAAGAAACAGGATTTGTTTGTTGTTAACATTTCTATAGCACTTGATTCCAGCTGGTTCAGAGCATAATCAAAATATTAAAATTCCTTAAATGTTATAGCATTTTGGGAGGTCACAGAATTAAGCTGAATCTGAGGCACATTTCTTGCATGATTTGATTAGACTGACTCCCACCCTCTTGGCCTTCCATAAGACCTTAAAGCATGGGTATCAAGCTTGATTATGTCATGTGATGTATCATGACGTATCACGACTTTTTTTGCCTTTGCAGAGCCAGGGTGGGCGTGGCATGGATGTAACGCATCCAGCCTGCAGGCCACCAGTTTGACAGGCCTGCCTTAAAGGCATGACTATCACAAGAGATCTGGTTGTATGTCACAGCCTGTACTTATAGCTGTGTTGATTTGTTTTGTTTTTTACTGTGGCTGCCAATTATGTATAATTTTTATTGTTATGTTATTGTTATAGTGTTTTAAATTGTTGTTAGCTGCCCCTATAATGAATTTGAGATGAACAGCCACATAAACTCAATGAATAAATAAACATTCCCTTGATGCAGCACTTGGGCAAAGAAAACACAACAAAAAGGCATCCACCAGCCCCATATTTTCCTCTTAAATCCAAAATAATGTCATAGACTACCTAATCATATGACTTACAAGATTCTTTCTTTGTACTACAGGACTTACTGTATGTGATATTTGATACAAGGTTTAATGGACTAACAGTAATATGAGAGATGGACCATGATCAGGCCCATGAAGGATGTTGGTTATTTTTTTTACAGAATGCACTCTATGAGCTCTAATAAAACAACAATCATGAAGAATATACTGGGTTAAGGCAAGGATGACAAATAGGTAATCCTTTTCAGAAGGACAAATAACCAAGCTACTATGAGACTAGCTCATGACTAGCTATGTCAATTGCACGACATGACATAGTTTATACAGCACAACTACCTGTTCGTTATGGAAAAGTAGTACAGAGCACTGCTGATATGGAATGCAGGTGTGAGAAGTGCTACACACAGGATTGACAGCCACTTGGAAATCTCTAGAGAGAGATAAAGTTTGAGGTATCCAACCAGCAGGAAGAATCTTGATCTGAAGCACCTTTGCTTCCCTTCAGATCCAAATACGCCACATTCTAGGACAGCCCTTCTCAACTTGAGTTTCATGCGGGGTTGTGTGGGGATGTGTTCTTAATTAAAACAAGCTCTTTTTTTAACTTTGCCCTCTGTACAATGCCAAATTCCTTGTGTGTCCAATCACACTTGGCCAATAAAGAATTCTATTCTATTCTATTGTAATAAAGGATATTCTTATGCACCTTGACTCAGCTGCCAGCCTGCCTCTTGGTTAGTATTATTATTTATTAAATTTAGATGGTATGCTGCATGATTCACAGAAATTCTGAATAGTTTACAGATTTCAAATAAATAAATAAATACATAGAACAAAACAAAAGCAACAGAAAATGAACAGAGATGGCGGGGGGGGAACCAAATGGGAACAAGGAAAAGGAACAAAGGTATGTCACCTGTCTTTTGGGCAAAGCCCAGGGCAAAAAGCTACATATTCAGGTCCCTTTGGAATACTAGTAAGTAGACGCTATTCAAATCTTTGGTGTAGCCTCATTCCACAAGGCAGGAGCTGCTACAAAGAAGCCATGCTTCCAGTATCTCTATAAGTGGCCTTATTTAATCGATGGAACCTGGCGTGCACCAAACCTGCCAGGTAGACCCAACTAGGCTAATCATATGAGAGATAGGCAGTCCCTTGAATAACCTTAGTCCAGTCACTCTCTCTCTCTCTCAGCCCAACTCACTTCACAGGATTGTTGTTGTGAGGAAAATAAGAGGAGCAACATGTGTTGGTTATGTTTGCCGCCTTGAGTTATTTGTAAAAAATAATACAGGTGGGATAAAAATAAATAAAGTAAATAAATAAAGTAAAAATAAATAAAATAATCAGACCCCATGTCACGTGCAACCAGCACCTTGAATTGCACCCAGAAGCAAACTGGCTAGGCTGTGGCCTAGAGGTGGAGCTCTTGCCTCACAATCAGGAGGTTGTGAGTGCAATCCTAGGTAGAGGCAGATGTAGGGTCTCCTGCTTGGGCAGGGGGTTGGACTTGATGACCTGCAAGGTCCCTTCCGACTCTGTTAATCTGTTAAACCTAAACCAGTCCAGAATTGTCTTTACTATTGGCAGGTAAAGATGAGACATTGGTGCAACTACGCCTGATTACCTAGTCTAAACTTCATAATAAACCAAGTCTCAATTGATCAAACTCATAATGGCTGTAGAAATTGAATATCTGTGGGGCTAGCTGGTTGCCTATAGCATATGGAACATTGCAAATTGGAATATAAATGCAATAAATTATAATAATTAATAAACTGAGGGAAAGTGCCTGAATCTACCGGTAAGAAGTATGTAATAAATCTGAATGAATTTAGATGATCTTGTGGAGTGAAGGTAATGAATACATGCATGAAAATTAAGTGTTATGAATGAAAGATCTAAATGTATGTGAGAAATATGAACTGACATGATGTTTGATGTGACTGCCTATGAAGGTAAGAACCCCTAGGTTGGTGACACTTGCAGTTTATGCTCCATTGACTGGCAATAATAGGAAATATTGTGCTACATCCTCAATGAATGTGTTCCAGGAGAATAAATATTCACTTACATGTCATGAATATATAAATTGAGGGAATGAAGTGAAAGTGTCTGGGCCATTTGCAAACCCCAAAGTGAATGAAACTAGTGATTATTAATGAACAATTGCTTGGAAAAAGTTCTGCTAAATGCAGAAACACCTGCAGTAAGAGAAAGAATGAATCATGTGGCAAAACATTAGAAGGAAACTGCTCTCCCAACAAAATGAATTGAAAAGGGATATGAGGGAAGAGGATCTGGAAACTGCTTGGAACAAAGTAAAAACACTTACGTTACAAAGTGCCATTAAGTTATCTTAATGTGAAGTATGAAAAGTACATTTAATTAAATTATGAAAGCGATTGTAGGTGAGGGGGGAAATGTGCGTAAGACAGTGAAAATGCAAAGAATGTAAACAAAGAGAACAAGGAATAATAAAGATTAAGAGACAAAGAAAATGCAAAGCAATTTTGGTAGAAATAAAAATCCAGTTCTGTAAGAGGGTGAAGAGGTCTAAACAAGAAACTTCTGGTAGAGTGAATGAAATTAAAAATAAAAGTGGCAAGATGGTTCCAGGAGTTTGCATGAATTTGCATGAAAATGTACTTTTCATACATTAAGAACATGATTAAAAACACTATAAATGTTAGCGTCCAAGAAAAAAGTTGACAAAAAGCAAGTCATAAAAGTTGTAAGAATGTTGAAAAACAGGTTGCATGTGTAGATGGGGTAGGCAGAGAAATATTTAAAAACTGAGTGGCTGTGTGATTTAACACATGTGTGAAGACTATGTTCCTAATTATTGAAATGCTGCTGCTATTGTTCCCCTACATTAATGGGAAAAAAGCAAGGGTGAATGCAAAAACTATTTAACTACGTCTTAGAAACTGTTTGACAGAATTCTGATTTAAAGAGTACAATAAAAGTCAATGAACAAAATTTGATAAGTTTGGTTCAGCTATAGACCGGTCAGAGAGCGCATGGATTATATTTTTACTCTTTAGGGAGTTACTGAAAAATAAAATGAGAATATACTCCTTGACTTATGAAACCGTATGATAAAATTATTAGGCTTGAGTTGTGGAATTATAGATTTTCACAAAGCATGCAGAACCCAAGTACTAAACATGTATAGCAGACCCGAGTTATCTCTATTCCAAGAAGTCCATAATGGAGTGTTTTGCATGATTATGGATTTGAAGACTGGTTGCTGAATGCAAACAAAGCTGGATATAATGGAAGTAAAGCATGGTTGGAAATAAGCAGAATGCTTAGAAAATGATTCAATATTGAGCAGGCATTAAGACAAAGATTTGTGATATTTATTTTTATTTATTTATTTATTTATTTTGTCAAACATGTACAGTATAGTAGTTGTTTGTATAAACATAAGTAAAAAGTACCAATAAAAGAGGACAATATTACAGTAGGACAGGGACGGTAGGCACGGTGGTCCACTTAATTGTTTAATATATTTATGGATTAATATACAGGTAGTCCTCCACTTACAACAGTTCATTTAGTGACCATTCAAAGTTATAATGACCCTGAAAAAACAGACTTATGACCATTTTTCACACTTACGGACTTTGCAGCGGCCCCATGATCATGTGATCAAAATTCAGATACTTGGCAACTGGTTCATACTTATGACCATTGCTGTGTCCCAAGGTTATGTGATCACCTTTTGACAAGCAAAATCAATGGGGAAGCTCAATTCACTTAACAGCCGTTTGCCAACTTATCAACTGCAGTGGCCAGAAAGGTCATAAAATGGGGCAAAACTCACTTAACAAATGTCTCAACAACAGAAATGTTGGGCTCAATTGTAGCTGTAAGTTGAGGACTACCTGTATAAGGAAAGCTTATGATGATGTGTATCGAGGACATGAATATACACCCTTTTTTATCAGATGATGCCATGTGGGCTGGTTGAGAACACAAATTATTTGCAAGGAATATAAGATAGATTGCATAATGCAACATTAAGAGTATGAATCTGAAAATCTAGGTATCGAACTCCAAGGCAATTGGTCTCAACAAACAGAAATGGTGAAAAACTAGAGCAAGTAAACAAATTTATGTTCCTTGATATACTTATTAAAGATAGGAAACGGTATGGATGAATTTTAGAACATACAAATAAAGCCAAATACAGCAAGAATGAGATACTTAAGAAGTTTTTTGGTAAACAATAATAGTAGTAAAAGAATTCATGGATGCTGAGGTATATGATTTCAATATGAGAATGAGTCTCTGTACAGAGGAGTGTGGAGTTAGCCTTGAAAAGGGTTTTCAACCACCATTAACTGCCGTTAAGCTCATCTTACCTCATGGTTTAACCCTGAAAGGAGGGAATGAGGCAGAAAGTTAAGACTGCTCCCTTTTCATTCTCTTAATTTTATTTTTTTTATTTTTTTATTTTATTTATTTGTCAAACATGTACAGGATAGTAGTTGTTTGTATAAACATAAGTAAAAAGTACCGATAATAGGGGACAATAGGACAGTAGGACAGGGATGGTAGGCACAGTGGTGCGCTTAAGCACGCCCCTTACATACCTCTTAGAAATGGGGAGAGGTCTACTGTAGACAGTCTAAGGTTAAAGTTTTGGGGGTTTGGGGAGGAAACTACAGAGTCAGGTAGTGCATTCCAGGCATTGATCACTCTGTTGCTGAAGTCGTATTTTCTGCAGTCGAGTTTGGAGCGGCTTACATTAAGTTTGAATCTATTATGTGCTCGTGTATTGTTGCGGCTGAAGTAATCATTGACAGGAAGGACTTTTTGATATATGATTTTATGAACTACATTTAGATCAGATCGGAGGCGACATAGTTGTAAATTGTCTAATCTCAATATTTCAAGTCCGGTGGAATAAGGTATTTTATTGTGAGCAGAGGAGTGGAGGATTCTTCTAGTGAAATATTTCTGGACTCTCTCGATTGTATTAATGTCTGTTATGCAGTGCAGGTTCCAGACAGGTGAGCTGTATTCCAGAATTGGTCTAACAAATGTTTTGTATGCCCTGGTTAGCAGTGTAATATTGCCAGAGAAGAAGCTACGCAAGATTAGATTAACAACTCTCAGAGCCTTTTTGGCAATGTTATTACAGTGGGCTCTAGCACTTAGGTCGTTGGATATGAGTACTCCAAGGTCTTTGACAGAGTAAGGGTCATCTACAAGTTTGTTTTCTCCAAGTTTGTATTTTTTATTCTGATTCTTTTTGCCAATGTGTAGGACAGAGCATTTGTTGGTTGAGATTTGAAGTTGCCAGTTGTTTGACCATTCTGCTACATGGTCGAGGTCTTTTTGAAGGGTAGTAGCATTGTCGGTGGTGTTAAATAGTTTAACATCATCAGCAAAGAGAACGCAGTTGCTTATAATATGATCACAAAGATCGTTTATGTACAATATGAAGAGTGTTGGTCCTAGAACACTGCCTTGAGGGACACCACTGTTGACAGGAGCAGGATTTGATAGGGCACTCCCTATTTTAACCACTTGTTATATAAGAAGAAGATAAAATCTTTGTCATACTTTCAAAATTCTGTTGTTATACCCTGCAACAATAGAGTTACAATAGTCCTTGTGAGTGCCTATCTAAAGGGTCTAGTACAGAATAGTACAGAATATGCTGAGGCCGTTTATAAAGAATGAATAAGAAGTGAATTACAGAATACAGTGTGAATGGGTCAGGAGGAAGACTAGGACAGGTAAAGATGGATAGAACTGATGAAATCCTCAGAATGACAAAGAAAAAATAATATAGTGCATGTCTTTTGAAGAAGTAAGAAAGGTAAGGACTGAAAGTTATAGTAGTATAGTGAATGGTAAATAGTGGTGATGTAAACTGGGAATGTGGTGGCTCAGTGGCTAAGATGCTGAGCTTGTCTATCAGAAGGGTCGGCAGTTCGGTGGTTCGAATCCCTAGCGCCTCGTAACAGAGTGAGCTCTGGTTACTTGCCCCAGCTTCTGCCAACCTAGCAGTTTGAAAGCATGTAAAAATGCAAGTAGAAAAATAGGGACCACCTTTGGTGGGAAGGTAACAGCGTTCCATGCAGCTTCGGCGTTTAGTCATGCCGGTCACATGACCACAGAGACGTCTTCGGCAGCGCTTAGAAACAGAGATGAGCACTGCCCCCTAGAGTCTAGAATGATTAGCACGTATGTACGAGGGGAACCTTTACCTTTAAACTGGGAATGTACAGTACTTTAGATCCAAAAGTTCTTCATCAAAGCAGCCCCTCTTAAAAGAAGCTGCATCTTTTCTTGGGCGCACACAATAGCCATGCAATCCTAGGAAAACATATGTTTTAGTTAAACAGCATGCATACCCCAGTTCCGAAACATGATTTTGGCTACAGACCACAGATGCAGTGCAGCTTAAATGTAAATAGATTAGTGTATATCCTCCTCTACCTCATTTTTTAAAAACTATTTGGCTTACTATTTATCCTTTTCTGTGGGAAGTTATTTGACTTACCTTTTCTTAACATTTTCTGTAGAGAATGGAAATAACAAATTGGTGGATATATATGTGCTACCATTTCTCAATTTCACAATACAAGATTGCCACCTGCTGAGTCTGTCAGTTTGTAAAATCATGCTTTTATTCTGACTCTGACAATATAGGAACTTATTGAAGGAAATGTCCTTCCCTATTGCAAATAGGTAATTATCAAATATACAGTACCTACCATGTGGAAATTACATATTTCAAGACTATCTAAATGATACATAACCTTATCAGTTACCTATTCAAACATTCTTCTTAGCGTATCTATAATATGATAAAAAAATTAAGGGTAATATAGATTTTAAGAGTCATTTTGTTAGATATGCCATCTTGGATTTGATAGATATAAAGCAAAATTGTCTCCGAAAGCTCCTCTATGGATGTCATCATAGGAAGCCTTTTTCAGAAGAAAAATGACAGTTAAATCTACTTGGTTGATCTATAATATACTGAGTTAACATTTGTTGAAAAGAGAGTCTATTTTAAAAACAAGGAAAAACTTAGAGAAGGTTTTACTTGTCAATGGTTACATATGCTCAATTGCTTGAAAATTTTAAATTGGACAAAAATAATTTTATTTTTACAGATGAAAGAACTGGTTTCGAAAAGGAAGTATGTACCAGTAATGAACAACTTATTGCTAAGGTATATAAATTGTTTTGGATGATGAATCAGATAGATGAATATATTAAATATTATATGATTAAATGAGCAAAACATTTAGGGATATAATGTCAAAAAGATTTTGGAAATGTGACCAACATGAGGGATAGTTTTTATTACTTACAGTGAACCTGTAAGTGAAAGTGTTGTGGTCCGCCAGCGGCCTATGGAGCTGGCAACAGAGTCGGACAGCGAGGAGGCTGGGGAGGAACATAGGCCAGGCCTGGAGTCTGGAGATAGCTCGGTCCCAGAGACAGGGATCCAGCCCCGGCCATCTGGAAGGTCTGTGCTGACTCCAGAGTCTCCAGAGGCTGACATAGCAAGGCAGAGGAGCAAGGGGAGCCTGTTCCCAATGAGCGCATGCACAGAGCTGCCAGAAGGCAAGAAGAGTTACAGAGGACTACTCGGGAGTAAGGCCTGGAGAGAACTGGCCCTTCCCATAGACCAGTGGTGGCCAACCTTAAGCATACCATCCGCCAAATTTTTTCGCAGATGAGGTCAGATCCGCCATTATTTATTTATTTATTTATTTGGTCATTTTTGTATGCCGCCCCACTCCCGTAGGACTCAGGGCGGCCATACAACTCAAGCACGTTTTTTACCTTCTTACTTTTGCGTTTGGGGTTGTAAAATAGGGATAGGGGTAGGATCTGCTTTGCTTAAGGGAAGAAAAGGAATAACTCAATCACGCAATTCAATTAATTAATTTACGCCATTTCCAAAGACACGTTTATTGGAGCACCAATCTACAATAGTTAGAAATAATCTCTTGGACGAGAGTACTTTCACAAACAATACAAAACGGTTTTCCTGATGAACTTGATATAAATAGCAACTCATTTTCCCACTGTTCATTGAATTCACGCTTACAATCACTTTCGTGGCTTCTTTTGGTCATTTTCTTTTGCACTGTAATGGATAACAGGAAATTAAGCATAGGCTGTACGAACTGAACTGAGATCAGTTTTGTGTTGAAAATATTAAGATGGGTTCAGTTATGACACCTATTTAAAAAAAATAAGTAGGCGCAAGGAATCCATCACTATATGGCTAATTTGGCTCTGGCAGATCTCCTTTTCGTAATCTGGTTCCCTCTGAAAATTGCTTACCATATTAATGGCAACAACTGGATCTATCGCAGGGGTGGCCAAACTATGGTTCTTTGAGGATCTGTGGACTTCAACTCCCATAACCAGGAATTATGGGAGTTGAAGTCCACAGGTCCTCAAAGAACCATAGTTTGGCCACCCCTGAGTCATACATAGAATATATGATTTTAGTCTGGTGGAACTAATAGGATCATTCATTACTTTACAGATCTTTCCTTTTTTGTTTCTTCAATGAAAATTGTTTAGTTAAATAGGGCAGACTTTTAGCTCAGTGCTTAGTAATGGTGCAAAGCCAGTTTTAAGGCCAGCTGGGAAGAAATAAAATATTACAAATGTCCATTTAACTATTATATATCAGAAATGATTAATTTAAAAAAGAATAGTATGAGATTGCTTATATTTCTAGAATATTGTTTTTAATATTAGCTCTATTTATATTCATAGGGCTACCTCTTATGTTTTCTTTGGAAGTAAAATTACTACAAATGGAGCATGTGCAATATGCTTATGCACCTCTTTCAGTAATTTACATTATGAAAATAATATAGCAATATAAAATGTATATCAATAATAATAATGTTCTATCAAGTCATTGGTTTATATTTAAAAGTTTGTATATGTATTGAGATTTTAAAATCTTCCCTCTAATTTCCAGTGAGTTTTTTTAGTGATACTAAAAAATTGCTGGAACAAGAAATTGGCAATATATTTTGGATGTTTTAGAAGAGAATGTAATTATGGGGAAGTCCTGTGCAAAATACTTGTTGGATTCTTTTATGGAAACATGTACTGCTCCATTCTTTTTATGCCATGCCTCAGTGTGCAAAGGTATTGGGTAATTTCAAACCCCATACTGCACTCAAAACCCCATACTTTCACAAGAACAACAACGAATTAAAAGAAACTCACCAAGCGCAGGTTTCCAAAGACGTCCCTTCTCTGAAGCTTGCTCTGCAGCAACGGCAGTTTTCCCAAGAAGTCCCTTCTCTGAAGCTTGCTCCTCAGAAACGGGTGGCTGGTGTAAATTGATCCCACTCCAGACGCTCCACAGGGGGCCGGCGCTTGTGACTGACTACTTCCTCCTCTGCTATTCGCTTCTATGACTCGTGGACTTCAACTCCCAGACTTCCTGAGCTAGCATGATTGGCTCAGGAATTCTGGGAGTTGAAGTCCACAAGTCATAGAAGAGCCAACTTTGTCGCTTCGTTTCGTCACTGCCGGAGTTTGAACTGCGCGCTCTCTCCAGAATTAAGCAGGAAGGGGATCGGACAATAAGGTTAGAATCAGTTTCGCTCGCTAAATTTTAGCGAGCGAAAGTGATTCCGACCTTCTTATTGTCCGATCCCCTTCTTCCTGCATAATAAGCGTCAGCCTTTTCTGTCTGTTGGATGATTGCAATGCGCCACTTGCAATCATCCAATGCGCCACGTTTGGCGCATGCGCCACGGTTTGGCCACCCCTGCCATAGACTATAAAAGTGCAGCAAACGGATGTGCTCATTGCAGGAAGCAACTTAGTTCACTTCGTGTCTCAGCATTTTCAGTTCTGACTCTGTTTCTGTTTGGCCTTGCAAAGCTCCTTGCTAATTGGTCTTTGGCAGTGTGTCAGGAGAGATAAAGGTTGGTGAAATCAGCCTTCTTCCGAAAGACTTTTGTCAGAGTCATTAGTATTGTTTGGGACTTATTACGGCTGAGAATGACCATAGTTCACAGCCGTTAAAATAAGAGGTTTTTGGGATGCCGTTTGTACTGTATTATTTATCAGGAAGCCTAGGTCAGAACAGAAACGAAATATTGGGATCAGTTAGGTTTGTTAATCCAGAAGACTCTTAAAATAATGTATGGTTGAAACCAGAAGTTCTATTTTTAAGTTTAATGGAGAAACAGACTGAAAGAAAACATGGGACTTTATTTTTATGTGTGATATCTGCTGCAAAGGTTTTGTATGCACAGAGATGGAAGATTGAACAAATTCCCACAGCCTAATCTAGATTAAGCCTAGATTAAGTAACAGCCTAATCTAGGAACCACCAAGAGGGTCTATGACAATTCGCCACAGTCAACTCACCACGGCCAACTCACTATGGCTCTCCCCACAGTCAACTTGCCACGGCCAACTCACTATGGCACTCTCTCCAGTCAACTTGCCACGGCCAACTCACTATGGCACTCTCTCCACAGTCAACTTGCCACGGCCAACTCACTATGGCTCTCTCTCCACAGTCAACTTGCCACGGCCAACTCACTATGGCTCTCTCCAGTCAACTTGCCACAACCAACTCACTATGGCTCTCTCCACAGTCAACTTGCCACGGCCAACTCACTATGGCACTCTCTCCACAGTCAACTACGGCCAACTCACTATGGCTCTCTCTCCACAGTCAACTTGCCACGGCCAACTCACTATGGCTCTCTCTCCACAGTCAACTTGCCATGGCCAACTCACTATGGCTCTCTCTCCAGTCAACTTGCCACGGCCAACTCACTATGGCACTCTCTCCACGGTCAACTTGCCACGGCCAACTCACTATGGCTCTCTCTCCACAGTCAACTTGCCACGGCCAACTTGCTGCAAGACAACTCACCATGGCCATCTCGCCACAGGACAACTCAGTGCAGGACAAGAGTTACACTAATATCAAATACATTATGGAATAGAATCATTAAAGAAAGGATGCAAAAGGAGGGACAGAATGAAATGTGAATGGCAAAAAATTAAAATAGTTATTTTAAATAATTAAATAGAATTGTTAAATTGTCCCGCAGCGAGTTGTCCCATGGCAAGTTGGCTGTGATGAGTTGGCTGCGGCAAACTGGTCATGGCAAGTTGGCTATGGTGAATTGACTGCAATAAGTTGGCTTTGGCAAGTTGTTCCATTCCCATGCCAAGACCACTTCCATCAGCACCGATAGGGTATGTCACTAGTATATAAAATGAGATTCTCCCTTCTAGCACTTTGTCACCTAGTTTGATAATAAACCCTTTGCAAGAAAACACAAAGCTCAGAGAGAACCAAGGACATCACCATTTGCGGAATTTTTATTATGATGCATTTATGAGTTATCTATTTTATTTAGAGTAATAAATTATGGTGTATATATATTGCCATTATTTCATTGTTAGACTGTGGGACCTACAGACTTAACTTGATATATATTGCTGCTATTATTTCATTATTAGAATGTGGGGGTTAGTCTTAGCTAATAAAATTGCCATTTTTGGAGCGGAAATTATTTCTGTGTTACCAATGTGTTCACGAACTCTACACAGAGATGGTGCAGGATTTCAGAGATAATTTTGGAGCAGAATAGGAGAATTCTTCTGAGGGAGGTATCTGTGTACCTCTTTTCAAGTTGAGCTGAGCTGGGTTAGTTTTTCTTCCATCATTTTAAACCAAGTTCAAAAAGTAGGTCAAGAGAAAAATGCTTATCTGGATGTAGGTGTCCACTAGTATTCCCCTATACCCATAATGGAGAACCTGTGGCACACAGCGCCCTGTGAGCATGCGAGGCGTCGCCCCAGTTCAGCTCTGCCACACATGCACGTGCGCCTCCCACTGGCCAGCTGTTTGTTGGGTCTCTGCTGTGCATGCTCGGGGGGCAGGCCGTGGCGGTGCATGCATGGGGGCCATGCACGGGGGTCATGTACACATTGCATTTTGGGGGTTCGGGTGTACACGCACACTTGCACATGCACACACGCACTTTGGGCACTCGGTCCGGAAAAGTTTAGCCATCACTGCCCTATACCATACTAGATTGTATCACAGAAAGTTTTCTCAAATATCTTCTGAAAAAGAAAGTAATGTTTTATTTCTCTGTATCAGCTCCCTCTCAACCTTCACTCAAAAAAAATTATAATCTCTCCTTCATAGCTGAGATCGTAGTCCACTTTCTTTCCGAAGACAAGACAACTTGATTCTCATTTTTTTTAATGGATCTCTCTTTTTATATGCATTTACACAAAACATATTACATATACTGGAAGAACCCATACCATATATTATATCCATCAGTTGGATCAGTAAAACTAATAACTTGTCTTGTGAAAAGAATACATATCCAAACTTAAAGATTCTCAGTGGGAATTTCATGTTAAGAAACAAAACATAGGTCAAATTCATTGAAAAGTTGAGCAGAAGAATGCAAACTTAAGAATAGACCCAAAATATACCTTGCCAGTTTATTCAGTTTTAAAAAATAAAATAAAGAAAAAGCTGTATTTCTTTACGATACAAAAAGAATATCTCATTCCCAATATTCTATCTTGAGAATAGACCCAAAATATCTTCACAGATACCTTGCCAGTCTATTCAGTTTTTTAAAAAAAGAATAAAGAAAAAGCTGTATTTCTTTACGATACAAAAAGAATATCTCATTCCCAATATTCTATCTTGAGAATATATTTCTATCTTTCCCTAATCTTGGGGAAAGATGGGTGTACACCTCTGGAAACCAAAGTAACAAATCCACAAAGGCCAAAATAGCAGTTTGTATAATATTTCATTGATGAGACAGCATATCTTTTAACTATTCCTAAGCATCAACTAGAGTAAATCCATCATGAAGGGCACGTTTCCACATGTAGTAAGTGGAACGTGCTGTTAAGGGAAAGTGGGCTCTGAACTCCTTGTATGTTGGAAAGGTCTTGGATTTAAAACGTTGCTGGAGAAACAGCTTGGCCTGGGCTTTGAATTGAGCTGTGGCAATCATATCCATCACAAACATGCTGTTGACTTTTTCAGACATTTGATAACCTGGAATTGCAGTGCTGTAATTCGGCATCTGCTCATCCACAAGCACTGGAGCAAACTCTTTTGGGGGTGTGGAATGGAATTTAAGTTCTGCCTTTCTATTAATCTCAGAAAATGTGGGAATCTGTTGCAAAGTTTGGGAAGCCATTGTTGCGGGGAGGCAATGCTTTTTGGTCTCCTGGACACTTGTTTTCCTCCAAAACCAATAGGTTGTAGAAGAAATACTAGAATAACGCAAGCGAAACTTACAGAAAGGCATTTTCCATTGGCAAACACGTTTCCTGGCCAACTCACGAGCTTGCTTTTGCCAACTGTAGAGAGATTGCTTAATACCCATGAGGATTCGGGGCCCTGGATGTTGCCCATTGACCATCTTCAGGTTAGGCAGGTTTCCTGACTTTAGCGACAGATACAGATTCCTGGTCGGTTTCTGGGTTACAGAAAGAGGTTGGGGAGGGTTGAAATTTGGATTCCCTTTGATGGCTTTTCTTCTCCAGTTATAATATGTTGATCTGGAGATGCCAGGGAAGCTACGTTTAAAGTTTCTGTATGGCATAGGACTATTCATGGAAATGCATTTTTCTAGATAAGACTTGGCTCCTTGCATGGAAGTTCCATTTTTTGTATGATTCAGCAAATTTTTTGAGCTCTGGCCTCCTTCAGATTTTGCTGCACCGTCTGGACTAGTGTGAAGCTTGTACATTTGAGGATCCTTAGACAAGTTAACATCAGAAGAGGTGGAAACCTCACGGTTGTTCACACTTTGCATCTCGTGCTTCCAGGTATAGTAGGTGGAGCGAGAAATTTCTGGGAACAACTGTCGGAAGTGTTGAAGAGGGATAGTGGTACCTTCCTGAAAACAGGATTGCAAGAAATGTTTGGCTGCAAATCTGGCAGCTGCTTTCTGTCTATGCTCTCGTGACTGGCGTTTCCATCGATAGAAGGTGCTTTTGGTAATGTTGTATCTTTCACGTAGGTTAGAGTAAGTCACCTGGGGATCCTTGTTCAGCAACTCCAGTGTCTTCACAGGCTGAACCTGAGGTTCCGGAATGGATGCTGGGGGTTCCAGTTCTTCCAGACCCATGACAGGGACAAAGTACTGAGCTTCGAAAACCTGGGAAGAAATCTGCTTCCCTGACCACATGATGTGAAGTGTGGAGGTTTGCAAGGTACACGTTCTAGGTCGGATGAGTCGGTTGAAGTATGGCCGTATCTTAAGGTTGCTCATTGGGTAGATGGAATAAATGTTGCATTGCAGTACAGATGCCAGAGCGTACACATGCCACATGTTGACATAGCTGCCAGGAAAACAAGACGCTTTAATGTCAACATCAAAGATAGCCTCGATGGTAGCCAAAGGTAGCTTAGTCATCTGAGGATTTTTATCTGTACAAAGAGAATAACGAGCAGCTTGCAGCATCACCTTAGAATCAATCATGCCATTGAAATAGTACTGCTTGTGAAGCAACATCTCTACAACTGTGCGGACCTGTAACTCCAGAGTTAAGCTAGTGTTACCCCACAACAACACACTTGCTGCCTCAAACAAGTGGTTCCCATTGCCTTTACAAACGAAAGGCAACATATTGCGAGGAGCATCTTCTGGGTAAAGACTTTTTGCTACACGGTCAACTTCCAGCTCTTCCTGGAACTGCCTCTCACTCCCAGAATAGCTGGGTAGTGAAAAAGAGGACAACATACTCTTGAATTCCAAGGCTGCCTTAATTAATTGATTTAGCCCAACGCATTCAGATGCCTCCTGGAGCTTCTGGAGCATGGACTGCACTAGTTGGTGGCGCTGGATCATTCTGAAATATAGAAAAGTTCGAAGAATTAGAATGTCATGTTTTGCACAGATTTTCCCTTCATGGCTTCATGAACTACTTAGAGAGACACAGTTATGCTGTTTTGTCTTGGCACATAACTATACTTCTTGAGCATATCAAAAATCCATATATAATTAAAGAGAAAGTCCAAGCTAAGAGATGTTTTCGTGGAAACTGGTGCACAATCCTATGGGTTAGAATACTGAATTAGACCTTATTCCCTAATAAATAGTCTTAAGACTGCACTATGGTTAATTTTGCATTGGACTGCACATTTTATAAAATTAAATTTAATCAAGTATGTACATTATCCCATTGTCTTACCCATTGTTAACATATACCAAATTAAGCTCTGGTATTATCCACTTGAATCTACTTAGCAGACTTTGTCATTAAACAGAAGGATTAACACTTGAAAATATGATCAGTGTAACCTGCTAAAATTCACTGAAGAGCACAGCAATGCTAAAAGATAAATGTATGTTTTCTAAATGAAGAAATACTCATTCTGACGTTTACTTTTCATCATTTTAATGCTGCCCTTCAGTAACTTTTGCTCTTTAAAGGACAGATATTTGATTTAAAGGCAGCTTGTTCCTACGCTGTACTCTATCCAACAAAATCTCTCATCCTTTATTTGTCTCGTTTTTTTCTTTTTCATTTTTCAAATATTTGCTTATGTCCTTTAAAGAAAGAATTCAGTTGTTTTTTTAAAAAATCTGTGTTGCACCCGTGTAGTTTTTATTCTTTCCAGCCAGCCAGATGCATAGCAAGCATTGCAACTGCTGATTCAAGGGCCCATATCTTGCAGGCTGAGGAAGGCTGAGGTAATGCAGTAACAAACTGTTTTGCTTTAATTTGTCATAAATAATTCAGCACAATAGTTCATTTGTGTTTACATTTTACAGATTTATGTTTTAAATGTAACAGTACCTGGACTCTGAGAGCTAGCTATTGTACAATTTGGTTGGCTTTGCAAAGTCCAAAAAACAAACAAACCCCAATATAATGCAAGACTTAAGAGACCTCTTCTGGTGATTAGACAACATTGCATTTCTATACTGGCATTTAGATAATTCACGAAGTGGTTTATAAAGTAAAAAATAAATACAAGAATTACTACAAGATGAGAACATTGTGGATATCACAAACACCTTGCAAAATTAGGAAATAAGTATTCCCTTTCACCAGGGAGGAGTCTTTCACTGAAAGCTCAGCAAGCTGAAGATACGGATGTGAAGTACACCATTTGTCTGAAATGGTGTAGGGACTCCTGCTTGAGCGGGGGGGTTGGACTAGATGACCTACAAGGTCCCTTCCAACTCTAATAATAATCTAAAAATAAAATTGTGTTTGTTTTTTCTAGCTGAGATCGTTTCTTATGTGGATTTAAACAAAAAAATCCTACCAGTATTTTGCAATAATCTGAGAAGGTAACAACCACCTTGAGGTGGTTTCAGCCACCTCAGGGTCATATAACATTGCTTGCAAAATTCAGCACTTGTGGGAAATTCAGTTCTGAAAACACAAGACTGAAATGCCATTCTTCATATAAACACTGCAAATTATAAGGCTTTTCTCATGAAGTTTACAGGATGTAGCACTGAGTTATATGGTAAAGGTATAGTATTCCTCACACTTCAACAATGGGCAATATTCAATGTAATATATGTCCTTTACCATTCTTGCCACAGGACGTATTTTCCTATTCAAATGCCCGTAAGTGGGCAGACAGGAATAGCTTAATGCAAGGATGGAGAACAGATACATGTTCTCTCCCTTATATATCAATTTTAAAAGGCATAAATGATTGCAAATCTATCATGGAAGCTCTTCTGAGTAGAAAAGAACCTGTGATGTCTTATTCAGTTGTGTTTCCTTTCTCATGTATGAAATTCAACTTTCCACATCTAGTCTCCCAAAGTTCCGTCATCGTAATTATATTTAACCAAAAATGCTTGTTTGAAAATTTGATTGTTCTTTCAACCTGACTTTTGCTGTTCATCGTCTTTAGTAATTCTTTCAATGGTCTTCCCCTCACATGGTATATTTTATTACTGTACACTTTGCACATTGCACAGACCTTTTATGTAGTACGTAGTAGTATTTAGCTGAGCTTCACCATTCGTTTTCTAATAACTTAATCCTCCAGTAGGCCTTAAAATGTGCTGATCTTAAAAACTGCTGATCTGTTAAGAAAAGTGAGAAAAGGGGGTCTCAGTATTGACATATATTTTCCTGACTTTTCACAAAAAGTGCAAGTCTTAATCTGCTACATTTTGCCATTCCAATCATCTCTACAACAAGATATTTTAAGCCTTACTGTACAAATAAAAAATATAGAACAAGATGATTTCATACCTTCTGTTTTCTTCTTCAGGAAAGCACTTTAAAAGAACATATAAAAAGTACAGGTATAAGTCCTCGACTTGTAACAGTTCATTTTGTGACCATTCAAATTTACAACGGCGCTGCAAAAAGTGACTTATGCCCAGTTTTCAGAGTTACGACCTTTGTAGCATCGCCATGATTATGTGATCCAAATTCAGATGTTTGGCAAGTGGCATGTATTTATGACCGTTGCAGTGTCCTGGGATCATGAGCAAAGTCAATGGGGAAGCCAGATTCACTTAACAACCAGGTGACTAACTTATCAACTGCAGTGATTCACTTAACAACTATGTCAATAAAGGTCATAAAATAGGGCAAAACTCACTTAACAAATGTCTCACTTAACAACAGAAATTCTGGGCTCAATTGTGGTCTTAAATTGAGAACTACTTGTATTCTCTTAGGTTGTCTAAAACTATCACTAAAACAGTGACAGAACCCTTCTCAAAAATGTTAGGAAACGTTTAGCTCAAATGAAAAAAAATCGTGAAAACAAACTGAGAGACACATAGATATGGTGTCTTCATAATTTTTGGAATATAGCTCATACAACCATTGTGTGAGTTAATAATGGAAAAGCACCTTTGATCTTAGTCTAAACCAGGGTGTCAAACTTGATTTCATTGAGGGCCACATCAGGGTTGTGTTTGACCTCGGGGACCAGGGTGGGCGTGGCCAGCTTGATGTCACTCCTGTTGGGGGTGTCTGTGGTGGCCTGAGTGCTCTGCCAGCGAAAACGGGCTCCCGAGCTCCGTTTTCAGCCACGACAGCCTCCTGCCGCCCTCTGCCAGTGAAAACAGAGCTAGGAGGGACGCAGCGGGGGGAGCGCACGAGATCCGTTTTCGCTGGCAGAGGCACCACAGGCCAGTCCTTTGCTTTTTCCAGGGCAGCTCCGCAGGCCAGATCTAAGCACCCCGCGGCCCGGATCTGACCCCTGGGCCTTGAGTTTGACATCCCTGGTCTAAACAAGCAGCCCCAACCTTTTGGCACAAGGGACCAGTTCCATGGAGGAAGGTTTTTCTGTGGACCAGAGGAAGTGTGATTTTGCATGCTGCCTGCCTCCCATGAATGGGGCTTCGCTGGGTACCCTGATGTAGGCTTTAAAGAGCTTTAAAGAGCCATGGTGGCACAGTGGTTAGAATGCAATACTGCAGGCTAATTCTGCTGACTACCGACTGCCAGCAGTTTGACAGTTGGATCCTGAATGGTTCAAGGTTGACTCAGCCTTCCATCCTTCCAAGATCAGTAAAATGAAGGCAGAAACTTTATCTAAACTATCCTTCTGTAATTAAAAGTACTGCCATATTTCTCAAAAGCACAACTATATTTCTAGCTTTAGTTCCATATACTAAGGCAGGAGTGTCAAACTCAAGGCCCAGGGCCTGAATCCGGCCTGCAGGGTACTTAGATCAGGCCCACGGGGCCACCCTGGAAACAGCGAAGGACCGGCCTGCGGTGCTTCTGCCTGAGAAAACGGGCTCCCAAGTTCCGTTTTCAGCTGCCACAGCTTCCTGCAACCCTGCCAGTGAAAACGGAGTTCGAGCTCAGTTTTCACTGGCAGAGCGCTCGGGCCACCACAGGCACCCCCAACAGGAGTGATGAGGAGCTGGCTACACACCCCTGCCCACCCCAGGTCAAACACAACTCTGATGCGGCCCTCAATGAAATTGAGTTTGACACCCCTATACTAAGATCACCAAGCTGAGGGGAATTGCTAACATTTTGATAGGCTCAAGATCCAGGAGGACTTTGCCCTTGACTGACTTGAACACTGGGCCCTAAGTAGTAAGATAAGTAGTAAGATGTGGTTCAGTGGTGAAAAAAGTAAGGTCCTGCACTTAGGCACAAAAAACTAATGCATGGGTACAGAATAGGTGGCATCAAGCTCAATAGTATTAACTTTGAGAGAGGACTAGGTATCCTAGTGGAACACCACTTAGATATGAGCCAGCAATGTGCTGCAGCTGCCAAAAAGACTAAAGCTGTCCTAGCTTCCATCAAGAGAGAGGTACCATCAAGACAATGAGAAGTGATAGTACTGTGCACTGGTGAGACCACACATGGAATACTGCCTCCAGTTCTGGTCACCACAATACAAAAAAGATGTTGAGTGTGCAAAGAAGAGCAATAAAGGTGATTAAGGGACTGGAGGCCAAATTGTATGATGAACTGGTTGAGGGAGCTAGGTATGTCTATTGAAGGGAAGGGTTAGGAGGGCACATGATAACTATCTTCCAGTTCTTGAGGGGCTGTCATAAAGAAGAGATTGACTTATTCTTTAAGGCATGAAAGGGCAGAACAAGAAATAATGGATGGAAGTATATTAAAGAGAGATCCAGCCTAGAAGTAAGGATAAATTTTCTGATAGTGAGAATAGTTAATCAATGCAACCTGAGCTTGCATTCTGAGATTATGATTATGTTCCATCACTGGAGGTTTTAAAAAATAGATTGGACAATCACTTGACTGGGATAGTATAAGGCTCCTATCTTTGGACTAGAAGACCTCAAAGGTCCCTTCCAGCCCTGTGATTCTATGAAAAGGATCCATATATCTTGACTGTATGACTATTGCTTGAAAAATAATACTATTTAAAGTATATTAATATTATTGTGGCTATTCTGAGATTGGATTGGAATTGTGATCTATCAACCAGACATAGACACTATAGTGCAACAATAGTCAAGTATGCAATGAAGTTGCAATTTTTTAAAAAAATAATTTCCAGTGTGATGGCAGCAATATCACTTGTTGCAAAGAAACAAGCATCTGGAAGCATGTGAAAGATTATATCATAATAACTTTATTAGTCTTAAAATTCCAAGTAAGCTCTTCATTATATTTGAGTAGCTTTTGTTCCTTAGCTTGAAAAAAAAGTAACAGGTTGATATTGGTAGCATGGAATAAAAACCAAGGAGAATAGTTTTTGAATAAAGTACATCTTAACTTGTAATAATTATTGAATTATATTTCTAAATGTAAACCATTTAACTTATTATCTGAGTATTGGTGCTGCAGATAAATGACTTTTGTTTTAGAATACTTGACAAAAGTTATATGCACTGAAAACTCTATATAGGCTATTTTTTGCAGATTAATTAATTATATATATATATATATATATATATATATATATATATATATATATATATATATATATATATATATATATATATATATATATATATATATATATATATATATATAATGCAAACATTCACTGTGCTTGTGCTTACTACTGAAATGGCATCCAGTATCAGTCAATATTGAGTAATGGAATAAGGCAACTTTCTATTTATATTATCTAAATTTTCAAGATACCCTAAACACATTTCTCAGAAATTCTACATTATTAATTCTACAGTATTTCATTGAAATACAGGACATGGATATTCTTTTAGAAAAACTATATCTCCACACCCATATCCTATGAAGTACTACCGCCATGCACAAACTATTTTATTATTTTCAATACAGTTTACGCAAATAATAGTTTGTGCATAACAGCAGTAGTACTTCATAGGATATGGGTGTGGATAGTTAGTTTTCCTAAAGGAATATCCATGTCCTGTATTTTAATCCTAAACTCGGCACTCTAGTTTCATTATTAGTATTAAAAGGACCACAGTACTGTGTAAGCAGTAACTTTGGTTTAAAAAAAATGTATAGTTACAATACTGCGTTCATAGGTTTCCACAAACTTTGAAACTACTGTATTCAAACTTGCTTGCAGACCAAAAATTATTACGCATTAAATCAAGTGCCGAAAATAAAAACAAGTTATCTCCGGGGGTAGGGGCGTTATCCTGGAGTTGGTCGAATTATAAGATTTTTCTCACGTTTCCGTGAGGCCAGGTGAGCGTTCCGGTTTGGAATTCAAAGTAAGAGAAAACCTTTCGCCAACACCACAAAAAAAAAAACCAAATCCCAGCCAAGGCCTTGGAAATGGCACTTTCTATGCCCTCGTCGCAATCCAAGAGCAACGCTTAAATAAGGTCACGAACGCCGGCCCAGGTATGAAATAAAGCCGGGTTTCCCTCAGCCGGCAATGCTGCCTCGCTCCGTTCCGGGGCAAGGCGGGGAAACCTGAAGCGGGATCTTTTAAAAAGATGGAGGGGAAGTAACAGAAACTAACCTGAGAATGAATTTGATGAGCTCCTGCTCAACCCAATCTAAAACCGAGGTGGAGGGGAAGGGAAGGGAAGCAAAGAGATCCGCCAGCCTTGAAACCAGCGCCGTTTCCAAAATTACAAACGGCCCATGGAAATGAATTAATTGCTCAGCGTTTTTACGAAAAGTGGTCTTATTCAAGAGACAGCGAAGCAGGCTAACTCCATCCCACGAGAGGGCAGCCAGAAGCCCCATGAAATTGGTTTAAGACATTCTCTTGAAACAAAGGCGGCGGCTGCTGCACATGGAGGGAGAACTTAAAAAGGAAATAAATGAGGGCTGGATTAGAAAGGCAAAGCCCATGGAGGTCAATTTGAAGGAAAGCTTCCTTGCCGTGGCTTTCCTTTCCAAGGCCACAGAAGTAATACAGCAAGGCACAATCTTTTTACTCAGCTGTAAATCCCAAGGACTTCAAATTGCAACTCCACTTCTTGCCTTGCTAAGGAACGTACTAAGGAGTTGCAACTTGAACCACATATTCCCCATTCCTTTCCATTTTCCTTGACTTTGGCTCAAGTTTGTACTGGCGTGGTTGTAGAGTCCTCAAGCTCAACTCAGTTTTATGGAGGTTTAAGCCACATTCCCTCAAGAAACAGGTTTGTAAAATTTAGAAATTTCTTCCAACTCACCTTTACTTGTTGGGAAAGCCAACAAGTTCTAAACTGCTACTGCTCCCTCCTTGTCTTGGTCTCCCTGCAAGGCTGTTTCCTGGTCATTTAAATTCTGAATCAGGAAGCGCAGCAATCTCCACTTTCCCAGCTGTGTCCCACATCCAGACTGGAATTGGTTTCAGATCTGGAGTGAACCAATTGGAGTGGCTGCTTTTAGATGTGTAAAAAAGGCTAGGCTCCACCCCTTCCCCTAAGGAAATAGTTCATTCCCAAGTACCCTTGCATCCAACATGAAAGGAGCAGAGCAAATTCTAGGGTCATTTCCAAAGCTGGAAGCTAGTAAGTGATCATTGCTGTTGTCCAAGACTCTCTTCTTAAAGAGACAAGCACCTTTAATATTAATGAATTATCATACTTTCCAAACTTGATTAAGAAAACAGTGAGGCTAGGCTAGGCTAGGGGGAGAAAGCCAAAATATACAGTGAGGAATGAACTCAGATAAAAATTAATTATGCCAGTTGGAGGAATCATTTAGAGGCAAATTGATGAGAATTTCTAGAATTGCCTAGAAAAAGGCAATTATATTACTTCTATAACTGCCTAGAAAAAAACAAACGACTAGATTCCTTTTGTATGGATTTTAGTTTAGCACACATAGGTACTAAAAATGCTGAATGAAAAAACAAATGCTGAAACTACATAAGGAAAAATTAATGGCATTTTGTTCACACACACACCTTTAATTAACCTAAAATTTTAATCAATTAAGCCTGGTTTTAAAAAGGTGCATGTTTGCAGATTTTTTTAAATAGAAAGAAAATGGGGAGCAAATGTAACTTGAAGAACTGCATTCCATAGCTTTGGCAGCAATACAGGATATATCTTCTACTTTGTGCTAAAGAGGTGGCCTGATTAATAGTGGGAGGAGGTCACTTTTACACCCCCCCCCCAAATGTTTTGCCTTATAAAGATCAGCATCAGTAGCTTAAATCATGCCTGGTAAACGATTAGCAACTGGAGTATATCTTTCAGTACAGGTATCATAGAATCCCTATTCCTTGTACTAGTTAGCAGTCTAGCTGCTGCTTTTTACACTGATTGCAATTTCTGGACAGTTTTCAGTGGTATCCTAAATAGAGCCTATAGTAAGTATCAAGATAGGATGTAACGAGATCCTGGATAAGTATTGCCAAATCTAACTGTCTCAGAAGGTTTGCAGGTGCATAATAATTTTAATTGTGCAAAAGCCACTCCGTGTCGCTGTCGATTCACCTTTTATAAATCCAGTGAACGCTGAGCTTCAAAGAGCGCTCCTAAATTGCAGAGTGCTCTTTCAGGTGAACGCATCTGTATTTCAATCTTAACCTCTGAGTCTTGTTTCCCAATTACGTCCATTTTGTCTGGATTTGATTTGTTTGTTCTCCATAAGGAGAGGGAAGAGGGAGTCAAGCTATTCTCCAAAGTACCTGAGGGTTGGGCAAGAAGCAACTAGGGTGGAAACTAATTAAGGAGAGAAGCAACTTAGAACTAAGGAGAAATTTCCTGACAGTTAGAACAATTAATCAGTGGAACAGCTTGCCTCCAGAAGTTGTGAATGCTCCAACACTGGAAGTTTTTAAGAAGATGTTGGATAACCATTTGTCTGAAGTGGTGTAGAGTTTCCTGCCTAAGGGGGGGGTTGGACTAGAAGACCTCCAAGGTCCCTTCCAACCGTGTTATTCTATTCTATAAACATTGAAAACATTGTTTTCAATGTTTGAAAACATTGTTGAACATTCAACATCATTCTAGAATATGATTGATTTCTTGGGGCTAAATGGTATGCAACAGCATACCATGAATATTTTGATGTCAACCAATTCCAAAACTCTGGACGACCCACTCTAGAGATTACACATGGATGTTGAATGAGAATAAGGCAGAACTCTTGGGAGCACAATAAATAATGAACTACCAGTGGTTGCCCAACAGTAGTTCCCAAACATTGTCTTCTAGGCATGGCCTGACACTTGGCAAAACCATTGGCAAAATAGTGCCCTCAGAACCTAGTTCCATGAGATTGTCCAGAAAAATACTGTGAATAATGTCAACTGAAACTCACCAAGAACTCTAGGAAAATCAGCATCCTCTCTATCTGTCACCAGGTCCCAAAGGTGCTTTTTCCAAAAGGCAACTGGGTTTTCTTATTGTTTTTTTTTCTTTGAAAATATTTTGCTTCTCATCCAAGAAGCTTGGGTGAGAAGCAAAACATTTTCAAAAAAAAAGTCTAGTTGCCTTTTTGGAAAAAGCACCATTGGCACAACCATTACCTGGATGATTGAGAATATCATAGATGTCCATCATCAAGGTAATCAAAGCAGTCTTAGGGCTATATTCCTACCAAAAGCCTGACTGAAATTTGTTGAAATAATTCATATTCTCCAACTGTGTCTAAGACTGGAAGATCATCACATCCTCAGTTACCTTTCTTGAAGATTAAATGTTTAAAATTGGCCTATAATTGTACAGATTTTTAATAGAATTTTACTATAGTCTTGGAGGGAGAGGGAACACTACTTACCTGTAAGAAAACTCTGGTCTCTTCCCTTAACCATGAATTAAATCCTGAGGGGTTTATTAACCATCATTTCTTTATACATTCATAGGATGAAACCCTAGCTTTTAAAACAGAGTTCTTCAAACTTGGCAACTTTAAAACTTTAAAACTTGTGGACTTCAACTCCCAGAATTCTCCAGCCAGCTGGCTAGAGAATTCTGGGAGTTGAAGTCCACAAGTCTTAAAGTTGCCAAGTTTGGGGACCCCTGTTTTAAAACAATCTCTGTCCTTCTAAAATAGGGTTCTAGACACATCAGGTATGTAAATGAAACAATTGCTAGAATGCAAAGTCTGACCAAGAGAATCCCTGAAAGCATTTACTCAACAGAGAGATCTTTTCTAATCAGACTTCATATATTTAATAGCAATAGCACTTAGACTTATATTCCGCTTCACATGGCTTTTTACCCTTCTCTAAGTGGTTTTACAGAGTCAGCATATTGCCCCCAACTATCTGAGTCCTCATTTTACTGACCTGGGAAGGATGGAAGGCTGAGTCAACCTTGAGCCACTCAGAATTGAACTCCTGGAGTGAGCAGTGAGTTAACCCTGCAGTGCTGCATTCTAACCACTGCACCATCACAGGTCTTCAACTAATATCAACTTTGTATACAAAATAATAATTGCAATAGTATCCTTGTCATGACTTGGGAAATCAAAGGGTACTTTAATAAACTATTGCTCTTTGCAGGTTTGCAAGGTTTCTCAACTTTGTGAACTGTAAGATGTATGGACTTCAAGTCATGTTCATTCGTTCAGCATATCTGGCTGGGGAATTCTGTGAGTTGAGATCCACACATCTTAAAGTTCACAAGGTTGAGAAATACTGGCTTATTGGATAGAAGGTAGTTCCTAGTTGAACATGCCTGATTCTGAAAGTCAGGTCAGCAGGTCAGATCTGATAGCACTTGGATGGGAATCCACTGATTAATTATATGGCTATAGATGAACTGGATTTTTTAAAAAATGGGAAAAGGCAACAGCAAGCCACTTTGTATTTTTGCCAAGAAGAATGTAATTATCCATATCATATATATATGATATATAATGCTTTTTATTTGTTATTTTGGATTCTTCATCCTGCCTTTATTATTTGCATAAATAATGCAAAGTGATAAACATACCTCTTTTCTCCTCTTATTTTCCCACAACAACCCTGTGAGGTGAGTTGGACTGAGAGACAGGTGACTTGTCCAAAGTGTCCCAGGCAGCTTTCATGCCTAAAACCAGGCTAGAACTCACAATCTCTTGGTTTCTAACCAGATGCCTTAACCACTAGGCCAGGGGTGGGCAAACTACAGCTCTTTGAGGACCTGTGGACTTCAACTCCCAGAATTCCTGAGCCAGCCATGCATGCATAGCTGGCTCAGGAATTCTGGGAGTTGAAGTCCACAGGTCCTTAAAGAGCTGTAGTTTGCCTACCCCTGCACTAGACCAAATGAAATATATTACAACTGAAATGTTTGCATTCAAAAGCTCAAACTCAGCATTAGTGAGCTTTTGAAAGTAAGATCGCTTGACAACTATTTTTGTATGAGATATTAAGTTGTAAAGTTCAGCTAATGAACGTTAATACATTGTAAGTACTACTCCAATTCAAATCTGTCACCTAACTACATGCAGTCCTTTAACTAAGGATTACATTTTGGATGTTTAGAGATACTAGGCTCATGTACTCATGTTCTGCATTAATTCCAAAGTCCAGTTTCTGGTCATCCAATATTATGGCTGTTTCAGGTCCATAACACAGTAAGCTAAAAACATGGGTGTAGGGGAATAACATACAAATCAGTTTTTAATTTTTACAGCCTCGGGTGCCATGAAAACACCACCAATCTCATATATGTTTCTCAATACTAAGTCTCATGGTGCTCAGTTAAATTCATTCCCACATCAATAGTATAAAAGAACCTCCTGACACTAACTTTATATATGCTTACATGTATTTATGGAGAATCGCTGTAAATTCAAATAATAAACTTATTTTCCAGCACAATCTTTAGAGAAAGAACTCTATTTCAGTGAAACTATAATTTTCTTTCAGCATCAGACAGATTATAGCTGAGTCAATATCCATACAGCAGATCAAGCTTTAAATTGAATTAATGCCTCCAGTTTAAGCAACAGCCTTTTCCTATGTCAGGACAATTAAATCAGTCAATTATTTACTTCGATGTGATAGAAAAAATAGATTGTCAGGATAGTCAGTCTTTTCTTTTTTGAAGCAGAAGGTTGCTGATAGATAAACTCTAAACTGCTAAATTCTATTCTTACCAGATCACTGATCAACCATCTGCTGAGAGCATCTTCAGATGTTTAGGCTTTTGCAACTGAAAATAACATTCAGTGTATGGGCAGATTATCTGCATCTTATACGAAAACATGCAAAGAACAGAATCTTCAGAAAGGTGCAATTTAATTTCATCGTTATTGAACTATTTTTAATAGAAGTTTTAGAACTATGATTAGTGACCTGAATATTATCAAGCTGTTGATAGTAATGAATCTACATTTCATAAATATTTGTAGTTTAGAATGTTTTTCTGGACCTATGGTGTCTTTGGATCCCCAACTGAGCATAACCATTTTTCAGTTGTGAAGTGTATGGAGAAGTAAGCACACCAATGGATACTTGTAAATTGCAGTATGAGCATTGTGTCAATAATTAAACCGAAGCACCAGAAAGAGGAGTAAATACAGTACACCAACTCCTATGGTGTAGTGCCACATTGCAATAGGAAAAGTCCTGGAATCCAGAAACTTATGAAGTTAGTCAGATTCTTTTACAAGCATTATTGATGTTATTTGTTGTCTCATATCAACTGCATTGCCAATTGATGACATTTATGTGGTAATGGGTAAAATGGGTGGAATGCAGGAATAAAGGACTATTAGATTTTCAAGGTAAAATGCAAAAATAGCATAGCAGACTAAAAATCATGATAACCTATTTTTCACAAAAGTGATACCAACTCTCTATTTTCATCTTCACTTTAGCCCATTAAAGGATCAATTATTCCCTATAATATATGGATCCTCTTTAATAACTTGCCAAATTGAGCATTCAAAATTCCGCCAGGCTGTAGAATTTCTTCTTTTTTTTTAATTGAAAAGACAGTGCCATGTAAGGATAACAATGCAAATAAAGCAAAGCCAGAGAAAGATCAATGGTAAATCTTAACATACAAGTTACTGGGAGAAAATTCATCAATGGTTAGAAACGATAACTGAGCAACATATTGAGTTCAAACCAGAAACGTGCCTTTTAGATATATTGTCAGAAAGTTATGACAAAGCAACCATTTACTTAGTGTTACATATATTGACGGCAGCTAGAATTACATATGCTAAATATTGGAAAAATGTGAACACCCCATCGGATGATGACATAATTAGGAAAATTTGGGATTGTGCTGAAATGGACAGATTAACCTTAAAAATTAAAGATAAAGAAGGCTCAAAATATTATAGGACATGGAATAAATTTTATGACTGGATAGAGACAAGAGGTAGAAATGAGAGGGAAGTTTATGAATGTCAGTACAACAAAGATGTATAAAAATATGGATATAATATGGAAAAATTTGTAAATAAGCTAATGTAAGTAGAAATTTAGTTGAAGTTTTCTTTTCTTTTCTTTTCTTTTTTTGTTGGATTGCTGTATTTACTGTTAACATAGTACAGTTATAGTTATTAGCTTGTATGTTAAGATTTACCATTGATCTCTCTCTGGCTTTGCTTTATTTGCATTGTTATCCTGACAGAATTTCTACTTCTGTTTACTATATGGAGAAGAAAATGAATTGAGAAACGGGGTAAGAAGTGACATTTTGTATCATATACCATTTTATGGACTTAAGCATGTGTCACTGAAGCGGCCTTGAGTTAAAAAAAACAACAAAGCAGTTTCCCTAAGAGCAAGGAAGGGTTATCATTCCTACCTATTGTTACCTAAGGAGATATGGACAAGTTGGAGAGATCAAAGTCTGGCTTAAACTGCTCCAGTTATTTATGGCTAAAGATAAATTAGTTTATCCAGCTTATCTGTACTCAAATGATGACTAAAAAAGGAGAATAAATAGATATCTGGAAGGTGTAAATCTTGGAAAGGATGAGAGCAATGTATACCTTATGAAATATAATAAAGAAGTAAAAATATTAACTGAATTTCAGTAAACCTTTCCTGACAATGAAAATAATTTGAGTTTTGGAAAGATTGATTATCCCAAGAGAAGCAGCGGGTTAGCAGCAGGACTCCACTGTGTTTATAGTTAAGAGTGAAACAATTCATTTGTAGCCCCCCACCACACACCAGATTATTTCTGAATTGCTAGTAAACTCAGACGGGAATCCTTGGGATTCCATAGTTCACTCTTAAATAGTAAAATTTTAGTTCTCATATTGCAGAGAAATATTTGCAAATAGAATGGTGAAAGCTGTGAAGCATGTAAACTAAAAACTAAAGATAATGATTAGCTTGATTTAATACAGGTAGTCCTTGACTTACGACCATGATGGAGCCTAACATTTCTGTTGCTAAGTGTTCATTTGTTAAGTGAATTTTGCCCCATTTTACGACCTTGCCACAGTTGTTTAGTGAATCACTGCCGTTGTTAAGTTAATCACACAATTGTAAAGTGAATTTGTCTTCCTCATTGACTTTGCTTATCAGAACGTTGCAAAAGGTGATCATATGACCCTGGGACATTGCAACCAGTGGTGGGTTCCTACCAGTGCGGTCCACTCTATAGCACTGGTAGCAGCCCGCTGGTGACGTCACAGTACCGGTGCGGTCGGTTGCCGGTGCCTGGGTGCCACCATTTTTTTTAAAAAAAATTAGATTTTTTTTAAAAAATTTCTTCTGCGCATGCCCAGAAGCCGAGCTTCCGGCACTGCGCATGAGCTGCCTTCCTACCCCACAGTGAGTCCAAGCAGGGGAGGATGGCTGAGGGAGTGCGTGAGACGCTGAAAGAACGGGCGGCAGGAGCTATCTCCATTCCCCTCCCTTCAGCAGTCCGAGAAGCCACGAACGTGCAGTGATGATCCCAGGCATTTTCGCACGTTCAAGGCTTCTTGAGCTGCTGAGGGGAGGGGGAACGTGCAGCAGGAGCCTAGGATCATCGAATGGGGAGAAGCATTCAGGCCGGACGGAGCCTCCTAGAAGAACCGCTGCCACGGTCTTGCTGCTCCCGCTGCAGGGGGCTGTGTTGCAGGTGGGCAATGCCCCCCTGCTTCTCCGGCCGCTGCCAAGCTCCCGAGGCCCATGCCCACCCGGTCACATGGATGGCAAGCTACACCCACAAAATAAGCCACGCCCACAGAGTGGTAGTAAAAAAATTAGGAACCCGCCTCTGATTGCAACCATCATTGATTATGGGGATTTTGCAATGGTCGTAAGTGTGAAATATGCTCATAACTTTTTCCAGTGCCGTTGTAACTTTGAATGGTCGCTAAATAAAATGTTGTAAGTCAAGGACTACCTGTAAATCTGTGTATCTGAATTTTCCGGAGAGTTAAATCTACAATGAAAGCTGAAAGGACAAAATATGGGAATAAAAATGCACAGAATTATAACTGAATATATAAATAAAATGATTGCTGATTCAGTGACCAAATACATTTAATTCAGCTCTTGTAAATGAAAATGAGGTACAAATCATGTTACATAGTTTCATTCTAAATATTATTTCCAACCTGCCCTCTGATTTAAAAATAAATGTTTCTGCATTTCAGCCATCTCTATTATTGATGGCCATGTTGTGTTTCTTATGAATAGAAAAGTTTGATGTGGATCACAGAGCTACTGGCTTAAGCCAAAAACCTCTGATAATGTCATATACTGCACTAAGCTATGGCTTCCTTAAATATGGTTGATTGAATAAGCCCTAATTGTGTTAGTTTATATAATATACTAATTGCATAAGCAATAAGCCAACATCATAGGATTCACATTGTAGTTAGTGCTACAAATGAACTCACCATGCATGTCAGAGTTACGCAATAAATCAGAAGCTTCAAAAGATAACTGCATTTTGCTGATTCAAATAACTTCTTTATAAGTAGAATAAAACATTAACAATACCACACTTTGTTTCAGATCACATGTTGAGATGTTTTCACAGCAAGCTTTAATGGTGGACAGACTAAACCACACCCTTCTTCTTGCTAAGTTTCTGGACATGCTCAATTAACACTTCAGCCGGATTGGCTGACTCAATCACATGGCTCTCCCAGTCATGAATATTCCAACACTCCTCCCTTCATTACTGGGAGAGACACCAGACCTATTGGATTTAAACATTTCCTGTAATGGACACCACCCAATGGTTTGGTCATCATGTCTGCTAAATTATCCTCTGAAGAACAATGATGTAAACGTATCAATTTTTCTTTTACAGCTTCCCTGACATTACAATACTTAATGTCCACATGTTTACTTCTGTTCTTCACTCTGTCACCTGTTGCCATTTTTATACAGGCAGCATTATCTTCATAAACAGTTACAGCTTCATTTACATTTACATTTAAATCTTGTAACAACTGTACATACCAAACTACTTCAGAACATAACTCAGACAATGCAATAAACTCTGCTTCAGCAGTTGAAATAGCAACCGTTGTTTGTTTTCTGGACTTCCAACCAATTAAAGCCCCTCCAAACAATATTACAATTCCAGAATTAGACTTTCTGGTTTTTACATCATTTGCATAATCACTATCAACATAACATTTCAATTTTAATTCTTCAGTGACCTGTATTTGAAGACCCAAATTCACAGTTCCCTTCAAATACCTGAGAATTCTTTTCACACCCATCCAATGCAACTTTGTAGGTGTAGCAGTAAAGCGACTTAGAATGCTCACTGCACAAGCTATGTCTGGTCTGGACCACTGTGACAGATATAACAGACTCCCTATTGCAGAGTGATATATCTCCTGATCACAGGCTTCACTTTTGTCCTCACCCAAACTATTGTAAAAATCTGTGCTCATAGGTGTAGGAGCAATATTACAATCTTTCATGTTATACTTCTCTAATAATTGTTCAATTTTTCTCCTTTGACTGAGAATATAACCTTTTTCAGTTTTTTGTATCTCTACACCGAGATAATTCTTTATTTCTCCCAAATTCTTTAATTCAAATTTCTTTTCTAACTTATTAGCAAATTCTTTAACTTGTGATGCATCCTTTGCAATGAAACAAAGATCATCCACAAATGCTAATAGTAGACAATTCCCACCTTGTAACTTTCCAGTGTATATGCAACCATCAGCTTTGCAACTCTTGAACCCAAGACCTTTCAATGCAGTATCTAAACAGATATTCCAATTTCTGGCTGACTGCTTCAGCCCATAAATGGCCTTGTTCAATTTATACACCATGTTAGGCTTTTTATTTTCATACCCTGGCGCTTGAACCATATAAATTTCTTCCTCTAATTCAGCATTGAGAAATGCAGTGGTTATATCAAAATGCCAAATTCTATGCCTGTATGCTGATGCTAATGCCAGTGCTAGTCTTATGCTCTCAGCTTTTACAGTTGGCGCGAACACCTCATCATAGTGCACATTCTTTAATTGAGAAAAACCTTGTGCCACCAATCTTGCCTTATACTGTACTTCATTATTGGGTAATACCTTTTTCTTATATACCCACTTACATCCTACAGCCTTGGTACCCTGTGGCAAAGTCACAGATGTGAACACTTCATGATCTCCCATGGATTTCATCTCTTTATCCATGGCTTCCTTCCACTTTTCTTGTTCAACTTTTGGTAATGCCAATACTTCCTTATAGTTTCTTGGCTCATACCACACATTACACACTTTAACTTTACTGGCAGAATACCTGTCTGGCGGAACCCCTCTGTTCCTACGCTCTGACCTACGTGGCATTGCCTGTTCTTGTGTTTCAAGCTTTTCTGGCTTCATATCTTGTTCAGACTCTCCTCCCTGAACATAGACACCTTCAGTAAATGATTCACCATCATTAAATGAGTTATTGTCACTAAGTGGATCACCGTCACTAAGCGGATCACCGTCACTAAGTGAGACATTTTCAGAATTTGCATCAATTCTGTTCCAATTTTGTTCTGCAAAACTAGCAGACCTTGAAATCACTATCCTTTTACTTCCATCGCTAAAGCGATACCCTTTTGAGCCTGGCTCATAGCCCACAAATCTGAGCTTTCTAGCCTTTTGTTGTCCCTTTCTTCTGATTGCCTTTGGAATATGTACCCATGCAGTACTACCAAATATTTTTAAATGTGCTAAAGAAGGCTTTCTCCCATATAGCATTGCATATGGAGTATTATTGATGGATGAACTCCACAACCTATTTACTAAATAATTGGCAGTCAGTATGGCTTCACCCCAATATGACCTGCTCATACCAGAATCCTCCAGTAATGAGTCTTTCATTGTTTGCAAAACACCATTCCTCCTTTCAGCCACTCCGTTCTCTCCCGGTGTGTAAGAATTTGTACGTCTGTGTCTTATTCCCAATTGTCTCAACCATTGTTGAAAATTTGTTGACATAAATTCAGAACCTCTGTCAGTTTGCAACTGACATACCTGTTGTTTGTACCTTCTCTCTACAAAACTTAACCATTGCTTAAATTGCTGTAGCACCTCTGTTTTACTCTTAAGTAAGTAGCAAAACCCAAACCTGCTGTAGTCATCCACAATGACCAGCGCATACTTTGCTCCTCCCAAACTGGCTTGCATAGGCCCAATTAAATCAGCATGTACCAGTTCTAGAGCTCTTGTGGTTTGTCTTGTGCTAAACTTGCTAACTGGGAATGCTTTGGATTTCGATGCTTTGCATACTGCACAATCCAAATATGCCTTACATCCCTTCAAATCTAATCCTTCTGCAAATTCTTTCATTTGTTGAACAACCTTAAAATTAGCATGACCAAGTCGTCTGTGCAGAAGATGAACACATGAATTATGTTCTGCTACATTTTTAAATATCTGGGAACAATGTGGGACCTTTTGTCCCTGCAATACATAAAGATTATCCTCTTTTATGCCCTGTGCACAAACATTCCCATTTCTTTGGATGAGACACTTCCCATTAACAAATATGGTTTCATAACCTTGCTTGTCTAAACTAGACACACTTAACAAATTATGCTCCATTTCAGGTACACATAACACATCAGTAAACCTGGATTCCAAATATGGAATTTGCACATCGCCTCTTCCAATGATTTTAGCCTTTTGACCATTGGCTAAGGCCACTTCTTCATGGTTTCCTGGGAAAAATCTGGAAAATAAGTCAGAATTATTAACAATTGTTTGACTAGCCCCACTGTCAATCAACCATTTGTCTCTATTGTTATTATAACAAACTTTTGCAACTGCAATCTGTCCTTGCAAATAATGTCTCTTGTCTTGCATATTTCTTCTCTGTGCACAGCTTTTCTGCAGATGATTGGTTTCTCCACAAATGAAACACGCTTTCTTATCTTGCTTGCAGAATTGTGGCTGTGTAACTTGATCTCTCCTGCCTCTGCTCTCCCCTTGTCTGCAGACACCTCGGCTGTTGCTAGAGATAGGCAGCCTGTGGAAAATTTTGCTGGAGACTTGCTGTAAGTTTCCACTGTACTCCTTGTTGGGCCCCCGCCTGTGGAATTTTCCATCAGCATGGCTGAAAAGCCTTTTCTCATATTCATTCAATAAACACGATTTCAAAGCCTCCAAATTCAAATCTGCTTCTGGCTTACTTTCAAAAATAGCTGATACAGTCTCCCAGCTCTGATCCAAACTATTTAACACTAATAAAACTTTTTGGGACTCTGGAAACTTTACTCCACGTTGCTCCAATTCTAGAAAATTAGACTGCATTTTCATTAAATGATCTTCCATAGAATCTCCTGTCTGCAAACTCATTCTGAAAAGCTTTCTTGAAAGTTGGACCACATTACACGCAGAAACATTGACATGTACTGCTTTCAATTTCTGCCATATTTCTTTTGCAGACTTTAATTCAGCTACATTTAAGAATTGATCATCCCCCAGACTTAAGAGAAGATAAGCCATAGCTTTGTCATGAGCCTTTTGATCTGCTGCTCCAAGCACTTGCGGGGGGTCTGCTACGATGTCCCATAATTCTTTTGCTTTCAAAAAACATTCCATTTTTGCAGCCCAAATTAAATAATTTTTCTTCCCCAATTTGGGTATTGGACTGTCTTTAAATTCCATAGCAGCAGCCATCCTGCTTTACTTTTCTTCTCTGCCTGTTCCTTTAACAACACAGACAGCTTCTTATCAGCTTTAAATTACAATGCAGTTTTAACTTTACTTCTTGAGCGATTTCTGGGCCCATAACCTGTCAGAGTTACGCAATAAATCAGAAGCTTCAAAAGATAACTGCATTTTGCTGATTCAAATAACTTCTTTATAAGTAGAATAAAACATTAACAATACCACACTTTGTTTCAGATCACATGTTGAGATGTTTTCACAGCAAGCTTTAATGGTGGACAGACTAAACCACACCCTTCTTCTTGCTAAGTTTCTGGACATGCTCAATTAACACTTCAGCCTGATTGGCTGACTCAATCACATGGCTCTCCCAGTCATGAATATTCCAACAATGCATTATATCCACTTTCTATTTTCCAGAACACAAAAGCACACCACTGCATGTTTGACTCAGCTTCTTCATGTTGTCAATCCATGATTGATTATGGTGTGGCACAATGTCTAACCAATCATGACTAATCAAGTTCAGAATTTCATAATTGATGAACCATAGTTCTGGCTCTTGCTCTGCCTCCAGATTGTTGAATATGATGAAAGATTGAATCAGATCATCAATTCTAAACCATAGTTTGCCTCCACATTGGGTTTTATTTATTTATTTGTGAGATTTATATACCGTATTTTTCAGAGTATAAGATGCACCTTTTTACCCTCGCCGAATGTAGCCCCATCCAGCCACCCCCACCCTTTGGCCTCTGCCTGCCAGCAATTTACCTCTTTGCAGCAAACAGAACAGAAACAGAAGCCTTATTAGCACACTAAGAGATTACTTGCCTCCCGACCTACAGCTGACCGAGGCTTGCAAGCCATGTGGTAAAATGAAACTAACTACGGTGGCTGTAATGAGACAAAATGCTGGGAGATAAACTGGTGGCAATGTTACTCTGCTGAAATTGCAAGGAGGTAAGCTACAGCTGCTGTAGCCTAGAGGTAGAGCTCTTGCCTCACAGTCAGGAAGTTGTGAGTTCTATCCTAGGTAGAGGCAGATTCTGTTAATATGTTATTTTGTTAAATGTTTGTAGAGTGTTCAAATTATAAGACTTATTTTTTAAAGACTGCTTTATTATTGTTCTAGACAACTTAACAAATGAAGAAGCTTTTTAAAATAAATTCTTGCTCTGAAGAGGCCCAGTGCTATTGTATCTTCTTTTAAATAGCAGAAAGCCTTCCAGAAAGCCACATCAATTTTAAAGATCTGTAAAAGTATAATCTGAAATGTCCTGTTTTAGTATTAAGTATTAGTATTAAAATAAGGCAGCTGAATTAAACCCTGACTTAGTCATGTTTGGAGTAGATCTATTTAAATAATTGGGAGGAGTTAGTGTGATTACATTTAAGAAAACTTTCTGAGATTAATATACTGCCATAATGTACATTTCTCCAATTCTTTGCTATTTCTATGGGTCAAGCACACATGCACAGAAATACACAGCAAACAGTGTATATCATCTGTGCTGTTTGCTGTTTGGCAAATTGCTGGGAGGCAGAGGCCTTTTTTCCTTGTTTTCCTCCCCCAAAACTAAGGTGCGTCTTATACTTTGGTGCATCTTATACTCCGAAAAATACGGTGCTGCCTCACCGTGCAAGTACTCTCTAAGCGATTTACACCAGTAAGCAATGTATATTTATATTGCCCCCAACAATCTGGGTCCTCATTTTACCTACCTCAGAGGGATGGAAGGCTGAGTCAACCTTGAGCCGGTGAGATTTGAACCGCTGACCTGCAGATCACAGTCAGCTAAAGTGGCCTGCAGTACTGCCTCTAACCGCTGTGCCACCTCGGCTTTAAACTATGGTTAAAGATATTCTATATTTTGAGGAACTCAACAGGTGGTATTTAAAGTATCATAATAAATAAATCTAGTGTATTCATTCACATCACAATGTTATGTTTCTTGCTTAATACCTTATATCAGTGATGGCGAACCTTTTTTTCCTCGGGTGCCAAAAGCACGTCTGCGCGTGCTATCGTGCATGCGCGAGTGCCCACACCCATAATTCAATCCCTGGGGAGGGCGAAAATGGGCTCCCCTGCCCCCTGGAGGCCCTCTGGAGGCTGGAAATGGCCCATTTCCCAACTGCTGGTGGGCCTGGTAGGCCCATTTTTTGCCCTCCCCAGGCTCCAGAGGCTTTCCTGGAGCCTGGGGAGGGCGGAAACAGCATCCCCGCCCCCCGGAGGCCCTCCAGAAGCCGAAAACACCCTCCCAGAGCCTCCGTGCGAGCCAAAAATCAGCTGGCCGGCGTGCACATGCACGCTGGAGCTGAGCTAGGGCAACAGCTTGCGTGCCAGCAGATATGGCTCCGCGTGCCACCTGTGGCACGCGTGCCATAGGTTCACCATCACTGCCTTATATGATATTTATAGTTTATACAATGTGCTGTTCAATTACTATTTATTAAACCAATAATCATTAAATAAGTTATGGATAATAATGGTTCCTATAAGTCCAACACCTATGGTAAATATTCCCATACTGTTCAGACATAGTTCCAATGTCATGTGATTTATTTTGCTCTGTATCATGACATTTTGCAAAATAATATGCTAAAAATGTCACCATACAATAAATTCACACCCCAGTTTCTTCCTGCATTTCTATTATATACAAAAGTAATAAGTATTTACTTCCAAAGAATTAAATGTTTAAATGTTAAAATAAATCATTGTTACAATTAGTTTGGTCCCCTCTCCTGCAGATATCAATGCAGGCCAAGCTATTGCAGAGTAATTCATCACAATGCTGAAAATGAACTTGCATATTTTAATTTTCCATAACAATGTGGTTACTTTCATTTTGGCCTATTGCAATATATCAGTGATGGCTAACCTTTTTGTCATTGTGTGCCAAAAGCGTGCGTACGTGCGCACTCATAATGCAATGCGTGCGTGCCCCCCCCTGCATGGCCTACCCCGCGCATGCCCTGCCTCCCGCACTCCCCCTGCACATGCACACGTGTCACCCATACATGTACGCGTGACCCCCCTGCATGTTCTGCCCCTGCACATGTATGCATGACCCCCGCACATGTTCCCCCACCCATGCGTGCACGTCTCCTGCATGTGCCCTGCCCCACGCATGCGTGGCAGAGACCTGAAAACCAGCTGATCGGCCGGAGGCACATGCGCATGCGTGGTGGATTTGAGCTGGAGCGACCGTTCACATGCCTGCAGAGAGGGCTCTGCGTGCCACCTGTGGCACACGTGAGGTTCACCATCATGGCAATATATGAACCTCAACAGTTTGGTCCATAAATCATTATTAATGATTTAACAGCCTATGTGAGCAAGACCACAAAGTATATTAATTGACATACTGAAGTACAAACTAATCAACATACTTTACCCCAATATGCTGTGTGAATTCAATCTTGGTTAATCGGTTGTTTGATGTACTGAAAATGCAGAAAATAATTTGGCAAACCATTATTAAGTTAACCATGGGCAAAAAGTCTATTTGAATACATAATTAAAATGCAACATGGCTTAATAAGAGAGTTACAAAGGTACAGCTACAGAAGGTAGAGTTGAAACAATGCATGTTGATTTGAAAATATCAACATAAAGTTGTTGAGTCAGGCAACTTAGATTGTAGTTAAATGTGAAAATAAAAGATTATGAAAAAAAACCATCCCACAAGTGTACAGTAGAAGAAAGTGTTTCCCAAACTGTTAGACGATTGTATGCTAAATGCAACACAATGTACATGATTACAATATGTAGCTTGCTTTGAGCTTAGCAGCATTAACAAAATGGTAGAATGGGTACTTCCTTTGCCCACTTGAAATCTTATCTTAGCAGTTTTTCTTTCACTGCAGGCAAAGTCCTGTGGCATATTGGAAACACAAGCAATTGGTGAGTTCACAGTCAAGATCAAAGTGCTTGCCTTTTGACTTGTCCTGCTGCTTTGCCCTCCCACTTGCCTATAAGAGTCGACAATGCTCAGCAGGCTTCTAGCTCTGGAAGAATCTGGATGCTCATTTTCCTCCTTTGCCTTTCCTGTGTTATCAACAACTCTGTTCAAAGATGCTACAGAAGCCTAGGAATATTCTTTCCTCATAGCAATTACTTGAGAAAACATGGATTTATTAGATAGGTATCAAAATGATAAAAGAGATTCTTTTACTGGACTCAGAGTATCATCAAAACATCTGCTGAATGTAGGAGTTTGTCTAGTACTGGTAAATCTTATCATTATAAAGCAATTATATATTTTTATTTTATTTTATTATAACATCTGTATACTGTATAGCACTCCATGTATTACTAAACTAAAGCTAACCATGAAGTGTAGAAAATATAGTCAGTGAAGGAGTTCATCGACATTTGGAGTAGACACAGCTTCCAACTAGAGACTCAAGTATACGTGTGGAAATTTGTCCTTATTTACTGTTGCATAAAATAACCCTGTAAGATAGATTGGGCTGACAAATAGTATCTGGCCCAAGTTATGCAAAGAGCTTTGTTGTTTGATTCCTTATCCTCCTGTGACTCCTATGTGTGGATTTTCCTTATCTCCAACAATAGTACTTCATTGCCACAGAGATCTTAGATACCATACTTGGAAATCACAATTACTTGTACATATTCCCAAACTGAGAAACTAAAACACAATGTTTTTGTCTCAGACCCTGCCTTTTTCATTTAGTTTTAATATTTTCCAACTTTAGTATTTAGGGGAAAAATATTTCAAGACAATTGTAGGTTCTTTTTACCTTTCCTAAGGTCTTCTAGCATTGTCTAGCAGGAGGGTGCAAAAGATAGACAGATCTTCTAAGAAATGGTTGCATGCAGTGAATCAGTAATAATCCCTCATAACTGTATAACAATACCAATAATAAAACCGTTCTCCCCATAATTATATTGCTGAAATAAGAGGTTTGGGGTAAACAAATGTAATTCTTTATGTAAGAGCCCAGTGAATTCAGATCACTTTTAGAAATCAAAATAAATTCCTGGGTGGTAAATCTACATAATTGTTGTTTGCATCTGAAACCAGGTATAAATATCAACCAATTTCCATTAACGGAGCTTAAACCTCTAATAAAAAGAGATACACACACACAAACACATCTGAAGTCTCCTCATCCTGGTGATATAGTTAAAGTATGTTAAAATATGACTAGTTACTATCAAGCCTATCTATAGCATTGTTGTGAGGGGATCCATATATAATACAGGGAGTGAGGGGGAGATGACTTAAAACAAATAAATGCAAGGATTTGGTTTGTTTGTTTAAGAATTTAAGAATTTAAGAATTTAAAAAGGAAATAATGATGTATAGCCGAAAAGAAGTGCAGCTCCAGATAATTATTCTTAATACAAAAACAATCAGGTTTTAATCCATTGATAAGCAGTTCAAATGTCTTTGCAAGTGTGGAAAAAAATAGCTTTTCACCGTATATAATGTAACTGTTCAAGACAGCAATGTAATTTTACCATTTCTTCATGTTATCTCAGGCATTTGAAATGCAGAACTGATGTTTTGGTTGGTTGTGAGCTTCCTCAGAGTACTAATATATATATTAGTACTGTTACTACTGTATATATATATATGTTCCTGTTCTCTGCAGTGTTTTCTGCAATGTTCTGCTATTCCTGTTAAATAGAAAAGTGTGTACTCCCTCCCTCTTTTTGGTCTCAATAGAAGAGAATATTTGTAATTCAGGGTTGAACTGTGGAGACCTTGGTGTTCTCTAAGCTTTGTTATTTTCTTCCAGTCTGAGCTACAAATATTCTTTTCTATTGAGGCAAAAGATTAGTACATGCTTTCCTATTAAACAGGAATGTAACGTTTGACATATATTTATCTATAAACTAATTTTTTTATTTTTCCAGTGGGATATGGAAGATATTTTTTCCTCAAAATATGGTTAATTACAATCTAGTATTTATAAAACAAAATATATATATCAAAGCCAACAACAGACTGAGCTGTTTTACAAAGAAATTATTGCATCGGAAGCTGAGAAAAATTAGAATGGCAGAGTCTGAAGGAGAAAACATGTTAATGTTTAAGTCATGGTAGGAAAGCCAGCTGTGTTGCGCTATGATGAAGTCTCTGATAGCCGTAAATTATGGGAGATTATGTCCCACCATCTGTAGTGTATAACATTGGGACTATATTATGAGCTTGAATTGGTGGTGATTCAATAAACAGATTCATATGTAGTCAATGCAAAAGCTCTCAGATTGCATCAAGACATTCTGGATTTTAAAAAAAATACAATGGTAGTCTTTATTTGAAAATAAAAATACCATACATTTATTTGTATTATTATTTTTAAATTACTTTTGCAAAATGATTAAAAATTAAACATGCTGTTATATAATTATCTGAATCTCTCTCTAATATCTCATGGATAAAAATGCATTTACAGTAATATTTTTTTTTTTAATTTATGCCATTCATCTCCCCTTCATGGTAACTCTGGGCAGCTTACAAGTTATAAAACAAATAAAAATAATTAAAAGATTAAAATTCTTCTGCATTGAGGCTATTACATGATTGTAATACACATCAGTGTATATATTAATAAGATTGACTGGTCTGGTATGGAACCAAAGCAACAGATCTAAAGTGCTCAAGGATGGGAAAAGTTTTTGCATTATTGCCTCTGTAGCATCTGTCCTGCAAAGGACAGTTTCATTACTGATAGTGAAGTGTGAGGTGGGTGGGAATATTTCTGTTGTAAAATATGCAAATGTTTTGGTAATGTGTTTGGCTCCAAAGGGCTATGACACCAACTCTTGGAGGAGGGGAAAAGCTGATAGAGAGGCCCAGAAAATGCTCACTTCCTTTGTTCTTAAATTTGGGTGCGTCAAAAGGGGCCATGGAAATTTTTTGGAACTTACACACTAAATGGAGCTCACAGCAGGTGTTTTATCTGGCACCAAAAAGACAAAAAGGCTGGTGGGGAGGTGTTTGGAATGGACAATTGTAGCTCAGCATGTACTGTGTGTGTGTGACAAACCCCTCCATTCCAAGGAGCAGATGCCTCTTCCAAGTGGTCCAGTTTTTTCACATCTAGGCTGTGCATATCAAAGGAACCTGGTCTCCCAAAGAAACGAAGAACACAAAAGAACTGGAGTAGACTTGGAAGCTTAAGTAGAAGTCAGCGCAATCAAGGGAATTTAATGACAAGAAATAACATAAATTCTGCCATCAGGTAAATAGACTGTTTCAAAACTGCCAGGACTATGATCAGAATGCAATTCATGAAAATGCCTCAATATTATTATTGTACAATATGCATACATAATATACAATATCTTCTGCAATGAGTCAAGAAGTTAGTTGGACTGTGTATATCATAGGAAATCTTACAAGATTACAAATCTTTCCTGTTTCCAGATTGCCACTTTAACACAAATGTGCAATGTGGTGATTGAATACAAATCAATTGATACATGTGATTGTTTGAGATATGGACTCATGGCTGAAGAAAGTGAAATTACTATAATTTTGTTTCATATAAAAGCAATGCTTTTGAAAGAGTATTTACTTTCTATTCTAGTTCGAGTTTTTTGTTTGCTTCGTGTCCATTTTTCTAGTTTGCAAACCATTCTTCAGCTGATGAGCAAGAGAGTTGGGCGGCATATAAATCCATTTAAATAAAATTAAATAAAAAATTAAAAAATTATAAAAAAAATTAAATAAAATCCATTTAAATAAGACAAAACTTGTATAAGTAACCAAATAAATATTAAAGTGTTTGGAGCACTAAAAAATGTTGGGAAGTGAGTTAATAAATAGTATCCCATAAATAGTATTGGATATTTAAGCTGAGAGAATGGATTATCTAAGGATGTTTCCTCATTACTGAGATAGCTATTCCTTCATTCTTCAGCTAACAGAAAATTATATTAACCTAAAATTAGATACAGGTAATCCTCAACATATGACCACAATTGAGCCCAAAATTTATATTACTAAGTGAAACCTTTGTTAAGTGAGTTTTGCCCCATTTTATAGTTTTCTTGCCATTGTTGTTGAGTGAATCATTTTGCAGCTGTTACGTTAGTAACATGGTGGTTAAATGAATCTGGCTTTTTCATTGACTTTGCTTGTCAGAAGGTTGCAAAAACTGATCATATGACCCCAGGACACTGCAGCTGTCATAAATATGAGTCAGTTGCCAAGCATCTGAACTTTGATCACATGATCATAGGGATGCTGCAATGGTTGTAAGTGTGAAAAACGATCATAAGTCACTTTTTTCAGTAGTGCTGTAACTTTGAGCAGTCACCAAATGAACTGTTGTAAGTCAAGGACTACCTGTACTTTCTTTGGTGACCCCTAACTTGCCTCTATGGCCTTTATTCAGACTCATTGCTGGATGATCCTATCCTGATAATGCATGTATAGTGCATGATAGGCAAAACTATTAGTTGAGTCCTCCAACTTTGCTGCCGTCTCTCTTAAGTAGTTCACCAGCCAGTGGGGAAAAGATGCACTAATCACAGCAGCCCAGTCAGAGTAGTGAAGGTCTGACTGAAGGATTTGGCCCCTCAACTCTCAGTTCTTTCTCATGTGCTGAATAAATACATCCCATTCTATCATAATCCAGACGGAATAAAGCTAAACAACATACACATACATAGACAGAGATCAAAAACACAAAAGCACATTTATTAGGATTTAATCTTTCCTTCTTTCTTTTCATTATATAGACAACAAATGCCAACTTCCTTGGTGCTCTCTTCAAGAAAGAATACCCAGTGGAGGGAAGGGGCACCCTTGGTCCCATAATTCCAGTTACAGTACAATTAAAATGATTACAGTATGCCAGGTGAGGAGTCTAGCACTATTCTTCAATTCTGATAGAACACTATTTAAAATGTATTGGCCACTATCCATCAGCAGTGGGCTGTAAAATGGTTCCCATCCTTTTACCCTACTGTTATATAGGTAGACATGGATTTGTGACAGGAAACCATTCTGTTCATTAAATGAAACATAAATGCAAGAGACTACTGGCACCGGGTCCAGCCCTGTAGCAAGATCATAGCAGAGTGGTGGCAGACAAAGCTATCCAGGGACCAAGAAGACAGGAGGCGTGCTCCCATCAGCCTGAAAAGCCCATAATTGCTCTTTGATTTTACCTTCTATGGGTCACTTGGCTTTATTGCCGAGATAATGGGCAGCAAAAGATAATAGTTGTCTTTGGATGCTCTCCCAAATTATTACATCAATATTACTTGCCTCAGTACTTACCTAATTAAAAGTCATATTGCTGGAAATAGTCCAAAGCCAAAGTGGACGTTCATTCATTTGTTCCTTAAATGATGACATGTAGAGCAGCAGCATATGGAAGGAGCAAGGTCAGAAGAGAGTTTTGATGTGCTGAAATGGCTATGCATGTGAGAAAAGAACATTTACTGCCTGCACAGATAAGAAGCAGATGAAGCAAAGGAAATGCTATATATGTGAAAAGACAAGTCTAATTTCTGGTGTGTGTGATTTCTATAAATTCTTGCTTTCTATTACCCACAAGAAGAGGACTTCATATCGTGTTTTGTTCCCAACTCACAAAATTCCAGCTAGCTACCAGTAGTTATGTTGGGATTTTATTCGTTTTTATCCCATTTTTATTATTTTTATATGCAACTCAAAGCAGCAATCATACCTCATACTCTTTCCTCCTCCTATTTTCCCCGCAAGTCTTCAAAGTGGGTTGGGCTGAGAGAAACTGACCGGCCCATAGTCACCCAGTTGGCTTTCATATCCAAAGTGGAATTAGAACTCACCGTCTCCTGGTTTCTAGATTGATGCCTTAATCACTACACCAAACTGGCTCTTTGCCGATTGTTCAAGTAGCTGTCCTAGGAAAATTCGTTACTGTACTGTATAGAAGACAATTGTTCTCCTTTAAAATGTTTCACATTTCAAAATCTAGTAACTGCCTTGTACTCATTCTTCTCTAATCATGATTTCTTTTCAGAATGACGGGATGGGACATAACCCACTACAAGCGTTTATGTAGGAGAAATAGCAAAGTCACACTTGGATGCAAGTATGAAGGGAAGCGGGAAATGTGATGGTGAAGCATTGCAGTCCCCTGCTATGTGGCAGGAGAGATAATTCCTAGGATCCTGGAGGAGGCAGGTGTTCCCAAGAATACAGTAGGAGACATCCTGCCTGTTGCTTCAAAAGAGACACAACAAAGCTCAATGTGGCATTTCCTTTGGAGGAGGAACAGAAGCCAAGCTCAGCTTCCCAAGACTCACAATGTCTTGGGGGGTCTTAGGAGGCTGTGCCAAAGTAAGAGGGGCCACATCTAGTACTGGGTTTTTATTTTCTTAAAACATGAGTGAAGAAAATAAATTATTTTGAATCTTTTTGTGGGAAGCATGAAATGTTATAAATAAATAAATGTGTTAATTATATAAATCAATTTTAGGAAAATGATTGAAGAATAATTAAACACTAAATGTGGTTACTTGTCTTTACTGAATAGTTATTTTTATCAATTAAGTTATTGTCACCTCTTAGTGACCACTTAAAAACAGATATTGTCCATAACAATCTGTCCCTAACCTGATTTTTTGATGGTACTCTCATCTCTCACAACTTAAAATAGGGAAAGGCAGCTAAAAACATAAGCAAATTTGAGGTAAAATTTAATGACTACAGGAATTTTGTAGGGCTATAAGGGTTAGGTATTTGGTCTAGCCTCACTGTTTTATATCATCTGCAATTCAGATCAAGACAAATAAGTCTAGTTTGTTAAAAGTGCGCTAGGTATTATTTACATGAGCATGAGCAACTTACATTTATTTGGGTGTGCTGAAGGTTTTTCGTGTTATATTGGCAGCCATACTTTAAAAGTATCTGAGGCAGAACCCAGTTTTAGACAGTTTCAGGAATTTTAAGAATCTCAATTGCCTCCACAACTCAAAACAAAGTTTAAAACAAAAACAAACAAACAAAAATTGTTCCACTCTGGTGATCATAGAAATGATGCTGGTAGGCTGCACTTTTTGTAACTCTGAAGTACAATCTTTCACACCTCTTGCTCCAGATGTGCTAATGCAGCTTTGGAGTCTAAATGGATGGAGAGTATTTATCAATCATATTCTTCGATTGTTTGCTGGAATAAATAGAGATATGTTAGCTTCCCCCAGCAGGGAAAATCTTTCGTCGTTTGTGTGATCCGGTACAGCATCTAGCCCAAACGGAATATGAAGCTCTGCATTAGAAAACATTAGAAGTGTTCATTGGCATAGCTGTGTCAAAAGAAATAGGAATAGGGTGGGAGCAGCAGAGCCTCGGGGAAACTTGCCAAGAGGCAAGGAAGTCATTCAAACCTGCATATTGCTCGGAATTTACTTTCAACTGAATACTTTTAATAGGTGTTTATCGGTATGCCATGGACTGGTAATCTGCAGTAACTATAAATACAAAGCACAATTCTCAGAGAATATAGCAGACCATTTTTTTATTTGATAAAACACTAGTGCTGTTACATTAGAGCCACTTGGATAATTTACTTCTAAACACTAGAAGAGGTAGTGGGGCAGAAAAGGCTGGAGGCTTAGACACTAACGTAAAAATGATATGCAAGTAGTGGTTTGTTTTACAGTCTCTTTCTCTTCAAAATACTCCACATGCTACACAGAGAGGTTAAAGCAGATATCAACTATGCACATTTTTCTTTGATGATACTATTGTTCTCCTTGTGAAACGATCCTTATCCAAGAGGATCAAAGGTAAAGTATTTCAGGTTGTGTTATCAAATCAGAACTATACTCCTAAAGAATAGCAAGAACAAATAGTGTTTGTGCAGCATGTAAAATTTACCCTTAGAATCTAATGCTACTAAATAAGATAATAGCATTTATTTATTTATTTATTCATTCATTCATTCATAATTCACATTTCTGAGGCAGAATTAAAAACAAAAATACAAAACATCAAATAGGACAGAAGAGGAAGATGGTCATCCCATTGGAACCATCATCCATTAAAAATCTGTAAAACCTTTCATTGAGGGAGCTCACATGTTACTGTAAATTTTTTAAAAAGCCTTCAAAGCATGTTTTAAAGCAGGGGTTCTCAAACTTTTTAGATGGGGCCAATTCACGGTCCCTCAGACTGTTGGGGGGCCGGACCAGGTGGCACTATTCCCTCTAAGGTGCGCGTCCACGCATGTAATGAGAGAACACCACCCGGCATTTTCTAACTTCTGCCCGGCATTTTCTAATTGCAGAGGCTGCGCGCCTGCGCGGCCACGCACATGAAAAGAAAACACTGCACGGCAGTTTTTAACTGCCGCGCGCCGTTTTCTAATTTTACAGGGAACATTGCTGGCTGGGTGGGTATGGCTAGGTGGGCATGTGACTGGGTAGGTGTGGCCAATTTAATAGTCCATTAAACAATGTACACAAATTAAACTTTAATTTGTTTTGCTCCTGGGGGTGTTTTATTTGCTTTTGTTTACTTGTTGCTCTTTTGGTTAACTTTTCTTTTTACTAGATCGTTTTTTCAGTTGTTTAGGAGTCTAGTGGTCCACTTCAGGAAATTCAGTTATGCAGTAATTCTTCTCACCCCTAGGGAGCTTGAGAAATCTCTCTCTCTCTCTCTCTCTCTCTCTCTCTCTCTCTCTCTCTCTCTGTGTGTGTGTGTGTGTGTGTGTGTGTGTGTGTGTGTGTGTGTGTGTGTGTGTGTGTCTCTTATCTATTTTCTGGAGGTGGGGGAGGTGGAAAATGGGCCACTTTCCCCCATTTTTTGGCCTCCTGGGGCATCTGTGTGCCCAGTTTTTCATCTCCCCCACCTCCAGAAGCATTCTGCAGGCAAAAAACAGGCAAAAACGGCCTGTTGTTTGGCCAAAAATGGGCCATTTTCACCCATTTTTTGGCCTCCTGGGGCATCTGTGCACCCCATTTTACACCTTCCCCCCCCTCCAGAAGCATTCTGCAGGCCAAAAACAGGCAAAACCAGCCCGGTTTTTTGGCCAAAAATGGGCCATTTTCATCCATTTTTTTGGCCTCCTGGGGCGTCTGTGCACCCTATTTCTCCAGCATTCTAGAGGCCAAAAATGGGCAAAAACAACCTGTTTTTCTTTCTTGAAGCCACCGCCGTTGCAGCTGCGGTGGGGATGGGGGGCAGCCCGGCAAACTTCGCAGCCATGTGATTATGAAGCTTTCCGGGCCGGCAGCCCCCTCCCACCGACGGCCAGCATCTCCCGAAGTCTGTGCAGCTGTAGCAGGGATGGGGGGGCAGCAGGGCAACCTTTGTAGCCACATGGTTCGAAGCTTTCTGGGCCAGTGGCATCCTCTCGCTGCCGGCCAGCATCTCCCGAAGGCTGTGCAGCCGTGGTGGGGATGGGGGAGAAAGGGCAGCCTGGCAACCTTCGCAGCCACGTGGTTAGATGTTTTCCAGGCCGGCAGCCCCCTCCTGCCACTGGCCAGCATCTCCCAAAGGCTGTGCAGCTGCAGCAGGGATGGGGGGAGAGAGCAGCCCAGCAACCTTTGCAGCCACGTGGTTAGAAGCTTTCCAGGCCAGCGGCTCCCTCCTGCCACCTGCCATCATCTCCCGAAGGTTGTGCAGCTGCAGCAGGGATGGGGGGAGAGGGCAGCCCGGCAACCTTTGCAGCCACGTGGTTAAAAGCTTTCTGAGCCACCGGCCCCTTCCCGCCACCGGCCAGCATCTCCCAAAGGCTATGCAGCCGCGGCAGGAACAAGGGGGAGAGGGCAGCCCGGCAACCTTCGCAGTCGCATGGTTAGAAGCTTTCTGGGCCGGCAGCTCCCTCCCAGTTCATCCCAGACCAGGTGTTTGTGTATGTGTGTGTGTGTGAGAGAGAGAGGGGGGGTAGTGTGTGTGTGTATGTGTGTGTGTGTGTGTGTGTGTGTGTGTGTGTGTGTGTGTGAGAGAGAGAGAGAGAGAGAGAGAGAGAGAGAGAGAGAAAGTGTGTGTGAGAGAGGGGGGAGAGAGAAAGAAAGAAAGAAAGAAAGAAAGAAAGAAAGAGGAAGGGAGGGAGGAAGAGAGAGAGAGAGAGAGAGAGAGAGAGAGAGAGAAACTCAGTGCTATTATTTTTAATTGTTCCATTATTTATCATGTGTTAATATTTTACACTGTCCCTACACCTAGAGTGATTTTACTGCCTTTCTTTTGCCCAGGGCTACCACATATTTTTCAGGATTTACATGCATTCAATGTCTGTAGTCCAGATCATAAATATGTGTGTGTTTATTTTGTACATCATGTTGCATAAGTCCAGCTTAATATGCTATTCTTGGTATGTGATGTTTTGTATACAGAGAAAGAAGCACTCTTGTGATCTTTGACTTGCTGTCGAACATCAGCCATTATACTAATTACTGTTTTGAACAATATGCAGGTTATATTACACAAATGGCTATTTTATATGTGAAATTATGACTGAAATATATCTGCACCTATTGGTTCTCACTGTCAGGAAGTTTCTTCTTAGTTTTAGGTTGCTTCTCTCTTTGTTCAGTTTCCATCCACTGCTTCTTGTTTTGGTGCTTTGGAAAATACATTGCCTTCTGGTACTTTGGAAACTACATTGCCATCCCCCACTTCTTTCTGGCAGCTCCTTAAAAACCTGTTGCCTATCACACTCTTTGGCAAAGCATGTGAATCAGTGGTGAAATCCAATTTTTTTTAATACCAGTTCTGTGGGCGTGGCTTGGTGGGTGTGGTGTGGCTTGGTGGGCATGGCTTGGTGGGCATGACAGGAGAGATAATGCAAAATTTCCATTCCCACCCCACTCCAGGGGAAGGATACTGCAAAATCTCCTTTCTCACCCCACTCCAGGGGAAGGATACTGCAAAATCCCTATTCCCACCACACTCTGGGGCCAGCCAGAAGTGGTATTTGCTGGTTCTCTGAACTACTCAAAATTTCCGCTACCGGTTCTCCAGAATCTGTCAGATTTCACCCCTGATGTGAGCCATTTCCTCCTTTCAGAGGTCCATGAAAGTACATTTTTAGTATGTAGATAATAAAGTTGAAAAAAGCTGAACAACATTTTTACAGAACTATAGATACGTTAAGGCTGGGTGTGACAAGGAATGGCTGGGAGGGGAGGGGCCAGGCGAGGCACCCCTTGATGTGAGTGACAGTGAATTGGCCATGCCCACCCAGTCACATGACCGCCAAGCCTCACCCACCCAGTCACATGACCATGAAGCCATGCCCACCATCACATGACCATCAAGCCACACCCACAAAACAAGCCCAACCACAGAACCGGCAGTAAAAAAAATTTAGAACCCACCCTTGGTCTGTGCGCTCTGTTTTTCACCTCCCTCGCCTCCAGAACTTCTCTGCAGGCCAAAATTGTTGGCCTTACCTTTCAGTTCCAGCCCGCAGGGCTCGCAAAGGTAAGTCCTGCACTCGGCCGAAGGGTGGGCAGGGCGATGTGGGCGGGGCAACCTCGTAGTCCTGCTCAGGCCGGATTAATGGCTTCGGCGGGCCGCATGCGGCCCATGGGCCATAGTTTGAGGGCCCATGTTTTAAGGAAAGGAGGGTTCTGGCTATTCAAGTCTTTGGAGGGATACTGTTCCAGGAGGCAGGTGCCACAACAAAGAAGATACTCCTTTGGGTTCCATCAGATCACATATCTTAATGTTGACTTAATGTTGAGAGGAGCAAAAATTAGCAATAACTGCAGTTGAAAGTTGTTTCAAACTAAGATAATTAAATCAAAATGACAAACATCAGGCATACTTGCAATGGTTAAAGGCACTGAAGATGCACGTTCTAGTCCTCTTAATCTTAAGGAGATGCACCAGTCACTCTTAATCTTAAGGAGATGGCAATGGCAACCTATTTCCAAATATTTTTACTAAAAGAATTTGTGGACTTGTCTGTATAAGTGTCAGGAGTCAATACCGATTCAAAGGTACCAAACAATTACATTCCATTAGTTTCTGAGGCTGAGACTTTTCACAAATCCCCAAAGTATGCAGATAAAGAACAAATACTGAACACAATTCGGAACTATGCTCTGGAGTGTATATTTTTATCAAGAAGGGATATCAGAAAATATCAAAAAACAAGTGGCAGTCACAGCTAGGAGAGCTTTTGCACAACTTCAGGTTGTGCACCAGTTGCGGCCTCTCCTGGATTAAGAGTCCCTGGGCTCAGTCATTCAAGTCCCAAGCATCTCACTTTTGGACTGTTGCAACAGGCACTACATGGGGCTACCCTTGAAGAGCATTTGGAAGCTACAACTGGTGCAGAGAACAGCAGTGCAGGCAGTTTTTGAGCCCCCAAGAGTAAGGTGACCAGACGTCCCGCTTTTGGTGGGACAGTCCCGCTTTTTAATAATTTGTCCCGTGTCCCGCGGCGTTTCAAAAAAGTCCCGCTTTTTTAATTTGAATTTGCCCTGCAGGGTGAAATCCTGCTGGTTTGGCCGGGCTAGTCGTTCGGCGTAGAGCCGATGGAACTGGCGGCGGTCGCGGCGTGGGGCGCATGCGCAGAGGACAAAATAACCCGAATGGCGGCATCCAGCCAGGCAGGGGAAGCAGGCAGGAGAAGCCCCGCACTGCGACCGCCGCCAGTTCCATCAGCTCTACGCCGAACGACTGGCCCGGCCGAACCGGCAGGATTTCACCCCTCTGCGGTGACAAACAGGTAAGCCTGCGCCAGTAGGAACCCACCCCTGGCTGCGATGAAGGGGGGTGTTTGGGGGGGTGCACAAAGCTGCAGGATAAGAGAGACAGACCCCTCCCGTCTTGCTCCCCTAGAAACCCCCCCCATCAATGGTGTCCCGCTTTACAAAAAATAAAATCTGGTCACCTTACCCAAGAGTGGCCCATGTAACACCACTGTTCTATGAGCTGCACTAGCTTCCAGTTTGCTTCTGGGTGCAATTCAAGGTCTTGGTAATCACCTTTAAAGCCCTTTATGGCATGGGTCCAGGCTACCTGAGGGACCATATCATCCCATTGGGATTGGCACGTCCACCCATGCAGAGGAAACATACTGCGGGCCCCATCAGCCGAATCTTCCAGATGATGGGGTCCAGAAGAGGAATCTTCTCTGCTGTTGCTCCTGCCTTTTGGAATATTTTGTCCCCCCTGGAGTGAGGTTGGCTCCAACCCTCCTGACCTTCCGCAAGAGCTTAAAAACCCAGATCTGCCAGTTAGTTTGGGGCTCCAAAGGGGGAGACTCACATTGGGGGTGGTTGATAGATTAATAACAGATCCTATCTCCCCCCCCCCGCTTATCCTACTCCCTCCCTCCCTATCTTTTAGCTAGAGTTCTGTATTGTGTTTTTGTACTGCGGTAGTTTATTTACGGTATATAGTTTTATCTTTTTAATATTGTAAGTTACCCTATGATAATATGGGCAGCCAATAAATTTAATAAATAAATGGTTCCTATGGAGAATGTGTTTTAAGGCTCTCCAGTTCTTTTCTTCCATGTGATTTATGAAATGTTTTTATTCAGGCCCATTTCTGAAACAGGTGTTTGTCTGAAGCAAATAATGGGACAGAATTTCCACGAATGTTTTAAATCTTGTGGGACCTTCTAGTTCTATGTAGCTTGTTAGTTATTTGATTTGGCTGGCTGGCTGGCTGTAAAGCTGATTTTGCAACTTGTTCCACATGATTCTTATCTGTTGGGAGGTTAGTGAAGATACAATATTAGAAAGTTGGTAAATAAGGTTACTGATTCCTGGCAAATTGTGCTCTTCTAATCTGAAATATTATAGTGTAATTCCAGCCCGTTTTATTTCAGAGTGGTTTCTATAGCACCGACTACCTCTAGAGTCACTGGTTTAAATAGCTTCAACAACAGCAGCTGCTATTGTTGGCCAGAAAGTGTGAAGAACCAATGTCTACACAGAATCAAAGAAAGACAAAACTTTTATTTCTGTACAAAAGAGAATGCCTCTGGCTTTCATACTCAAGGAGAGCACCAGAATCAGATGGTTATTTTTATAATTTATTTACAATAAATAATATAGAAATATAAATAAAATATAGAAATATATATAGAAATATATATTTACAATTTATTACAGGAAATAAGATTCGTTACAAAGTTACATGATAGTTACACATGCATACAAAGCCATCCCATAATACTTCATTATTTAATTTTGCTTCATATAAGTTGTTGCCTCTGAATGTGTTTTTCTCTATTTATTTATTTATTTATTTATTTTGTTATTCTTATATGCCGCCCAACTCCCGAAGGACTCAGGGCGGCGTACAACAAGAAAAATATAAGAATAATCAAAATTTCATATAATTAAAAACAAATACAAAATTTTAAAAGCAGTATAAAAAACAACAACATCCATTCAACACCATACATACTTGGGGGGTGAGCTCGGATGGATTAAGCTGTCCCCCCCACCTGCAGGAAGAGCCATGTCTTAACGGCTTTTCGGAAGGCCAGCAGAGTGGGGATGGTTCGGGTCTCTGGGGGTAGTTGGTTCCAGAGCACGGGGCCAGCCACAGAGAAGGCTCTCCCCCTAGGGCCCGCCAGCCAGCATTGCTTGGCCGACGGGACCTGGAGGAGGCCAACTCTGTGGGCCCTAACCGGTCGGAGGGAAGTATGAGGCAGAATGCGGTCCCGAAGATATCCTGGGCCTGAGCCATGAAGGGCTTTAAAGATGGTGATCAACACCTTGAATTGGACCCGGAGACCGATGGGCAACCAATGCAGCTGGTGGAATATCGGTGTCACGTGGGTGTACCTTGGCACACCCACCACAGCACGCGCAGCTGCATTTTGCACCAACTGAAGTCTCCGGATACTCTTCAAGGGTAGCCCCATGTAGAGCGCATTGCAGTAATCCAAACGCGAGGTGACAAGGGCATGAGTGACCGTGAGTAGCGCCTCCTTCTCCAGGTATGGCCGCAACTGGTGCACCAGGCGGACCTGTGCAAAGGCCCCCCTAGCCACAGCAGAAAGATGACGGTCTAATTTTAGCTGTGGATCTAGGAGGACCCCCAAGTTGCGGGCCTGGTCTGAGGGAGTCAGTTTCGCACCCTCGAAGACCAAGGAGGGACAGTTGTCATGGTCCTTAGGGGGCAATATCCACAGCCACTCAGTCTTGTCGGGATTAAGTCTGAGTCTGTTCCTCCCCATCCAGATCCTAACGTCGTCCAGGCATCGTCACATTACATCAACTGCCTCCCTGAAGTCAGACGGGGAGGTGATGTACAGCTGGGTGTCATCAGCGTACTGATGGAAACACACCCCATGTCTGCGAATGATCTCACCCAGCGGTTTCATGTAGATGTTAAACAGGATGGGCGAGAGAACCGACCCCTGGGGCACCCCACATGATAGGGGCCTGGGGGACGATCTCTGCCCTCCTGCCAACACCGACTGCATCCGATCGGCGAGATAAGAGGAGAACCACCACAAAACGGTGCCTCCCACTCCCAACTCGCCGAGCCGATGCAGAAGGATACCATGGTCGATGGTATCGAAAGCCGCTGAGAGGTCAAGTAGCACCAGGATGGAGGAGTTCCCCCCATCCCGGGCCCGCCAGAGATCATCCATCAGAGCGACCAAGGCAGTTTCTGTACTGTAGCCGCGCCTGAAACCCGACTGATAAGGATCTAGATGATCTGTTTCATCCAGGAGCTGCAGAAGCTGAGTCACCACCACCTTCTCCACAACTTTCCCTAAAAAAAGGTAAGTTGGAGACTGGACGATAGTTCTATGCTAATGATAAACTTTGCTTACCTCCAAGATCTTTGTCCAGATACCCTTAACTACTGCTTAAGCTAAATATCATGTCACCTTCCTTGATGGTTCAAGATATCCTAGAACCAAGTGTCAAAGCCACAACCCAGGGGTCTCCAACCTTGTCCACTTTAAGACTTGTGGACCTCAACAAAATTCTGGGAGTTGAGGTCCACAAGTCTTAAAGTGGACAAGGTTGGAGACCCCTGAGCTAGGCTATATAAGAAATGTTTGTGGTCAGTCTGTGGAGACCCAGGTTGGAGACCCTTGAGCTAGGCTATATAAGAAATGTTTGTGGTCAGTCTGTGCAGTGTTTGTAGTCAACCATTCTAGCTTCTCCCCCCCCCCTCAGTGTCATTTCTATCAGGTAAAGGCACAACTTATAACTTTGGCTAACGTTAATTCATAGATTACAAAAACCTAATTATTTAATAAGCTAATAAGCCACCAGACCCTCAAACTGAAGGGTTGTCATAGGTATAAGTTAAGGCTATTTAACTTCCACTCATCTGACTCTATCATGATACTATATCTATGGAAGCGAGCATTGTCCTCCTGTCCACGAATCTAACTGGCCACTAAGAGCCCTAGAACAGGGCTTTTAATCTTATTCAACAGAATGATTTAATTCTTATGTAAGAAAACGTGACACTATTAAACGTCTACAAAATAAATGAAAAAGTTTGGATCTTTGACTTTGCATTTTACACTGTCCTTACACAATGAGTCCGATAGAAGGAGCTCTAACTTCCTTCTCTCTCAAAACAGCTCTACTTGCAGGAGCTTGCAGGAGCCTAATTTCCGGTTCCCTTTAGAATGGGGAAACATCTTCCATTTGAGGGGCAAGAGAGGTAGAAATGCATAAAACTTGGTGAAAGAACACATAAAAGTTTGTTATTTATATCTTTTCTAACTATCATTTTCGAACTTATTAAAAAAAATCAGGTCTCCAACTCTTCTTTAGTACTTTGGCATTTATCCCCCCCCCAAAAAAGACGCTGCTGGAGAAATGTGCTTTTTCGTTTATTTCGGTTAGTGGAGTTAAGGATATTTGGGAACGTTTTGTCATCATCTGTTCGTGCGGAAAAGGAGAAGAAAATCACGAAGTTAAAAGCAAAGAAAGGCTTGTTTCTGTGTGCATTAATGAACATTTGTTTTGGAAACCCGGTTCTAGTTTTTCCTGACACAAATTTTCAAAGGAAGTAACTTTGCTAATCTGTTGCAGTAAAGAAAGAAAGAAAAAAACTAACGCATTTCTGTTTATACAGTACATAGGTTTTTGTAGACTACACTTCAGGGCATGTATTACGTTGTTCAAGCAATGCTAACTGAAGCATTTCCGCCACTCTTCAACCCTCGAAGGACTTGAACTGTAATCCGGGACCAGAAGTATATATTAAATCCATGAAGACGGTCGTAAAACATTACTCTTAGCGATACAGACAGAAAATGAGAGTTGCATCGGTGGAATGCTGCACTGTGTAGTTCTTTGGTTATTAAAATAACTCGGATATGGATATTTGGCCATCTCGGCCGTCTTTTTTTGTAGCTTTTAGTAACCGCTTGCTCACAACTCGTTTTTTCAGTGATAACACTCCTTGTCGTGGTACGAGCTAAACTCGCCCAATAAGATAATTCAGCACAACGAGAATAACAGACTACTTTATTGCAAAATATTCACACAATGACTTACGATCATGATGCAATACTTCTACAGCGTAATCTTCTCACTGTACAGATAAAAAGAGGTTAGTTGTTCCCGGCCACTAGACCACGCGGTTTCACATGTTGCCTTTTACATGCTGTCTTGCTTAATGAAGAACAAAGAACTAACTGGAATGCTTTCCAAATTGCCCCTTCTCCCATGTCAGAGCCAATAGGAATACACAGATGTGGTCACATGGCATGAAACTACATTACCCAGAGTGCAATTTAACTACAATTCCCCTAATGCAATGTCTTAAAAAGACATATCCTAAATTAAGCTAACTATCCTGTCAGCTGTGACAGCACACTCCCCGTCTGGGATTTGTAAAATTCCACTATTAACTAGCGAATAAATTGAAGTAAACAAAGGTATAGGCTAAATAATGCAACTTAATTATCTGACTAAGATAAACAAAGCACAGCTTAAGCAATATACTATAGCTATCTCATTAACTGAATAAACAAAATATAGTTTAAACAGAGTAGCTTAACTATCTAAGTAACTAAAGTAAGTAAATCATATCGTCAAACAATGCAAACATTGAGGTAGATACAAGGCATGCAAAGCTTGAGGTTCAAATTTTTTAAGCTCAATCTCTCTTCTTAGCAAGACTAGGTCGGTGACTGGTCTGGTGTAGAGCTTCTTGACGGAAGTCTTTGAGTTGGGCAGAGCTTGGAGCTCCAGTCCCATGTGCCCAGAGTTTCGAGATGCGTCCTTGTCCCGCAACAGGGCAAGGATCAGGTGCAACCGGAACAGGAACAGGCTCAGGTTCCACAGGAACAGAAGCAGGCTTAACATGAACAGGAACAGGTTCAACAGGAACAGAAACAAGGACGGGGTCAGGATCCACAGGAACGGGAACAGGCTCAACAGAAACCGGAACAGGTTCAACAGGAACATAAACTGGAGCAGGAGCTGGAAGATAAACAGGAACAGGCGCAGAAACTGGAACAGGAGCTGGAGCAGAAACTGGAACAGAAGCTGGAGCAGAAACTGAAACAGGCGCTGGAACAGAAACTGGAACATGCGCAGAAACTGGAACAGGAGCTGGAGCAGAAACTGGAACAGGAGGTGGAACCGGAGCGGGTACCACAGGAACAAGAACAGGAGCAGGAGTTGTAACTGGAACTGGATCGGCAGGAACCGGAACAGGAGCAGGAGTTGTAACCGGAACTGGATCGGCAGGAACCGGAACAGGAGCAGGAGTTGAAACCGGAACTGGATCGACAGGAACCAGAACAGGAGCAGGAGTTGTAACCGGAACTGGATCAACAGGAACAAGAGCAGGAACAGAAACTGGAACAGGAGTTGGAGCCGAGGCTGGAACCAGAATTGGGACAGGCACTGGAACCGGAGCTGGAACCGGAGCGGGTATCACAGGAACAGGGACTGGAGTGGAAGTTGAAACCGGAACTGGATTGGCAGGAAATGTGGGAGGCGGGGCTTGGAAGTCACCCTCCCCGCCGTAGACTCTGGCGTGTGCCACGGCTGCTGCTAGTATCTTGTGTGTTCTTTTTGGCAAGTCTAACTGGATGTTAGCAAGGTCGGGTTCTATAAGAAGGACTTTGTTCGAAGAAAGGCTTTGGGGCTGAGCATTTGTGTCGAAGACTACTCTTGTCTAGCATTTGTTCTCTATTGACATGGCTAAGTCATTGTCTTCTTTGCTGGACTTGAACACCGTCGCTCCTAGGACAGTCTTGTCTTTCAGAGTCGTGAAGTGTTCTTGGCATGGCTTCAAGTGGGATGCTCTGCCGTTGCTGAGACTGGTGGTCGCAGAGACATTCATTTCCGCTTCAGGGTCTAGTAACTTGACGCTTTCTAACAATGGCGGCAGCGCGAATTTTGCACTCTCATCTAACGATTCTATGCGGACTCCCGTGGCTTTCCTCCCCACCGTGCACTGGTACCCAGTGCACGTCGATATCTCAAGGTGCTTGTCCTCAGTGTAGACGTCAAAGAAGTCAAAGGCTGCTGACTTAGCTAACAATAGATTGCTTTGCGTGTTTGCGTGATTGCTCGGGTCTTTCTCTCCCTCTATAGGGTTGAATTTGAGGTTGGCGCCTTGGAGCAGTGCTTGTAAAGCTGAGGCCCTTGCCATCTTTAGCGTGGCCTCCTTTTTGCTCTGCAAATAGTCAAGTTTGGCTTGTAATTTAGCCACTTCCTTTCCTAGTCTGGCTTGAATTTCGGCTATTTCCTCCTTTTGTAACTGCTCTTGCTTCGCCAGCTGTAGAGCTACCTTGGCTACTCTGGCCTCAATTTGTGCCCTTTTAGCTTCGTCGGCTAAACGTTCTGCTCTGGAGGCCTTGGATCTACAGCTGTGGCGGGATGACTGTCGTGAGATGCTGCTGCGCTCGTGAGACTGGGCTGACTTGGAGTAGCAGGAGGCGGCTTTCTTTGATTGATGCGACGCCTCTGATCTGGGCTTCTCGTTCGGTGCGTCCTTAAGACATTATCAGAAGCACGTGGAGGAGCTTTAGATGGTTGTGGTGATGGCATACGCGAGGGGGTAGACAGCTCGTGTGCATCCCTCACGCTTGTCGTGGTCTCCACCTGAATCTCAGTTTGAGGCAGAAAATCGGCTTTGAGAAAGTCAAATTTGCTTAGAAGCCTTTCTCATTCTTTGTTTTTCAGCTGAAGAGCTTGTACGTCCTTCAGGAGCACCTCATTTTGTAACTTCTTCTGGATGTGGATAAGTTTAGGTACACAATCTTTCCATCGTAGGAACTTATCCATGCAGTCTTCTTCCATCGTGAGGATGCGACCTGGGGAAAGCATGTCTTTCTCGGTGTAGTAATATAACAATCCATTCCAGAGTGTAATACTATCGCGGTAGCACTTATCCCATTCCCCATATAGAATCCGCCGATGTCTTTCTAGCGGATCAAATATTTCTTCCCCAATTGGGAAAGTATCTTCGTTTGTGTCAGGATTAATTAAGAGGACTATGTCTGCAGGCGCTGTGGCAGCTTTTGCCATACTTACGAAGATTCAAGAGAATTTTCAAAAAGATTAAAAATTATTTAGCAATGCAATTCACTTTTGGACACTAGGAGGCACTGTTGGCATTTGAGAACAAAGCTGTAGTTCTCTTGCTGAACAATAAAGGGTTCTGTAGGCCTTTGCTAGTAGGGCTGTGGTTCACTTTGAACACAATGGCGTAGGAGGAGGCTAAAGGCTTTTCCTTGGCTTTAGCGTATTTAAGGAGATTCAGCTGGTGGCCAGTAGAGGACGGCAGCGAGCGTATCTTGAGCTTTGGCTTATGTTAACTGAGCTTCAGAATTTGGCCACCAGATGGTGCTGTTTGCTAGCTAAGGTGTGGTTCACTTTGAACACAATGGCATAGGGCCAGGCTATAGGCCAGTGATGGCGAACCTATGGCACGGGTGCCACAGGTGGCACGCGGAGCCATATCTGCTGGCATGCGAGCCGTTGCCCTAGCTCAGCTCCAGTGCGCATGTATGTGCCCGCCAGCTGATTTTTGGCTTGCGCAGAGGCTCTGGGAGGGCGATTTCAGCCTCCGGAGGGTCTCCGGGGTGGCGGGGGGGAGCGTTTTTGCACTCCCCAAGCTCAAGAAAGCCTCTGGAGCCTGGGGAGGGCGAAAAATGAGCCTACCGGGCCCACTGGAAGTCGGGAAACGGAGGAGTTGGGGGGGTCATGCACGCATGCGCAGGGGTTGGGGCAAGTGGGGGGCTTTGAATTATGGGTGTTGGCACACACGTGCGTACGATAGCGCGCGCGCACTATTTTGGCACCCGAGGAAAAAAAGGTTCACCATCACTGCTATAGGCTTTTCCTTGGCTTTAGCGTATTTAAGGAAGTTCAGCTGGTGGCCAGTAGAGGGAGGCAGCGAGCGTATCTTGAGCGTTGGCTTATGTTAACTGAGCTTCAGAATCTGGCCACCAGATGGCGCTGTTTGCTAGCTAAGGTGTGGGTTGCATTGGCTCTTCAATCTCTTTGTTTAAATGATGCCATGTGCTATTTGCATCTCCTTTCAATTAATCATGCAGTCAGAGTTATAAAAGGCAAACATTTTCTCAGGTATAGGAGAGCAGGCTTTAAAATACAGTATTAATTTTAGGCTTGGCTTGCCCTTAGTGAAGGGCTAAAACAAATCCTTAATCAAGGGCCTCTTGCTTTTATTCAGAAAAGAAACTGGCTTTTAAATTCAACTTGCATTGGCTGGTTGCTGCAGAATCTGGCTTTTAGCGTTTCAAGGGGTAGCAAGAATGATTTTTATCCTTCTAAAAGCAGAGCATCTATGCGTAGCATTGTTAAGCAGAAGCCCTTTGTTTTGTGAGGAGCGGTTTGGCTTTTAAAATGCAGACTACATTGGGGGGGTTAACTTCAGCTGGCATTTCACAAATTCCTTTCTGCTGGAGCTTAGCTTTATTACTCAAACCTTTGGGCCCCGCCTCTCCCTTGGTAGCCAGGGCAACGGCAATTATCTCTTCTGCTAGGAGTAGGGGGGGGGGGAAGCTTCACTCTTGATTTATACAAAGTCTTTGTGAGGAGAGACAAAATCTTTGAGTAGATTCTTTTCCACCGAAAAGCTTGAGGCTTGTAAACAAAACAGTAAATCGCTTTGTAGAGAGCAGAAACAGATCTCTCAACAGGTCCTGGGAGAGGGAGTTAGCTTTTCAGTTATGGACAGAGTTGAAACATGCAGGAAGAAATAACTTTTAAAACGCAGAAGCAGAGCTTAAGGCTTGCAGGAGAGCAACTATGCCGTCAGGCAGAGGAAGGAAAGCTATTTTCAAAGCAACAGCTGAGAAAGAGGTTGCTCTTAAACTTCTGGAAGGCAGTAGCATATATCAGCGTGCAGCAAGCCAGGATTTGAGGATTTCTCTTTTTTCAGGTTTGAAGGCTTGAGGGGAGCCAGAGAAACATTTAGCCTCTTTTTACTGTCGTGGTACGAGCTAAACTCACCCAATAAGATAACTCAGCACAACGAGAATAACAGACTACTTTATTGCAAAATATTCACACAATGACTTACGATCATGATGCAATACTTCTACAGCGTAGAAGTACAGGTAAAAAGAGGTTAGTTGTTCCCGGCCACTAGATCACGCGGTTTCACATGTTGCCTTTTACATGCTGTCTTGCTTAATGAAGAACAGAGAACTAACTGGAATGCTTTCCAAATTGCCCCTTCTCCCATGTCAGAGCCAATAGGAATACACAGATGTGGTCACATGGCATGAAACTACATTACCCAGAGTGCAATTTAACTACAATTCCCCTAATGCAATGTCTTAAAGAGACATATCCTAAATTAAGCTAACTATCCTGTCAGCTGTGACAGCACAGGCCACCTCGGCCGTCTTTTTTTGCAGCTTTTAGTAACCGCTTGCTCACAACTCGTTTTTTCAGTGATGACACCCCTATAATAGCTATTTCTGACTTGCTAATGAATAATCCAAAGCAATAATGAATACTCATCAAAATCCCTGGATGGGGTGGGGCTAGAATCGAAGCCTTGAAGGGACGGAAGATTTACATGTTTTCCTCTAGCGCGATTCGGAGTGGACTCTGGGAAGCTTTTTTTTTTTTTTTTTTTGCAAGGAAAGGCAGTTCGTTCATGGCTCCAGGGAAAACAGCTAGGAAAACTATCCGGTAAGTGCTTTAAATAGTCCACAATCGAGTACGGAAAATGGGAGTCACTGTGTTGGAGCTCCTTATGAACGGAGACGGCTATTGTCAGGGTTCCGGGGCCGAGCAGGGTGGGGTGGGGTCAGAAGCAATACTAGGCACTACAGTTCAGAAAAAGCAAAAAAAAAAAGGAGGTTTAAGGTTAGCCTTAAGAAACACTGTACTCTTTTTCTGAGTTTCATGTAACGCTGCATACTTCAAAAGGGGATGTCGTGATAGGTGTGTATAACTTTTTACATGCTGCCTATTCATATCATTCAGTGTTTTTCAAACTTGGCAACTTTACATTGCCTTCTTTGATAAAGGGAGTGGATGAGGGAAATGCTGTTGATATAGTTTACCTGGACTAAACCAAGGCATTTGAAAAAGTAGATCACAGCCTCCTTCTAGGTAAGGTAGAACAATGTGGGACAGACAGCATTGCCACCAGATTTAATTTAATAATTAAATAATTATTAATTAATTATTAATTAATTTAATTTAATATTAATTTAAATAATTTAATTTAAATAATTAAATTATTTAATAAAATTAAATAAAGATGAATTATTTAAATAAATGAATTAATTAAATAAAGATGAATTCGCAGTTGGTTGACCGACCCGTACTCAGCATGCAATTCTCAATGGAACTACATCTACCTGGAGGGAAGCATGCAGTGGGGTACCTCAAGGTTCTGTCTTGGGCCAGTGCTCTTCTACATCTTCATAAATGATCTAGATGAGGGGATAGAAGGGAAACTCAACAAATTGGCAGACAACACCGAATCAGGACTTTGGAAGACAGATTCGAGATTCAGAAGGATCTTGAAAGACTCGAGCATTGCGCCCTATCCAACAAGATGCAGTTCCGTTGTGAGAAAAAGCAACGCCCTGCACCTAGGCAGGAAAAACCACACGTGCAGACGTAGAATAGGCAGTGTATGGCTCAACTGTAGGAACTGTGGGAGGGATCTTAGTGTCCTGGTGGACCATCACTTAAGTATGAGCCAACAGTGTGCTGCAGCTGTCAAAAGAGCCAGTGCAGTCCTAGGCTGCATCAACAGAAGGATAGCATCAAGATCATGAGAAGTGATAATACAGCTCTATACTTCATAGTGAGGCTACACTTGGAATACAGGTAGTCCTCGACTTACAACAGTTCATTTAGTGACCGTTCAAAGTTACAACAGCAATGAAAAAGTGACTTATGACCACTTTTCACACTTATGACCATTGCAGCATCCCCATGGTCATGTGATTTACATTCAACTGTTTGATAGCTGGTTCATACATATGACAGTCGCAGTGTCCTGGGGTCACGTGATCATATTTTGCAACCTTCTGTCAAGCAAAGCCAATGGAGCCGAGGTGGCGCAGTGGTTAAAAGCAGCATTGCAATCTACTTCAGCTGACTGCTAGTTCAGCAGTTCAGCTGTTCAAATCTCACCGGCTCAAGGTTGACTCAGCCTTCCATCCTTCTGAGGTCGGTAAAATGAGGACCCAGATTGTTGAGGGCAATATGCTGAACTCTGTAAACCACTTAGAGAGGGCTGTAAAGCACTATGAAGCGGTATATGTCTAAGTGCTATTGCTATTGCTATTGCTATTCACTTAACAACCATGTTACTTCTTTAACAACTGAAGTGATTCACTTAACAAATGTTGTAAGAAAAGTAGTAAAATGGGGCAAAATTCACTTAACACATTTCTCACTTAGCAACTTAAAGTCTGGACTCAGTTGTGGTTGTAAGTCAAGGACTACCTGTACTGTATCAAGTTCTGGTTGCCATGGTACAAAAAAGATGTTGAGACACTCGAAAGAGTGCAAGGAAGAGCAACAAAGATGATGAGTCTAGAGCAGGGGTGTCAAACTCAAGGCCCGGGGGCCAGATCCGGCCCATGGGATGCTTAGATCCAGCCCGCAGGGCTGTCCTGGAAACAGCAAAGGACCGGACTGCGATGCCTCTGCCAGTGAAAACACGGCCCTCCAGAGCTCCATTTTCTCTGGCAGAGCACTTGGGCCGCCTCAGGCGCCCCCGACATGAGTGATGTCAAGCTGGCCACACCCACCCTGGCCCCTCGAGGTCAAACACAACCCTGATGCGGCCCTCAAATGAAATCGAGTTTGACACCCCTGGTCTAGAGGCTAAACCATATGATGAATGGTTAAGGGGAGTAGGTATGTCTAGCCTAACAAAGAGAAGAATTGGGGATGACATGATAGCTGTCTTCTAAAACTTGAGGGGCTGTCACAGGAGGTAGTCAACTTATTCTCCAAAGCATCTGAGGGCAGGATAAGAAGCAATGGGTGGAAGCTCATTAAAGAGAGATCCATTTGGGAACTAAGTAGAAACTTCCTGACATTGTGGGTGCTGGAGGTTTTCAAGAAAAGATTGGACAACTATTTGTCTGGGATGCAATAAGGTCTCCTGCCTTGGGCAGGGGGTTGGACTAGAAGACCTCCAAGGTCCCTTCCAGACCTATGACTCTAAGATGTGCAGACTTCAACTCCCAGAATTCCCCAGCCAGCATGCTGGTTGCGGAATTCTGAAAATTGAATCTTAGTTTGAAAATTATTGATATAGATGATTTGCAATCAATAGAATATAATACAGATTAGAAACATCATCTCAGGCCTGGATAATTTCATTCATGAGTTGTTGTTCCAGAGTGATTACCGGAAAGGGTCAATCTGATCTGCAGAGAGGCAAGCTATTCCAGAAGCCAAGAGCTATGACTGAGAATGCCTGTTTGCAGTTTCCACTTTCATCATATTCCAAAATTGAGTGGGGGAGGGAGGGAGATCCACAGGGTACCCTTCTGTCCAGAATGAATTGCAAGAGGAGATTCTGCCTGGAGCACAACAAGGACCCAAGCCATTAAGACCTTAACCAACACCATGAAATGGATTTGGAAGTCCACTGGCAGGCAGTACAGTAACACCAGAAAATTGGTGTTATTCTACTGCAAGCGGTTGTTTTTACAGTATTTTATTTTTTTCAGGCTGCAGAAAAAAATCACTAAACAGGCAAAACTCTAGTGATAGAAAATTGTGTTTGAGTGGACTTTTCCCACCTTTGTTTTCCACTCATCAAATTCTCATTTCAAAACTTCTACTCAAAACTGTGCATTCTGGGTCAACACGGAGGCTGCTGCGTTTTGCACCAGGCGCACCTTCCAAATCAACTTCAAGGTCAGCCCCATGTAAAGCAAATTGCAGCAAGCTAAACAGCAAATAAGGAAGGCATGAGTGCTCATGGCCAATACGCATAGCCCTCGACTTACAGCCACAATTGAGCACAAAATTTCCATTGCTAAGCAAGACAGTTAAGTGAGTTTTGTCCCATTTTAGAACCATATTGGCCACAGTTGTTAAGTGAATCACTGTGGTTGTTAAGTGAATCGTGTGGACATTAAGCAAATCTGACTCCCCCCCCCCCCCATTGACTTTGCTTGTCAGAAGCTAGTTGGGAAGGTTACAAATGGTGATCGATCACATGACCCTGAGACATGACAATTGTCATAAATACATGCCAGTTGCCAAGCGCACAAACTTTGATCACGTAAGCATGGTGATGCTGCAATGGTAGTAAATGTGAAAACCAATCACAGGTCACTTTTTTCCAATGTTGTTGTAACTTCAAACAGTCACTAAACAAATGGTGGTAAGTCAAGGACTACCTATAGGCATCACTGCTGTGATTCTTCCCAGCCTATTGTTCTCCACCTGTGTTTGATTAAAGTATAGCACAGTGATGGCGAACCTTTTTTTGCTTGGGTGCCAAAAGGGTGCATGTGCGCCCAATAGCGCGTGTGCGCATGCCCCCACCCATAATGCAATGCCCTTCCTCCGCTTCTGGTAGGCCTGTTGAGTCCATTTTTCGCCATCCACAGGCTCCGGAGGCTTTCCTGAAGCCTGGGGAGGGTGAAAAACGGCCCAACCGGAAGTTCATTTCTGAACTTCCGGTTGGGCCTGTTGAGTCCATTTTTTGCCATCGACAGGCTCCGGAGGCTTTCCTGAAGCCTGGGGAAGGTGAAAACGACCTCCCCCCGCCCTCCAGGCCGAAAATCAGCTGGCCAGCACACACATGCGTGCTGGAGCTGACATAGGGCAACGCCTTGCATGCCCTCAGATATGGCTCCACGTGCCACCTATGGGTATAGGGTATAGCAGAAGGAGTGCCTTTCTGGGCCTAGGTTTGGCTGATGTAGGATGGAGGGCTCCATGCATGCATCAGTGTACATATGGGAGAGCTCCTCTTCCATATTAAGTGTTGGGGGGGAGTGAATCAATTGCTGACAGTCCACCCTCTATGATACAGTTCTGCATTTATTTATGATTTATACATTTGGAGCCCTGCTCCAGACTGGCCAAATATTTGGTCTTTGTGGAAGCTGTTTGGTTTGCAGACAGTGTTCTATCTCAGGGGTCTCCAATCCTCAGTCCATGGACCGGCACTGGGCCGCAGCAAGCCAGAAACCAGGCCGTGCAAACAAGCGAAGCCCCATCTGCGGGATGCAGGCAGCATGTGAAACCATGCCCCTTCTGGTCCACAGAAAAACCTCTCTCCACGGAACCGGTCCCTGGTGCCCGCAGTCTTACATGATGTACATCTGAAACAAAAGTGCAGCTATTCTACATATTCTGTGTCCAGTGTTGAAGTAAAATGTAGACAGTCCCATTGCCCTCACATGGGACTAATGTCTAAATTTGCCAAGATATCTGGGACCCTTCTATAGTTGTTCTAGTGAGACTTTTTTTCCCCAAACTTCAGTCAGCTTGAACATGGGATGCATGGAATGGAGGGTTTAGCAGTGTGGCAAGTGACATTTCCATACTAGCAGTTCAGCTTTATAACTTTTCTTGTCTTTTTATCTTTCTTCTAGGCCCCAGCTGGATCGTCAGTTCCTCCACAGATTCCTAAAGATCCAAACAATTTTATTTCCTACCTTCACCTCTAAGAATGTGCTGATGTTTCTAACCTTGCTTGTAGTTGCTTTGTTGAGTAAGCAAACAATTTTCTAAAACAAATCATTTTATATGTTTCTTTTTGCCATAATGCAGGGTCATTGTCTCTTTTTACTGATATACCATTACAGCTTATGCTTTTAAAAATGTTTCTCTTATCTCTTTTAGCTCAACTGATCATTTACCAGGTGGGACTGATTCCCAGTCAATATTTCTCAGTTCTGGGGAAAAAAGATCTTTATGAGTTCAATAAGATGACAGCAGTTGCTCTGATTCTCATTGTACTCAACTCCTTGGTAAGTGAATTTTTTTTCCTTATGAGGGGAGGGAAAGGTTGGGAAGACAACTGGAATACACATATAAAGTCTTATTTTAGATGTTAAAGAATGGTTTCAAGAGATGGGCATTCTGTCAGTCTTTGAAATGTCTGTATATTGCAGGAATGAGAAAATGGAGCATTACGTTTTTATATAATCTAAATTCAGTGACATGATAAAAATTCAGCTTGGTATATATTAATATTCTTCATTGGGATATTACCTGGGTTTGCTTTTGTTTCTTTGACAGTTTACTATTTTTTATTATTGTTGATATTGAGGTGGAAAGTCTGTTAATTTCATTTATAAAATAATAAAATTTAGTAAAAAACAAAACCAAACCCCGAACTAGAACACACATGAGGCTTAACATACATACATAGGCTACAGAAAGCCAGATGACCACCAGAGAGCAGCAGAGAAATATAAGCTTTCTGTATCCTTACTGTCCAGTTTTTTTGCAGCTCAGGTAGGGTGGTCTTTTGCATCGTCCCTGTCATATAGGCTTACTCTCCAAACTCTACAAGTGTTCATCCTAAATCTCAAAAATGCAGTTGATTATTTCAATATGTTGATAGATGAAAGTTCACTACAAAACAAATCATTTCTCCATATTAATATCTACTTAATCTGGACCACTAACTATAATGTGCCGAGGTGGCGCAGCGGTTAGAGAGCAGTACTGCAGGCTACTTTAGCTGACTGTGATCATTTGAGTTCAGCTGTTCAAATCTCACCGGCTCAGGGTTGACTCAGCCTTCCATCCTTCCGAGGTAGGTAAAATGAGGACCCAGATTGTTGGGGGCAATGTAAATATATATACATTGCTTAATGGTGTAAACCGCTTAGAGAGTGCTTGCACTATGAGGCGGTATATAAATCTCACTAAATAAATAAATAAATAAATAAATAAATAAATAAATAAATAAATAAATAAATAAATAAATAAATAAATAAATAAATAATATTGATTTGCTGTATAAGCAACATACATATTGCAAATCAGTTGCCATGAGCATAAGAGGAGCACCATAGGAGCTGAGATGGTGCAGTGGTTAAATGCAGCACTGCAGGCTACTGCTAGTTCAGCAGTTCAGCTGTTCAAATCCCACCGGCTCAAGGTTGACTCAGCCTTCCATCCTTCTGAGGTAGGTAAAATGAGGACCCAGATTGTTGGGGGCAATATGCTGAACGCTGTAAACTGCTTAGAGAGGGCTGTAAAGCACTATGAAGCGGTATATAAGTCTAAGTGCTATTGCTATTGCTATAACTCAGAAGTCAGTCTCTGATGTTGTGATCTGCCATATGTTGCACATACAGTTTATACTGTTGGATAACGTTTGAATGATGTGTTAAAGGTACTTATCTATGACCAAAGGTAACCTGAATTGTTAGTATAGAGTCTAGTGAGTAGGTGGCATGCAAACTGGTATAATTTAAAAAAAAACAACCACAGCCTTGCACTCTAATATGTTATACTGCAGTGGCCAATCTACCAAAAAGGGGAGAGAATGAGAGTAGTGTGCCTGAACAGGAGCACACATAGATATGTATAGATCCAAATTGGGTTGTGTTGCTTTCAGTTTTATATGACTCCTTATATAAATTAGACAGAAATATACAAAAAAGTTCCTTGGCTGCATTTGTTCCGTAATATGCATCAGATTGAATCTGACATGTTGTGAGTTGACCAAAAGAACCAGTTGCCTGTGCATTAAGGAATGAAAGAATATTCCCAGAGGTGGGCTGCTGCCGGTTGTTTCGATTCTGCGCGGTTTGGAGAACCAGCAAATCGGACCACCAGCTGGCCCGGCCCCCGCCTGTTTTTTGGGCCGTTTTCAGGCCGTTTTTCGGGCCATTTTTGGGCCAATTTTGGCCCGAATAACAAACTAAAAATGGCCTGAAAAACACCCCCAAAACAGGCCGTGTTTCGGGCCATTTTCAGTCCGTATTTCTGGTCAAAAATCGGCCTGAAAACGGCCCGAAAAGCGGCCTGAAAACGGCCCAAAAATGCTGGCTGCAAGGGGAAGAGAAGCCGGACCCAGACATGTCCCGGGTCCCCTCGTCCCAGAAGCAGCAACCTCGCACTCTTCCCCTCTCTGCTACTAGCCCCCTTCTTCGCACGGGATCGCCCAGCAACGGAGACGGAGAGGGAGGAGGGGGCGACGTTTCTTTGTGTTCCCATTTCTGTGTGGCATTCTCCCCTCAATGCTAGCGGCCACTGCTGCCCCCTTCTCCCTCTCCGTCTCCGCTGCTGGGCGATCCCGTGCAAAGATGGGGGCTAGCAGAGAGGGGAGAGTGCGAGGTTGCTACTTCTGGGATGAGGGGACCCGGGAAGCGTCTGAGTCCAGCTCACCCAGTTTCTCTTCCTGTCGCAGCCAGCTTTCCCAGTCTAGTTTGACACAGTTTCTCTCCCTCTCTCTCTCTCTCTCTCTCTCTCTCTCTCTCTCTCTCTCTCTCTCTCTCTCTCTCTCTCTCTCTCTCTCTCTCTCTCTCTCTCTCTCTCTCTCTCTCTCTCTCTCTCTCTCTCACACACACACACACACACACACACACACACACACACACACACACACACACACACAGAGGTTGGATCTTTCTTTCCTCCCGCCCCCTCCCACCGGAGACCCCTGGATTCCCTCCCCAACCCTGCCTGACCCATACAGATACCACCCACACAAGTGACGTAGAGTTAGCCATGCCCACTCAGTCACATGAACCCCACAAGCCACACCCAGCCAGCCAGTCATTAGGGCAGAGAACCGGTTCTTTAAAAATGTGGAGCCCACCACTGAATATTCCCTATGCTGTTAGTCCTTTATCCAAGTAAAAAAAGATGTATAAACAACAATGTTCAAATCCATTTTAGCATGACTCAAGGTTCGAAGACTTCTCCCACAACTTTTGGAAAGAATTGTAGGGTCCCAAAGTGTACATTTGTATTTTGTTTTTAAATTGCTCAGAAAAGTTACTAAGGCTGGAGTTGCTTAAAACTGTAACTGGCTTCTAAAACAAGGGAAGTAAAATATACATCGCATGACTTCTAATATGTTTCCTACACTTTTACTAGCCAGGGCCTTACATATGTGTCTATGCATGCAACAGAAACCATGAGATGGTCTTTATATGCTCTGCTGTCTGTTATATGATTTCTGGGGCTTAGGAGGAGCTGTGTCCACCTGCTTCTCTACACAGATATCCAGTGGGAGATTTTTTAGATAGTTTTTCTCCACAACCCTGGCTTTATACGTCCACTTTTTAAAACTTGATTTTTCTTTTACCGGTTTCACTCTATCCCAGATTTGGTCCTGTCTGTTCAGTTTTTAAAGTATGCTAATGAACAGACAGATCGGGTCCATTTACATAATTTCTTTCCAACAGTCCATTGGATCAGAAATAATAAAAATAATCTTTACAGTCTGCTTTAGAAAATGTAGCTATTTGCTCACCAAACATCCAAAATGTTCCTTTTAAATGTTGTCTCTCTCCATGTTTGATCTTCAGTGCCCCCCCTCTCTCTCTCTGTCAGCTGAAGAGTTTAGACCAGTTTATCTGCAATCTGATGTATGTCAGCTGGAGAAAGACTCTCACTGAATACCTCCATGGCTACTACTTTCAGGGCCAGGAATATTATACTCTGAATGTTCTACATGAGGAAATTGATAATCCGTAAGTGGCTAATCATTTTCAGTGCCGTTCTAGCTATTGTTGTAGATGTTTGTGCATCTAGACTTTATTCTAGGTCTGGCTTATATATGCATTTTTTTTCTCATCTCAGTGTCCATAGACATTTATTCATAGTCACAGGGAGTTCATTTAATTTTTATTCTATCACCCACTAGGGGTTACTGTACTAGTATTACAGTATATTTCAATCTAAAATGCACCAAATTGATGTTTTCCTTAAATGGACATTTTTATTAATGGGAGACATATTTTGGGATTGCACATTTTAGAAGTTGGGCTTCAGACAGTCATTTCTACATACTTCCTTGATAAAATGTTTGAGCTGCTATATAATAAGTATAATAACACTGAGGTAGTTGCATTCAGAATTAAAACATTCGATGTCAAACTAGGTTTCTGATTTTAAAAATATATGACATTAAATAAAATAAAAAGTCTTATGCATCTTAAATATTAACACAGATTAGCCTATGTATTACGATTTTGTGGAGTATATCCAGTTTACCAGCTAAAGAGAATATACCCTTGGAGAGGAATTGTGTGGGTATAGTCTTCAACCTGATGCCCAGAAGTACCAGTACCAGCACCAGCACACCCATTATCAGCAGGGTCTCTGCAAATCTCCCTTTTTCATTTTAAAATTTTCTTTTAATTTAGAAAAATGGGAAGCTGGAACATTGTATATTTTTTATATTCTATGTAACACTTACCAGCATAATCTTTTATTTCCAAGTCTGCCTCTCCAAGTAGACCTCCTCACACTCCTTGATAAATACAGGTATTTCTCAACTTATGGCCAAAATTCCAATTAACTGTAGTTGTTAGTTGTTGTGGTCATTAAGTGAGATGACAGAATGGGTTTGGTCTCTGGCATTTATTTATTTACGCTATTTATTAATGTTCCCTCACTTTGTTCTGTGTAGTGTACAACAAAGAAAAACCTGAGGAAAAAAATTATATAACAAAAACATTTTACAGTCTTGCAGGTCACAAAATATAAAAACATATATACAGATAAACACCCATAACCAAGCAATTAAAAACCTGCTGGGATAGGAAGTTCTTAATGATCTCCTAGAATAGAAGAAGGGAAGGAACTGCCTGAACCTGGAAGGAAGCCATAGTACATCCAGTCCCATGAGCCCTACCAGGGAAAGTGATTTTTAGCAGGCCGCCTCAGGATGAAAAGACCAACCAAGTGGAATCAGTTTGAAAAGCAGGACCACAGGGAATGGTGTGGGAACATAAGTGATCATTACCACTTTGAATTGGACTCAGAAATTAAGAGAATTAATAATTAACATTGATATATAACTTAAAAGACAAACTTTTGATATACGTTACTATTCTAATCTAAGGCATGTCTACTCAGAAGTATGTTTCATCATAGATAAATGTGCATAAATCTAGCTGAACGCATACTTTGTGAACAAGACTTTGTCCATAATGTTGGAATTGGCTAGCAAAGAACAACTAACCATGTAGTGAGGTAATTTTGTGAATGACATCTAAAATATCATTAATGGTAGGGTCGCAGAGGGGATACTGCAACTATACTAGGGCTTTATTTGAGATAACTAAACCAGTTTTATCAAATCAATTAAATTTCTCTTAATTAAGGGAATATTACTTTTTCAATAGAAGAGAATATAGATCAGGACTCACAAAAAAAATAATTTCAAATATATCTTTTTTGTTATAAAATAAGAATAGAAAATATTTTATAATAGTAAAAAATGGGAGGCTGTTGAAAAATCTTAAGAGAATGACATAATATTTTAAATTATACTTGTGTACTATTCATATAAATATTCCTTTCGTTATTTTTTTTAATATGATATTTATAATTGCAACTATGGAAAAAGAGTTTGTTGTGAAAATCCATTACCAGTTTATCATTCCAAATCTAATATTGCTGTGGATGCATTTCTAAAACAGTACAAATGAAACTATGAAAACCCAGATCTTTGTTTCACTTCCTAAAAAGTAATGCTGACTGCAATAAACTGGTTAGATTTTAGAACATTCTATCTTCTTAAAAGTTTTTATCTATTTTGTGAATTCAAAACCTTTTCCATTACACATGAATTGGAGCTTCCTCAATTCATTTTTGATGTATGTTATCTGAGCAGCTGATTAGAAGTTAAAAGAATAAACACTAAAACAATAGAAACCAGGACAAAAATATATTTCCTTTATAACTGGCTTCTGCCTGGGAAGCTTGCTTCCTGCCCCAAATCCTGCTCGTGAAACTATGAAAATAATTTATTGAAAGACACTGCAATATCTGAGGAAAGAGAAAAGGGAATTTCCTAAAAGGTATCATTTGCTGAAGTGGTGCTCTTGCCATGGGATAATTATGACCCACCAAGTCACTGTTTCCAGCTATCCAAAGCCATAATTTGTAGAATAAGCTTTAGTGGCTGCGTTTTTGCAGCATAATAAGCCAAAAACCAAAGATTGCAAACTACGATGGCTGAATTCTTACAGAACAAATCAGAAAAAATCTGGGTTTTTTTGTAATATTTGATCCTACCACATCTATGACGGGGCAGTTGACGTTATTCCAGCTTTTAACAGACACTCAGTAAGATAGTCCTCGACTTAACGACCATAATTGAGCCCAAAATTTCCATTGCTAAATCAAGGTAGTTGTTAAGTGAATTTTGTCCCATTGTATGACCCTTTTTTGTTAAGCGAATCACTGCAGTTGTTAAATGAATCATGCGGGCGTTAAGAGAATCTGACTTCCCCCATTAACTTCACTTGTCAGAAGCTGGCTAGAAAGGTTACAAATGGTGATCACATGATCCCGGGACACTGCAGTTTTCATAAATACATGCCAGTCAGTAGTGGGTTCCTGCCGGTACGGTTAATAGCTGTTGTTCGGCGCAGAGCCGAAGACGCTGCTGCCGTTCGCGGCGCGGGGGCTTTCCCCGGATGCTGCCGCCACCCGCATGGACGCTGCCAATTGTGTTCTTTTGCCCTCTGCGCATGCGCAAAGCGTTCTGCATGCGCAGAGGGCAAAAGAACGCAATTGGCGGCGTCCATGCGGGCGGGGAAAGCGCCTGGGGAAAGCTCCCATGCTGCGAACAGCAGCAGCGTCTTCGGCTCTGCGCCGAACAACAGCTATTAACCGTACTGGCAGGAACAGGCAGGAACCCACCTCTGATGCCGGTTGCCAAGTGCCCCAATTTTGATCACCTTACCATGGGATGCTGCAGTGGTTATGTATGTGAAAACTGATCATAAGTCACTTTTTTTCAGTGCCAATTTAACTTTGAATGGTCACTAATCAAATTGCTGTAAATCGAGGACTACTTGTAGTGGTTTGCCTGGTGCAAATATTTATTTCACTATTCACTTGAAATAGCGAATGAATCATTTTGTTCATAACACATTAACTTTTCCCCTTTGCTGTTCTTGTCACAGTGGTATATGTCAAGGTAACATCTCTCTTTATTGCACAATTGTTTAGAGACCAGAGAATCAGTCAAGATGTGGAGAGGTTCTGCAAACAGCTGAGCTCCATGGCCAGTAAGCTGATCATCTCGCCTTTCACCCTTGCTTATTACACCTATCAATGTTTTTACAGGTAGGAAAGTGATTCCTATAATGAAGAGCCTGCTTGCAGTGAATCCTGTCACATAGGGATTTTCCCCTGCACTAGCTACTGGAACCCCCCCCCCCGCCACCTCCCCGATAGTTGTATGATACTGACGGCAGTCCAGGATTGGCTCATTGCAAGCAGCAAAGCAAACAAACAAGTTCACCCACAATCTTGTGGCTGTCCTGCAACCTCAAGAAACTACATTTTCTTCCCTTTTCCCTCCTTGATTGAAACATGCATTCCAGTGTGTTTCTCCTCTGGTTCATTGCAGATATATGGGCCCTGCGCACCAGCACACAGTTCGTAGTCATTCAACAGTGATAGATTGTACTTGAAAGCCATTGCAATCTTCATTTTCACTTGCAGAAAAAAGCAAGGCTAGGATTACAGTGTGTTGTGGAATGGCTTGTAAATCAAACTGGTCATGTTCAAATAGGCTATAATATTGTCCACTCACCTAGTGATAGTAGCATGGAAGGGATGAAAATGCTCTAAAACTAAATAATCCCTCCCAGCTTGCATGTCCTTGAAATGAGGGGATTTAAACTCTGATAAAGTGACTGTACTGATTGGACATTGTTAGTCACACATCTGGACAGTACCCAGTATGGGGAACACTGGGGAAAAAATAACAATAGTACTTAGACTTATATACTGCTTCATAGTGCTTTGCAGCCCTCTCTAAGGAGTTTACAGAGTCAGCATATTGCCCCCCAAAATCTGAGTTCTCATTTTACCTACCTCAGAAGGATGGAAGGCTGAGTCAACCTTGAGCCGGTCAGGATCAAACTCCTGGCAGTTGGCAGAATTAGCCTGCAATACTGCATTCTAATCACTGCACCACCATAGTTCTTACCGTTAACTCTTTATTTACCAGACCAACATTTTCCAGTAGAGTTTTGTAGCCTTGTAGCCATCAGGGTTACAAGGGAAGGGAAATCAGTGAAGATGGTTACAAGATACAGTTGGAGACTATCAAAACTCTACTGGAAGACTCTACTTGGTCTGATAGATAAGGAGTTTAAGGTAAAAGTACAAATTATGTGGGAAGGATAGATTTAAGAACAGCGTAGACAGTTTGGCTTTTATACATGGGAAACAAAGATTGTGTGGGAGGAAAGGGGAACGACATGTAAAGCGCAAATATGGTATGTTTCTTGTCAATTTAAAAGACTTACATGGTTTCCAAGACTGATGTGTTTATGATATTCTTCCTAGTTCTCTATGCTTATTTCCAACAATTTTTCAAAATGCTATTTTTGCCTACAGCATGTTTTCAGATCGGATATGTTTACAACTCAGTGAATAACAAATGTCAGGATTAGAAAAGAATGAGAAAGAGTGGAATGGAATGGAAGCTCTCACTTGGTGCTTCTAGTTTAGGGACAAAGTGAGCATCAAAAAATTATTTGGCAATTATACAAATGCCTTGCAAAGAGCATTTGTCAACATCCACTTATCCCAGATAGCCACCCATCTTGGATAGCTGAAACCACATTGCAATAGTGCTCAAGTGTTGCAGTGTTTCCGAATACAGTTGAAAGAGATGAATTTGGGTAGGCATCTCACAGGTTCAGGTGACATTAGAGTTCTTCACACAGTAGATTTATAGGATGCTATGAAAAGTCAATAAAATGCTATTTTATTTAATCTTATTGTATTTTTAATGCCATGGAGGGAAATTCATGAATTTTCAGCATCAAGTGCAAAAATATTCTGACCACCATTTGCTTCTTTTGAGCAAATGGGGTGAAAAAAGACTAGAAATTTTTCAAAATAATACAATTGTATATTTGGAGAGTCTCAGTTTGGTAGAACTCCATAGCGTAACGTTTCAACTTCACTTAGTGGCATTTAATCTATTTAATATTGCCAGCTCAGGATCCATCTACTACTACTGCTTTTGAAAGGAGAATTACCACTAGCAAACCTCAGTTAAGTCAAAAGGCAGTGAGTGTAGCAGGTAATTAATTATGCTTCAGATTGTCTGGCCAAGATTTCATGTCATAATATATTGAATTCATGAAGAATTCTCCTAGTTTAAAATGGGTGGCGGGGGGGGGGGCAGCATTTGCTATGCTATATATTGATGTTAGGGAGAATGTTGTTGCTGAACACCTAGTTTCTCTTCAATGACCATGGTAGCTGTTCAATTATTGTTCATTTGGACAGTCACTACCCTACCATACAGTATTTGTAATGCTCTTTGATTAAAGGTAATTCTAACTTAACAAGGATAATTGAGACCGGAATTTCCAATGCAGTCATAACTTTATTATGCAGTCATAAATTTTGATGTCACATGATTGCACTGTGTAGCAACAGCAATTCTGGTAGTCCCTGTTTATCATTAAGCAAATCACTAAAATCATTAAATGAGGACTTCATGTGATTGCAACTTCCAACTTCCTGCATTCTTTCCCATGGGCTTTCTTGAGGAAACAGGCAGGGAATGTTGCAAATTGCAATTACATGACCACAGGACACTTTGATGATTGAAAATCTAAACTGATTACCAAGCACTAGGATCATGATCATGAGATCACGGGATGCTGTGATGGCCAGATCTTTGAGGACCGGCTGTACCTACCACTTGTTCAGGACTCTTGCAAGTTTGAATAGTCATTGTACAAGTACGGTAATCATTAACTGAAGACCACTTGTATATGGTTAGTGTAACAACTGTGACACTAATAACTGCTGCCCATTTATAGTGTTATAAAAAATAAGCCTCCTACCGCTAGATTTGCTAACTTCTCTGCATTTCTCTCTTTTAGCACTGGTTGGCTGGGTCCTGTAAGCATCTTTGGCTATTTTATCATTGGGACAATTGTTAACAAATTCCTAATGAGTCCCATTATTTCAAAACTGGTGCACCAGGAAAAGCTTGAAGGTGATTTCAGGTGAATATATTGAGCAGATCTTATTACTTGGGTCACATCTAAAATGACTTGTGGTGTTATTTGCAAATATATTAATACATCAACTTAGTTGTGATATCAGTTCAAGGGGTTAAGATATAGAAGAGACAGGCCAGAGATGTTATTAATGTTTTCATGCCTCTTGCTAAGATGCTGCACAATCCTTGTACCTATTCCTGTCCTTCTGACAGGATCTGTAAAATTATGTTGTAGGATAATTATGAAAGGGGCTTTTCTGAAATTCTGATTGTTTCATCTAAGAAATTGTCACACGCAGAAGAAAATGTTTTCCTTTTTTCTAACAGGTTTAAGCATATGCAGCTGCGGGTGAATGCTGAATCTGTTGCTTTCTACAGGTAAAATATATTTCCCTTTTTTCAGTATCTCCTTTCAGTCTTCAAAAGCAAGAAAATTGTATATTCCATTTTTATGAATAATACATATTCCATATACAGTAAATGGAATTTTATGTAGTTGTCATTTTCCCCCAAATTATTTTCTTCATGCCTGTTCATGCTGTTGAATGATTTTCTCCCCTTTTTTTCAAATTTAAGCTCCCTTTTCTTAAGTTATACATGCATTCATAACCATCACTGTATTCTTTTTGGGGTGAACAGTATTGTACTAAATGCAGGAAGAGGATAAAAAATAGTAAACCAAGGTAATTAAAGCCACGTGATAAGGAAAGGAAAAATACACCTAAATTAGTTTATACCAACTACATATCTTTTTATATCTTTCTGTCCTTGCTTTTACTATATATGAATTCTATTTCTACTACTTAAATGTGTCATCTCTTTCTTTTTGAGGGTTAGATCAATTTCATCCAACCATGAATGACCAGGTTATATGTCAATCAATAACTTTCAAACAATTTTTAACAAAAAATATGGAACTTCCTTTTCATCCATTTGGTAGTCACCAGCTCTCTGTCTTGACTTATTAGGATTTCTAATTATGGGCAGTTTTGTAAATATATTCAGTCCAACTATTATCCTTTCAAAACTCAGGGACGAAAGATCTGCAGTGAGTTAATCATGTTGAGACTTTATGAATGAGGCTCGCTTATGTGCTTCTTGTAGCATGTGCATAGCATGTGGGGTGCTTTTGGTCATTTGTTTTGAATTTTTTCCTCAAAGCGCAGAAATAAATAATATATGTCTCCTCTTGCATCACAGGAAATTAATTCACAAGTAAGGGAGATCAGGACTCAATGGAGAATCAAGGTGTTTTTCCTGTCTGTATTCAATACTGTTATTTTCAGTTACTCATACGGCAGGTAGAAATTTTGAAAGCAAAAAGTGCTTCTGCATAAGTATATGTAAATTACACTAGAGCAGTGGTTCCCAACCTTTTTTTTTGCCATGCCCCACCTAAGCAGTTCTAAAATCCTGATGCCCCCCCGCCGGTGACATATAATTCTTATTATTCAAAAAGTGAACTCCTACTCACACGGAGGAGGCATAAAAGGCCATTAACTTGGTTTAAACAAGGTTCCAGTTTCCCCCATTAAAAATCAAATTGCCCCCCCCCTGTGGGGTGTGGGCCCCACATTGGGAACCACTGCACTAGAGGGACATTTTGGTAGAAGGACAAGGAAAAGGGCCACAGATCAAAATAGAAGGAACAGACATGGCCCATCTGGCTTTCTGCTTTTTGCCACATGAGGTCACTAGTGGCAGTGTTTCAATGTGGTTTGAGAATAAATGCTTCCTGGAGATGATGGAATCTGAAACTGAAGTACCGTAGTTTAGTGATACCTTGAATTACAGCAGCAAACAGGGCTCCTTTTTTCCATGTTTTAATTATGGCATTGCCTGAATGCTGGGGAATTCTAAGTCCACATATATTAAAATTGTTAAACCGCAGATTTAACAGGTTTTATGAACTCAGTTCATGAAAATAGGGAGAGTTTCCCTATGCTTTTTCTAATGCTACATTTGATTTCCTGGCCCACAAAACTGAGTTTTGCAGAAAGGACCACTATACCTGTCCGATCATGTCCTTTTTATTTTGTTGTTTTGCAGAGCTGGGGAAGTTGAACACATGCGAACCAACTACAAGCTTCAAAATCTTTTAAAGACGCAGAGGGAACTGATGGGAAAGGAACTATGGCTATACAGTAAGAAGAAGCTTTTTATCATCTTAACTTGTACATTGATTAAAGTAGCTTGACTAGGGAGAAACTTTAAATCTTGCATGTGGGAAATATTTTGAGGACAAAATATTTCAAACACTAAAGTAGTCAAGCATCAGCTAACTCTGAATTCCATGGCTGTCCAAATGCAAGTGGAAATATTTGATTTCTGTACTTGAAAGATAACAGTCTTTAGGGTGAGTGTTAAAGCAGGATAGAGCTTTAACATTTTTGAACAAAGTAATCAGCACTTGGATTTTATGGGATTTTCTGTCTCTATTCAAAGGACATTCCCAGTGTTTTGCTATTCAGAATAATGGACAGGTATATCTGTACTGTTGATATGTATGTCCCTAAATATCAGAATCTAGTATGGATCAGGGATATTTCTTCCAGGATAAAACAAGCACAATGTCAAACATATATATAATGATGTATGATCATGGCTATAAGTGGGTCAAACTGGTCTGTGTTCCTAGGCTGCCTTATCAAAGGCTAATTAGACTTTAATTATACATCCCCCTGAGTCATTTTGTGTCTTGAATAACTGCAAGATTTGTGCAACATATAACATGCTGTTTTAAAAAGCACGGTAAGGACTGGAGGCATACATTGTAAGAACGACATTGAACATATTTGCTTTGGCCCACACTGCTAAAGCAATCTTGTTGATATAGAAACATTCCCTACTTTGCAAATATAAAGATCATTTTCAATCTAATTTCAGCTAAAGTGCAAGTGATGAGTGTCTAAAGGTAGTGCTCTACAATAAACTTTGTGCCCATGTGAAAAAAAATTGTATTTTTCTGCACTTGAGCCCAGTACGGCAACACCTGGATCCTATTACCTGTTCAAAAGCTTCCTTCTACTGACTATATCATGCTGATATTTTTTTTTGTTGTTTAGTTGGGATCAACACCTTTGACTATTTGGGCAGCATCCTGAGCTACGTGATTATTGCCATTCCTATATTTAATGGAGTATATGATGATCTGAATCCCACAGAATTGAGCTCCTTAGTTAGCAAGGTGAGCTTTTGCAAATTTTCTGGGGTGAAAGATCCTGTTTTTATATTAATTAAAGGCTTGCTCACAGTTTATATTCTATGGCTTGTCCTGGAGTGGTCTTAGAAATTCTTTGGTTGGGCTGTTTATTGTTGGCTTGTTTGGCCCGTTTCTTGATTGGGGTACTGTTTACTTGATCGTTGATCTGATGTTAATCTTGGACTTAATCTCTGCTCATCTGGGTGCTGATTGCTGGTGGGGAGGTGTTCACCATAATAAAAAAGGTCCAATTAGAGAGCACTCACAGGACCATCAACAACATCTTCAAGAAATCCAATTTACCAGAGAAAAAGAAAACAACTCACTACCTTATTTTGGACCTAATGCAAAGACCCAACTTCTTTGAGAAGTTCATAATGTTAGGAAAGTGGAAGAAAGAAGAGGACAAGTGGCAGGTGGATGAAATTGATTGCAGCAGCAATGGGTGCATTGTTGGAAGACCTGAAGGACCTGGTAGGGGACAGATCATCCTGAAGAAAGTCTATGTGGTTGCTAAGAGTTGACATCAATTTGATGGCACATAAGCAGTATATATAAGTCCTACAATTGAAATTTCATATGCGTTGTCTCCGAAGTATCCTTGGCATCACCTGGCAGGACAAAGTTCCAAATAGCGCAGTCTTGGAACGTGCTGGAATTTCTAGCCTGTATACACTACTGAAACAGCGACGACTTCGCTGGCTCGGGCATGTTGTGAGAATGGATGATGGGCAGATTCCGAAAGATCTCCTGTATGGTGAACTAGTGCAGGGAAAGCGCCCTAGAGGGAGACCACAGCTGCGATATAAGGATATCTGTAAGAGGGATTTAAAGGCCTTGGGAATGGACATTAACAGCTGGGAAATCTTGACCTCTGATCGTTCCGCTTGGAGGCTAAAGACGCAGTATGGCCTTCTCCAGTTCGAGGAGACACTCGTTCGGCAGGCCGAGGCAGTGAGGCAGTCCCGGAACCAGAGAAATCTGGGGGCCAGGCAGGGGACGGAATGGATCTGCCCTCAGTGTGGAAGGGATTGCCACTCTCGGATTGGCCTTTTTAGCCATACTAGATGCTGTTCTAGGAACTCTTTCTAGAAACTCTTTCCAGAGCACGATACCATAGTCTCTCGAGACTGAAGGTTGCCAAAGAGAGAATTGAAATTGTTGATGCTATTAATCTATTCAATATCTCCCCTGTGATTTCATTACCTTATGCTCATATATTTTGACTCGGTCTCCTGCATGAAGGCTAGGAACTTCATCTACGTTTAGAAGGATGAGAAAAGTTGAGATACCCAGGTTGCTGAACGTTGCAATTTATGTCAGGTTCTGCACGAACATCCCAGAGCGTTAACTTATAATTATTTTTCCCTAATGCTGCTGTTACTCTCTTTTTCTTTGAAAGTGACAATATTTTCAAAATACTCTGTTTCCAACTTCATTTAAAAAGAGAGAGAGAGATGCTAATCAAACCCTAGCTTCTCTGAGGCTATTCTACATATTTCAGTCCACAGTGGTTCATGAATTTTAAAACGTTTTACAGAAATGAAAATAAGTATTAGATGGAAGAATCCGGGAGTCTTGTGTTAGGGATGTTATTGCTTATTAACCAAGGAGAAGCCTAGAATGTACTAAATAAAAGCCCCCAGTCTTTCCTGCCATAGGATACTTGTTGTTTCTACATACTGCTGACCGTTGGGGTCTAACTGGCTTGTCATAACAGCGTTCAAGTTGGCATATTTATTGCTTCACCTGTCATGGGATGAGTGCCCTCTTTCTGGAAAGGAGGGATCACTGAAATCACTCTTTCAAGGCAAGTTGCCCGAACTAAATTCCTGCTTGCTGCAAATCAATCTAAAAATAATTGGGCTTATATTCTTTACTATGTAATGAAACATTTTTGGAAGAGGAAGGAAATTTTCAAGATATTCAAGGCAACCCATATATAGCAAAATGTGTTTCTATTTTTCTCTGGGAGATGTATGACAAATTCTGTGAGCAGCAGAAGAGTCAGAAATTATCAAGGAACAATTTCTTAGCATCAGGGTAGTGTAGTTAGAGTTGCCTTTCTCGTGTAGCCTTTCTCATTTCCCCATCTTGGCCTAACTCTGTTTTCATGTGATTTTGCTTTGCAGAATGCCTTTGTCTCCATTTACTTGATTCACTGTTTCAGCGTCTTAATTGATCTCTCTACCACAGTGTCTGACGTAGCTGGCTACACGCACAGGTATGTTATTCTCTGGGTTTGGGAAGCACTCAGATAGCATGGAAGCTTCTGGATCTCTCAAGCTCTAAAGGGCAAAGGAACCCATCACTGTTTGTTCCAGAAGTCTATGATTTTTGTCACTTCAAGGACTACACCTGGGTTTGAGGGCCTCGTTTCAAAGATGGACAACCAGATCTCCTTTTGAAATGAGAGTTTAATAGTTTGAAGAGATAAAATTTAATTTAATTTAATTTAATATTAAATTAAATTAAATTAAATTAGTTTGAAGAGATAAAATGGGTGTCTTAAATATCTGATTTTGCTACGTAGGCTATAAAAAAGGGGGGAAGGGCAGAGTTTTCACTCTTCTCACTTCGAGGCCATAAAAGTGGGTCTGTCATAGAATCTCTTCTAAGATGCCTTTTTAAAAGGAAAAAATAACAAGGCAACCTATTTTTTCCCCTCTTGAGATCTAAAATGCTAACCATCTAATTCAGCAGCCCCAATCCTTTTGGGCACCAGGGACCGGTTCCGTGAAGAGAGGTTTTTCCGGGGAACAGAGGGGGCATGGTTTTGTGTAATGCCTGCATTCCGCAGATGGGGCTTTGCTTGTTTACGCAGCCTGGTGCTGGTCCACGGACCGGGGGTTGGGGACCCCTGATCTAATTAGAAGTGGTAGATACAGCAGAGTAAAGAATCATATTTTCAACTTCTATAGTGGTTAATTTCAACTGGCACTTCTCTTAGGCTACAGGGCATTCATATTTGAAGAGCGTGCCAGGTGGACCCTGGAACTCTACAAACATTAACCACTCCAATATATCTAATCATATATGACCTCTTCCTCTTTTCGGCAAATATTTTCTTAGCTTTGGGGAAATCGTATAACGTAAGCATTTTTCTTTCATCTCCCTCCCTAATCACTGGCTTCTCTAGAATTGGAGAGTTGCAGGAAGCATTGCTGAACCTTTCCAAGAAGCAAAATCATAGTGAATCACAAGACAAATGGGACTTTGACAGGTACGTAGCTATAGGATAAGAGATGGCAATTTGGTGTTTATGCCATGGTGCTCCTTGGTTATTTGGGTTATCATACAAATTATAGCTAAATATCTTGGCCATGTGGAAGAATATTCCAGTTTATCCTTCTGGGATGGTTTGGCAGGGAAATTATTCTGGAAAATTCTAAGGATATATAGGAAGTCAGGGATGTAAGAAGCTACAGTATACCAGGTCAGACTGTAAGAACCTAGTATTAGGCTGAGGCCTTCTTTCACCTGTTATATGATTCTTTTTATGAATTTGAGAAGCCAGCGATACCTACTTCATGCCAGGTGCCTAAAAATGCTAGGTGGCTCCCAATCATGTTTCTGGGTCAAAAATAATTTTTTTGGGGGTGTGTGGATAATTAGTAATGGAGAGGGGGAAAGTCTTTTATCTATCCCCCTTTCTTTTAACTGTAGAAATTCTTGTAAGAATAGAAAGAGGGGATATGGCACTCCATTTGTGGAATCCCCCCCCCCCTCCCACAAGAGACTTGATTGTTATCCATACTGGTATCATTTCAGCACCAGGTAAAATCCATTCTCTTTTTCAGACTAGCAATTCACTTTATTTTAATTCACGTTGTTTCTTTTTTTCGAATGACCTAATTTACTGCATATGGTGTTTTTGTTTGATCTTTTATTCGGTATCTGTCTTTATTCAGATTGTAGGTTTTTTTAGTGTTTTATCATAAACCAGCCACAGAAACTGTGATATTGAGCGATTTAAACATTTAAAATAATAAATAAATCAGGGCACACACATACACACCAATGCCAAGTGGAACCTGAGAGCTGTAGAACTTGTGCTGACAAGGATTTGGACAAGAAGTATAGGGCGTGAAAAAGAGATGGGATAGGATACTTTGACCTTTATAAAGAGGCTTCCAGGCCCTGATCTTCTAAATTCCCAAAGGTTTCTCAGGCCACTCAATGGGTTGGGGGAACATGTGGGTACCTGAGAAGTTTTATGAATTCTGACACCAAGAAGTTTTAAAAGCTCTGCACATTTTAGCAGCAGCAGCAGACGCCCAGAATGGCTGACTGTTGAGAAGTGTCTCTATAACAAAATATTTGGAGTGGGGCTGTCCTTGTTTCTTTTGGGCTACACAAGATGTTATCATTAAAGTGCTAAAATGTATAGTATATAGACTGCACTCTCTTTCTATGAACCATGCACATACTATCTGTCCTTAACTTATCTTTCCTCTCTTTTTATGGGGGCTTGATGTCTTCAGCATTTCTAAAGAGAAGAGGATTTCAAACGACACCGCTTTTGTTCTGGAGCATGTTTCCCTTGCAGCTCCCTCCAAGAACCTGCTTATCAAGGACCTAAACATGAGAGTCACACAAGGGAACAATCTCCTAATTACTGGGAATACAGGCACAGGAAAGACATCTTTGTTGCGGATTCTCGCAGGCCTATGGAAGTGCAAGCAGGGTGAGTTCCCCAACTTCCCAGAAGTGATGCATTGGTACATCATTTCATAACCTGGCTAATGGGATAAAAGTTGAATTTAGATTATTCAGAAATGTAAATATATGCCATCCAGAGGTGTAAGGCTACAAGTGTTCAGAGCGTAACCATTGATAGTAGTTTTAATCCCAACCTTCCTCAACTTAAGGATGACAAGTTGGGGAAGGTTGTTTATAGGGATTGTAGACTTCACTGAATTAGGAAGAATTTCAGAACTTGTCCAGGTCATGAAGTCAATGGAGTCCTTTGTGCTCTCTGATTTTGGTTGTTTGCTTACAGACATTTCTTTACCCAACTAGGTAATATCATCAGTGCTAATGAGTGTGGGGTTTTCTCCCTGTTTATATACAGTAGCTTATCCTTCCAATGTTGGTGGAGGTGTTGTTTTTCCTTGATAGCTCTTTGATTAGGGTTTTGTTTTCTGCTTGTTATCTGCTTATCTGAATGTAAACTCCTGGAGAAGATGTATTCTAGTCTTTTTATTTCATTCTTAGCTTTTTTATTACTTTTTCGATTGGGTTTTAAATGTGGTTTATACCTATGTGTCTATTGTGATAGCTGATTTGTCTGAATGCCACAGCTTCCGGGAAAATTTTTTAGATTATTAATATTATTTTGTGTCTGTATATTGAAAGAGTTCCTAGATTTATTTCATTTATAAAATTTGCTAATTTTTCATTATGAATGCAATAATCCTAAAAGGGTGGAGGGAGACTAAGCAGGCTTGAAGGCACAATTCTCCCACATCTTAAAACCAAAAACAGAACAGAGCAACAAAAAGCAGAACAGTACACATTTTGTTAACATCTTGAGTGAACCAATAGGTTTCCAGTTGACATTGAAAGCTTACAATGCTTGTGTCAGCTGAAGCAGAAATATTGTACATCCAGAGATCCTATATCAAAAATTCCCTTTTTAAATTGCCACAAGATGAACCACTGGCAAATGTGACAAAATAGAGATCCATTTCCTGCAGCTAATAAAAAAACAGCAAATGCATAAGATGATCACGCATACAGACTGTAAATAGGGTAGATCTTTTGATTAAATGATTTTGAATTTTTACAATTGGAAGTGTTGGCTCATTGCTTTGCTTTTTTTTTTTTTACTTTTTCTGCTGGACTTGTGCAGGAGAAGTCCACATGCTGACTTCCTTTGGCCCCCATGGAGTGGTGATCATACCTCAGCGTCCTTTCTTCACAGATGGAACACTGCGGGAACAGGTGAGTCATGTTAGTATCGGATTGTCAGAGTGGTTAGATTTCCTGTGTGCTCCAGAATTACTTTATACTCAATATATAGGAACCCTGCTTGGTTTACTTATTAAAAGTTCCTTAAGGGAGGGGAATAGAATAGAATAGAATAGAATAGAATAGAATAGAATAGAATAGAATAGAATAGAATAGAATAGAATAGAATAGAATAGAATAGAATAGAATAGAATAGAATTTTATTGGCCAAGTGTGATTGGACACACAAGGAATTTGTCTTGGTGCATATGCTCTCAGTGTACATAAAAGAAAAGATAAGTTCATCAAGAATCATAAGGTACAACACTTAATGATAGTCCGGGTACAAATAAGCAATCAATCATATTGGGAACCAGTCAATATAAATTGTAAGGATACAAGCAACAAAGTTACAGTCATACAGTCATTACTGGGAGGAGATGGGTGACGGGAACGATGAGAAGATTAGAAGTAGTGCAGACTTAGTAAATAGTTTGACAGTGTTGAGGGAATTATTTGTTTAGCAGAGTGATGGCTTTCGGGGGGAAACTGTTCTTGTGTCTAGTTGTCTTAGTGTGCAGTGCTCTATAGCATCGTTTTGAGGGTAGGAGTTGAAGCAGTTTGTGTCCAGGATGTGAGGGGTCTGTAAATATTTTCACAGTCCTCTTTTTGACTCGTGCAGTATACAGGTCCTCAATGGAAGGCAGGTTGGTAGCAATTGTTTTTTCTGCAGTTCTAATTATCCTCTGAAGTCTGTGTCTGTCTTGTTGGGTTGCAGAACCAAACCAGACAATTATAGAGGTGCAGATGACAGACTCAATAATTCCTCTGTAGAACTGTATCAGCAGCTCCTTGGGCAGTTTGAGCTTTTTGCTCATTGCTGCTTATCTCTGGCTCCTTTATGTTTGTGAAGTTTCTCATTTGGAATTTGTGTCTGCTTTATTTGATTTAGATTATATACCCTCTAAAGGAAATCTATCCAGATTCTGGTAAGTGGGAATTGAATTGGAGACTACCATCGTGTATATCTTTTCTTGTATATGCCTTCATTTCATGAACTAGCAGTACATATAGGTAGACTAATTCTTTGTAGCTTTACTACCTTTTTTTGCAAAACATAATTGATTAGGATATTCATTGAAAGGTATTTAATATATTTAGGACTCTGAGGTGTCCCTCCATATGCATGTTTGGCCTTATGCTGTATAGCCAAAGAAAACTTTCAACAGATTATATGTGAATTGTGGTCAGATCTTGATCAAGCCAGTCAGCACAAATTTATTGCATGGATATGCAGCTTGATGCCCTTCAAAATGTTCTGAATGATTATGTGTTGAAAATCCTTCTCGCTGATTATACTGCTTAGAGTTGATGGCAGTCTCATTCCAAATCATCTGCAGAACTACTATTTATTATGTATGAAGGTATCTGTCCTCTGAAGATAACATTTTAACTTAATTTTTAAAAGTTAAATATTTTTTAAATGTATAAAATTCACCTTCCAGGAAAAGTGGCTGAAACTGCGCTTTCCTTTTACAAGCCCAAATCAATCCATGAAAGTATGATGGGGGAGAGTCTAAACTTTATAGTCTAAAATAAACTATAGAGTAGACAATTAAGTTTGGGCAGAAAGAGCAAAGTTGATAAAGTACAACTTTGATAAAGAGGGTTAAAATCAGGGGTGAAATCCAGCAGGTTCTGACAGGTTCTGGAAAACCAGTAGCGGAAATTTTGAGTAGTTCGGAGAACTGGCAAATACCACCTCTGGCTGGCCCCAGAGTGGGGTGGGAATGGAGATTTTGCAATATCCTTCCCCCAGGAGTGGGGAGGGAATGGGGATTTTGCAGTATCCTTCCCCTACCACGCCCACCAAGCCACGCTCACAAAACCGGTAGTAAATAAAAGTTGGATTTCACCACTGGGTAAAATGAAAGGCCTTCTTAAGAGATATAAATTCAATTTGTGTGTGTGGCGCACATGTTGTGCATAAATCCAGGAAAGAAGTTTTTATCCAAAGAAGTTTGGATAAAAAGAATGGGGATGATAGAGCCCTCTTATCAAAATAATACGTTGTGAGTCTTAATGAATGGCCTCTAAGGCAATTTGACTCCCCCTAAGTCAGTTCCTCGCCCTCTCCTGCTCCTCCCTCATTTTATTGGGTATCTCTGATATGTTTCTGGTAATATATGTCTGTAACTGCATGGTTTTATTTGACAACTAAATGTGGGACACGATTTCACTGAAAACCCTTCCACCCTGAGGTAATATGAGGTGATGTGAAAGTTTTGCTGGTAGCCAACCATCTGTCATAGCTCACTGTTGTATGCAGGACATCATTGTCAATTATAAATCCAAAGGGTGGACTAGCATGTTTATAAAAGCCATGAGAATAATCAAACAGTTCTGATTTTGTGATGATAAATAACAACTTCTAGGTTCTCAGCAAATTAAGTGGGATTTATCAGTGAAAGCGTTGTTTAAAATCAATCTCTAAAGTCCTTGGTGAAAGGTCATCTAAATAAAAATGATGCTTGATTAATAAACAGCTGTACTCTACTTTCAGATAGTTTTGAAAGTCCTGTTAATGTAAATCTAATAAAAGCCGGAGGTTACTTTATGGGACTGGAAATTATTTTGCTTGGCTTCTGTCTCAGCAACGTCTTGCTCTCATGTCTATTTTGAGTTGTTCCTTAAATGCTGGGATCTCTCTGATTCGGGGGAAGTGCATTTTTTTCTGGGCATAGAATGTCAGGACCTACATTTTAAAAAGCAATAGCTGGAGCGAGATTAAAAAATATAGCATTTACATTTAAAGTTGATTGAAAATAAATATAATAAATTTGATCATTTTATATTGTGCATTTAATCATTTTCTTCATTAATAATTTTTGGAAGCTCTCCAGAGGCTGCTTCCAAGCATTTGAGAGCTTCACACTTGTATACCTTGGCTTTAATTCATACTGGAGTAATCGGATTTTTCTCAATCTTGCATTCACCGGATGTGTTGGATTGCAAATTCTACAATTCCCAGGTTATATGATGTTACTTAATTACAGGAAAGCCAGTGCTGGAAACGGATATGCCAGAAGGGAAAAGAAATAAAAAAGGAACTTGTAGTCCAATAATATAATGCCAGTTCATAGTGTATCCAGCTCCAAAGATTTTTGTGTTCTCAGAATTGAGAGGTGCCCTCATCCCAGTTGATTGTGGGATATTCCCACTTGTGGTAGATATGAGCCTTATGGGGATCCTTATCCATAAGGATAAGGAGAACTGGGAGAAGGAACAAAGGATAACAATTTTTGGTTCCTGCCTTTACGTGACACTTCAAATGGGCATGAATAGAAATAAGAAGGCAGATGGACTATGCTACAACAGCCCAGGCTGAGGTTCATACCAGAGGACTGTGCTCATTTTACTTTTGCTTCCAGTTGCAAAAGACTTGAAAATGTGGCCAGAGACAATGGATGTAGGGGCAGAAATAAAGGTATATTTCTTGGGAACAGAACCTTCCTACTAAAAAATGTCTACTTAGCTACAGACAGACTGGGTTTCCTGGGATTTGCAATTCAGCCACATCTGGAAGATCACCAATTATAGATTAAATGTTAATTATTTTAAAAAAGTGGAGTGTATTTTTCCCTTTCAACCTTCATTTCAATAAGTCATTAGCTTTATTATGAGAATGTCAAATGTCTTTTCACAAGACAAATTCATGTCTTATTTTGGGGGTCACAGCACTGCAAAGTTTGCAAAATGCTGATCTGAAAAAAAAAGCACCTTTTTATTAGCATGCTTTCTGCCACTGAATTTCTTGTACCACAGGGTCTATAGATGATGATAGGATACTCAGGTTCCTGGAGCTGGCTGGACTGGTGAGTTACCTAGGACATAAAATATATAAATTGGTTCATACCCCAGTTTTTGGAAGACAGTGGATGAAAAGGTTCACTAAGTTTAAGCCAATAATTAACCCTTAAAGAGAAGAACTATGAATTTCAGCATGTTGGCTGGATTTGGAGAACACCGAGCATCAGCAGTTAAATTTATGACTGGTATGAAAGCTGAACCTTGGCTCACAATGATGTACTGAACAAACCTTACCAGTATAATAAATTCTAGCGACAACCTTCATGGCTTACAGTGAAGGCATGATGCCAGAGAGCAAATAGGAGTTGGCCATGGGCTTATACCAACAAACCAAGGTGATTCTGTGACGACAGGCCTGAGAATGCATTTGGATGATAAGGGGGGGGGACCAAGTTGTGATTTTTAACATGTTGTTGTTTTCTATGCCTAATACAGTCAGACTTGTTAATGAGAACAGAAGGTTTGGACCAGCCTGTGGACTGGAACTGGTAAGGCCGCTTTGGTATGAGTAAATTGAAAGCTGCAGAAGACCAGAGTAATGATGTTTATTGTGGATTGTTCTGCTTCTTATCTTTGATGCAGGTATGACATTCTTTCACCAGGTGAGATGCAAAGGCTGTCATTTGCTCGCCTGTTCTACTTACAACCCGAGTATGCAGGTAAGAAAAGGAATGCAGAGTGGAGGGTAATCGGGTTAATTCCCTTATTTAAGGATATGGGAAGGCATTGGGCGAAAGTGGTTTGTGGCACTTAAAAAATTATGATTACATTGGTTTTTGTGGCTCACAATCCACCGCTTAGTCCCTCTCCCTATAACAGCAGTTTTCTCACAGACCATGTGCCTGGTGAAGTGATCACAAAAGCTTAGATAATAATAGAGACATCAGTCTTTGAGATATCACAAGGCTGTTCGTTGCTTTTACTACAAAATGCTAATATGACCATCAGTTGGAAAGCTTAATCGTTTTTCTCCTTAGTATTTCCTATAGACCTTTTGGTTTCAATATCTTCAGAAAGGCAGAGCTGAGGAAATGGGACCTTAATAAAATGTAAAATGCAGAAAGCCAAAGGACAGAGGATGCTTCAAGAGATCTAGGACGGAGAATCGGAACAGGGATAACTCTAGTGCATTGAAGAGCGGAGCATGAAGGGAAAAGTAGATTAGAAAACAAAACTGGGCTGAGAACAATGTTGCTTCATGACCAAAACGCAGTAGTAAAGACATTTGAAATAATTATTTCAGCCTTAGCAAGTGACACGGTTGACTGTGATAATGAGAGTTTTATCCCAACATGCTGAGAGAATGCCACATTAGGAAAGGCTGAACTAGCTTAGAGGCTGCAAAAATCCAAAATGGCCACAGATGGCAGCAAAGTTCATAGTGCTATTTAATAGGCATTGCAGATTTTTACAACCCAGTTCTGGTAGCCTAAACTAGCTACACTGTTAGATACAAGCCTAGACATTCTATTTTGGCTGATTTACATTTCAGTATGCATTATCTTTAATCTGGAATGCTGCTAGAAAAACATTTGGAGATGTTTCAACATTGGCCCGTGATGACAACTGTGTAGTTTAAAATGCCACTTCATTATTGTTGAGGGTTATAGAATGAGGTTGGCATCCTGTGCCTCTCCCAGTGTTGTACTTCAAATAGCATTAACTCTAATTATAAACCATGCTGCCTAGGATTGATGAGAATTGGAACTGAATATTATTTACTTACCTAATCTCAAGGCTTCCCAATCCATGACAATATAAAGCAGATAAAAAAATGCATATAAAAAGAACAAAAAAACAAAACAAAACCCAAACAAAACAGTCATAATAAATGTAACTAAAGTGGGCTTTATAATCATCCTATTCTGAGATCTCCGGAACAACTTGGTTTTTAGTACCTTCCTGAACATCATAAAGACAGGAGCTACACAAGTCTCTTGGGGGAGCTGATTCCAGAAGGCAGGTACTGCAACAGAGTAGCTGTGTTTCCTAAGTCCTGTAAGATGACACTGTTGCGTACTTGGAGCATATCTACCTTGCTTTTTGTACTAGATGGAAAATGGCTGCATAGAATACTTATTGGCCAGTGCCTGTGATCTATTTACCTCAATATGCATTTTTATCAATGCAATAGTGGCGAATATCTGTAGCTTGGGAATAGGATGAGGGTGAAGATTCATTCTCCGAGCTTGTGGGTTGGTTTCCGAACATTTCGTTACCAGGCTAAGTAACATCTTCAGCAGAGTTTAGGGGATCCCCTAAACTCTGCTGAAGATGTTATCTAGATTGGTAACAAAGCTTTTGGAAACCAACCCACAAGCTCGGAGAATGAATCTTCACCCTCATTTTTATCAATCTTAAATTGAGCAGTCTCCATTCTATAATGTATGAATGTTTAGGTTGGATGTTTTACATTAAATTGTATGTATGTATGTATGTTAGTGTATTTATAAGCCACCCCAATCATCTAGGATTCTGTGCAATGAACAATACAACTAGTACATACAGTTAAAACCCTAATATAAAATAAGTAAAAAACTAAATATGTAAGAGGCACTAGAACAAGCTAGGGCAGGGGTTAGCAACCTTAAACACTCTAAGAGCCACAAAGGTCCTAACTGGAAGCCCCCCCCCGTTCAACCGGAAGTCCGGTTCCCCCACCATAGAGACTCCTCCTAGCGTGGCGTCCTTTTTCCTCTACCTGTCCTAACCGAAAGCCCTATCCATTGTGGAACCGACTGGCGACAGGGAGCCGCAGCAGAGGGATGAAAGAGCCACATGCGGCTCCAGAGCCGCAGGTTGCTGACCCCTGAGCTAGGGGCTGAATGCTGACTCCAATGATAAGTTTTAACTTCTTAAACATAAGATGGGAGCGGGTATTCTCACTTCCAGGGACAAAGTGTTCCACAGATTATTATTATTATTGTCTGTCTCATGCCTCGTGGTCCTTGCAGAATGAGATGTGTCTCAACAGACTCTCTCTAGGACGGTGTTTGTACTACCTTGGCTGGGCATTGTCTGATATAACCCAGTGAAGCACTAGGTGGGCTTTAAAAGGAATGACTACAATTCTCTGTTGGGCCCAAAAGGCAACCAGTTGGCAATGTAGTGATTCAGGATAGATTGTGTAATGCTATTCTGTTGGGGTTGTCCCATCAGCAGCTTTGCTCCCATATTTTGAACCAGCTGTAATTCTCTAGTTGTCTCCAAACACAAACTCCACATAAAGCACATTACAATTACCCGAATGGTGATCTGGGCATGCTAAAATTAGAGAACTAGACATGATGTTCATCCATCATATTCGAAGAGGACCTTAACATCTGGGGGAAGATGTCAAGACTTGCACGTGAATTGGATTAAAGTGAGGGAGAGGTGCGCATAGTCAGCCTCACTCTCTCTTCCCAGATTCCATCTTGCTCCAAATAGCAGGACAAGAGTCGAGACAGTTGGAGATGGGCTGGGCACACTGGTTGACCAGGGCATCTTTTGTGTCTTGCCGTGCTCTAGAACTAGACAACATTTGCTATGTTTTACTCAGCAATGGGAAGGAAAAGAAGATGATTGTAAATTGTAGTAGTGCCATATTGAAGGGCTCCCGTTTAAACTTGCAGTGCTAGATGAAGCTACAAGTGCATTGACAGAAGACGTAGAGAATGAGATGTACAGAATCTGCATCCAACTGGGAATGACTCTGGTCAGTGTGGGCCATCGCAAAAGTCTGGAAAAGGTAAGAGTGATGAGTACAGGGAGATAAGGGGAAATTATTTTTTAAAGTCATAGTTCTCAGATTGTGTTTACTATTTAATTTCAGTTCCATAGCTGGATTTTGAAACTGTATGGAGAAGGAAAATGGGAGCTAACAAGAATTGAGAAACCCTGAACTATTCCCAAACCAATCACAGAAAATATTGGAGTTAAAGTCTCAAGTTAAAGTGCCTTGGAATCAGCATGCTTTAATGGAGAAAGTATGGTTTGAAAATTCAAAATTACAAGTGCCAAGAAGATTTCCAATTTTTAAAAAACCATGGAGAGGAAAGTTTTTAACCCTTTCTTATGTTACAAATTTGCTTTCAATCCATTGTTTTGATTGCCTGTACCCCTTATACAACCTTTCATCCAGAAGGGAAAGAAAGAATAATTTTGTTTCATCTATGGAACTCATTTTTTAAGTGTGATTGGTATTAAACTTCTGCATAACAGAAATGATGCTGACCTATCTACATAAGGACAGTGAATGTAGCACAGCCTCTTTGATCGTAATTTATATCAAGGTTGGAGCTATAGCTTCCTTGCCTGAGTCAAAGGAAGAAAGAGGCTGTGTAATTTCTATGATCTGCCCTTAGGCCTCTATTTTTTGAGTTGCTAGCAAATGGACCAATTATCTTGCCCCTAGAGCTGTTCAGTCAGACTCTTTAAAGATTTTATTTGATGCAAAATAACAATGAGTTTTGTAAAATGTCAACACCACTTAATAAAAAATCAAATAAGCAACTCTGGACAAATTGTGAAGTACAAGATAGAGCTTTGCAGAGGGTAGGGATGGGAGGGAGTTTTTTCAGTGGTTCTACTCCTTTCTCCATGGTCATTCCAATCTGTGATGGTGGAGAGGTCAGTGACCTCTGACATGTGAGATGCCACAAGGGTTACTGCTCTCTTTCCTGTTCATTGTCTATATCAGGGCTGTCAAACTCGCAGCCCGTGGGCCAGATGCGTCATGCGCTGGTCATGCCCATGCCCGGTTCAGCGAAGAGGGAAAAAGTCCTGATACATCACGTGATGCCTCCGTGACGACGTGGGTTGACACCCCTAGTCTATATGAAGCTTCTAGGAAAAGCCACCTCACATTTGGGGGTTAAGTGTTAATAGTATGGTAATGATAGTCAATGATATCGCATTACTAGCCAGGCTTTGAGGGGGTGCTATCAATTTCCTTTCCCAGGACCTGGATGGCAGAGAAAAGACTGAAAATGAAGCTTAGTAAGTTGGAGTTGGTGTGGATACTCAGAATCCTCTGTTGCCACAAGAGCTGTTTCTGATGAGCAAGCACCCAGATATCTGCAGGACCACATACTCCAATCAGTCCTGGTCTGACCAATCAGAGCAAACACAAACTACAACTCATCCTACATTTTCAAGAGGCTCAGGGGCCTGAAGCAAGATGACACTGGTTTTTCAGTGGCAGCACCAATGCTGCGGGACAGCTTGCTTGTAAAGATCAGACTAGCCCCCCACCTTGTTGGTGTCTCAGAAGCTACTAAAGATGAAATTATTTTGGAGAGACTTCCCCTGATTTTACTCTGCCACCTTGAGCTTCTATATTATTGTTTGTATTATTATATTTGATGGGGAGGGGTTACTATTTTTTTTTTTACTGTGGATGTTTTACTTGGTTTTTACAGCCTATGTAAGCCAGCAAGCATTTTTGGCTTGTGGCAAGATGAAAATGTGAAAAATAAACAAATACCTCTGTCCATCTATCAAATTGTGGCAGTGTTTTTCAACGATATGTTTAGCTTACAAGGAGGGGCAGAATTACAACCTTCAGAGCTGTTAAAAACGGGAAATAATCAAGGTTGCTGTATGTATGGAAAGTATGCCTCCATTCCAGTGGTGGGTTCCTACCAGTGCGGTCCACTCTATAGCACCGGTAGCGGCCTGCTGGTGATGTCACAGTACCGGTGCAGTCGGTTGCTGGTGCCTGGGCACCGCCATTTTTTAAAAAAAAAATTTTTTTAAATTTCTTCTGCGCATGCCCAGAAGCCAAGTTTCCGGCACTGCTCATGCACTGCCTTCCTACCCCACAGTGAGTCCAAGCAGGGGAGGATGGCTGAGGGAGTGCCTGAGACGCTGAAAGAACGGGCAGGAGCTATCTCCATTCCCCTCCCTTCAGCAGTCCGAGAAGCCACGAACGTGCGGTGATGATCCTAGGCATTTTTGCACGTTCGAGGCTTCTCGAGCTGCTGAGGGGAGGGGGAATGGGCAGCAGGACCTATCTCAGTTCCCCTCCCTTCAGCAGTCCAAGAAGCCACGCCCACCCAGTCACATGGCTGGCAAGCCACACCCACAAAATAAGCCACACCCACAGAGTGGTAGTAAAAAAATTAGGAACCCGCCCCTGCTCCATTCATTCATGCAATCAGCTCTTACCAAAATGACCAAAGGTGAATTTTCAAGACAGAAGAGAATACACATTCCTACTAGGAGGTAGCTGGGGATGTGTGGGGTTATATGTATTATTTTAATGTGTTAGATTCTTTTGGCCATTTTTAAAAGAACGTGCTCTTTTTGTTTTTATTAGACTTTAAAAGGAAGGGAAATTTGATAACAGTGTTATATTGGTTTAAAATCCAGAATGAAGCTATTATAAGATTTCAGATAGGCAGCAGGAAGACATGTGAACATTATCTTTTAAATTTTGTCTTATGTCCTTTTAAATTATACCTCCTCCTTTTTCCTTTGAAAAACTCCTCAAAATCTTCTAATAAAACCCAAAGCATTCTTTTATTCCCCAAAGTTTGATATCATGTGAAGATCCTCTATAAATGTATTTAAATTTCCCCTTAAAGTTTGTGAAGTTTTCCTCCCAGCACTTTTTAGTTGCTCAAAAATAGAGACTTAATTTTCTAATACATAAACCGTGGAACAAATGGTGAATCATCCAGGAGTGGTTTGTATAAGTAGTGACTGTGGTGTAAAATATTAAACAGCATATTCTTCAGCTGCTACTTAAGAGTTATATTCTTCCCATTTATTAAAATAAGTTTTTGTCAGTAATGAATAAGCTTCCCCCTTTGGTTCTGCAAGGGATTTTAAGAGTAGAAAGACTGCTGTTGGCATAGTACCCCTCTCACTGTTGCTTCTTGAGAGCCAAGGTATTTTGGGCTACTGGCTCTGGTCTTTCTGCAGAAGTTTCTTATATCCTTCAATTATCTCTTTCACCGTGTCATGATCATCCAGGGTTGTCAGATCTCCAAGTCCATCTGCTTTGTTTTCTACAATCTTCTTCAGAACCCGCCGCATAATTTTTCCTGAACGAGTCTTAGGCAGGTGTCGAGCTACCTGAACCAGAAAAATGAAAGGAAAGATTAGAGCAGCATCAGGAAATTCACCCCATAAATATTACTTTGAGAAGAAATGTACTGCTAATCTTACAAAATCTCACTTTTGTACCTACTTTGTTTCCCGTGGACTTATGTAGTTGAGCATGCCTTCTTCATTGCATGTGCAAATGTAGGAGGCTCTGCTCAATTCCATGTCTTACCAAGTTACCAGCATACAATGGTAACAGAAAAAAGATGTTTTGAGACTATGATACTCTTTCTTTGGTGCATCTTAGCACTTCAGAATTGGTTGCCAAAAAAAGTAGAACCAGTATCTTAATTAAATTGATTGCTTGATCAGTAAACTTTCCAATAAAAGAAGGCCAAAAGTGGATTTGTGTAAGGGCCTCCTCTGACAGTAATCTTCAGTGGGAAGGTTTGTGGAAAGAGTGAATCAACCATTCACAAGAAGATGGGAAAAGTCAAGGGCTTGAGGTGACATAAAAGTTAAGATCTGAAGAAAATTTTAGTTAAAGGTTATAAAATCAGGAAAGTTCTATAGACTGATGAAAAGATTTATTCCCACAAGGGGTTTCCTTGTGGTTCTGATTGGATTCACACATTCTAAACCATAGTTTGCCTAATCATAGACCGTTGACTAAGCCATAAGCCACACCACACACTAAGCCATAAACTCTGGCTAGGTTCATACAGTACATAAGCCACAATCAAAGAATGGGTCAGCATGTATGAACCTGGTAATAGTGGTTTTTTTAACTTGCAAACTACCGTATTTTTCGAAGTATAGGACGCAACGGAATATAGGACGCACCTTAATTTTGGGGGAGCAAAACAAGAAAAAAACAATTCTACCATACCTAGCATTCAATACTTTAGCAAGTGACTGTGGTATGCCCCCCTCCTCTCTCTCTCTCTCTCTCTCTCTCTCTCTCTCTCCCCCCCTTCCTCCCTCCCTCTCTGAAATACATCTGCTGGCTTTAGTGGGGTTTCTATGGACACAAGGCTTTTTAGAAAAAATTGTTACACTCAAGTAATGTTTTATTTCACATTACCCATTAGCTGTAATGTGGCAGTTGAATCCATCATAATAGGGTTCTTTTTAAAAAAAAAAAAAGATGAATTCTTTATTTCCTTGAGTGCCCTGCTCAAAATTTCTAGCTTCTGGATTTTGGTTTTTAAAAAAACAAGTTTATGGTACTTGAGGCCTCAGAAATGTATGGAAAAAAATTAAATTAGTTCAAAACCACTTTGAACCCTCCTAGTTTTCACTTTTCTCCCCATTACAAAAATGGAGCGTGCAGAGATCAAAACAGAGCACGCCGCTTTTTGGAATCGGGAAGTGTTTTCAGGCTGCAGCACCGGCTGGAACCACCCACCGCCTGAAACGCAATGCTCTTTTTTGCCTCCACATGCCCTGTTTTTGGAATGGGGAGAAAAGTGATTGCGAAAGCAAAAAAGAGCATTGCGTTTCAGGCTGCAGCCTGAAAACACTTCCCTCCCCAATTCCAAAATTGGAGGAAGGACTTTTTGCACGCCGCTCAGGGCATTGCATTGCAGCCCCTGCTGCCGCGGGGGTCTCTGCCTGAGAAGGACCCTCGATCACCATCTCCAGGGAGCCACCCCCGTCCTCAGGAGGCAGCAACCCCTTTAAGAGTGAATGAGATTTTTTATTTTTTATTTCACTCCTTCCAGCCTGAGCCGGTGACAGCGCGCCGCATACATTCGCGGAGGGGAGGGGGGAGGTGATCGCTTGCCACCACTGCCGCCGCACAGATATGCGAGTCGCCCGGGAATCAGCCGCACCTCGGGTTGGCGGATTGGAGGGTCCTTGTCCTGCTGCTGCCCCAAGGAAGCTGCAGAGCTGAAGAAGCCTCCACCCACCTGCCAGCTCGCCACTCTGCCTGGGGAGGAAAGCGTTTTCATGCGGCAGTGCTGCGATCCCCACCCCGATTCCAAAAGGCTGAGTGGCGAGCTGGCAGGTGGGTGGAGGCTTCTTCAGCTCCACAGCTTCCTTGGGGCAGCAGCAGGACAAGGACCCTCCAACCCACCAACCCAAGGCGCGGCTGACCCCCAGGCGACTCGCATATTTGCGCGGTGGCAGCGGTGGCAAGCGATCACCTCCCCCCTCCCCTCCGCGAACGTCTGCGGCGCGCTGTCACTGTCAGCGGGCTCGCAATCGGCCGGCTCAGGCTGGAAGGAGGGAAATAAAAAAATTAAAAAGCTCCTTTACTCTTAAAGGGGCCGCTGCCTCCTGAGGACGAGGGTGGCTCCCTGGAGCTGGCTGATCGAGGGTCCTTCTCAGCAAAGAAGAGCATCGCATTTCCAGTGGCGGGCAGCGCCAGTTGCACGCCCCGTTTTTGGAATCGGGGAGGGGATCGCAGCACTGCCGCCTGAAAATGCTTTCCTCCCCAGGCTGAGTGGTGGGCTGGCAGGTGGGGGGGTGGGGGCTACATTCGGAGTATAAGACGCACCCAGTTTTTGACCCTCTTTTGGGGAGTAAAAAGGTGCGTCTTATACTCCAAAAAATACAGTAAGTAATGCCAGAAAAAATTAGAAAAGTTATGTTTGTTTAAATAAATTTGTTGAAAGATTTGAATTCCTGTTGCAATAGAATTTATGTGTTTGTAAAATAGGCAGAACACTATAAGATTTCTATCCCTGCTCTAATATTTTGAAGTGCTTTAGATACTCATTAAGTTAATCAGATTTTTCTTTAAAAAGAATGTTATATGCTTAAGCTTGCTACTTAAGGTAACTTTCATACTTAATTTTTTGTTTTAATAGTGAAACCATTATGGTTTGTTTTGTTTGGCTAATCAATGGAATGCAAATCATACAACTAAGCAAATCTAAAGTATTCTGAGCAAATAATCAATGACAGCAGAAGAATTAGATTACACTGGACATTTAAAAAATTATTAAAGATGTCTTTGCAAAAAAATTGCATTGGTTATCCAACTGCTTTGAATTTTCTTGCAACTTTGGGCCAGTCACACACTCTCAGTCCAACCCATCTCATAGAATTGTTGTGGGGAAAATAGAAGGAGGGTGTCACCTTGAGTTATTTTTAAAAATACTAAAGGCAGAATCCAACTATTTTTTTTTAAATGTTCTACCTTCTGTCAGACTACAAATAATCATTATTAGGCAGAATGAAGTTGTGCATTAGGGGGGGAAAAGTTTGCCTGTTGTTACCTGAACATGGTCTGGTGCTGCATATTTTGCTATCTCTTTTGAAACAAGACTCTGGAGTTCAGAGGTCAGGTTCTCTTGGGATAGTTTAAAGCCTTTTTTCAGCACGATGAATGCATAGGCACCTGTTTTTTAAAAAGGGAAGAGTAAAATAAGCAATCATCAAAACTAGACTTTCACTAAAATAGTCCCCTTAGCTTGCAAGAAGCTGAATTCCTCTATGTATTGGCTGATATTGAGTAGGAAGTAAGAGCTATTATTAATTTTACTTTTGAGTTGCTGATTAACTTTTGAAACAATGCCCCACTCATACAAATTCTAGATTTGTCTATTGGAGCATTTATTGTTATTGTCCTGTGAGGTAAAAATCCGGGTATGCAACTTCATGCTTTAGCATTCTTCTTCCCTTTCTTACTATAAATTTTACTGCAATTGAATTCCGTATCTCCTCTCAGCCAAGACTTGAGAACTTGATCTTCACTTCAGTTATCATTAAATGACCACATGAAGGCTCTGAATGGAGCCTATCCCAAGCATGCAATAAATATGCATCATGCAAACAAATTCTGTGGGATGTTCATTCCATATGCTAGTGAAAGCAGAGTCAATTAGAGAAATAGCGGTTATTTTATTTTATTTTATTTAATTAAAAGTTCTTATAGGCCACCCAATCCCGTAGGACTCAGGGCAGCGTACAACAATAAGAACAATATACATAATACGTACTAATTTTAAAAAGACATTATATAATTTTAAAAACCATTCATTCATGGGGGAATCCGATCTTCTTCACCCCGCCTGCCGGAAGAGCCATGTTTTTACGGCTTTGCGGAAGGCCAGTAGAGTGGGGATAATCCGGATCTCTGTTGGGAGTTGGTTCCAGAGAGATGGGGCTCCCACAGAGAAGGCTCTCCCCCGTGGACCCGCCAACCGGCATTGTTTGGCTGATGGGACCTGGAGGAGGCCAACTCTGTGGGACCTAACTGGTCATAGGGAGGTTATTAGCAGCCAAACTGACTCACCCACCTTCGCCTTTGATTTTATGAGGATATCCAATCACAGCTGACTCTGCCACTGCCTCATGTTTATTCTGGAACATAAACAGGTCTATAATTTACTGCAAGGATCCTGACAGGCTGGCGGAAACATGTGGTTCACTAAGCCTGGTGAGGTCAAAACAAAAGGAAAGACTAGCAAGGCAAGGCTCTGAAGTACCAGCCTTTCTTCCTGATGCAGGTTAAGTGATTATGTGAAATAATACCTTCCTTGCATGAAGAAATACCTCTCATGAGACTTTGAGCTACAGAACAAAATAGAATAAGTGTCCATTTTAAGGGCAATATGAGACAGAAACACTAATTTGGTTGGAGATGCTTTAAAGCAGTAAATATTTCCAGTATACAATGTACCACACAATGTAATGTTATTTGGCAAATTAATGTCAGGAGGATCAGAGAAAGCATTGATGTGTATTACTTGACTAACTTTTGTAGTGGCTTTTTTTAAATAAGTCAGGAGTTTTATATACATGTATAGGTATGTACACCTCTACTTTTCATTGCGGTAGACTACTGAAGATTCACTGAGAAAATTTCACTACATTTTTAAATTCTGGTATCCCCTTAAATACATTATTTTCTGTATCATTCATTATTGTTATCATTTTTAAGGCCCTGTATATTTCGGATAACAATATTGATTATGAAAATTATAATACTGCGAGTAGAAACCACATACTCTGCAATTATGAACTACAGTTTAGTTTCCAAAAGGAAAACGAGGCAGGCATCTGTTTATATTTTTCTGGCAATCAAATTTGTTTTTCATATGTTGTTGTTTCCCACCAATCTTAAGTCGGTGTGGAAGGAGAAGAGAAGCATGCAAAGGTCTGGAAAGCCACAAGCAATTCAGCTAGAGGGGCCAGCTCAAATATCAGCCGCTGCCCAGATCATTACATCTTAGTATAGTCTTAGGTGACTAGTAGCATGTTGTAATAACTGCTAGTTTCCCCATGCCTCTTACCACAACATCTTCTATCTCAGCAGTGCCTAGCCTATGCCCACTGATGTTGATGACGTCATCCAGGCGGCCTGTCAGCTGGTAATATCCTTGGCTTGTCCGGTAGACCCCATCTCCAGTGAAGAAATATCCTAGGATGAAAAACAGGGCAAAAATATAAGGCAGTTATTTTCCTTTAGAAAGTCCAGAAAGTTCCCACACAGGATGAACATAGGAAAAGATTTCTTCTTCATAGCACATCTTATTTTAAAATGAGCAATACAGTTTGTTTATAAAATTTATTGGTTGCCCATCTTAAGCACAAGGTACTGTAACTCTGGGCAACTTGCAATCATAAAAATCTATAAATATTAAAACAAAAATAAGTTAAAATCAACTATTAAAGTCCAATTACAAATAGGGAGGATTGGGGCAGGATGGGGGGGAGGTGAGAGCTTTTGTTAATCAACCACCTCCACTGTGCTGTTTCCCCATTGGGGCTCCAAGCCAGGTCTTAAGGCCCTTACAAAAGATAGGAGGCTTGGGGCCAATCTCACATTGGGGAGCAAGATGTTCCAGAGGGCAGGTGCAACAGCAAAGAAGGCCCTTCTCCTGGACCCCATTAGCTGGAATAATCATGACATGGCCCACAGCATGCCTCCTCTGCCAGCACTGGTGGGACGGGCCAATCCCAGTAGGGTGAGACATCCCTCAGGTAGCCTGAACTCATGACGTGAAAGGCTTTAAAGATGATCACCAACACCTTGAATTGCACCCAAAAGCAAACTGACAGCCAATGCAGCTTGTGGAGCAGTGGTGTTACATGGTCCATTCTTGGGGCCTCAAGAACTGCCCATGCCGCCACACTTTGAACCACTCTGAACCAGCTAAATACAAAAGTTTAGGCACCCTGATTCAACTTTAAGTCAACAGAAGCTGACACAATCTCTATATTCACTGAAACACACAATCTGATCAGGGTGCCTGAACATTTGCACAGAACTGTATCTGTTGGATGTGTTCTGTCAAAAGCCTTGGACTTTTCCCAGCTATTTTTCATAGAAAGCTAAGCTAAGCTAAGCTTTTCCTCTACTGAACCACTTCAAGGTACTAACACAATACTGTATTTCTGTCCTCCAATACATATCCAAAATACATATTGAAAGGTATTTTGTATATTGTATTTTCTCTCCCTAACATCTAGTCCTTTTGTTATCTTTGCGTTCTGGTCTTTAAAAAAATGCTTCAGCCCATTTTGTCTAGGTAATGGCTCCTGCATATCTCAATCAAGGTCATTTTCCTTACTCTCTATATCACTAGATTATTTGAATTGGAAGGAAAGCATTCACCTTCACAATGCAAACAATAAGTGCAGAGGCCCAGTTTGCATTTGTTAAAGTCCTTGTGGCCTTCTAGGATCTAAATCCAAATCATATTCTTTGCTCCTACTATTTACATTTATAGGAAATATGCATATATTGTCATAAATATGGCAATTATATTCTCCATACTCCATGAGTACGACGGAGTCCTTGGTGCTCTCTGAACTTGGTTATTTCCTTGCAGATGTTTCATTACCCAGCTAGGTAACATCAGTGCACTAGTTGGATAATGAAACATCTGCAAACAAACAACAATGTTCAGAGGGCACCAAGCATTCCACAGTTCAACCCTGACCCACATTTTTATTTTCTGGTGAATTATATGGGTGGCATTGTGAGTTTGGCTCTGACAATAACTTGAAAAAATCTTTTTCTGGTTCTACGTGCCATTGTGCACAAGAACTCAGAAGGAGGAATTATAATTTCTAAACACTGTTGAGAGCTATATATTACTCTTATTTTCCCTTTCCCTTTCCGCTAATCTATACCTGGGTAAGGCATCAGGTAGGTCTCCAGAAAACGCTGGTGATCATTGTAAATAGATCTTGCCATGCCTGGCCAAGCCTGAGAAATACAGAGGGCTCCAGAGGCATCATTCTGTGTTAAGACATTTCCCTGGAGAGAGAGAAAATAGTATAAACTTAATTAACTTCGGAAGTGGCTTGCATAGTTATTCAGATTATTACTGAGGCTTAAAGAATGCAGCTGAAGGCACGTACATCATTGTCAGTTAACTCATTTTACAAAATTGTGCATTTCCTATCTTTGTTTACAATTTCTTCTGCTAGATGTTCTGTATAAACTAACAATAAAAGTCCTTTGCATTTTTTATGTTCCATTGCCTTTGTGCTACTGTTGTTCAGAACCCTTATCTGAATGCTGAAAAGCCTGGCTTTTCTTTATTTAAAAAAATCTAACCTTTGTAATTTTCATTAACATTATAATTTTCATCTTTATATTTGTGCCTCTTAGTCAATATTCTATAGAAAGACATTTTATGTCTGTAGCCTATATATTTACCCAGTTCAGTTTCCCTACATTTTTAAAACTGTTGTTGTTTGTCATTTGTCTAATTGGATTGGATCAAGATTGAGTTTGAGTTTCCAAGTAGTTTATAGATCAGGCATTATAACCAGTGATGGGTTGCTACCGATTCGCCCCAGTTCAGACAAACCGGTAGCGGCGGGAGGCTCCGCCCACCCACCGACGTCATCACAGATGATTGCACATGCGCAGAAGGTTCTGCGCATCGTAGAAGTGCCCCCCGTGCGCATACACAGTTCCAAACTGGTAGCAAAGTTAAGTGAAACCCATTACTGATTATGACTTAGTGATATGTGTAAACCAGATTCCTAGGACTTCTTCAACAAATCATGATTTAAAAAGCATAGTTTATTGTATAGGAATACACCACCCAGAGTTGTTTCAACAGTGAGATGAGTGGCATATAAATGTAATCAATAAATATATAATAAAATATATGAATCCAGAAAAATTTATCCAGAATTAAAAATAAGACAAAGGCTTCAACTCTCACATTACGCTGGCCTCACCAGAAAATCTTTATGCAAAACCTTGCTTGAACATATGATATTGGATAAGAAATACATAACATAATGCTCAAAAAGCAACACCCCTCTACATAATGCTTTACAAAGCACAAGTATACTAGATCCCATTCCAGGACACTTGCAATCTCAAATAGATACAGAGAAAAACTAGAAAGTGGATGGAATGGAAATGGGAAATATATAGAATGATTTCAATTATACATTGATTCAATGATAATATGCAGTAGTACTAGGAGACATAATCCAAACCCTTTTATTAAACAAGACTTTTGGGAAGAGATTTGAAGACAATAAGGGAGGTGATCATGCTATTTCAGTTCAGGGAAGTAAAGGGAAAGCACAAAGTATAGAATTGTTGCTTTGATACTTCTTTTTTTAAGAACTTATGTGAATTGAAAAGTGGATTATCAATTCTCCAACTGCTAAATTAAATATATACTTTATCATCTAGAAGAGAAGGTCTGATGCCAAAGAATGGCCTCATGGCCATAGCTGGAACAATCTCATCTTCAGGGTTTGAAGGTCGAGGAGCAATACAGATGCCTCCTGTTTCTGAAATGAAGGAAAAATAATGAGGGAATGCTAATAAGAAAATCTTTCTCATCTTTATGATCACCATTTTGTAAATGAAAATTCCTTGTATTTGTTCATGATACAAGTTATGCTTCTGAGCTCATAGTTTGAAGAACTATGAAGATATGTGTCACTAGAACATTTTTGCAAATATCCCTATAGGACTCTATTCCCATACATTGTAATCTTAATTAACGTAGTCCAGCTGTTACCATCAAGTGTCTTTATTTGATTTGTTTTTTCAAAGAGATTTTGGGTCAGCACATTTAAATCCTTATCTCTATCTTGCTTAGCATATAAGACACGATGCATGCTAATCTTTGCAAATAAATGCAATGCTTAATCAAGTGACAATTACTGCTCCACAAATAGTGAATTTATATATGCTTCTTACCAGTTTGCCACCAGGTATCAACTACAGGACACTTTCTATCTCCAACTACATTGAAGTACCACTCCCAGGCTTCTGAATTGATAGGTTCTCCCACTGCAAGAAGAGAGGAAAAACAAAATAACTTGTAAAGAAAAAAATTGGTTTGGGTACATGCATTTTGTTGCACCATAACGTATTTTGTTTGGCTTAGCATAATATGTGAATCCATCCATTCCTGCTTAGTGTTATGTGCACACCATTCATTCTCAATAGCATTTTAACAAACAATGATTTAAAAAATATTGGAAGAGCAAAGGGTGTGAATCCTACAAATGTGATGAATTTAACACCTCACCTGCTAACCAAAATACATACAAATTCCAATAGAAGAGATTGAACTGCATTGAATCCTCAAGGTTTTCTGAGCTTGGTTGTTTCCATGCAGACTAGTGAAATAATGAAACATCTGCAAACAAACAACCAAGTTCAGAGAGCACAAGAACTATATATACATTCCCCAATTCACTGGCCATTATATTGGGAGATTTAAACATGGCAAACTTAAGGAAAGAGCTAGCAAAATACTTTCAGAATGTCAATTGTCCCACTAGAGGCAAGAATACTTCAGACCATTGCTACACAACACTAAAAGATGCTTATCAGTCTTTACCACGAGCAGCTGTGAGACACTCTGATCATTGCATGATTCACCTTGTACCTGCTTACAGGCAACGATTTAAAACCACAAAACCAACAATTAAATCAGTGAAGACTTGGACTGAGGAGGCAAAGTTAAAGCTACAGACTTGCTTTGACTGCACTGATTAGAATTTTTTTGAAGATACCTCTGCAGACCTGGATGAACTCACAGATACTGTAACATGATATGTCAGCTTCTGTGAAGACCTATGTGTACCAACCAGAAACTTGCGAATATACAGCAACAACAAACCTTGGTTCACAGCTAAACTTAAGCAGCTACGTCGTTCCAAAGAGGAAGCCTATAGAAAAGGTGATAAAATGCTGTAAAATCAGGCCAGAAATGTATTAACAAGGGAGATCAGAGCAGCAAAAAGAAGCTACTCTGAAAAGGTAATGAATCAGTTCTCAACAAATGAACCAGCAAAATGTGGAGAACTCTTAAAAATATCACTGGTTATGGCAAACCACCTTCCCAGACTGAAGGAAATCAACAATTGGCAGATGACCTGAATGTGTTTTACTGCAGATTTGAAAGGAAACTACAGCCACCTATCTCCACAATCCCCATCTCAGACACACCAACAACAGCCAAGCCTCCTACAACTGACCCCATACCATTGGTTTCACAACCCCTAGTGATCACAGAAAAGGAAGTGCAAGATCTATTTCACAGACAAAAGCCAGGAAAAGCTCCAGGCCCAGACAAGATAACTCCTCCTTGCTTAAAAGTCTGTGCTGACCAATTGGCCCCCATCTTCATCTGAATCTTCAATAAATCACTAGAGATGTGCTATGTTCCTTCTTGCTTCAAATGCTCTATTATCATTCCAGTGCCGAAGAAGCCCACCATCAAGGAACTGAACGACTACAGACCAGTTGCTCTAACATCTGTAGGTATGAAAACTTTTGAAAGGCTAGTGCTGTCCCACTTGAAAACCATCACGGATCCACTGTTAGACCCCCTGCAATTTGCATACCGAGCAAACAGATCAACAGATGATGCTATTAATATGGCTCTGCACTACATCCTACAACATCTTGAATCTCCAAAGACCTACACAAGGGTCCTCTTCGTAGACTTTAGTTCAGCATTCAATACCATCATTCCAGACACTCTTCTAACTAAGCTGAACCAGCTAGAGGTACCTGAAAACACTTGTAAGTGGATCATAAGCTTCCTAACAAACAGGAAGCAGCAGGTGAAGCTAAGCAGAATCACATCAGATACCTGTACAATTAGCACAGGAGCCCCCCAAGGATGTGTGCTCTCACCACTCCTCTCTCTATACCAATGACTACATCTCTAACGATCCATCTGTTAAACTACTGAAATTTGCAGATGACACAACAGTGATCGGCCTCATTCGAGACAATGATGAATCCGCATACAGATGGGAGGTTGAACAACTAACCTTGTGGTGCGACCGGAACAATCGTTCTACACTCAAAACTGTAGAAATGGTGGTAGACTTTAGGAGAAACCCGCCCATACTTCCACCTCTTACAATACTAGACAACACAGTATCAACAGTAGAGACCTTCAAATTTCTAGGTTCTACCATATCACAAGATCTAAAATGGATACCTAACATCAAAAACATCATCAAAAAAGCACAACAAAGAATGTTCTTTCTGCGTCAACTCAGAAAGCTCAAACTGCCCAAGGAGCTGCTGATACAGTTCTACAGAGGAATTATTGAGTCTGTCATCTGCACCTCTATAACTGTCTGGTTTGGTTCTGCAACCCAACAAGACAGACACAGACTTCAGAGGATAATTAGAACTGCAGAAAAAACAATTGCTACCAACCTGCCTTCCATTGAGGACCTGTATACTGCACGAGTCAAAAAGAGGGCTGTGAAAATATTTACTGACCCCTCACATCCTGGACATAAATTGTTTCAATTCCTACCCTCAAAATGATGCCATAGAGCACTGCACACCAGAACAACTAGACACAAGAACAGTTTTTTCCCAAACGCCATCACTCTGCTAAACAAATAATTCCCTCAACACTGTCAAACTATTTACTAAGTCTGCACTACTATTAATCTTCTCATTGTTCCCATCACCAATCTCCTCCCACTAATGACTATACGACTGTAACTTTGTTGCTTGTATCCTTACAATTTATATTGACTGGTTCCCAATATGATTGATTGCTTATTTGTACCCGGACTATCATTAAGTGTTGTACCTTATGATTCTTGACGAACTTATCTTTTCTTTTGTGTAGCATGTGCACCAAGACATGCTCTCACATCCTTGTGTGTCCAATCACACTTAGCCAATAAAGAATTTTATTTTATTCTATTCTTTGCCAGGATGAAAATGATATTGGCTGGCTTACTACTCACCTGATCCGAGAATTTTGAGGGAAGACCTGTCATATTTCTTTACCCAGTTATCTCCATATTTAATAAGAAGACGAATTGCTGTTGGGGCTCCATAAAACTGATTTATCTTTAACCTCTCCACAGTTTCCCAATAACGCCCTAAAATGACAAACTCACTCTTTACCTGGTTCACATTTACAACATTTGGTTTTCAAATATACAAAATTAAAATAAGAAGCTGAACATCCCATATTTTAACTCTGCATGAAGTACATGTAATAGTTATTAGATGTACATGCTATGTACATATACATTTACATCTAATCCTAATTTAATATTTATAGAAAGGTTTATGTTTTTATATTTTGCTTGTACACCACCCAGCATCACTCTGTGAGACAGATGGGAGGTTTCTAAATGTCATATATAAAGAAATGTATTAAAAGTTCCTTAAAATAGATAAAATGTATATTATAGGAACTTGTAAAGACAATGCATATACTTCAAACAATAAAATATCAATTTCATTGCCAATACTGGCCTAGAGGTTAAGGCACCAGGCTAGAAAGCAGAAGACTATGAGTTCAAGTCCTGCCTAATCCATGAAAGCCAGTTGGGAGACCTTGGGCCAGTCGCTCTCCCTCAGCCCAACTCACCTCACAAGATTGTTCTTGTGGGGAAAATAGGAAGAGGAAGGTGTCTTAGATATGTTCACTGTTTTAGTTAATAAATAATAAAGGTGGGATACAAGTCTAGCAATAAATAAATAAATGCTATTGTAGTGTTAATGAAGTTAAACCAAGGCCTAATGCAATGAATGAATCCACCAATGATTTCAGAACACTACAGGTAGTCCTCAACGTACAACCACAATTGAGCCCAAAATGTACATTGTTAAGTGAGGAATTTGTTAAGTGAATTTTACAACTTTTCTTGCCAACATTCTTGTTAAGTGAATCATTGAAGTTGTTAAATTAGTAACATGGTTGTTAAGTGAATCTGGCTCCCCCATTGTCTTTGCTTGTCAGAAGGTTGCAAAAGGGGAGTATGTGACCCTGGGACACTGCAACCGTCATAAATATGAAACAATTGTCAAGCATCCAAATGTAAATCTTGTGACCATGGGGATGCTACTACAGTCATAATTGTGAAAAATGGTCATAAGTCACTTTTTTCAGTGCTATTGTAACTTCGGTCACTAAATGAACTTTTGTAAGTTGAGGATTACCTGTATACCTTTAGAAGACATAGTAATTATGTTTTTATCTGCAGGCATATCGCTGTGTAAAAAGCTATTATTTGAAATAGTTCTACCCATAAAACACTATTTCTGTTATGTTCCCATTTGTAATATATCCCATGTATTTAAAAAACCCCAGAGCTCCCATCACTCTTAACTTGCATGTTTGTGTAAGCTAACAGATATGAGAAGGCAGTGGAAAAGAAGGGGAAAAGTTTCATCTTCTATTCATTCTAACTAATTAGTATAGCACCTCCACTGAACATGTTATTTTGGAAAATAATCTTAACATACGTATATAGACAGTAGAGGAAGCCAATTAATGGAAGATAGGGAAAAGGAATGATAATGACCACAAGGGAAGAGAAGCAAGAGTAGTATGTAATGAGGTACAAATTCAATTATTGATGTTACCTTGAAGCCTTTGAAAATGGGCTGCATAGAAATAAAGTAAAATAAAAGATATATGAGCCATGAATTAATCTACTGATTATAGCTAAACCATATAATTTTGTGCCTTTGTCTTGCACCAACATCCCATTACTTAATCTCTTTAATTTTTAATTTTAATTTTTTTACCTGGGTTAGGATACACTGGAGTACTTTCAAAAAGGACTGTAGTTCCTCCATTACATAAAGGTCCATATACCACATAACTGTGACCTGTGATCCAACCAATATCTGCAACGCAGCCAAAAATATCTCCATCGTTGTAGTCAAACACATACTAAAGAAAAATGGACAACATGAGATAGAAGCAGCTTTCTCCTGCCCCAATATCAGTGGTGGGTTGTAAAATATTTTGCCACCGGTTCGTGCACGTGTTCATGCACGTACACGATGCTTCTGTGCATGCGCAGAAGCGTCCAGGGCGGGTGGCGGAGCCTCCCACCACTGGTGCTACCAGTTCTAAGAACCAGTCCGAAGAGGGAGCAATCCATCGCTGCCCAATATGCTTATGTAATTTTCTCCAATCAAGTAACCTCCAGATGTGCAGTTTTAATGTATAGCCTCCAGTTCCTCCAATAATCATGGTACTATCTGTGGTCAGATACCTGTTTCATTTCATATATTTTTGCATAACCTCCCAGCTCAAACCAGTGATTCTGGTAGGTGAGCAATCAGATGTTCTTTGGCAAAAAAGAGCAAAGAAAAAACTATCACTGTGCTTGAGAATTAATGTGAGATTCTCTTATTAGAAATATTTTCATGATGTAGCCACCTATTTAAGAAAGGAACCGAGGCTGGCCTTCCTTTGCTCTTTCTATCAACTGAGTTACCATGAATACCAGTTTCCATCACACTGTTTTCAGGATTCACCTGAACAAGGTGGGAGTGGATTTTTGCTAACCTTTGATAACTTGACCTAATACTGACAATATTTACAATATTTCAAGAACTTTCATGAAAAGTTAAATGTACAGATATAAGCCCAATAGAATATCCTCAAATACCACATTATACTTTAATATGATGTAAAGAGGGAGATTAAAAAAGTATAAACAAGCCTTATAATGAACAAAAGAAGTAGCAATTAAAAAACAAATGTGGAGAAGGGCATATATAATCTTTGGGGTCACAACCTATTTTCAAGGCAATTTTTAATCTCAATGAGAATAAATGTGACATGGCCATCTGGACATGCATATTTCTTCTCCTGCTTTGAGTGAAATCAAACTCTTCCTTTCCATGCATTGCCTCTTAACTACAATTAATCATTCCACAGATGTTCTTCAAAAATCACATCACTCTTTCTTCTGCTGAACTGGTCCTTTTTTTTTTTGCAGTCCCCTGAATCTTTCCAATCCAAATTTGCCTTAAAGATTAAAGATTAAGAAATCATTAAAGTGACAGAAGGGAACTTGAAGTTGTCCATCAACGGTTAGCAACACCTAGACAACAAATGAAATAGACTGTCTGCTCACCATATTAGAGGCTTTCCAACTATGATGAAACACACATTATTTCTAGATTTCTTTCTTAATATATAAATCAACATTTGCAAATTGCTAAGCCTCTTCTGTCTTTTTCCTAGTATCCGTGTGTGACTTTCCTCTAATTAACAATTACAGGCTCTGTGAGTACTGTTGCAGCTAGTTCTGTGAAACCTCTAGTTCAGCCTCCTGAATTAAAAAAATAACCGCATTTGTTAAGAATGTTTCTAGAATGTAGTTGTTGGAATTTTAATACAGCTTTGGGAAAAAATGGATTAGGTGACTTTGTCAACATCTACCTTGCAAAACTGAGCCAGGAACTGGGTTTTTCTGTGGCCTGACACTCACTTGTATTATTTCACTTCCTAACTTCTTGCATAGCAGAATATTCTCTAATGTACTATCTTTAGTTTCTTGGCTGTTATTACTGCCGCTATTATTGAAAACAATGCTGCTCCACTCCCAGCCTTCTCTTCACTCCCCTTTCTTTCTAAATTCATTGTAACAGATGAGGATTCCGGAGAGGGACTGTGGGTGAAAGATCATTCTGTTTGCAATGGAAACTTGACATTCTCTGGGTTGGTTTGGGGATTTTTTTCCAGTAAGAAGACGCCAGTGCTGTTTCCAACTGGGAGAGAATAATAAGAATTCATTTCAGAGTTGTCTTGAGGTTTTCAATGGCACTTGGAACTAATGGCTGAACCACACATTAAAGTACTGTGACCAATATCTCACTCATTTTTTCTTTGCTTTTACAAAAATACAAGTTTGAAACTGAACGTTATTTGTAGTAACACAATTACTGTAACTGCTTCTAATTCAACTGTATCTCGCAGCAATTTTTTTCTTCTTGCAAAGAAATTTATGAAGCCTTACATGCTGGAAAGGTAGAGATGTCAAACTTTATGCTGTGGGGAAAAAATCTGAAAATTTGTCTGATGCCTATGTATCTACTGCAAAGTAAATTCTACAATGGTGCTACGTTCCACGCTAATATAGGATCAGTGTGCCAGACAGACTTCCAGCTACAAAGGCTATCATTTGGGAATAAGCCTCACAGAGCACTATAGAGCTTGATTCGGATATTCATGACAAGAGTATAGACATTTTATTGTAATTTTGTATATACTCTTTGGAAATTAATTCTGCTGCATATAATGGAGCTTCTGTATCAGGGGTGAAATCCAGCAGGTTCTGACAGGTTCTGGAGAACCGGTAGCGGAAATTTTGAATAGTTCGGAGAACCGGCAAATACCACCTCTGGCTGGCCCCAGAGTGGGGTGGGAATGGAGATTTTGCAATATCCTTCCCCCAGGAGTGGGGATGGAATGGAGATTTTGCAGTATCCTTCCTCTGGAGTGGGGAGGGAATGGAGATTTTGCAGTATCCTTCCTCTGGAGTGGGGAGGGAATGGAGATTTTGCAGTATCCTTCCCCTGCCACGCCCACCAAGCCACACCAACAGAACCGGTAGTAAAAAAAATTGGATTTCACCACTGTTCTGTATATACCTGTTAGGTATGAGAATAGTAATCTCCTAATGTTCATAAGGAATTTGCTTTCTAATTAATTACATGGAGAATAAAAACATTTTACAACAAAAAGTGGCCATGTGAAAAAATACTTTTTAATAGCTTACTGGCTGCTTGCTGCCTGATTTGCTGTCTGCTTGCTTACTTTCAATGCTGTGTGACCACCCAATCTACCCATGAAGATTCACAGATAAAATGCCACAGAATGCAATTGTCCTTGCGCAATTGCAAGATACCCCCATATTGTACCTTATGTGTGAGGGCAGCATACAGCAAATAGCCTGCCTGGGAATGGACCAGGCCTTTGGGTTTTCCAGTACTTCCTGAAGTGTAAAGGAGGAACAGTAAATCTTCGCTCTCCAAGGTAGCAGGTTGACAGGTTACATCCTCTTTCATCATTTCCTGTCACAGGAAGCAGAAAATCTTTCAGTAGGCTCTCCTCAAAGCCTCTGTAATCTCCTCTAGTTCCCTCTGTACCAATGACCAAACTAATAATGAAGTTTAGCATGGAATAGTCCAAATATTCACTTTCACAAAACAAATTCCTATTTCTCAAGGCTGTGCAAAGAATGTTGATCCCCTTATGGGCTATTTCTGAAATAGGTAGCATTGCTTATACAAACCCTTGTTCCTTCTTCCCTTGTTTCTCTAATGAAGGTTGTTTTCTTTCATAGCAATTAGTAACAAGCACCGAGCTTCTAGGACAATACAATAATCATTATGTCATTACTTCACCCCGAATTGTCATCTCATTTTATCTTAATTGACATAGCTGCAGGTGACATATTTATTATCATATTTGTTTGTTTGTTTGTTTGTTTATTGTTTTGCCTCTAATCTGTACTTCACAAGTTATTATTTCACTCATATATTTGAAACCTGAGTGTTTTGCCCCAAGGGACAAGTGTTAATTTTAGGAATGATTTTAATTAGAGAGCTACTGTAAAAAATTAATTGGATCTCCTTTTGCCAGTAATGAGATCCCAGTTAATACTGGGAGGACAACATTGTTATTTAAAACTACTAGAACTCTTAACAAATGGTTTTTATGGCTTAAAAAAAGGCTTGAGGAAATTTGGATGTGTTTTCAGAATTTTAGAAGATGCATTTTGAAGCCATGGATGACCACTGTAACAGCACCTTTCCAATCCTTCCTTTCATGTACACACAGTATTTGTAAATCCATAACTCTGAAAGAAAGTTATACTATATAGTAAAATCCAGGAACTTTGGCTTATTATCACTAGGTAGAACACAATAGTATCCCTGGTCAGATGAGGGACTCAAATTTTGGAAGGAAACCAAGTTTAGACCTATTCTGCTTTCTTCTTCCCTGAGCAGGAGCAGTGCCTCTCAAACAGGAATAAATTACTCCCAAATTGAGCAAAAGTGTTTTTTCTTTTGAAGACACTATCTAGTCACAGCAGCGACATTTAGGAGTTTCTGATAAGCAGGTTTGGTGAGGAAACAAAAGTTTGAGAAGCACCATCTTAAAGAAATGAAGTTCTTAGGCATTTGCTCTAAAGCAGGGGTCGACAACCCGCAGCTCTGGAGCCACATGGGGCTCTTTCGGCCTTCTGCTGCAGCTCCCTGTCGGCTGATCCCACCATTGACTGGCCCCTCCCCTCCCAATCACTCCTCATCTGGCCTGGCGGGGGATGGAGACTGCTCTATATTCCAGAGTGGGAGCGAAGCACTCCTGTGCATTCCGCCTTCGTCGCAGTACACTTGTGCTCAAGGCGGGAGGGAGAGGGAGAGGGAGAGGGAGAGAGAGAGAGAGAGAGGGAGGGAGGGAGGGAGGGAGGGAGGGAGGAGGGAGGGAGGTTGGGCCAGGACAAATAATTTAACAACTGGTTCTCTGGCCTAATGAACAGCTGGATAGGCGTGGCTGGGGGGGTCATATGACTGGGTGGGAGTGAGTGATGTCAAGTTGGCCACGCCTACCCAGTCACACCAGTTGTTAAATTATTGGCTCCGGGTGTTTTCTTTTCTGTGGGAAATGGGTCCAAATGGCTCTTTGAGTGTTTAAGGTTGCAGACCCCTGCTCTAAAGGCACCAAAATGTGAAGATTAAGAAGCAGAAAAGGGTGACTGAACCAGTGTCCAGTGCAGAGGGAATGTAGAAAAAAAGGCAAAATTCGTGGAGGAGACAAGGTAAGGGAAAAGAAGCGATAAGAAAGGAGAAGGAAATGAGTCTCAGAGGCATCTTACTACCTTCTCAGTCCTGGCATATCATTGCAAGGTGATTTGTTAACTGATATTACAATATTAAAACACAGTTCTCTAGCTCATTTTCCATCTAAAAGGAACATTTGGGTTAATAGAAACTAGGATGTTAAGGCCAAGCATGCCTGAACAAAGAGAAAACAAGAGAAATAAAAAGGTATCACTGAGTAAAAGACTATAGCACTCATCCTCCGTGAGTTCATAAACTATGGAAAATGGGGAAACACAACTTTGTGTGGTGTTTTGGATCTCTTTTTCAGTCAGTAATATAAGAATATATTACTCACCTCCTCTAGTGGTATGTCTAAATCAGACATGAGAACTTTCTCATCTGTCCTTTTTGAAACAAAAACTCGCTTCACTGTTGGACAAAACTTCACAGCCTCATCTACTGTCTTCTTTAGTTCAACAACTTTGCCTCCTCTCAAACCTTGATTGACTGTGATAACTGTTTCAGACTGAGCTGAAAAAGGCAATATACCCCCACCCCACACACAAAGAAAATTAGTATGAAAATTTTACGCCTTTCAAAGCAAATTTCTCCTGCTTTGTATTCTAAGGGGGAAATTGTCTAGTAAATTCCTCCCTGATACACTGTAGACTAGAGCAGGAGTCTCCAACCTTGGCAACTTTAAGACTTGTGGACTTCAACTCCCAGAATTCCTCAGTTGAAGTCCACAAATTTTAAAGTTGCCAAGGTTGGAGACCCCTGGACTAGAGTATATTTTAACAAGTGTATTATTTGTTATAGGTTAGTAAGTGTATTTTTGTTACAGATTAGAAATGGTCTCAGGATTATTTGTGAAATTCTTTTAGCTTCTCTCCTTAAGGGTTACTATATTTCCAAAACAAATAATAGCAGCCATTGGAGGGAGAAGTAATCTGAACTCCCCTCTTCCCATTCCAGGGTCCCAATCCAGGTCTTCACCCAGATCTAATTATTGCTGTTTACCATGCCTTCATACACATACAGCAAACACACAACTACTATTACATTGATGTCATTATGAGTATCTTTAATTTACATTGTAACCTTGCCCACCATTCAAAAGCATACCGTATTTTTCGGAGTATAAGACGCACCGGAGTATAAGACGCACCTTAGTTTTTTGGGAGGAAAATAGGGGAAAACAATCTGCCTACCAGGTATTCATCTGGCTAGCATCCTTAGTCTGGTCAGCTTCAGCACATTATTTTATCCCCTGGTTAGGACTTTAAAAAACCTTCTTCTGAGAGAGTAACAATGAAAGAGCATGCAAGTCAGTAAGAGCTGGGAAGATAGTTAGCACCTGGTTAGGGCTAGAAAAAAACTTACTCGGAGCAAGTAGAGCAAGGAAAAAAAATTCTGCAAAAACTTAGGGCTGGAAAAACATTCTTTGGAGAGAGTAACAATGAAAAAGCCTGCAAGGTAAGAGCTGGGAAGATCTGTTAGCACCTAGTTAGGGCTGATAAAAAAAAAGCTACATTCGAAGTATAAGACGCACCCAAATTTTCAGCCACTTTTAGGGAGGAAAAGGGTGCGTCTTATACTCCAAAAAATACGGTATATGACAGAGTTAGTTAGTTAGTTTAGTTAGTTTACTTTATTGTCATTGCATCTCGTACAACAAAATTAAATGCCATCTTCAGTGTACATCATACAGAAGAAAACAATAAAAAATAAAACAAAAACACACATCCTTCACATTCTATACTGAAAACTGAACTGAAAACCCCTGATACTGCATTAATATTATACTAAACAGTAGAATTCAATATGGTTATTGCCCTGGGATAGAAGCTGTTTTTCAGCCTATTTGTCCTTGTTTTTATTGTCCTGTACCGTCTGCCAGATGGCAATAGTTCAAAAAAAGGGTGCCCAGGATGAGGTGGATCTTTAAGAATTTTTTGAACTTTCTTAAGGCAGCAGGAGCTATAAAGCTCTTCCAAGGAGGGGAGAGGGCAACCAATGATCCTCTGGGCAATGACATTAACCCTCTGGAGTGCTGTCCTACCATGTTTCCCCAAAAATAAGACAGGGTCTTATTTTCTTTTGACTCCCGAAATACGGCCTTGACCTTATTATCGGGGAGGGGGCTTATTATTTTGGGGGTGCAGTAGGCGGCGAGCATGGGACTGGTTGTCCCATCACCGCCGCCTCCCCTCCCTGTTCTTGGCGCTGGCCGAGCAGCTGGCCCATCGCCACCACCTTGTGGAGCAGGACTCTGCAAGGCTTGTTGTTCCGTTGCATGCACAAACTGCAGGACTGCTGCGAGCTTCATCATACCGGCACAGCTGGCGTCCTGCCGCTCGCGGCTGTGCCAGTATGTTGAACCTCGTGGTAGTGCTGCCATTCGTGCATGCAATGGCACAACAAGCCTTGCAGAGTCCTGCTCCATGAGGCAGCAGCAGTGGCGTGACGAGTCTCACAGAGACTCATTTCTGACAGGTGGGAATTGGGCCACGAGACATACGTCCTACCTGACACTTGTAGCTCCATCGCGTTCCTCGGCGTTGTGTCCAGGGAAGGAAGCCCATTGTAAAAGAAAACTTCTCGCTGATTGAACTCGTGAGTTTTCTTTTACAATGGGCTTCCTTCCCTGGACACAATACCGAGGAACGCAACGGAGCTACAAGTGTCAGGTAGGACACGCATCTCATGATGGGATGCAATTTGGGGGTGACAGGTGGGGCAGGGTGGCATGGGGTGGGCCGCAAGACATGCGTCTCAGTGGCTGCGGCTTCCGTGGTGGTGGGCATGGCGATGGCATTTCCAAAAGCAGTCTGAGAAAACCTAAAAACCCAGGCAACTTGTCGCTTGTGCTTTCTCTCTCTCTCCTGGCCAAAAGAGCACCCACCGCATAAAGAGCAGCTCCCGGCCAGGAGACAGAGAGAGAGAGCACAAGCAAGAGGCAGGCATGCACAGGCAGTTTTACCAACTTCCTCTGCCGCGGCGTTGCGCACACCCCACAGGACTGGCTCGCCTCCTCTGGGCTCTGCCTCCGGCGGCATTGTGAAACACGCTCCTGCCTGCGAGGAGGAGGAGGAGGCGAGGCAGAGATCGAGGCTCTGGAGGGGGGGATGCACATGCACTGAAAAGCCTGATTGGCCTTATTATGGGGACATGTCTCATTGTCGGGGAAACACGGTATCTGCCACTGTGCAATTAGCAAACCATACACAGCAATAGTGGGTTGCTACCGGTACGGTATGGTTCTACAAACTGGTAGCGGCAGTGGTGGGAGGCTCCGCCCACCCACCCCAGACACTTCTGCGCATGCGCAGAAGCATCACACGTGCGCATGCGAACTGGTAGTGATGGGATTTAGAACCCATCACTGATACACAGGTGCAGTAAGTGGGAGGGGATAGTCTGTTGGAGTCTGAAAATTTGAAAGCAAGAGATGAAGAAAGAAGGAGCATCAGCTTCAAAAGACAATCTTCCTTTGTTTAAAAGTCAAATTACAAAATAAAAATTCTTGGGTCTTCAATTTCTACTGCTTTACCAAGGGCAGAAGTCCTTTTAAGCTAAGATATATGCTTCTCTTTCTGCCAGCACTGGAGGAATGAGGATCTTGTTATGTTAAGAATATTGTTTGTGGTTAAAAGCAAGTCATGCATAATCATACTTTTGGACCCCATACTGGTCACCGATCCTAAAAAGAAAAAGAAAAGAAAACAGAGAAAGAAATGCAGCAATCTTACCATCTTGGATCCTGTCAGCTAATGCAACAGAACTGAATCCAGCAAATACTACTGTGTGTATTGCTCCAATCCTGGCACAAGCCAACATGGACACCACAGCCATTGGACAGGAAGGCATGTAGATAGTGACTCTGTCACCTTTCTTCACTCCCTGGCGCTTTAAGGTGTTCCCAAGTCGACATGTCAATTCTAGCAATTCTCTGCCCAAAGAAAATAAGTAGTTTTGATACACTCTGTTTTATTATTCCATTAGACATCTCCAAATCAAGGCAACAGAGAACAGTGGAGAACAGCTTTTATGAACTATTACGAGCTTTGGTCTTCGTTACAGTACTGTATACCTCCTATTCAAATTAGGACAAACAGAAAGGTCTCTATTTCTAAAACTCAGAAAACAAGCATGGTCATCTCTGTCTCCTGTGCTGGGCTCAATGAATCACTGATCTGACTTTTAATAACTGTAATATTGACATTTCAGTTCAAATCTTTTCCCTTCTCTAGAAGCCTAGGACTTGGCTGAGATAAAAAAAAGCAAGTGTTAACCATTAAGAAGATTCACACCTCTTAGAAGACTGAAATAGATGGATAGAGAAAATGATAAGTCAGGACCTGTATGTAATTTGGTCTTCTTGCCCAGGCTCATCTTTCTCCCAGATTAACGCTACTTTATTTGGATTTTTGTGGACATGTCGATCCAGACAGTTAACTGAAAGAAAATACACCTCTCATTATTACACACTCAGCCATCTGCAGCTGCTGTAACTGTGCCCATCATAAATTTAATGTTGATGGCTAGGCCATATTTCCTCAATCAAATGTACTATGCTAAGAATCAAGAACTAGCATCCTCTCTCACTATATTTATACATCTATACCTATATATATATATATATATATATATATATATATATATATATATATATATATATATATATATATATATATATATATATATATATATATATATATATATATATATATATATATATATATATATACCTATATATATATATATATATATATATATATATATATATATATATATATATATATATATATATATATATATATATATATATATATATATATATATATATATATATATATATATATATATATATACACCTATATATACACACATATATATATATATATATATATATATATATATATATATATATATATATATATATATATATATATTGTATATATATATATATTGTATATATATATATATTGTATATATACATATATACAGTACATACTCATAAACACACATATGCCTAATTCTACATATATGTGTGTGAATCAGAGGTGGGTTCCTCCCGGTTTGGACTGGTTTGCCTGAACCGTTAGCGACCCAGTGGTGATGTCACGGTGATGTCACGGAACCGGTTCAGTAGGTGCCGGTCCGTGGGCGCCGCCATCTTTTTTTAAAAAAAATGAATTTCTTTTTTTTTTTAATTTTTTTTTTATTTATTTTTTCTTCTGAGCATGCGCAGAAGCCAAGTTTCCGGCACTGTGCATGCGGTCGCCATCTTGTTTTCAGTTTTTTCCCCAGATTCTTCGGCACTGTGCATGCGCACGCATGCAAAGCGCACGCGCGGCCACATGGCGCAGGAGGAAGCGAACCGGCAGCGAGGTAAGTTAGAACCCACCCCTGGTGTGAATATATATGAACAGACTCATCATTATTTGCTTACAAAATTCAGGTGCAAAATTAACAATTGATAAATGAATTGTACAACCTAAAGTCAAATTGTGTACGTTGCCCTGCTCAAGGTCATGTAGGTAGCTCATGCCAGTTATAAAATGTACTATTGATTTTCACAACTTAAGAGTTCTAGAATCTAAAGTTAATCATTTGCAATCTCAAACAAATATTAGTAGATTAACTGCATAGGCCATTAACACATTTCAGAATTTAAACCACAGATTCTACCTTTTCTTGAAAGAACTGCTTCTTGATTAACTGTGTTCTTTCACATTTACTGTGTTTTTATCTTGTTTATATAACCCATCCAGAACATAGTGGTTATTGGTAGACTTAAGAAACACACTAAATAAATAATTTGTTACATAGATACTTTCTCTTTCTAAGCCATGAACATTTTTAGAGCTACTAATCCTTAACTTGGATTCATTACAGAAAAAATACAATGTTTCTATAGCACAGGTTTTAGAAAGTGTTGCTATAAATCTACTTTTTACATACAAAGGATCATGTGAGTGAAGGACACCAAATTCTCTACCACATTTACTTGGATGTTGCATTCCAATGCTTCACACAGGTTTTGTTGGCTTTTTTCTCTCAGGTAGACTCACTTCTACTACTGGAGCCAGATTGGGAGAAAAAAGCCAGTTTAGCTGTTAATTTACATAGTGCTGTATCCTGTCTTACTGGGTTTTCCATCTAAATGGAGCAAGTCAAAATGGCCACCTGTACCAAATTTATTTTGACCTTTACAATAATAGTAAATGTATGTTTCATTGCAGTAGTTATTTTTCTCCATTAATTGCACCATTATTTCTCCATTCATTGCATCATTGACACAACTATAAGCCTTTCTTTTCATTCTACAATTTCCATCATCTGGGAGCACCAGATTTGTGTCAATCGCATGTTATGTTTAATGTGTTTATTCAGTAAACTATAGTTAAGCAAACCATAGTTTACTGCAATATGTAAAGTCAGCCATTCACCCAAAGCTATTTAGCAAATCCACTGCTGATGCCTCACTGCTGGGAGGTGGATGCTGGAACTCTGGGAGAACAAGTACCATACAGCTGGAGGGCACCACAAATGTTCTTAATCTTCAGAAAGGAGGGAAAATAGGATCCATATAATTACCAAGGCAAGTCTCATATTGATACAGCTATCTCCTGTGGATAATTTAATTTGGATCCCTGCAGGGAGAACAGGCATTGCTAAACAGGCTCTTCCACTCTATAATTTTAAGAAAACTAATGTAGGTTAGAATGTTTTTATATCTAAGAGTGATCCTTGGCACAGGTTTGTGTTCTGGTTTGATTATGTCACATACATTATATTAAGATGATATATTTTAAGAATATCTGCAGGAACCCTGATTACTATGTTGATAGGAGAAAGCCCATCGTAGTTTATATAAGCATCACTAAGAAATATCAGTTCAATTGAAATGTAGCTTCTCAATGTCCATGGTTTACTGACTAATATTTCTATGTCATTCCATTCCTGCAGGATATGAGCAGGGTATAATCATCAGAAAAAAGATTAAAACTGCTCCAAACTTATCTGATAGGCTAGATGAAAAGCATACACAGCATATACAACAGATGAGTGAACCGATCTGAGCTATATAAACAATTTACTCATGTTGAGTAAATGATACTTTTTCACATACACACTTGAATTCTGTGAGTTGCACTTTTTTCGTTGTACTGTTATCAACTATTTGATTCTATTGCAGATCTTTTAGTTATTTTAAATCTGCCCAAACATAAACATTTTATAAAGTATAAAAATTTGAGCTGATTTTTTTATAACCAGTAAAATGCAAAAACAGGTAATTACTTCTAAAAGACATTTTGCAGAGAACATTCGTCCCACAGTCAACTAGATCAATGTCTTCCTGAATCCTGTGCAAGAATAAACAACTTATTTCTGCTTATTCTGCTTTTCTGTATTTTGTGTTCCTTTTTTATCTGACCATTTTCCAAAGATAGAAAAACAGAGATACCGTAGTTCACATCGTTGCAATCCTTCTAGTAAGCAGGCTACAGAAGTCTGATAAACAAAGAGCTTCATATTACAGATAGGAAGGAGTTTTAGATCCACATTATGCTACTTAGGCAACATTTACTCTCTCCCATCCCTTCCAATATGTTGCTACTTTCTTAAACTACCTTCAAAGGGTGTTTAAAAAGGATAAGTACATTAATTTTCAGGGTAATCAAAAACAAGGGGAAATGATTGGAATGTTGACTTTGGTGAAATTTAAAACAGGATTTTAAAAATACCCTGTACCCAAAGGCTGCAATATTTTTTTTCCTTCACAAGTAGAAAAAGACAAAGAACAGTTGAATTTCTACTTACCTGCTACATTGAGCTGTCCTCCAAGGAACCAGGACACCGTGCCCTGCTGAAAGTTACAGTCACTAACAGAATGAAAAGGATTGCTCCACATCAGCCGGCTTCTTGCTAGTGCTCCCCAGAATACATCTGCTTGCTCCACTGAGAGTTGGTATAGTTCTTGGTGATTCCTTGGTCCAGGAAAAGCTGTGGCTTCTGGCATGTATGCAGTCAAGGGACCTCTGCTCCATGCTCTGCTTTGATAAGAAAATTTCTTTCCAAAGGCAATTTTGGGAAAGCAAGTTCTAACCAGCAGCCAGGCCATGATTCTAGGGTATCAGAGTGTCCTTTATTTTTACCCAAACAAAATCTTACTAGCAAAAGTAAAAAAGAAAAAGAAAAATATTTGTTCCTGGCACTAAGAAATGTGATCCCATTAGGTTTTCCAGAACCAGATGGTAAATCCACATTTAAACTGGGATTTCAAGAATGTCATACTCTCTTCCTGAAACATAGAGTACACGTATACTACTCTACTCCTAGAGAAACATAAGCAAAGGAAATCCAATCTCTTTTAAGGGAGGAGAAGGGGGTGGGATTTAGTAATGCCTAACTGGAATAACCTTCAGGCTGATCTGAATATGCTCCTGTATTAAATCCAGCTTTGGCTGGTATTCACATCCATTTTAGTCAAACTAGAAAATGCTGGCTCAGAATCTTCCTGTACTATCTTGTCTGCATAGTGGGTCAGTGTTTACTTCTGCTGCCTGAAAGCAAAATAGCTCCCAGGCATGTGAAAAACTAATCTATTCATAAAGAACGGCATGCATCGGTGCACGGAATGTGTAAATCATAATAGGCCAATTTATGATAAAGAGAAGACTTTGGTTAGAGTACCTTCATTACATTCAAACATGTCACTTTCCACAATAATTGACTCAGTCATTATACACAGAGTTTGCCAGGAGTTATAGTTCCTTGTTTCAAAGTGGGAAATTTTGTGGTTACTTAGAAGAAAGACATTTTAAAAATAATGGGATTAGTAAAAGCAACCAAATTTTCCTGAAAGACAATTGCCTTTTATCACTGAAAATGGTCAGCCATGTGTCAGGTTTTTTTTTTGTTGTTGTTGTTGTTGTTTTGAGATATTTGGAGTCCATAGTTGCAAGAATAGCAAAGGTCTTACTGGTAGCCCACAGTGATGTGGTTTATGTCTCAGAGTCTCTTGCTGGATAAACTCACATGGAAAATTCTCTGCTATAGCTGCAAAGTTGGTGAACATTTTTGCCACAGATCTTTTTCTTTCAGATAACAACAACAACAACAAGAGAGTTGGAAGGGACCTTGGAGATCTTCTAGTCCACCCTCTGCTTAGGCAGGAAACCTACACCATTTCAGACAAATAGTTATCCAACATCTTCTTAAAAACTTCCAGTGTTGGAGCATTCACAACTTCTGGAGGCAAGCTGTACCACTGGTTAATTGTTCTAATTGTCAGGAAATTTCTCCTTAGTTCTAAGTTGCTTCTCTCCTTGTTTAGTTTCCACCCATTGTTTCTTGTTCTACCCTCAGTATAGTATAGTATAGTCCTTGAGTTACAACCAATAATTGAGTCTGGCAATTATGGTCGTAAATCGTGCCGGTCATAACCACATCATCAGACCCAATTTTACGACCCGTGTTCATTAAGCAAACACCACGATTATTAAGCAAACTCATTGTTCACTATGGGATGGCTCCATGGGTGGGTTCTAGTTTCTCCTGCTGCCGGTTCGCTCAGGGGCAAAGTATTGCACGCACAGTACTTTAAAAAAAGCTTCTGCGCATGCACAGAAGCAAAAAACAAGATGGCGGTGCCTACAGTTCCAGCGACCCAGGACGCCAAGTTACTACCGGTTCCATAGAACCGGTCAGAACCGGTCAGAACCCACCTCTGGATGGCTCTTCCTGGAAATCAAAACACCAGTGTTCAACAAAATTGTTGCAAATCAGTCATGTGACCAAGCACGCTGCAAATGGACATAAATGAGAGCCAGTTGCCAAGCACCCCAAATGGGGTCATCTGACCATGGAGGGGGCATTGTCAGAACTTTGAAACATGGTTGGTCATAGTTATAGCTTTGGTGGGGTCTGTCAAAGCTTCAAACAGTCACTAAGCAACCGGCTGTAAGTTGAAGACCACCTGTATACTTTTACTTCTCTCTGCTGTTTCTGTGTCATAAGCTGGATATTTCATGTTGTTCTATCTATAGGAGCAGACTATCTTTTGTTTTGGACATCAGTCTTGATCAAATTGTGAAAGAATGAGGAAATAGATCTCTTTAAAAGGTTTGACACAGGGGACCTCTTTACAGATCTCACTTCTCAAAATGGCTCTGTGCTTCTGTGTGATCCCATGTCTCTGTTGGACAGCTGAGCTCACTTCTTTGCAAGATCCAGTTCAATAAGAAACAAACTCTGCATTAGAGTTTAAAGGGTGGATTTTTGTGACGTTTAGGGATGGGCTGGAATTAATTCTCCTCTTGGTAAGATTTGTTTGTTTGTTTATTTGTCTAATTTATATAGCTGCCCATCTCACAAAACAAGCCACTCTAATAATCTGTGGAGATTCTATGACACTGAATGCCAGCCTAACACAGCTAATTTTAACTGACCAAGAAGAGATTAGTTGGTTCAGCAATCCTCTTTCATAGCACATGTGAATGCTTCATACATAAAAAAAAATTTGTCTTTCAGATAAGTAACATGATGCATAGTGCAGAAATAGAACATGAGGGAGTAAACAAAGGAATAAAAAAAGATAAACATAGCTAAAATTAGTTTGTACCAGCACCATTTATCCTGTGCATACTTTTCTATTCTTACAAACCATTCTCAATGTCCATACAATAATTCATGCATTTCTTGTTTAAATTTCTCACCTTTTTAGGATCTCATCAAGCGCCATCCAGCCATCAATTTTTTAGTCTTCCAATTTTTTTAGTGCTTCTGAGTCAATATGGCATCAAGTACATTCACATCCTTGAGTAACAGATTCATGCCACAAGTATTTCTTATGTGTGTATTCATAGATACATTAACAGAATAACAGAGTTGGAAAAGACCTTGGAGGTCTTCTATCCAACCCCCTGCTCAAGTAGGAGACCTTACCATTTCAGACAAATGATTGACTAATCCAGCGGTCACCAACTGGTGGTCCGTGGACCACTGGTGGTCCTTGAGAAAATTTTGGTGGTCTGCAGAAAAATTATTTGCATTTTTTATATTGCACTAAATCAGGGGTCCTCAAACTACGGCCCCTGGGTCAGATACGTGCAATGAACGGTTGTGTTGCTGCAGAGAGTCTCCCCCTTTAGGGTCTTTTTGTACGGGTTGGAGGGGGGGGAGAAATTCCGACTTGGGGTCTGCTTTGGCCTCCTGGTGTGGGGCTTTGGGCGAAGGCTGGAGGGAAGCACCGCTGGTGGCGAAGAGCTGGAAGGCCTCTTTCCAGTGGGACTGCATCATGGCCTGGAACTGGCTGACCATCTCAGCCCGCTGAGCCTCCAGGCGCCGGTACCTGGCCTTGCACTCCTACAGGTCTTCCCTCTGCTTGGGAAACCTATGCTCATAGTCCTCAGTGAGGTGCTTCTACTGCGCCTCCTTCTCAGTCAGATCTAATTTGAACTGAGCCAGCTGTTTTGCCAACTCTTTCTCGTGGTGGCTACTTAGCTCCAACAACTGCTTCCTCTTGGGGCCCTAAGGAGCCCGCCCGGGCAGGGAGGCAAGGAGTGGGTGGCAGGGGAGGGGCGAGTAGAGGCTGGCGAGGTGCCCCTTGGTGTGAGTGACATTGAGTTGGCCACGCCCACCCAGTCACATGACCACCTAGCCACGCCCACCCAGCCGGTCATTAGGCAAATCATATTAGTGGTCCACGGGATTTAAAATTATGAATTTAGTGGTCCCTGAGGTCCGAAAGGTTGGTGACCCCTGGTCTAATCCATTAAACAACCAAAGGGCCACCACTCATCTCATTTTACTCTCTGCTTAATATTGAACCATTTGCTAAGCATTCTGTTTTCACACATATTTTACCACTTTTATTGTGTTTAAACTTCAGCTCTGTATTTGTGCAATGAAATTCGTTTTTCACATTCATATACAGTATCTCTCAATAATCTGCTGAATGGGTGGTCCTTGGTACTCTCTGAACTTGGTTGTTTTCTTGCAGACGTCTCATTACCCAAACTAGGTAACATTATCAGTGTTAGTAAGGAATGGTGTTTGCTGTCAATTCATATTCTAGTGGCTTGCCTTGTCAATGTTGGTGGGAGTGGTCTTGGTGGTTCTTTGGTTGGGTTGTTTATTGTTAGCATGTTTGGCAATTCCTTGATTGGGTTATTGTTTACTTCTTGATTGTTGGTCTAATGTTAATCTTGATGTCAATCCAATCCTTTGTTTATACAGTCAGTTTTGGCACCACTTTAATCCCCAAATGTTCGTCCTGCTTCTACCCAGGCTAGAATCTATTTATTTATTAAATCTATATGCCACCCATCTCACTGTCGAGCAACTGGGTAACTTGCAACACCATAAAGCAACGATATAAAATAATTAGCACATTAAAAACATTAACATCTTAAATGTTAGGATTAAAACAAAGAAAGTTAACAAAAAAAACTAGTAAGGAAAGAAGCAATACATAAATGGGGTGGAGTCTATTAACCACCTCCAGGATAAAATGCTCCCAGCAGAACCCCAAGCCAATTGGCAGAGCCAGGTTTTCAGGCCCTTTCGGAGAGGCCAAAAGAGTGGGAGCAGATCTCACCTCAAGGGGCAGGAGGTTCCAAAGGATAGGAGCCACAGCAGAGAAGGATCTTCTCCTACTCCCCCAGCCGAAATTCTTTGGCCAACGGGATCCTCAGCATGCCCCTTCTGCCAGAGAAACTGGGGTGAGCCAATCCCATTGGTGGGAAGCAGTTCCTCGGGTAGCCTGGACCCATGCCACAAAAAACCTTGAATTGGACCCAGAAGCAAATCGGCAACCGGTACAGTTATATTCAATGAATATCCAACAATGTAAGACAAATATGCCTAGAGAGTGTACTGGCATATAGCCCGGATATCTTATGATATTCTGATAATGCTTTTCTCAATGAGATTTATGCACCAAATTTAACTCATGCACATTTTTTTATGGCAGGGATATACAACCTAAGGCCCGTATTACACTTACAAGACTTGGTCCTATAAAACTGAGGGGTGTTTTTTTAAAATCACAGATTTTAAAAACAGTCATATTAAAAGTAGTTAATTAATATAATAGGATCCAATTAAATGTTTGTCCTCACTGTACTGCTTCTTCATCCTGGCCCTGGCCCTTTTGGGAAATCAACCTTCATAATGCCACATTAAGGACAACCGGTTCTTCAGCACCAGAGACACTGAGCCTCCTGTGACCAACCCCCTTTAACATCCATAGACTATTGCCGTGATGGCGAACCTATGGCACGCGTGCCACAGGTGGCACGCAGAGCCATATCTGCCGGCACGCAAGTAGTTGCCCTAGCTCAGCTCCAGCATGCATGTGTGTGCCGGTCAGCTGATTTCCAGCTCGCACAGAGGCTTTGGGAGGGCGTTTTCAGCCTCCGGAGGGTGGTGGAGGGCATTTTCGCCCTCCCCAGGCTCCAAGAAAGCCTCTGGAGCCTGGGGAGGGCAAAAAGCGGGCCTACCGGGCCCACCAAAAGTCAGGAAACAGGGCAGCGGGGGGTCATGTGCGGGGAACGGGGCAGCACAGGGGGGGTCGTGTGCACATGCACAGGAAGGCGGGGCACATGGGGGCATTGAATTATGGGTTTGGGCACGTGTGTGCGTGCGATAGCACGCGCGTGCACGCTTTCGGCACCTGAGGAAAAAAAGGTTCGCCATCACTGGACTATTGAGTGGCAGTTGTTCTGCCTTTCTCACATACACTGGGGTAACAGAGGGTAGCTTCTTCAGGGCTGAAGGTAGGAAGAGCCAACTTTCTGCTGCCATGATTTGCACTTCTTGATTTTATATTGTATTGCAATAAGTTAATTCCATCACACAAAATCTTACCAAGAAAACTGCAAGGACTTGTTGAAGACTCAGCACTGACTTGTGGACACACACGAAACCCCTATATAGGCTCTCTTTATTTTAAATCCTGTTACTCATTATTAATGAAGGCAACATGTTGAGAAAACCACAAAATCAGAAATGGGTAAATACTTCTAAAATGTGAAGCCAAAAGCATACTTGGACAAAAAGGAAGATGATGTTAAAATTCTGCTTTGTTTTGCAGGATGCAAACTTTTAATTTTTATTATTTTACTTTCGTTTACTCAGACAAGCAGCAAGAGAGATTCCCAGGTTTAATGTTATATCTGTACCCAACCAATTATTAACAAAATAATGCGATATAATGTGTGAACTGGTTCTAACCATACCTGCCAAATGTGGATTTCCCTAACCCAGGGGTCGGCAACCTTAAACACTCAAAGAGACATTTGGACCCGTTTCCCACAGAAAACAAAACACCGGGAGCCGCAAAATCTGGGTGGACATGGCCAACTCGATGTCTCACTCCCACCAAGTCACATGACCCCCCCAGCCATGCCTACCCAGGTTTTGTGGCTCTCTGTGTTTTCTTTTCTATGGGAAACAGGTATCTCTCTCTTTCTTCCTTTCTCTTTCTCTCTCTCTCCCTCTCCCCATCTTTCTCCCACTTTCCCTCTCCCATCTCTCTCTTTCTCCCTCTCCCCCTCCCATCTCTCTTTCTTTCTCTCTCTCTCCCTCTCCTCTCTCTCTCTCCCCATCGCTCTTTCTCCCTCTTTATCTCCCTCTCCCCCTCCCCCTCTCTCATCTCTTTCTCTTTCCCTCTCCCCCATCTCTCTCTTTCTCCCTCTCTCTCCTCTTCACTCTCCCTTTCTCTCTCTCTCTCTCTCTGCTGAGGAACGATCGCCATCCGTGGTGGAGGCTTCCCTTCGGATGACTCTCCTCCCCCTCTCATGATCCCCTGGCCAGCTTTGGGGGGGGCTGGGAGGGTGCACCCGCATGGGGAGACCCCAAAGCGCAGCAAAGGCTCACTTAAGGAGGGTCTTAACAGGACGCAAAAGAACACGGCTTCTCTCCTGCACAAAGACTCCGGCCATCGCCTTGCTGTGTCATCCCCCCCAGGCAACTCCTCGGCTGAGTGCAGACTCGGGTATGAGCTCCAGCCCGAAGCGGCAGGAAGCAAAGTCTGCCTTACGCACAAATGTGCCAGAAATGCAGGTACAGGGCGCTTCTCTCCTGCACTAAGGCTGTAGCCATCACCTTGCCATGTCCTGTCCCCCCCGCACGAGAGGAATGGGAGGAGATGGTTGCTGAAGCCTTAGTGCAGGAACAAAGCAGCCCTGTAAATGCCTTTGCGGCATATTTGTGTGTAACGCAGACTTCACTTCCTGCCACTTTGGGCTGGAGCTCGCGTCCTCCACGCTCGGCCGAAAAGCTGCTGGGGGGGGGGGCATGGCAAGGTGATGGCCAGAGCCTTCATGCAGGAGGGAAGCCGCATCCTTTTGCGTCTTGTTAAGACCCTTCTTAAGTGAGTGGCTGCGCGCCCTGCGCGCGCCTCTGCTGCGCTTTGGCGCTCGCTTGAAGGTCTCCCCGCACATGCGCACCCTTCCGGCCCCACCAAAGCTGGCCAGGGGGTCGTGGCTGGGTGCTGCTGGCCCATCCCCCTTTCCGACGTTCCCTCCTCCCGGATCCCATTCCCACCCAACCAGCCCTTGTGTTAGTGAGGCCGGCATCACTCGCGCTGGGCCAGGCCAGTGTCTCGGGGTGGAGAGCAGATTGCACATCCCAAGTGACCGAGGCACGCCCAGCACTAACAAGGGCCAGAAGAAGCTCCACAAGAGTCAGGCACCAGAGAATCAACCCCAGCCACTTCTCCATCCCTCGTCGTCGCCCTTACCTTCTCAGGCCAGGCAAGGGAGGGGAGGGCGAGGGGTGGGGCAGCCAGTGATGGGACAGGGAGCCATGGCAGAGGGCCCAAAGAGCCGCATGCGGCTCCAGAGCCACAGGTTGCCGATCCCTGCCCTAACCCATGTAATACAGATCTTGATCCCTCAGGTCGCATTCAAAGTGCTTTCACCCACACACCCATATGTTTTATTTTATAATCAAATTCACAGAGTAGAGTTCAAAGGCACCATTTATGCCCCTGAGCCAAACCTCCTGTAAGCATCCAAATTACAACATCCTATTTTTGAAGACTGGGATATTAGCTTTCCTCCAGTCATCCTGGCATTTGATCAGTTCTCCAGGAATTCTCAAATATATTAACTAGTATCTTCTATATTCCAAAATACAATTACTCCAACCCTGAAATTTTAAATTCATTGTAAGTAGATATTCTCTTTCATGCATCTATCAAGTTAAAGATTTAGCTGTGTATTTTTATCCTGATTTTTAAAAATTCCTTTGTAGAATATATCAGAAGCTCATTATTTGATTTCTTACAATGGTCCATCAAATGTTTCTGGGATGCTGCCTGCAAAACACAGATACTCCACAGATATTATACTATCTTCAACTTGCATTTGAAGACATATTGCCTAAGTCCAAAAATAACAATGAATCTTTAAAATATTTTTTTATAGATTTGTTCTCTAAGAATTCATCTAATCCCCTTTTTAAAGCCATCCAAATTAGTAGCCATCATCATGTCCTGACATAATGAAATTCATAGATTAATTATGTGCTAGTAAAAAAATAGTTTTGTTTGTTTTGAATCTCCTTCCAATAGCTCCATTGGATATTGCTTGGTCCTAGATTTTCAAAGGAGAAAAAACAATTCTTTGCTCTCCTTCTCTATGCCAATCATGTCCGCCTTTAATCACCCTTTTTCTCAGGTAAAGTGTCCCAAATGTTCCAATTTTTCTTATAAGAAATGTGTTCAACCTGATCATTGGTTCCCTCCTCTCATGTTTTCCAGGTTTTCTATTCCTTTTCAGTTGTGATCAGAACTGCATTCAGTTGTCTAGGTACGGTTAACTTGCTAGCTAAAGATAAAGTGCTGATACTGCAATGACAAATTAGTCTTGGGTTATTGCGATATCGGCAGTTTTTAGTCCCTTTTCTAATGATCCCTAGCATGGAATTTGTTTAACAGCTACCACACCTTGAGTTGTTACCTTCACTGAGCTGTCTACTATAACCCTAAGATACATTTCATGATTTGTTTAAAGAAAATGCAAGACTATATCAGAAATCTAGTTATGTCAAAAGAACCATCTTCATTCACATGCCTATTGACAATGTTTAAAAAAACCTTCAGCAGCAAATAAATATATTTAAAGTTAGGAAAATAAAAAAAAATTAAACCAATCTAAATAATATTTAATGTGTTTATGCATATAAGTGTATCTCTCTCTCTCTCTCTCTCTCTCTCTCTCTCTCTCTCTCTCTCTCTCTCTCTCTCTCTCTCTCTCTCTCTCTCTCTCTCTCTCTGTGTGTGTGTGTGTGTTTCTCTCACCATCTATAACAATAGCTGTGGAATAAAACTTAGAAACCCTTACAAAGATTTTGGATATAATCCTCACCTTACTTACCAATGCAATTGAACAAGGAACATTATTAAATTTGTGCTCCAGGTCATATAGAATGGGCAACACACTAATGCATGCATAGCTTCTCAGTTTTTTCCTCTGGCCAATTATTTCTGAGGATTACTATCAAACACACATTGCCTTGACTTCCTTTTGCTTTCTTAATGTCCATAGTACCTTAACGTCAAATTCAATCCCTTTCTTCCAAGAAATAAAAAAAACTATTCCAAAATCTCAAAGAGTAAAGGGATAAATCAATAGAAATCAATTATAGTCCAAAGTTTAGTTGACAAAGCTGAGCCCCTAAAGAAGTTATTCCAGATTCTTTGTACAATAATGAGATGGACACATTCCAAGAAACTTGCAATAAAGCTCTTAGACATTTAGACCACATTGCTTTTAGAAGCAATGTTTTTATACTGTAATTGCAAATCAGTAAGCCAAACAGCATGTGACTAATCACCTTAACTTAAAATAAAAGCAGCAGTGATGTAATTATTGTCTTTGCTACTAGCAAAAAAAAATAAGAAATAGCATTAATATTGATAGACCCTGCTATAAAAGTTCTTACTTGTCCTGTGCAAACAGCAAAAGACTGAAAAGTAACTCACAAATATTAAATGTCTTAATTTACTTCATTCAGATACTATTAATATTCTAACAATGTCTATGACTTAAAACCTCCTAATAAAGATTATGCACCATCCTTGATGTAGCATAACCGATTATGAGTCTTTTCCCCCCCCACAATGTAAGACACGGGTGTCAAACTCACCACGTCACATTGCTGTCACGTGATGTTTCGCGACATTTTTCCCCCTTTGCGGAGCTGGGGTGGGCGTGGCTTGCGCGTGACGCATCCAGCCCGTGGGCCACCAGTTTGACACCACTGATATAAGAGAAGGGCTCAAGGGTTTCTTACTAAATCTGTGGTAGGATGGCTGTACCATCAGCATGTGGAAGAATGGAAAGAGATTTGTCAGCTCTGGGCAATTGTTTTTTGTCAAAGCTTGACATATAACAGATATTCTTAAACAGGGAACTGTCTGCAAAGTAGAGGGAAAGGTAAAAAAAATTTTTTTAAATATATTAAAGTCCTATCAGGCTTGCATAGGCAGAGCAGGAGATTTGTCACAACTTGCCCTTGTTTTTTTGTGGGCAATCCTACAACAGGCTTGTGCAAGTAGCCCAGAACAAGTTCTAAGAGGTGGCTAAACAGTGGGTTTAACCATCTATCAAACTAGCCACATAAGTTTTATTATTTATTAATTTATCATTTAGTTTTATTATTTATTTATTTGTTTCTTCATGAGGAATGATCATATAAATTTCATTTATAATTTTAGAAGGCCTTGATATTGCAAAGTTTCAGAACATTGACCCTATTGTAAAGATTTTAAGTTGAACTTTCCAGGTTGGCTTATCTGGTTTATTGATGATCTACCGCCCAAGTAACCTGCTCTTCTTTTTTAAGATCAGCCAAGATTAACTAGATGCTGCCTTAAGACTAAACGAAGTTTAGGGCTAGAGATGGTTGGACTGAGTTGTGTTAGCAGATCTGAAGTGAAGAAAAAATTAAATGATGCTGGCTATTCAAAGAAAACAGTAAGCCCAGAGAAAACATGCAACTCTACTAAAAAGGGAAAGAGTAAAATGGGGTAAGTACTGTAATATATTTCTTTTGTGGAGGGAAAACCCTGATTGTTATTTGAACTCCTAACTGTAGCATAAATGATGCGCCATAGCTGACAAAAAGTATATTTTCTGAATCGAAGGAATGTGATCAGTGGTGGGTTCCTACCAGTGCGGTCCACTCTATAGCACCAGTAGCGGCCCGCTGGTGATGTCACAGTACCGGTGCGGTCGGTTGCCGGTGCCTGGGCGCAGCCATTTTTTTTAAAAAAAAATTATTATTTTTTTAAAAAAATGTCTTCTGCGCATGTCCAGAAACCTGACAATTAAGTCTTTCCCCGTCCCTTTGCTTGAAAATAATAAGAAGCTCACATTTGACACTTTTCCTTCTCTTTTGCCTAAAGCTTCCCAAAGTGGGCGTTTTCCGAAAGCTTAACCTTTTATACTGTTAATTTTATACAGTTTTATACTGTTATTCTTTAGACGAAAACATTGAGGACTGTTAAAAGATGCTGTTCTTTTAACAGTCCTCAATATTTTCGTCTAAGGAATCCATGACTGAAACCAAAAATGCTGTATGAGACTTGCTTGTCTTTTAACTATAGCATTTTCTGCATATAAAGGTTGCTGTGTTGCCATGGTGTAACACGCACTTTGTATGCAAAGCTTTTCATGTAAGGTATAAAATAGCAAAAATAGTAGTAACATCTCTCTGAAATAACTAATATATGACCGGCAAGCCATGCCCACCCGGTCACATGGCTAGCAAGCCACGCCCACCTGGTCACATGGCTGGCAAGCCACACCCACAAAATAAGCCACGCCCACAGAGTGGTAGTAAAAAAATTAGGGACCTGCCCCTGAATGTGATGTTCAAAGATCTGGTTTCTTGTTTATCATTACTAAGATAATCAGTGAAATTTACTCAACATTAATTGAGACAGTCCTGGCAAAATGGCTGTAGAAAGCCTGAAGCACGGTCTGACAGGGCTCCAGCTTTTCAAGCAAAACTAATGTAATTTATGGGCACTCAGCCTCATACTGGTAGTTTGACTTTCCCAAGCCAGCAGCTACACCAACAAAGACCTTTAATATTGGGCTTTTTTTACAAGCTAAAGCCATTTCAGCACTTGTAATTTATAGTGTCTTATAGCATCTCCTAGTCATTGCATTGGAAGAAATAAAGTCTACTTTCCCTCCTGATTTACAAGCACAAGGGTGGCTAAACAATGCTAGGAAAAATTAGTGAGGAAATGCTCTTATTCATTTCAGGTAAGGCTCAGACAAGTGTTTTAAAATGTCACATTTAATGCAAGAATTTTTTTTCTAGCAAGCCTAGCAAGATTTCCAGTTCTATGGGGTCTACTTGGTTGATACCTTTTAAGAGCAGCAAGAAAGCCTAAAAGTCCTCTGCCCACAGAAATATTCTCCCTCTAATGCGGGGGTATGTATAGGATATGGTACCAAAAAAGTAAGATGGTGGCCATCACAGTGTGATCAAGCCTGTTTTTTGTGTAGTACACAAACAAAATTGGTGGAGCTTAGATCACACTGTTGTGGCCACCATCTTACTTTTTTTTAACCACCTACAGAGGAGATCCATTATAATACCTTCTCCAATCCCATATTCCCAACAGCAATGTAGCAAGGAATGGGGGTGGGAGACCCAAACCTTGGCCAAGGTTTCCAGGCCTTTCAACCATAACCAGGGGCAGCACAGCATCCTTCTAGCTGGCATCCTTTCCATCAGGGAAGCTGCCCCAGTTTTACACAGAAAGATAGTGAGATACTCTTTTCCTGCAGGGCCATAGACCCAGGGCCTCAATGAAGCAGCAGCAAGCCAATCAGACCTCCAAAGCTCATGTTATCATCCAGCAGCAGCTTTTTTCACAATTCACAGAATTTATGGCAGATGCACCTGCCACTTGTCCTATTCCCCTTTCCTTTAGCACACAAGTGTCCACATCCAGGGTGAAGCAGTAATAGAGTGCAGCCAGCATTGCTTTTTTCTGGTTTGGTCCCCCGCCACTCTCACCCTACCACCAAGACAGGAGCAGATAAGTATCCCACATCTCCCCACAAAGTTCCAACTAGGCAGCTTTCCATCTACTGAGAGTAATCCATCCTAGCTATGCTTCCAGTGAAAACATGCAAATCTGGAGGAGTCCTCTCAGACTGTGTGTACTTACTAGAGGCTCTACTATAGCAACGGCTGCTTTCACAAGAACTGCTTTTGCTTGGCCTAGGTGGCTATGTTCAACTTCCTCCAGTATCTCTGGATTACCAGTGGATGAGCAACCTGCAAAGCTAACGGGACAAGCGGGAGAGGTTTCGGCTGGGTCTGCAACCTCATGACCCTTCTCCCCCAGATTTGCTCCATAGTTTGGAAACCCCCGCATTAAGGTCAAAAGCATACAATAATATAATTAGGAGACTCAGACAGTAATTTTAACAATATTCTTTTTAGCCTCGTATAGCTGAGTACTGCCATGAGAGGAGCAGAGCAAGAAAAAAGGCAGAATGAAGGTATTTTAAAGATTGAGCCCAGGTTATGGAGGGACAAGGTCATCATTTTATCTCCCTATTTCATGTATAAACTTCTGACAGCTGAATACTAAGATTTAATATTTCTTGTTTTAAAAATGCATTATTTATATAGCAGCAACACTATAAAGAGCAAACACATTTTGCTCTTTATCATCTGCACATCTATCTCTAAGCAATCCTGATCTAAGGTAGTTAAGTAATGGTGTTCAAAACATATGGCCTTCTTTAATTTTCAATAACTTCAGCGATTTAAGTTAATGTAAAGCAAACATATAGAATAATTGATCCAGATAAATGCTCAAATTCTTTTCTACATACTTACATATATTTCTTTATGTATTTTGCATAATCAACTTGAACAAAAATCCAAAAAGGTTAATCAAAAGAGCAAACTATAAGCATTAAAAATGTAAGGTGAAACAATGGAACTTAAATATGGAATACATAGCTTTTCATGGAATTTAAATGTGTAACTTTGTAATGCACTTGTACGTTCTTAATATCAACAAGGAAAGAATTCATGGATTGTTCTGGAATATGTTAACAAATCTAGATGGGATTAGTAACTAGTAGGAACTCAATATTTATAATTATGGTAAATAAATATTCAAAACTCATGTATAAAACTTTTGAGCAGAAAAAAAATCAATTATGCAATGCAATAGACACAGAAAACATCAAAACACAATAGGAACAAATAATCAGTGATTCCGTATCTATCCTCTCCTCCAATAGCAAGAAAGATGGACGGAGTAATATTAGGATTCAATAGTCCATTTTCAAAACGTTACCAGACTATTATCGGTCCTCTTTCAACCAGATTTTCCTGTAAATGAACAAGTGATGAACAAGGTATTGGAGAAAGGCAGTTTGCAATATGATGGCAAAGTATTAAAAGTCAGCTGTTCTCTGGCATCTTTATGTTTAATCTTATTTCTGGTGCTGAAGTAATGGTGGCTGATGAATTTGTCCCCAGTGGCTTGCTCTCCTAATATTAGTAAGGATAGTAAAGTTTAACAAATTCATGGGCTGCTTTGAGAAATAATGTTGATTTTTGTTTTAGGTATTTTTTCAGCCCGATATTATGATAAGAATCCAGAACGGACACAACTGGACATAATGTGTCTTGGCACTTCGATTCAAACATTGGAAACAATGCAGTCTTCCTCAGTGCTTAAAGAGAAGTGTTGGAAGTGGTACATCTCATTTAGCACTAAGGCCTGGTGGATTCATCTAAACTTGGTGACTTCTCTTAAAAGCTTCAGTGTTTTAAGCTTCCGTTATGCATAGAAGGCCAGAAAAATAGCAATACTAATCAAATACCTTATTGAAGCTTTCTACAGAGTTACTAATGTGCTGTTTCTAAATGTCCCTCTTGTATTAGTTTTGTCTCGTGCTGAGATACAGCCCGCTGTGGCCTAAAGGCCATAAAAAGGATTTTATTTGATTCAGATATTGCCTGTGTTGCAATATCTGAACAGCACTTATTAGTTATACTGCAGCATCATTCTTGTTCATCTTCAGTTTGGATTTATTCTGATTTATATCTTTACAGAAAAATGGCACAAAATCACAAGTTTCAAAGACTAGTTGTTACAGCTTTTTATCTTAAAACACCTCAAATACCAACTTTGCTTACCATATATACAATATTTACACACCATGGGTTATAATCTAAAACACCAGATAACTGGGAGACATAGAAAGGGATTATATCAGCAAGGAAAATCAATCATAAATAAAACAGCTCTTGTTAAAAATGAAGACAGAAAAAAAATGGGGACTTGCTATCCTGGGCCTTCACTGAAAATGAAAAGAGCCGTGTTCTTATGAAACTGAATTTCTTAGGCAATGTGTACATGACTTGATATATTATGATTACTTAAATGACCATAAACTGATTATAAGTATTTGCTAATACAGTATTGTGATTCTATCTTTATCATTTGCTGACTGCAACACCAAGCAAAGATAGTTAATGATCACTATGATCAAACATTTCTGATAGAATTTTCATATTAATGTAAACACAATGCAGTACTAATAGGTTTCTAAAACGTAAGTGAAAATTTCTTTCTCAAGAAACATCACTACTAGAGGTAAGTCTTACTCTCTACTTCTTGACTTGAATTTGTGAACCATAAGGAAGCCATCCAGGCTCAAGAACAGATGAAACCACACTCTTGCTTAATTAAGTCATTATTCATAGTCACTTAGGGATATTGAATATCAAGTATAACAACTGGAATTTATCTCTTAGATGCATTTCTCACACCATCAACTACCCTATCTAAAGCTAAACATAAAAGATTGGAAAAGTGGCTGGGATCTGAGTTACACAATATGGCATCCAGATAGTCTTGGTACCTAAGTGCTCCATTCCTAACCATAGCAATTCATGATTATTTTACAATATATGGAATATAATCTTCACTGGAATCAACTCAGTGTTGTACAATTATATTTTATTTTATTGATATGATTTCTCCTGAAATGCTCTAGGGAAAAATGGCATACTTATTTCAAGATAGTAAGCAAAGGCAGGCTGTGACAAGCCATATCTGGATATCTTAAACAGTCAAAAATTAGATATTAGGCAAGGTTCACATTGTGTTAATAGAGTAGGGCAGCTGAACCTCTTAAATCAACGATGCTGATTTACGAACACACTCAGTATGAGGTAGGGTTGCCACCTGATCAATTTTTAATTTTGGGTTGATTTTTGGAAAAGAATGGTTCCTTCATTATATAGCCTTAATGTCAGGCAATGGGCAGTTTTAAATATGAAAATATAAATATGCATAATTAAGCCTTTTATTCTCTTCTGGGAAAGCTAACAACTGACCGAGTCAAGGAGAAAAATACTTATTTTGCACTTATTTGATCACTGAGTACAGACAGCATGGTAAGCCATTATATTGTTTGTTTGCTTTGGCTTGGAATGTTGTCCGAGTCAAATATTGTAATTTGTAAGCTAAGGTATATGGCTTAAATGTGACAGCAAAACTAAACATTGAAGCTTACTCAAAACATCATGGTTAAATAAAGCATGGCTTATCACAATGTGTGAATCTAGATAATGAGATGACTATTTTTAAAGATGAAGCGAAAATGGAGTAATGGAGGCTGAATAGCAGGTGTGGGTGGGGGCAATATAGTAATAAATTGTGAAGGTATTCAATGTCCACCTCCCTCTCCCTGCTTGAAATGGAGGGAGGTAGAGCCCAAGGGCTCCTGAGCACAAAGATTGCAGGGGCAATATGCTCCTGAGGGAATCAGTCTCTGAACACACCCAACACAAGATGGCCTTAGCCTGTGATTTCCTGAAATGTATAGAGACCAAGTGGATCCACCCTCCAGGTGAGAAGGGACTACAGGAAGGACCCCATTAGTCAGAGAGGAGGCTGAAGCTACTAGATGAGTCAGTCTTCAAGAAGATGGCTGATTTCCCATCATCCCTTCCTTCTAAACCAGTTTTTCATCCTCTTGTAATAAATCTGATTTTTCCATTTGCCGATCATCCTCTGCCGTGGCTGCCTCTTCCTCTTTCTCTGGCTTCCTGACTGGGGTAGGAGGATCTCCAGGGATGGTCCCCAGGACTTTGGTGCTATGCTCCTGAGCTTTGGCCCTGAGGGCAGCAATGCTGTTCTCTCTGAGTTCCTCCTGGGAAATGGTGGTTTTGGAATCTGGCCCCCTTTCTTCCTTGTCACTCTTGTCAAGCTTGGGCAGGGCCTGGCGTTCCATCTCCGGCTTCCTTCCTGCCTCAGCCGCTGCCTCCAGAGACTTTTTGTGCATCCCTAAAAAGAATTGTTGGTATTCGGGTTTAGAAAAGCGCCTGGGCATGGGAAAGCCATCTTGAACTGAAAACAGTAAAGATAAAGAAAGGCCAGAATTAAGGAAAAGCAGAAAGCCTTGCTTCAAACAGCAGTCACACAGAGAGCCCAATGAAGGGGCCCTGCATGAGGAAGACCTCCAGCTAATTCTCTGATAGAAACAGCCAGGCTTGAGGAGAAACTTACACCAGCGTTCCACCTACATATATTTATCTTTGTGTCTGAACCCTGAGGTCAAATCTGCATATTTTATACTGGAGGAGGAAGAAATATCCTATGTGGGAATTAACTGTCCTTAAATAGTGCTAAAAGCAGGGTTACAAACGGAATCTATGTTTATAGAAAAACACAAAGATTTCTAAGGTAGCAAAATGACAAAACCTGTTATTATAAACCTGCAGTTTAGTGGACTAGGGCAGAGGAAACTAAAGAGACAGCACTCCCTAATCCCATTAGGCTGCAGACTTTCACCGAATACAGAAGTGAATCTCTATGTGAAACAAAGCCTTGATAAGGGAAATGCTAACTCCCACAGGCTGCTTTTCTTTCCCTAATGTATACCATCCACCCCTGTCCTTTCAATTCTCACTTTCTTGTAGACTGAAGAATGAAGCAGTACATTTATAAGAAGCCAGGTGTTAAATTTGAAGAAATTAGTCTAGAAAAGCAGAAAAGAAAAGCTAAGAAAGAAACAGGAGTGCATGAGAAAATCAGCTACTATATTTAAATAGCTTTAAAATATCAGGCAAATTTGTCATAAAAGTTACTTGCATATAGGGTTTGTTTACTGCTGAGCCTCCACAGTGCTTGGTACATGGAAGGAAGGGGAGAAGGGAAAAAGGCTTCTTTATGCACAATCAACACTGTTGAGAATGGACTTTTCATCTGACTACCATCTAACTCAGTGATGGCGAACCTATGGCACGCGTGCCACAGGTGGCACGCAGAGCCATATCTGCTGGCACGCAAGCTGTTGCCCTAGCTCAGCTCCAGCGTGCATGTGCACTCCGGTCAGCTGATTTTCAGCTCGCACGGAGGCTCTGGGAGGGTGTTTTCGGCTTCTGGAGGGCCTCCGGGGGGGTGGGGGGGCTGTTTTCGCCCTCCCCAGGCTCCAGGAAAGCCTCTGGAGCCTGGGGAGGGCGAAAAATGGGCCTACCAGGCCCACCAGCAGTTGGGAAATGGGCCATTTCCAGCCTCCAGAGGGCCTCCGTGGGGGGCAGGGGAGCCCGTTTTCGCCCTCCCCAGGGATTGAATTATGGGCGTGGGCACTCACGCCTGCACAATAGCTTGCGCAGACGCGCTTTCGGCACCCGAGGAAAAAACGGTTCGCCATTACTGATCTAACTGATCAGATTGCACTCCAGCGACTAATCTGCCATGCCATGCCTGAAAGGAAGGCCTAAGAGTGGAGCTGAAGAGAAGTTTATCCTCTGGTCTCCTCTTAAATAATACCAAGGCTGACCAAGAATTTTGGAATTTATGAATGCAATTGTTTTCAAGATTTGTTTGTAAACTACCAGAGACATCAAAAAGAATGATGGACTAGGAAGACTCTTGGTCTGATCCAGCAGAGGTCTTACACTGGTAGTCCTCAACTTATGCCTGGGACCAGAATTTCCATTGCTAAGCAAGGCAGTTGTTAAATGAGTCACACCAATTTTACCACCTTTTTTTGTCAAAGTTGACAAAGCAAATCGCTGCAGTTGTTAAGTGAATCACATACTTGTTAAACAAATCCAGGTTCCCCCATTGACTTCATTTGTTGGAAGCCAGCTAGGAAGATTGAGAATGGCAATCATATGAACCTGGGATGCTGCAACCATCGTAAATACATGCTGGTTGTGAAGCACCCAAATCTTGATCATTTGACTGTGGGGACATATATTCATAAGTGCAAGGACCAGTCATAAGTCTCTTTTTACAGTGCTGTGGTAAGTTTCAATAGTCCCTAAATGAATGGTTGTAAATCAAGGTCAACTTATATGCATAAATCTACCCAAAGCCTTAAATATATTTATTATGCCATGATCTGTGATTACTATTTTTTGAATTAGAAAGCTTCTAAAAACCTTTAAAGAATCTCCAAATTTTTTGCCCAAAGTTATCAAAAGTTGATGTTCTCAGCCAGCATGAAATCTGGCAGGCGATTCTCACCATAATAACAGTTTACCATGTGGTAAACTGCTGAGAAAATATGAACAATGTTTTTAGCAAAGACATTGTGGAGAATAATATAAAATACAGACTATAGGCATCAGACATAAAGGTTTTATATTCCATAAAGTTTAATAAAACCTTCCATTAAAAAGTGTTACTGGTAGCCATATGTGCTGATCTGTGCAACCTCTAGATTCAGTAGAGAGGCCATAGTCGAGCTTTCTGTCTATAAGTAATCCATGTTCAGATATTTCTTTCCTATCCTACCTATTTTACACAATAAAAGCTTTCTGAATAGATCTTCCAGGTGTGTTAGCCTAAAGACCCATTATCTACCTTCCACCATGGCTAGTAATCCAAATCACATAGAGGGCAGAGTATCAGGAAATGCTACTTTAATTCCCTTCCACTCTGTCAGAACCCTGCCAGGGACTCTGGCTATAACAAAATATAGATCTGTTCTCAAGTCTGAACTCTTACCCAATAGCCAAGGAGCACAGGATTCCATTATGCCATCCTTGGCTGATTTCAGTATGGATTCTGGCAGTGGGATGGAGTGACGAACCATTGCACCATACAGGCCATATTCTGCCATTACACTGCTTCTTCCCCAGCATTTTTCTCTCTTTCGCCATTTGGCCCGTCTGTTCTGAAACCAAACCTGCAATAAGAAAGATTGTTTAATAAGGAAAGTATAATTTTTATTTGCCATGTGATTGCTGCACCCTAATGAGTCCAATTTAAATAGATGAATACGTAAAACAGAATAAAAGGCACTGACTAGTCCAGTGAAGGGTTGTTTGTAAAACTAGTATGCCTAAAGATGATCTAAGACTATTTCATTCTTTGACTGGGAATGAAATGAAACCACTTGGCTTGAATGGAACCAGTAGACAAAACTGTTTTTTTCTGAGTCCCGAACCTACCTACCTACCTACCTACCTACCTACCTACCTTCCTTCCTTCCTTCCTTCCTTCCTTCCTTCCTTCCTTCCTTCCTTCCTTCCTTCCTTCCTTCCTTCCTTCCTTCCTTCCTTCCTTCCTGTAATAACTTCCCAGTCAAACATATGGCAGACTTTTTCACTCTCCCTGCTGTCACCAAATACGGCTAGATATCTTAATAGCTTTTATTTTCATTACATTTACTTGCAAACTGACTCGCCAAAATCTGTTTTGACTGAACAAGGTAAAAGCTGCATATGGGGGCATGGTATTTTGCCGGGAAGATAGACACAATTAACTGAAGCATGGTTTGCTCAACTCAGTTTGCAGAATACTTTGGACGAGAAAGTAAAATGTAACAGCTGAGTTCACAATACTCTAATATAAAATACAGATGGTTAATTCAGGATCAAGCAAGCATAATTTCACTGTTTTCTGTAACTCATTGCCATTCACATATCCTCCCCAACTAGCACAGCCTTGTAGTTTGTTGCAGGTTGCCAAAATCTGATTTTTTTGCAAAATTAGGCAAAATAATTCCATTGGACAAATAACTTCCCCTTAATATCCCTTTGTTCTGCTAAAAAGGGAAATGCCAAGATTATAATGACCCAGAATGTGAATTCTGTCCTGGTTCATACTGAATTGTTTCATATTTAAACAATTATATATGGACACTCCCATGGAACTGAATGTGATTTGCAAATTCCAATAGGAGGTCTAAGTAAAATTGTGCACACTTTTCCAACTGAACAGTATGATAATACAGAGTCTGATAGCTCAGTGCAGGACTATAATTAATTCTCATTACGCCTTTTGTGCAAATGGCCTGGATTTTTGCCTCTATTTAACGGAGGTCAGAAAGAGAGAAAGGAAAATCGAGGAGTGCTCGACTAGATAGGCAATGCAAGAAAAACTTCTAGAGGCCACCAGGCGATGGAGAGAGATGGGGTACTATGTCGGCTGCTTTTTAACCCTCTTGGGTAGCGCAGAGACATCCCGTTGGCGACACCAAGGCTTCCACCATTTCGGGCGCGAGCCTAGCAGAAACCTATTAGCGCCTGGGGGGGATGGGGCGCACTTCCTCTCCCCTCGCCTTTTTCCCGCCTCAGAGAGAAGCCTCAGCTTTGAGATGAAAAATTGCTCGCGGTCTATTCAGGAGGAGGTAAAGGAAGAGTCAGCTCCAGGGGCAGCCCAGGCCTGATTGAAAAATAAGTTAATTTCAGTTTGAATCGATGGGGCCTCAGGCACTGAAATACCACGGGAAATTAAAGCGGCTGCTCCCTGGTGATCGACGCCATTGACCCGCGCTAATTAATGCCGTGGCGGTAGTGAAGTTCTCGCTCGCTTCTCCACGAGACAGTCACCCCTCCCTTCAGCTGCAAGCAATAGCCCCACACCGCAGCCACCAGCTTTTTCTCATTTAACTAATTAAGCTAGAAAATTGGGTGTTAATTTGTTTAGGGGTGTTTCTTTTAAGCCCCCTCCTTCCTGTTCTTTCCCTCCCTTTCCTCCCTCTCTCCTTCCCAGGGAAGGCACGCGCCGCCGTCCCCGGCGGAATGGAAATGAATGGTGGGGGCTCGCTGGCAGATGGATGCTCGGGGGGTCACTCAGCAATCTTCTCCACTTGATTGCTTGATTAGGTCGTTAGCACATTAAAAAAAAATTGCTCTCCGTCTGGCGCTGTCCTGATGAGTGGGCCGAGGCGGGAATCGCCTGGGTAATTTATCTTTTTATACAGCAAAGAATTTGATTTCAATCTGCAGATATATCGAAGCGCCTTTGACACCTGTTTAACATTACAACGCTGACAACTTAACCCTGTGATGACTCCGCTGGGCGGCAGCAGAATCTGGCAGGGTGGAGCAGGACGAGTCCCCGAAAAAGGGAGGTCGTAGCTGGAGGAGACTTCAAATTCTCGTAAGAGATTTTGAGTGGAACCGCGTAGAGAGGAACAGCCCTCATTGAAGGCCCCTTGAGGTTAACAAAATACATAATTATACATATACATTTTATTGAATTGCACTGCCAATTCGATATTAAAATAATGTTGAAAAACTAATTATGCTTACATGAAAGTTACAGGTAACACAGTTCAAAATCCCTTTGTGACTTTTTTTCTGTTGGGTATTGTTTTGTCACCATTACCATACATGCTCATTTAAACCCGTATTTCCTTTGTTACAGCAATAAGTATATAAAAAGTTTATGTACTTGTGTTAAATAAGGATAGGAAGGATATTTGCAACACTAATATATGATCAATTTGATATTAATTCTTATTTCTAAATAAGCATTAATTCTTATTCCTAAATAAGCATTCTTATAAATCCAATATTTAAAATGTACTGAATTGCATAAGTAATCTGCGTTCAATTAGAACCAACATATTTTAGAATTGTCAAAGTAGCAAAGGACACTGAATGATTTGTAGAAATTAATGTTACTTGATTGTAAGTCTTGGATCATGACAGTGATTTAACTAGGGTCTAACTAGGCTAAGATAGCTGAGGCAGAATATTCTTACTAATAAATTATTTTACAGTTTTTGCTGCCTTTTAATGTAGTCCAAAAACGAACTATTGGAAATGAGCTATATCATACCTTTTCCTATTGTGCAGAGAGATAAGTTATTTAAAGATTTTATGGGGGATATTGCCTTGATTGAGAACTCATGTTTACATTTAATTATTGCTGTTATTATTGTTATAAGGAAATATCCTTTTAGGTTCAGTTCCAAGTGGAGAAAAAGACACTGGATTCATGAAGGTTGCTTGGAAGGAAGGTTTAATGGTGGACAGGAGCACATGGCAGGAGCCCCTGTACAGAAAAGGTAACTTACATGGTTGTGTGGTGAAGAGAAAAAAAAGAAAGAGATATGCTGAGTTCCTGGTTTTTATAGTGTAAGTTGGGTCCCACCTCTTAGATTTCCTTTTCCTGTATAGAAATGTATCCCATTGGCTCTCAGACCCCCCAGGGGCATGCTGGGGTGGCTCTTGGCTTTTGTCTAATCCAGCTTTGGCTGAAATGAAAGGGCCTTGGGCTAATCCTATTATGGTTTTGTCATGCAAAAGACTTTCAGTCAGGTGAGAGGAATATGTGAGCTTAGCAGGGGTGGGGGTTTCCAAGAGGAGTCTTTTGTTTGTTTAAAAGCATGTTTCCAGATATATTCCACATAATATTTCCTACATTTTAATATCTCCTAGGATATCTCATTTCCTAGGAGAGGGGTGGGTGCTAACTTCCTACATTATACTATAGTTCTCACTTTAAGTATTGTGAACAATTTTGAAGTCATGTAAAAAAGGTAGCATAAACTTTAAGCTAAAGCTGATTAGGCTTTCTTAATAGGTAGATAGACATCACATGTAATAACAATTTTCAAAAGAGCTTGGGTAGGGTTATATCTAGTTCAATGAGGCTTGGAGACAACCCAGAAACCTGTTTGTGTGAGAAATAGTGGTTGTGCATATACAGGTAGTCCTCAACTTACAAAAGATCGTTTAGTGACTGTTCGAAGTTACGACAGCACTGAAAAAAAGTGACTTATGACATTTTTCACACTTAGGATCGTTCTAGCTTCCCCATGGTCACGTGATTTACATTCAGATGTTTGACAACTGATTCACAATTATGACGGTTGCAGTGTCCCAGAATCATATGATCCCCTTTTGTGACTTGACAACTAAAGTCAATGGGGAAACCAGATTCCCTTAACAACCCTGTTTCTAATTTAACAACTGCAGTGATTCGCTTAACACATGTGGCAAAAGAAGTTATAAAATGCGGCAAAACTACTTAACAAATGTCTTGCTTAACAACACAAATTTTGGGCTCAATTGTGGTCGTAAGTTGAGTATCACCTGTATTGTAGGGGGGGAAAGCATATATACCTAAAATGTCCTGTCTTTCATACTGCCTTCCAATCTCAAAAGAAAATTCTCTTCTGGTCTACCCATCTCATTCATATGCACAGCAAAAATAGGAACAATCATTGAGCAAGTGGTAATTTACTACTCTTGTTTATGTGTAATCATACTGTGATAATAAGACAACTGTGAATTAAGTAGGGAGGAACAGTCTATTATACACCTCTGCATTTAACCAGAAAACTAAGACTTAAGGATACAATTTACCATGTGGCTTAACAAACTATTACAGATGAACAGTTTATGAAGAAATTAAATGCAACTGTAGTAAATTTCATTTGATATATTTGTATGCATATCAGAGGTACAGTGAAATAAATCTGAATATGTAAGCAGGATCATATGCACATAGTTAATGCACACAAGCACACATGAATTTGTGTTTGTATCCACATTATTCTATAAATGGATTTATTTTTAATATAACCGAAAATGCCAATCTAGATATATTTGTTGCATGTAGGGTTATTATGCCTGTAGAATAGCTACCAGAAGATGCATGTTTAAAAATAAAGTTGGTATTCTAATTAATAAAAATGTTATAAGAGCATTACAAAACAGTTCATATAAAAATACTTCCTCGTCTGAAAATGTCTGCACAGAAATCTTCACTCAGCCCTCTCCAATTAGACTTGCATATAGTGTAATTCTTCTTGTCTTCTTGTCCGCTAGATGGCTCCATGCAGTGAGATTTTACATTATCCAGTACTATATGTTTTCTTTCCTGTTTCATCAGTGTACAAATGCAAACATCAGAAGTGCTCTGTATTAAGGGATAAACTCCACATTGATGGAATGAATCAGGTACACTTTCCTGCTTATTTCAGAGCAAAAGGTATTGATTCCAGAGCTTGTCAGAATGATGGAATGTTTCTCCCAATTCCAAGCATTTGCCATGTCCTTTAAAAATATTTAGAAGAGCTTCTTCTGACAGCCATTATTTATAAATCTAGCCTTATTTTTATGACCCCAGAACTTGAATTAACTGTAGGTCTTATTTATGAACAGAGATTCAATGAGCATGATTACACATCAGTAGGCTATGTTGCATATTTAGAATTAAAGTACAGAAAATGTCACTGCGCTCCTGGGAATAGGAATTATTCTAGAGTACTGCCTTGCTTAGCACAGGAAGCAAACTTTTATATACTGTATATATACGGATTGTATATCTGTTGCATGATTAATCTGTTGTGACATTGCAATGTATGAAAAGGAAATTAAAATTTTAATACTAAAGTCAGCATATACAGATATGCATACATATAGTATGCAGATAGACACCCCTTCAAAAACTATTTAAAGTAATATGAATATAACTGGTATGATGTCTGGTTTAAAATCAGTAAGCAGCAGAAACTAAATATATTGCTTTTTTTAAAAAAAATCCAGCAAGTAAGCAAGTTTATAGAAGGATGAACGTCTGTTGCAAGAAAACTGATCTGCTTCTGTTGAATTAGGGTTAAATTAATACTTATATACTGTTTAAAAAGTTATGCCTTTTTGCCAATTTCTTGAACAAAATGACTCCTTTAAAAAAAAAAACCACTGCACTATTTTAAAATTTGTGGTACTGTTTGTCAATGCAAACAACGCCCAATATAATAAGTATGTGTGGTTAATATCTCCTTCCAAAATTAGGCCCACCAAATCTACCAAACTCTCCTTCAAACTGGAGGTCATGGTAAGATACTTTAGGAATAGAACTAATCTAGAAAAAAATGCTATATGAAGCATTATTTACAAATCCTTTGTTACCTCAAACAATATCAGACATTCATCACAGCAATCCAGTTTACCACTCTGCTATAATCAAAAATACAATATATTTCTTTTAACTTGTAAGAAAAAGATATTACACACTCATTAACCCTCACTTTGCTTACTCCTGAAATTTAAACGCATTTAATTCTATAAACACAAGTGGAGGTTATTCCTGGATGAAGTGAAGACTGCAAGTAACATTTTTCTGTTAGATTTATTTAGTATGTAGTTGGAGATACACCATCTTACATTTTTTCATGTTATAATGCTAATTGCTTTTTTTGTGTTCTACACATAAAGGGATCTTACTCCAGGGTTAATATATATATATTCTACTGTAGCTTCCCGCTTCTGCTTTTCACTAACTCAGAGACTGGCCTTTATTTTGGAATAATTTCTCTTCTGCTATACTGTACGCCAGATTCTAACATGATGTGTTCTTTTAGTAACTTGCTTTTTTACATTTGATATAATTTTATTTTGATTTTATGTTTAATATATTTGTTATTCTGTTTTATATTGTTTCTAGCTTGCTTATTTTAGATTAGTTTACAGTGTTTATAAAGAGATTTAAGATTTCTTAAATAAATGGTCCAATTTTAAAAAATAATTAACTGCAGCTTTCTTGGCTTATAAATAGAAGATTACATTCAGCATCCTTGGAACATTTCAGCAGAAAACTTAAAACTATACACTTAATAGGACTTTGACATGTGTTTACTTAATTTGTCCACCAGAGGACCAAATTGCTATCTGGTGATCTCAGATCTACCACCAGAGGGCCAAACTGATATCCAAATGTTCTCAGATTCTTCTTTACCATATAATAAAATCCATTGATTTTGGGAGTTTGAGTATTCAGTTAATGCATTACTCTTCCTTCATTACACAGTATATATTTTTCCTTTGCATATATAAATTAGAAAAGCCCAAGTGTTTTCTAGTAGTTCCCTCAATAAGCTTTGGAGATCAGTAATAGACAGCAACAGCAAAAGAAAAGTAAAACACTGTGTTATGTAATACCAGACTAATTATCCATTTAGCTCATATTGTTTACTTAAGGATAGAGTAGGAAAACTGTTTTCTTGAGGCTCTGACATGTTCTAATCGCTTTGCATTTATTTTTGAAACTTATCTCTCCCTTTTCTGTATTGAAATCTAAGTAATGTCTCTTATTCCAACAAGTTCCTATAAGCCCTATCCAATAAATAACAGAGAGTAACAGAATTAGAAAGGACGTTCTAGTTCAGAAAACAGAAAATGTTATACCATTTCAGACAAATGGTTGTCCAGTCTCTTAAAAATATAAAATCACTGTCCTTCTCCACTAGTCTGAACACCATTAGATCTTTTGTACATGTAGTGTTCAACTTATGACAACAATAGAGCCCAGAATTTCAGTCATAAGTTATTGCAGTCGTAAGTCAAGGGAGCATATGCCCAGATGAAAGTTTATTATTGTTTTTACAACTAACATAGTCACCATGGTTATTCAACAAATCACATGGTTGTTAACTGCATCATATGGTCATTAAGTGAATCCAGCATATTCAATGGGCAGAGTTGTTTGCCATTTTCTACCATAAAAAATTGTGGTCACATGACTACAGGATGTTGCAGCCAATCATAAATGCGAGCCAGTTGCCAAGTGCTCAAAATGTGATCACATGACTGCACAGGGAGGGGTCGTAGTTGTAACTTACAGGACAGGTCATGAGTAGCTTTTTTGAAGTATGTTCTAACTTCCAGACAATGGTTAAGCAACTGGTCATTAAACAAGGACTAACTAATAAATATGTCAGATCTTTTCCTCGCTTTACAAGAACTTGGGGGGGGGGTTTAATTGCTTATTCGTTTACTTATATGTTCTAGAAAAGAGGTTCTCATTACATCCATCTATACAAGATGAATGGAAAAAGCAGGTAATAAAAGGCAATAGTGCGAATAGTCCACTGCCAAATCTCATAAAGCTTTAAATGTCAAAAAATATATATTCAACAGACCAATTGGAGGGTACAAGGCTCAGAGCACTGCTGAAATGTGTCGATGAGCTGCATTCTGAGTCAGTTGAATCTTCCTGGTGGACTTCACAGGCATCCTCACATACTGAGTATTGTGTACCGGTACCTTAAATGAGAGGTGATGAAGATCACCTGAGCTACCACAGCAAAGCCCTCATGCTTCAAGTAAGGACACAACTAGTGCACAAGCTGAAGCTTGGACAAAGACATCCTTGACCATAACCCTTATGTGCCCATCCAGGAGGACTGCCCAAGTGTGGAAGCTATTCCTTCATGAGTGATCAAAAAGCAAGGAATCTTGAATGGGCAAACAGCACCTTCATCATTTTTGCTTCAACCATTTTATTGCAAGACTTTGCCCTACTTGTCAGAACAGAGTCCATTCATTAGGAACAAAGATTCTCAAATCTGAGCAATGTTATGGGTAAAATACCATGTGAAACAGTCGCAGAACCCAGGCAGGAGTTTTAAAATGGAGTTGGACACTCCCAGACAAAGTCACCTAAGCAATAAAGGAGTAGAATTAGAAACGCTTCCATTATGGTATGGGATTGAGCTTGAGTTCGTAACTGCTCAATCAAGTTTGCTTCTTCCACCAGCACTCAAGGCATCTCTTCTATCATTTCAATTCCTGGGGATTCTTGGTAAATAACGGCGCCAATCAAAATCAGTGAAAGTGGAGCTTATGCTCATCCTGGAGTCCATAAACCCTCTGCTTGAACCATCTTCCACAGTATAGAAATTGAATAACTTCAGCAGCTCCGAGGTTACATTGGTGGGAGAACCCGCCAAGCAGCAGGATAATTGATACATATACTGGATTCCCAGCTTGTCCCTTAGGCTCAACTTAATATTTTCCTTTCATATTCTGATTCTTCTGAAACAAAGTCCTTTTATAATTATAATTTCCTCTTATAGCAGTTGTAGGACCTAATTTAAAACTCTTCTCTTATGATTAGCCAGCTGGCCTTTCTCTTATGATTTGATCTTTTTTTCTTCAGTATATGGTCTTAATGTATATGTGTATACAAATATGTACATTTTACTAAATTAATATACCCTTCCTACTACTAAAAAGACCCCAGCTTTTTGTTTAGACTGAATCATTTTGGGCCAGATTTCATTTATTTTTTTCTGGAAATTATATTGTAATGGTAAAACTGATGATCAAATTTTAATTCAATAGGTGTAGTTTTGACTAATATGTTGTCAAATACACACAAACACACGCATTGCAGAAACTATGCTAATTAAAATTAACATCTCAGCACATTGGGAGAGTTGGGGCAACAGGCTATTACTGGATTTCCATAGAAGCAACCTACTTATTCAGAATTATTTTGTCAGTAAAAGGCATCTAGTTATTTTCATTTCTCATTTAAGAAAACATATGAGTTTAAATGAGACATTTTTCAGATGTGTGGTTTCCAAACCTTCCCATCTGCTCAGGTTTAGACATGTTTAGAAAATATGCAATTTGGAGTGTTATTTCAGAGATCTGAAAAAGTTGTATAAACCAGGAAATACATTGTGTCTCCCTATTCATATTTGTATCAAGGTTATTTGCAATATTTACTGTGCTATCATTTTCTATGACACTATAAAAAGATATGAAGTTAAATGTGTATAGGAAAAGAGGCACATGGCCTGCATGGCAGATCACAAAACAGATAGCTGCTCTTATTCCTGTTGCTTTATTCTTATTCCTGTTGCTTTATTTTATTCTAGTTAACATTTAACATAAAAAAAATAATTTACACAGGTTCATTTATTAAAAATATCACCAATATATTAGATAAATTGTAATATACTTCTTGATATATTTTTTTTGAGATGCATTGGTAATGTTGATGCCTTGCTTTCATAATGAATGAAACCTGGATGAGAAACACTAAAGTTTGATATAAGGACTGGAATAATGGAAGACATTATCTAACGAAGGAAGAAGTGAGTTTAGGTGTAAAACTCTAAAATACGCTTCACTTTCTAACATCAAGATGGATATATTATTAAGCAAATCAGATGAATACAAGCAGTATCCTGAAGAATAATAGATGAAAGAAAATACATATTTGAGAAAAACAGGTTAGAGTAAGTGGGGGGGGGGGAAATAACAGTGAAGAACAAATACATCCAATTGTAAAAGTCCAAGTACTTTATGTATCTCTTCTTGATATAGTGTTGCAGTGAAATCAGAATACTTGGATTAGTGGATAAAGAAGACATCATAGTGCCCAAAGCTAATCAGGTCATTTCAGCAAAAGTAGAAAATCCCCCAAATATTATGTTTTACCTCGGCCTTAATATATAATATGAATAATTTAAAAACTAATAATTTGCACTCCTGCCTAACAATCTAACATTCCTGTGTGAGCTCTAAAGATTGGATTACATTTGCTCCTCAGGCAATCAAAACATACATGAACTGGATTGAGGGGGAAATGCTAGAGGACGTCTGACATCTCTTCTGCCAATTATTATCCACCCCAGTTTATCTGAATCAGTAATACATTGTCTTCCTCAGTATGACAAGAATTAGTAAAACCTGATTTACGTTTACATTTACATTTAATTCCCTGAATTGATTCTCCGTCTAGAGAAATTTCTTTGAAGAAATTTCACAAATAAACATGCCCCTGACTAAGAAGTTTTGCTCATTCTAATTTCTGAAGTAATATTCCATCCATAACACTATCAACCCTAGTACTGCAAAATTAAAAAAATACAGTATGAAATTAAATATCACTGTCAATTAAAATATCTCAGAAATAGTAAAGAAAATATACATAGAGTCTAGCATTCACATTCTCCAGATTTTATTGGACTCATTAAAAATAATCTCACCTGATAACAGAGCTCAGACAGGTCTTCCTTGAGAGGAAGGTCCTAGAAAAATCACTATTAAGAAGGCCTAATTATGTATCCTATGTATCTTGTGATACAAGACTGTTTGCTCAGCACTGAGATTGTTAAATTGGTGTCTAAGGAAGGACTTTATACTTACCTAAAGCATATTGGGGCTAAAAATACTAGAAAGCTAGCTCAGATAAAATGTATTTTTCTCCAACACTGCAACTTAACAATTGAGAATTGGGTAAAAGTAATTTCCTCCCAGTAATTTACAACTGTAGCACAAAATAAAGCATTAACTGGAAAGCCTCTCAGAAGCCAATACAAATGTTCTGGGATTACTGCTTATCTTTTGGATCACAGTCCCCATAGTTGTAAATCTACAATATTCACTGACAAAAACATGACCATCACAGACCTATGCCATGCTCCATGTTCCTGTGATTGGGCAAGCAACCTTGCTATGCACTACAGGCACAGCAACTGACACCATTCTCGCAAAATTCCAGATATGCCCATTGGCCAAAAATGTTAAGAGTTCTAACAAGTGAGTCATCGGGAATAACAAAAAACAGCAAGTGTTAATACCCTATAAAATAATTGCTATGAGTTAAAAGAGCATGGTACAATCTGATTTCTGATATTAGAATCTCAGCTAATATAAGACAATATCAGTCCAATAATATCAATGAACTTCAAGGATAGAATTCTTTCCTCCCCTTCCATTTTCCATTCTTGGTGTATTGCATTGCACACTTTGATGTCTTGTTGCCAGGTAGATTGACAAATTGAAGGAAGTTCAGTAAAGAGCAACCAAATGATTAAAGAGCTGGAGAAGGGATGATTTATTGTGCATAATTTAAGTAAACAGTTTTATAGCTTGGTTACACATTGAATTGCAGGATGCTATAAGAAGATGAGATCCCAAAATATAATGGGCAGAAGGATGGCAGAATATATGCAAATATATGAAGAATGCAATTGTAAAGAACAGGAAATTATTGTAGTTTTCACATAGTAATTCTAATAAAAAGGCCAATGCTATGTTAATACTTAATGGGGGAAGCCCTTGTGAAATAATGTCTAGATGTCTAAAATATAACTCTTAGTCTTGCTTAGCCAGCTATCGTTCAGACTACAGTATATAAAGTATAGTTGTTCAGCTTTTTGGCTTGCCTGGGCCACCATGAATGAAGAGGAATTGTCTTGGGCTGCATATAAAATATATAATTTTGTTAATGTACTGTATATAAATAACAAACTTCCTTTATTTTTTATAAAAATCTATGGGGCTGTCTAGGGCCATGTTATTCGTTTTTTAAATAATTTCTTGATGAAGTAATTCCGTTGCAAGGAACAAAGTAGAAGGAATCATGGATCAATTACAGAGAATTGTTTTTTGCATGCAGAAGATCATAGGTTTACCTATATTTCAAGTCTATTGATGCCTAAAAGCTCTATCTATTCCATTGCTATAACTGCATTGAAGAATGGAGTAAGATATGCTAACAAAATTATGTATTCTTACATAAAATAAATAGGGCAGATCCATCCCATTATACAACTGCACCCCAAGACTTTCCAACAATATATCAGCTTCATTTTATACAATCTTTATAATATCTAGCTGTGTGATGTATTGCAATATTTATAGTTTAAATAGTTTAAATTGTTAGTTAAACAAAATAAGTATGGAAGTCAAGTGTTGAATGCAGTTAACTGTTATAATATGATGACATTTGAAACCTGGTTCAAAATATAATGTAGCTGAGCCTTTTTGTTCATCAACCATTACTTCATAAAGCAACTATACTGCTATATGAAAACGGTAATCTCTGGCTATAATAAGTTATTTGATGTTTGGCTGTTTATGAACACCTCTAAAACATATAAAGTCTGAATGAATTGTTATTTCCATCATGAAGAATTAGGATAAATTCATACATTTATGAACATTTATGTTAATTTTTGAACATAATATGTCTTTTCAGAGGAAATTAAGTAAATCTAGTAGTTTGGAAATAATGACTTATTCTACTCTTCAGTAAAACTTTCTACAAAATTAATTAAAAATACAGTATTTAAAAGGGGGGATTTAGTGAAGATCCAAACTATTAACCAATTCTTTGCTCCTAAGGTCACTTTAGGCATGGTTTCCTATCACAGCCAATAGTTCCCACTTCTCTTTGGTGTTCTTTCATATGTGGGCCTCGAAAAATTCTGAGTTCGTAGATTTCACTACATTACTTCCAATACCAGCAGCATTCTACTCCCATTGCAACTGGATGTGTGAGCTCTGGATGTGAAAAGTGCCATCTACTTGTGGTATCAACTTTTTTCAGTGTCAAGACAGCTAACATGAAGGACCTGTCCCAATTCTCCATCTTATAAAGGTCTATTTTCCAAGCTGATCCAACTATTCTAAGTGCCACTACACCTTGAATATTCCTTAGTTTTCCTGATTGTTTATTATTATCTTGATCCTGATTCATAACTATTTTGGACAACATGCTTACCTTTTATTCTATTTGGATTAAAAGCCTTGCAGTTACAGCACTACACTCCTGAATCCTGATGAAGTCTTTCAGAAAACTACTATTTGTTTCAACATTTTCTTAATCTTCAGCATGCAAAAACAATTGCCTCCTCTTATATAAAATGTCTAACTAATAAAAGCTAGAACAATTAGTGCAGGCTTAGGCACACAACAAAGCATACCAATTCAGCATTATCTTTTGAGATTTGGGATGAATCAGTTACAAGACAGTCCTTTAAAACAACCTTTCTGAATCCTGTACCTTCCAAATGTGTTGGATTATAATAATCCAGCAGCCCACATTATCAAATTCACTGGCATCAAATGGGAGAAGACATACTGTATCTTACAGAGTATATCACTCTCTTCAAAGAAAGCAAAGTATGCTGGGGGGGGGGGAATAGTGAGTAGTCATGACATGCAATGATTGAATTTCACAGCAGTATGATTACCTGTATTCTATCTTCAGGAAGTTCTGTTTTCATAGCCAGCATTTCTCTTGCATAAACATCAGGATAATGAGCCTCATTGAATGCTTTTTCCAGTTCCTCCAGCTGGTAGGATGTGAAGATTGTCCTAAAGGGAATAAAATTCAATGATGAAAAAAGTTTTTTTAAAAAAAAACCTTAAAAAGCACAGCAGTGAAGGAAAAATTAAGAACATGAAATACAGTACATTATACAAAAGAGTTATTCTTAGGACGAAGAAGGCCAAGGAAAGTGCATTGGGTCTTCCCATCCCACGGGTGCTTTTTTCAAGAGGCAAATGGACTTTCTGGTTTTTCTTTGAAGATGTTTCACTTAAGAGCTGAAGAAGCTTCTTGCATGAGAAGCAAAACGTCTTCAAAGAAAAACCAAAAAGTTCAGTTGCCTCTTGAAAAAGCACCTTTGGGACAACCATGACCTGGATGACTGAGAATCTCTACAGATATTGGGTCTTCCCATTCACTGTAGAGGAAAAACTGAAGAGGGTTACTATTGAAGCAAATGAAGATTGCACTCTTTCCATAAAGTACATTAACGTTAAAGTGGAGAGGGTAGCAAAGCTGTAACTATTGTGGAAATAGAAAAATAGAAAGGGACCTTGGAAGTCTTCTAGTCCAACCTCTTGCTCAAGACAGGAGTCCTTATTCTATCCCAGACAAATGGCTGTCCGGTCTTTTCTTCAAAACCTCCAGCATCCACAACTCCAGGAAGCAAGCTGATCCGTTAATTACTTGCTTTCACTGTTAAGAAATTTCTCCTTAGTTCCGGGTTGGGTCTCCTACTAACAAGATTCTCCTTATTGCTTCTTGCCCTGCCCTCTAACAGGAATTAATCAAATGTTTCTATGAAAACAAAGATATTATTTTCTTTAAGAAGAGAAGGAGAAATCTAAAATATCTGCCCAGCTTTTCCATAAAAACTTGAGGGGGAGAGAGGAGAGATACATACATTTACCACTATCCTATCCTATCCTATCCTACCTCTAATATTTCTGAATAGTTATCATTTATAATGTGGTCCTTCATACCATCTCTCTTCTTAGATACTCTTCTCTGGGATAGTAAATAGAATCTGGTTTTGCTCATATACACTGTGATCCTAAACATTCCAATGTGAATGTTAGTGAGCTTGCACCCAAATAAATGTGTTTTAGTGTTTAAATTTGGAAATTAAATTTAGTACCTATATGTAATAGGTACAGTGTCACCAAATATAAAAGCTACTCCTATTGGTCTTTAGATTTATTCCTGATTAAGCCAGTTTTGTTTTGTTTTTCAAACAAAAATTGTGCACCTTATTAAAAATAAGGTGCACAATTTAGTTCCAGGTACTATAGAATCAGTTGAATTAATAATAGGTATGGATTAAAAACAGTTCCAAATTAGAATCCATTTCTTTCTGTAACATTCATTAAGAGTTCCATATTGCTGCAACAAAACCTAACAAGAGGATTCCATAAACTCCATCACTATGGATCCAGTTAAGTAGTTTTAAATTCTGTGAAATGGGGAAATGGGGGATTTTCCTTACCTAACCAGACACTGAACAATAGATTTTATGATAACATTAAAGTTTTCAAGAGCAAAATCCATCTATTTATTTTTCTGCTTGTGCTGTTGCAAAATATTGTTCACATTGTTTTCAAAAGAAATTATTTTACCTCCAATCCTTAATTGGCAGAGTAACCAATGTGTTTCTGATGATGTAACATCATCTTTATTATCTCCTTTCCTAACATTTGGAAACTCCTATCCTTCTCATTTTCTAATATTTTGTTTGTAAAGAATATACTCCAAACACTTTACAATGTAAGAACATCTATCTTCAGGGATTTAGCTTAGTTTCTCAGTCTGTGACTCTACTGGTTCAAAACAATTAATTTCATAGTAAAGATATGCTTCTTCTAAATCTCAATAGCCTAAATTTGGAGTTCTCCTCACATTATGCATAAAAAAAAATAGCCCCTGGAATTGAAAAGAAATGGAAGCCCAACTCCAGAAGGGGATGAGAGATACCTGCAGAGGCGAAAACGTGTGGATCGTGTTGTGCTCCAAATCTGAATAAACATCCTGACTAATTTCTGAAGCATAAAAATTCTCTGGTTATGAGATTAAGCTTCCATGAAGGCCAGCTGCATTTCAATGTTTTTCATCTCTATATAAAAGCTTGTGTCTGCATGTGTCTAAGCACACACATACAAGCATATAAACAAATTAGAAAATAATATGAAATCAACCTTCTGAGGGGGGGGAACTGCTTCAAAAAGAAAAAAAAAATCAAAGCCAAGATTCTAAAGATTAAGCATTGATTTTTAAATATTTACATATTTCCCAAGAGCATTGTCTAGAGCTATCCGCATTACCTCCTTACATGCAAATGTTAAACACTTCCATCAGCTTAATAATACTAACATTATGAGGGCTGCTTCAGCAATCTGTGTTCTGCTGTCTCCCAGTCTCATCTTGCTCTCCCAGAATGATCACCTATATAAATGGAGCAAGCTTCTGTAATGCCTCACTGTCTTTCTCTCAAAACAAATTGCTTCTCTTATTGTGCATTATTTTAGGACCCAAGAATGGTGGCAGGATTTTTATTTTTAAATTTGTCCACTCCTTTTGAGGGGAGATAGAATTCCTGTCAAAAAAAATACAGGCAAAATCCACCCTTTTGAAATGTAGTCTTAAAATTTGTTTGTAACAGATTCTTTCAGATTCTCTGTAAAAACAATACTGCTAATAGCTAACCTCTCCTCTCTTGCTCAGGATATAGAGAGAGGTGTAATTCATCTCCACATTGCTACTACTTTTTGAACATTTCCTGAAGACAATGTCTTTTTAAAAAATATTGCATTTTGCAAATTATGGAATTATTAACACATTGAACACTAAAATCCTCACATTTCTGGAACAAGTCATTCTAGACTGGAATGAAACATGGAAAAATTCTAACACTGATCTATTACATAGCAAGCACATCCCTGTATATTGGCCCAATTCATCGAAAAGTTCCTGCCCTCATTTGTTCATATATCACTAAAACTGAGAGTTATTTGTTGCAGTTTCAATTGTTGTAATTCTAAAGGCAAATAAACCATTTTTTTTTCTTTTTTCATTACAGCCAGCCTTGCATGGGGACATTTAACATAATACAGATATTCTGCTTGGTTAGCAAAATTAATCTTCCCAAATCATGTCCAGGTGGACTTGCTGCTGAATACACAAAACAGAACCAATATGCAATAGGGGGCCCAACACTTGTTTTTGTTCTGTTGATTACTTTGTGGGGGGGAGGGAAGAGAGCAAAATGGCAAGGTCCTTCTTGAAGTCTGAGTCAGTAAGAAAGGAGAGCAGACTTTTCTTTGGGTGATCCTCCAGCTTTACTATAAGATGGTGTGTTTTTTCAGTTCAGGAACATTTTCAGGTATTTTCCCACATCTAGAATTCTCTAGATGGGTTGGGTTACAATTCCTGTCACCTCAGACATTGTATTTTATTGCCAATCATACACACACACACACACACACACACACACACACACACACACACACACACACACACACACACACAGCATCCTTACCAAATGGGAAGGAGGAATTAAATTTATTTTACAGACAAAAGAAAACCTTGATAAATCAGTGATGCCCTTGTTGAGAAGCCAAGCACTTACAGAAAATTAAACATGAATCAAAAGCTGATCTGGTTGGGTAAAGCAATAGTTTGATTTGTAAACTGCTCTAGCATACTAATTTCTTTGCTTTATTCACAGCCCTTAATGGCTTTTAGGGAAAATAAAGTGTACGGGGAACCCTTTGGACAGCTCCCTCGGGCAGCTCTGAAAGAAAAGCGCTGGAGATCAGCGAGAAATAGGAAGCTCCCCTTTGAGCTGTTTGGATTTGATGGTTCAACAAATAAAAGTTAGGAGAACAATACAAATCTTGGCGTGGAGAAAATCTAGCCCCTAATGCAGCCTCTGTCTTCTTTGGAATTGTGCTTCACGGTAAAACCTGAAGACCAAGGGATCGTCCAGGATCCATTGACAGAGGCTGTAACGCTACTTGCTGGATCATTGCTAGATCATCGCTCACCCGCCCTCCCCTCCCCAGCGCCCCCAAGGAGAAACTTGAACTTGAGGGGGACTACGGGGTGGGCAAGACTCAGAGCTTCAAGGCCCAAAGGCAGAGAGGGAAATGGGCCGCCAGCAAATCCCCGGCAAGCGCACCGGGCCGGCGGCAAGTCCAGGACGTGGGGAACTAGTCCTGCTGCCCCAAAGCGCAAATCCCGGCCTTGAAAAACGAAGGCTGCCTTACCTGTGCCGTCTCTTCTTTCGCTTCTTACTCTGGTTTAAGGTCGATTTCGACATTTTTCTGTCCGTGGAGGAAACATCTTCGGAATCTGAAGACAGAAAGGCGGGAGCGATGGAGAGGGCTGCTTCTTTGGGGTGGGGGGGGTGGGGGGGTTTCCCCGCCCGCTCCGCGGAACACGTCAGGCTGTCGCCCGCAGGCCTTGTCCGAACTTTCTCGGATCGGGGCTTTTGTGGGGAGGATTTCGTTTGATCGGATTTGGCTTCCTAAGGGCGCCCCGTAAACCCTTCCAGCCGGGAGACGCTCTCGCTCTCTTCTAGCTACTTTTTTCCACAGCTTTTCTCCCTCCTGGGCCTGGGTTCTAGTTCTCTTTTTCCAATCAGACCGTTCTCCCAGACTGAGATTTCGTTTGTCAATCATTAGGGATTTTAAAATATTAAACAAAACGGAAAGAACGATCTAGACGGGAAAGCAAAAGTTATGTAGAAGTGGGAGAGCCTTTTACACTCGATAGACAGGAATTAAATCTCTCAGGGAACTTTTTTATTCCTCTAATCTTCCCTGTATTTACAGGTCGGGAAAAGAAAACTCTGGACTTTGGAAAAAAGGGACCAGAATAAAGAATCGGAGCATTTTCTTGTTAGGATCCCTAAACTAATCATGCGCCTCTCTCTCTCCTGTTTAACGATTTCCCGGAGCATTGTGTTATTTTTACACGCTTACCGTTACTGCATTTCTCTTTATATTTACTTTGGTTTAAAATTTAAGACATCAAATGATTCGTGCTTATTGCCTTAGTGCCCATTACTATGCACGGGACTTTTAGGGTAATTCAAGCCGCACCGCGGCTGCATTTTTTTGTCCAGAAAAGGCCGGAGAGTACTTTGAGCGAGGTTTGCTTCCTACACCGCTACATCTCACCATTTTGTCTCTCGGCGGTATTAATTTTATTTCGATACACTGTGTGGACTGCAAGGCGCTTAGCCGAAAATTGCTCACGTCTGACAAAATCGGGAAGGTTTGAAACGAGATCGAGCTGGCTCAGAAACGCATCCCTTGCATCGGGGAGACTCTTCAACCCTGCCGGATAGGCTGGGGGGCGCAGCGATCGCCGCTTCGGGATCAGCTGCAACGGGCAGGTCTGCCTGGAGTGGTTCGCAGCACCTGGTCAAGGACAGAGATCTCACCTCCCGGGATAGCGATTCCCAGCTGTGCCCCAGCTTCCTCCCGGGCCCAGGGCCCTCCTCCCCACTGCTCTGTTCCGCCACAAGAGCTCTACCTGAGCTGGCCGTCTGGCTGGTGTCTAGCTGCGCGGGGGCTCTGCCCAGCGGCTGCAGGTGTACGCTGGGCGGATCGGCCAATACCTCCAGGAAAGTGGGCTGCGCGTAGAAACCCGGGAGGCTGCCGGCGCTGAGCAAGCCCATGCCCACGCCGCCCACCCCGCCTGGGCTGAGGACGGAGCGGGCCGCCAGCAGGTGCCCGGCGGGTAAAGAGTCCAGGGCTGCGCGAGGTTGGGAAGGCGGCTCCTTGTTCAAGCCCAAGATTTCCTGAATGCCGAAGCCGGTGCAGCGTGGTGCTGTAGGGCCCGAGCTAGGCTTGGCCCCTGCGGCAGAGCCCCCCACTACACCCCCTGCCCCATTAGAACCGGAGGCCGGCATAGGAGGAGGCGCGCCTTCGGGGGGTTGGGGTTTGCCGGGCAGGCTGTGGGCCAGCGCGTCCCCCGCTTTGCCCGTCATGCTGTGACTGGTCCCTTGTGCCCGCTCCGGGGAATGCTCGGGAGCCCCCGCCTCAGGCCCTTTTTATACGCCCAGGCTGGTGCCCAAGCGGGATCACAACCCAACAGCCAATCACAGAGGCCACCCGCGATTAGGAATTCCAAAAAGCGGGGGGGGGGGGCGAGAGAGAGAGAGAGAGAGAGAGAGAGAGAGAGAGAGAGAGAGAGAGGATGGTCGGCCTGGGGCGCGCCGGGAGCAGAAGCGCCCGAAGGAGCCCAGCCCCAGCCTGGCTCCCTGAGGGGAGCGAAGCCACCAAAGAGCGTCCCGCCACCAAGACCAGAAAGCAGCTCTGCGCGCCTCCGGATTGGTGACAGGTGTGGGAGCGCTTAAGGCCAGGTGACTCCGGGGAAAGAGAGAAAAGCGAAGGAAGCGGCCGGCCTGGCGTAATTCCAGGCCGGGCCCTCGGGCGCCTCGCGGTTGGGAGAAAGCCCGTCTCCGCCGAGCACCGGCGGTTACCAGCGAGCGGCATGGCCCAGGGGACACCGTATAACGTAGACGGCTGGAAAGAGGCCCGGAAGCGGCAGAAAGCAGGAAGAGAAGCTGTGGGGGGGGGGGCTCCCCTGGCTAAGCAAATGGGGGGGGGTGAGAAGTGGGGGGGCAAAGCGAGGGGCGCCTCTCCCCTCCCCCCCGCTTCCTTCGGTGGGGAAGGCAAACGCTGCCTGGTCGGAAGGGCGCTCAGCCGCCGAGGTGAATTTCCTTTCGATTCACCAATAAAATCGCCTCCCGCCGCTTCCAGGCTTATTCAAACGCCAGTCCTGGCTGACTTCTGACTATTAAAAACAGACCGGTGGAGTGCCAGGCGCGGCATTTGCCACTGTTTTTGGGAGATGGCACCTCTCTGCAGAGGGTGGCGGGCTTCTAGCTGTAAATTTCGCGGACAGCACAACGAAACAACGAAGTTGTGTATGCTACCGGTAGTATATTTTAAACGAACCGAGACTTTTAAAAGAAAGACGATCGAAGAGTGAAAAATTCAATCATGAAGATCGTTAAGAGGGACCGGGAGATTTTGCAAATCGTTTATACAGTACTTCGAGCTTTGCTCTGAATGGGTGCCATAAGTGAATTTTAGATTTACAGTGATTGTTCAATCAGCATTTTGGCTGAATGCAAATGTTGAAAAAAAATGTCAAAGAGCTATGAAAAGTGAATTTAGTCCACCTTTAAAAAAGGTAGTTGAATTCGTTTGCTGACTTGACATAATTAGATTTTATCATGCAAATTCGATGCTGCCCTATTTTTATGTATACTTTTCAATAGGATAAGTGGGGGGGGGGTTTAAATTTGACCATTGGGCAAGTTTATTTTCATAGCAAAATAAGAGGTTGAAGGAAATATATTAAATATATTAAAACGAATTATATATTTAATAATGTTTACTTCAACCAAGTATAGAATAATTTTCAATAGTTTTCAATCTTCATAATCAATTTAAAATTGATTTAATGGTTTCAAAATTATTGCAGCTAGATTTTTAAATATAACTAGATCACATTTAGGTTAATATACATTATTTTCAATGTAGTGGAAGATAAAATTAATGTTTTCTTTCTAAATATCTATTATGTTTACTCAAATGGTATTTGTACCTACTCAAATAAAAATTGGACTTTAATTTTTAAATATGGGCAAGCTTTTTAAATTAAGAAAGTTTACAGTTATCCAGGAGTACACATTTTTAATTTTATTTATTTTATTTATTTATTCGAAGTTCTTCTATGCCGCCCTACTCCCTCAGGACTCAGGGCGGCGTACAACATTTTAGGGAACATCAAATAAATTGTTAAAAACAATTTAAAACAATTTAAAAAAACATAAACATCATACATACATGGGGGAATTTAAAAATATAGCCTTATTTTTGGCATTTAGAGTGTTTTAAACATCTTTCCCATATTTTTTTTAAGTCATGTATACAACAAAACATGTTCAAGAGACACTAGAAAGTGCAGACTACTATATTCCTGCTTCTCAGGATCTTTAAGCTGTTTTCTCTTTCTTAATGCTTAAATTGTATCAACATTTTTGAAAACTGTTTTATCTGTTCCTTATCACTATGAGCTACTTTATAATGCCAATTTTCCTGTTGGAATTGTGTGGAATTTTAGTTATGTAGATACCTATGCATTCATTTTACAGTAAACCCAGAATTTCACAGATGAATGGAGAACTAGATTGTCTGTTAAAGATGAATGTCTGTTAATTGGTGAATGGGATTTTTGGAGTGCCACCAGAAACCTTGGTTTATTAATAATGGTGAATGGGTAAGCAATGAATATTATCCAGACTGATTTGCTAAATAATGAATAATGCTATTATTGTCTGAAATCTGGACAGAACTCTGATCCAGCAAATTTTGCCTGTTAAGTCTGAAGTCTGCTTGAACAAAGTCTGTTAAATAAATGGCTACTACCGGTATATGTGAGAAACTACTCATGCGGTTCATATTATTTCCTACACAAAAGCAACTTTTCTCATAGAAATGACTTTGAATCTTTCATCCATGAGTGAAATATCTAATCTACATTATAAAGCCATTGAACAGCATAGGAACTTGTTGCTTTACAAACATTTTGAAGTCACACTAAAAACTTCATTTATATTAGAAATATGCCCAATGATTTTGTAAAGTTGCATGGAAATTAGAAAAGTGCAATAGTTGGCAATCCATATGAATTGCTTGCCTTGCACCATCCTTCATACCTTCCAGCACCAATACAGGGCCCATATAGGAAAATCACTCAGAAACCATGGCGTTCCAAGGCAAACTCCTCATTTGTTCTGGTGCCCATGAATTGCACCCAGGAGAAACAACAGAATTCTGCTTTGTTTGTATGAAGCACTGCAGGCAAGTTAAGTGGGTGCTATTGCTTTAGGTCTACAGTGAAAAATCCAAATGACTATTAGATGGCAAAAAATAAGAGCTTGTTTATATCTCTTTACTATCTTTTAATTTTCACCTTAGTCAGTACACTCAGTCCATACTAGTTATCACACTAGCCCAGTCTGTATCTACCTGCTGCTCTGAGCCACCCATGGTTCCATCCTTTGAATAATCCTAGATAATTCTGGCCATGCAAGTACCCTATACCAGGTCTGGCTTTTTTTAAGATTGAAGAACAAACTGTGGCCCCTGGGGCCTATAAGCATCTATACCCCCTGACAATATTTACTTCATTAACTTTGTACACTTTCTCTGCTCCTGTTGTCAACATATCTTTTCCTCACCACTAACAAACCTTTCAACCTTTCAACTGCACCTCCCATTTCCCAATTAATCATTAATATCCAGCTACCAGTAATTTCAAGGCAGAGGTTTCTATTAAGTAGTCAACAATGTACATGCCTTTGGCTTCTTCAAGTATGACTAAATTATAAATACAGCTATGGTATATAAGAGAGTCTGTATGGTTAAGGCAACAGACTAAAAGTAGGAAATTGTAAGTTCTAATCCTGCGTTAAGCACAAAGCCAGTTGGATGACCTTGGGCTGGTCACTTTTTCTCAGCCCTAAGAAAAAGAGAATGGCAAACCACTTCTGAAAATGTTGTCAAGAAAACTACAGGTACTTGTCCAAGCAATCTCCAGGAATCAACCCTGATATGGAAGGAGGAGCAGAAGCAGCAGGAGGAGGAGGAGGGACATCATAGGCCTTCTTTAATTCACATATCTGCATATTTTGATCTATACTCATGAGATCTAAATATAAAGGGTTGACTGAAAATAGAAGCTAAGATTCTTATGACCACAAATTGTGTGTATCCACTTTAAACAGGAGGGGGGAAAAGATACGGTCCATAAGTTTTATTCTAATTTATATAAGAAAGAGGAGATTAATTCGGAAGATATTAAAGACTACTTTGATAAGCACTTTCAGTTCCCACTGTGCCATTTTGGATGTGACTAGCAAAGACATCTATTTAATTGCTTTGCTAACCAGGCTAGAATTCAGGAGACTATGAGTTCTAGTCCTGACTTAGGCATGAAAGCCAGCTCAGTAACTTTAGACCAGTTACTCTGTGTCATGACATCAGGATGGTCAATTATTATCACAACCAATGGATCAACACAACACAACACAACAGAAAAAGAAAGACCCTGCACTTGCAGGAAAATGCTAGGAAGAAACAAAAATGCCCACTAACAATTACATAAATACTCAAACCATGAACCCATACATCTCTTTTACTCACTTGTTAACTTTTATTAAAGCCACTGGGAATTCTAAATCTTGTACTGAGTTCAAAATTAGTTGAATTAGCTGAAAATTAGTTACAAGGCAGTTGGTAGGGGCAAAATCAAGAAAGTAATCATAGTATGATGCATATTCAATGAGTTTAAGAGCACTTGTACTATCTGCTCAGAGCCTTATATTTTTTTCTTAGAAGCATTTTTCAGAAACTGTCTGTATTTTTAATAGTTCTATATGTTTCTCCCTCCTGCTTCTGAATGTTTTCCATGTGACTACTTAAACTGGATTTTTACCTTTTCTCTTTTCCTTTCTCCAGTCAAGTTTGATTCCATTTATACCTTGTGAAAAGATGATCTAGATCAAGATGGACAGTTACTTGGCTGCATGTGTAAGAGGTCTATCCCTCAGCAACTGCAGGGTTTGGGCAAGTCTGACACTTTGTCCAACTACACTTCTCCTGCCCAAACTCATCACTGTAGCACCTCAATCTGTCATTTCTGGCTGGAGGATCAACATGCTTCAACCAGCAGCCTTTCTGTTGCCATGAGTCCCTAAAGAAGATGACTTTGACAGAGATACACCAGATTCACTATCAAAGCAACAAAGAAAAACATCCAAACCACCAGAAAGTATATGGAAATCGATTGCCAATAGAAGAGTATTTCTATAGTTCAGAGTTGAACTGTGGAGTCCTTGGTGCTCTCTGAGCTTAATTGTTGTTGTTTTTTTGCAGACATTTCATTATCCAATTAGGTAACAACTTCAGTGCTAGCTAGATGTTTACCTAGTTGGGTAGTTGTTAACTAGTTACCTAGGCCAGCACTGAAGATTTTGCCTAATTGGGTAATGAAACATTTGCAAGGAAACGACCAAACTAGAGAGCACCAAGAACTGCACAAGAAATGACTAAGACAGAGACCTTTCTACTTCATAAGGGGATTTTAAAAAGGGGAGGAAGTACAGTACAAACTTGCGAGATTCTATTTTTATAGCCACTCTCAACAAAATTAGTTTTAGTCTCCCTTTGGAATATATTTCGTGGCTTGATCTGTCTGGTGGGACTGATACTATGATTCTTCCTGGCCTGCGAAATGGTGAAGCTCCTGCCAGGTCTGCATAATTGAAATTCAAGGATCTTTAATACCAGTTGTATTTGCAAAGTTGTGGCCGCTGCAGCACTGCTGCAGTTAGTTCTGGTTACATGAATATTATTTTCTACTATATTTCCCAGGACTTGTAGACTGTGTGGCTCAAGGGAAGCTGGGAGGGGGATACAGTAAATCTCCATCTTTCCTACTTCCCTGTGGCCCTGCACCAATCAGTTGGTGGCAAAGGCTTGATGGGCAAGCAGTGATTGATTACTTTGGAACCAAGGCCAAAAACTGAAACCTATTAACAGTGGTGGGTGGCAAGGGAAGGATGAGGGAGTGACCTGGATGCGTACTGATGAGGTAGGGCTAGTTGTAGGTACCAGTGGTCGATAGATGAAGGGAGGGGATCTTGGAGACACACCAGGATGGGAGCACAACTGTAGTGTTCTTCATAGTCCATGGTCCCTTTGTTTGCCCTGCCCCCCCTAAAGTGGCAGGCAGTTCTATGGGTCAGCTGAGGAGGAGGAGGCTTCACTTGGGCTCTGCTAAGATATGTGAGGGAAGGAGAAATAGCTCCAATCTATATTGTATGTGGAAAGAATCCAACGGGTCATGGGTCATTACTAAATACTGTAATTGTAATTCCTGTCAGTTGGTGGAAAGATATACATTATATTTGTTTATTAACACAGAAAATTATTAGGCATGAAAGCCAGACGGGTGACCTTAGGCCAGTCAGACTCAGCCCAACCCACCGCACAGTTGTAGGAAAAATAGGAGGAAAAAGTCTTATGTATGTTTGTCACCTTGAGTTATTTAGAAAAATAATAAAGGCAGTATAACAAACAAACAAACAAACAAACATACAAATCATGATTATCCAATAATTGACCTAAAGTCCCTTCAAAGCTTTAAGCAGGTTGCTTAAAACTGATTTTAAACTCTGGATTATGCCATAGAATCAAATTAGCTTGAGAAAAGGCATCACAATGCAAATTTCCATATATGGTATACTACCATTTTTAAATCAAGATAATAGTGGCACAAAATAAATCTAATCTATTATTTTGAATTCAGAACTTTCCAATTAACCAAATATGTCTAAAGAGCCTTAGGAAGCATTTATAATAAATGGCACCATCCAATTTTAGTTCTTATTATACCATAGAATAGTGTCATTCAAGATTTGGGAAACCAAACACCAGATGAATCTGATTACGTGCAGATATAGACAGTATTACTTTAAAAAATTAGGGGAAGAAAAAATTACAGGAATGAAATATCTTTCCTATGTTGTCTTCTAAAATTGTTTTTAAAAGACCTTCAATATATTCTATATTCCTTCTTCCAATTATACAAAATACCTTTTTTCTCTGTGTACTAGAAAATAAGCAGCTTACATGGAAAGAGATGGATTGTAATTTTTTTCATCTAATTTCAGTGTTCAGAAATTGGTTTTTTTAATTCACTTTACATCATTTTTATGTGGCTAGCATGGGAAACTAGTTTACATTGAGAATTATAAAAAATTTAAATATAAAAATTGTAATTAATAAATAAATGTGTAAAATTACACAAAGTGCCCTGTGAATTATAGTTGTGTAGGTAAATTTCATACAGGATTTTGTACACAAATTTGATGCAGTTAAGAGCAACAATTATTTGCTTATGGAAAATAATTCAAATAGGGTTCAAATAAGCCTATGCTGTAGTTATGCAGACTTCATTTTCACTTGATGGGAGAAGTCTCTGTACAGTTTAAAACTCACCAAGCAAGAAATCCCAAAGAAAGACTTTGGGATTTAACAGAAATCATTGTTATAGCATGACACTACATGGATTAATCAATACACGCATTAATAGAATAGAATAGAATAGAATAGAATAGAATAGAATAGAATAGAATAGAATAGAATTGAATTGAATTGAATTGAATTGAATTGAATTGAATTGAATTGAATTCTTTATTGGCCAAGTGTGATTGGACACACAAGGAATTTGTCTTTGGTGCATATGCTCTCAGTGTACATAAAAGAAAAGATACATTTGTCAAGAATCATGAGGTACAACACTTAATGATTGTCATAGGGTACAAATAAGCAATCAGGAAATAATCAATATTAATATAAATTGTATGGATACAAGCAACAAGTTACAGTCATACAGTCATAAGTAGGAGGAGATGGGTGATAGGAACGATGAAAAGACTAATAGTAATAGTAATGCAGCCTTAGTGAATAGTTTGACAGTGGTGAGCGAATTATTTGTTTAGCAGAGTGATGGCGTTCGGGGAAAAAACTGTTCTTGTGTCTAGTTGTCTTATTGTGCAGTGCTCTATAGCGTCGTTTTGAAGGTAGGAGTTGAAACAATTTATATCCAGGATGCGAGGGGTCAGTAAATATTTTCACGGCCCTCTTTTTGACTCGTGCAGTATGCAGGTCCTCAATGGAAGGCAGGTTGGTAGTAATTGTTTGTTAATATGTAGCTGCACAAACTTATGAGGCTGGAAAAGATGAGGGTCATCTACAACTTGTGGTCCATTTAATTTCCAAAGGAACTTTGTTTCCAAATTTACCACTCTAACAGAAATAAGAAATGAGTTGATCCCATTATTTAAAATGTAGTGCTAGTTCACCAAAGCAATTTCCGTCTAAAACAATATTCCATCTAAACAGCTTGAACAATTACAGTAAGTTAAGTTTTTAAAAACTATTATTGGGCAAAAAGAAATAGTTTATATTCTTAACAATTTTTTCTTTTTTAAAAAAAAAACTGCAGCTCGAACTATTACAGCTGAATATCTAAAAAAATATTACATTTCAATCAGAAAGGGCTAAAGTTTCAACACCTTTCAGACTGTCAAAGTAATTGAGATACAAATATCTATAGTTCTACAGTACACCGAATTATATTATCATAAGTGAAATATTCTGAAAAGTTTAAATTTTCTGCAGAACTGATATAAATGACTGCACTATTACCTACTGTCAATGTATTAATGGGATAAAAGGGAGGTTTTCTAGTGTACATTCTTTTTTTAATGAAAGTATACATTGTACTTACAGTAGTTCTAGTTTAATAAAATGCAGTATGCCTTCGAAAAATGTCAAGAACAGTTCCTAGCAATTATACTACGGTACATTTACAGAATAACAGAATTGGAAGGGACTTTGGAGGTCTTCTAATCCAACCTCTGCTCAAACAGGAGACCCCTATACCATTTCAGATAAATGGTGGTCTTAAAAGTAAAAACATTAGAAATAATTAATATAAATTTTCTTTTAAAGCTTTAGATTAAAATTGTCTCTCTAACCTAATTGTTTTATCTCAAGGCAGTTTCTGAAGTAAATTCAAAGGGATATGATAATTGCTCATGTGGGCTTGACATCAAATGTTAAAAGATTATTTTTTATTCTCAGAATTTTCCCTTGCTTATATAGGGAAAGAGAAGCAAAATGTAACTATAATTTTGTCATAAAATAATATGTTGTTAACAAAGGATATATAGCCAATTACAGAATTCATATATTCTGTACATGACATACATGACATAAAAACACATGAAGGTTGATTTGTTACCTTGATGTCCAACATGGCAACAGTTCAAAAACTGAGTCCATTCATTTAATATTGAGTTACCATTCTATAATTCATTTAAGTACTCTATTCATAAATAAATATTCATCACTGCAGACCTTTACATTATCACATAGCTAATGCAAGGAGAACCATAAAGCACTTGAGAATAAAACCTGAGTTGTTAATAGTGGTGTTAAGTTTCATTAAGTTATTTCTGTAACACTAGTGGGTTTCAATTTGTTTTTCTTTAACGGTTCTTTCCATTTCTGCAAAATGTACCTGACAATGCTTTAAAGTTTGGGAATTAAACTGTATATTTTAATACAGGTGCCTGTACGCTGTAAGGGTCTGGATGGGGGTTAACAGGCTCAAACTCAAACCGGACAAGACCGAGTGGCTTTGGATGCTGCCTCCCAAGGACTTCGACATCTGTCCCTCCTTGGTTCTGGGGTGGGGGGAATTTGATCCCTTCAGAACGGGCTCGCAACTTGGGGGTCCTTCTGGATCCACAGCTAAAATTGGACCAACATCTAACAGCTGTGGCCAGAGGGACCTTTGCACAAGTTCATCTTGTGCACCAGTTGTGTCCCTTCTTGGACCGGGAGGCACTACTTACAGTCACTCATGCCCTTGTTGCCTCACGTCTTGACTATTGCAATGCACTCTACATGGGGCTACCCTTGAAGAACATTCGGAGACTGCAGCTAGTGCAGAATGCAGCGGCGCGTGTGGTGATGGGTGTCCCTAGATACACCCATGTGACATCCATCCTTCGCGAACTGCACTGGCTGCCTATAGGTCTCCGAGCGCAATTCAAGGTGTTGGTGATTACCTTTAAAGCCCTACATGGCTTAGGACCAGTTTACCTCCGAGACCGCCTTCTCCAACATACCTCCCTAAGACCGATTAGAGCCCACAGAGTTGGTCTGCTGGTGGTCCCGTCAGCCAAACAATGTCGGCTGGCGGGCCCACGAACAAGGGCCTTCTCTGTGGCAGCACCGGCTCTCTGGAATACACTACCCCCTGAGATCCGCATTATTCCCACCCTGCCAGCCTTCAGAAAAGCAGTTAAAAACATGGCTTTGTCGACAAGCCTGGGGCCAATGATTTTAATACAACACCGATCATTCTTGGCCCCATGAATGATTTATTGTATGGGTTTTTAAATTGTGGTTTTTAATGTTTTTTTTAATGTTTTAATATCTATTGTTTTTAATGCTTTCTACATTGTTGTTGCATGTGAATTTTTACTGTTGTGAGCCGCCCAGAGTCTCTGTGGAGTGGGCGGCATACAAATGCAACTAATAAATAAATAAATAAATAAATAAATAAATAAATAAATAAATAAATAAATAAATAAATAAATAAATAAATAAATAAATAAATAAATAAATAAATAAATAAATAAATAAATAAATAAATAAATAAATAAATAAATAAATAAATTTTGTGAGAAGAAAGAAATATTAATTGTACACAGCCAAATATCCCATTGGGCTTAATTGCAAACCTTTATGTGAATCTTTAAACCCAAGGTAATTATTATTTTTTAGCATCACAAAATACACTTCCTCAAGTTACTGTAGTGGTACAGACTTGATGTTCACGACAGTGGTGTGATTGATCCCAATTGAAGACACTCTTGTATATTAATATTACTGAAACTATGTCTATTGACCTTCAATTATATTTCCTAAGGAAGCAACTGCAAATTGGCCCATAGTAATTAAAATCTAAGCTAAAATAGAAAAAGGCAGAATGAAACAGTTAACCAAATTAAAATTCTATCTATGGAATTGGAAAACATTGCATGGCATCAAGAGGTGCAGATTCTCTCCAAAAGAACAACAGTAATAATTTGTTAAGATGGGAACAGAAGAGCAACACTTGTTTGTTTAATAAAAACAATAACATTTAAAACCATTTTTGAATTTGAATGGCGTTCTTGAGGAAATTCTTTAATTTTTCATTCTTACTATTAGCTGCATATTTTTTGGGTAAAGCAAATAAGAACTGCGCAAACTTTTTCAAAACATGCAGTTTTGAGAACAACTGCAAAAGGTTGTGAACAAATGTGGGAGAAAACAATCTCTCATAAAAAATGATACCAGACGCAATTGTAGATGTTTTTCCTCAAATTCTCATGCTCTGTTAAAGAATGACTAAAACTGACTGGCAATTTAATTATCCTGAAAGATTTTAAGAATAAAATAAAATATTTTAATATAGATCACAAAATTATTAGTTTTGCTAAGGTTTAGATTTTCTTATTAGCCATCTAGAATTCAGAGATAAAAGACAATTTAGAACCCACAGCTATTTTCTGTGCTGCTTTGATTTGGTAAGGAGTTGTAGAAAAGAAAAGAAAAACTTTAAAAACTGGAAAGGGTGTACTATGATTCTTTAAAGAATGAGGTCCAGCCAGATAAAGTTAGGAAAGAAAATCAAGACAAGCTAGGTGCTACATCATCATTGTCAGCAAGAAGAACAACCTACTTCATTGTCAGAAATGCTAGCAGAAGTACCAACCCCTGGATGTCCTACCCATTTCAGGAAGGACACTAATGTGAGATCACAAATAGAACCTCTGCTATTATTACCGTAAGTCTCCAGCTATCAAACAGAAACTGAGATGGAAGAATAGAGACATAACTCAGAGGTAAAACACCTGCTTTGCCAGGTTCTCTTGAACAATTGGATCCAAAGTAATTTCCACTGGTGAAACATGAAAAAACCCAAGACCTAAGAGTAGGAAGAACTTCTGCCAATTATAGTTATTTTCTACATCTGTTGCAACAGTATTGCAACAGATGTAGAAAAAGCCTGACCTAAGATTTCCCTGTAAGGCCACCCAATTAGTACAGTCTCAAGCAAAATCTAAACTGAGTTTGAAGGGCAGATCTCTATCACTCAAAGATCATCAAAGCTCATTCACTCCATTTGATTTTCCCAGGGATTATCAATAGTGAAGATATGCCAGCAATGAAGGAAATACCATGCAACATGTAAGAATACATTTCAAAAGATAAGAATCAATCGCTGGTTTGGATAACTGTTTTTTTCAATATCTAGCCACACTTTTTAAATTCTAAACCCAAATAGATCACCTTGAACAAGCAGAGAATAAGAATCTCAACGGAGTCTCTTTTGCAACACTACAATTTTTAGAGGAAATTCAGTATTTAAATGAATACCGGTACCTTTAATTTGTCATATTATATTTTATCTCTTACTATACTGCTTCATCTGATTTTAAATGCAGCTTCAATTTCCTGACTGAATTTCATTTGCAACACTAGGAATAATTATCTTCCAAAAGGGTTAGACATTTTCTCTCCATATAAAAGTTGCTTATTTTGGATAAAGAGACGATTAGATTTATTTTTAATATTTTAATGGCAGTTCGGATTATTGGGTGGGCAGCCCTGGTTTCGTTTGTTGATGAGGGATTAGACTCCAATAAACTCTTCAGATTGAGATTTTTTCCCATTATGCACAAAGTACTTGTGTTTTTAAAAAATCACTTATTTTAAAGTCATAAATTCCATTTACTGTTTCCTATTAGTATTAAATCAAGTTGATTACATTCATAGTGACTCTCAGTAGATATATCTTTTTAACTTTAACATGCATAGCATAAAATCTTTAATGGTGCAATTGCAAATAGCTGCAACATGCATCCCTCTTAAAACAGGTGAAAAGTAAAGGATACAGTTGAGATGGGGAAGAATAAAAAATAAATGGTTTCCTTTATTGCCTATTTGATCCTCTGGCTAAATTCTTGTCTTATTCTTGTAAACTCCCTGTGTTTGACCTTTCAGTAAAGTACAGTGATTTTACTCCTGATAAAGACATAAAATGATGTCTTTATTAGGAATTGGGGATAGAATTGACTTAATTTTGGTTACAAAATAATTGGCTTTTAGTCTGCTGGAACAGCCATAACTTTCTAAGATAGAATAATACTGATACCGGTATGATAAAGACATGATTATTTAATATGTGAGGGCCAATTTGATGTAGTGATTAAGGCATGAGGCTAGAAACTGGGAGACTGTGAGTTCTAGTCCCACCTTAAACACAAAGCTACCTGGATGATCTTGGGCTAGTCATTCTCTCTCAGTCCTAGGGAGGAAACCACTTCTGAAAAAAACCTTTCAAAGGAAACTGCAGGGACTTGTCCAGTCTCTGAGGATCAGACATTATTGAATTTAAAAAAAGAGAAAACCTTGATACCTACTAATTACTTTTATCATATTGTTATCTCTGGTCAGGAAAGCTGATCAAAGTGTTTCAAATAATTAAAAATGCATGCAAATAGTGGGATAATTTTGCAAATAAAAGAATACTCTGTACAACAAAACAGAGTTCACCCCATCAACAATTATTGAGAGTAGAGGAAAAATGAGTTTATTGCAGGAAAGATACAAAATAGAGGAAGGGGCTTAGTTTACAGTCTCTCACACAAAATAATTCCAATAACAACATTTTGACTTTTAAGAACTGCATTCCTATAAATGAAAACTGCAGCACTCTTAAGTGCCTGTGTCGAGCTAGTACAGAGATCTCGCTTGACAAAGTGCCAATAAATTCAAGATACAGATGTTTGAGGGAATTGGTTCACTTGGTCTTTCCTTTAAAAGGGCACAAACTGGCAAAGTGAGAAAGATTTCATAACAAAATAAAATAAAAATAACCCCGATGTCGATGTCCAAGTCTTCTCTGCATCCCTTCTATTTTTGTTTAGGCTAATCATAAATTTGATAATGGAATAAAATGTCATTAAAGAAAGAATCGATCAAATGCTAATGCTCCAAGACTTTCACTGCTAGGCCAATCTGCCGTCTTTCCTTCTCTGCCTTCCCTCTGATCCCCCCACTCAGCCACCCGCCTCGTCCTGCCCCTTTGATTTCAGCCCTTTTCCTAATCCCCCGCCTCATCAACTCTCAGGAAGGCTTGATCTGCAGCAGAAAATCCCTCATTCGGGCGAAATCAGCTTAATTTGCAGCAATTTGTAGCAGGTCTTTGCTGGGATTTGAGTCTCAAATTATCCTTACGGGTGGGGATGGTAGGCCGTGCAATATGGGCTGCGATTTCCCTGGTCTTCTGGATTGGCAGAGATTTATCTGGGGAATAATTACAGCCGCTCCGCTGCTGAGGTCGCCTCCCTGGGATCGCCTCCACCCGCCCCAAGCCGAGTTCCGGCCTCGGCGCAGGTTAACCGCAAACACGGAGCCCCTCGGATTAGCAGCATTTAAGGCAAATGCAAAGCATCAATTAATAATTTGCTGGAAAACAGGAAGGGGAACCTCCCCATCTTGCTGGAGGGGAGTGGCAGGAGGTTCGGCGGCCGGTTAGCTGGCTGTTGCTGTGCTAGAGGGGAGGGGGGGAAAGGCAGGGCTGGAAGCGTCGAGACTGTAACGTCCGTATTGGAGATCAGAGCAGGAAATGTTTTGCTTCTAAGGTAGTTTGAGAGTGTAAACTCTAAAGGCGCATAAGAGTTTTGCAGTCCAGATATGGCAACCTTATAAGGTAAGAACTCCTATTCACTGCATGCAAGTACATTTCTTGACAGAGTTTACAAAAGAGGTTTGTCATGGCCTTCACCCAGGTTTTTCAATTTCCAATCCCAGGCTACTGTCAAACCAGTACTCTGCCTGGCAGATCTTGATGAGACCTCCACCGTGTCCCTCCAGACGACACCCCCCCCCAAAAAAAGTTATGCCATCTGTCTGCAGGCCTTAAACTCAGAACTGCCTTATCTCAAATCTGGTCAAGAAAAATACCAAGGGCTGGATGGTGAATGAATGGGACCCAACAGATTTCCTTAGTCTAAATCAGTGATGGCGAGCAAATTCGGAAAATGCCTAATTTGACACTGCTGTAATGTCACACACACCCCATAAACAAAAGAGAAATAATTTTCTATATTTCCCCCATTCTAGTCCATCCTGAAGAAAGTCACTTTGTGGCAGTGCCGAGGCTGGGCTTGAATTTGAGCCCAGACATTGATTTCACCCTGAGTGCCACCATTACCATGCTAGGCGTTTCTTACCTTCAAGGGTGTTCACTTTCGGTTGTTAGGGCACTGTGGCCCCATTCTCATGCAGACTCCGATGCTTCTGAAAATCATGCCAGAATGGGGCATGCTTTTGAGTATAGTCCAGTGTTGGTGAATGCTGACATTCATCATTTAAAAAGTAATGGCATGTCACCTTTGGCACTCATGTCATAGATTCTCCATTACTGGTCTAGATACTAGGTTAGATGGCTTTAAAGCAGTGCTTTTCAAACCTGGTAACTTTAAGATGTATAGAATTCAACTCTCAGAATTCATCAGCAAACACGCTGAGTTGAACTCCATACATCTTAAAGTTTCCAAGTTTGAAAAGCACTGCTTTAAACCGTTATGCAGTTACTCTGTCCCCTAGTTTATTTCACATTTATTTTATTTTTTATTTTCTATTATTTGATGGAAAGCAAATAGAGTGTTGGATAAGACCATGGTGAGATATGGAAGCTCACTAACTTCCATATCTTCCTCACTAGATTCTGTCACTCACTCTCAGCCCAGGGTGGTTGTTACCGGGAATCAATGGAGTAGGTGAGGTCTATGTGTAGACTCATAATCTGAAAGAAGGATGAAATATGAAACACACAGAAAAATACATAATACTTCTCCATTATTTTCTTCATAATAATCCTGTGAAGTAGGATACAGATTTTTTCTAATTTTTATAATACAGCGTTTCACCCAGCACTGGTGCTATAAACTAAAATACCCCATGACTGAAAGTTCTCTAAGAGAAACTTATTTCCAACATTTGAAGCCTAATTACATTCTTTCTGCCAAATACATCTTGCTTTCAACCTGCAACCAAGTTACATGCTATATTGTGTGCTATCAGCCTCATCCTTCGATAGGACATTGTTTTTTTGACCTAAACAATAACACTTTACTTAGCACTTTACTTATATACCGCTTCATAGTGCTTTTTACAGCCCTCTCTAAGCGGTTTACAGAGTTCAGCATATTGCCCCCAACAATCTGGGTCCTCATTTTACCGATCTCAGAAGGATGGAAGGCTGAGTCAACCTTGAGCCTAGTGAGATTTGAACAGCTGAACTGCTGAACTAGCAGTCAGCCTGCAGTCGCAGCATTTAACCACTGCACCACTTCAGCTCTGGCTCTAAACAGACCACATTGCATTGTCATGATGAATAAACCTATAGTTTATTTTCATTATACTGGAGGATTGTGCCTAAATAAGTTGCTGAACTATGGAACACCCTGTGTTCTGGAACTACAACTCCCAGTCTCCCTAGGAAACATAGTAATGAGAAAGGCTGGAAACTTTAGTTCAGAAACTTTTGGCATACCATTGGTAGCCTTTCTGTAGTTTGCACAATACGCTCATTTCATTCTAGGCAGAAAAACCTACCTGCATCTTTGTCACAATTAGGGCACTTCCATATAAAGAATCTTGTCGTTTTTCTCTCACTCATAATTCTTCTCAATTTCTGCCAAGAGATTCTTACACCTTTGAAGAGAAGGTGTTACTACTTATTACTGTTCCTGGGAGTGGGGATGAAAATGATGGGCTAGGTCTGTTGTTATTGTTATTATTTTCTAATCCTGCCAATAATTGCCAAATAGGGTAACCAGTTCTGGCAAAGGTTTTGAGAAAGTGAGGTGTCAAGGGGAACGCAACGGAGCTGTATTTGTCACATAGACTCCTATTCTTAGATGGAGTGGAGAACTTTGCTCTATTTCCAGAACTGAAGTAAGATTTGCCTGCCAGTCTCCTGGATGGAATGGAATGGAACAAAAGTATATGCCTGGCTTCATTGAGACTGGAAAATGTTTGAGGCCATTTCTAACTGGATTGCTTAATTACTCAATTTGTGTAAGAACAGCGTATTAATTTCTTTTGAAGTCTGCAATGAGATAAAAATTATGTTATGACGCAAGTATTTTTTGAGATGATGGAGCAAAGTGCAAGGGAGATATGGGGACAGTTGGACAAGCCTATTCATCATAACAAAAACATCGGATATTTTGTAAGAGTAAGTGCACTTGATCATTCCTGTGGCCTTAATGCTTCAGAGGTCTTATTTTATACAGTACACCAATTACATATGATTGTGGAACTGAGATTTTGAAAGCTTACCTCAAGGAAATGGAGAAGGTAGCAATGATAAATTATCAGTAACTCCTAATCACAGTGGCTATATACAACTCCAGATGATACCAGTGGTTGAAACCCAGAAATGAAAAGATAATTTTCCACAGTCATCTCAGCTACCTCAACTTAGAAAATGCCTCGGATCTCTGACTTTAGCCAAACTTACATATTCTGTGGCTCCAAAAATCATCTAAATGCTTTAGCATAGAATATGTAATGGGATACACTTTCCAGGATGGAATGGCAGAGTACACATTGGCAAAAATAATCAAAACACAAAATACAAACTTGATGATCATGACCTTGATGATGATCCTCACTCAGTAAAGGACCTTGGAGTACTCATCTCTAACGATCTAAGTGCCAGAGCCCACTGCAACAACATAGCTAAGAAGGCATTAGGAGTGGTTAACCTAATCTTGCGTAGCTTCTTCTCTGGTAACATTGTACTCTTAACCAGAGCATACAAAACATTTGCTAGACCGATTCTTGAATACAGCTCATCTGTCTTGAACCCACACTACATATCAGACATTAACACAATTGAGAATGTCCAAAGATACTTCACAAGAAGAGTATTACATTCCTCTGTTCACAACAGAATACCTTATGAAACCAGACTTGAAATTTTGGGACTTTAAAATTTAGAACTATGCCGCCTTCGATCTGACCTAAGTATAGCTCACAAAATTATCTGCCACAATGTCCTACCTGTTAACGACTACTTCAGCTTCAACCGCAATAATACATGAGCTCACAATAGATAAAAACTTAATGTAAACCGCTCCAAACTTGATTGCAAAAAATTCGACTTCAACAACAGAGTGGTAAATGCCTGGAACACTTTACCTGACTCAGTAGTTTCTTCCCCAAACCCCAAAAACTTCAACCTCAGATTGTCTACCATCGACCTCACCCCATTCCTAAGAGGTCGGTAAGGGGCGTGCATAAGCGCACAATCGTGCCTACCGTCCTAATGTACCCATATATTCATACCTCTTTTACTCTTATTCATGCTTGTACTATTACATATATATTCAATCATGTTTTACTGTTTATACTTTGCTTATAATCATATATGCTTGACAAATAAACAAATACAAATACAAATAGCCAAATGAATAATTAAAAGAGTAATTGATTATATTCACCATTGCATTGTGGAAGCTTAATTGAGATGTACTTTTGTGGTTGAGGGGTCTGTATTATTGCAAATTTACTCCTCTTCTGTGTTCCTAGTGTAAAATTCCATTCCATAACCCATTATTAACAGAGTGATAGAGTTTGAGAATTTTTTTAAAGGTAATTAAAGTGTTCATCAGTAAATAATCTACCTACAATTAGGTAGTACTTTCCAGTTAGACAACCAAACTGCTATGAACTTCTACATTCTACATGGAACATTCTACATGGAACGTTCGTGCCCTCAGATATGGCGCCACGTGCCACCTGTGGCACGCGTGCCATAGGTTCGCCATCACGGTTATAAAGTCTTTTCGTCAAACTATTTTCAAACAGGGCTCAGTTATTAAAAGCATCAATTTAAACAAATTAAATAATATTTCTGTACTCTTCACTTATTAAATAAGAAACATTAGATAAAAATAAATTTTACTTGGAGGAAAACTCAGAGCAAAATTTGCTAACATTCACATTTCTGAGCATTGTCTCATTTGTCCAGAGGCTCAAACTGTATACATTGTATACCTTCCAATTTAAAAATAATGATTTCAATCTAATTAAAGTTAGTTGTGCTTAAGTCCTACTGGAATCAATGAGTCAATGTTATTGCAATTATGTTAAAACACTTTAAATTCAATGGGACTTAAATGTGACTGTCTTTAATTGGACTCCAGCCAGAGTCCTTTGAAAAAAATGCAGACAGGACAGAGCGTAAACTCTAGATTTACAAATCAAGGAAAGCTGAGAGTTGATTTACAAAGAAAAAAAATATTTCTTCTTTATTTTCCTTTCAGTTACTGTCCCATGATTCTTCCCTTCTTCCCAATTGCTACTGTTTTGTTTACATCAGGTTTTTTAAATTGTGAAGTTTGATTATTTTTATTTATTTATATAAACATGTTTAGTAAATGAGTTTAGGTTTTTACAATGTTATGTATACGGTATATTGTTTTGAGATCTGATAAAATAACAAATTATATATTTTTTAAATGATATATTGCTACTTCTGACAAAAGAGTTTGGTGTAGTGGTTAGAGCATCTTTTTAGAAACTGGGAGACCGTTAGTTCTAGTCTCACCTTAGGTCCAAAGCCAGCTAGGTAACTTTGGGCCAGTCACTTTCTCTCAGCCCTAGGAAGCAGGAAATGACAAACCACTTCTGAAATCTTACCAAGAAAAGTGCAGCGACTAATCCAGGGAATCACCAGGATTCGACCCAAAGGCATATAACACCCCCCCCCAGGACCCAACCCTCCTGTCAAAACATCCAAGAAATTTAAAAATGTCAAAAATGGAATTCAAATATTTTCATGTTAAAAATTGCCACAAGTTAAGTAAACATAAATGATTTTATAGCCTGCTTGAAAGATGGAACCATTTTATTTCCTATGGATAGACATGTGTGTGTGTGTGTGTGTGTGTGTGTGTGTGTGTGTGTGTGTGTGTGTGTGTGCACATACACTTGCACAGAAGCCATTCCAATTCTTCCCTCACATATGTCTATGGAGATTCTCAGTCATCCAGGTCATGGTTGTTCCAGAGGTGCTTTTTCAAAAGACTTTTTTTGTTTTTCCTTGAAGATGTTTCACTTCTCATCTTAGCTCCAAATATTTTCACAAAGAAAGAGTTATCTTCTTCCCAACATCTTGCAAGCTCAGTCTTCAGGATGGCATTTGATTTGACTCCTTCTTTTTCTTCTCATTCAAACAGTCACCAGATCTGCCAGCATTTTCACTCATCTCAGCTGCAAAGTCTTGCTCTCTTTTTTCAGCAACAATTTTGTCAATTAATTTTTATCAATTTGCACGTTGTTGATTTATCTTGTTTAAACAAGTGCTACCCCTTCTCTGCTAGCTTTCCTTTTGTCAAATTCCTGTCTTAATTCATTTTACAGTGCCACGATTAAAATCGTTTCTCTTCCCTGCCATTTCCATGATCATATCATCTTTTAAGACACTCAAGTCTCTCTCTACACATTGCAACATTCTCATCCAGGGGTATGCAAAAGATAGATCGGGATCTAAAGGATCCTTTCCACTTCCTTTTTTTCTTCTCTTTTTGCATATAGCCTTAAAGGAAAAAGGAAATACGTTGAGCCCTCAATTTTTAGGGCTCAACAGCAACAGCAAAACTGTTCTTCCTTCTTGCACTAACTTATACTACGCAATTTTTTAAAAATTGGAAGAGGGAACTAAGCAATATTGCTGCGGTGGAAGAAATGCAGGCTCCATTAGTTCTATTCAGAAATCTTTAATTCTAAGCATGTGCTTTTTGTACTATCCTCGGCCTGCTGAATCATGGGACTCTGTAAATAGCAAACTAGATACTTCTAACCTATAGTCTGTTCTCTCTTGTTATTGCTTGTAGACTTCACCATTTGTGTTTCCCAACTCCATACTTTATTACTTGGTTGTTTTATTGTACGCACGCATGTTTATCTGCTATTTCCTTCCTTGGCCCACTGTGTTTCCACACTGGAGCAGCTTTTACTCTGTACTTACACCTCTACAGTTTTGATCATTCCTGTACCTTGGCTACCTGACCTTCCTAAAAATTTTCCAAGTTCTGTTGCCTATTTGTCATCCATCCATGTTGTCTGTCCAGCATAGATACTAAGCCCACCAAACTGTATTTCACAGCATATTATTGCAAATGCAGTTTGTAGTAAGTATGCAAAGTTTATTGGTACGTTGCTGTTAGGAGAAGAAAGAGAGAATGTAAGGTCTGTAAGGGGCGTGCAAGGTCTGTAAGGGGCGTGCATAAGCGCACCACTGTGCCTACCGTCCCTGTCCTATTGTCCTCTTTTATCGGTACTTTTTTACTTACGTTATGTATATACAAACAACTACTATCCTGTACATGTTTGACAAAATAATAAATAAATTAATAAATTAATTAAATAAATAATTAAATAAATAATTTAAATAAATTAAATAAATTAAATAAATTAAATAAATAAATTAAATAAATTAAATAAATAAATAAATAAATAAATAAATAAATAAATAAAATGTCATAATGTTACTTGCAATATTTGAAGAAATAATTGTTGGGGAGAAGATCCTGCCAACATCTGCCTTGGATTTTAGTCATAGCTCTGCTATGAACACATGTTTATGAAAGAGCTTAGTGTTTATTCATTTTAATAAAGACCTACATGCAATAAAGAAGAGAAAGTGGAACGATGATTGGCCTGGGAAAAGAAAGGAAAAAAAAGTTTTTAAAAAATCAGAAGAAACTTGAACTAGGTAAAGCAAACAAATAAACATAAAAGAAAGAAAAACATAAAAGGATGAAGAAAAAGAGGGAAGGGGAGGATTCAAGGTGGATTGTGGGAGAGAGAGAGACCATTTTCTATAATTATTGTAGATTGGCTCGTATTAAGGACAACTAGCTATCTCTTGGTTTCTCCTTTTTATATAACAACTAATCTCTTTCTAATCAGTTATTATTAAATTATATTCCATTTTTAATTAATTCACAGATCACTGGTGGCACAATCTGGACATCTGGACAGATAATTGAATAGAACCAATTTATGTAAATGAGTAACAGTGGTGCACAGAAGTGTGGGAGGAGCTTTTATCAGGTTGGTGACCTAAGCAGGAATCTCTTAGAGCTGGTCCCTGCTTCTTTTCAGGATCTAGTGCTTTCAAGGTCAAGACAGTCCTGGGAAGAGAAGAACTGAATAAATGAAAGCAGTAAAAGGAAATGTAGTAGTTCCTGTACTACTACAGGAACTATAAGAGGAAATGGTGCAGCTGAAAGATTGCTGTTCTATCAAGGCTAAGAACTACTGGACACTGTATGGCTTTCAGCTCTGAGTTTTTCTCTGAGGAGAAAACTGATGTTTTCCATAAGAAAGTAAATTGGAGGAATGGCATTTTCTTCCATGGACAAAACATGGCAGTTGAATCAATTAAAAATCAATTGCCTGTCTCAAGATACCTCTTAGATATGTTCTAAAAATTCCTCAGAGTATATAAGAATGTTGTCAGCTTAATCAGTCTTATAGACTTTTACCATTTTCTTACAGAAACGAGAACATCAGATCCAATAACTCTATGGAATCAAGCACTTTATCAGAGGTAAATCGTCCGGTATCCTGCAGATATTTTGAATTTCACCTTCCCCAGGTAGAGTTTCCATAGCCAAAGACAGGGGATTATGGAACCAAATTTTGTGCCTAGATTAATGTGATGTATGAACCTAGTTACTGTATAATCTGATATTTTCAAATTAAGACCCTTCAGAAATATACTTAGCATGAGATGTAGTCCTTCAAATAAATAGCACCTTTTCCTTATAGAAAACTATCGTGTATATCAACTGTGCTGATGTTAAACTTCGAGTACATAAAAATGATGAGGCACACAATAAATGCAGTTATTTCTAATAAACCATGATAGGTAAAAGGTTCTTCTTTCAATAGAAATTATTTTTATTCATGTTTTATTTCATTATTTAGAACAGTGGTTCCCAACCTTTCTAATGCCGCGACCCCTTAATATAGTTCCTCATGTTGTGGTGACCCCCAACCATAAAATTATTTTCGTTGCTACTTCATAACTGTAATTTTGCTACTGTTATGAATCATAATGTAAATATCTAATATGCAGGATGTATTTTCATTGTTACAAATTGAACATAATTAAAGCATAGCGATTAATCACAAAAACAATATGTAATTATGCCAGATCAGAAATTCTCGGGCCAGTCTTTGCAAGAGCACAAGGAATATCATCTTCCACAACAAGTCTACTTCTGTATTTAGACTTGATAACCAACAAGTGTACAGCAATATTTCTCAATCTCAGCAACTTTTAAGGTGCCTGGACTTCAACTCCCAGAATTCAAAGCAAAGCTGGCCCCTTAGCTGATGCTGCCAAAGCTCGGCCACCAGGCGTCACAAACGCCTCTCACCGAATGGCACCTCTCCCGACCAATCGGAGGGCTTGGGCGAGTTGAGTCGATATGGCCAGGCTTGTGGCAGTGGGTGGGGGAGCTGAGGATGCTGGGGCGACCCCTGGGAAATGGTCATTCGACCCCCAAAGGGGTCCCGACCCCCAGGTTGGGAACCACTGATTTAGAAGCTTTTTTTTTTTATGTAAAAGTTAATGTAAAATAAAAATTAACAGTTCCAGTAAAATACTATAATAGTGTTAATTTTAAAATATTACAACAGGGTAGATTTAAACATGGAAACAAGACTTGCCTTGAATCTAACTCAGGAATAAATTTGCAATCAAATAATTATATGCTTTCATAATAAAACCTTGACACTTATAATTGTATGAAATCTTATGTTTATCAACCTATCAACATTTTCGAGCATTGTGGAAAGCAAAACAAAATTACTGTGCAATCTTGAAAAGTTAGAGTAACTCTAGATTTACGATCTTTCATTACACATATATGTTCACTTTCTGATTATAAGCAGGCTATTTATTGACATAATGAAGCGACTGGTGAATATTATTTTGTGTGGTCAGGGTTAATGATTAGGTGTACGGTTTCTTGTGTTTCTTGTTGCTGTTATATCTCTTGCTGTTTTTGTGGTTTTTTATTATCCTTTTTGTATATTAAAACAAAAATAAAAATATCATAAGAAAGTTGTTATTTTGTAAACTTGAAGAATGGCATCAGATGGGGAAGACTGGATTAAAATGTAATAATCTATTTATCATGAGAAATAGCATATCTGGAGGGAACTGGGCAGAGGTAATGGGAGCAGAAAAATAAACTTTTTTCACTGAAATAAATGGTCAGAGTCACTCTGTAATTTCTACTATTTTTTTTCCTAGTCATCATCAACTTTGTTTCTTTAAGTCAGTACAACTGGTTTTAAGGTTTGCATGAGTGTTGCATGAGGGCTCTACTCTAGGCATAGGCAGGGCCAGAGCCCATATTGGTAGAAGAGCTTGATATTGGGAGTATTTATATTTATATATTTTAACCCAATTTCAAGGCCATTTAATTCCTTTACAGCTGTAGGTTGCCCACAAATAAAAGAGAAACAAAAGAGCATTAAAAGGTTTATGAATTGTGACATACAAATTCATATTAAAATGGCAAGTTGTCAAATTTCTGCTCATACTCTTCAGTGCTTCTCCTTAACTGCTTCTTTTGAAGTGCCAGTGGAAGCTGTGACAATAAAGGCCTATAGCGTCATTCAGTAGTTGTGCTCTGTGCTCACCAAATCCTCAACCATGGTCAGCTTGTGAATGAAGGATCCTTTATTTCTGTTTTTTTATTAAAAAGAAAAACCTGTAGCAATGAATTCAGCAGATGGTTGATGTGTCCCACCAGCAGCAGAGATAAGGCTTAGAACAGTGATGGCGAACCTTTTCGGCACCGAGTGCCGAAAAAGGAGTGTGCATGCGCTCACGCAGCACGAGTGCCAAAAAGGGAGCACTTCTCGCGCAAAGCACGTGAAGCGCGCGCACTCATCTGGGACGCAATCAGGAAGAAGAGTTGCCCAGGGGGCATATGCGTACCAGAAAATGTACTTCCGGTTTCCGGTGCACACATGTTTGCCGGCCAGCAAGTCTTCCGGTTACTGCCACGCATGCGCACACACCGATCAGCTGGCCGGCACGCATGTTCATGCTGGAAAACGGAAGACCAGCTTTTCCGGTTTCCGGCACTGCTGCATGCACAAAGGCCAGCTGATCATCGTGTGTGCATGCGCGCCAGAAATCCGGAAGAGGAATGGGCAACGCCGCACATGCCAAGCGACATGGCTCCGTGTGCCACTTCGGGCACTCGTGCCATAGGTTCGCCATCACGGGCTTAGAAGAAGGTTACAGCAACCCATACATTCCATCCTGGGAGAGAAGTTCACACATGTTTCTTCAGTAACCAGTCCACAAGTGATTACGTCCTTGGGGTTCTGGCGTAGGAATCAAGCTGTAGTCAAAATTACATTCTGTTTTCAATTTGGCATATTTTGGAAGAGTTTGGGCAATAATCACGGCACAAAGGCCAAATTTCACATGCCAAATGTAATGCAGAAATAGCACTTAGGAGGCTCCCTTTGCTGTCAGAATCATTACTTATTTGTTATTATAAACTGAAAGCAACGGTGGGTATAATTCTAGCGCATGTTTCATGGAATTTAGTTTGGAAGCACTAAATATATGTATAAAAATAGACAGAGGCAACAGTGAGAAAACAGACATAATCTGCCCCTTGAAAAGCATAATTGTAAAAATTCAGCAGTATTTTTAGCATTTAGTGCCAACACAATACATTAAATGTCCTTTACTGAGCCATTTACTTTGGGATAAATGGTTTCTTGAGAGAAGATGATTAAAATCTCTTTCTTGGACTGATCAGCCCGAAATAATAAGTTTTCTGTTAGGTTACTAATAAATCAAAAGACATCATGGAGCTACAGTATAGTCCATTTCTTCTTTTTGCTTTGAAAGACAAAAGACAAAAGTGGGAAAAATACAGAAGGGCATGTAGCACATAAGTGAGGAAAGGAAGGTTAACAAAACAGTAATGTCGGTGTCTGCAGCAACTCTTTTCATTTCTGAGTTGTTTTGACCTCTGGGAGAGATGGTGAGAGATAGATGCTGGGAAGGATCTTCTGTCATCTACCTTATTATTAGTTAAATCAATCTCTGTATTTAAGATGGAAAGGGACTTCCTGTGTTATTGTCTATCTTGTGCTTTGCTCTCTTCAAGATAGTTTAGGTAAAAGTGAGGCTTTGCTAGTTTTATCTGTGTCTTAATGAATCTAGCTTTTATTTCAGATATAAGTATCTATTAGCATTTACGGATAGCTGAGCTAAGCCCCTAAGTGTGCACTGAAGACAACTAGATTGTGAACATATTTTTAATGGATAATCAGAGATTGGTGTTGACTAGAACCATGTGCTGTATCCTTCCCATTTGGGGTGCGCCATGTGAGCCAATGCTTTTGTGGGTGACAGAAGAGGTGGTTTTCTACTAATATGCCCGAGTCTGACATCTTTGTCTTGACATCCCTGGCCAAGTTTTCCAAGAGTTTCTTCCCAATCTCTCCTATCTATTCTCCTACAGGCATTGAAGTCACCAGCTATTCTGATTAAATTCTCCTCGAGAACACAGTTGAAAGGTTTTTTTGAAGTTGTGCGTAAAAATCATCTTTAATATCATCCAGGATAATGTGGATAGGCATATAAATTGAGACCGTGTCTGCAAATGTTAAGATTGCTGGGCAACTCAAGAGTGTTAAAATGCCAACCTACTTTTAATTGCTCCCATCTATAATGAAAGTAATTCACTTTGGATGTTTTTTGTCACAGAGCAAGGCAGAATATAACAGAATAACACAGCTGGAAGGGACCTTGGAGGTTTTCTCCTCCAACCTCCTGCTCAAGCAGGAAACCCTATATCATTTCAGACAAGTGGTTGTCCAATCTCTTCTTTAAAACCTCCAGTGTTAGAGTATCCACAACTTTTGAAGACAAGCCATTCCACTGATTAATTGTTCTGTCCGGAAATTTCTTCTTAGTTCTAGGTTGGTTCTCTCCTTGATTAGTTTCCATCCATTGCTTCTTGTCCTGGTTCTTGTCTTGTTTCAGGTGCTTTGGAGAATAAGTTGACTTCCTCTTCTTTGTGGCAGCCCCTTATATATTGGAACACTGTTATCATGTCACCCCTAATCCTTCTTTTCATTAAACTAGACATACCAAATTCCTGCAACTGCTCTTCATATGTTTTAATCTCCAGTCTCTTAATTACCTTTGTTGCTCTTCTCTGCACACTTTCTAGACTTTAGAGCTTCAGCATCAGTGCTACTTTTTCATTGATGTCTGATACTTGTGTGGTTTTTGTGATTGATTAAGTTAGTCTCAATTTAGAGAATCAAACTACTGAAATTTTGTAACTCTCAGGCAATAATTTATTTTTAATGAATATGATGTTCAGTGCATGCATTCCAAGTAGCAATGTCCAATTTTGGCATGATAAATTTATGCTTTGTTCGATGCCTGATTCTTTGGTCAGTTGCAAACTTTTCACCGGAATTTTGCCACAGTTACTGTCAGTGCTGGCACTTTAGTTTGTCTGAATGCAATAGTACTTCCATGTTTGATTGATCATTTCCAGTTTTCCTTTATGGCTCTGAGCTATGAACAGTATTAAAAGCAGACCTAGACAAGCTTCATGTTTTTGTAATGTGGTGTATATGGTATATACTGTGAGCTTTCTACATTACTCATTCCAGAATGATAAAATTAGACTGAGATGCTGTGAACAACCTACAATTGAGGATGAATTATAAAAACGGAGACACAAATTGTTTGAACATATATGCAGAATTTTTATTTATTTATTTATTTAGTTTATAAACATGAATATGAGTACAGTAAATACAGGGTACGAATAAATGGAGACAGTAGGACAGGGATGGTAGGCACGGTGGTGCGCTTATGCATGCCCCAAACATGACCAAACACTGCTTGGGGAAATGACCTTGTATGGTAGAGGGTCCAGTGAACAGCACCAAAGAAAATATGGGCAAAACAAATTAAAGATGAAAACCCCAAAATGCAAAATGAACAGCCCTTAGTTGGAAAACATAGAAAACTGTTATATATCCTTAGCACAGTGGCACTAATGGCAATATACTGGCTTTGAGGTCAGCCCTGCCCAGATACTTACTAAGGAAACAAAGAAGAACATTTTTAATGGAGTGTCCTGCTATTTAATTACTCAGTATTCTTTTAGCATTCTGCTGACGTTCAGAAGCATTTTCTTTCACAAAGGCTCCTGCTGAGTTCATATCTCCAACAAGTAGACAATTACATTTGACTGGTTTGCAAAGGAGGCATCAGTGTTTGACAGGACACAACATTCATATTACATCTTGATGTTTTATCAGTTATGTATATATTTTCCTTTTCAGGACTCATGGCCTGCTGAAACCTGCTCTTATTTTAGAGTAAGTGGACCAGGTACCCAAATGGATCATTTGTATTAATTTTAGGGACCCATGCCATTGGTTTATGGCATTAAAGCTGTAGGCCACAACAGTTTGCAATTGCTCAGAGCCTCACAAAAAGAGTGATAATATTTTAAATGATCATATGAATTGGCATGCTTCATTGAAAGCAATACAACTAACCAGCTAAAATCCCTTTCCAGGGTTTTAATATTTGGGGTTTCCCATCATATTCTGCTTACTAGAAACTGACTTCGGTTGATAAAAACTAATGAAGAAAGAAACTACATTGATGTAAGACATAGTGAGAAGAAAGAAAGTTAGAATCAAAAGAATCAACATTGGCATGTTATCTCGAGGACATGCCTAATCTCCAGAAGATTCGATTAAGGTATTTTCAGTTATGACAGCTCTTACAATGTGATAGCAGCTCAACAATGAAACGAATCACCCAGCAACTTCTAAGATGTTTACCAGATATGTTCCACCTTTAAGAATGCTGTAGTTTGGATTCCTTCATTAAACAGAGACGACCACATGGCCTAAATGGGCCCTTTAAATTCTGTGAATGAATTTACACCACTGTATTTACCATGCCCTTTTCATCATTTTAATTCTTCTGTGTTGCCATTGGTCACTTTTTTTTGCCTCATACAGGAAACATATTATGTGAACACCATTTTATTTCTGCATTGGAAGCCACATTGTTTTGTATATGAAGAGTCAACATCAGGAGTTCATGCTAAAGATATTGCTAAGGGTAAATTGCTTTTGGATTTCCCCTGAAATCCTCCCTAGATCTGGGCTACTCCCCTCATATTTCCAAACAGAATTGCTGCCAGAAACTCTGTAAATGTATAATCAGCCCTTTTAATACTCTAAGGATAAGTGGCAGATGGACATTCTGGTATGTTTATTTCCCATAGCCTCTCCTCAACAGTTATGTGTACAAATTTTTATTTAATTAGTATTAATTTATTTCTTATGAAATAAATATATACACATACATATGGAAAACAGATGAGCATACCAACATCTCACTGTTTTATTTATTACTTTCCCTTGGGCTAGAACTGAATATTCACTGTATTCTGAATCTAGGTAGAATACATGATTATATAAAAAAGACAGGATATAAATAAATAAATAATAAATAAATAATCTGCAACACTCTAGAACATTCTAGCTCCATTACAAGACTTATTTTAGTATGGAGCTGCTGTAGCAGTCATTTCCTCCAAAGCAACTAGTTCATTTCAAAAACCTTCAGACCAAGGACAATTCATTTAAATTACTGAATTAATAGATTATCTGATGTTGCACCATATTAAAGAAAAGTTAGTTGGATAAAGTTAGATTCAAAGCCTTCTTAAAGCTTCCTCAAAATAGAAGCTACATAATGGAGCCCATGATATCACTTTCATATTTAAATTACTATTACAGAAATTTGCATTCTTACTGCTTAAACATTCAGATTGTTATTTTCCTCACTGTAGTGTTTACCTTTAAGATTGACTAGAGAAATGCAATCCTCAGATCATTTGTTGTGGATCAAAACTGTTGCAGTTAGTGAACTTATTCCAGAATGCAGTAAGAGATGTGATTGAACTTTAAAAAGAAGAATTAAACAGCTTTATAATCTCAGGAACACTTTAAAAATTGGTCATCATCTTTCTGTCTCTATTTATGTTCTTTCATTCTTTTCTCTTTTTCCCCCCAACTGTTCATTCCAAATCTGACTATTACTGTATTTCTCTAGACCAGTGGTTCCCAAAGTGGGTGGTACTGCCCCCCGGGGGGCGGTGGGAACCCTTAGGGGGGCGGTGAGAGGCAAGGGTGGCGACAGGGGGGCGGTGAGAGGGGCCAGGGGGGCGGTAGGTGGTTCGCCATGCTTTTGCACTTGAAGCTCCCTCGCGTTCCTCGCTCTTGTGTGCAGGGCAGCGCATTCTGAAAGAAAACGCGAGATGTTTTCTTTCAGAATGGGCTGCCCTGCACACAAGAGCGTGGAATGTGATGGAGTTACAAATACTAGGTATGATGCCCGCCCAGACCCCGCTCCACTCCGCCCCGCATGACTGGTCACCCCAAACTGTGTCCCACCGCGCAACAGGCGTCCTACCTAGCACTTGAAGCTCTCTCGCGTTCCGCGCTCTTGTGTGCAGGGCAGCCCATTCTGAAAGAAAACGCGAGATGTTTTCTTTCAGAATGGGCTGCCCTGAACACAAAAGCGTGGAATGCGACGGAGTTACAAGTGCTAGGTATGATGCCCGTCTCGCAGCCCGCCCAGCCCCCACCCAGGCTCCGTTCCGCTCCGCTCTGCTCCGCCCTGCCCCGCACAACTGGTTACCCCAAACTGCGTCCCACCGCGCGACAGACGTCCTACCTAGCACTTGAAGCTCTCTCACGTTCCTCGCTCTTGTGTGCAGGGCAGCCCATTCTGAAAGAAAACACGAGATGTTTTCCTTCAGAATGGGCTGCCCTGAACACAAAAGCGTGGAATGCGACGGAGTTACAAGTGCTAGGTACTGAGCGCGGCACAGTGACGAGGGAAGCCGACCGCTCCCGAAGCTGCTCAGGCGAGCGCTCGCAGACCCGCGGGAAGGCCCTGCTGCGGAACCTGCGCGTGCGTGGACTTTCCCGCCCGGCGGCCCCGGCGGCTAGCAACCCAGTGCGCAAAATTCGGCGAGCTCCCCTCCGGCATGGCGCACCCGCGGATCTCAGCCCAGCTGCCCCCTGACATTGACCCCACCAAGGCGCCTGTGGCCTTCGGCCGCCGAGGCCTCCCCAAGCTCAATGAAGAGCTGCAGCACCCCGAGCTGCTGACGTGGCAGCCAGCCTTGATGGTGCTCTGCGACCTGGTCCACGACCCGGAGAACGCTTACCAAGCCATCGGCCTGGGTGAGCGGCGGCGGCGGCCTGGCCACGGCTGGCGGGAGGGAATGGAAGGGAGGGAAAAAGGAAAGAAAAAGGAAAGAAAGAAAGAGGGAGGGAGGAAGGAAGAAAGAAAGAAAGAAAGAAAGAAAGAAAGAGAAAGAACGATGGTAGGAAGGAAGGAAGGAAGATAGACAGAAAAAGAAAGGAGGGAGGGAAGAAGGAAAGAAAGAAAAAGAAAGAAAGAAAGAAAGAAAGAGAAAGAAAGAAAGATGGTAGGAAGGAAGACAGACAGAAAAAGGAAGGAGGGAGGGAAGAAGGAAAGAAAAAAAAGAAAGGAAGAAAGAGGGAGGGAGGAAGGAAGGAAGACAAAGAAAGAAAGAAAAAGAAAGATGGTAGGAAGAAAGACAGAAAGAAAAAGAAAGAAAGAAGGGGGAAGGTAAAGAAGATAGAAAGAAAGAAAGACTTATGACCACAATTGAGCCTAACGTTTTGGTTGCTAAGCAAGTGCGTTGTTAAGTGAGTTTCACCACACTTTACAAGTTGGCCACGCCCACCCGGTCACCTGACCACTAAGCCATGCCCACCGGAGAGGGTGGGGGGGTGAGGATGAGTTTGTAGCACCAAGGGGGCGGTGGACTGAAAAAGTTTGGGAACCACTGCTCTAGACAATAAAAATTTGAGACAGTTCAAAATTCCTGCTCTTAAGAGCAGTAAAACAATGGACCAGAGTTCCTGTATAATTAACCACATTTCTTTGTTGCTATCCACTCTTTGAAACATCAAAATATGGAGGTTGACAGCAATAGCTTTCAGATATATACAAGGAAAAAGAAGAGCAGGTCAGCAAAATATCTAAGCACCTGGATTCTTAAATAGGTTGTGTCAAATAGATTGTTTAGAACTGGATTGTTGCAAAAGGGGACATATATTTCCTGCGTACTGTAATGTTTTATATAGCATTTGCTCACGTTACATCATTTTCCCCAACATACTGTAGATCAGTTTTCTTTTGCATTTTAAAGAATACTTTTTAATGACAATTTGTACTGCCATAATATTGCTTTCCTGCTCTAAGCTACATGTAGAACTGCAACTGAGTTTCTGCATTTCTACTTTCTTTAACATCAGAGGGTCATTCTAGATTTATTCTGAATAAAGTAATGGAGAGGTATTAATTTTTACGGGGAGGGGGTCTAATCTTTCTGTGAGGATAACTGGTCAAATTCAAGATCATCTCCATTTTGGATACTCTGTATATATTTTTTTAAACGATGGTGGTAAATCCCTTATTCATTCCACAATTTATCAAGAAGTAGCCAGAAAGTGTCTAAAAATACTTTAGCAGAATAATCCTATATATGCTGATTCAGAACTCTCATTAAGTTCAATTTGTGTAAGTTCCTACATAAGTAGGCCAGTCATAGCTGAGTGCAGCCTACATGTGACAATCTTACAGCTACACAGAGGATTATAGCCCAGAACTGGAGGTGGGCTCTTTCAACATGAATTACTGGTTTCGATCAGATTTTTCTTCTTTGTAAATTGCTAGTTACCTTAAGAGCTTAAACCCATGTCATCATAAGTCATATGAAGATAGCATGTGGATATTTTGCTTTGATACTTTCACTAAAGTAATGTTACGATAGATTGCTGCTTTTGCATTGGAACTTTGTCTGTATCAATATTTTTTTTTAATGGTAGTATATAGAAAATTATAAGCAGTTGACACTTCATTTAAACTTTTGAGCCAAGGCATGGTTCATAAACATTTTAGAAAAAATTGATTATGTGTTTTGAGAGATTGTGATAAGAAAAGAGGTTAATGGAAACAGCCACAGCTAAGAAGTAATGTGGGGCAGATTGAGTATCGTTCTTCCTAGAGATACTAAATTTCAGAAGGGACTCCTAGAATGAGTGAAGAACTTGTTCTTAAGAACATGTTGTAGCCATCTTGTGGACCAGTAGCAGATCCAATGAGAAGAGAGCTTGAGAGGGTACAGCATAATCATTATGGACCTAAGGAGGAGCAATCCTGCGAGAAGATTGTAGAAGATGGCAAGAAGCAACATGTAACAACTACGGGGAAGGTTGGAAGTGCCTCCTCTGTTCTGGCCATGCTTGTCTGGGGCTGGCTATCCAAAAGGACAGTAATAGGAGTATGATGGATAACACATGCATGCATGAATAGGGGATTATCATTTATCTAGATTCAGTACTCTTCTCAGTAAAATGTATATGAAAATGAGTAAAGACTGATAGTCTTAAGTTTATTCCATTCTAAATCCATCACAAGCCAGAAAAGTATTTTAGTATCACTTTAAATATTAATTAAAACAATTAAGCTGATTATGCAAATGATCTCTAAATGTGTGTTGTGGTAGATTCACCTTACTCACAAGGTAAACTGGTCATGTCAAAATCACATTTTATTTATAAAAATAAAAAGTACCAAGTGTGAATGCACTGTTGCTCTTTCATCATTCTCAAAAAGCGAAACTTTATGTGCTAAGAAAAAAACCATAGAAACAATCTAGGAAGATCCATGAAGGAAAACACTTCAATAAAGTGAGCAGCTGATCCACAGCAATTTGGTAAACCACTATTCCCCTTTTCAACCTGATTTTTTTCTCTCCTCACAGTTTTCTTCTTAATTTTTAGCTTTTCCCTATTCTGTGTCCTGTTTTCATTTTTATACACTTTTCTGCAGTAGTTTTCTTTTGAGGCTTGATATAATTTGAAGCAGGACTTTTCTAGGCAAAGGTCAATATTTTTTTCATCCCCAGGTGTGCTTCTGAATCAATATTTTTTGTGCAACTATCTTGTCTCAGGTACAAAATTTTAAAGACTATCCAGATGTGGACATTTTCTAAGTTCAAAAAAAGAAGGATGAAGTGGAGTTGGATGTGATCCTTTCTCTATCCAAGGGAAACCTTTATAAGCATGAGATGCCACAATGTTCTTAAAAGCAAAAATGCAGTGGGGCATTTTAAAAAAAATCACATTGAATTGACAGCATCATAGGAGGACATTGCTGAAAACTGGAAAAAGAAGAAAAATATGTAGCATCATATGTTATTTCTTGAACCGCCACCTTTCTGCTTTTGCTTATCCATTGACCTATCTGCATATTATTTATTAACAGCACTCATATAGCACCTGCATTTAAGCACTGGAAATTAAATAATAGCATAATACTCTGTGTATCAATCTTCTTCCAGAAATGGAAAACTACCTATTACTGGCATAGTTATAAAATAAAGTAGAGGTCTTTTTTCTATCTTCCTCTATCTTTCTGCCTTTGGAGAAGATGTCCAAAGCATGCCCTCATTATTATTGTTGCTACTTTAACTTAATCCAATAGTCAACCTCATTTTACTTGGTAGTGCATTCTGCCTTTTTCAGCCCCCACCTCATCTGTAAACTTGCCATATTGTTTAATTGAATTACGTTCTACATGCCTTGCTAAAGTGCAGTTAGCTTTATTGCCCCCAAGAGGAATGACAGCTTCCCCCCCAAAAAAGCTTTGTTGTCTTGGCCAACAAGCTATTCACTTTTCCTCTTGGTACCTTTCCACAGATGGATCCCCCTCCTTTAGACCCTGATACACAGACACCATTACTTAGTTCTCCTTTTCCTCTCTCCTTCTATAATCTATCTACATATTAAAATGAGTTTGTCCCTGATTTACATGCGTAAGAAGGGATGTAATAATGAGGACGTAGATTAGAAGATTTAGCACAATCGTTTGTGTAGATTGTGTCCCATCAAAGGGCAGCTCTGACAAGCTGAGATTAAGGAGCAAACAGCTGCCGCTGGAATTCAGTCCATTTGTTTGTTTGCTGTTTTCTCTCTTGACTCTAGCAAACAGTCTCATTAACATGCAAGTGATTTGCTTCTTAAGCCTTTTTTTTTTTGCTTCCTCCTTTATTATTGAGGGAGTCACTGACAAGCTTTAAAGAGACTGCGTGGCCCACTTCTAGATCTGTATGCAAATCAAGATTAAAACAAGCAGGAATTAATGCATAAAGAGAGCAGAAACATAGCACCTTTTGATGAGGGAATCTCAAGGTTAGGATAATAACGCAGAAAACAAGCAAATACCCTATTTTAAGAATAATAATCTTTTGGAATATATATATATATAATGTATTGATATTTAATTCTATCAAATAATTCATTGTGCAACAGGAACATGTGATAATGCAAACTTCAAATGCCTGATCAAGAACAATTCCTTTCCCCTTGAGGTTAAGTAGCAAGGGAGGACTTTTTGTTGTTATTCCCTTTCTTGCTCCTTGGAATTTCTCCTTGCAAGAGTGATTGGTTGTACACAAGGGGGGAGGGGAACTATCTAAGATCCCATCTTCCAAATTATGGATGGAAATCTTCTAGAACAGGAAGAAATCATACTGACTTCTAAAGTCAATAAGTAGATAAGAGTGGCACCAGATTCAGTTTTATTTTGAGGGATCAACTCAGATTGCTTTCCTGGTTTCCTTTAAAGTTTGCCTGAAGTCCACTAACAACCTTACACTGGTCTTACCCATTGTTCCTTTGTCCTACCGATTGTGTCTTTGTTTTCATATCCTCACTGGAGCCCTAATCTTTTTATTTAAACCTAATGGCCATGATTATGTTGCTCTTGCATGTTCTTAACAAACTCATAATTCTATTTTAGAAAGATGTATTTGGTGCAAGTTTGTTTATTTATTTAGTGTCTGGCATATCATACATAGACTATTTGGCACAAGTTTACTAATGGTATAGTCCTCTCCGGACTGACTAGCACAGTGATGGCGAACCTTTTTTGGTTCACGTGCCAAAAGGGGGGGGAATGCGGGGGATCATGTGTGTGCGTGCCCACACTCATAATTCCATGCACCCCCGCACATGCACGCATGACCCCCCTGCTCCCAGCATGCAATGGCACACCCATTTTTCGCTCTCCCCAGGCTTCAGAGCCTTTCTAGGAGCCTAGGGAGGGCGAAAACGGCCTTCCCCACCCCCTCTGGAGGCTGGAAACAGCCTGTTTCCCGACTCCCAGTGGGCCCAGAAGGCCCGAAAATCAGCCGGCTGGTGCACACATGCACGCCGGACCTGAGCTCGCGTTCCCACCGATATGGCTCTGCGTGCCACTTGTGGCACCCGTGCCATAGGTTCGCCATCACGGGACTAGCAGATACTGGATTTTTATGTTTCTCTGCAGAAAGGAAATGCCTTTTTCGGGGGTGGGGGGTGCAATCTGGGTTAAAAGGAGGGGGAAATGAGGGTATTTAGGAATAACAGCTATATCATCCCTAGCATTCTTGTTTTGGTATTGACAGAGATTTACATATTGAATTGGCTTGAATAGACTCAAAACTGACTTAGCTCATATAGCCTATTATAGGAATGGCTTCTATCCAGTTTCTACTTCTGGAAGTCAATTCTGGCTTCTGTACTTTGACATGTTTCTTTCTTTATATGCAAACTGCATATAATTAGGTCTTATCCCAGAATTTTGCTCCAAGTAAAATAATAAATTTAGGTTTCTCTGAAATGATTTTCATTTACAAAATGTAGTCCAGATGTTCTAGGTATAAGGAAGATGCCTTCAATTTGACATAAATGTATGTATTTATTTTATAGAATGACCTATTTTTAATGGCAAAATTGCTTTTTCAATTAATATTGATAGATAATGGTTTTGAGTGAGGATATACTGCATATATCAGCATCAAATGATTCAAAGTACAGATTGCACAAAGAAGTAGAAAAAGCAGTAGATCATATACTCAGCTTGTGCAAGAAGATTGCACAAACTGATTGCACAAATAATGACATAATAATGGTTGCCAAAATGTTTCACATAAACATCTGTAAAAATTATTATGTACCAGTCATGGGTGGCAACATAGCGTTGAAAAAGTAGTAAAAAAGGAGCAGGTTAAAATATTGTGGGATTTTTGAACACAGTCTTGGCTCAATGCACACCAGATATTACTGTGATTGAAAAGAAGAAAGCGTGGATAATTGATATGGCAATAGCAGGGAATGGTGGAGTAGAAGACAAAGAATTGGAGAAAATAACAAAGCATTAAGATCTGAAAATCAAAATTAAAAGATTATGGCATAAACCAGAAACATAACATAGGTTATGAGTATTTTTTATTGTATACCACTCAGATTCATTGTAAAGTTGGATAAATAAGTTTGACAATGAGAGCCAATTTGGTGTAATGCTTAAGGTACTGGCCTAGAAAACAAGAGACTCTGAGTTCTAGTCCCGCCTTAGGCATGAAAAACAGACTGGGTGACTTTGGGCCAATCACTCTTTCGCATCCCAATCCAACTCACAGGGCTGTTGTGGAGAAAAGAGGGGAAGGAGTGTGAGGTATGTTCACTTCCTTCAGTTATTTATAAACAATAAAGGCAGAATAAAACTAAAATACGGTAGATAATAAATAAAATTCAGGTATACCGTGCTTCCCTGAAAATAAGACCCAGTCAGAAAATAAGCCCTAGCATGATTTTTAGTGTGCTCCTAATATAGGTCCTACCCCCAAAATTAGCCCCAGTTAAGATCGTCAGCCCAGGGGGGTGGGCATAGCCAGCACAGGAGGCGGCGAGCACGTGGGGGCCGATGATGTCTGGCAGCATCCGCAGCCCGCACAACACACATGAGTTTGAGAGCTGCAACTGTCGGCCTAGCCCTCCAAGCAGCAGGCGGAGGCAGACATACACATTTGGCCTAAAAAATATTTTTTTTAATGCAAAGAGTATTGAGTACTTTAGTAAAGTGCAGCAGTTGTGTGTTTGTGGCATTCCTCTTGGCATACAATATATGCACTGCAGAAATCTCTCTGACCACTAAATGTCAGCAAATAGGTACACAGATATCTAAATGAGTGTCAACTGGCTGGGGACTTCTGGGAGTTAAAATTACACATGTTAAAGTTGCTGAGGTTGAGAAATGCTGATCTAAATCTTTGCTTCCGGTTTATCATCAGGATTTTAAAGCCCAGAAAAAGTATCTCTACTCTTCTCTCCTATCCCAGGTCTTGAGTTTTTATAAGTGCTACATTAGAATGGATGTTTTTCCTCTTTTCTCCTCACCTCACAGGCTAAATCAGGGGTGTCAAACTGAAGGCCCGGGGGCCGGATCCTGTGCTTAAATCTGGCTTGCGGGGCCGCCCTGGAGACAGCAAAGGACCGGCCCGCAGTGCCTCTGCCAGCGAAAACGGAGCTCGGGAGGGCCATAGGCAGCACTTACGAGCTCCATTTTCGCTGGCAGAGGGTGCAGGAGGCCGTCACAGCCGAAAATGAAGCTCGGGAGCCAGTTTTTGCTGGCAGAGTGCTCGGGCCACCACAGGCACCTCCAACATGAGTGATGTCGAGCTGGCCACACCCACTCTGCCCCCCCCCCCCGAGGTCAAACACAACCCTGATGTGGCCTTCAATGAAATTGAGATTGACACGCCTGGGCTAAATAGTCTTCTGGCTTCCATAAAGCAACCCTGATATCTAAATATTCTATTGCTCTCTCCCCCCCTACTTCTGAGTTAGTATTGAACAATATATATGCACATGTATATGTATATTTTATGTGTTGTAGTTTTTCAGTTATGAAGCTTTTTTTCCCAGCCACTTCAGAGATGGTGTTCCAAAACGGAGATCTAAAGTGATCCCATCAATCATTTTTTTCTATCTAGGTGGGACTGCAGCTTTTTTTTTTTTTTGCTCTGCCAATTTAACATACTTTTTTTTTTGCTGCAGTGGTGCTGAACACCACAAGAGAGCCTCTATTGTCACTCTGCAACTACTCAGAATTAGTATTTCAGCTGCTGTGATTATCCTAGCTGTTGTAAGAAGTTGGAATAAGGTGATTTATACAAAGCACCAAAATTGGAGTGCCCAAATCCCCAAGGCAAGTACCTCACTTTTCTGCATTCATACTTGATTTGGACCATGTTTGATTTTGAGACAGACAAGAAAGAATAATTCAGGTCATTAGCGTCAAAGCTGGAGAAGGCAAGCAGTCAGAAGATGGAGGTTCATGACATCCCCCACAGATGGAAATAGATCAGTCCCCAGGCCCTGCAAGCTGAGCTGTTCTACAGCTGAACTGGGAGAAAATGGTCTCACCCTCTGGATTCCAGTGATAGTGTGTGATCACAAGGCAATAGAGCCATAGAAAATGTAATGTTTCCCCAACAACCAGAATTTGGGATTGGAGGTAAACGAAATAAAGAGAGCTGTATGCCTTTAAGAGTTGCTTGGCTGTCCTGCTATCTGTGATGTGGTGAGGCAGGCAATGCACTGCTGATACTAACCAAGTTTGCCAGCTATGCTTTTCTCATGGTTCCCACACAATGGGCTGTTTTTTGCCCACCTGCAGATAATGCTTAATTAGGCAAGAAGTTGATTAATTTGAGATAATTGACAGCTAATTACAGTCCTGAGGACTCATTAATTTAACTTCTCAGTGAATTGGCTGAAGGGGGTCAGGTGATCTCCCCTCCCCAATATGTCTCTCTCTACTTGTTGGTCTCAAGGGTTATGGAACTGAAGAAGCTCACCTCAGATTTTGCTGAAGGCAGATCAAGGTGTGAGTGAGGCTTCCTGCAAGGAAAGGTTGAATATTCTGAGGTAGCAGGGATATAAATTGAAATTGCTTAAAAGGATGGTTTTTATCCTGATTTTTAAAAACATTTTTTAAAAAGAGAACAGATGTACAGTATCTTAGTTAGAAAAAACGTTCCACCTAAACTGTGTGTACAAAGCCGCACTGAAATACTACAGTAGACTATCGTATTTGCGATATAATACAATGCACTTCAAATTGAAACAACAGTGTGTCACTAAGAATATAATCAGTTAGTTGTGGATAATGGGTATTGAAGTCAAACAGAATCATAAAAAATGGTAATTGGAGATAACTCACACAGTGATAGAAAAATACAAATAAATAGAAGATTGGCAGATTAGGAAAAAGTGAGTTGGAAGGAAATAAAATGCAAACACTATAAACAATTAGTATTTCTGTAAAAACCAAAAGCACATACAACAATCATTTGCAAATTAGTATTGATGAAGATAAGTATGCTGGGAAAAGTGTGATTAAACTAGATTATAAAATTATGCCTTAGAGGCGCCATCCTCCACAATGAAGAGTTATTTTCTTTATGAATCTGGTTAAGTGTCCCTAGTAATAGGTGTAGAGTTAAGATGTAACCTATGTGAATGGATGGCCATGTATGTCTTTTGTATAATATAATATGTATGTCTTTTGTATAATATACAAAAGACATATAATATAAATATATTATAAGTGGCACTCCTTTGCTTTCACAGTATGCCTACTGTAAAGTTAAAAATAATCCCTAAATGCATATTTCTGTTTTCTGAGAGTGAAGTTAAGCAGAAAACAACACTAAGCTGACGAACAATCTAGGTAATATTACAATTTAATGTAATATTACATTTAATGATCTGTTTTTCTCTACCCTAAAGTAAATATAGGTTGACCTTCTCTTTTTTAAATGCAGCATATTTCAATCAGCTAGCTGTATTATCTAATAACACAGTTGTGTTGTACTATGGGTTAGCTACCCAGAGATGCTCCTGTGAGATGGGCAGTCATATACATTGAATCAAACACTTCTGTAGTTTTGCAGAAGGACTTTAAGGATGAATATATTTGTTGTGGTATAAATTTAACAATGCCTAAAATAAAACCCAAATAAATTCATTCAAGGTGTTACAAGACTTACTATCAGTTTCTTCCTCTAAATATAAATTAAGTTCAAGTGTTCATTAAAACACATTCATACATTAATATTTCACTTGGTGTTCTATTCTACAGAAGCCTGTGTTTTGTTCCTATTCTCTGGATTTGAATTTGGTGGCTTTCAGGTTGTTTTTATCATCAATCAATATGGACAAAATAGGTACAATTCCCAATATTTTTAAAAGCATTCTAATTTGATATGCAACATTTTATATCTCAGTGTGGGTTATTCATGCCAATTAATTGATTCATTATATGTCCTCAAATCACTGTCAGCGCCTGGCAACCACATAAGTAGATTTTCTTTATGACAATCTGTCCCTAATCTGATCCTTCAGATCTTCCAAGGGTGGTGCACCCATCACCAATTACACAGAGATACACCCTCCAAGGAAGTTTTGATATGTGATCAAACTACTAATTTAACATTTAGAAGAGTCAGAACATTTTCATCATGTCCCCTCCTAAAAATGTATAAATTCATTCAGAAGGGACTCCAATGATATCATATAGGAAAAGCCAGAAAGAAAGAAAATATTTACTAGTAAATCTAGCTTTTGTGCACGTGATTAAAACAAAATATAAATAATTTAGTTTTCCATTTGATAATTCCCTAATTCCCATTTTGGAAAACAATTTAGGGTTACTCGTTCTATTTGATCTGAGTGAGGTTATGAATTTCATTATTATTATTATTATTATTATTATTATTATTATTATTATTATTATTATTATTATTATTATTATTATTATTATTATTATTATTATTATTATTATTATTATTATTATTATTATTATTATTATTATTGGTTATGAATTTTACGAACGCCATCACTCTGCTAAACAAATAATTCCCTCACCACTGTCAAACTATTCACTAGGCTGCATTACTATTACTATTAGTTTTTCTCATGGTTCCCATCACCCATCTCCTCCCAATTATGACTGTATCTGTAACTTGTTGCTTGTATCCTTACGATTTATATTAATATTGATTATTTCCTGATTGCTTATTTGAATCCTATGACAGTCATTAAGTGCTGTACCTCATGATTCTTGACAAATGTATCTTTTCTTTTATGTACACTGAGAGCATATGCACCAAAGACAAATTCCTTGTGTGTCCAATCACACTTGGCCAATAAAGAATTCTATTCTATTCTAATTTAATTTAATTTAATTAAATTAAAAGTTCTTATAGGCCGCCCAATCCCGTAGGACTCAGGGCGGCGTACAGAAAACATAAGAACAGTACAAATACATAAGAAACAATTTAAAAATTACATAATTTTTAAAAACCATTCATCCATGAGGGAATTCGATCTTCTTCACCCCGCCTGCCGGAAGAGCCATGTCTTTACGGCTTTGCGGAAGGCCAGTAGAGTGGGGATAATTTGGATCTCTGGTGGGAGTTGGTTCCAGAGAGATGGGGCTCCCACAGAGAAGGCTCTCCCCCGTGGTCCCGCCAACCAACATTGTTTGGCTGATGACACCTGGAGGAGACCAACTCTGTGGGACCTAACCGGTCTTAGGGAGGTATGTGGTAGGATGCGGTCCTGAAGGTAACCTGGCCCTGAGCCATGTAGGGCTTTAAAGATCAAAACCAACACCTTAAATTGTGTCCGGAGACTAATGGGCAACCAATGCAGCTGGCGGAGAATAGGTGTTACATGGGTGTATCTCGGAACACCCACCACAGCTCGCGCAGCTGCATTTTGCACCAGTTGCAGTCTCCGGATACTCTTTGAGGGTAGCCCCATGTAGAGCGCATTACAGTAGTCCAGCCGTGAGGTGACAAGGGCATGAGTGACTGTAAGTAAAGCCTCCCTCTCCAAGTAGGGTCGCAATTGGTGCACAAGGCAAACCTGTGCAAAAGTCCCCCTAGCCACAGCTGACAGATGTTGCTCCAATTTTAGCTGTGGATCTAGGACCGTGGTGGCGAACCTATGGCACGCGGAGCCATAGAAGCCGGCACGCGAGGGTTCCCACCGGCAAATCGGAAGTGTGAAAAAACACACTTCCGGTTTGCCGGTGTGCTGTTTTTTGCACTCCAGAGGGTTCAGGGAAGCTCCCTGAAGCTCCGGAATGCAAAAAACTACAAAACGGACAAACCGGAAGTGCACTTTTCCGCACTTCCGGTTTGTCCGTTTTGTAGTTTTTTGCATTCCGGAGCTTCAGGGAGCTTCCCTGAACCCTCCGGAGTGCAAAAAACAGCATACCGGCAAACCGGAAGTGCGTTTTTTCGCACTTCCGGTTTGTCGGTTTCATCGTTCCAGGCTTCGGTAAGCCTTTGTGCGGGGGTGGGGGGGTGCGCATGTGCAGGGGGCAGCATGGGGGGTGTTGTGCGCATGCGTGGGGGGGAGGGAATGGATGTGGGTGCGCGAGCGCCCCCCCCCCCTTTTTGGCACGCGAGCCGAAAAAGGTTCGCCACCACTGATCTAGGAGAACACCCAAATTGCAAACCCGTTCTGAGGGAGTCAATTTTTCTCCCCCGAGAACCAAGGAGGGGAAATCGACATAATCCCTAGGGGGCAATATCCATAGCCACTCAGTCTTGTCAGGATTGAGCTTGAGTCTATTCATTCCCATCCAGACCCTAACATCGTCCAGGCAACGGCACATTACATCAACTGCTTCCCTGAACTGAGACAGGGTGGAGATAAACAACTGGGTATCATCAGCATATTGCTGATACCTCACCCTGCGTTGTCGGATGATCTCACCCAGCGGTTTCATGTAAATGTTAAACAGGATGGGCGAGAGGACCGAGCCCTGAGGCACCCCACAGATCAGGGGCCTAGGAGCCGACCTTTGCCCTCCTGTCAACACCAACTGCATCCTATCGGAGAGGTAGGAGGAGAATCACCATAAAACGGTGCCTCCCAACTTGCCGAGTCGGCGCAGAAGGATACCATGGTCAATGGTATCGAAAGCCGCTGAGAGGTCAAGTAGCACCAGGATGGAGGAGTGACCTCCATCCCGGGCTCGCCAGAGATCATCCATCAGGGTGACCAAAGCAGTTTCCATGCTGTAGCCGCGCCTGAAACCCTATTCTATTCTATTCTATTCTATTCTATTCTATTCTATTCTATTCTATTCTATTCTATTCTATTCTATTCTATTCTATTCTATTCTATTCTATTGATAATTCTTATGAGAGAGATCAACAGCAAGCATTGTGTGTCGTATTCTACTCATTTCTGTTCCCTTTGTTCATTAAATACCACACTTTAAGGGAGATTTACACAAACTGGAACAGGTTTAGAGAAGGAAACAAGAATGATTAGAGGATTAGAAACTACATCTTTTAAATATGGATGGAAAGAGTTGGAGACGTTTAGGCTGAAAAGAGAAGACTGAATATGGCAGTAGTCTTCAAATACTTGAAAGGGGTTCATTAGGAAGAAGTCAAATCTGTTCTCTGTGTGCAGGGCATGGAACAATAAATTTAAGTTACAAGAAAGGTAGATTCCAGTTGAATATTTAAAAATCTTCCTAACACTGATTTGCTAATATTCACTGTATTTGTTGTTGTACTTCATGCTTTTAGTACTTGTTTTACATATTTATTTTAGGGCCTCAAAAATATAAACACTCAAGTAAATGCAGTGATTTGGAGACACTTTCACTGAGTAGCCACTAGTTATCTAGAACTCCGAAAGCCATGGATTAATTAGAAATTATTCTACAATACCTACTGACCTTGGACAGTAAAGATATCGCCTTTACTATCATGCATCTGCTCAAAGGTAAGACCATTTCGTTCACAGCTCCAGGAATATACATTTGCAGTTATAAGGTTCAGACTAGCAACTTTATAATGTATTTTGTTGTATTGAAGTGCAACCAGCTTGAAAGGAGGCAAGGAGCAGAAGCATAATTTACCTTCAGGACTTCCCCCACCCCTCTATATTTTTAAAAAATCTAGGTGGCTACAATTTATTTTTCTTATTTTTATTCCGCCTTTATTTTTCATGTATAATTCATATTTTGTCCTAGTGTCTATAACCTTGGAAAATAGCTGTTGCCATTTTCCTTGTATTTTCTTTTATGTGAATCATTGACTGAAATGGGCAGCCATGTAAGGAAGCTAAATGAATAAATAAATACCAACCATGATGGAGGAGAGGCAAGGCTGGAGTTTCCCCATTCGAAGCGTAACAGAGTATCTATGAGAGCAGTTGGATTATATCAGCATTAGAGCCTTGACAGCTGTACAATAGAAGACTATGGCCCATGGCATAACTATCAGGACTTACATCAGTGATGAGACAACAATGTGGCAGGTAGGGAGCAGTTAGACTTGTTATTGCTGTACCACCTACTTGCTACACAACAAAAACTCTCTTTGAGCTGCTTATCTGTCACTTTGTCTGTAGTGGAATTCCAGAGACTGATAATCCTCAGAGATTTTAACTTTCCTCTGAGTTGCGTAGAGCCTGGGCAGCCCAGGAATTCTTGACTAAGATGGCGTCCATGGACCTAACCCATATTTGAGATAGCTCACTAGATGTTTTTATCACCATCATGTTACACTGATTGCTTTGCAGCTTGCTGGCATTGCCCTCTCCTCAGGGAGGCATGACCTATTAGATTGGTTCACCCCAGCCTGGATCTTTAGAGGTCCCTGAGGGATTTCAAGAAGGTTTTCTTGCGAATCTGGTGGCCTTAGTTTGTGTCTGGCATGAGCAGTTGATGGTGCTTTGAATGAAATTGATGGCTCCCATGCAATCTCTCACTATTCACTAATCTGAGAAGCTTCCTGGTTCCTTTCTGGATGCTCCAGAAGATGAAACGTAAAATATGACTACAGCACCATTGGAGGGAGATTGTCATCCCTATAAGGTAGATAAATCAAGAAACAAAATGCCATATGGATCTAAACATCTTTTATTAGAAAGCTGTGTAACAGAATTGTGCAAGTTTCCCTGCTCCCAAGTGTTATCAGATGTCTGGCAGGCATAGCCTTAAAATCAAATATTGCCTGGCTTTTTGTCCATTTTGTTTTATTTGGAGGGTTTTCACAACAGCAGTCTTTTAAACTTGAGGGGCTGCCATAAAGAAGAGGGGGTCAACTTATTTTGTAAAACACCAGAAGGCAAGACAAAAAACAATGGATGGAAACTAATGAAGGAGAGAAGCAACCTGGAATTAAGGAGAAACTTCCTAACAATAAGGACAATTAGCCAGTGGAACAGCTTGCCTTCAGAAGTGGTAGGTGCTTCATCACTGGAGGTTTTTAAGAAAAGACTGGACAGCCACCTGTCTGAAATGGTATTGGGTCTCATGCTTGAGTAGGGGGTTGGACTAGACTAGAGGTCTAGTCCCTTCCAGCTCTAGTCTGATTAACTTTTTATTAAACTTATACATTAATTGCTTTTTTTCTGTTGGCAGACTCAACAACCTTGATTTATGCTGTTTATTTCCTCCTTTGAGTATTCAGGTTCAATCCAACCCCTCCAAATCTATGATCATAGAAGTCTGTAGATCATGTGACTTGCCATACATTTTTATGGTCAAATTTGAAAAGCGTGTCGTATTGTGTTCTATATTATTGCTATCACACACTCTTAAAAAGATTTGTTACTAAAATTTTGCGATTGAAAAACCAGGGATTCTGATGAAAAAAATTAATATACATGTAGGCATAAGTATATTTGTGGGGTCCTTGGTGTTCTCTGAGCTTGGTTGTTTTCTTGCAGATGTTTTATTATCAAGCTAGATAACATCAGCAGTGGTAGAAGGGAGTGGAGTTCGCTCTCTTTTTATTCCCTTATGGCACTCATGATATTACCTAGTTTGATAATGAAATGGCTACAAGAAAACAACCAAGCTCAGAGAGCACCAAAGACCCCACAGTTCAACCATGAGCTACAGATATTCTCTTCTATTAGTTTTTTTAGTGTAATACTTATTATGTCCTCCTTTTCCTTCCATTTGTTCTCTTTTAACAAATGGAAGGAAATTATCAATTAATTGAATTATCTCTCAATTATCTGTGCCCTCCTTTGCCTATTCAGATATCTAGTAACCATACTTCTCCATCACTTTATCTTCATGCACATTTGTGAGGGACAAAGTGTTTTCTTAAGTATTTTTTATTGTCCAGGCAAGGAAGTTTCCTTACCTATGTTTCTTGCTTAAGCCATGTTTTTTTATTTAGTTAGCTGTATTTAGAAAAGTTTGATTCTGTATCTCTTGAAGAATAACAGAATAACAGAGTTGGAAGGACCTTGGAGGTCTTCTAGTCTAACCCTGCTTAAGTAGGAATCCCTATACCGTTTCAGACAAATGGTTGTCCAATCTCATCTTAAAAACCTCCAGTGTTGGAGCACCCACAACTTCTGGAGGCAATTGATTAATTGTTCTGTCAGGAAATTTATCCTTAGTTCTAGGTTGGTTCTCTCCTTGATTAGTTTCCATCCATTGCTTCTCATCTTGCCTTCAAGTGCTTTGGAGAATAGGTTAACCCCTTATTCTCTGGAGTAGCCCCTTAGATATCAGAACACTGCTATCATATTGCCCGTAGTCCTTCTTTTCATTAGGTTTGGGTCATCTGCAATTTGATGAGTTCTCCTATTCCCTTGTCTACATCATTGATAAAGATATTGAAGGATACTGGGCCTAAGACCCCACTGCATACTTCCCTCCATGTAGATGCAGTTTCATTAAGGACTATACATAGAGAATGGTTGGTCAGACAGTTACGAATCCATCTGGTGCTGATGCTGTCTAAATACATTTTTCTATCCTCAAGTAGTAGGTTGTGGTCTACTTTATCAAATGCCTTACTGACGTCCAAGTAAATTATACCCACAGCATTTCGCTGGTCCACTAATTTTATCACTTTGTCAAATAATGCAATAAGATTTGTCTGGCATGAACTTTTTTTTGACAATCCATGTTGGCTTCTGGTTACAACTTTGCCTCTAGATGTTTGCAGATTCATTGCTTGATTATCTTTTCCACTATCCTCCCAGGAATTGATGTCAGGCTTACAGGTCTGTAATTTCCCAGATCCAATCCCCCCCCCCTTTTTTTAAGATGGGAAGTACATCAGCTCTTTTCCAGTCCTCTGGTAGTTTCCTGGTACGCCAAGATCTTTGAAAGATATGGTTCAGTAGTTCTGAGATCATGTCTGCCAATTCCTTCAGAACCTTGGGTAATCCATCTGGTACTGGTGATTGAACTCTTCTAGAGTGAATATGTGTTCTAAGCATTTTCTTGCTTATTTTGACTTGCATTCCTAATACTGTATTTTACAGTATTTTTTAATAGGTTGGACTGTTTTTTTCCTTTTGTGTAAAGACAGATGCAAAACATGAGTTAACCAGTTCTGCTTTCTCCCTGCTGCTCATCACCTTCTTAACATTTCTCCCCATTAATAGCCCAATCATTTCCTTTATGTTTGTTTTTTTACATGTTGACTTTTGTTGCAAGCCTTAGTTCATTTTGAGCCTTAGCTTTCCTGACTTCATCTTTGCAGGTTCAGGCTATTTGCTGATATTCTGCCTTAAATTATGTGCCCCTCTTTCCACTTTTTATATTTGTCCTTTTTATCTTTCAGTTTATCAGATAATTCTTTGTGCAGCCATGCTGGTTTCTTTCAAGATCTCATATTTTTCTTCATTGGAATTGTGCTAGACTGGGCTTTTATAACCTCACTTTTCAGAGTTTCCCTAGCTTCTAGGGTTGTTTTCCCCTTGAGGATTCTCATCCATGGAATCCTTCTCAAGCTGTCTCCAAGTTTATTGAAATCAGCTCTCTTGAAGTCTAAGTCTCTAGTTTGACTTTGTTCAATTGCTTGTGCTTGCGTAATGTTGAATGTTCTTGTAACTTCAACACTTTCTATCATTTCATCTCTGTTAGTGGGAATTAAGTCCAATATGGCCGACCCTCTAGTTCTCTTCTCTACTTTTGGGGAAACAAAGTTGTTTGGTAGGTTTGTCAGGAACCTGTTTGATCTTCCACTAGGTGTAGTGTTTGACTCCCAGTTGATGTCAGGGTAGTTAAAATCCCCCTTTACTATTGTGGTGTGCTTCCTGCAGACTTTAGTTAAACTGACTAGCAAAAAGTGCATCTATGTCCTCTGGTTGGGTAGCCTATACTATACACTTATGGCTCTGTCCTTTTTTCCTTTTATATTGACCCAAACACACTGAATATGGTTTTTATCAATGTTCTTTTGTATTTCTGTAGAGATATAGTTATTTCCTATAACCAGCTAGGAAGTGGACCGTATCCCTGTGACTGTTAAACCCAACATCTCTTAGATCCTTGTCCCTTATGGCTGAACCCATGCAGTAGTATCAACCTCCTTGAGAAGAGAGAGTGGTACAAGCATTGAAGGAGATTGTGGTGTACCCTCCCTTCCAAGAGGCCATTGCTGAACCCAATTGTTTAGGGAAGCTGGGGTCCAGAAGCTAGTTGGGTTGCAGCTATAGAGAGCCCTGGAGGAAACATTATCTAGATTCTTTTTAATTGGGTTTCAGGCTTGGACATAGTACTAAGATGGCATTGATCACACTAATTGATTATCTCTAGCACAGCAGGGACAGTGGTAGTGCAACCATCCTGGCCCTTGGACTGTAAGTGACTTCAATACAGGTCATACTATCTTTCTGGATTAATTGCAGGGTTTGGGAATGGGAGACATGTTCCTGGACCAGGAGACTTTCTTTATAGTCACCCATGTCTTGGTCACCTTATTGTTTATTTATTAAACAAATTTATATGATGCTTTTGAACACTGTAATTAGTCCAGAATGCAGTAGTGGTGAGCAATTGTGTGTAGGACTCATTATAAGTCTGGAACATCTCTGCTTTGAAAGTTGTTCTAGTTGCTAGTAACCTTCTGAGTGCTGGTTATCTCCTATAAAACATGGTATAGAGCAGGAGTGTCAAATTCAAGGCCCCTGGGCTGGATCTGGCCTGCGGGGTGCTTAAATCTGGTCCGCGGGGCCGGCCTGGAAATAGCAAAGGACTGGCCTGCGGTGCCTCTGGCAGTCAAAATAGGGCATGGGGAGCCACATGAGGCCCCCTGCACCCCATTTTTGTCCTGGATGGCCTCCTGCAGACCCCTCAAGCAGCCCCCCTGTGCCCCATTTTGGCTGGCAGGGTGGTGCAGGAGGCGTCTGTCACCCCAGCTGGCCCATGGAGGAGAACTACAATGCTGATCCGACCCTAGAAGAAATCCAGTTTGACACCCCTGGTATAGAGGCTAGTTACCCAAGGGACACATGATTTCTGCCCTCATAACTCAGACAAAATTGGCCTGGTCCAGGTCCCACTGAATAAATGGAATTATCTAGCAGGACCCAGGAAACATGCCCTGTCACAGACTTATCCTCTAGAATGGCATTATCTACAGATTCAAACTACTTCTGCCTTGCAAATCTGTATTTTCCCCTGTACTTTGGACTATGGTGATTATTAAGTCCCTAATGGTTCTGCATATTGTGATGTTTCTTTCTTACGTCGCCCCAAATCATTCTGGAATAGAATGCCCCTTTTAATGTATTGAACAAAAGTGGGCTGCTAACCTCACCAACGTGGTTGAAGAAGTGAAGGTGACTGGCACCTTGCAGAAAAGTAATGGTGTTATCCTTAAATCTACATATCTTGAGGAGGAGATTGAGGACAATAGACCTGAATGCTGTAGAAGTTAGCATATACAATAATTTTGGTGAATTCACTGGAAAGATAGTTGAATCTGATGACTTTAAATCCGTAAGGAGAACGGTATCCAGGAAAGATGGGAAGTCTTATGTAATGAGATACTGAAGGCTGTAATCACAAACAATTCCCAAGATAAAGAAAAATGGAAGAAATCTACAGAGACCAGCAAAGTTACATACAGAACTCTCCAAAATATTGAAGAGAAAAAGGGCCATGACCTGAGGCCTGGGAGAAATCCCAAAATGGACAACAATAAACAATAGTTACTTCATTTCCTTTTTGTTTCTAACATATTTAAAGAGCCCCTAGGGTCAATTGTGAGGGGAAAGTGGTAAATTGGTAATGGGGGAACTTCTCAATTCATATTTTGCATTTTAATTCTCCCAATTGGAGCTCTAGCTGGTCATCATTATGCCACTGGGGAAATTGGGGGGGGGGGGGGAGAAATACAGACAAGGAGAGAATAAGAAAGAATTTAACTAATTGCAATTATTGACCAGATGGATTACTTCCCAGAATGAAGAAACAAGCAGAGGTTATCACACAATTGTTCTTGATGATTTCCAAGAACTGGAGGACTGATGAAGTTCCAAAAGACTGGAAGAGAGCCAGTATCGTCCCATCCCCAAAAGAGGAGGAACCTGGAAAGTCATTTATGGATTGGTTAAAGGATCTGCCTTGAAGTAAATTTAAGTGAATTTACTTAAGTAAATTTATGCCACAGAAAAAGTCAACTAAGGGGATATATAACAATTGTTCAAATATATGAAAGGTTGTCAATAGAAGAAGCTCTCTATTGCTCCAGTAGGTAGGAATACAAGTGGGATTAAAACTACTTATTAGTAGAAAAAAGAAGCTTTAGGTTAGACATCAGGAAGAACTTGGCAGGACAAGCTGTCAGGAAGTAAATTAGGATGCAACATGAAGCGGTAGGTCCTTCTTCACTAAAGGTCTTTAAATAAGGCTGAATGGTCACTTATCAGACTCTAGCAGAGCTGCGCGGGGGATTAGACCACATAACCTCTAAAGCAGGGGTGTCAAACTCAAGGCCCGGGGCCCAGATCCGGCTTGCAGGGTGTTTAGATCTGGCCCATAGGGCCACCTTGGAAACAGCAAAGGACGTTGCTTCTGCCAGCAAAAATGGAGCTCAGGAGGGCCGCGCATGGCCCTCCCGAGGTCCATTTTCACTGGCAGAGGGTTACAGGAGGCCAACACAGCCGAAAACAGAGCTCAGGAATCCGTTTTTTCTGGCAGAGTACTCGGGCCACCACAGGTGCCCCCGAGTGACGTTGAGCTAGCCACACCCACCCTGGTTACGCCCACCCTGGCCCCTCGAGGTCAAACACAACCCTGATGCAGCCCTCAATGAAATCGAGTTTGACATCCCTGCTCTAAAGTATCTTCAGATTGTGATTCTTTGATATGAACTTGGCATAACTATATTCATATAAGATTTCAAAACATTTGGTTCTGTGCCTAAGTCAGCAGTTAACTTAGTGATTTGTGTAGTGCAACATCCAAACAAGATAGATAATGCATGCAAAAAACAACTTCTGGGCTTGTTTCCAACCTCTTTATCCGCAGTAGCTATAGGAGGCACCCATGCAACAATATAACACAGTAGCAAGGTTTCTGCTTTCTTCTTCTTTTGCATCTCTGTGCTTGTTCACACATGCCAAGTAATAGTATGGGCTGCATGCTTTCTCATGACCAGGAGAGAGAGGGCTTACCAAAAAATAGTCACTTACCATCAGAGCAGCCCCCAACTGCCTCTCACATAAGGATGCATTTCCCCCACCCATACTCCTGGTTGGATCTGCTCCATGTTCAAATTCCATCTATTTTTTTGCCACTTCTCCCACAACCCCCAATTTGGTCCCATTTAACTTTTGCTGATGGGCAAAATAACAAAGTCCCGAATCCCTTTTTGTGGTTTCTATCAAACATTCCATTTAATTGGAAAGAATAAAAATGCTGCATCAGAAGGAATCCACAGAAAGTAGTAATTCAGGGCAACAGAATCTGCCTGAAGGTTGGGAACAAGCCTAGAGCTAACGTAAAATAAAATAAAAAATGCTAGTATTTTGTCTAAGTTGGGATGCTAGGAAGTCATGATTCATAGATCAAACTCTTAATAAGGAAGAAATTGAAGACATTTGATAAAGGCAATACCAGGAGAACTTGTATAGTGGAATAATTTTGAAAGTAGGGTCATAGGAATTACTGTATTTTGCAGGAATATGCAACTCATGGACCTAAGGCCCAATTTGAGGCATTAACATCCCACCCTACTCGGTTTTGTATAGCTAAAATTGGCAAAATATCTTAAAATGATCAAAAACTAAAAACATTTTGGTCTGTTGTCAATTTTCCTAGATCCAATTGTCAACAATGAAAACAGTAACACATGAAGGTTAAGTTTCTTGCCTATTTCCACCTGCAGTATACTAGGTTAAATTCAGGCCATTTCATGATTTGGAAGTATATGTTAGATGTAAGGAGGTTACTTGTATGTACCATGAAGAAACTGGAATTCAGTGAACGAATTCTGCAGGACTCAAATTGCAGAACAGGCCTGCTCTGTATCTTCAGTCTAGCAGGGCCCCCAGATCAATATCTATGGAGATTCTCAATCATCCAGATCATAGTTGTTCCAAAGGTGCTTTTTCAAAAAGCAACTGGATTAAACTGAAGAAGCTTCTTGGATGAGACGTGAAATGTCTTCAAGGAAAAACAAAGTCTAGTTGCCTTTTGCAAGAGCACCTTTGGGACACCAGATCAATGGCCTTTTGGAGATTTAAGAAGCCTCCAGTACTTGTTGTTTTTCTGAGCCTGGGAAAAAAAACTTGAAGGTGATTGTTCACCTGGCAAACTTGCCTAGGAATTCTGACTTTGAAGGATTGCACAGTCCTGCTTTTGAATGACATCATGGTTTTGCCTCTTCACGAAAGACACTTCACTCCTTAAAAGCCTGTTTTCTCTGGAGCATTCCCTTTCCCTCATATGACCAGTTTGCTCCTCTCAGAAGGCAGTTGAGGTTTCAGAGTTACAGGACACAATGGTGACCAGTGTTGGTTGAAGCTTTTCCATGAGCCTGTTAATTAGCACCATAAAAGTGCTTATGTTCCATTAGCCAGTCCATGAAGGAAAATTCCCCTCCCCATCCACCAGCCCTTCTCCTAATGAGAGCTGGAAGGGGGACACTTACAAAACATTGCTTTAGAATAATATTCTGCTTTGTCCCTGCCGGTAACAAGAGCTGACAGGATCACTACGTCAATTTCTCTTCTAATTAGCACACTTCCAGCTTGGTCTGAGCCAGCAGCCAGAGAAAAGCGATCAGACAACCATACCGAATCACAAACATAAAGAGGCCCATTCCCTCTAATTAGGTGAGACAATCCCTCAGTCTTTTCTCGGCTGGAGCTTGCCCATAAGACTCGCGCTGTTTTGGTAAGTCCCAGCAACACAAGTTACATGTCAGCCCAGGACACTAATAAGCCCCTAATTGTCTTCCGCTTCACACGGCTCTTACCATGGGTCCAACTTCAGGGAAAATTCCCCTAACAAGCAACTGCCAGCACGGACCCGTAGTATAAATACAACACAACATTTTTTTAAAAAAAGAGAGTGAACAGGCAGTGAGGAAAGAACCCCTTGACTACAACAATGCAGAGGGACACATGCCAGCATGCCAGACATCAATTTGTTATTGCCAGGGTAAAGTTGGTCCTTGACCCTTCCCATTCATTTTATTTTATTTATTTATTTTATTTGTTTGTTAAACATGTACAAGATAGTAGGTGTTTGTATAAAAATAACAAAAGCAAAAAAGTACAGATAAATTAGGACAATAGGACAGTAAGAAAGGGACAGTAGGCACAGTGGTGCGCTTATGCACGCCCCTTACAGACCTCTTAGGAATGGGGTGAGGTCGACTGTAGACAGTCTAAGGTTAAAGTTTTGGGGGTTTGGGGAAGAAACCACAGAGTTTCTTCCCAAAACCACTTCCCAAAACCACTGTTGAGCCATCAGTCTACATTTTTTATCCCTTGCAATTGTTTTATTGCTTCTTTCTCTCCTCTTGTTCCTTTCATTTTACCATACATATTTTATTGGAATTTGGACTAAGGCTTACTCCTGTGAACAAGTCCTCATGAGTCTGGAATATTACAATGCCACACAACTTCTGCTAGCAAGGCAACTCTGCACAACTGTTGCTTAGATAAGTTCATGTTTGTTAGAAAACAATTGGAACACATAGAAATGTGGTAGTCCACAAGGATGGAGACTTATGGACTGGGAACTCTGGAATGGCTAACAGTTACAGAAGTATTTTTACACAAAAATTGGGGTTTTGTGTTTTGGAACTCAAACGATATACTCACCAATTCAATTTCCATTGTCCTGTTTAATGATGCAGACTTTTTATTTTGACTCAAATTGCTAAGTATTTTACCACACTGTATTTTGTATTCATGACACAATCATGATATCATTTTACAAAAGATAACTTTTAATGGATTTATTACAAAGGCTGATGTTTAACTGATCTTGTCATGGGTGACAAAGAAGGAGACAGAAGCTAACATTGTAAGCAAGATGGCTGCAACATGGGACTTACCTATTTTTTCTAGTCTAAATACTTACGTTATCTGCAAATAGAAGCATAAATTTCATCTGAAGTATTAATAATGGCAAAATATCAGGAAGTTGTGGAGGATGACCCTGAGGGAAAAGTGCTGCTTCTAAAAAGAAGTTACACAATTTATAAAGTTGAATCAATATTGCCCATATTGTTCTACAAAAGTTGTGTTTTTATAGTTACTTGTTCAATAAATCGTCGTTTTTGAAATCTTGTTCAATAAATGATCTTTGTTTTTGAAAACTATGCAAAGTAGGAGCCAAGTAGACACTGTATGAGAATTGTCAATAAAGATGGACTACTGAATTGAGTCATAATCTTCTGATTCTGTATGTTGTGAAGACAGCTGTATTAGTCTGTTGTATGCACACAAAAGCTAGGGTCTTAGAGCATGTCAGAGATTTTATAATTTTTACATCAACTTTTTTAGATTCCAATTTACTTTATCAGATACCTACCGGTAGTTGTTATGTACTCCCAGTAGTTATTACAGTAGGGTGTGAGATAAATAACAAAAATGTGGTAAGGATAATTGCTTTGAAGATTGAAATATACATAAAAATGTTTAGGATGTTAACACAAATACAAAGGAGTGTCCTTGTCAGACTTTTCCAGCAAAAATAAGATTTCTGCATTATTAGTACATGAGAAAGCATATTTAGTTTATTTTGGAAGAGAGATTAGGGTTAGGGGGAGAATAATAAAAGATTAGTAAACAAAATGTAAAAATGAACTGATAGATGAAACAATTATTACACTAGATTATTTAAAATATGCAGTAATAATACAAGTACCGGTATTTATTTAATATATCAAAAACTCTTAAATTTGTAATTTAATGAACTGTTTGTTCTTACATTCGAATCTATCTTTTTGTCTTTTTAAGAAAAACATTGCAAAATGAACAGCACTATGAGTTCTATGGAACTGTGAATAAGAATATTCAGAGTGAATTTAGACCAGTGGATATTCTAAATGAGGGGTAGGCAACATATCCCCACCACCACCGCTTCAAATTGTAAGGCACAAAGCTCAATTGTGGTACAATAATGTTACACAATTATCTTGTTTTTAATCTGTGACATTAGCTGCCTTGGATTTTCAGATGCTAAATTTTCCCAGAAAGATATAAAATTCAACGATTAAAAAATGATCTATGTGAATACATAAAAAATGGATTTCGTAATTATTTCAGATTTATAATAATTTTAAATTATAATATCCATTTAGAGACGATTTGGAAGACCACAAAGTCCTATAACTTTGCATTAGAGCAGTGTTTTTCAATGTTGGCAATTTTAAAATGCGTGGACTTCAACTCCCAGAACTCCCCAGACAGCATGCTGTCTGGACAATTCTGTGAAGTATACATTTTAAAGTTGCCAAGATTGAAAAATCACTCTTATTTCCATTCATGCCATACCTGTTCCAATGGTATTTTAACTCTAGAAAGTGAGTGCAGAGACTCTAGAAAGAGTGCAGAGAAGAGCAACAAAGATGATTGGGGACTGGAGGCTAAAACATATGAAGAACGGTTGCAGGAACTGGGTATGTCTAGTTTAATGAAAAGGACTAGGGGAGACATGATAGCAGTGTTCCAATATCTCAGGGGTTGCCACAAAGAAGAGGGAGTCAAACTATTCTCCAAAGCACCTGAGGGTAGAACAAGAAGCAATGGGTGGAAACTAAACAAGGAGAGAAGCAACTTAGAACTAAGGAGAAATTTCCTGACAGAACAATTAATCCATGGAACAGCTTGCCTGCAGAAGTTGTGAATGCTCCAACACTGGAAGTTTTTAAGATGTTGGATAACCATTTGTCTGAAGTAGTGTAGGGTTTCCTGCCTAAGCAGGGGGTTGGACTAGAAGACCTCCAAAGTCCCTTCCAACTCTGTTGTTGTTGAAGACCTCCAAGGTCCCTTCCAACTGTTGTTGTTGTTGTTGTTGTTATCTGTCTTAGAAAATAGTGACAGATTTCTTAAGCTGCTTAGGAATTTTTATATGTATTTTTCTGATTTTATTTACAATATGTTTTTCTGTTTTCTCACAACAAAGACATAATACAAATCAATCTTCTTTCATATTAGAGATATTTATCCTGGAATGATGTTGATGAATATTCTCTGTCCTCCAAGTAGACTTTTCTTTTTTGGTTTGAAATGTTTTGCTGCTTATCCTGAACACAGACTAAAGAAGCTACTTGGATAATTAGCAAAATGTTTCAAACAAAAAAAGAAAACAAGTCCACTTGCCGTGACTCAACTTCCAGACATACAGCCATGATTATTAGTAATGTTTAATAGAAACAGGACTATGAGAAGCTTCAGTTAGCATTTCAAGTTGCCAGAGGATCTTATGTGCATGTTAAATAAAATAACCCAAAACAAAACAAAACAGAACAAAAGGAATGGTAGGGAACAAGCTTTGATGTTATTAACAGTCAGTTGTCATCCCTTTTTCGTTGGGATCAGCTGAGAGAAAGAGACGACCTACTAAAAACTTTGAGACAAATGTCTACAATGTTCTGTATTTTCAGCTCTAACACAGTGACTACCAACATCACACGCTGCTAAAAATTTACGTGGATAAACAGGATATATTTGAAGGCAATACATTTCTTTTGTCAAACGTCTCTTATTCTCTAAGCTTGTTAAAGAATGGAAATGCAAAGCAAAAGCTTTCAATTAACTTAGTCCTTTGGTGACACTGCGTAACTATGATTACTGAATATTTAAAATTAGAGTGAATTAATTGCTAATTAATAAGATATTTCCCCCTTCTCCATGTGATATAACAAAGCTATATTTTCATTATGGGCCATGGGAATGGAAGTCATCCCGAAGGAGAATCCCTCGTACAACTATTTAAATACCCTAAATGATTGTCAGTAAAAAAAAAGATATTTTTTAAAAAGCCTCAATTGAAACAAATGAATTATTTTGAGAATTATGAAAGCAATCAATTAAGTATAAAATCCATCTGAATGTTAAGATGAAAAACAAAAAAAGTTTGGGGCTAAATGCAAACATCCAAGAACTATAGAGGATATTAAATGATATACTACAGATTTGAAGAGAAGAAATACTTTCTATGAAGTAGCTAATTTTTTATTTCAAGCCTCAACTCAGTTGATGTTTATTTACTGTAGTTTGAATTGTATCTTTTCCTATGTTGTGGAGTCACTCCGAAGATTAGTTTTTGGATTGTTCATAAGGACTATTTTAAGTTTAAAGTTAAAATAATTGTATTTTACTTCATAATACCTCTCTTTGCAGTTTCACTTATAAATGCTTACCTGAATCAAGGATACTGAGTTACTGGAGTTAAATCAGAATGAAGTGTGTATATCAATGAGCCAAAAAGTACAAAATAAACAGCTGTTTGTAGAAACTATTCAAATTTCAATAGGATTGAGGTTTATTCTTTTTTCATTTCTTTCAAAGCTTTATTTTAAAAATATTGAACCATAAAATATATTTAACTTACCTTAAATGCAAATAAAAACATTAATAAACAGCTTTTTGAGACAGTTACATTTTTTTGTTAAAAGAATGAAGATACTTTAACCTGTCTGTAACAAACCTTACACAAATAACAAGGTGCCTCCTATTAATAATCAGATAAAAATACATGAATACTTGCTTGAGAATAACTCCCATCAAATCCAACAGAAATTCTGAACACATAAATATGCATAATGTCAGTCTGGGATTTATCTAAGAAGTATGATTCAACAGTCTAGATTTCATAGGAATGTTTTAAAAATGTAACTTTTTATTTACTATCAAAAGCACAAAATTGTAACATACAAATTACTGATGTAGGGCACTTTTACTAAATATTTAACATATCTATGCATTAAAAATATAAATATCTCTACTTAAAGCATATACCAATAATTTGGTATATGTTCAGAATTACAAATTTTTAGAATAAAAAGAAATGTTTTCAAATGTAAAAGAGGTTAACTAATCAGATCCTGGCAGTGGAGATCTTATCTATAAGTTGCCCATAACCAAGGCTCCAAATGTATTTTGGACAGATAATACGTCAAAAGTCAACCACTTTGTTTTTAATGTAAGATTTAAATTCTACCTCTCCCTCATCCTTCAATCATTAGATATTTCAAAATGCTCAACTCTGAATTATTATATATTAAAACCCACAAACAGAAAAGGTAACAATTTCAGTATTCCTAAACAAAAATATAAATATTAGATTACTGTTGAAAAACAAACTTTTTGTCTGAGCAGTAAGCACATTTTTTCCTGCTCCTAGTATTTTTTTGCTAGCTAATTCATCATCATTTATAGTTTTGCCATCATTGGCACTGATGTAATATTTTCGCATGTGAATCTTAGGTCTGCAAATATAATGTCCTGACAGGGCACACTTTTATGAGTTGCCATTTGATGTATGGTATGTGATTAGAATGTTCTTATCTAGAACCTCTGTTCTAGAAAAAACGCAGTATATATAATAATTTAAAATGGAAATATGGCTGATTTGCTATACACGAGAAATATCTCACTCATGTAATTTACAAACTACCAGAACACAGAAAATGGTCATTTACAGTATATATTAAATTGCATACTGTTTTCTTGCTTATATTGTATTCTTACATTTCCAAAGTTGCATTACCGCTACAGTTAATTGAACAGTATACAGTTGCATGTTAAAAACTTCAAAGGTTTGTTGAGATGTCAACTTTTTTAAAAAACAATCAAACTTTTGATATGCAATCCAATATTAATATTGTTTTTCATCAGAGAAAAAAGGTTTTTATTAAAATATTTGCAGGCCAAAATCCAAAATTAGGCCTTTCTTAATTCTGCTTATTCCACAATGGGGGAGATACTCGAATATCACTTTAATGGGATATAAAAGTGCTTAACTTTAGCTTGGTGATTCTCCAAATATAGCTAGCACAACTTTTCCTAATTTGACACTTTCAACTCCAATATTTTTAAGTCACCATATCTCACAAATCTTAAGTACCAGTTTCAGGGAAACCCTATTCAGTGCTTTATTGTAGAGAAACCAATACAAGGAAAAGACCTTGACCTGGTCGTCTTGCCAGCCAGCTATTTTAAAAGTATTTCTGAAAAAGGAGGAGACTTAAAGAAAAATCATGGCTTTTCAATATATAATTTGTTACTTCTATATACTGTACTATGTATACCTGAAAGAGAAATCCAATTTGGAGATATCTTTTCTAGAGCTATGAATATAATACAAACCGGGTAGCCTAAAAAGATATTATTTGCTTTTGGGGAAATTCTAATATGACAGAGAATTTATTTTGCCTTTAGACATTTTTTCAGAGATAAGAGATCTGAAGCTGAATGAAAGAGTAAATGATTAAGCTGAGCACAGGACACATGTTTTCTTCATATGAGTATGATTTTTTCTTATCTCCTTTAGTTTTTTCTTCACACCTCCACTGCAGTCACATTTAGGTAGCTTAAAATCAACCAAACAGAAATTTGATGGAATGTAACCTCCCATTCCATCCTATATCTAAAATTACACGAACATGCAAGAATGATACAATCCTTATTTTTTTCTGCAGCTTTTGTACCTAATAAAAACCAATATAAATTGCTAACTTCTACAATTATAAAATTAAGATTATCTATATTAAAGAATACTCGTCAGTTTTCATCTCAGATTACGCATTTGTCCAGTAGTGAGTACTATAAAGTGCTTGTCTTGTAATGATGGGGCATGGACATATATACAGAAGTGCCATGCTGTGTACTGTTCTGGGACAAGGCTATTATCACAATATGCATATTGTTATAGTTGTGTGCAGCAACCATGAGTAAATGAGTCCTTTTCTTTTCATTAAGGTAAACAGGGCATGTTCAGCTGCAGCCAGGAGGTTAAGAGAACTGATGCTGGCCAATGCCGAAGTAATCCAGAACAGTTATCCTCAAAAGAAAGGTGAAACAATGAGTTTGGTCCTTTCATTTCAGCTTATGTGGACAATTCTAGAAGTTCTGAAATAACAAGGTGCTGCTGCTTTTTTAAAGTGTAGTACATATTCAGTTACTTTTTGGGTTTCTCCAGGATGTTCAGGAATTTCCCTCTAGTCATTTCTCTGGCTGAAATCACAAAGAAAGACAAAACAGTTTAACGTCTAGCATCAGAACTGGATAATTTCCACTTATAAAATTAATTTAAATGATTAAAAACAGGATAAAAATATTTTACATAAAAGGAAACAAATATCACACTTTAGCTCTTCCAAAGTCTAGAAATATCACCCAAGCATTGAAAATATTAAAACTCAGCTGTAATGTCCATAAACTGTCTCATTTTATCTTATAACCACTCACTTTATTTTCATAGTATTCTCAAGAGCTCCCTTTCAATTTTTCTACTATATTTATCTACAGACAGGATAATCTAGAATGCCATTGCTCCTTCTTAGGACATCTCTTTCTGCAAGCATAACCCCACAACCCCCCTCCCTCCATTTCAAGATTACTTGTCCCTGTATACTTATGACCTTAAACATAAATGAGACAGCATTTCTATTCCCCCATAGTAGTGATAGTCCCTACATGTTATATATAATGGCGTTTCAAATTCTCTCTAAGTAGTACATCTATATACGGTGTATTAAAGTAGAGTTTATAGCTTTGCTCTACTTTAGCCTCAGATTGTACTGTCATTCCCAGCAAGGCAAAGTATATATGCTTGTCCGTATCATCAATCTCCATTAAAAGCATTACAGAATTTTACCCAGCTACAGTACTTTCCTATAGAAAAAAAATCTGATTTGAGAATTCCAAGATTTTATTGCTGGCCTATTTAAAAAAAATACTTATTTGATTTGAGAGAAAACACTTCAGCTCTTTTTCTTCCTTACCATCTCCACATTCAGATAGTGATTGGATATATTTTATATTAGGATTACTAATATGCCAAAAGTCTGGGGAATTCAATTTATGGAGGGTCTGAATAGCCATTGTTAAGGGTGATGGTTAGCTTTTATGGCTACATAAATGAGTCCCAGATAAAAAACATGAAATAGTTATTTTAGTCACTTAATTTGGATAGTTAAGTACAAGATGATGGCATTCATCTCTTGCTTGTGGACTTTTCATGAGCAACTCATTATTATTTGGGGAACATGATCTTAGACTATGGTCTTATTGTAGCTATATAGATCTTTCATGTTACCTTCAATGACACCAAAGCTTCTTTTTTAAAATGATTTCAAGAACCTTATTAATTGGCAAATAAAAACATATAGGACTGGTTTTATATGTAACTTCTAGGTTGGCTTGCAAGGTAGTTTCTAGATTGGAGATCTTATTTTGCATGTGGCTTGTGAAGCTGTCCTATCAGGCCTCAAGCTAGTACTTTTTTATCCTACTTGGAGGCTTTCTTCCAAGACATCTACTACGGTAGGTAGTTATAGCAATCATGTTGAAGGTCTATAAAAGTTTGTCCATAAGAATGGAATGGTAGCATTCATTTATTATGATTCAAATTACATGATTTACAATGGAAACAATGCAATTTGTCATACAGGAGATATGCATTCTACAGCAAATTAAATCATCACAGAAGTGGATGGTACCTTCTCTCCCCTCCTTTACTCTTGCTCATTTCTGATTCTTTTGGAAACTAATTCAGGAAGCTGCTTCCAGGTTCCTTAAATTTTCAATGATATTTCTTTCAGTATTCTTTCTCCTTGGTCCCCTTCCAGGTGAACTGCTTTCTTTCACATCTCCCAGCTATCTCTTTTCCTCCCTTTTGCATGAAGACCAAGGCTTTTTAAATAAGAGGAGAGAGACTGGATAAGTTTCTTCCTGGTTTTTCTTGGGCAAAACTCCCTCCTTTCCAAAGGCTAATATTCTAAAAACACTTAACTTTTTTCTCTCTGTGTGGGCAAAAGAAAGATCTGTGGGTCAGCACTGGTGTATGTGCTTGCATTTTAAAGACACTATGGATTCTCCTGCCTGCATGCTCAGGTCCTTGAGATATAAGTATTGGCAATCTTAACTGAATGTGGGAAAAGAAAAATGTGCCACACCTTGTTTAAATGAATAGGAATTTACCTATTCTTTGCAAGCCAAATGTCAAGATATGGTTTTTTGCAAGGGTAGGCAACATAAACCCATGATATCAATATTCTTGTAAACATCTCCCTTGCTGCCTGTCCCTACTCCCTTCAACATATATAAATTAATATGAAGCTGACATGCTGCAAGTGTTAACATATCTTTATTTTCAGGAATGGCTTTGGGCTCCACACAGGCCCCAATGGCATTTTCAGAAAATGAAAGAATTTCATTTAAAGAGAGGTTTAGAGAGCTGATGAGTACATGGATCATGCATGTAATCCTACATCACAGATTTGCCGCATTATGTCCAATCCAAGTCTGTGTTATATCATCTTGAGTAAGCATTCTTGTTAAAATCTGAAGAACATAAGTATCTTGGAGAATCAGATTGATGGCCAAAGACAACAGTATTATTAAATGCGTCTAGTTTGCTATAAATGTGTCTTGATAGGCAAACATTTTGGCTAGTGAAAAAATGTGGAATTTAAAAAGCAAATTCAGTTAGTAAAAATACTCTGTGAGACAGGAATTTAATATGTTCATACATAAATTAAGCATCACTATATTTCTCTTCTTTCTCGCACACATATGGATAGGAATCTAAAAAAATGGCTTTCTCCAGTTTCAAAACTCAAGTCCAGATGAGCTAGAAGAAATTTGCTTGGAGGATTAAGAATTAGGCTCTGTCTTCTAGATATCTGTGACATATGATTTTGATTATTTTTGTAGAATTATAAAAGAATCCATATTTAAGTTTACTTAAAGTTTAAGAGATTCATATTCATTTTGTGGGAACCAACTATCAGAAAATGTTCAGAATTACCAGCAGTAGATTCTGATTGTATCATTCAGTCGTATCACAGAAAACATAAAGTTGAGATAACAATGAAAATCTGGTGCCTCTGAATTCCATGCAGATGAGTACTGTACAGTTTTATTTATCATATGGTTATGATTTGACATGTTGTGAGCCGCCCAGAGTCCTTCGGGAGTTGGGCGGCATACAAATCTATTAAATTAAATTAAATTAAAATTAAATTAAATTAATTATAAATAATCTATAAGCATACAATAGCTATAATTATAAATAATCTATAGGCATACAATAGCTAACTATTGATTTAATAAAATATTACAATCAGTTATAAGTCTCGAAATTAGAAGGTCTATGATTAACCTCAAACAAATTGTTAAAAACTTATTTCTTTAAACAACTTACAAGGGGACACAAAAAAGTAATTTTTAAAGTATTTTTAAAACAATAAGTCATCCCATTCCAAATGTACATAATGCTGGTGGGAGTCCATTCCAAAGAATTGGAACCAGATGAAGGAAAGTTCATAATCATGACATGATTATTTTCATATAGGACAGAACCAAATATTTATAAGCAGTAGAACCTTATTTGATAATTGGTGAAGCATGCTGCTCTGATTCCAAGTCTTATAAATATTTAGAAAATTATTTCTCAACACTATGAATTTATACTGATATCTTTCTCACATACCCAACCAGTGTTATGACTATCAGTGCATTAGAATAACTCTTCAAAACATGAACCAGAATATGACTAAATTTGCTATGATGGGGGAAGCTGGCAATTGAAACAATTAGTTTAAAACTGGGCCAGATCTGCTGAGGGTTGCAGAGAAAAATGTTCTAGAAAAATTCCCACAACGTGGGATCTTTGGGACAGGCACCAGCTCAGAATATTACTGATTACTCCATTCTAAATTGCCTTCCCTCCTTGTTACATAATCCAGAAAAAAGCATATGTAATGTGCTCTATGCTTTATGATACACACATGCTCACAAATGCAGAGAGTCACACAAACCCAACTCGAGGAAAACAGAAACACAGAGACATAACACACTACTTTATTACACAGATAAAAAGACAGACATCTCCCATGACTATTGCCTAGTACAGGGATTGAAAAGAATTTAGCCACCTTCTACATGCCTTTCCTGTTATTTCCTAGTAGGGCTTATGAGGATTTCTTAGAAATAAAGATAATGCCAACGCTTCCTTTCTTCCCCAAATCACTATCATACCTCACTTTTAAAAATTTTTACTCATAAGGATTGATTCCGTCCCAAATTCTGTGGTGACATTTTTTCCTTGTTAAAAGTGTAAGCCTAGGACCTGACAGATCTAGAATCATAACTCAAGTTCAACTGACAGGACTATTGTTGAAATGAGATGAATGAAGCTCAAATGTGGCCATATGAATGTCTTTTCATACTCTGATTCCAAGCTGCTAAAACTTTAGACTGCTGTGGGGTATGATTAAAACTCAAGACCAAAATGCACAGGGGAAGAAAGAATCACTCTGCCCAGAATCAGGAAATTTCAAACCATATTTAATATAAATTTCACTACATGAAATTGGTTTTCTAAACTGGCTTTGGGATCATTGAGTTGCCATTCATTTCAAAAAATATTTTGTTTACGTGGTGTTCTTAACTCAAGTATTTAAAATGTAGAAGATGCTCATGTTCTATAATCATTTTTTTCTTTCTGTAAAGGAAGAATAAGCTAAGTTTAAACACAGTCTCAGGAAATCTGAAAATAATAAAAACAAATCAGTTTGAATTAAAACCCTGTCTTGCTCAAGTAATGTCAACCTGAAGCATTATCTGCTGATGGAATGGAAGTTTTTCAGAGCACCAGTCCCATATAGGAGATATACGAATGTGTGACAACTACGCGCCCCTGAAGAGGGCTGCACCTTATAAATCAAGCTGCAAGCATTGACTAGCACTGCATCCAACTAAAATTACTGTGAGTTGGGGGCTGCTCCAGAACACGTGCCCTCCTGTTCACTTGTCATCGGAGATGTTAACATTTCTGATTAATTCACAGACCTCTCATTTTATTCTTCATTCCTTTATCCTTGCTATCCTGCTCTGCTGCAGCTTAAAGATTCTTACCCGACCTGCTACAATAATCACCACTCGCTCGTCCTCCCCCCCACCTGGTGAAATTGTTTAGTGATGCCAACCGCGCTTTTAATTTGCAAGATATCAGACACAGAGGTAATTTATACCAACATCTGTTCATTTCTGACTTCTGAAACAAACTCACACATGCTGCTACAAAATCCCATTAGAAGCAAGACAGCCTTCTGCTATTCTGTATTCCTCTTCCCAATACACACGAAGGAGTCAACTAAGCTTTAAATTTTAAAACATATGAAACAAAATCAAGAAAGGATCTTTACAGTTATCAAATAACCCGTTCACGTTCATCAAAGCCATCTAAATTGTGTAGAAAAAAATCTGAATTTTTCTACCTCCTTTTGTAGATGTGCTTATCTCTATTTTGTTGAACAATATCAATACAGATATTGTTACACACAAGAAGATATCTATAATTTCCTCTTGTTAACCAACAATATCTGTGCTGATATAGATTGCAAAGTGTTCTGTCCCGGTGTCTCAGTCATTCCTTAGTTGCCACTCCCCAGTCTATGAATATAAGAGGGAGAAAAAATTGTCCCTAGTGGACGTGCCTTCTTGTTTCATATTATTCCAGTTCAATGCTCCTTAAACCTTATTAGAAATTTTAATTTAAGACATCCCATAGTCATTTCAATGAAAAAAAAGCAAGAGGATACAGAACCAGCTGCCCACATCCTAGATGCAATTGCTGTTAGGAAAACTTATAATAATAATTGTCATCACTCACTACCCATGGAAATGAGGGAAGCCACTTAATGCACAATGGTGAATCTCGAAATGAATCGCTAACAAAATTGTACAAGAAACCATAGGTACGTTGTTCAAATATGCTTAATCTCAGGGACTTGCCCACTGACAATTGGATCTAGTACCGATTTCACAGTATTAACAGGGAACCATAGAATCTAAGCAGCATAAACATGAATTGCCATGTCAGGACAAAATTTATAGTCTATCCTATGCAGTACATCTATCACTACAATAGAAGATCAACAATGAATACAACTGCAATAGCTCAGTTACAAATTAATCTCCTCGGTTATATGGAGAAGTGAGAGCACTGAAGATCACAGAAAGCACCAATTTAGGATGTAATCGGCCTAGGTTACAATAAAGCTGAATATCTGAACAAATCCACTTTTTCCTGTGACTACCTACAAGACAGCTATTAGGTTACTATAAATAACAAGAGAATCTTGAACCAGGAATTAAATTTTCTGCAAGAGACTAGATGGAATGCAAACCAGGTATTGGACAAAAGAGGCAGAAGCCAAAAATAAAAGCTTCATTTACCAGTTGCTATGAAGGAGGAGCATAGTTTGATATAATCGCCTCTTTGGAACTTCAATCCCTCAATCCTGTATTTAGCCTTGTTGTCTTGGTCTCCCTTCCTACCAGAGTCCCCAAATTGCCTCCTGCAGTAAATTTTGTGACTGTTGGTGGAAGATATTCAGTAGTGCAGATTGACTTCTTGCAAGTGAGAAGATGAGGGATTACCAAAAGCAGCCCTGGTTAACAAGATTGGGTGCAGAATCTCTTGTGAGAGCAGCCCACTCTGCCAGCACTTTGCATCCTTTCACTATGACATATGGGTTTCATTACACAAAGATTTTCCTTATTTCAACACGGAGGAGATTACATTAGAAACTCAGGGCTATCTTTACATCTGTAGTAATTTAAAGGTTAAGTAACATTTTTAATCAAATGTTATGTCAATGACAAAGACTCAAGATTTGGCTTCTATCCAAAGTAGAAAATGTAGTGGTTGGATGTTTCTTCTAGTAAGCTATTTAGTGAAAAAAAGAACATGGTGGAAGATTGGATTTCCAATGTCACTGTCCCCCCCCCCCCATATTTCATTAAAAAAACCCTTTTTTTTGATATGGTAACCATGGGCTCCATGTTTCATTAGAACTTGGTAGTCATGGGATTTAGTGAGGTAATGAAAGTAATGCCTTCCATTTATGTAAAAAGCTGTCACCCTAAAGGGTCACTATAGATAGGAGAGATTTTAATGCATAAAGGTGGTCATATGCAAGTAATATTTTGTTTTAGAGAAGGATTGAAGGACACTGATAGTAAATGTAACTTGCAGATAAGATTCTCAAGTCAACTATTTGTACTTCTAGCTAAACTCCAAAGGAACCTGAAAGAGAAGATGCAAAACAATACTAAATACAAGGACCAATGATGCAGTACAAGGTAGTTTTCTAGGCTCCCAAAGTCATATAAATATACTGTATGCCAGTCATCCTATACTGAATACATATATTTCTGAAGAGATTACTGCAACTGCTTGTTAATCCAAAAGCCACAGTTCCACAAAACCTCAGCTGTAACTCTGAAGTGATTGACCTTCCTTCCCCACACGTATATTTACATTTGTTCTTTCTTAAAATAATTTTGTTGCTACCCAGTGAGTCATCCAAAATAGGGAGCCTTCCTGTACACTCTGCTTATATTTGTTGTCATTTTTTACACTCAAATCACTGTTGAAAACAGCACACCATTCTTCTATTCTTCCGATGTTAGCTTGCTACATAAATTATTTTCCTTGGTTTAAATGCCTTTAAAACATCTAGGTTGTGTTACTATTCAAAACACTTTAACACTTTAAAAATGTAATTGGAATTCAGGCAGAAAGAATTAAACCACTACTTTTTAAATACCGTATTTTTCGGAGTATAAGACGCACCGAAGTATAAGATGCACCTTAGTTTTGGGGGAGGAAAACAAGGGAAAAAGGCCTCTGTCTCCCAGCAATTTGCCAAACAGCAAACAGCACAGATGATATACACTGTTTGCTGTGTATTTCTGTGCATGTGTGCCTGACCCATAGAAATGGCAAAGAATTGGAGAAATGTACATTATGGCAGTATATTAATCCCAGAAAGTTTTCTTACATGTAATCACACTAACTCCTCCTAATTATTTAAATACATCTACTCCAAACGTGACTAAGGCAGGGTTTCTCAGCTGGCTTATTTTAATACTAATACTTAATACTAAAACAGGACATTTCAGATTATACTTTTACAGATCTTTAAAATTGATGTGGCTTTCTGGAAGTATTCTCTGCTATTTAAAAGAAGATACAATAGCACTGGGCCTCTTCAGAGCAAGAATTTATTTTAAAAAGCTTCTTCATTTTGTTAAGTTGTCTAGAACAATAATAAAGCAGCCTTTAAAAAAATAAGTCTAAGAATTTGAACATTTAAAATTCATTTAACATCTAACAAACATTTAACAAAATAACATATTAATAGAATCTGCCTCTACCTAGGATAGAGCTCACAACCTCCTGATTGTGAGGCAAGAGCTCTATCTCTTGAGCCACAGCAGCTCTAGCTTGCCTTCTTGCAATTTTAGTAGTCTAATATTGCCAGCAGTTTATCTCCCAGCAATATGTCTCATCACAGCCACCTTAGTTTCAGTTTCATTTTACCACGTGGCTTGTAAGCCTCAGTCAGCTGTAGGTCGGGAGGCAGATCATCTCTTCTTGTGCTCTTCTTGTGCTTTGCCCTGTTTGCTGCAAAGAGGTAAATTGCTGGCAGGCAGAGGCCAAAGGGTGGGGGTGGCTGGGTGGGGCTACATTCAGTGTATAAGACGCACCCAAGTTTTCACCCTCTTTTGGGGGGGTAAAATACGGTATATGTGTGTGTGTGTGTGTGTGCGCGCGCAGAGATGGGCTTCATATAATTTAACTGGTTCACCTAGCACCGAAAATGTGAGTATGCACCTTCCACGCACGCGCACGCCTTCTACGCATGTGCGCACCTTCCACACATGCTTGTGCACGCAGCTTGCACGCATGTGTGTGGCTTAGGAAACATGGCTGAATAGGACGGCATAGCGCCGGGCGGGTGGGTGGGCCCACACGCAGGTCACAACTACCGGTTCGCCCAAACCGGTCTGAACCGGCTGAATACCACCACTCTCTCTCTCTCTCTCTCTCTCTCTCTCTCTCTCTCTCTCTCTCTCTCTCTCTCTCTCTCTCTCTCTCTCTGTGTGTGTATGTGTATCTATCTACCTATTGATTTACAGAGGCATTTGGATTACTGCAATCCTAATCTATTAATTAGGATCACCGTAATGTAATACATCAAAAAGTCATTAGCTAAGATTAGTAAATATGCAGAACTTAAGAAAAAGTGCTTTTTCACTTGCACTACCTCTTCCCTCTCCATGTATTTAGAATGAAAAAAACAGGAATTATATTGTCAAGTCATATCTCTTGGTCATACTAAAAACCTAAACATTTCTCTTTCAGAACTTAAGCTTGCTAGTAAACTATAACCAGAAAACATATATTCTTGTTTTGTTCAACTTTGTTGCTTTTCTTCTATTCAATGTTTTTTTAAATGGAAGGCTTGTTATTTTTTACTTTAAAAATTTAGTTTTTTTTTTTACAATTTTCTTATTAGTATAGCAAGACTATAGCTTTTCTGACCACCATAGTCCCTCAGATGTTTATACTGAATGAAATCTGGTAACAATTCCCAATTTCACTGAGAAGTGAGAACAACTAGCTAACACATTTTAAAAGATAATATTCATACTGAAGTTCTAAAGAAGACAGATAGCTAACATTGACTATGGTATTTTATGAATGTCTTAAAAGTATTTGAAGGCAATACATATTCTAACTCTACCTGCATATTTTTAAAAAATAATCTAACCTGAACTGCAATATAGTATCTACAATTTTTCAGTCTGATTTTTTAGAATTACCAATCATATTCCATTCTTGGGGTTCTCTGAGCTTAGTTTTTTGATTGCACGTATTTTATTACCACATCATGTAACTTCTAAAGTGTAGGCATTCTGTGCTACCATCGTGCAGATTTTACTACTTTAAAAAAAATCAGAATTTTAATTTTTTTAAAATAATTGTATTCTAAAAGTTATTTCTCTTCATGCCCTTTTCACAAAGATATAACAGTAAATTCAAAACGGCAAGCCAAAGCATTGAGTGCAGAGTAGAACTGTCAACTACGGATTGCAATGGATTGCATAAAGATAGCTAGTGACTGGTATTTTTAACTAATGCAGTCCTGGTGAAGATTAAATACATACTGCTAGTAAGATCAAGTTTATTAAGATCATAGGAAGATAGCTATTTTTGTTTTAGCTGGTTTGAATATTGAGATGGATATTCTGAGAGTACTTCCTCCTTCAAGAAACAGACTAGCTTGACCTCCTTGGCTCTTGATCTCCATGACACTTGGTGTAGGGAAAGAGTTACATCTCTCCTTGAAGCCAATAAAAAACCCTCTTGATTATAATTTAGATAAGAGCCACTGGATTGAATAATAATGACTGAAACTCCCTTGGCTGTTTCACCTTGAGACGTCCATCACTGGGTTAAACATGATGCTAATTGCATTTGGATTGATTAATTTCTCTCACTCCTGTCTATTCGAATAATGCTTAACAAAATAATCACAGTACCCAGAGCCAAATCTTCTCCGTCAAAGGAATGAAGCCATCAGATCCAGCAGAGATGAAAGAAATGAAGATGACCCGTAATTACTGCTACGGTGATATCATTACCATATTATAGAAAATGAGTGTGGTGAAGGGGGAGAAAGGGGCTGTGATTATTATTTATTTTTTAATGGAAGCTTACATCCCAAGAATGCAGATTGGAGATACTGGAGTGTGTAAATGGAGAGAACTTGGGGAGAGGGGATTTTTCTCCCCATTAAACTGCAAAAAAGAGAGATCACTACACCTTTTGATAAATGTGCTGTGAGCGTTCTCTTTTGTTTCAGTAGTGTTTTGTACTCGAAGCAGTGGTGGGTTCCTACCAGTGCGGTCCACTCTATAGCACCGGTAGCAGCCCGCTGGTGACGTCACAGTACCGGTGCAGTCAGTTGCCAGTGCCTGGGCGCCGCCATTTTTTTGAAAAAAAAAATTTATTTTTTTAAATTTTCTTCTGCGCATGCCCAGAAGCCGAGTTTCCGGCACTGCTCATGCGCTGCCTTCTTACCCCACAGTGAGTCCAAGCAGGGGAGGATGGCTGAGGGAGCGCATGAGACGCTGAAAGAACGGGCGGCAGGAGCTATCTCAATTCCCCTCCCTTCAGCAGTCCGAGAAGCCACGAACGCGCGGTGATGATCCTAGGCATTTTTGCACGTTTGAGGCTTCTCGAGCTGCTGAGGGGAGGGGGAATGGGCAGCAGGACCTATCTCAGTTCCCCTCCCTTCAGCAGTCCGAGAAGCCATGCCCACCCGGTCACATGGCTGGCAAGCCACATCCACAAAATAAGCCACGCCCACAGAGTGGTAGTAAAAAAATTAGGAACCCGCCCCTGACTCGAAGAGCAGATATTTAAGATGCCTTTTTTTCTTAGTGGAATCTTATGATAGCCTTTAAGTATCTGTAGTTACTCTGATGTAGTTACCATTTTTTAAATGTTATAATGCTTGCAACTGGGTTTGTTCTAAATCTTGCACTATCAAACCCAGCTGATCCTTTGAAAAGTTTCCTGTTCAGAACAGAGTTATTTCCAATACCCAAATCTATGAAGTCAATAAATTCAGTTCTCTTATACATTCCCTTCCCCAAAATGCTACTTGTTTTTATGTTTATTGTCATGGCCCCAAATGAGTATCGTATTTATAATTTGTATTGGAATTAGAAAGCAATAATTGTCAGCCCAGCTGTTTCCTGGATACCCTCTTGTTTGAGAAAACAATATAACTTTGCAACTTTGGAACCTTTGGACCACTTACGCTCTGTAATTATAGCTTTTATTTTTTTTCTCCTCTCCATTCTGCTTATATCTGCCCCAAGGGGCTGAGGACAAAAATAGAAAACCACCTATGTTGATTCCGTAGAAAGCCAAATGTGCTGGTATACAAAAACTGACATGGGATACCAGTAAGTTTCAAAATGTATGAGTTAAGATGGTAATAACCACACAAATATTATTTAAAATCAGAAACAAAGAACCTCCAAATGTATCCAAGCGTTGTACTATAAAATGACCAGCAGGTAATATTAACATATTAGCATATTACACGTAGTCCTCAAGTTACAAGAGCTCATTTAGTGACCATTCAAAGTTACAACGGCACTGAAAAAAGTGACTTAGGACCATTTTTCACACCGCCTTTGCAGCATCCCCATGATCATGTGATCAAAATTCAGACACTTGGCCACTGACTCATATTTATGGCGGTTGCAGTGTCCCAGGATCATGTCATTCCCTTTTGCGAACTTCTGACAAGCAAAGTCAATGGGGAAGCCAAGTTCACTTAACAACCCTGTTACTAATTTAACAACTGCAGTGATTCACTTAACAACTTTGTCAAAAATGGTTGTAAAGTGGGGTAAAACTCGGTTAACAAATGTTTCACTTAGCAACATAAATTTTGGGCTCGATTGTGGTCGTAAGTCAGGGACTACCTGTTATCAACTCTTCAATGTGAATGGAGTTTGACTCTTACACAAGTACACTATATGATATCCTTTTTGTAGTTATCAGTAGCCGTTTCATTTCCATGTGATTTCCCTCATAAATTTTTTACCATAAAATACTAAACATTCATATCACATTTACCAATACAAAAAAAAATTATTTGGAGCCCACATTCCTCAGTTCAGCATAGCTGGTTATCCAAAGGCCATGACAGTTTATTTTCTTGGTGACATCCTAATCTTGCAGCAATTCCTCAGAACAATGCCCATAGCTACACCTCATGAAAAAGTAATGTGGCAAAGCTGAGCCCCTTACCAAAATGTTTAAAAAATAATGAAAATAAAAAGAATTGCCATTGCTGCTTAAAATATGTTAGATGAGAAAGGAGACAACTTGTCATTCAGATAGGTAGCTATTCACAAGAAAGTACAATATGCCAGGTAGAGTAATATTTGATCCAAATATAGAACAAAGGATATTGTCTTTCACTTTTTTATGCATGTAGGCTTCTCATTAATGAATATTAAACATATTAGATTAAATTAAATAACAACTGAGAGAAACCCAAATGAGCAAATAATGTGCTAAGATAAATTATGGAATAGATGCTGTCTTAGCCACTTTTCTCGTAAGTGGTGCCCCAAAATTCAAGTTTACAAAATGGAAATGTTAGTGTGTGGTATATATGTAAAAAGCTAAGAATTTATAACAAAACATTAATGTTCATAGTTAAAACTGAGAATAAAGACAGTGCTTAGGAAATATAGGCAGAGGAATAGCAAAATAAGTCTTGCGACATCTTAAAAACCAACAGGTATTTAATTATATTGTATAGGCTTTCATGTTAATGCTTACTTCTCTTCTTTTGCTGCTGTGTTTCAGGGCCACAACAGTAGTCCCTAGTGACTAGTGCATGTACAGTATACTCTTTCTTGAGAGAATCGTGATTTCGTTCACTTTAGATTAAAGAGCTTTAAGACATATTGAAAAAGATCCATTTTGTAAATGAAAATTATCTGCCTTGGATACAATCCGTATTATAACAGGAATCTTACCCCAAGGGAACATCCATCTTTACTAAGATCATAAGTCTGTTATTTTAACGCAATACATATTTCTCAAATAAATTTTGCACCAGGGATGCTAATTGGAGACTTACAGAACAAATGTAATCTATTCTCAAGAACATTATCAGATTTTAATTCATGTCTGATTGTTTTAATTAATTAATTTATTATTATTTATTAGTGACATTTATATACCGCTTCACAGTGCAAGCACTCTCTAAGCGGTTTACACCAGTAAGCAATGTATATATTTACATTGCCCCCAACAATCTGGGTCCTCATTTTACCTACCTCGGAAGGATGGAAGGCTGAGTCAACCTTGAGCCGGTGAGATTTGAACCACTGACCTGCAGATCACAGTCAGCTAAAGTGGCTTGCAGTACCCCACTCTAACCGCTGCACCACCTCGGCTCCTAATATATAATGCTATATTTTAGGAAGATTTTAATGCTATATTTTAAGAAAATTGTAAGATTGCTTGCTTGATTAAATTATCCAATTGTTTAATTAAACGATGCGGAATATAACATCTTTATTATTAAGTAATTCCATAGGAAAATATAATTTATGTAATGGTATAGTCCATAAATACTCAGTCTCTCAGTCTTCAAAAATACATGCCGGGCCTGAACAACATTGTGGAATGTATCGAAGCACTCTGTACACAATTTCCAATGTCTTTTCTAATCTAACTATAGGAATACCTCATCTGAGTTTCAAGAGAACATTTGGCCAAATGTGAATGGACAACCCCCTCCAAATCTGAATTGGATATAGAATGTCATGAAGGTTGGAAATGAAATAATGAAATACTTTTACTATCTTGTATAAAGAGGGAAGTCAAAATGATGTGTAGTTAAAACTTACAGAATTCATAAATTCTATGTTAATTAGGGTTTTTTTTAATGGCTGTAGGTTTCCAAACATATTAATAAGAACTATACATTTTGAAAACTTACTTCTACTTTACTGGGAAAATGAAAATTCTCAAGAATCTAAATACTATAATCTAGTATTACTGGACAATTTATTAGGCTATAAGAGCAAGGACATTTAGGGAGGCATTTACCTGAGTATAAGACGCACCTTAGTTTTTGGGGAGGAAAATAGGGGGAAAAATGTACCTACCAGGTATTCATCTGGTTAGCGTCCATAGTCTGGTCAACTTCAGCACATTATTTTATCCCCTGGTTAGGGCTGAAAAAAATCTTCGGAGGGAGTAGGAATGAAAAAATCCTGCAAGCCTGGAAGATTGTTAGCACCTTGTTAGGGCTGGGAAAAAAAGCTTTGAAAAAGCTACATTCGGAGTATAAGACGCACCCAATTTTTCAGCCTCTTTTGGGGGGGGGGGGGAAAGGTGCGTCTTATACTCCGAAAAATACGGTGAATCTCCAATTTTAATTCATGTTGCAAATATTTGTCACTGTAAATGTTTATTAGAAAAACAGGAATGCTCGCTTTTTCCCTGCTCAACCCAAAGATAGGCTTCCAATTCAGTGGGATAATGAATAGACCCTCTGTTAAAAAGCTAAATGACATCTTGGCCTACTACCCGGATACATCCGTCACCCAAAGTCTTTCAGTTGGGATTTATCCTGAATGACGTTTAGTGTAGGTTAATAATTAGTTTTTAGCATAAGAATCCAGCATGGTCGTTTTTGCCCCAAGAGAGAAAAACAGGCTGAGCAATTTTTAGATAATATGTTCTGATAAGACAAGGCCCCTGACTCCCTGTATGCAGTGCAGGCCACCTGCTCTATGAACTGCCACAAGGGATCCCCTTGAAAGATTTAATAACAGCACTCAAAGCTTGAGCTGATTTTACATACTATATCACAAAGTAAGACCCTGTAGACAAGATCTCATCAAAAGATGTAAACTAAAGCTCACCTCTACAAACATTATATATAATTGTATAAACAGTGTGGTTACTAGAATTTAGCATAGCTAATATTGAAATAAGTTATGAATGAGTTATAAATGCTACTTGTTGCAAACTGAATTTAAAGAGTGATCATTCAGATTACCGTATTTTTCGGAGTATAAAATGCACCGAAGTATAAGACGCACCTTAGTTTTATACTAGGAAACAAGGAAAAAAGGCCTCTGCCTCCCAGCAATTTGCCAAACAGCAAACAGCAAACAGCACAGATGATATACACTGTTTGCTGTGTATTTCTGTGCATGTGTGCTTGACCCATAGAAATAGCAAAGAATTGGAGAAATGTACATTATGGCAGTATATTAATCCCAGAAAGTTTTCTTAAATGTAATCACACTAACTCCTCCCAATTATTTAAATAGATCTACTCCAAACATGACTAAGTCAGGGTTTAATTCAGCAGCCTTATTTTAATACTAATACTTAATACTAAAACAGGACATTTCAGATTATACTTTTACAGATCTTTAAAATTGATGTGGCTTTCTGGAAGGCTTTCTGCTATTTAAAAGAAGATACAATAGCACTGGGCCTCTTCAGAGCAAGAATTTATTTTAAAAAGCTTCTTCATTTTGTTAAGTTGTCTAGAACAATAATAAAGCAGTCTAAAAAATAAGTCTTATAATTTGAACACTCTACAAACATTTAACAAAATAACATATTAACAGAATCTGCCACTACCTAGGATAGAACTCACAACCTCCTGATTGTGAGGCAAGAGCTCTACCTCTAGGCTACAGTAGCTGTAGCTTACTTTCTTGCAATTTCAGCAGTGTAACATTGCCAGCAGTTTATCTCCCAGCATTTTGTCTCATTACAGCCACCATAGTTAGTTTCATTTTACCACGTGGCTTGCAAGCCTGTCAGCTGTAGGTCGGGAGGCAAGTAATCTCTTAGTGTGCTAATAAGGTTTCTGTTCTGTTTGCTGCAAAGAGGTAAATTGTTGGCAGGCAGAGGCCAAAGGGTGGAGGTGGCCGGGTGGGGCTACATTCGGTGTATAAGACGCACCCAAATTTTCACCCTCTTTTTGAGGGTAAAAAGGTGCATCTTATACTCCGAAAAATACGGTAGTTTAATACACTGCTTATGAAAGATACAATTAAGAAGAGGCTGAAAAAGGACCGATTAAAATACATGCAGAAAACACAGATGAAGGAAGAAGACAAATACAAGGAAGAGAGTGAATGAGATCTTGTTCTAAAACTAAGTTCTGCAAAGTATGGGAGAAGAGAAAGAAGATTATCCTGGAAATGCCACTTCTCTACAAGGTTGATATCTTATCTGAAATCACTTGCTAATTGTAATGGTGCACATTCCCAGAAAAAAAAAGGTATGACATGCAGGTAGAGGAAGATGCTGTTTAGAAAGTAGGACCTCATAGTTAATGCTGAAAACAGTTAAGAAGAAGATAGAAGTTAATTCATGGAACAATAACAACAAGTTGTGATACTTTTCATAATAAATAAAAAGTAGCCTATGAGTTTTCTCTTTAAATCTGGACAAATTTGTATCCCACTTTTATTATTTTTACAAATAACTCAAAGTGGAGAATCTCCTGCTTTGTTTAAATTATATGGCGGAGATTGTTTTTCCTTTTCCAATTTCCTTTATTGAAATTTATTTTACTACTGTTCAAATTGAGTTGGCAAAGCTGAATTTATTTATTTAATTTATATAAAGTTACTTTAGGGATGTAATATTTTAACTAAAAGGGTAAAATAAATAGTGATTAGAAACAGTTTCTAAAGATAGGAACCTGGTAAATGGGGCTATTTGCCAGGACTGTCACACTACAATGATATACAGATACAAAGAACTCAAACTATTACCACTGCATGGTTTGCATTCAACAGGTATATAAGAATGTATATAAGGCATATTAAAAAGTATTCTACCTCTATTACTAAAGACAGTATTCCACCATCACAATTCTTGAAAAAGGTAATTATTGATGTATTATTTTCATCCATTCTTAACAAGCAGATAGTGTTTCATAATCTCTGCCCTTCTTCAGATACAACCAAGGGAGAATATGAGATGACAGCAATAGCTTTAAGAAGAAAGGTGGAAATACAGGTAGTCCTCAACCTACGACCACAATTGAGCCCAAAATTTATATTGCTAAGTGAAACATTTGTTAAGCCCCATTTGTTTACCCCATTTTACGACTTTTCTTGCACAGTTGTTAAGTGAATCACTGCAGTTGGTAAATTAGTAACACGGTGGTTAAGTGACACTGATTTCCCCATTGACTTTGCTCGTCAGAAGGTCACCAAAGGTGATCACATGACCTCTGTATACTGCAACCGTCATAACTATGAATCAGTTGCCGAGCATCTGAATTTTGATCACATGACCATGGGAATATTGCAATGGTTGTAAGTGTGAAAAACGGTCTTAATTCACTTTTTTTCATTGATGTTGTAACTTTGAATGATCACTAAATGAATTGTTGTAAGTCGAGGACTACCTGTACTACGAGGGTGAGTCAAAATGTAATGCCATTTTCTTTAGGACAGGTATAATTACCAACACAGGAACATGTAGCATACATCAAAATGAAGCTGGTCCTCTGTGGATCACATCCCTACTTCTCAACATAGTCACCGTTTCTCTCAATAGCAATGTCCCACCTTCGAACTAGAGCATGTAACCCTGCCTCGTAAAATTTTGTTGACTGTTCTTTGAGCCACTTCTTCACTGCAGTTTTCACTTCCTTGTCACTGGAATAATCCTCCTCCATACTCACCAGATTTAGCACCTTCAGACTATCATCTCTTCGGCCCCATGAAAGAGGGTTTGAGAGGCAAACATTATTCCAGTGACAAGGAATGCCATACGTACTTTCAGAGACACTTGCTAAGAAATTCTCTGTTATCCACCTGGGAAAAAATAAAAAGGAATCACTACATGAAAATCCCAATTTGGTTATTGACCATGGAAGCAATGACTTATCCAACCACTACAGATTTAAATAAAATGGTGAGTTATGCAGTGTTACTGGATGAAAAAGGTGAATTAAAATCGGTCCAAGAGAGCTAAAGAAACAGGGAATTGTTATTGAGTGGTGGCCATACTTACAAATTAAAACAAGATTTTAAAAAGATAAGGAGAAATTTGATATTTATGAAAAACAATTGGAATTAGATAAAATATTACAAGGATCGATACAAAAATGATTACAAAAATATATAAATTCCTTTTAAGATTTAAATTAGAAGAAATAGTTGAGGAAACAATGTTTAGTTGGGCGAGAAATTTTGGATATAATATTGAATTGGACCAATGGGATAAATTATGGGAAATCAATTATAAACTTACAATGGCAGTGGCCTATAAGGAAAATTTATATAAAATGTTCTACCGATGGCACCTGCCACCAGCGAGATTGGCCAAAATGTTTCCAAATCTGTCCCTGGAATGTTGGAAATGCAGTCACAAATTTGGAACATTTGAGGTGGTGGACTTGTTCACATCTTGTTTCAAAACGATTCTAGGCAGCTTATAGTATAAAAATAAGCTACTAGCCTTTCTAACATGAGTTGCAGCTATCCACTAGTTCAATCTACTGATAAACAGGAGCGCTTCAGGTTGATTAAGTAGATATTAGGTAGCAAATATCTAAATGAAGCAAACATCTGCAGTTTGGATTATTGCAACATTCTCTACATGGGGCTACCTTTGAAGAGTCTTCAGAAACTACAATTGGCCCAGAATGCAGCAGTTTTAGAGGCCCCTTAGGTTGGCACATGTAACACCACTGTTACACAAGCTGCACTGGCTGCCAATTTGCATCCGGGTCCGATTCAAGGTGTCAATCATTACCTTTAATACCCTTTAGGGCCGTGATGGCGAACCTTTGGCACACGTGCCACAGGTGGCACGCAGAGCCCTCTCTGCGGGAACACGAGCCGTCGCTTCAGCTCAGCTCCACCGTGCACGCCTCCCTCTGGCCAGCTGGTTTTTGGGTCTCTGCCACACATGCACGTGGCGCATGCAGGAGATGCGCGTGGATGCGCAGGAGGCGGGGTGCACACGGGGTCGCACGTGCATGTTAATTGCATTATGTGTGCGCACACGTGCTCGACCGCTGTCGCGCACAACGACGAAAAGGTTAGCCATCACTGCTTTAGAGCATAGGTCCTCTGGGGAGCTGTCTTGCCCCAATGGGATTGGCCCGCCCCACTCGTGCTAGCAAAAGAGGCTTATTGCGGACCTCATCAGCCAAGAAATTGCGGCTGGCAGGGTATCGGAGAAGAGTCTTTTCTGCAAGCCCCTCACCCTTTGGAACATCTTGCCGGAGAGATGAGGTCTGCCCCCACACTTCTGGCCTTCAGGAAATGCCTTAAAATTTGGCTATGCTGGTTGGCAGGAGGTCGGTCCTGAAGGAGAAGCTGTTGGCTGGGGTGGCTAATATAGTAACAGAGGAGCCACCACTACCTCTCCACTCTAAACCCGTGGTTTTTTAGTTTGTTTTAATCGCTTGTAATTTAAATCTGTTTTTATATTTATAATTGTTTTTATTTCCTTATGTTTTATTATATGATAAGCCACTCATAGTCACCTCACACCACAAGATGAGCAGCATATAAGTTTGATAAATAAAACACTGTAAGTATCGGTATGCCTAATACTATAAGCGTTAGCACCACCAGGTAGACCAGACAAAGAATCAATTCCATAGGATGGCTATGATTACTTGTATTGAAAGTGGCTACAATAACAGAATCTTGGAAGTCTGATTGTACTGTTTCTTCTCCCCTTATTATACTCAATTGAATTAGGTGAATATCTGAATCTCATCTATATATTTTATGCTTGTTTGGGATTTAAGATATTGTCTCCCCTTGACACATCAGTAACAGATCCTGCCTGTCTCAATCAAGGCATCTTTCTTATTCTCTACAATCAGCTTCTTCAAAAAGGACTGGGGGAAGAATTATTATCTATCATCTATTATCAATCTATTAAGTTCCATGTCTTCACAACAGATTAAAATGAAAAGAAATGCAGTGTTCAATTATAAAAGCCCCTTTAATTTGTAAAACGCCAAAGCCAAATAAAATACAATTTCAAACAGCAATAGCAGATAAGATCAGTGGTGGGTTGCTACTGGTTCGCCCCGGATCAGGCGAACCAGTAGCGGCGGTGATGGGAGGCTCCGCCCACTCCACATGCACAGAAGCGCCCCCCACGTGCCCTCCCAATAGCGATGGAATTTGAAACCCACTACCGAATAAGATTTTTTCAATTCAAAATCAAAGAATATAATCCCATATGCAATTTTTTTCCTGAGAAAGGCTTCACTATACTAATCCACCATCTTTATTGCTGTATGAATCTGTTGATGTGAAGAGGATCTTAAAGTGTAATCATGTGTATATAGATTACTTGTAGGTGGCCATTCAAATAATTTGGACCTAACATATTCAGACTTCTTTAAAAGTCAACCGCCTTTTGAACTGAAAATACTAACAACCATTAAAAATGTACAGAATTAGTGTAACCTGATCCATTTAGTTATGTCAGCAATATGGACTGAACAACCATATTCTGTACCAGCTTCAATGTTTCAGCATCCTTCAAAGCCAGTGCCACCTAGAATGCAGTTTTTGACCTGTCAGTTCTTGGACTGGGAACAGAACTTTAGTAGAAAATGACATCACAAGTCAATCCTTCAAATAAAACTGATTTTTGTAAAGACTGCTTGGAGAAAATGATACGATTATTAGATTCTGATAAATAGCATAAAGTGGCAGTGACTCTAATCAGAAGAAATTCCTCAATCAATCATCAACAGAATGTTTGTCTTCCTGAGGAATTATAACACGTATTAGATTTAATCAACACCTATATTCTTAAACAGAGAGATAGTACTAGACAGGACCCCTTTAACCTTCTCTGCTATCATTTAAAGAAAACAACATGATTAAATTAATTCTACTTAAATGCTTCAGGGAGGATTTGTTACAGCACTGAAATCCAGGCACAAATGAAATACTTAAATCCTTTATATCTTTGGCAAAATCTTTTTCATTGACTCAGTGAAGTTCGCAAAACGCTGTGCTACTTTAGGGTGTATAAATTGTTTCATATACATAGACACATTCTTCCTATCGATACAAATAGATACAGTATATCTGGTACAAGTAAAAGGCAGTAGATTGCAAAGAATAATATTTGAACTGGTAACTTCCTGCTTCGTAACTCAATTTCTCAGTGACAACTAACCTACCGGTACATTAGGCTAATTTGTCTAGGTCTAGGACAACCTAAACATTAGCAGTAATGGAACATGCATTGTTTCATATTGGAAATAAGATCCAATTTAAGGCACCCAAGTACTGGCAACCATGGCAAGCTATCATGTACAAATAGATAGAGAGCTCATCAAGAACCATAAAGAAATATTCCAATAGCTTCTTCTGGAAAGAGAAGAGTTTGAAAATCAACAAAATATGGTTCCCAGTTTTACGTCACACCAAGATTAAATATCCTTTGACTAATTAACAATAGAAAGAATCTAGCAGACTCATCAGGAAGAACATGCAGCAGTATGTATAAAAAAGTAATTTAAAAAATCAATCAGGAACCAGTTATATTTTCCCAAAACGAATCAATCAGAAGTCTACCTACACAAAGAACCAATTAGCACCTATCTAGATAGGGAACCAAACAGAAACCAGCTCTCTTGGGTGCCTGTGACATGGACCAATCAGAGAACAGTTTGCCAGGTACAAATACTGTACAACAGGCAGGCAGTCCCTATTCAGTGGCCTGTGAGCTATTGCTACAAAGCAGCTTATTCTGTTTCTGAAGATGCCAACTATATCTACTGGCAAAACATCAGGACACCAGAAAACTAGATCACATGAAGGTTCATCACTGATGTTAATTTTATTTATTATATATATAGTAACATTTATTGATAGAATAGAATATTTATAGGTCATGGTTGAAATGTGGGGTCCTCTCTGAGCTTGTGTGTTTGGGGTTTTTTTTGCAGACAATTCATTACCAAATTCAGACATTACCAAATGTTTGAAATAGTAACCAAATAGGTAACATCATCAGTGCTAGAAGGGAGTGGGGTTTGCTATTATTTTTCTATACTAGTGATTTGCTCTGTCAGTGTTGGGACTGTTCTTGATGATTCCTTGATTAAGCTGTAGTTCTTTGATTGGAGTACTATTTACTTCTTAATTGTTGGTCTAGTGTTAATCTTGGTGTTAATTTCTGCTCATATGGGTGTTGGTCCTATATTCAGATTGTGTAATGGTTTTCCCTGAGACATTCAGGATATTTTCCAATTAAGTAAAATTACCACAAACATTCAAATTCTCCAAAGAATCAAGTAAAATTGGGATATTACTTTCAACTATTTTCAATGTGTTCTAGGCATAGACAGTATTTTTACTCTCATTTTGACAGGGATGTGTGATGGATTTCTAAGAGCAAAGAATCCCTTCCTTTACAATCTCATTCACACTATCTCAGGTTCATTTTCTTCTCCTTTATGATTTAAATACTTCACATCTACAACTATCACATCTGTTATCTAAATTAAATAGCAGCAGGAACAGTCATTATACTGGTGGACAGGGGCATCTCCTCCTGCAATGTCAGGAACATATGATGGAAACATAGCTCCATCATACCCTTTCAGGTTACTGTTCTCTTCCTGTTTGGCAAGGAAGTTAAGAAACAGCTAAAGAAGAGCAGGTTGCATAAAATGGGTAACCTGGATATACCATTAAATTGCAATAATTACTGGTCATCGTTATTTCCTCCATAGAGCAATTTAGGAGACAAAAGCAAGTGATGTCAGCACTACTTTAGTAGTCTAATTCAATCTCTAGAAATCCAGTTCCAAAAAGAGATCAAGATTCTAGAAATGGACTAGATACACATCTAACTATCTCCATTGAACATTTCTTACATCCTTACAATAATCCTATGGCTTTAATTTGTCCCTAGAGGTATCTAATACCTCTTAATTGCTTATGCAGGATCACAAAGAACATATATTATACAGTATTAAGTCACTCTCTATGAGGAAATTACAGAACCTAAGAAAACTGCCAGAATATAGTTAAAACAAGCTATAATTCCACTGCTTAAGGAATTTTAAAAAAAAGAATTCCAACCTAGCACAGAAAACATCAGAAACAATATAGACAAACAAAAGCAAATCTGAAAGGCGAGCAAACCCCATAAGCCAGGCAGCCATTATTAGCGTGTCGATAGCACACTTGTTAAAAATGTATATTTTAATTTTCTGTATTGCTAAAGGTCCCAATTTGCTCAGGGATCTAGCTAAGCTACCACTTTCTACCATGACAGAATCTAATCTTTATTTAATGGATTTAGCATCTATCTTCACTAGAGTGGTCTCTAAGGGAAAGAGGAGGGAAGAATGAAGGGGCCTAGAAGAGACGATCAGAGCCCCCCCCCTCTTCTCTTCATCCATCCGGCGCTCATGTTTGTGTTCAAAATTCAATTACCTCCTTATTGATACTTCACAGAGATATTTAAGCTGCAAACATGAAGCCCTGATTTCCCAGGGGGCCATGCCCCTCTCTATTTCACTGCTCTGCTTCCCCCCGGGTGAATTCCTGAGGCGTCCATATTAATAGGTAATCAGTCACAATTCATTTATTAAACAGCTAGCAAGGTTTATCAGCCTGTCCTGATTAGCCGAAAGAAGCCACTGAATTCCTAATTTATTTATGAAAATATAAGTGTCTTTTTGAATTCCATTCAAGAGAAGGGGTTCTTAGGATATGGCATGCTGAATTCTAACAGGGAAGCAAGCACAAGGCAAGCCTAGGGAAAACTATGATTGATCCTGAGAAATTTAGTGCCACAGGGATCCACAGCAACAGTCAATGATTTAGGGCTATGGAACTTATTTCCCTTGGATTTGTTAGATTGCTCATCATTAACTGGACATCAGTGCTATTATAAAAATTAGAAGCCTAAAATACTGCACACAGATTGGCTGGCAACTGCAAAAGAAATTGTTATCTTTAACAATAAAAAAAGAAATCAAAATATTAGAAACCTTGGATGAAACTACATTAAAAAAGTCATTAAGATTTTTTTTAAAAAAATATTTATTGCTGGTAGATCTTCTCAGTGGAGGTGCCTCCATTCTAGAATATTCTCCCTACTGAAATTCATAAATCACACCTAAAATTAAATCTTGTAGTGCAGCTGAAGATCTACCTCTTCCTCAGATTTTCTATACATGAATACTATTTGTACATATCAATGTTGTTTGTGGATTATTTTCTACTCTTGTAAATGATTTTTGTGCTTTTTAATTTTTAATTGTAAATTGGCATGAGACTAATAATTAAGAAGTAGTCTTCAAATATATGAAATAAGCCTGAGAGGAAAAAAGTAGGCCAGAACCCAAAGCCTTGACTCTGTCAATGCATATTTGTGCTGATGTCAAATTATTTACCCACGCCAAGGCTCTTACAACATAAATGTTTGTATCACATTAATTGCAGCCATGTCAGGTAAAGAAGTAGCTATCAAAATGATATATAAATCCACCTTCCTTTAAAGCTCACATAGAAGAAATAAGTGTTACATTATGCCTTCACATATGGGGTTTTACATGACTTCCAACTCTTCCCCCTGGAAATTCCTGAGTTCAATTCATAGTAGAGGATCTGAACCCTATATAACAACAGCCAACTATCTTTGTCTGATATTTTCCACAGGTAAAATAGTTTGCCTTCCCTCCCTGTTTATGAAAAGAAAACATGACCATGGCCACATGGGGGAAATTCCAATTTTCCTGTCACTCCGCTATAATTCATATGGTGCTGAAGGAAAAAGCTTGATGCTGGTGGAAAAAGATTCTTTATAGGGTTGTATCAGATATGGAAAAACTAATACAAAAATGTGCTATGCAAAAACACTGGTTTGGATTAGTGTCTACAAATGTAGGGTTTATTGAAATATCTAAAATAGACATTACTCTTCAATAGACAATAATAAATATGCATAATTCAGATATAGTTTCATGTGGCAAACTTGTTATATAACTACCAAGGAGGAGTTTAAATGGAAATAATCCAAAGTATTAGAACTTGCAAGCGTTAGAAGTAAAATCAATTCATTCTACCCATAATGTGCCTTTTGTGAATACAGCTTGAAACTTATTCAAAATATATGCACATTGCTTAAAACAACAAAGTCTAAAGGTACCACATTAAAGTCTTCTTTGTACAAACAGTATGCTGGTTTAACGAAAATTGATTTTAACATTGATTTAGTTAAACCTGAGCAACATACAGAGTAAACATGCTTTTATAAAACTAATTATAAAGATTGCATTTGAATTTATCCTTAATTTTTCCTTGAGATATTTAACTATTATGTACATTTAAAATTATCCTAAATATCCAAATCATCCACACAAACATTTCCAGAACATTCTAACCAATGAGTATGACAATGTGTGAATATGGTATATCAGCTCATGTCCCAGATGAGATTTAAAGACAATACTATTGCTGTTAATTGCTAAATAGTTAAAGAAATTAAGCTCTCTCCTATCACCATCCAAAAATGTCTGACCAGATACTGTGTATCTGTAGTGCGTTCTAAAACCCTTTACTACCGGTTCGTGTGCGTGCTCATGCATGACACTTCTGCGCATGCGCAGAAGCGTTCCGGGTGGGTGGGCGGAGCCTCCCGCCACCGGCGCTACCGGTTCTAAGAACCGGGCCGAACCGGGAGCAACCCACCGCTGCTGTGTATGAAACAAATGTCTTTTGAGGGAACTAATAACTGGTATTTGAGTGTATCATCAATTCTATGTTTTAGTCAACAAAAATGTAATTCTATACTATTTCTACAGGAAAAAATGCAAGTAAAACTTGAGGATATCAGTAGAAGAAAATGAATATATCTTATCTACAGTATGTATCACTAATTAATCCAGAATTAAATTTCTCTATGCATCCATATGGAATTACTTACAGTAAGTAGCAACAGCTGAGGACAATGTATGTACCTGGCAACTACCAGTTGTTTCCAGCTACTCCTTTTCTTTTTCAACCTATGGTATCTTAGTGCTTTATCTATAACTAGAATTCATAAGTAATGGTGAGACAGAATTCATCTTTCTCCAAAAAATCCTCAGATAATCAGGGCTATGCGAAAGAAGAAAAAGAAAAAGATTCCTGAACTAGGATGTTTCAGAAAACTCCTTTGGCAAAAAAAAAGATATGTTTAAAATTGCTTGAACTCAGTATTCATCAGTATTCAATGTCAACATTTTTTATGAAACAAAAATATATTAACTATGGTGTGTCTCAAATTTATTCACAGTCAAGAATACCAATCTAACAGGTGGATTCAATATCATACGGCAAAAATAAACTATATTATTGTTAACCATATTAGATATTGTTCATGAAGTTGTTAACATTAAGTTAACATGTTGGATATTTTTCATTGTTTAAGTTATATAATCCCATATCATATCAAAAATAAAACCCCAAAGTAATATTTGAGGAATTGCTTATTAATAGGAATAACCACAGCAATGACCTTTTGATACCTTTCAGTGACGTAAATAGATGTGTTGTGGACCCTTCATGAGAAAGCACTATAAGAACTGGCCTCCATATCTGCTGATACATTCCCTAAGCCAGGGGTCCCCAAACTTGGCAACTTTAAGACTTGTGTACTTCGACTCCCAGAATTCTCCAGCCAGCATAGCTGGCTGGAGAATTCTGGGAAGTGAAGTCCACAAGTCTTAAAGTTGCCAAGTTTGAAGACCTCTGCCCTAAGCATACTATACATACACCATCAATGGAAATGTCAGCTTATCTCTTCAATTTCTTAAGACGTTGCTCCAATAATCATGCTGGATGAAATCTGAAATTCTGAATCTGGGACCTGGTTTAAACCTAAGCAGTAATATTGTTTTTTTGCCATTATGCAAACCCAGCTATTTTGTCTTCTAAACCATAGTTTGTTTACCGTACGATAAGAATTCATCCAGTTGCAGTTTATTCAACAAGACTTAAACAAATTATGCCTAGTACAATGTATGAAGCCATCATTTTTAAAAGATAAATTTCTCTCATCAACAGTCTCCATTCTGACTGGAATACAGAATACAGAATACAGAACGTATACACCAAATAGCGAATCATCAGTTTAACCGATTATTATTTTTCTTCTATAGCAGTTATCCTCAGAACAAAATAATTATCTTCTACCATATAATGATGCTACTTAAAGCAAAGTATACTAAGCATTTTGTAAACGCTGAGTCCCTAGGGAGTAGGGCGGCATATAAGAGCACTAAACAAACAAACAAACAAACACAAACAAACAAACAGCATAAGGGAAAATGAACTCCTTAAAACAACTTCCAACTGCAGCAATGTTAGAGTACATAAAGACGCTACAAATTGAATTTTCAGTAAGGCAAGTGTTGTAGGAGGAACAAGTTCACATTAAAATTATTTAAATGGCTAATTTAACCTAAGTGACATTTCATACATTTAAAAAACTAAATATGATGCAGGATTGTAGGCTAGTCCTTAGAACTGAAGCGCTTCAGATTGCTAGGGATTGGGAAAGAATTGAAGCAGCTAATTGTTACTGCCTAATGAATTGGAAAAGGGTCTTCAATAGAAGCATGATGGCAGCAGAGGATCAGAGATTATCTGATAGAGTAAGAGGAGGAAGCAAGAAGACCAAGATTGTAGATATCAATGGAAGATAGCAATTTACGTGGCCAAGTGAAAACTAATCCTGAAACAGAAATAAATGATTGAAAGAAGTAACCAAATCTTATGGGATGAGGAAAGGAAGGGATTTCAGGGTAAACCTTACCTTTGAATAAGAGGGGAGAAAAAGAATATTGTGATTGCCAAGAAAAAGATTTGTGATTTGGACAATTAACATATCTACTTTCGCAGGATCCAATCTGGGTCAGTCACCATAGTGTTTAGTATTCTGAGCTTTGATCTGGCCCCAGTAACCAACCCAGATTGGATCCTGCAACAATATCCTGGGATATGTACAATTGCCTTCATTTGTGATATCTACTTTTGTTATGTATTCACGTTTTATAGTTATCCTTTACCATCAGCCTTTCTACAGAGCTTCTGTTTTTATTTTTATTTTTTGGGAAGTTTGTGTGTATGAAACTCATTGGATTCCTTCATCCATATCAAACATTGTATGCTGACATCCATTTTCCTTCAAAAATTTAAATGCACCTACGGGCCTAAAAAAAACTCGATCCTCCTATTTTATTTCACCATCTCTCATTTCTAAAAGCTCATTATTATATTCATAATATGACACTGGCAGTTTAGACAGTTGATGTGAAAAGTCATTCAACTCTACAAAATGAATCTAAATACCACTTTGGGGCAATATATAAAGCCTTTTCCAAATATAATTTGGCTTGAATTTCTTTTTTTTTTAAAAATAAATCTTAAATGATCCACAATGCATCCCTAATGCTTAGCTAATGAACAAGCTGACTGGATCATAACCTCCCTACTCCAAATCAGCTGAATTATGCTGCTATTTAAAGGCATACTACATATCAACAGATAATATTGGGCAAAAATTGAGCAAAAAAAAAAGTACCGAGGCAAACATTAGGAAGTAGTATCAATCCATTTAAACTAGAATAGTTTTTAAGACAATACATGCCTTTCCCTAGTGTGGGGGGAAATGTGTTGTATTACCTATAAAAAAAACCTATTTGGAAAATGTAACTAGGAAAGTAGAGCAATTAAAAATCACTTTTGAGCCATTTACAGGTCTCTATCAGCCACAAGTGCCTGAGAGCATCATGCTTGGTGTGAGTCCCCAGAGAGTGATCACATTTCAATTACTATCACTAACATTAGTCATTACTGAGGTTGGCTCAGGTCCCCAGGGAAGGCAGCTTGCGATGACAATACCCAGTTTCTCCCTGTAATGCAATTCATTAGGCAAAACAGAACAGCTGGGACAGGCACGTGTGGGTTTGAAGAGGGCCCGCCCCAGTGAGACCTCTTGCTCAAACTCTCTCTTGGTTGGCAAGGGAGGGGATCGACTTCAACCCCCATGACAGCTGTAGAGTCCTCAGGGGACACTCCATGTTTAATCACTGCTCTTTAAGCTCAAGGAAGGCATTTGATTGAGAATTTAAGCTAATGGCACTCCAGCTTGTAGCAGATTATCAGGCATCTGATAAGGACTTGATGACATTTTATCATGTTCTAGCCTACAAAAGTTAATGAGGCACTTAGATATTGTCTCAGATCCCTAGTCTACTATATTCTATTCCATAGATAGATAACTTCTTCAAAGCTAAAAGGGCCAGGAATGCATAAAAAAGGAAGCTTAACTATTTCTGATGGGTCTTATTTTCTAACATAGTATAACATTTCCACTGAGTTAATAGTGACAAGTTGTGTTATAAAATAACAGTAGGAATGTTGATTTGTAGAAGTCTGTGCAAGAAAAGAAAAGATTGTGAAAAACTGAAAGATCTAAAAATATCTCAAGGATCTCAAGCCTACTGAACACAGACTGAAGTCAATATGCATAATGCATTTATGTCCTAATAAATCACCAATTAAATGTTGTACTTCATAACCAAATCAGACAAGGTAAGCCAATGGAAATGTTTTTGTACTTTGCCTTTTGGTAAGAAAACTGGGAGTAGACAAAAAGGTGTGCTAGAATATACAACTCCCAACCCAACCAGTTGTGTATTCTAGTACATATAACAATAGTTCAGAACCAGCATCCAGAAAAAAACAGTGTATATAGCATTACTATCTCTGGTTATTTTATTTAAGACTCTGAGATTCAAGTCCAGGACTCCCCAAACCAGCAAAACTAAGAGCAGCACATGATGGGATAATAGTAATAAGGAAGAGGCACAGCATCAGCAGCTGACATGGTGTTCCAGGAAGATTGCTTTCTCACAACCTGAGCCAACAAATTCTCTCCCAGTTTCAGAATTTGGAGATTCAGTATCAAACATAAAACAACCATTACATATGGCTGCTATCATTATGGCATCGTAATGTGCTCATGAATATCATTATAAAACAGAATATCTTAAAACTGAAATTATAATTAAGTACATGGCACATCCATGTTATTACTTCAAATATCCCATAGTGTGTAAACTAGCATAGAAGCTACAAAACCACAAAATATCTTTGATTTTTTTTTGTCAGTGATCCTTATCCAACAATTACAAACGGACACAGAAGCACTATACACGGAATGCTTGGTATATTTAATGTAAATTCACAGAATTTCCTTTCTCCTGATTTTGAAATCTTGAGGCAATAATAAAAGTAAAACAAATGTGGCAAAAGAAATAAAAGATAATACTAATAATAGTAATAGGTGCCTTGGGTACAATCCCAAAACATCTGGAGCATCATTTGAATACCGTAAGCATTGACAAAATCACCACCAGTCAATTGCAAAAGGCAGCTTACATCCTGTAACATCTTTAACATCATCAAATAACTTCTGCTATCCCAAGTCCTTGAGAAAGACTCAGTAGGTGGATAGAAATGTCAAGCCCAATCTAAATATCTGACTATGAGACCAACCATAGTAGAAAGTTTAGAATGCAATCTTGCTATATTCTATTAAAATTGTAATGAAATAATTGTTTACTGTAAAGTAATATTTACAGTAATTACCATAATATTTGCAAGTAATTTTACATGTGATTAACATATTTTATATCATTATCAGCCAAACTACATTTTCACATGGAACGGCTTTCTTTCTGTTTCTCTTGTCTTTCAAATGTAGCTATTCAATTCAATTAATTATTCATTCATTAGCTGACAGTAAGAAGTGGGATGGGAAAACCAACAGTAACTAATATCTAGCTTCAATTTCCACCCCAATCATTGCAAACTAATCTCCTGATATGTTAATATAAACTCAAGAGTGAATGCTACTCTGCCACTAGTAGCAAACTGTTCTTCCCCAAGAGAGCCCTGTAAAACAGGACAGTCCCTGACAGCAGTACAATTACTGACACAGATACAGACTTTATGGACATGTTTATCTCTGCTGTAAATCCACACTCTCTCTCCACTCTGATTCACAAGTCATAAAGAAATTGCAGATAATGAAAAAGTTGGTGAAATTTACAGCATGTCGGAAACCTCAGACAGCCAAAAGAAATTAAAGAGCTGACTGAATATAAATCACACAGGTACAATTAAAAGTTCCCATACCACCTTCACTTCTAAAAGTGGCATACAATCCAACACATATGATAAAAAGCTGAGGTCACGATCCCCAGGCTGAAGGTAGTTAAGAACATTATATACCGAAATTAGCCAATTTAAGTGCCTTGCGCACATCCTAATTTCCAGCTGGTGTTTGAATACTTCAGCTTTGAGGCAAAAATCCTTACCAAAAATATCTCAAGTTTTCATAAGTGAAATAAACTGCAAATTGAAAGGGAACCATTTAGTTTCCTCCGTTTACATCATACTCCTCCTCCCCTTTTCTTGATGCTTTCTATGGTCTCTCTAAATCTGCTTTAGAGGTCTGTGAGAATCTTTGAAGCAAATATGGATAGTCTGGAGAGCAAGGGAAATAACTCTTACTATTAACAGACAAATCTTTCACTAGTGTTAGAATCATGCCCTTGATTATTTTGCCTTTGCTAGAGAGGAAGTACATAAAATAAGAATATTTCAAGACTGCTCAGGCAATTAGGTTTGGGTTTCAATGCTACCTCCAGAAAAATATAATGTAGATAAAGTACTGGAATGAAAATGTAAAAAGTTTTCTAACTTATGCATGTAATCAGAAATATTGGAAAATATTAGTAGTCTATATAGCTGGAAAGAGTTCATTACAGACCTATAGGACTGTTACTTTGGGAAACACCCTCCATCCAGCTATATTACATGATTATAATTACTTTATTAACATGTTAACTATTGGAAGATCTGAAAGAGTAGGTTAGGGACAGTCAGGGATGGCATATAATCAATCAAAGATTAACATGTTCAGTCAGTTGTGATGCTACGGAAACATCAAAAATATACATAACATTCTCTTATGCAAGAAAGTATTTCTAAGGCAAAAAGCTTTTACTCAAACATGTACTTGTGTCTTAAAGCATTAAATGTATAATTTGCGGAGCTTGCAGAATGCAGATCCATCTTTGTCATTGGATCTTCAGGAAGCTTCTATAAAAGAATACACTTTACCAGCTTAGATAGGATGCTAACTATAGTCTTACCTAGAAACCATAGGCTACTTGGTTTCAATGATGCATGAATAATAGGAATTGTTTGTTTAGATAATTACAATGTATGTAATGCGTTGTGAAGTATGCCTTCTGAAAGCCTTGCACAATCGTATCAGACTCTATTTAAATATCCCTCTTTGTGAACATAGTGGAAGGTTCACAATTGTGATGCCTCTGAGATGCTCTCTCAGGAATCTTAGGAACAGAAGACCACTCTCTTGGATTACCAACATCAATAAGAAGCAGGATTATTTTGTGGCAGCAAAGAAAATGTAGTAACAGCTTTATTAGGGGAAATATTAATAAAAGGTATTACAAATGTATAGCTGGAACTAACTGAAGAACCAGTTAGGTTTCAAACGACTAACTCTGAAATCTAAATTTTAACAAATTACAAAAAAATACTCCTAAATTTGCATAACTTCCAATAAAGGATAACAATTCTCAGTAAAAGTTCCCTACAAGAACAGAGGACCATTAATAGAAAAGTAACAAATCTAACACAATTTAACTTATTACATTTTATCAATTCATCATATCTTAAAATTGTTAAGAAGTTCAATGGGAGCTTCCAGATCTTTAACAGCTACACATGTATTTCCCAATATCACGGTTCTAATCAGCCATCTGCTGCCACCCAGAGGCTATGTAAGGTCTATTTTGCTATCTCTTTGATCTTTTGAACAGTTATTTCACGGTCTTACAATCAGTAAGGTAGTATTTAATCTTGAATAACAAGAATCATTGTGAAGGGCTTAAAGCTACACTTCTGCCATATTTCAGTTTGAGCAGTTCCATTTGTATTACATTAACGAATTTCATAGCAGACAAACATTGCTAGCATGTTTTCCACTAAAATGCATTAAACACTTAGGGCTGTACGTTGATATATTCTTCTAATGCTGCAGCCACAGCATTGATTTTTGATAGTAATAATAAACATCCTGACTTTAGTGTGAATGCATTTAGGAATGGAATCTATAAAGGCTGCTGGTGCTCAGTTCATAAAATGGTGCCAGTACAGGCCCTGAAATGTCTATGAAGAACCTTTTCAATATTATGCAATCTAGGAATGATATCTATCCTGTCAACAAAATGGTGCTTGTTCTGGTCTTTTCAGGAATGAATATAGTACTGAATTGCTAGAAATGAAGATCACATTGGCATATACGTAGCAGTCTATTAAATGCCTTTTGGATTTGGTGGATTACAAACTGCAGGAATTCCAAACTACCATAGGGCACCAAGGGGTTGGAGGAACAGGTATTTACTTATTTATATAATATTGGAAATACTATTGCTAATCTCCACCCTTCCGGGATTATCCCTACTTTATCGATATAAGTAAACAGTGCTACCAGCACCGGTACCCAGAAATCAATGTTGGACCTAAAGAGTTTGGGAGGCAGCAAGTCCTCTCCAGGAGCCTTCCCGGTCTTTAAAGATTGAATTATATGTTTAACTTCAGTAAAGGTAACTGGTGTCCATTCTGGACATTTCCTTAGTTCCTGCTGGAGAATATCCAGATACAGGACATTCGTTGTATTGTTACCATCAAACAAAGCAAGATAGTGCTTCTCCCATTTTACAGCTGATATATCAGTGTCCATGAATGGGGAACGTTGTTTTAATATACCAGCTATCTTATGCCAAAAGATCGAAGGGAATTGGGATTTTGCTGCCATTTCTACCTCTTTCCATATCCTGGTGTTATAGCATCTTTCTTATTTTCCAGGAGTGATTTGTATGCTCTCCTAAGTTGAACCATGTTTGAATAATCACCATCCTGTCTGGACCAATTAACTTTCCTAACTGCGGCTCTTAGATTTGTCCTTAACCTATGACAGTCAACGTCGAACCAGTTTCTAGAGATCCCATCTACTTTGCTATCATTCTGTGTCATTAAGTTCTTAAGAGTAGAAGTTAGCTCTATATAAGCTGGTATTGGGGTGTTATCTCCGGGCTTAGATTGGGAAATTTCCCTTGCTAGCTGTCTGGCTTCTACTGAGCCCAGATAAGTGGTCACAGATTCGACATCAAGTCTATGCCAATATAGCCTTTTATAGTTATAAACCCGGGCATTTACTAAGGTGTCAATTTCCTCTCTTGAATGAGGCCTAACTTCTGAGGAGAGTGAAACCATAGCTGTGATGGGAAAGTGGTCACTTTCCTCTCTAAATATATATTTATATAATAAATTTTATACAATCATTTGAAATAGCCACTCCCATTTTTAGGAAGAGAATAGGAAAGATTTTATAAACTAACAGTACAAAACAGAATATATTGCTGTCATCATCAATTTTTGATACCTAATCCCTATAGTTAATTAGTATGAACAGATTGAACATACATAAGTATATGACGTTTTCCTGCAATAACCCTACTGTATTTTTTAAGTATCTGTGCAATACTTACATTCATCCAGTCCCAACTGATATGCCAAATTCTGTAAACCTCTAACCTTCTCCATCAGATTAGCTGTAGTGAGACTTCCCAGCTCTAAAGAAACGAGGGTATAGTTTACAAACATTTGTCATTAAATAATTAATGATGAATGAATCGTGCTTTTATTAAGAGTCAAACCCCTAATACAGGTAGTCCTTGATTTACAACCATTTGTTTAGGGATCGTTCGAAGTTACAGCAGCACTGAAAAAAATGACTTATGACTTTTTTTTCACACTTCTAACCATTGCAGCATCCCCCATGGTCACATGATAAAAATTCAGATGCTTGATTCGGTTGCAGTGTTCCGTGGTCATGTGATCACCTTTTGTGAGACTTTTGTGAGACTGACAAGCAAAGTCAATGTGGAAGCCAGATTCACTTAACAACCAGGTTACTAACTTATCAGCTGCAATGGAATATTCACTTAACAACTGTGGCAAGAAGGGAGTAAAATGGGGGAAAACTCACTTAAGAACTGTCTCACTTGGCAACAGAAATTTTGGGCTCAGTTGTGGTCGTAAGTCGAGGACTACCTATAATAATCAAGAGAATAGAATAGAATTCTTTATTGGCCAAGTGTGATTGGACACACAAGGAATTTGTCTTTGGTGCATATGCTCTCAGTGTACATAAAAGAAAAGATACATTTGTCAAGAATCATGATTCTTGACAAATCATACATTTGTCAAGAATCATACAACACTTAATGATTGTCATAGGGTACAAATAAGCAGTCAGGAAACAATCAATATTAATATAAATCGTAAGGATACAAGCAACAGGTTATAAGTGGGAGGAGATGGGTGATAGGAACGATGAGAAGACTGATAGTAATAGTAATGCAGCCTTAGTGAATAGTTAAGACAGTGGTGAGGGAATTATTTGTTTAGTAGAGTGATGGCGTTTGGGAAAAAACTATTCTTGTGTCTAGTTGTCTTGGTGTGCAGTGCTCTATGGCGTTGTTTTGAGGGTAGGAGGCTGGAAATGGCCATTTCCCAACATCTGGTGGGCCCGGTATGCCCATTTTTCGCCCTCCCCAGGCTTCAGAGGCTTCCCTGGAGACTGGGGAGGGGAAAAAACACCCTCCCCCACCCCCCCGGAGCCCTTCGGAAGCCGAAAACGCCCTCCTGTGTGAGCCGAAAATCAGCTGGCCGGCGCACACATGCGCGCTGGAGCTGAGCTAGGGCAACAGCTCGTGTGCCGGCAGATATGGCTCCACGTGCCACCTGTGGCACGCATGCCATAGGTTCGCCATCACTGGCCTAGGCTATAAGACTGCCAAAACCCTGAAACTGATCTGTAGCACCAAGACCATACCGCGGTTTAACAGGACAGGTTCCACTCAGAACAGGCCTCGCCATGGTCGACCAAAGAAGTTGAGTGCCTGTGCTCAGCGTCTTATCCAGAGGTTGGCTTTGGGAAATAGATGTATGAGTGCTGCCAGCATTGCTGCAGAGGTTGAAGGGGTGGAGGGTCAGCCTGTCAGTGCTCAGACCATACGCCGGACGTTGCATCAAATTGGTCTACAGGGCTGTCGTCCCAGAAGGAAGCCTCTTCTAAAGATGATGCACAAGAAAGCCCACAAACGGTTTGCTGCAGACAAGCAGACTAAGGACATGCATTTTTGGAACCATGTCCTGTGGTCCAATGAGACCAAGATAAATTTGTTTGGTTCAGATGCTGTCAAGCGTGTGTGGCAGCAACCAGGTGAGGAGTACAAAGGCAAGTGTGTCTTACCTACAGTCAAGCATGGTGGTGGGAATGTCATGGTCTGGGGCTGCATGAGTGCTGCCGGCACTGGGGAACTACAATTCATTGAGGGAACTGTGACATACTGAAGCAGAGCATGATCCCCTCCCTTCGGAGACTGGGCCGCAGGGCAGTATTCCAACATGATAACAACCCCAAACACATTTCCAAAACAATCACTGCCTTGCTAAAGAAGCTAAGGGTAAAGGTGATGGACTGGCCAAGCATGTCTCCAGACCTAAACCCTATTGAGCATCTGTGGGGAATCCTGAAATGGAAGGTGGTGGTGCGCAAGGTCTCTAACATCCACCAGCTCTGTGACATCGTCATGGAGGAGTGGAAGAGGACTCCAGTAGCAATCTGTGAAGCTTTGGTGAACTGTATGCCCAAGAGGGTTAAGGCAGTGCTGTAAAATAATGGTGGCCACACAAAATATTGACACTTTGGGCCCCATTTGGACAGAATAGAATAGAATAGAATAGAATAGAATAGAATAGAATAGAATAGAATAGAATAGAATAGAATAGAATAGAATAGAATAGAATAGAATAGAATAGAATAGAATAGAATAGAATAGAATAGAATTTTTTTTTAGAATTTTTATTGCCCAAGTATGATTGGAAACACAAGGAATTTGTCTTGGTGCATATGCTCTCAGTGTACATAAAAGAAAATATACATTCGTCAAGAATCATAAGGTACAACACTTAATGATAGTCTGGGTACAAATAAGCAATCAAATCATCTTAGGAACCAATCAATATAAATCGTAAGGATACAAGCAACAAAGTTACAGTCATACAGTCATTAGTGGGAGGAGATAGGTGATGGGAACAATGAGAAGATTAATAGTAGTGCAGACTTAGTAAATAGTTTGACAGTGTTGAGGGAATTATTTGTTTAGCAGAGTGATGGCGTTCGGGGAAAAACTGTTCTTGTGTCTAATTGTTCTGGTGTGCAGCGCTCTATAGCGTCGTTTTGAGGGTAGGAGTTGAAACAGTTTGTGTCCAGGATGTGAGGGGTCTGTAAATATTTTCACAGCCCTCTTTTTGATTCGTGCAGTATACAGGTCCTCAATGGAAGGCAGGTTGGCAGTAATTCTTTTTTCTGCAGTTCTGATTATCCTCTGAAGTCTGTGTCTGTCTTGTTGGGTTGCAGAACCAAACCAGACAGTTATAGAGGTGCAGATGACAGACTCAATAATTCCTCTGTAGAACTGTATCAGCATCTCCTTGGGCAGTTTGAGCTTTCTGAGTTGGCGCAGAAAGAACATTCTTTGTTGTGCTTTTTTGATGACATTTTTGATGTTAGGTGTCCATTTTAGATCTTGCGATATGGTCGAACCTAGAAATTTGAAGGTCTCTACTGTTGATACTGTGTTGTTTAGTATTGTAAGAGGTGGGTATTGTATGGGCGGGTTTTCTCCTAAAGTCTACCACCATTTCTACGGTTTTTAGTGTGTTCAGTTCCAGATTGTTCCGGTCGCACCACAAGGTTAGTTGTTCAACCTCCCGTCTGTATGCGGATTCATCATTGTCTCGAATGAGACTGATCACTGTTGTTTCATCTGCGAACTTCAGTAGTTTAACAGATGGATCTTTAGAGATGCAGTCATTGATATATAGAGAGAAGTGGAGAGAGCACACAGCCTTGGGGGGGTGGCTGTGCTAATTGTACAGGTATCTGATGTGATTCTGCATAGCTTCACCTGTTGCTTCCTGTTTGTTAGGAAGCTTATGATCCACTTACAAGTGGGTTCAGGTACCGCTAGCTGGTTTAGCTTAGTTAGAAGAGCGTCTGGAATGATGGTATTGAATGCTGAACTAAAGTCTACAAAGAGGACCCTTGCGTAGGTGTTTGCAAATTCAAGATGTTGTAGGATTTAGTGCAGAGCCATATTAACAGCATCATCTGTTGATCTGTTTGCTCAGTATGCAAACAGGGGGTCTAACAGTGGATCCGTGATGGTTTTTGAGTGGGACAGCACTAGCCTTTCTAAGTTTTTCATAACTACAGATGTTAGAGCAACTGGTCTGTAGTCGTTCAGTTCCTTGATGGTGGGCTTCTTCAGCACTGAGATGATAGTAGAGCGTTTGAAGGAACACAGCACATCTCTAGCGATTTATTGAAGATTCGGGTGAAGATGGGGGCCAATTGGTCAGCACAGACTTTTAAGCAAGAAGGAGTTATCTTTTTCACTTAGGGGTGTACTCACTTTTATTTCCAGCAGTTTAGACATTAATGGCTGTGTGTTGCGTTATTTTGAGGGGACCGCACATTTACACTGTTATACAAGCTGTATACTCACTATTTTACATTGTAGCCAAGTATCATTTGTTCAGTGTTGTCACATGAAAAGATATACTTAAATATTTATAAAATGTGAGAGGGTGTACTCGCTTCTGTGACATACTGTATATTGTAGTTATTCAACTCCATATTAATATTTAATCACTAAGACCAGCGGATATTAATTCATATGGTTCTGTAATTCTATGTGTCTTGTAACTTGAACTTTCAAAGTCACTCTAGCTCAGGGTTGTCAAACTCGATTTCATTGAGGGCTGCATCAGGGTTGTACTTGATCTTGGGATACAGAGATGGGGGTGGCCAAGGTGGGGGTGCCCAGCTCAATGTCACTCATGTTGGGGGCACCTGTGGTGGCTCAAGCGGTCTGCTGAGCTCCGTTTCGGCTGCGACAGCCTCCTGCAACCCTCTGCCAGCAAAAACGGAGCTCAGGAGGGCTGCCAGTGGCACTCCCAGGCTCTGTTTTCAGCTGCGACAGCCTCCTACAACCCTCTGACAGCAAAAACTGAACTCAAGAGGGCCGCACTCAACCCTCCCAAGCTCTGTTTTCGCTGGCAGAGGCACTGCGCGCCGGTGCTTCGCTGTTTCCAGGGTGGCCCAGGTGTTTGACACCCCTGATCTAAATAATATATTGAGGGAAGATACCACAACTGAATGGTCTATTTAAAGAGTCTATGGTTGTTTTTAGCCTGGAGTATTCGGGTAATCCTCAACTACCTGAATTTCTCCTTAGGACTTAGCTTTCAGCTAAAGCTTTGGTCTAATGGTTAAGGCACTAGGTTAGAAATCATGAGATTGTAGAGTTTTAGCCCCGCCTTAGGCATGAAAGCTGGCTGGGTGACTTTGGGCCAATCACCAGGAGACTGGGAGTTCTAGTTCCACTTTAGCCATGAAAGCCAGTTGGGTGATTTTGGGCCAGTCTTTCACAGCCCAACCCACCTCACAGGATTGTTGTTGTGTGGAAAATAGGAGGAGGAAGGAATGGATGGATAAGAAGATGGAATTTGTATTTTTCCCCAACACCCATCTTCTTCTCCCTTTCCTTTTTCTTTCTTTTGCTTTTTTTCTTTCTTTTTCTTTTCTTTTCTTGATACGAGCTGTTTTGATAGAACTATTTTGATCAGAAAATGATTTAAAGAAGTGCTTCTCAACCTTAGCAACTTTAAGATGGATGAACTTCCAACTCCCAGAATTCTTCACCAAGGTTGAGAAACACTGATTCAGAGGATATGTAAATTACAGGTAGTCCTCAACTTACAACAGTTCATTTAGTGACCGTTCAAAGTTACAATGGCATAGAAAAAGTGACTTGTGACCATTTTTCACACTTATGACCGTTGCAGCATCCTCATGGTGATGTGATCAAAATTCAGACACTTGGCAACTGCTTCATATTATGACGATTGTAGTGTCCCAGGGTCATGTGATCCCCTTTTGTTACTTTCTGGCAGGTGAAGTCAATGGGGAAGCCAGATTCACTTAACAACTGGGTCATTACCGTAACAACTGCAATGATTCACTTAACAACTGTGGCAAGAAATGTCATAAAATGGAGCAGGATTCACTTAACAAATGTCTCACTTAACAACAGAAATTGTGGTCATAAGTTGAGGATTACCTGTACATTGACCAATGAAAAGATTTAACTTTCTCAAGGACACTTTACATGCAAGTCCCAAAAAACCAAGAGGCATATAAAAAAAGAGGTGGAGGTTTGATCATGGGATTGTGGCTGCCATTGTGACTTTTTTGACCCGCACATCCCCCAGATGTCCCAAGACATGCTAAAGTTCAGCAATCACACCCAAAGACACATACACAAAATGTACATAACTTTTGTTTTGTTCTATGTCAAGGTTGTCAAACTCGATTTCATTGAGGGCTGCATCAGGGTTGTGTTTGAGCTTGGGGGGGGAATGGGGGGGGATGGCTAGGGTGCATGGCCAGCTGACGTCACTCGCGTCAGGGGCACCTGTGGTGGCCTGAGCGCTCTGCCAGCAAAAACGGGCTCCCAAGCTCAGTTTTCAGCTGCAACGGCTTCCTTTGCCAGCAAAAATGGAGCTCGGGAGGGCCGCACGCTGGCAGAGGCACCGCAGGCCGCGGGTCGGTCCTTCATTGTTTCCAGGTCGGCACTGCGGACCAGATCTAAGCACCCCACAGGCTGCATCCAGCCCGCAGGCCTTAAATTTGACACCCCTGCTCTAGCTTGTCCATATTTCATGGATTATAAAAGCTCTGAAGAAAGACATCAATTTGTCTAGTAATACTGCTGCTTCTCTGGGGCTGTTAAGGAGACCAAATTCAACAAACAAGAGTTTAGCTTTAGCCAAAACCTATAAATTGTCAGACAAGCTTGATTTTCCCCATCCTATGAAGCTCAGACTGCATTTGGTGCTCATCTGAGAACTGGGAATATAGTTATGAAATATGTACTTTTAGAACATGGGCCAAGTTTCACATAGTTAATGTGGCAATGACTCAGCAACAAATAATTTGATGGCAGCAATAATGATGTTTCCCTTATCAAGCATAAAAATATCAGGATTGCAACAGTGTATCTCTGCACAGTTTGCACATGTTGCATTTAAGCTTTCCTGACGTGAAACTCTTGCCCTCCAATCTCAATCCCCTTTAACCACTTAATGTATTTAAATTAAATTCCTGCAGGCGGAGTGAAATTAAGATCAATCCCCCATGTTTAAATGATGGTTTGTTTTTAAATTTTGTAATTTTGTAATCATTGGTATCGTTTTTATAAATTGTTTTTGTATTATGTTGTACGCCGCCCTGAGTCCTACGGGAGTTGGGCGGCATATAAAAACGACCAAATAAATAAATAAATTTACTTTATGCCTGGAAAGAGGGCCTGATCCAAATCTGTAAGTTACTTATCTTGAAGAGTGATTGGCAGGCTGAAGAACAGAGAGAAAAAGAAACTCCCAGGGGTTTGATTAAAAAAAAGGGAGGAGGAGAATGGAAAGAAGCAAAGAAAATCCTTCGGGTGGTTGTTTGTGTGGAAAGGAAAATACTCTCAGGCCTCAAAATAAGCAAAGAAATGAAAAACAAATTAAACTCATTTACCTCCAAAGAATATACTTAAAAAGTGTCATAATTACTGGCCCTAATAATTATGTTGATTTCTTCACCTTATGGAAGACTCAAAATGAAAGATAAGAAACCTCACAGAGCTTTATATGACAATAAAATCTAATATTAACCATATATGTAATACAAAAATGATTTTTATCAACCACTGACTAAAAACTCACCTCTCAACATGTCAATATCATCATTTTCTAATTCAGCCATCCATTTAGGTGGAGAACTGGTGATGGGCTATTAAGAACAAGCATTCATAAATAAATTATTATCTATTTTAGAAACTTTAAAAAAATTATAGTAACATTGAAATGCAGAACTATAACATTTTACAAAATTCTACTCTGATTAAATAAAAGATTTCTAAAACAGATTACTATGTCCAATGGAACAATTCTTTTCAAGGCAACAAAACAAAGGCTATTTTTTAAAAGCCAATATCAACTTGCTAGGCTAAGGTAAAATCGTGCTTGTTACTTCATGAGGGAAAAATATTCTAAGAAAACATGTATAAAATGTTCTACAGGTGGCACCTCCCACCTGCAAGATTGGCTAAGATGTTCCCCAACACACCGTCAAACTGCTGGAAATGTAATCACAGCCAGGGAACGTACTACCACATGTGGTGGACATGCTCCAAAGCAAAACAATACTGGAGTAAAATTAGAATATATTTAGCAGAGATAACTGAACAATACATAGAGATGAAACCGAAAACATTTTTATTGGGAATACTACTGAGAGCATATGCACCAAAGACAAATTCCTTATGTGTCCAATCACACTTGGCCAATAAAGAATTCTATTCTATTCTATTCTATTCTATTCTATTCTATTCTATTCTATTCTATTCTATTCTATTCTATTCTATTCTATTCTATTCTATTCTATTCTATTCTATTCTACCAGAAACTTATAAGAAAGAAATACAATATCTAATCACACATATCATAACAGCTGCAAGAATAATATATGCACAAAACTGAAAAAATAAAAATACACCAACAGAAGAAAATTTGATCAGAAAGGTTTTAGAGTGTGCAGAAATGGATAAGCTTACAAAGGAATTTCAAGAAAAAGAGGAAACAGAATACTATAAAATATGGGAAAAATGGTATGAGTGACTAGAAAGGAGGGCTAAAGGATAAGAGAACAACAGAAAGAAGATGATATTAGAGTTAAAAGATAGTAATGAATAAATGTAAATAGAAAGGATATAGAAGGTATGGTAGAAATAGAATACATTACTATTATGATGTATAAAATTGATTTATGAATTATATGTATAAAAGAAAATGAGAAATTGAAGAGGGAAAAATTATACAAGTAAAAATGTTTAACGATGTGAAAATGTTGAAAAGAAGGAAATTGTATAATTTCTGTCTTGTGTTTTTAATGTAAAAAAAACCCTGTTCAATAAAAATTATTTTTAAAAAAAATTCTAAGAAAACATAGCAAGAAAACAAAAAATAAATAGTTCCATTGATTTTTCTAGGCATTTATAATTTTTCAATTATTTTCTACTTTAGCTGTTTTTTATTGTGTTAAGCTCCATTTTCTTTAGAATTTTAGGACTGCAATGCCTATTTATGTCGAACATCAATTCTTACACTTACACTTTTACTTATCAGTACTTACACTTTTAAAAGAAGCTGCAAATTCAGCAACACCTGGTACTGGAGACAAGATAGAAATAGTTAATGCATTGTAGTTGGGTTTTTTTTACAATTGATTATACAACTTTAAAAAAATTACCATTTCTGTCACTTAATTAAACTGCTACATTATAATTCAGCACATATATAAATTTTATCTTAGTTTATGCTGGGTTCTGAGTGTGATATAAACTATTAACTATAACATTGGTATGCAATGCTTAGTGACTATTATACTATTGTGTTTTGATTATCACCAAGCCATCTTTTCATCCATACTACTTTTTAAAAAAATAAAAAAGTGTAGCAGTTATAGTTAACCCTACATGTTTATTCACAACATTCAGCATTATTTATTTCTGGGTAAATGTGCACACACTCAACAGAATTTACTTCTGAAATAAATTATGCAAGATTACTTTCTTGAACTCTTTTAAATCTCTGCCTATGAATAAACATGCTCAAATTTAAGCATATTAAAAGCAATATTTTAATAGGACAGCTCATGTTAGAATCATTCAGTGTAAACAAACACGGTTTAAATGCCATATCTGGCTTATCACAGTAAAAACGCATACATATGTACTAGCAATTTACTTCCAACCAAGATCTGCTTTTTTTACTCTAATCTCAAATATTAACTCAAAATGGTTAAAGGACTCACTTGCCCATTTTTAAAATTATTCTGATGATGTTTTTAATATAAGCAAGTAATTATTATTCACATTCAAATAATTATTCAGATTATTCATTTCATTCAGATTGAAATATGTTGAACATCTAATCTTTTCTTTTTTGCTCAAATATATGAAAAATAATAATTCTCTTGCAGTGCACTAAATGCAAGAGTTGCATTTATGCAACTCTTACCGTTTGCTTAATAAGAAGGAAATGAGATCCTACTGACTTACTTTTTCTAGTAGAAATAAGGAGGGAAGTATAATAGACAATAATATCTTATATAGGCCATGATTCTATTTTGTGCAACAAAACATTTGGAAACATGGGAAAAAACCAGGGGTGACATGCTACCGGTTCGGCCCGGTCCGCGTGTACCGGTAGCAGCAGCAGCCGGTGGTTCAGAGAACCAGTAGCGGAGGCAGCGCAAGGCTCCGCCCACCTGCCCGGACATCACCATTTTCTTGTTTTTAACCCTCTGCGCATGCGCAAAGTGTTCTGCACATGCGCAGAGGGTGAAAAAATGCATGTGATGGTGGCGCGCACTGGTGCGTTTCCGAACCAGTAGGGAAGGTAAGTAGATTTCACCGCTGGAAAAAACACAAGAGACCCTTTTCCAGTTGTAGAAAATATATTTTACCTCTGAACTACTGAATAAATAGGAAATAACACATTTCATTAATACAACTTTATTATGTTTAAATGTAAATTAAATAAGACAAAATGTAATCACGAATAAAGGCAAAAATACGAGTCCCAGGATAATGTTGCAGGATGCAATCTGGGTCGGTCACTGGGACCAGAGGTTTTGACTTCTGAGTTTTCGGGCTCATGCTGGAGCCCATTCTCAGGGAACTTCTCTATGTGCTTAGTACACAGAAAAGTTCCCTGAGGATGAGCTCCAGCATGAGTCCGAAAGCTCAGAAGACAAAACCTCTGGTCCCAGTGACTGACCCAGATTGGATCCTGCAGAAAATGTAATTTTTATTCTAGCTCTGCATAATTTTTGAAGAGCCCTGGCAAACTGATATTTGGCTTTAAAAAAAAAAAACTATGTAATACTAAATTATATTAGCCATACAAAGTTATTATAGTATATTTCTTAAATATACTTTTTAATGTTGTCCTATGAGCTAGTCAAAAACTTTAGAAACTTAGACCTATTATCTCAAAAAGGATCTTTTTCCATATGTTAGGAAATCTAAAAGGTCTAATTATTAATCCTTGCAATAATTGCATCTTAATAGAAATAATTCTTTAGATGTAGAATCTAAAGTTGGTTCACATTAGAGTAATCCACAACTATTTACTTCTTATTCAATTACTTACATTGCTCTGGCCACAAGTCTGGAGATGCCCTGTCCAACTTTTCAAAACTCAGCAATGAGGCTTCCAAGTCTGAACCTAGAATTATATCAATTTACATATGTGTAAGCCAAAATAAATCAATAGTAGCACCATTTTAGACTAATGTGTAACACTTACTTGTGAACAAAATTTCTTAAGGTGTGGCTTGGAACATGAACAAGAAACAATTTGCCTCTCAAATTACAATATTTTAGTGACACTACATTGATAATATTATGCTCCTATGCATACTTCTTTGGAGGTAAGGCTAAACTGAACTACTCTGGGTATAGTTACTAAGAGGAGCTCAGATTTTGCAACTGGCAGATCATCATAAGTAGTACATGATTTATCCAAATCAGATTATTTATTCAGTGGTATATTCTTAAATATATATTCTTAACAATTCTTAAATTGTTTGACACAATTACCTCTTTTCCTGGCCTCAGATAATGTCATTATCTTCCTTCCTCCCTCCCCCCTAAAACAGACAGTTGTTTTACACATGTATCTCAACAGCAGCAGTCCTAAACTGGACCCTGACTCACAAACAATTACAGATTGCTCCATAACACCCAGGATATGTCAATATTACCCCTTTGTGGGCAGTCCCCCCAGTTTTCTCTCACTACCCTTGTTCCCAGTTACTGCAGTCATATCCCAAGGTGATATGATAAAGCCTCTTAACAAATTTTGCCTCCTGAAAGCTATCCTTGGATGATGTCAGAATAAAGAGGAAAACAAGACTTTACCACTGGTACAATATAGACAACTTAAACCTGCCTTTTTAATCAACTGACAATAAGAGGAAAGCAACATCATGGGACAGAAAAATGGAAGAGCATGTTTATACCAAAGTTAGGTGTCACCATGAAGAAAGGTGTCATGTGCCAAATTTCTGCTAGTGGGTAGTGGGGTCCAGAAAAAAAGCCTCTTCTGCTGTGGCTGCCACCCTCTGGAATATTCTCCCACTGGAGGCAAGGTCCACCCTTACATTCCTGGCCTTGCAGAAGAGCCTGAAAACTTGGCTCTGCTGCTTGGTCTGGGACCCTGACAGGGACTTGTTATGTTGCAGTGGCTGACTCCCTACCCCCAGGCCAGTCATCATCCTGGTTTTTAGTTTTTTTATTTACTTCTTCTAATTTTAATTCTATCATACTTTTTTTTCTTTTTATCACATTGTAAATAGAATCACTGTATTGGTGAAATGGGCAGCATTTAAATTTAATAAATGCTTACTACTGGGGTCATTCCATGTCAAGTGGTCTGATTTCAGAAAAGTGCCCCTCTCGACCATCACAGATTTCAATGAAATTTTGTATGAACATGCACACATGTCCCCAATGAGTATTAGTAAATGTTGTTACATTTTATGCAATACTTGCTTCCAAAGTTGGCTTTGGGACCTCAAGGAAGAAACCAAACTACAGGCTTGGGATCCTGAACCAAGAAACCCAACCATGGCTGGTATTGCACGGCTATCGGGCGTGCCCCTTATGGTGATGGGGTTGCTGGTTCAAGTGCCTGAACGGTAGTGACAATGTCACCGTGGACCAACGCCATAGCAAGGTCCTCAACTTTGTCCCTATTTTTAGGGCTTTATACGTCAGCAATGAAAAACCAACCCTACTTTTTTAGCGGGTTTGAAACATGCTCTTTCTAATGAGAATGATTTAACAGAGTTTCCGGAAGGTCTTTTTTTGGAAAGTGGGCTGAAAATACCCTATTTTGGCATTTTTTACAAAAAAAAGTCAAATTTACACTCAATTTGTAAACTATTGGAAAGCAGTAGGAGAATGAAAATTTATATTCGAAAACCTTGTGTTGCTAAGTTATTATGCACAAAGTTTCGTGTTTCTCATACCTTTCCTTCCAGATATATAAAAAGCCAAACTTTAACCTTTTTCCGAGCTGCAATATTTTCGGCCAAATTTGCTCCAAATTATCTAGATGAAGGTCGCTCATGAGAATGTTTTTATTATTTTTTTAATAGAGCAGAAAATGTTGTACAAGATGGCCAAATTTTGTTTCTCTCAACAAAATATTGCCGGAGATATTATGTCTCAAAGTTGCTGGAACCTCAGAGTCATACTGTAGAAGGCTGCAGTATGGGATCACAAAAATGACTATATCTCAGTAACAGAGGTGGTATTCAGCAGGTTCTGACCAGTTCTGAAGAACTGGTAGTGGAAATTTTGAGTAGTTCGGAAAACCGGTAAATACCACCTCTGACTGGCTCCGCCCCCATCTATTTGCTGCCTCCTGAGTCCCAGCTGATCGGGAGGAAATGGGGATTTTGCAGTAACCTTCCTCTGGAGTGGGGAGGGAATGGAGATTTTACAGTATCCTTTCCCTGCCACACCACGCCCACCACACCAGCCCACAGAAATGGTACGGTAGTAAAAACTTTTGAATCCCACCACTGCTCCGCAAGTATTGCCTCGGCACATGTAACACTTTACCAATGTTCATTGGGGACATGTGTGCATGTTCACACAAAATTTCATCGAATTCCGTGATGGTTGAGCAGGGAACCCCAGACCACTTGACCAAGCCGAGGTGGCACAGTGGTTAAAAGCAGCACTGCAACCTACTTCAGCTGACTGCTAGTTCAGCAGTTCAGCTGTTCAAATCTCACCGGCTCAAGGTTGACTCAGCCTTCCATCCTTCTGAGGTCGGTAAAATGAGGACCCAGATTGTTGGGGGCAATAGGCTGAACTCTGTAAACCGCTTAGAGAGGGCTGTAAAGCACTATGAAGCGGTATATAAGTCTAAGTGCTATTCCTATTGCTATTGACATGAAATGACCTAGAAGCCATTTCATCGATTCCAAGCAAAAAGGATACCCACCCACCCCGCTTTTTTAAATTAAGAAACAGCAAAGTTTCTACAATAGAAACTACACTACAGTACAGTAGCTCATCTGGCCATAGCTGAACTACCACAATCTTCCCTGGCCTGTTAGGCTTCCAGCATACAAGGACTGCATTGGGAGGGCAAGTTGGAAAAGTCTGATTTACTCCAGAGTGATGGCGTTCATCTTGTTTTCCACTGTTGGCACTTAGTGACATAAAACACAAGCCAACCATCACTCCTCAGGTAATTGTACAGATTACTAAGAACAGGGTCAGACCAACTAGAGATCAACTTGAAATCCTAATAGTCATTTTAACAACGATTTGTTTCCAACGATGAGCTTCCGTCAAACAAGATTCTAAGCATTTTCATTCAGAAGCGAAGTCCAATGATACCAAAAACAGCGTTCCCACCTGCGTTTAAGGGGCTTCTGGCTAATTAGAAACCCAGTCCGGTTTAGTTGGTTAAGGCATCAGCAAGAAATCGGCAGACCCTGAGTTCTAGTCCCGCCTTAGGCACAAAGCCAGCCTGGTGATCTCCCAGCCCTAGGAAGGAGGCAATGGCAAACCCTTTTTGCAAAACCGTGCATGTCCAGGCAGTCTCGGAGAATCGGACACCACTGAACGGGAGGGGGAAAGTGGCTAATTATGCCCGCAATCAATACATGCCTACTCAAAAATAGGTAAACCGCGAGCATAAGTAGTAGGAAGACAGAATACTACAAACCTCTCCGTCTTCCTCAACGCCTCTTACCTTCCGTAGAGACCGCCATCTTAGTCCATCACATGATAGTCCAATCTCCACCCCACCCCCCTTTCACGCGGGAGTCTGTACTCTTGACAGCTCTTTTTCGAACGAGACAGGAACGCTCCGCCTCCTTCCCCCCCCCCCTCACGTTCTGCCTCTTTCAAAAAAAAAAAAACCCTCCAGGGGTGGTAACTAGGGTAAAGAAAAACTAGCCAGTCAAATTCGGCCTGGAGGGGGCGTTTAAAGCCAAGTAGCCAATGGCATCCTCCCCTTGACGGGGAAGGGGCAAGCTGGGCCCTTTCAATGTTCTATTGGTTGGAGAGAGCGCCCCGGAGGGAGGGGATGCGGTTCGGGTTGGCCAAAGACAAAAGGTGTGGGCGGCGCCCAGCTGTTGAGCTGGGAGTGGGCAGGGCGCTCCTCGGCAGGTGGTCGTTGGAAGAATGGCGGTTGTGGCTGCAGTTCGGGGGTCGCAGGGAGGGCGGCGCTTCTGGTTCGAGGTGAGGTCGCGCGAAAGAGACGGAGTGGCTCCGAAGGGAGAGTTGGGGGGGGGGAGCGCGTCTGGTTTGCACGTGCGGAGTTTAGTGGCATATTTGCGCTCTGCTCTTACTCCTCTCGCCGTTGAGCGACTTCTGCACCCGAGGGCGGGTGGGGGAGAGCTTTCCCTAAAGGACTGTGGCGTTTTGCCCTGGAACACGGTAGACCTTCCGACGATTGAGGTTCCTCCCGGGGAGAGCCTTAACCATCTGGGTTGCCCTCGATGAGATCACGCGGCTGGCAAGACCAGCTTAGGATTTCGTAAACTTCAGATCGGCGGTGAGTTCACTTTTAAGGGCTCTCTCTCGAAGAAAGAAAACGGATCTGCGCGAAATTCTCTTCTGCGTATGCTTGAGAACGGCCTTGTCAGATCAAGCCAAGGTCCGTGAAGGTTTCCTTGCATGCCAGACGTTGATTGCCCTGGAAACTCCAGCAGAAAACGGAAAGCTCCCTGCCCTTTGGTTAATATTCTGCCTTCTGCTTAAAAGCTGTTCTGCATATAGGATAGTTTTGTCTGCTTTAAATTGAGGGCATGTCAGTCAGACCCAAAGGCGGAGGTGGGTGTCTTGTGGGCTGCAGGAAGGTGCAGAGACCCCCCTCCCACCTCATTTGCGGATATGCAAGAGGAGAACTTGCAAAGGTTTTGAGAGAATAAGATTCCTAAATCTTAGAGAGGAATATGACGTGAGATAAAAGTTGATAAATAAACTTCCCCAAAATCAATCCTGTTTTTTGGAAGGGGACAGATGGTCGTGGTGATTGTTAAGGAGCATTATGTTTCTACTAGAGAGAACATTGTGACTTTTATCCATTCAATATAGTTTTCTGTATTTTTTGGCTAGGAAATGTTTTTTTTAATAAATTTTTATTTATTTTCTCTCCACATTTATCACATTTACATTAGCACATATACCTCCAATACATCAATAAAATACATTTTCATCGAAAAAATCAATATAAGAGCGTAGAGCGTAGAAATAAGAGCGTAGAAAAGAGCGTAGAAATAAATATTATTTCTTGACTTCATATCTATTTTGTTAAATCTTGTTTTATGTATATGTTATTTAATCTAGTGCTACCTCCGGCTAGGAAATGTTAAGTGGTAAAGTAACATATGGACTATACTCTGAACTGTCAGGTCTCTTTCAAGTGGTAATATTCTATTAAGTGATTGTGATACAGAGGTCAGATGCAATGTGAAACATTTAAGATATTGGGATGGGATTGGTTTGAGTCCATATTGCTACCAAGCTTGCTACTGTGGGAATGAAATGTAGGAAGATTCCCATATATGTTTCTGAGCTCTTGGTGAAATTTTTTTAAATCTAATTAGTCAATAAGTACTGGAAATTGTTTACTGCTGAATTTCCTACACAATTGGAAGGAAACATTGCAGAATTCTTAGACAGAAGCATCTCCTTTTGATTTTCATCAACCAGAGTGCCCTGTTCAAATATTGTTCATATTACATTTTGCATTGAGGAAAAGTAGTAAACAGAAACAGCAATAGTTACTCAAGAGACAATATGAGATCTTGCAGCAGTACTGATAGCCTTTAAATATCTGCAACTGCCAAGCAATATCCTATATTAGCACATGGATAATTCCTAAAGTAAAAACACTGTATATAATCATTAAAATATGAATGTGCATGAACCCTATAAAAACTGACTACCAACATCTGATAATTCCCAATAAAGATGAAACTAGTAATGTAATGCCTCCTGGTGGTCAAGTATAATATTTTATGCCTGAACTGTTTGAGATTTAGTTTTATTGTATTGTCTTTCAAATTATATTGTGAATTTCACAGTTACATTTTTGAAATAAAAGGCTATGTAAAACTTTAGTTAAACAGTTATCGATGTGCTATTATTAATAGGATTAACCTTATTTCAATATTTTATTTGTTTTATATATGATCTATTTACTTCCTGATTCAACTCAGGCTACTAACACTAGAATATATTAATAACAGGATTATTGCTGTGAACTTAAAATTTAGACAACTGAATGTGGTGTGTCTTTGCTTCTCACTTCTAGATAAATATAAGTTAGCTGGATTTTTTTCTTGAAATGTAGGATAGATGTGCTTAGTTGGTTCTGTTTGCTTTTTGTCTTATAGATCTCTAGGAAGACAAATTTCAACTGGCATTCTTCATCATTTATTTCCTCCTCTTCAGTGGTAAGTTGTTTTTGAAAGAAAACAAAGATTAACTTAGAAGGAAGCGAATCATGATTCTGATATGCTGTTTCCCCATTATGCATATTTGTCTCAGCTTGTAGGTGGAGATGAATAGCATTCTGGTGAACTTTAGAGTAAAACAACAGTTAAGACTAGGGAAGCATCACTTTGGGATAATTCGGCTTTAGAACAATACATATTCTTGTCAACAAAAAGAAAAGGAATAACTAGAGTGGGCTTACCTGCTTATTGTAATAAAAATGGCTTTAACACTCTTGCAGATTGTGCTATCAGGAATTTTTGATCCACTTACTTTAAGGTTCATTAATATTAATTCAAAATAAATTAGTCCTGTTTCTGTAAAAAAAATACCATGAAGAGCAAATGGGAACAAATAGAATTAATATGAGTTTCATTAAGTGCAAGGAGCAATCTTATCTTGCTTTTATAACACTAGGATATGCATTAACCAGCATTTTGTATTCTACAGCCAACAACCAAATTGTTCATTGATGGCAAGTTTGTGGAGTCAAAAAGTAATGAATGGATTGAAATCTACAACCCTGTAAGTAATATTGGTTTGCTTTTGAGACAGAAAACAAATGACATTCTAAATTATTTTTAAGTTGTTTAAATAAATATGCTATAACAAGATTTTGAAATTAAGAGAAAGTTTATTTATTCTTAATTTCCTAAAGAGGATGATTTAGAAGATGCAAGTAGCATACAGGAAAATATATTGTAGGAGAAATGGAATCCTTTGTATGAAGTTTCTCCCACCGCACATTTTCCTGTAGGCTGCTTGCTGCTTCTACATCATCCTCTTTAGGAAATTAAGAATAAATACATTTTCCCTTAATTTCAAATTTTTGTTGTAACAAGGAGTAAAATATTTGCATATTTGTAGAGAATTTATGGAAACTGGTTAAATTATAGTTCTAGGTAATGCACTTTTTAATGCAGCTTATTAATATGAAGCTCATTTTATATAAACCCATAAAAATATCACATGTTCTCATTGATGGGTCAGGAGAGGAAGCATTTGCTCAAATCCAGTGTTGTGTAAATGGAAATCCACTAATGCGAAAAATGATCTTGTAGATGTTCAAACCAATTTTATTAATTCAACAATTAAACTTGAAAGAAGAATCTATTTGGGGCCAAGGACCAAACTGTTAGGAATGGATGGTATCACTTGCCAGAATGCCATCCCAGGAATAGGTAGGGCCATTGTTTAGCTTTTTATGAAGCCACATGTAAACTCCACCCTTCTTATTTCCCATTCTTTCAGCTTTATCCTGTCTAAGTATTGATATACTTCTCCCCAAACTATCAGAGCTCCCTACGCAGATAAAAAATAACTTGATTGCGCTCTAAATAACAATTAGGTTTTTAAGAACCACAATTGAGGATAATGGAGGTTTTAGGCTGCTGTTGATAAAAGGCAAGTAGTTATTTCCTTGCCATGCATTCTTAAGCTGCCCCAATGGTTTCTGGTCTTTGATTGTAATAAACTTTGATTTGATTTAAAGCTGCCCCAATGGATTTTTTTTTTAAAAAAAATTCATCAAAAAGGGGCATTTTTCATTGGGACTTCATTTCCAACATGGCCTCTAAGGTCTTTTTAAAAATGTTTTCGAGGTGACTTCAACTGCTGGTGATTTTTATGGCTATTTCCATGTAGTTTTCTTGACAAAGTACATAAATGTTGCATCCTTCCAGAATATTAAACTATTCTGCAGTTAAGGCCTCTTGGAAACTTTTTAAAGATTGATTCCAGACAGAAGTAGCAAAAACACTCGTATTTCTAATCACCTATTTGTGCCCAGGTTAAGGAAAAGCTCTTATCTTCAGTCAGCAACTGCTTGGAGATAAGAATTTTTTCTTTGTCTACACGGAGAGGTGGGGTTGAGAAATAAATCTACTGATTGGATGTGCCCTGCTAGAAGTTCCCCATTTCTGCTTTATATGGAACAACATAAATATTCTTAATATTTTCTTGGAAAACTATATGATCAGTGCGCTGGCTGCATAGTACAGTTTACAATTCTTTATTACTACATTAAAAACAGCAATATTAATGTTTACTTTGAACTGGAAATAGCACGGGGAACTCATCCCATAATACTGCATGCGCTCTATATGGGGCTACCCTTGAAGAGTATTCGGAGACTTCAGCTGGTGCAAAATGCGGCTGCGCGTGCTGTGGTGGGTATATCAAGATACACCCATGTAACACCCATACTCCGCCAGCTGCATTGGCTGCCCATTGGTCTCCGGGTACAATTCAAGGTGTTGATCATCATCTTTAAAGCCCTACATGGCTTAGGACCAGGTGACCTCCGGGACCGCATTCTGCCTCATACTTCCCTTCGACCGGTTAGGTCCCACAGAGTGGGTCTCCTCCAGGTCCCGTCAGCCAAACAATGCCAACTGACGGGCCGTAGGGGGAGGGCATTCTCTGTGGGGGACCCCGTGCTCTGGAACCAACTTCCCCCAGAGATCCGAATTATCCCCACCCTGCTGGCCTTCCGGAAAGCCATCAAGATGTGGCTCTTCCTGCAGGAAGGGGTTTGAGACAAGTTTATATCCGAGATCTCCCCCTGTATGTATGTTGTTGAACGTTCTTTTTTAACTCTTTTTAACTTTTAAAACTGTTTTCAAATTAGGTTTATTGTTTAGTGTTCTCTTAAAATGTTGTACACCGCCCTGAGTCCTTAGGGAGTAGGGTGGCATAGAAGAACCTAATAATAAATAAATAAATAATAAAATAGATTCATGCTGCCTAAAGAACTCTTGGATGGCTACTGGGAGAATTTCAATTGTTGTAATTAATCATTTAATTCTATGGGTATGTCATTCTAAAAGGCTACCAATGAAGTTGTTGGTCGAGTCCCAAAAGCCACACAGAGTGAGATGGAAGCAGCAGTGGCTTCATGCAAAAAGGCTTTGCCAACCTGGTCTGAGGTATCTGTTCTGAGTCGACAGCAAATCTTTCTGCGGTACCAGCAGCTTATCAAGGATAATCTGGTGAGGAAATGCTATGCCCTTGATGCACTGATTTTTCTCAAGAGCCAATGCAAAGAGGAGCAAAATTAAAGAATGTTCACCTATTAATGCATTTTACAAATAGACAAAAATTACCGTATTTTTCGGAGTATAAAACGCTCCGAAGTATAAGACGCACCTTGTTTTTGGGGAGGAAAACAAGAAAAAAAAATCTGCCTCTGCCTCCCAGCAAACAGCAAACACTACAGATGATATACACTATTTGCTGTGTATTTCTGTGCATGTGTGCCTGACCCATAGAAATAGCAAAAAATTGGAGAAATGTACATTATGGCAGTATATTAATGTCAGAAAGTTTTCATAAATGTAGTCACATTAACTCCTCCCAATTATTTAAATAGATATAAATAGATAAGCTGCCTTATCTTAATACTAAAACAGAACACTGTTACATTTCAACTATACTTGTACAGATGCTGTTAAAATTGATGTGGCTTTCTGGAAGTATACATTATTTTCTGCTATTTAAAATAAGATACAATAGCACTGGGCCTCTTCAGATCAAGCATTTATTTTAAAAAGCTTCTTCATTTTATTAAGTTGTCTAGAACAATAATAAAGCAGTCTTTAAAAAATAAGTTTAATAATTTGAACATTCTATAGACATTTATAGTTATTGACTTACCTCCTTGCATCCAGTTTCAGCAGTCTGATTAGCACAAGAAAATAAAATTCTGCCTCTACCTCCCAGCAATTTGCCTCCTTGCAGCTTTAGTTTCACTTTCAGTTTTAGCACATGGCCTGCCTGCAGCCTCAATCAGCTGAGGGTCAGGAAGCTGCTAATCAGTTGCTTGGCTTAACAGGCTCTGTTCTGTTTGCTGCAAAGAGGTAAATTGCTGGGAGGAAGAGGCCAAAGGGTGGGGGTGTCTGGATAGGGCTACGTTTGGTGTATAAGACGCACCCAAGTTTTCACCCTCTTTTCGGGGTAAAAAGGTGCGTCTTATACAAAAAATACAGTATATAAGCATAGGAGGTCATCTGTTATATTTTTTTTTCATTTGCCAAGATATCAAGCTTTGGACTTTGGGTTTGATATTTTAAAAAGCTACCGTATTTTTTGGACTATAAGACGCACCGGAGTATAAGACACACCTAGATTTCAAAGAGGAAAACAAGAAAAAAAATATTTTTTGGCCTCCGCGCGTCCAGTTTTTGCCACAAATGGGCCCATTTTCGGCCTCCCGAACCATCCATGCGTCCCATTTTTTACCCTCCCCAGCCCCCAGGAGCACTCTGCAGACCTCCCAAACCCTTCACGCGTCCCGTTTTTGCAAAAAAACGGCCCCATTTTTGGCAAAACAGGACATGCGGGGGGTGCGCGAGGCCAAAAATGGGGCCGTATTCGGTCTATAAGACGCACATACATTTCCACCCAATTTTTTTGGGGGGGGGGAGTGTGTCTTATAGTAAATATGGTAATTAAAAAGTAGCAGGTGGGGAAGATGGACATTGTAAGTCACCTCTTGTTTTCTGGGTAAATTGGCCTATTGCAGAACAATGTGATTTTCCAGAAATTTGCTGAATTGTTGTGGTTATTTCCCCTCATTTGTTGATTCTCTTCTTATCTACAGAAAGAAATTTCAAAACTGATCACCTTGGAGCAAGGAAAGACTTTGGCTGATGCAGAGGGAGATGTGTTCCGGGGCCTCCGTAAGCTGCTTATATCTGCCTCTTGCTGTACATGGAGAATAGCTTTTTTGGGCTATAGGAAGATGAGAATGTTTCCAAACAACCTAACTCTCAGGATCTCAGTAGCATAGCTCCTATCTCTGGACTTTTGTATGGGGAATTTCATGCACTATAGCAGGGGTAGGCAAAGTTGGCTCTTCTGTGACTCGTGTACTTCAACTCCCAGAATTCCTGAGCTAGCATGATTGGCTCAGAATGTCTGGGAGTTGAAGTCCATGAGTCATAGAAGAGCCAACTTTGCCTACCTCTGCACTATAGTAATTATAAATTATATTTTCATGGTTTTTGTTCAGTCTTAATCCTATTGTTCCCCAGTATGCATATTATACTGCTATCAGAGAATTCTAGAGTTGGGAGGAACCATGAAAATCATTTTGTCCAAATATCTCGGTGGAGACTTCAATTAGGGCATCCTTGCTAGATTATTAGCAGCTTCTGAGGTAATCTGTTTGGATAGTTTGTTTTCTTTCTTTTCCTTCTTTCTTATGTATTTCTTACATATATCTCCTGCCTTTCTTCAAAGTACTTCCTTTGGTTCATAGCACTTGGGGGCATAATTTGGTGGTTTCCAGCTGCAAGTTCCTCAAATCTAAAATGCTTTCAACTGACCTGGATATGACATTCCTAGATTGTTGAATTTTGTATATCCCTACAGTAATCATATAGCCTCTTAATGGGATATTGCAGAATTAGCAATGATTGTTGAGTTTTGAATTACATTTTGGTATAACTAGGTCCTCTTCTTACTGATGTATAAATGCTGCATACTTTGGCACAAAATCCAATTCTTATTACAAGGCTTAGGAATAATCGTGTATATTTATATGTACATGTGACCTCTAATTTGGAATGTAAGTGCATTGTTGACACAAAACCAGATTTATGACATCAAAACTCACATGGATGTTGAGGAAATAACCTGTGAATTCAGGAAGCCAGAGATAAAACACAAAAAAACTATTGAAAATAAAGGAATAAGCAAGAGGTGTAGATGACTTCCTGTTGAAAAGATAGATACATTTGAAAAGTACTTCTTGATTGAAAAGCAATGGTTGTCTGGGGAAAATAACCCTTTTTTAAAAACAACTTTTTATATTTTCTTCATTTCCCTTTCAAGTTGCCTCTTTCCCTTTTCATAAACGTTTGTCTCCGCTGCTGCCATTTTCCCTTTCTTTACTGACAGGACCTCTATCTTGGTGTTTTCCCCTTCTTTTTGGTTGGAAGGAAAGGGAATATATTGTGTGATTCTGGGTGTAAGATTGGACTATATGTATGAAAGAATAACTAGTACAAGCAGAAGGGTGATCTGTAAATTTCTAAATGCAATGCACTGTTTTACAGGCAAATAATTTCAGTCAATAGATATTACCTCACTCATTATTTTTTGTCTTGTCTCTGTTTTTTTAGAGTGTGTCTTCTGGCAGATCTATGCATATATCTACACTATGAATGCACACTATCAGTTAGTCTTAGATTTAGTGAGACTTAGACACATTTAGTGGGGAGAGGGAAGAGGAAAAGCTATAGGATTGATTTCAGATGGAGTTGGCAACCCTAGACTGACCACATTGGGAAGATGGGCATTACCCAAGATTTCTTTCTGTGGTTTTTTTCTATCTTTCTTATGGTTATACAGATAGTCCTTAACCTACGACCACAATTTAGTCTAAGATTTCTGTTGCTAAATGAGTTGTTAAACGAATTTTGTCCCATTTTAAGACTTTTCTTGCCACAATTGTTAAGCGAATCACTGCAGTTGTTAAATTAGTAATATGGTTGTTAAGTGAGTCTGTCTTCCCTTGTTGACTTTGTTTATCAGACATTTGCAAAAGATAATCACAGGGCCCCAGGACACTGCAACCATCATAAATATGAGCCAGTTACCAAGCGACTGAATTTTGATTGTCTGACCATGGGGATGCTGCAGTGGTCATAAGTGTGAAAAGCAGTCATATCCCTTTTTTCAGTGCCGTTACAACTTCAAATGGTCACTAAATGAACTGTTGTAAGTCGAGGGCTACTTGTAGTGGCATTTAAAACTTAAATGAAGAAAGAATTTGGAAGCTAAAGAACAGGAACTGAGGGAGATACTTTTCTATTTGTTTTTGTTGCAGAGGTTGTCGAACATGCATGTAGTGTGACATCTCTTATGTTGGGCGAAACTCTTCCCTCCATTACTAAAGACATGGACACTTGCACCTATCGCTTGCCTCTGGGTGTGTGTGCAGGCATTGCACCTTTTAATTTCCCAGCTATGATTCCTCTTTGGATGTTTCCTATGGCCATGGTGTGTGGAAACACCTTCTTGATGAAGCCCTCGGAGCGTGTTCCAGGAGCCCTTATGTTTCTTGCCCAGCTGTTGCAAGAAGCTGGTGCACCTGATGGAACACTAAACATTATCCATGGACAACATGAAGGTAATGGCAAGGGAGGTTTTGAAATGCCTCCCCCCTTCAGTGTAGATGGTATGGAATATATAAGTCACATAGAGAAAAAAACACCGTGTTTCTCACAAAATAAGACCGAGTCTTATTTTCTTTTAGACTTGAAAGTAAGCACTTGGGCTTATTTTCGAGGAGGTCTTACTTTTTTTGAGGTACAGGCCAGACTCAGTGAGCTGGATGTGCCGTGGATGCACCGTCGCTGCCCAGGAGGAGAAGAATGCACCAGAGTCCAAATGCTGGGCCTCGCCGGACTCAGAAGCCAGGGATCCTGCAGGCATCCCAGGCACATAAAGGCTGCAAAAATCCCCGGGCTGTTTGCAACTCGAACGAGCCGTGCACAGGAGCGACAGCACCGCCTTGAGGTTTGTCATACTGGCGCAGCCTCTTGGAGCAGGAAGCTGCAAGGGTTGCTGTGGCGTTGCACTCATGAATGGCAGCACCTCCACAAGCTTCATCACACCGGTGCAGCTGGCATTCTGTCGTGAGTGGCTGCACCAGTGTGTCCAAACTCGCGCACGCAATGGCACAGCAATCCTTGCAGGGTCCTGCTCGAAGACGCTGCGCCAATGTGACGAACCTCATGGCAATGCCGTCACCCGCATGCGCAATGCTACAACAAGCCTTGCAGGGTCCTGGGATATGCTGAATGTTCGGAATGGAGCTTTTTTCGCGAACAGCAGGAAAATGGGGAGGGAAATTTTCCTGCCTATCATCCTTCCCTTAGTCTGTGCTTAGCTGCCCTGAGCCCTCCCCATTTTCCTGCCTTTCGCGAAAATGGCTCCACTCTGAGCCTTCAGCATATCCCAGGATTGCAACGCTGAAGGCTCCATTCCGAACCTTCAGCGTTGCAATCCTGGGATACACTGAAGGCTCGGAATGCCTCTGCTTTCCGAGCCTTCAGAGGCATTCCGAGCCTTCAGCGTATCCCAGGATGACTTTCGCCTGTCTTTTTCTGGGCGCAGCACTTCTGTCTGTTGGGCCACGTCCCAAAGCTGGCAGCTCCGCAGCCAGCCACTTTGTTTTTTTCCTCATGGGAGGTTTGTGTGATGGCACCAGCAGCAGGTGGAGGCAGAGGCATGGGGGAGGCAGAGGCAGTCCCAATGCACCGGCCCCTTCGTCCCACTGTCTCTTGGCTTGCCTGCAGCTGCACCAAACAAGCACTAGCACGGGGCATCTGGATTGCCTGCCTCCCCCATGCCGGTTCCGCCACCACCACGCAACCCTCCCGCGAGCCTCCCAAAAAGGGGGAAAAAGCAAAGCAGCTGGCCACAGAGCTTCCGGCTTTGGGGAAGCGGCCCAACAAGCAGAAGTGCTACGCCCAGAAAGAGAAGGGCAAAAGCAGTATTTGCGCTGTCCCAAGGGGCCAGCGGGTACAGCTGCAGCTGGACAGTTGCCCCCCCCCCATGCTCACGCCGCCACTTGTGCTGGCCACGGCCATCCCCCGGGCTTATTTTTTGGGTAGGAGTAATATTAGGCCCACCCCCCAAAAAATTAGGGTTGGGCTTATTATTGGGCTGGGTTGTGTTTTCAGAGAAACACGATAGTCAAATTACATGCTTGTATTCCTAGTTTATTAATTCAGAATGAGAATTAGGCAATTCTTCCATCACTTTCTTTGCAGCCAAAGTGTCCTCTTCGTAAGTATGTTATCAAATGATAGAGAAAGTCTACTTTCACTGCTTTTGGGGTACCCCAGTTATCAAGTGTGATTGCGTGGTTTATGAACTCTAGATCAAATAATTTTCATTGTGCATTTGTGCTTTCATGTAGGCAAAAAGAAATAGTAAATGTGCCATTTGAGGAAACCCAAGTAGCTGAGCCCCCAAGAAACAGGGTTTTAATTGTAAGGAAGTTAATTGAAAACATTACAGTTTTAATGTTTAGGATAATTGGAGATACAAAAAATGAGTATTTTTTCATTATTACTGTGGTAAACAGTACAGAAAAGGTTTTTAATAATCTGTTGTAATTATCAGTGTTTCATTTTTCTTTGTTTTTGTTTAAAGCTGTGAACTTTATTTGTGATCATCCCGCTATTAAAGCCATCAGCTTTGTTGGATCTAATCAGGCTGGAGAATACATCTATGAAAGAGGTTCAAAACATGGCAAGAGAATCCAGGCTAATATGGTAAAACTCAGCATTAAATAAATCACTACATTTTACCAAAAAGCTATCAAACCATTTGAAATATTATTTTGTGCTTTGAACTGCAGGTCTGATTTGCAGTTTCATTAAAATGACAAAAATTAAAAGATTGTCATTTCAAATACAGCTAAACAAATTATTTACGGTATATCTATGTTACTGAAAAAAACACAATGAAGAAAAAGCTTTTCTTCATTTTGTATCATAGGTTTAAAAATCCTGACTTAAATGAGTTAACTGAATAACACTTTAGTCGAAATGCTTTTTATTTTTATTCTTACTTATATCTCCTAGTTATTTTCAGTGCTGGATAGGGTATTATATTCCCTGTTCCAATACAAATTTTGGGGAGCTAAGGAATAATATAATATTTAAAATTTGCTTAAAATGTATACATTCTGCCTTCCCATCTTCAAGTCCTTACCTTTATTTGGAATTGGTTAACCAGCATATTGTGCCACAAAAAATTCCAGAATAAATAAATGCAGGGCAGAAAAGTAAACAAGCTAACTAGGAATTACCGAAATTAGGTGACACATCTTGAAGTTTGTCGTACATGATTAATTGTTATATAATTGAATTATGTTTCTCACGTCAATCAGAAAAATTACTTTGTACAATTTTGCTAGAGAGTCACAATGTTGTGTGTGAATGCATGGGATACTTTCCAACATTTCTTTACCATTGTCAGCTTTTCATCAAGCATGAGATTTGTATGTTTTACATACTTCAGCTGTTCTTAACTTCTTGCCTGCATATTTAACAGAAAAGCAGAAATTGGGTCCATAAGATCTAGAGATGGCTATGAAATGTGTATTCAGTACATTTGAGGGCCTGTATGTTATATTGTAGGGAGCTAAGAATCATGGAGTAGTGATGCCGGATGCCAATAAGGAGAATACACTAAATCAACTGATTGGAGCAGCTTTTGGAGCTGCTGGCCAGCGGTGCATGGCATTATCTGCTGCAGTCTTGGTAGGGGAGTCTCGGAAATGGCTACCAGAACTGGTGGAAAAAGCAAAGAACTTGCGTGTTAATGCAGGTGTGTTTTTAATAATTTGGTCTGTTATGGGCAGTTGCTTGCATGTAGAACAGCCTTCCCAGTCTAATTCCCTTTAGATGAGCGGAACCATTTCCCAGAATGTTCAGCATTTTACTATGTTTGTGTAGGGTTTTCAAAATTGAAACATACCAAATTTGGAAGACATTCATTTGAGGAAAGCTGATTGATGTAGACCAGTGGTTCCCAACCTTTTTGTGATCGAGTACCACTTGGAGGTCCCGTACAGTCGCCGCGTACCACCTGGTTCCAGAGAAACTAAATTCGATCAGATATCACTTTATTTCCATAATTGTACCGTTCCTTTTTTGGCCCCGCGCATCCAGCAACTGGATTTTCAGGCCGCTGGGACCAGGTGAGTGGCGTGTGGCAACAGTTGTGTTAGGCAGTAAACATTTTTGTGAAGTAAAAAATAACTAACTAAAAATCGTTCATGACCCCGGAAGTGTTCGCGTACCACCTGGAAGGCCCTCGCGTACCACTAGTGGTACACGTACCACAGGTTGGGAACCACTGATGTAGACAATCACCATGTATCATAATGGGTTTTTATTTTACTCATTTATATCCTGCTTACCAGAACTATATTCCAAATTCACCAACTTAAATGAAAAAAAATAAAGTTCTACCAGGCTTGCAGATTAGGAGGACAGGCAGTTTGATGGTTCTTGTTCCTCTAATGGTACAATGTATTTTCCCCTTGCTACCATAATTCAAGAGTAACTAGCAGTTGGAACCAAGGGTTTTTTCTGTCAGAGAACAGGTAAACAAGTTCTTTGCTTCCCTTCTTCTCTAGCAGATGGATGGGAGCAAGACGATTCCATTCTTGCCATGTTATTAGTCTTAACATAAACAACTTCAACCACCCCTTGTATTCTTGGCTTAAAGCAGGGGTCACTGTCAGCTATGCTGTTCCAGGGCTTTGTAGAATTGAGGGCATCCGATTCTGAAATATTCATTTTGAGCTCAAAATGACCATTGCACATGCTGTTATAAGTTATTAGATAAATTTGTATTTTTCTTAAGGTGAGATAGTTAAATATTGCTTAATAATGTACCTACAAGAGCAACCAAAATGCTTATTGCAGTATTTTAAAAAAATATAGAATGGCTTACTTGCCTAGGCAATTGCCTGGGTACAAAAAGGAAGAAGTAGAGCATTTAGCACAAAGAGTTTGAAACAAGTTGCTTAAATTAAATAACATGATGGCTATTGTACCTTGGATAAACAAAACTTACATTGAACAAATATTAAATAGCAATTATTAACAGCAATACTAAATAGCAATCTTAAATACAGCCTGAGGATTTGTTACAGAATATTTTGTTTATACTTTTTTTTTTTGCAGAGTTAATGAATTTTAGGCTCTGAACAATTTTTGTGTATTATAGGAGATCAGCCTGGAGCAGATCTGGGACCCCTGATCAGTCCACAGGCTAAGGAACGGGTCTGCCAATTGATTGACAGTGGAGCAAAGGAAGGGGCTAATGTTCTTCTTGATGGTCGAAAAATCAGAGTGAAAGGATTTGAAAATGGCAATTTTGTTGGACCTACTATTCTTGGTAAAGTCAAGGTGAGTTAGCGTATTGATCATTCTTACCAGTTTTAAAAATAAAGAAGGGAAATCTAAAATGATCCAAGAAATAATTCTTCCTCTCATATTAAAAGAATTAGTGTCTGATTATTTTTTGAAATGTTGAAAATATCCCGAAGCTTGCTTGCTTTGCAATAAAGTGGATTCTGACTAGATTGTAAGTGATCTGTCAGTGAAATGAGAAAAATATGATTTATGTATATCAAAAAGGGGAGAAACTTAAGAAATATTATAGGTAGATATGCCCAGTGAATCCTACTCCTAAATAAAACATTATAAATAGGCATCATAAGTACTCATAATTTAGATACTGAATTTTGGCTAGCATGCAGATATTTACAAAGAGTATCCAAAAATTAGATTGCAGGCATAGGCATCTACATCCTGCCAAAAACAGTAAAAAGAGTAGAGGAGGAACTGCTAAGTTACAGGTAGTCCTCCACTCATAACCATTCATTTAGTGACCATTCAAAGTTACAGCGGCACTGAAAAAAGCAACTTATGACCATTTTTCACACTTAATGACAATTGCAGCACCCTGTGGTCACATGATCAAAATTCAGATTATTGGCAACTGTCATGTATTTATGACAGTTGGAGTGTCCCAGAGTCTTATTTATTTATTTATTTATTTATTTATTTATTTATTTATTTATTTATTTATTTATTTATTTATTTATTTATTTATTTATTTATTTATTTATTTATTTATTTATTTATTTAAATTTCCTGACACAACAGTTAGAGAAATTTCCTGACAGAACAATTAATCAGTGGAACAACTTGCCTCCAGAAGTTGTGAATGCTCCAACACTGGAAGTTTTTAAGATGATGTTGGATAACCATTTGTTTGAAGTGATGTAGGGTTTCCTGCCTAAGCAGGGGGTTGGACTAGAAAACCTCCAAGGTCCCTTCCAACTCTGTTGTTGTTGTTGTTGTTGTTGTTGTTGTTTGTTTGTTTATTTATTTATTTATTTATTTATTTATTATTAAATTTATATTGCCGCCTATTTGCCCATGGCGACTCAAGGCGCTGACAGAATATAAAAACCACATTTAAAAACAATGATCACTTTTTGCGATCTTCTGACATGCAAAGTCAATGAAGAAGCCAGATTCACTTAACAACCAAATTACTAACTTAACAACTTCAGTGATTCACATCAGAACTGTGGCAAGAAAGATTGTAAAAGGGGCAAAACTCATTTAACAACTGTCTTGCTTGGCAATGGAAATTTTGGGCTCAATTGTGGTTGTACGTTTTGAACACTACCTGTATCAGGACCCTACCAAATAATAGTCAATGTTTGGAGAAGTGTAGCAACATATTTTCCGTGATATTGTTATCATCAATGATTATATTGGTGATGCAAATAATGCGGCGCTGTGCTAGTGACACATTAGATAACAGCATTCCTTTCTACTAACTTTCTGTGAAATTGAAAATACAGATCGTCCTCAACTTAGGACCATTCATTTAACAACGGCTTGAAGGGCCTCGGAAAAAGTGACTTGTGATCCAGCTTCAAAATTGAGACTGTTGCAACCTCCCCTCCATGGTCACATGATAGCAATTTCAGTGCTTGGCAACCAGCTCACATTTGTGGTGTTTGTAGTGTCCTGTGATCATGTGATTGTGATGTGTGACCTTCCCAGGAGGCTTTCAACAAGCAAAGTTAATTAAGGAAGCTGGATTCACTTAATCAGTAATTTGTTAACAACTGCAGTAAAAATGATTGTTAAATTGGAGGCAGTGCAAAAACAAAGCAAAAAAAATGAACCTATGCCTGCTGTATAATAAAATAAAAACAAGTAAAATAAAAAATAAGAACAATAAAAACTGAGGATTCAAATCTTTGTTTTCTTGTAGATTGTGTTCCTGGCAGGGATGGTGAGATAGATAGATAGATTTATTTATTTATTCAATTACTATAGCTGCTCATGTCATATCGATACTTTGGGTGCCCTACAGTCAAAACAAAAACAATATCCCCCCCCAAAAAATTTAAAAAATCAAACTACAGTCATTAAAAACAAATAATTAAGAGCAGTACAATACAGTCACTGGGAAAGCACAGACATTCAAGAACAGTACATGCATTTTATGAGCTCCACACCACTTTCTGATCAGGCCAGATGGCAACGCTAGTTCTTAAGTCCTTCCATAAGACCAGCAAAATCAGGGCCAGCCAAACCCCTGGGGAATGATATTCCATAGGGCAGGTTGCAGCACCAGATATAGACCTCCAGGTCCCACCAGATTACATTCTCTAGTGCAGTGATGGCGAACCTATGGCACGGGTGCCACAGGCGGCACGCGGAGCCATATCTGAGGGCACGTGAGGCATTGCCCTATGTCAGCTCCAGTGCGCATGTGCGCACTAGTCAGCTGATTTTCGGCCTTCTTTTCGTCAGTTTTCGTTCTCCCCAGGCTTCAGGAGAGCCTCCTGAACCCTGGGGACGGTGAAAAACGGCCCAATTGGCCTACCGGAAGTCTGGAGGCTTCAGTGAGGCCTGTGCACATGCGCGGGGGGACAGTGCGGGGGGTTGTGCGCATGCGTGGGGCAGTGCGGGGATTGTGCGCATGCACAGGAGGAGGGCATTGCATTATGGGTGTGGGCACGAACCCATACGCTATCGCGCGCACGCACACCCTTTTGGCACCCGAGCCAAAAAAGGTTCGCCATCACTGCTCTAGTGGATGGAACGCATAAGAAGCCTCTTTTGTTGGATTTGATGGGAGGAGTAGATATCACTGGAAAGAGGCAGTCTCTCAAATAACCCGTCCCCATGCTATATAGAGCATTTGAAGTTATAACCAGCACCTTGAATTGGACCCATAAGCAAAGTTTGGTTTAGTGTTGAAGGTGCTGGCCTAGAAAGTAGAAGACTATGAGTTCTAGTCCTATCTTAGGCATGAAAGCTGTTGGGTGACTTTGGTCCAGTCACTCTCTCAGCCCAACCCACCTCACGAGGTTATTGTGGGTGAAAAAGAGTAGGAAAGAGTATTACAGAATATTACATACTTGGTGTTTTGAGTTACTTAGAACTAATAAGGGTGGGATAAAAATCTAATAATAAATAAAATAGGTAGCTAATGTAGCTCGTGGAGCAGAGGTGTAATGTGTGTACCGTGTTTCCCCCAAAATAAGACCCTGTCTTATATTTTTTTGTACCCTGAAATAAGCGCTCGGCCTTATTGCCATGCACTCAAAAGCCCAATTGGGCTTATTATCAGGGGATGTCTTATTTTGGGGGAAACAGGGTAGTTCTAGGTGCACATATAAATGCCCACCTAGTTGAATTTAATACCGACTGAAGATTTATTATGAAGGTCAGAGTTGATAGGAGCTATCTGTTCGAAGATACATTTCTTTTCTGCAGAAAGTTAAGGATTATTGAAAGATGCAGGCCATGAGTATTACATATTTATTTCTAATCAAACTAGATCTAAAGACGGTGTTAAAATGATGCAGGAGGAACAGCAAACGGGGAAAAGAGCTGATTTCTTTCTTTTATACCTGTCCACTACATCAGGGAACACTGATTCTGTAAGAGTTGCATGAAAATAAGCTTTGTTACGTTTACAGAGTGGCTTCTAAATAAGGTTGCGTAAGATTAGATTGCAGGTCTTCTGTAGCAATCAGGGAATTAAGGTCAGCTAGTGCATTTTATATCTGAATTGGGATCTGTCTTCTACAGCTAAATTGCTGTCCTGGCCAGTATACCATACTAAGCAGAGATGGGTTCCTCCCAGTTCTGACCGGTTCGCCCGAACCGGTAGCAAACCGCTGGTAATGTCACGATGATGTCACGGAACCAGTTTGGTCGGTGCTGGTCCATGGAGGCCACCATCTTTTTTAAATTTATTTTTAATTTAATTTAATTTTTGAATTTTTCCCCCCGGTTTCTTTTCTTCTGAGCATGCGCAGAAGCTGAGTTTCCGGCACTGCGCAGCCATCTTGTTTTCGGGTGGTTGGGGGGTTTTTTGGGTTTTTTAAAAAAAATTGGATTTTTTGCTACTGCGCATGTGCGCGCGCGGCCATGCGACATGGGAGGAAGCGAACTGGCAGCGAGGTAAGTTAGAACCCATCCCTGATGCTAGGTCAAAGAATTTGCAGGTTGTCACTTATGGTATTTATGTGGGACCTGTAAGAAAATTTTGGCACTTTTTTTCTTTCTTCTGATTTCTTAATAGGGCTATTTTTTTTTCAGCTTCCAGGCATTAATCCTCCCCAAGCATACCATTTTATTCTACATTTTTCTTTTCCAATCATTATTCTACATTCCATTATTGCTGAGCGTACTGAATTTTTAATTGGAATTATTTACCCCACTTAGGAATTTGCTACTTAATTTTTTTAAATTAAAATGCCGTAAAATACCTTCCTCTTCTTTCTTAGATGATCCATGTTGTGTGTAGTATTGGATAATCAGAGCCTAGAATGGTAGTTATTGCTTCAATGGTTATGTGAAAGACATGTGAACCATGCTTTGTGAACGGAAATTATTTTTTCTATACTATAATAAGATTTTTTGCATTATCTCTCTGAAGTGTATGCCATTTCAAGTTTTTCTGTTTTGGTAGCCTAATATGACCTGCTATAAAGAGGAAATATTTGGACCAGTACTAGTGGTTTTGGAAGCAAACAGTCTGGATGAAGCAATTGAAATAGTCAATAACAATCCTTATGGGAATGGAACAGCAATCTTCACCACTAATGGTGCCACTGCCCGGAAATACTCCCATTTAGTGGATGTTGGACAGGTAAATAAAAGAGGATCTTTGATATAGAATTTGCTTTGAGTAGAAACTAGATGGATCAAAGCAATTTCCTAATGTTTGAATTTTTCAGATGACTTGTAAAGTAGTTTAGATGGAAAGTTGTGACATATATAGGCCTCACAGTTTTAATATTAGTGAATATTTAATTATAGTAACTGCATTACTTAAAAAATGAGTCCCGTCAATAATACTGCACTGCAGACTACACCACTGTTTTTCTCTCAATGTAGCTATTTGCCATTTATTGATGATGAACTGAGAGCCAAATTAAATGAAATGTGAAATATGTTTTTGCATTAAACAAGAACATATTTTGAAGTGAAAAGCACTTTAGTTGACAAGTACTTGCTAGAACTGAAACGACCTGGAGAGGGATTTAGACTACATTTTTTGGTGGGCACCTAATGCACCAGAGAATTGCTTAATTTCTGTTTGAAAACAGAGGTCCACCCTATGGGACATTTTAAAAAATCTATAAAAGAGCCCATTGACACATGTTCTTTGGATTGTCAGAACTATGTCATCATATATCACAAAATAGGAAGAAAGGATATCTCTGATGATGCTATCAAAATTGACTTATCTTCCATCAAAATCAGTGAATGGAAAATGACTGAAAAGCGTTATTCTCTTGTCTGACCGCTTTTTGTCATAACAGTACAAGCTTGACAGGCAGGGAAGATCCTTGCAATTTTAAATTCTCTTAGATTGATTTGGCTTACTTAATTTTCTGAGTCTAAAGATTTAGAGTATTTTTCATTAGGATTGTAGCAGGGGAGAAAGACTAAAATTCCCACCTTCTATTGCTGTCATTCTAATAAGTATATATCTATACAAAAGAAGTTATGTATTGCTTGATTATGAGGTTGCAAAACATCAAATTGCTCAAAAATTGTTCTAGGAGAGACAATTCTGCTACAGAAGAGTGTGGATTTGAATGCAGGGCATCATGATCATGGACTCGTTCGTTTTAGCATTCTGTGCTGATTGCTACCTGTGCTCTATTACAGTATTGTTAATATGGTTTTGATTTAGATTGGTGTGAATGTTCCTATTCCGGTGCCTTTGCCAATGTTCTCCTTCACTGGCTCTCGTGGATCTTTCAGGGGAGATACCAATTTCTATGGCAAACAGGTAACTGCTTTTTTTAAAAAAAAAATGTTATTGTGTCTGTGAAATGGAACGTGGAAGGAATGTGCTTAGTAGCCTATTGTATTTTGTAGCGAACTTCCAGGAGTTAAAAACTCAAGTTTTTTTCTTAAGTTGCAGTGATTTTGCATCCTAAACTGGCATAAATTCTATACCTTAGTATTCTGTTTCTTTCAGGGGGTGCAGTTCTATACACAGCTGAAGACAGTTATTTCCCAATGGAAAGAGGAAGATGCCACTGTTACCAAGCCTGCAGTAGTTATGCCAACCATGGGGAACTAAAGCCAACTGACATACTTGCTGGAGTTGTTAAAATATTTTTCATCTGGGATGGTGCAGGCTATTCTTGAGTTGCCATTCTTGCCCTGGAAATATAGATATGTCTTCATTTCAGGATCATCCTTTCCAATCAGTTGAATAGAGCTTTTTAACACAAGATTTAATTTCTATCTATATATGGGAGATCTTTTTTTTTTCTGTAGAAGAAAACATACTCTGTGGTGAGTAATTAGGCCAAAGCAGTATCCGCTTCATCTGCTTTTGTTCCTATTCATGAGATAGTGTTGAAAATTCAAGCTTTTCCTACAGAATTAGTTTTTTGGCAACCAGTTATTACAATAGTTGCTATGACTCTGTATGGGTGGTATGTCCTATTGCTTTTAAGATTTCTTTTTTGCAAGAAATCCTGCATATGCTGGAATGATTGTATCTCATACTAGGATGGGGCAAGTAAATTTCGGGAGAGGCAAATCCAGGAGAACATTTCATAGAGCTGTTTTGAGAGCATGGCCTTGTGGAGAAGCAGTGAAGTCTTACCTTCACTAGAATTTTAGTTCCCTTTAGTCATACAAAATCAACGAATTTTAATTTTATACATGAATGTGCCTACATACTATTTATGCACTGAATATATTTGGAACTAGAAGTGTTTCAGCTTTGTTTTTAGTAGTGCTGAACAAATGGCGCAAGAAAGCAACATATTTTTATAGAGGCAATATAGTCTATCAATATTGCTTTAATCTGATTGTGATATTTTTCATTAGTCAAATATATGTGGAGAAGGGTAGATTCTAGCACTAGTTACAAAGACATTTGTGATTTTATATACTTGAGTATACATATTGATCTTGAGATCTCTGGGTTGTTCAGCAATATAGTATGTATTGATTAGCTATGAGTGATACACTTCTGTCAAATTTAGAGATAAAGGATGATACAGTGATGCTATTTTGGGGCTACATATGGTCTTCACATGGAGTTTTTTTTTTTAAATCAGAAGATATTTCCGTAAATTTGGAAAATATGCTATTGCTTTCTATTGTCTAATCAAATTAGCTTTTGTACCTAACAGGTGCTTAAAAACTGATCACTATTACCTGAACAGGTTATTCATCCATATGCTTGAAAGTTGCATATTGATGTTAATCATGAATAAATGCTACTAAATTCAGAAGTCTTTTGGTTTTCTTCAGACTAATAATCTAATAGTAGAAATACTTCTAATACTAAATCAAAGTGTAAACACTGGTTATATTTGAACATGATGCTAAATCATGCCTTAGTTCAAGGACAACAATCAGTGGGTTTGTAAATGTTTTGAATTAATCCAGGGGTGTCAAACTCGCATCGTCACGGCAACATCACTTGACGTTTCGGGACTTTTTTCCCCTTTGCTAAACCGGGCGGGGTGGAGCCAGCATGTGACACATCCGGCCCATGAGTTTGACACTCTTGGATTAATCAGTGCTAATCATTGGCCATGCTGATTGAAAACATCGAAAGCAAGTAAAAGGCTTAGATGAAAATAAAAACTGCCTTTAAGAAAAATCAAAATTGCCAGACACTGCCACTGGTATTTGACCTCCAGATATTCATATGTGAGAGATTCAGTATATAAACCTGAAAAAAAATCTATATTTGTTCATCTGTATCTCATATTAGACAATCCCTTATCCACTGGACAATCCTTTCAGAGATATTTCCTTACCAGAAACCTCATTACTTTTTCACACAAAAAATGCTTTTAAAATACTTGTGAACATATTTTAATCAATTTTATTCAAGAATATACAACCCTTCAAATAACTTCTTAAACTAATGAATTAATGTGTGGGTGTCTACTTTTTGAAGAAAGCCACCAGTTATTTCTTTAAAGAAGCAATTATGTTATCTTTCAAGTTGACCTGATGCAAAGCCAAATTGTAACACACAAAAACAGTGATTTCATTGCTGCAGCATGAGTAACCTTACACATCTGAGGTGGTTAAATGTTGAGAAAAGAAGAATTTTAATTTCAGTGAGTTTGTGATTAGCATCCATGCTAATCTACTGGGGTGGTATAAACTGAATATCTGGGAGGGGTGATGATTTATGAGATGATTCAGATAATGGTGCCTGCTGAGTGATGAAAGCATAGACAGGAACTGCATCACCTCTGTAAAAGTTAAACAGGGAAAAAAAATCAGGAGTGATATATATTCAGTTGTCCTCTGTATCTTAGCCTTAAGATTTCAAATGTCATCAGGAATACAGCTATATTTTTATTATTGGAACAAAAAATTCTCAGGTTGTAACTCCATTTATTCAAGTTACCCCTTAGGAGTTGCTATTTAGGAAACTTGATTTTAGAGAATGAGTCATAATGAACTGATACCTAAACTCCAAAGTAATTATTACTGCTACACAAACATTACTGCAAGTATAAACAATACCAGAGAATGAAAAACAAAAATGGGTAAAGACAATTTTAATTACTATACCTATTCAACATATTTAGTGCTAATGTATTCTCTTAATAATAATTCAGAGTACTGTTATTCAGGAATTTTCCCTCTTCACTTAAAATTTAGCATTTCTTTCTCATCATTAGGGCCTGCCGTAATAGCTCCTTTGTTCAACAAAAAAAGGAACTAGGTCCTAGAGGGTATTGTGCCCATTCTTAAGGCCAAGAAAATGTCCAGACCTTATTTGTCTTCCCCTTTTATTTCCAACCCTACTAAGTGTTGGAAAGAAATTTTGGTCTCCATCCAAAGTTAAATCCCACAACAAAGTGGGATCAAATTTGGTGTGTGGAAGTAAAAGAGAGGATGAATTCAAAAATGGGCCTCTTTAATTATAATTTAATGTAATTTAATAAATTGTAATTTAATATAATTTAATAAATTGGGATAATAAATTATCCCAATTTATAGGAAAAACAATTGGGTGGCAAATAGAATATTGCCAGCTCCCCCATTGTCAGTTCCCCATATTCTTGCATCCAGAGTGAAAATATTATTAAGGAATGTTAAGAATTGCAGATGCTCTTCATGCTTTGTGTGCTTTCTCTATTTTGATTAGCAACACAAATGTATATTATCTTTAATAGATTATGTGTGTGTGCATCTACGGTATTACTTTGGGGCATCCAATACAAAGAACTGCAGTGCTTCTATGCAGAGTAAAAGCAGGTGGTTTTAATACATACATCAGAATAACCCTGCACTGATCTTTTCTCCCCATACATCTATTAACAAATTGAATACTTCATACTTCTGCCAACGTTTCTAGGGTCTATATTATGTTTTGTAGAAAGTATGTTAGTTATCTTGAAAATTGTAATATAAATAATCATAATAAATAATTACACACATTCAAAAGCCAGATGTGCACAGAGGTCATTCTCAAGTACACAAGTACTATCTATAGTAATAAAATGTTTAGTTAGATAAAAGATTATGTTGGAAGAAAAAAAACATCTACAATACACACTGGCCTGAAAAGGTATTTGTCCAACTCTGCAGATAAACAATAAACCAGAGTCAGACACAACAAAGACAAAATATTGGAAGCAATATTCATTCAGTATGTAAAGTATTAGAAAATTAATAATTAAAATTAATAAATAGATGTAATCTCTTACTCAGATTCCTTTGTTTCTGCAAAATTAAAATTGCTTGGTGTTATTGGAACCAAAACTTGACTGTATTTCCTATGAAACAGAAATTACAGAATAAATGGTGAGTTAATGAGGCCTGAATTATTACTTTTTATTTGCATACTATAACCCTTGTTGCAAGAGTTGAATGAAATGAAAGTAATATTGATGTATTTTTTTTCAGTTTCAAGATTTTGTTTGAAACTTTTATCACTGATTTGGTTAACAATAATCAAAGGTTTTATAATCTGCAAAGAAATGATGGCGTAAATATGATAAAAGTGTCTCCTCCTTTCCATCTCTCACAAAATAGCAAAAATGTCCCTGATCTCTACTAGAAGAGCTATGTTCATTCTAGATTGTAATGTGCTATGATCAATGTAAATAATAGTTCAAGTTGTTATCTAATTATTCAATAGGTAGGTAATCTGAATGACCCATTCCCAATTGTCTTTCATTACTTCATCCATTTATTGAGACTCTGATATACAGTAAATAATTCTCTGTACACTTTCGGTTAACATGACTTGCAAATGGCATGCAAATTTCATCAAGACAACAGTGATAAATAACCACTTCCACTTAAAGGTTAAAGGCATGGATTAGGACCAGGGAAATCCATGTTCAAATGGAAGCTCAGTGGATGGCTTTGAGCCAATCACTTCTGGATGGCTTTGAGCCAATCACTTCTCTTAGTACAACTCATCTCACAAGCTTGATATGGGGAAATATAAGAATGAATGTGCTATATTGTCTTAAGTGCCTGAAGAAATAGCAGAATTATAAACCTTATAATAAAGAAGTACTGAAATCTGAATCTTGTGTTTAGAGCCATATTTTCCCACCAGATTGGCTCTGCTTCATAGCATGGAAACAAAGATAAAAATTAATTTCTGGCAGGAAATACAAAACTTGCATTTTGAAAGTATTTAGATATTATTAGACAAAAAAGACATACCATATTTTTGGAGTATAAGACGCACCTTTTTACCCCCCAAAAGAGGGTGAAAACTTATATACCGAATGTAGCCGAACCCAGCCACCCCGACCCTTTGGCCTCTGCTTCCCAGCAAATTATCTCCTTGTAGCAAACAGAACAGAGCCTGTTAAGCCAAGTAACTGATTATCAGCTTCCTGACCCTCAGCTGATTGAGGCTGCAGGCAGGCCATGTGCTAAAACTGAAAGTGAAACTAAAGCTGCAAGGAGGCAAATTGCTGGGAGGTAGAGGCAGAGGCAGAATTTTATTTTCTTGTGCTAATCAGACTGCTGAAACTGGATGCAAGGAGGTAAATCAATAACTATAAATGTCTATAGAATGTTCAAATTATTAGACTTATTTTTTAAAGACTACTTTATTATTGTTCTAGACAACTTAACAAAACGAAGAAGCTTTTTAAAATAAATGCTTGATCTGAAGAGGCCCAGTGCTATTGTATCTTCTTTTAAATAGCAGAGAATAATGTATACTTCCAGAAAGCCACATCAATTTTAACAGCATCTGTACAAGTATAGTCTGAAATGTAACTGTCCTATTTTAGTATTAAGATAAGGCAGCTAAGTTAAACCCTGACTTAGTCATGTTTGGAGTAGATCTATTTAAATGATTGGGAGGAGTTAGTGTGACTACATTTAAGAAAACTTTCTGGCATTAATATACTTCCATAATGTACATTTCTCCAATTCTTTGCTATTTCTATGGGTCAGGCACACATGCACAGAAATACACAGCAAACAGTGTATATCATCTGTAGTGTTTGCTGTTTACTGGGAGGCAAATTGCTGGGAGGCAGAATTTTTTTGCCTTGTTTTCCTCCCCCAAAACTAAGGTGCGTTTTATACTCCGGTGCGTCTTATACTCCAAAAATAAGTTTGTAATCTGCTATAATTCTGCGAAAAGGCTCTGCCGGTTCTAATACTCTATAGGAGCATGGCCATAGCTTCAGTCCTCAACAAATCAGAATCCATCTCTGTTTAGAAATCCCCATGAAATACAGTACCTCAGGAAAACATTTTTAAAGAACCCCTAAAACCACTTATTTCAAGAATCTGATGTCATTTTTTCAGATCTTTTTGGGCCTGCATACATGTTATGGGGAGCAATAACATGCCAAAAATTGTATATGTAAACTATAATTGCAATATTTTGCATGGATTCTTTTATGATTCAGATTTTTTTAATTTGCCAATTAATTTTCTTTTTATAATCTATATTTTCTAAAACCAATATGTAATTTACAAATATAAAAATAGTCCAGGCAAAGTTGAGGTAATGCATGATATTTTTAACAGCCTACATATCCTCAATGTGATGTACAGAATAGAATTTTAATCAATCACTAAACATTAATTGTTCATAAATAACCAAGACTCCTGGTGTTAATTCCATAGCAATTAACAAAGACAAGCCTTACACACTCCATTAGTAACCCTGTCTCTCTCATTTTCTCATTTATTTATTTATTTGTGAGATTTATATACCACCTCACAGTGCAAGCACTCTCTAAGCGGTTTACACCAGTAAGCAATGTATATTTATATTGCCCCCAATTGTCTTCTTTCATTTTTGTTCATGTAACTACTACCGTAATTGGGTTCATAGAGATGTTAAGATCAAAGAAACCACATACCGAATTAACTTGTTATACAGCTCCACCCACTCTTCTTTAGCAATTGTTTGTGACATAATAAATTAATGTTAAACCAACCACGGATTAATTCAAAATGTGAATCAATCACTCAATGATACTGATATTCTATAAAGCTCACTATTGGTAGTAAATATTATAATAAGTTTTCTCTTTTACAACTGTCTATAAGATCCACTAATTCAGTACTGTATGTATATGTAGCTATGATTCAAAATTACATCTATAACTCATAGTCTCTCCGCTTTGAAACGTTGATTTCTAAATATAAAAGCACATCTGATTCACAAGCAACCATGTATTTTTCTGATGCTTATTTTCTAGCTATTCACTAGAATAGCAGTGGATAAGAAATATACAGATGAAAATGTCTATAACAGTAGTCATATTTTAAACTAAATAGCCTTTTTTGTGGTAGCAATTTTCCATATTTAAAATTTAGCACACATTTAATAAGCTAAGAAATAAACTACAACTTGGATGAATCCTTAAAATTCTACAACTCTAGATAATTTAATAAATAGGACTTTACCGGTGTCTTAAGCCATTCATTTTTGCAAACAGTAACCTCAATACTCTTTCCTTCTGCTCCCAGGTCAGTTCAGAAATGTCCACCTTCCCCTTCTGAATATTTGTCCTATACACACACAAAAAATGTCATGAATCACAGCTCATCACTATAATCCTGCAGTTATATGAATGTTTATGGAATGACCCTATTCATACATCTATTTATATGGTCCCCAAAAGGTCTTGTGAAAGCTAATACATCCCCTCCACCTCAAAAGTTACTCAACTTGGAGAAGGTGCTAATACAGGCAGACTGTTAGGAAGAGCTCAGATATTTGGATAAAAAGCTTTCACTTTCTGTTGCTATGTACTCTGCCTGCATTTCAAATTATATAGAGCAAATCGGTGGATACAAATCAATCTAGTTGGCTCCACTAAAAATTAATTACCAACTGGTAATCATCACCTACATGGATTTTATGTAAGTATTTCATAATTAGTATGTAATTATATTGCTAGTTTCATACATCAATTTTATATCCTAAAAGATAGAAGATATGTAGAAAGATTAAGTTACAATGAAATTTTTAAAGTAAATTATAACTAAGAACAATGTTACCACGATGTGTACCACAATGTGACTTGTAGTATTTTCCTTCTCATGTTTCTCTACCTAAACTTACTTCCTTATGTCTTTCAAGATACGAGATAGCAGGGTAGTCAAGACAAAGTAGTCTTAAAGGACACATTTTCAAGCAGTACGTTCTAGAGACTTCTCTAGAGATGTTTTTAAAGACATTGATAAATTAATGGCAGATCTAAAAGGTAGGTCACCCCAGAATCTACTTCAATGAGATTACCTAAACACGTAGCATTTGCTACAAACAGAGGTATATCCATATAAATAGTCTTCATTTAGTGACTACATCTGGGACTGGCATCTTGGTCATTAAGCAAAGCAGTCACTAAGTAAAACTACAATTAGTGCTTACAGTCTTTCTTCAGCTTTCCTTTGCTTTACAGACCTGCAAAAGTCATAAATGTGAGAACTGGTCGCAAAATTACTTTTTTTCACTGTTGTAACTACAAATGGTTGCTGTCCGAAGCAATTGCTAAATGAGGACTATCGCATTCTTTTTGACATTGTTAGAGATCCAAGAATGGTTATTTGATCACAAAGATTTTCCACTTGGGATAACATATCTTTAATAAGGATTTAATTGGTGATGAATTTTGCATGCCTATCCCTTTTTTAATATTTTAAATCTTAAAACTTCTGGAAAAAGCTGTTTAAGTGCATAATCATGCAATCCTGAACTGTAGTACTATCAAAAAACAAATGTAAAGAATTAACCTTGGTAATCCAGGAAAAGAAAAGTCAAAGATCAATTTTAAGGCCCAGTGTTCCATTCTGTCAGTACATGATTTTGTAGGATAGAAAAAATAAGTATTTGCATAAAGCAAACACTTGACTAAACATATTTAAATTTCACCTACTCAGATTTTCAAACACTTTCAATAATTTTTTCTTAAGAGAAAATTGAAAAATGTACTTTACACAATGATGTTGGAGCCAAAACAAAACTAGTATATTTCATCCTTTGAAATCTGATGAGATATTTCATTGGATCAGAATTGCCACTATATCATATTCAAAACAATAAAATTGTAGAAAAAATACATAATACAAAAATGGCATTAATTTGGCTCTTATATGAGTACCCAGAAGTCTGAAAGTATAATTTGAATATATTCAATTTCCAGAGATCAAAACCTCATATTACTTTAAATAACCACAAATCTATCACTACAAATCAAATCTGGCCACATAACCTTATAAAATAGAGTGGAATATGATGAGGAAAAACTACATAAGTCTGAGTTGGACAGTACACCTCACAAAAGATTTTTCTGGTTCCTTCTTCCTGTCTAAAATATTGTTTGAATTTTAATGCTAATGGTATATTTTCAGAAGTTGACTTTTGAGGTTATAGAAGTAAAGAAAACTTAGCTTTATCATTTTCTAATGAAGATAATGGAAATAATGATAAATTATATATAAATGGAAATTAAAGGAATAGGATGCTCTTTTTTTTATTCAGGATTTTTCTTTTCAATTATGTTTTGCTTTTTCAGCATTAGTCATTCTAACATATACTACTGAACATGGAATTATTTCTTTTTCCTATTCCAAAATATTCCAAACCAAGCTATGTTATTCCAAAGGAACTTCCTTTCAGTTTCTATTACTAATAGCCAAAATGACCAGAAACTAAAACTTCCAAAATTCCACCACATGTACCATTTCTCTGCTTCCAAAAGGTCCATTTGCACACTATTTGTGCTATATGCACTGTCATTAAATGTTCTGATTCTGGGGTATTCCTCTTTCCCTGCAAATGCTGCCATCATTTTCCTTTGATAGGCGGCTTGGGCCACCTGCTTGTAACACTTCCTGCTGCTTATAATCTCTTGTTTGACTTGCTCCAGAGCATCTAAGAAGAATTTCTCCACTTCTGTCCTTTCATTCAAGATGTTCCTGGCTAATTTCTTCACTCTACTCATTTCTCTTTCTTTCATTTCCAGCAGCTGCTCCAGCTTTTCAATTTCTGTCCGACCTGCTTGGTTCTGTACCAAAGCCTTCTCTTCTGTTTTTTTTATTTCTATTTTAAATTCTCCAGCCATATAATTAACTGCTTCTTCTAGTTTTTTAACCTTGTTTTGAAGCTCCTGGATTAGTGTTTTCTGCTGAGTATTTTGTAGAATCTTCTCCTTAATCAAAAGGTCTTTGGTTTCCTTAAAAAACAAGGAACAAGACAGACAGAAAATTATTGGTAAACATTAATATATATTTTAAATTATCAAAATGGCAAATAAGAATTGTTCATGAATGTATTATTTGCCAATCCTGTTTCATGTATTTGAAGAATGTGTCTTCTATCAACGCTGAATCCTTCCAGATAGGATGTAACATTATTAGATATTTATTCTTTGGAACAAATTGACTGTAGCTTCCCTACTAACCAAACCATAATCAAAAGAGTGATTGTTCAATTGAAATAAATGTCAAAGTACTTGGAAAAATGATGACAGAGAAGGAATATATTTGAAATTTATAAAATCATACATGCCATGGAAAAAATTGTCAGTTTTCTCAAACTGGGAGTTTATACCACTCTCTGAAAATACCAGAATCAGGTATCATCTAATGAAGTTGATTGGAAGGAGATTTGAAATAGATTAATAGAAATAGAAGTATTTCACATAGCATATAATGGAAATTAGAGCTAGATTTCATGACAGCCTATTTCAACAAGCCTAGAGAAATCTTAGCAAGATCTCCTGCCTAAGCAGGGAGTTGGACTAAAAGACCTCCAAGGTCCCTTCCAAATCTGTTGTTGTTCTGTTCTGTTCTGTTCTGTTCTGTTCTGTTCTGTTCTATTCTATTCTATTCTATTCTATTCTATTCTATTCTATTCTATTCTATTCTATTCTATTCTATTCTATTCTATTCTTCTATCTATTATTCTATTACATAAATTTTCTGATCAAACTAGAACTTTTGGTCTCCTGGCTGGTGTCTTAATCACTAGAATATATTGGCTCATATACCATAATATGGTTATATGATATACAGTATGATATAATACAATATAATATGCTTATGAGATACATATGATATACTCATGATAGCAGTTTTTCAATACTTGAAGAGCTGCCACTGGAAGAGAGCATTAATTCATTCTCCATAGTGCTGAGAATAAGACAAGAAGCAATGGGTGGAAGTTCATTGGGGGAGATTGAAGGTAGAAATAAGGAAGAATTTCTTGACAATAACAACTGTTAAGAATGGAACAGCTTGCATCCTAGAGTGATGGGTGCTTCATCTCAGGAGGTTTGGGGGGGGGGAGGACAACCATTTCCATGAGATGATATGATTCCTGTCTTGGATAGGGGATTGAACTAGAAGACCTCTAAGGTCCCTTCTAGCCCTACAAGAGCTAAAGTTTGTCAGCTTCTATTTTGTTTCTGTATTCTTTCCAATGGGAAACTTTGTTCCAATGAGCCTAAGCAGAACAACTGAAAAAATGGACTCATAACCCAAAGTAAGTGAAAGGACTTTTGAAACACCTGGCTATCATGAATGAGTTTCAGACTCCAAGTTCAGATCAATGACATCTGAGAGTTTTGAAGATTTATTTTGAGGATCTTTCCGTGATCTTTGAGATATCACAAAGGACAGTCATAGTGCCAGAAGATTGGGGAGAACAAACATTCTTTATATCATCAAAAAGGAGGAAAAAGAGAACCTAAGTTATTAGATATTGGTCAATTTGATGTTGATACTGGGCAACAGCTTGGAAAAGATTGTCCGGTGATATTTTGTAAACATTAGAAAAGAATGCATGGTTTAGTAGAGCAGCAAGCATAAATTATACCAAATCAACTTGATACTCTTTTTTGATAGAGTGATCAGTTGAATCCACCACAAAAATGCCATAGGTATTATATTCCTTGTTTTTAGCTGAGCAATACAGTTCATGAAATTCTAATGAAGTAGATGGCAAAATGTGGGATGGATAAATCTGGATGAACAGTTTTTGTCAGCGGCTCTGAGTCAAATAGAAGGATTAAGTAATACATTACATTCCAGGGTTTGTACCACTCAACATACCGTAATTATAAATGGCTTAGATAAAAGGTTAATATGATTATTAAAGTTGTAGATGACATGAGGAGAGGGGAGGATATTGTAATCACTTTAGCAGACAAATATACCTTAGTAACAAGCTTCAAGAGGACCTTGACAAGATGCAATAATGGACAGAAATCAGGACAGAAATTGGGTCTTGTTTGACAAAAGTTAAGGAATAGTCTTGTATCTTTAGATCCTCTAGTAAACAAGTAAACAGATTTCTTGTATAAAAAGCTATTAACCCATTTTTTAAAATTAGCAATTGCTACTTACAAGATGCAATTCTGTAAATTGCATCTTTCATTTGGATGGGAAAAAAGTCAAAAGAATGATATTAAGAAATTATTTGTGATACATAATCGACATAATCTCATTATGGTCTCCACATACTGAGAAGTCATTGCTACTCTCCATTCTACATTGGTCAGACTATACATAAAATGTTGCATGCAGGAAGGAAAGCTATTTTATGAAGAACCTTGAGTGTGTCTAGGGGAAACCAACAAGATGATAAGGGATCTGAAAGAAAAACTTAAGAGGAAAAACATGAAGACTTGGAAACATGAAAGTTGTCCTGAAGTATCTGATGGTGAGGTAAACTTAAATTCCAGAAAACAATAGGAGAAACAACAGGTTTACATTGCAAAAGAAGCAGATTCAGATTATGTATCACAAATAGTACCCTAATGGTTGAGAATTGTTTAACATTGGAACAACTACAGAGATTTTATAGTCATTTTTCAGGGATCCTATAGTAGTAGATTCCTGCACTGGAAGAAGTTGGATTAGATGATCTCAACAGTATTTTGCAACCTTTATGTATAGTAATTACCCAGGGAAATTAATTACCACAAGACACAGTGATAGCCACTCATTTGAATGGTGCCAAAAGAGGATTGGATAAATTCATGGAATATGAGCCTATCCAGGGCTATTGGTTTTAAAGATTTAGTGTTACCCCCATATTTATTGTGTATCTTGCATTTATTTTAGGAACTTAAGGCAGTGTACACTGTACTCTGTCTTATTTTTCTTAACGCTATATGGAGCTGAAACAGTGATTGGCTCAAAGTCACTTGCATGGCTGAAGATGGATTTAAAGCTGTGTCACTGCTGTGCCAGCCATACAGAATACCAGTTTCAGGGAACAGTCATAGGAAGCATTATGTCTCCATCTCCTATTTGTGAGCACCACAGAGTTATATAGTTGTTACTGTAACAAAGTACAAAATTAAGATTGCTTTGAACTGTAGTCTGAGCCAGCAGAGCCATTTCTTTTAAATCTGTTATCTATAACAACAGCTTTATCTAAACTTATTTTGAAGCTACCTTGATTAAGTAAGTATTGTAAGTAAAGCCATATTCATTTCCAAATAACAACAACAACAACACACACGCACACACACACACGGTTTTCAATGAGTGGCTAAGAGAAGCTCTCTCAAAAATTGCCAATCCATTTACATAAAATTTTTAACTTCCCAAGATATGCCAAATGATAAATTATTCAGTGTCTCTGTTTAGAAAACTATATTGCTAATATAGTAACTTACTTTCCGAAATATGATTTAGATATTATTTACCAAAGAACAAAAAAGGAAGAATAAAAACCTTTTCCCGCAAGAGAAAGATATTGTTCTCCTCCAATTTTTTCTTGATATTTTGTAACTCTTCTGTCTCCTTCATGTGATAACCAAGAGCCTCTTGAAGACGAACATTCTCTGTAAAAACTGCTCGTCCAGCATTATCCAACTGCCTGAATAAGAGCAAAACGATCCAGCAATTGGTATCAAAATTTCTGAGCTAATTCTAATATGGTAACATGTAAATGGAAAGTCTGCCTGCACAATGGAACTTTATCTATTTATCTCCCTGCTCTGGAGGATCCCCAACAGTGGGGATTAGTTTTTGAGTCCAAGCCCAAAAGAAGTGTCTTTCACATATTTCATTACAGAAGAAATCCTATCAGTATGAGGATTTTAGCTTCTTCATTTAATATTTCACAATACAAAAAAATAAATTCAGAATGAAGTGATACAGATCTATTTAAGGATATACTGTGTTTCCCTAAAAATAAGACCCAGTCTTATATTATTTTTGCCTCCAAAAGAGGCACCAGGACTTATTTTCAGGGTATGTCTCCTGTGGAGTCTCACAGAGTCTCTGTGGAGTGGGCGGTATACAAATGCAACTAATAAATAAAATAATAAATAAATAAAATGTCTTCCACTGGATGCGGCACCAACAGCCCCGTCCAGCAGGAGCCCGTGTGGCTGCTGCTGGCCCACTTCTTCTGTGGCCGCTTGCCGCCACTCATGCGCATTGCCCCCAGTCTCCGTTTTACCATCAGAGGCGTTCAGGAAAGGCCTCTGACAGCAAAACGGAGGCCAGGGACACTGCGCACGTCAATCCAGAGCTCTTTTATCGGCTGCAGAGGCCTTTTCTGAAGGCCTCTGACAGCGAAACAGAGGCCGGGGGCTACGTATGCAAGTGGCCGCAGGAGAAATGGGCCAGCAAGGCGAGGCAGGTGTCAGGGTGTACGAGGCCTGGTTGCAACTGTACGAAGGTAAGCAGCTCCACCTCCCATCCCGCTTGATTTTTACCCATGCGCCTCGCCCCACCCTGTGCAACCAGGTGCAACGGAGAGGGCAGGGTCTTAACTAGGGCTTATTTTAGGTGTAGGGCTTATATATTGGGCACACATGTAAAAATCAAGCTAGGTCTTATTTTCGGGATAGGTCTTATTTTTAGGGAAACATGGTATTAGGATTATTTTCATCTTGGCATCCTATTTTTTTCCAGGAATGAAGCATGTATTGATTTCCCAGAACCATTCATATTCATCATCGTCGTCATCATTACCATCACTATCCTCTTCCTCATCATCATTGATATTTACCAAGATAGGAATACAGAGATCAACTAAGTCTTACGCAACGGCTTCATGATGGGCTCTTTCAGCCAGCATTAGAATCTTCTTCTCTGCTTCTCTTTCCAGACGTTGCTGAAAGAAAGAAAAAGTAACAAAGTAAAAGTATACATTCATTACTGCAGGGATTAGATACATTGACACTCTGTGTCTACTATTCCCAAAGTACTCTACCTTTTCTTCAATGAACTTTTTCTCCAACACACTAATAGTTTCCTGGTGTTCTTTTTTTGTGATATCCAAGGTATATTTCACCTAGAATTTAAAGAAGCATTTAATTATAATGTAGTCATCTAGAGGACAATTCAACCAACACACTTTCTACAGAAAAACTGCACAGGCCTGCATTTATTTATCTATTTGTATCCCACTTTTATTATTTTTACAAATAACTCAAGGTGACAAGCATATCTGACACAACTTCCTATTTTCTCCACAACAACAACTACTCTGTAAGGTGAGTTGGGCTGAGAAAGAGTGACTGGCCCAAAGAAACCCAGCTGGCTTTCATGGCCAAGGTGAGACTTGAACTGGGTTTCTTGCTTTCTAGCTTGGTGCTTAACCACTAGACCAAACTGGCTTTCCAGGACTGGATTATTCTAGGACATCTCACATTTAGATTTTCTCCAATTGTTTTTCAGATTTGTAGTTTTTATCTATCATCTCTTACTTGGTAAAAAAAAATCAATAGATCAGTAACTCTATAGATACATACCAGTATACCATGAGCACTATTTAGAGATATAACCTTGTTTCTCTTTTTAACATAACTTTTCCTCTTTTAGCGGTATTGCCCAAATGATTGTTCTTTAAATACCTGTTGAAATACCTGTTCTATCAGATTTGACAGTTGAATTTCTGCAAAGTAATATTTTACTGTCCTATTATAATTTACAGACTGTTCTGATACATATTTCACAACTCTATGTCACTACTGGAAGTTACATCTGTCTATTATAGAACTATCAATAAGAGGAGAGTATAAGGCCCTTCTAAAAATTAATATAAGAATGGTAAGGAATAAACTTACGTCTTCTAATTCTTTCTCCAAAAGTGCTTTCTTTATGCGAAATTCTTTGACCATCTTAAGTTCAATCTGAATTAGACCAATTTCCTTAGCCTTTCGATGAAATTTCTCATCCAACTCTTCTAACTGTTTAGCGAATTGTTCTGCCTACAAATTTAACATCTTTTAGCTCAAGTAAAATATCTAGGCATAGATCTAAAATTAGTTAAACAGTACTGAAAAACAAACATGACATTTTAGTGCAATCTTTAAAAGCAATTAAAAATAATTCATCCCCAGACCAAGTTACTGCTAAAGAACTAAAATAACTATTATTAAAATAAAACTGCAAAATAGGCACAAATAATGGCTTTATCAGTTTCAAGACAGTTCTACCTTGGATTGTATGAACCAACTGCTGAAAATTGAGGATTATAACTTTCTTAGAGTTTGATGCAAGGTATGTTTACTTGGAAGTAACTCACTTAGATGTCAACAATTTAGTCCATCAAAAAAGCACACATTTGGCTTTATTACCTCAAGGAGAATATCAGCATACTTAGACGCTACTTTTCCATTTTTTTCTAGCAAAATAAGTTTCAAAAAACATTTAAAGAATTAGTAACACAGTTAGTTTTAAAAATAGTTAATTTTGTATTTTTAGTGCAAAATAATATTATGTAGCTTATGTAGATAAATTTAACATTTATCTGTCATGCCTGATGCTTAAGACATGCTAAGCCTGATCTGCAGTGTCTTTTGTTACCAAAAATGTCAGAAGAAATGTCCATTCACCGCTAGTTCACTTTCTTCTTTGGCTCTGAGCTTCAATTCATTCACCTGCTGTTTCAGCTTCTCAATCTAAATATTAAAAACATAAAGTTGATAAAGAAGTCAATAATTCCCCCTGATAATAGCCAGAATCCAATAACTGTTGAATGAAGGAATGCAAAAATTAAAATCCTCAGAAAGCCTTTCTTCTGGTTTAAGTCCATATTCTCCATATTCTAGCAACAGGAGATATTTTGATGTTATAAGTACTGAGAAAAATGTTCTTAACAAATGAAAGGCATACAACGCCATTAAATGCCACTGTCTCGTTTTTTCAAAAGTATGCCCATAGCTAATCATGATTCCCCAAAATAGGACAATGGAAAACCCAACAATTAGCATGGAGACCTTTCTATGATGCCTTTACATTAAAATCACAGATGAGCTTTAAGCAAAAGTCTAATTGATTGTTTCCTACCATCTCTTACACCAGGAAAAGCACCCAGAGGACAGGCCAGGAGCCAATGTTCAAGCTTTTCAAGGTTTCAAGTGCGAATTTTCTAACCCACTCACGACAGATGTGGAATATATTATCAACTTCCATACAGGGAGTATGGAATGGCATTCTTAATTATTATCCTTTATCATGATTGTGCTAATCAGAATGGAATGGAATGGAATGGAATAGAGAATAGAGAATAGAGAATAGAGAATAGAGAATAGAGAATAGAATAGAATAGAGCAGTGATGGCGAACCTTTTTTTCCTTGGGTGCCGAAATAGTGTGGGTGCGCGCTATCGCACGCACGTGTGTGCCCACACCCATAATTCAAAGCTCCCCACTTGCCCCACCCCCCCTGCACATGCGTGCACGACCCCCCCACTCCCCCGTTTCCCGACTTCCAGTGGACCCGGTAGGCCCATTTTTGCCCTCCCCAGGCTCCAGAGGCGTTCTTGGAGCTTGGGGAGTGCAAAAATAAAGTCGCTCAGATTCGGTCGGACTTGGACTCTGGCAGGGCAGAGTCCATAGAGTTGACAGGGGCCAGTCCTAGTCCATCTTTATGGGAGGAGTTTGGGCCTGTTTCTCCCGAGGATGTGGACAGGGCTGTGGGAGCGATGGGTACCTCCACCTGTTTATTGGACCCGTGCCCCTCCTGGCTGGTTTCGGCCAGCAGGGCGGTGGCATGCGGCTGGATCCAGGCGGTGATCACCGCTTCTTTGAGGGAGGGATCCGTACCGCAGTCGTTAAAAACTGCGGTGGTGCGACCCCTCCTGAAGAAGCCTTCCCTGGATCCAGCTGATTTGAAGAACTATCGGCCAGTCTCCAACTTACCTTTTTTAGGGAAAGTTGTGGAGAAGGTGGTGGTGACTCAGCTTCTGCAGCTCCTGGATGAAACAGATCATCTAGATCCTTATCAGTCGGGTTTCAGGCGCGGCTACAGTACAGAAACTGCCTTGGTCGCCCTGATGGATGATCTCTGGCGGGCCCGGGATGCGGGGAGCTCCTCCATCCTGGTGCTACTTGACCTCTCAGCGGCTTTCGATACCATCGACCATGGTATCCTTCTGCATCGGCTTGGCAAGTTGGGAGTGGGAGGCACCGTCTTACGGTGGTTCTCCTCTTATCTCACCGATCAGATGCAGTCGGTGTTGACAGGAGGGCAGAGATCGTCCCCTAGGCCCCTATTATGTGGGGTGCCACAGGGGTCGGTTCTCTCGCCCATCCTGTTTAACATCTACATGAAACTGTTGGGTGAGATCATCCGCAGACATGGGGTGTGTTTCCACCAGTACGCTGATGACACCCAGCTGTACATCACCACCCCGTCTGACTTCAGAGAGGCAGTGGATGTAATGTGCCGATGCCTGGACGACGTTAAGATCTGGATGGGGAGGAACAGACTCAGACTTAATCCCGACAAGACTGAGTGGCTGTGGATATTGCCTCCTAAGGTTCATGACAACTATCCCTCCTTGGTCTTTGAGGGTGCGAAACTGACCCCCTCAGACCAGGTCCGCAACTTGGGGGTCCTCCTAGATCCACAGCTAAAATTGGACCACCATCTTTCTGCTGTGGCTAGGGGGGCCTTTGCACAGGTTCGCCTAGTGCACCAGTTGCGGCCATACTTGGAGAAGGAGGCTCTACTCACGGTCACTCATGCCCTTGTCACCTCGCGTTTGGACTACTGCAATGCGCTCTACATGGGGCTACCCTTGAAGAGTATCTGGAGACTTCAGTTGGTGCAAAATGCGGCTGCGCGTGCTGTGGTGGGTATGCCAAGGTACACCCACGTGACACCGATACTCCGCCAGCTGCATTGGTTGCCCATCGGTCTCCGGGTCCAATTCAAGGTGTTGATCACCATCTTTAAAGCCCTTCATGGCTTAGGACCAGGATATCTTCGGGACCGCATTCTGCCTCATACTTCCCTCCGACCGGTTAGGGCCCACAGAGTTGGCCTCCTCCAGGTCCCGTCGGCCAAGCAATGCCGGCTGGCGGGCCCTAGGGGGAGAGCCTTCTCTGTGGCCGGCCCCGTGCTCTGGAACCAACTACCCCCAGAGACCCGGACCATCCCTACTCTGCTGGCCTTCCGAAAAGCCGTGAAGACATGGCTCTTCCTGCAGGTGGGGGGGACAGCTTAATTCCACCTGAGCCTACCCCCCAAGTATGTATGTGCTGAATGGATGTTGTTGTTTTAAATAACCGTTTTAAATTTTGTACTTGTTTTTAATTCTTTGTAATTTTTGTTTATTCTTGTATTTCTCCTTGTTGTACGCCGCCCTGAGTCCCTCGGGAGTTGGGCGGCATATAAGAATAACAAAATAAATAAATAAATAAATAAACGCTCCCCCCGCCACCCCGGAGGCCCTCTGGAGGCTGAAATCACCCTCCCAGAGCCTCTGCGCAAGCTAAAAATCAGCTGGCGGGCACGCACATGCACGCTGTTGCTGAGCTAGGGCAATGGCTCGCGTGCCAGCAGATATGGCTCCACGTACCACCTGTGGCACCCGTGCTAGAATAGAATAGAATAGAATAGAATAGAATAGAATAGAATAGAATAGAATAGAATAGAATAGAATAGAATAGAATAGAATAGAATAGAATAGAATACATTAGATTAGATTTATTTGGCCAAGTATGATTAGAATTTTTCTATGTGCAGAAGCCAACAGAATGGTGATAATCATAATAATATCAATAGGATAGAGCAAGAAAGATAAGGATACTAGTAATGCTACAGCTATACTACTTGGGTAAATACACATAAACATTAGACAGCGCTGTGAGAATTAGGTATTCAGCAGAGTGATTGCCTGAGGAAAAACTATCCCTGTGTCTAATTATTTTGACCTGCGCCCTGCAAATGCCCTGTAGCACCACCCAGAAGGAAGCAGTTGAAACAGTGTATGTCCAGGATGTGAAGGGTTGCAGATATCCTCTTAGTCCTCCTTCTGACCCACACAATACACAGGACTTCAATGGAAGGCAGGCTAATTGCATTTGCAGGTAGTCCTCGACTTATTTAGTGAGTTTAAAGTTACAAGAGCACTGAAAAAAGTGACTTATGACCATTTTTCACACTTACAACCGTTGCAGCATCCCCGTGTTCACATGATCAAAATTCAGATGCTTGGCAACTGACTCATATTTATGACAGTTGCAATGTCCTGGAACCACGTTGCGACCTTTCGACAAGCAAAGTCAATGGGGAACCAGATTCACTTAACAACCGTGTTACTAATTTAAGAACTGCAGTGATTCACTAAACAAATGTGGCAAGAAATGTTGTAACATGGGCAAAACTCACTTAACCAATTTCTCACTTAGCAGCATAAATTTTGGGCTCAATTATGGTTGTATATTGAAGACTACCTGTATTCTTTCTGCAGTCTTAACTATCCATTGGAGTATTTGTTCTATTTGGTTGCTCTACCAAACCAGGCAGTTAATAGTGGTTAATGCTGTCCTTTTTTTCTAGGGCGTTTCTTCATTCTGAAATGTATTTATTTATTAAATTTATGTGCCACCCATCTTCCTATCCAAAATTACTCTGGTGCAAATGGTGCATACCTCACAATTATTGTATTGCAATTGAGATGATGATCTTTATACATTACATTTAATATTGAAAGCATTGGGCTGAATGTAAATACAGTAATAATTCAAGCCAAATCCACAATTTAAAGAAATCAATAACTGACATTTGCCCACGAAACCACAGCCTGACAGATTAAAGAGGGGCAACTCTACACTTCGTCTGAAATGGTATAGGGTTTCCTGCCTGAGCAAGGGGGTTGGACTAGAAGACCTCCAAGATCCCTTCCCACTCTGTTCTGTTCTGTTCTGTTCTACACCTACCAGGTCTTCCTTCTCCAACTCTTGCTTCTTGAGGCAGGACATCACGTCGACCGTATCTTTCTCCAGCCGCCGCTGCTGCCGTTCCAGCTGTTCGTTGTCCCGGGCGAGGCGGCGAGCAGCCTCGCGGTACTCTTTGCGGGATATCTCCGTTACCTCCAACCTGGCCTCCCATAGCGTCGCTGCGGCTTTAGCCCTTTCGGCCTCCGACTCCTCCTTCAAGGACTTCGGGTCTACTCTGCTCTTGCCGGCGGCCGCGCCGTCTTTCTTCCCCCTGAGAAGTGCAACGCGACGCAAAGGGCGAGTGAAGGGTTGGCTTAACCGACTAGCCCCGGCCAACAGCCCCCACCAACCTTCGTTAGGAGAACACCTTCCAAGATACCTACTTCCCTCCTTTCGCGCCTTTGTCTTGCGCGGTTTTCCCTGTCATGTCAGCAGGCGGGGGCTTTCCTAGAGATTGTCTTCCTTCTTAAAGCGACTCCGTTGCTATGGAAACCACGCGTCGCGGGAAAGTGAGGCAGGACTGGTCCGCCCGTGACGTAACGCGCAGTGTATTGACGTGACACGCGGCACCGGTGAGATGTGGAAAGCTGAAGGTTCGGAGAACATGGTGAGTGAAAACTGGGCTCGGGGGGTCAGGTCAATGGGGGGTGGGAAGGGGTGTCTTTCCCTAATCCAGGGCCGCCGACACGGGAGTCGAACCATAATACGCGTCCCTTGCTCCTGTCTTTCGGCGCACTCCTGACTGCTCTTAACCTCTCGAGTTGTCCCTATCGTGATCTGGGCGATATTTCTCGTTGCATTTCATGTGTTGTAAATATGTCAAACTCCCTTGTCTCCATAGCTTTGTATCTTCTGTATCTTTGCTCACTCTTTAGAGAGCTGTCTCCTTTCACACGCATTCAACCCATGTTTTAAGTAATCCATAAACGGATTTAAAGGCTTTTTATTCTCCGGATTGTCATTTGGGCATCATTCAGTACAAAAGAACTGGCAAGATACAATAGCGCACAGCTCAACAAAATTCCATTCTTAAATCTCGACAGCAAACATTTATTTATTTTTTTCTTTTAAAAAAAAAGCTTCTCTCACTTTATCTGTCCTGCTCTTTATTTCCACAGTATGATCTCATAGAACTCTGTAGGACTCAATTGACAAATATTTGGCATGTATCTTCCAATGCTAATTTAACCTTTCATCTACCCGGTCTAAAAATTTCTGCATATTTTACTTGAAAAGGAAAAATGGTTCATCCTTTGTTACCAATATTTTTATTTCTAAAAATATAAAATATATAAAATATATAAAAAAATAAGTCACGTGTAATTTCTTTACATATGAATTCCAGTTCCAGATATGCTCAGTATGCTACTATTCTTGAAAATGATGTTGCCTTTTGTTCACAAATATCAGTTGTATCAGTGTCTCTGATATGGTATTTTAAAGACACTTAACATATCAGTTCCAAGTAATTATACCAATCTTGGGATCATAGGTGTTCTTACAAGGTTCTTACAAGGTTCATAGGTGTTCTTACACAATTTGACAAACATAAGCCTTAGGAAAAATAAGAGATAATACCACATATCTGGAGCACATCGATTTATTATCTATTTCATCTAGTAAAACTGGACTGTTGAGTATGACAAAATGTGGTAAATGCCTTTGGTTTTTTTTCTATTGACTTTAACCTTTTTGTTGCAATGAATATTCAAGTTGGTAAATAATTTCCTAGGTCAGTAGTTTTCAGTAAAACTTCCTACTTGAAATATGCCCCTTGAACTTCTGCTAGGAAAAAAAAATCCAACTGGACATTTTTTTTTCTTTGCTTTAGATAAATGATAAACCTCTGTTCACAGAAAATGGACTTACTGATATATAATATGCAACTTTCCTGCCTACATGATTAACAGCTAAATATTTTTCATTGTACCCATAGAACAGGTAAGTACACATATAGTTCATATTTCAGGTCCTGAATGTTTTGGGGAGAAGTTTGGAATAGAAAAAAATTGCCAAATTGGAACTTTTTATTTGAAGATATGGGGATGAAGGCATCTATGATATATGATATGATATTTTTTATATTTATTATAATAATATATGTTGTATATAAAAATAAAAATGTCAAAGTGTCTTAGTGGTTAAGGTATTGAACCATGGCCAGGAGTCCTAGGTTCAAGGATACACTTGGCTGTGGAAACTCTGATTTTGGGTCTCTCTCTCTCTTCCCCCCTCCCTCTCCCTCTCTTTTTGTCCTCCCCCCATGTTACTTGTCAGTTATTTTTGTGGGAAGAGATAAAAAGAGATCGCCAGTACAAACTAATTTGATCTCTTGGAGGAACTAAACTAAACTAAAAAGGGAAAAAAGAAAATCAATGCACATATATTATATTACAATATCTCAGTTCCAATGCATTTTAAGGAAGAATCTCTTAAGGGTAATGCAAGTCATTAAAAAAACATTTCACGGTGTATACGACTAAATGATAATTGCAAATAAGACATACATATTAGCCATTATTAAACAATATAATATTAGAATTTTATTTTTTAAAGTCCCCTGAAGAAAAGTCCTTAAAAGGCTTTGGGATTAAGTTTTTGCAATAAAGTATAAAGTTTTCCTTTTTTGTTCTTTTCATTTCCTTACCCCATTCAAAAAGGAGAGGAAGAAAACAAAGACCGGTGTATACTGTGTATTACCAACATTTATAAAAGGGTAGGGAGATTAAGAGATTATAATAAAGGTTTTACAATAAAAATATTTTTAGATGGAATTTCTAAAAAGGAGGTAGATTACATTGCATACATTCACTATTTCTAGATTTTAAAAGTTTCCAATTAGATCAAATTTCCTTGGTCTATGTAGAGCCATTTTTGTAGATTAGATTAAAATTTCAACATCATATTTTTCTAATTATACTTTTAAATCCAATATACTTTGACAACAAGGTACTTGGAGCAATATATGAACAATACTTTGGGTTAGAATATTATGCATTAGAAAACTAATGTTTAGGTTTAAGTTCAAAGTTCATTTTGACACATACAGACTCAATGTTCTTATGCCTGCCCAATTTCCAAAGATATATATGGATAATAGTTATTGTCCCTTGGGCATGTATTGCTATAAGTTTCTTGTACCCTTTTTTCATGAACATAATAATTTGATCTTTTATACAAGTTATAAATTAAACCAGCAAAAAAAATTGTAGCAAAAAACTTTTCAATTAATTATTTGGAGAAAGTTAGTTAGTAGAACGATTGGATTAAAAAGTAACTGCTTAAGGGACTATGTCATAGTTTGTGAGTAGGAATAAAGTTGAAAGAGTAGCAATAAAAGTTAAACACATGACACGACAAGAAAATGGAAGAAAAGTAGAACAGACTTGAGGTTTTTTTTTTTAATAACAGGAGATAGAAAATTGAAACAAGTTGAAGGATGGATGCTGAAGCAATAAAGAATCCAGCAATTAGGAATTCAGATACTAAGTACGGATCACATGCCAGTGAACTATTCTAATCAGCAGATCTCTAGTAACTGTGAAGCATGATTGCATTATGATAAAGGTTGACATTTATTTAAAAAAACCAGAGCACACCAGAGTTAATAACCAGCAAGGATCTACTGTGGAAGAGAAATACCTGTGAAAAGCATAGTAAAACAAATGGCACAGCGGGGAGGGAAGAGGACCTGAATGGAGGAAGAAATGGTTTTAAATTTTAAATACCGTATTTTTTGGAGTATAAGACACACCGGAGTATAAGACGCACCTTAGTTTTGGGGAAGGAAAATGGGGGGGGGGGGAAATTACCTACCAAGTATTCATCTGGCTAGCGTCCTTAGTCTGTTCAGCTTCAGCACATTATTTTATCCTCTGGTTAGGGCTGGAAAAAATATTATTCGAAGGGAGTAGGAATGAAAAGAAGCCTGCAAAGACTTAGGGCTAGTAAAAAGGAGGGAGTAGGAATAAAAAAATGCTGCAAGCCGGGAAGATCGTTAGCACCTCGTTAGGGCTGAAAAAAACCTTTTTCGGAGGGAGTAGGAATGAAAACAAGCCTGCAAAGACTTAGGGCTGGAAAAAAACTACTTCGGAGGGAGTAAGAAGCCAGGAAGATTGTTAGCACCTCGTTAGGGCTGGAAAAAAAAAGCTTCGAAAAAAGCTACATTTGGAGTATAAGACGCACCCAAATTTTCAGCCTCTTTTAGGGAGGAAAAAGGTGCGTCTTATATTCTGAAAAATACGGTACTTTGTTTTAATGTGAAGAAATCTATAGAGCTGTTATGTTACATTATGTTACGTATTTAAAAGACTTAAATGGCTGTCCATCTTGTAGAACTCAACTATGGGTGGTTTGTAACAATAGCAAACACAATAAAGCCAGGAATCTGACCCACAATCTCTAGTCCATCAAACTGTACAATCCTTGGTTTCCAGTGTGTTGGCTTCAAATTACCCTATTTTTTGGACTATAAGCCGCACTGGAGTATAAGACGCACCAAGATTTCGAAGAGGTAAACAAGAAAAAAAAAGTTTTTGCCCTCTCCGGCCTCCAGGAGCACTCTGCAGGCCTCCCAAACCCTCTGCAAGTCCCGTTTTTGCAAAAACCAGGATGTGCAGAGGGTTTGGGAGGCCTGCAGAGTGTTCCTGAGGGCTGGGGAGCGCAAAAACGCGACGCGTGGGAGGTTTGGGAGGTGAAAAATGGGCCTGTTTTTCACAAAAATGGGGCGCACAGAGGGTTTGGGAGGTTTTCAGAGTTCTCCTGGGGGCTGGGGAGGGCAAAAATGACCCAATTTTCATGAAAAATGGACCCGTTTTTCGCCTCCCAAACCTCCCACGCATCACATTTTTGCCCTCCCCAGCCCCCAGGAGCACTCTGCAGGCCTCCCAAAGCCTCTGTGCGCACTGTTTTTGCAAAAAACAGGCCCGTTTTCATGAAAAATGGGCCCATTTTTCGCCTCCCAAGCCCCCCACCCATCATGTTTTCGCCCTCCCCAGCCCCCAGGAGCACTCTGCAGGCCCCCCAAATCCTCTGCATGCCCCGTTTTTGCGAAAAACAAACCTGTTTTTCACAAAAATTGGACACGCGGGGCAGGGTTTTTGGAGGCCAAAAATGGCTGTATTTGGTGTATAAGACGCACCAACATTTCCACCCACTTAGGAAAAAGTCCGTGTTATACTCCGAAAAGTACGGTATTTAGGCACTCAGGAATTTACTAGAAGCAATAAGTTCATAATTCTCTCTTGCTACAGAAACTTGTCATAAAATCTGAAACAATCTTTTGTTTTCCTAATTAATGTGCATTTCAGTTTGAGATTTTAGCATAATTTAGCTTTTGTGAATTTCCTGTGCTGAATTTTCCTTTAAGCAGAATTTTCCTTTAAGCAGATTTTTTTCTCTATTACTGTGTCAACATTTTCTGAAATCTTATAGGATGCAAGTGTGCTTCTGCACATCAAACACAATTAATGAACGAGTTTGATTTGAAAGAAAAAGCACAAAACAGAAATGATCCTGAACCATAAATTGGATATGAAGGGGGAGGGCACCACAACTAAATGCATTGTTTTGTTCTGCCTACTTAGTGTCATCAACAGCATGTACAATTCCCATTGTTGGTTGTTTTGAACAACACTTGTATTCTGAGCTTTTCTAGCCTTCGCAAAGTGATAGCTAGAATTATAGCAAAGCTGACTACATTAATTTGGAATGTTCAATATTAACATACTGCATACTTTTAAAGAAGCAGAACTTTTGTATTTATTCCATATAGAATTTTAGAACACGGTTGTAACTGTTCCATAGATTTAAAGAAGCAGACTTGTAGTGGTTTGTCCTTGTATTAGTGATGAAATCACCTTTTGGGGATGTGGGAAGTTTCTGTGTTGGCTGACTTATTTAACATTTTTCTGATGTATATAATGTTATCTTCAGGAACCTCTACAATCTGGAAGTCTTGATTCAAACTGCAGTTCTCTGAGGCTCCCAAGCATGATGGGTACTTCCTGGTTCACAATCATTGCCATATTTGTATTTTCCTCCATTTATTGTATTGTTTCTCATCCCAAACCGGAGTTATGGTTCCAAGAACTCTTCCCCCTTAAGATGTGTCCAGCCAATGCCAGCATGGATACATTTTATGGCATAATGTTTGATGCAGGAAGCACAGGGACACGAATTCATATTTACACCTTTATACAGAGAAGCCCAGGTAAGATTGTTGGAAGTTCTCCTGAACATATATACTTGTGGTGTACATATACCTGCTATGTGGTTGTATTGGTTAACACATCACTTGTAATTTCCCACTGATTATGTTTTGTGGTTTTTAATTAGTTTTAATGATATTATTTTTGGTGTTGATTTTGCATTTGGTATGTTGTTTATTGTTTATGTGGTTTTTAATTATGTTAGCCATCCAGTCACAAATGTGAGGTGGGAAGTTATATAAATTGAATAAATAAATCATAAACAATGCTATAACAACCAGACACTTATCAATGCATTATAAGCAATTAATTGACTAATTTTGATATTAATCTTGTTTACTCTCCACAAGTTGTTGACTTGACCTCAGCAAGTCTATAAGCAACTCTTAAATTACAATTCAGAAGATTAAATGTTTCAGGAATTTACTAGATAACCTGTGACCACCTGAGTCATCCTTTCAGAAATATTTCCTTACCAGATTCCTCAATGCCATCAAAGTGACAAAGCTTTTGATGTAATGCCTTCAGTGAAAAAATTGGGATACATTCAAAGATGAGGTTGCCTTGAAAATACCCCATATTGAATTGTATACCACAGTTGGAATGTTTTATGACATTTTGTATTATGTCATAAACTGTTCATGATCATGTTTATGTCATAAAATTCTTTATAAAATTTGCCAAATTTCAATTCCATGGAGTCATGGAGCCCGGACTTTGGACACATTCTGCAAGTTGGCCATTTGGGGCACCTTAGTTCAAAAGATTTTGCCCTTTCACCCATTAAAGCCTAAAGGAATCAGAGTCTGATGAGTAGTGAATGTATCCTTATTTCATAGTCCCTTTTTGCAGTTTCCTTCAGTTTTATTTCCTGATTTCAATCAATGTTGATTGGTTTGTACAAGTCTCTTTGTAAAGAGTTATTGGATCAGTTGCTTAATTGATATATTTCCCTGAGAAAGATTCTAAAGTAGATTAGATTTAAAAGATGGAAACAGGATATGAGTGCAACTTAATTCTACACATAGAAAAACAAGAAAGGATTATCTTATAGATGTTTAACAACATTCTTTGCTCTTTGGTTGCTTGGCATTTCCAGTTGGGTATGTTTTAGTATTATATTTAATTATATACTATAGTGTCTTAATCCTTGTTATTAATCCTTTATTTTGTTATTAATCCAATACAAGTATTTGCCCTACTTAGGTAATACTGGATTTGTACAGCTGTATTACACTAAAAAATCAAATGTAGTCTTCTGAAAAACTGTCTTCCAAAAGGAGGAAGAGGAGAGATGGTTTTGATCCAGAATTATGAAGCATCTGGATTTTCATCTCTGTTAGCAAATGAAATGAGAATTAATACAACTAAGGACAGCTTAGTCCATTTTGTCATATTTTGCTTTTAGTTTTTGTGTAGTAGTTTGGCTGGCTGGTTATGCCTTGTGATTATGTTTTATGATGTGATGATGTAAGCTGCCCATCTTTTGAGTGGGACAGCTGTTATATATATAAATCTAATAATAATAATTGCACCTTACATCACAATGTTGCTGTTGAGGCAGTACACGTTCGTGATATGGTTTAGATTTTTCCTCAAGAAAAATCTTGAGAAAAGATTTTTCCTCAAGAAAAATTGCGGTCTTCTACAAAATATTATAAGTCTTCTTCTTATAATATTTGTTACACAGAACCATTCACCCAGAAGTCCCACATTACCAAGAATTATATATGTACTACAAAATAAAGTTTCTGTTTTCTACATTTTCACTGTAAATCAATTTCTCTGAAAGGTACCTCTTGGTTGAATCTTTGGGAACCAGTTTGATTAAAAACCACAACCTTCACTGACATATTTCAGTTACTAACTCATTTGTAATCAGGAGAGCAAAATATCATTGAACAAAATCTATAGCCTTAGATAAAAATAAGCTTGTCTAATAGCTTATTTTATATAATTTTTACAGAAAGCCCTGCAGAGTTAAAAGGGGAAGTTTTTGAATCAGTGAAACCAGGTCTCTCAGCATATGCCAATCAGCCTAAGAAGGTAAGACTTTCTCGTGGAAAACAAATTTTATTTTGGCATTTATTTGGGTAGTATGAATCATAAAGACAAACTACTGATCTGATTTTTCCGTTAGTGCTTATTGTCACTGGAAAATAGTAATTCTCCAAGCTTTTTCCTATTATCTCTTCCCTAAACCTAGCTGGAGATAAAAGTGCTTACAGCAGGAACATTGTAGGTGCAAGGACATGTTTTGTCATTAATCAATACCACTTCTCTCACTCCCTATATAGGTCCATAACAATGAGAAAATTGACCGAGGTTGGGGCAAGAGAACATAGATGGGACCAGTGGTTTGCCTAGTGACATAGGGATAGATGTCAATAAAGACAATTGCATATTCCTTAGGCTTAGTTCAAGAGGAAAATTTTAAATGTCAAACTAAAATAAAGTAGGTTTGGAGGAAGGAATTGAAGAAGAGAAATATTTAAAGTATGTCTGTAAACTAAAATTCTGCCCAATCCTATCAGTTTTTTGCTTTTGTTTCTGCTAATCTTTAGGGCGCTGAAACTATCAGAAAATTATTAGAGATGGCTAAAAATGCTGTACCACCAAGTCGCTGGAGCAAGACCCCAGTAGTATTGAAAGCCACTGCTGGTCTGCGGTTGTTAGCGGAGCAAAAAGCTCAGGCTCTACTCTCGCAAGTAATGTTGGGTTATAATACAAAATCAATGGTGTCATAGAAAAGTGGGGGCCCTTTTCAATCCTTTCCATTTGTGTTATGCCATGAATATGCCCCAGTTGCTTTTTAAAATACTGTATCAAACTCAACGGGAGGCACTCGTAAAATCCCATTATGAAAAGCACCATATCCTAGATTGGTCACATGTCCCTTGAGCATTGTCTCCAATTCCAAAACACACAGAGAGAAATGCAGTGAGAATGATAGGATAAGATATGGGATATTTGAAGTCCTCGGTTCTCTGAGGAGAGATAAAAGAAACTGGGTATGTGCAAATCTTGAAAAAAGTTGACTGAGGGGAGATTTGATAATATTTTTCAAGTACAGGTAGTCCTCGACTTACAACAGTTCGCTCAGTGACCATTCAAAGTTACAGTGCCACTGAAAAAAGTGACTTATGACCGTTTTTCACACTTATAACCATTGCAGCATCCCCATGGTCATGTGATTTACATTCGGATGCTTGACAACTGGCTCACATTTATGATGGTTGCCGTGTCCTGAGGTCATATGATCACCTTTTGCGAACCTCTGACAAGCAAAGTCAATGGGGAAGCCAGATTCACTTAACAGCCGCGTTACTAATTTAACAACTGCAGTGATTGGCTTAATAAATGTGGCAAGAAAAGTCGTAAACTGGGGCAAAACTCACTTCACAAATTTCTCTCTTAGCAACATAAATTTGGGGCTCAATTGTGGTCGTAACTTGAGGACTACCTGTACTTGAAGGGATGCCACATAAAATAATTCCATGACCTGTTTTGTATTTGTCCAAGAGTACAGGACATAGAATATTACTCCTAAATTCTAGGAAAGCAGATATTGGATGAATGTGAGAAAAGTAATAATAAGAGCAGTTCAACAACGGAATCAGTTAATGGGAAAGGGGTGAGCTCCCTTTTGCTGGATTGTTCTAGTAGACATGGACAACCAATGGTCAGGAACGGGTCACTTGAGATTCCTGGTAACTGAGCAAGAAGTTGAACTCAGTAGCCTAATGGCTTCTTCCAACTCTCATGATTTTATAGCTATTTCTTCTATAGGTCCATATTATTAAGGCTGGCATCTTAGTAATGCAGAAAGCAATCTGGTTTTAATGGTAGTTTTTAGTGGTTGAATGAAACCATTTAACCGGTAGCTGATTTTACATTCCCCTGGTTTTTTGTAGAAGAAAATTGCATAATTTGCATACTTCTGTTTGTGAATGATTCCAGTTCTAGGATAATCACTCCCATTTTTTCTTTCCACAGGTCAGAATGGTCTTTGAAGATTCACCATTTTTAGTTCCTGATAATAGTGTTAGCATAATGGATGGATCTTATGAAGGTGCGTCCTACAAATAAGGAAAATGAGGCATAGAGAAGAGAAATAACTAGGGAAGTAAAAGGGGAAGAAGAGTTTCTCAGAACAGGATAAAATATTGTGATGTTGCTTTTAAGGAGACCAAGATTATAATATCCTAGGGAAACCGGATTCTGTATACAGGAAAATGATAAAATTGCTTGGCTGTATTATTAACATATTACTAGATGAAAAATAGATTCAATTAGTTCTAATGTCCTTATGGAGTTTACAGTTGGAACACATAATAGCAAAGGACAGATGTAGATAGCAATGTCATAATGAATATGCATTTATTTTATTTTGCTATTTACTCTATATACCTCCTTATTCCACAATGACTTTAGTTAGTTAACTACAATAGAAGCATGCAAATAAAATATTAAATAAAGTAATATTTTAACTATTAATAACAGTTAAATGCTAAATAAAATACTACTATCAAAAACTAAAATTATGATTTTAAAAAATCAACTATTAGCACCATACACGTACAGGCAACGTGCTTAGTCAATCCAATCTGAATAATTTTTAAAAACCAGTTTTCACTGTTCTTAAAGAACATCAGTATAGCATTTGATGGAGAGGGAAACTTGGCGAGAGGGGAACCACTACAAAGGAGTAGTCCATGACCAATAAGATCTGTTTCTCTGTTATCTAGAACTCTTGAAATGTAGGAACCCAAAACACCTAAATTGAACAAACAGGATAATCAGGCACTTAAAACCAGCACTCTCAACTTTACTTGAGAACCTACCGATACTCCTAACCAGTATTGTTTGATTACAACAGCTCTAAAATACCAATAGGCAGGCTGCTACATTCAAAACAATTCCAGTTTCAGCGTAGTTTTCAAGGACAATGGCATGTAAAGTCCATGCACCATGCAAGTCCATTTAATTCTCCTAACCATAATTGTTTTGTATTGCCTTTTTTTTACTTTTTATCATAATGTAAGCAGCCCAGAATCATGTATCAGTGAGATGGGAGGCATAATAAATAAACAAATAAACGAAGACACACACACACACACACACACACACACACACACACACACACACACACACACACACACACACACACCCTAGAAGTGATAGGGACATGATTTAATGTTGCCATGGCCTCCTGCTCCAAACAGGAGTTGAGCCCTATGGTACCCCTACTGCTCATTCTCTCCAGCATCATGGATTGTAACCTCTCATTTAGGAAGTGTAAAACAGTGCCATCCACCTCCATCCTCATTATCAATTGTATCAAATGCCTTTAAAGGTCTAATAGAAAGGCTGCAGATCATCCATTTGAGCAAGTAATGCAGTTTCCATCCCATACGCATGCACCTCCTATTCTACCAACTTTCTCAAAAAGAAAGATTGGAAACTGGACAGAAGTTGTCTAATATGAACATACTAAGATTTTTTGGGGGGAAGGAGCACACCATTACTTCTTTCAAGACAGTCAGATCAAAACTTTCTCCCAAAGAAACCTGAACCACTTGAACCTAGCTAGACAATTTGGCTTAATCAAATTATATGGAGAATTACTTGGAGAACTACAGTATGAATTGGGTTTACTTTTTAATTTAGTATCACATAGTCGTCTAAGGTTAGTTCAGATGAATGTCCTTAATCCAGATATTTATTTAGCTGAGTAAACTGATCTAACTAGGCAATTAGTTAAAAATGTCATTTGAAGTTGGTTCCAGTAAAATTATGCAATAAATCTGCAGGGTTTACAGTATGTTAAGAAACCTGATGGGAAAGTACAAGAACTGGAACAAAGAAAAGAGTCTGAGTACATTTTAGATGGGAAAACAGTAATGAAAGTTAAGAGAACATCTCATCCCAACCACCAATTGGTGAAAAAGTTGAGAAGCTAAACAACGAATGAAATTATATTCTGCTTGGAAAAGTACTAATAATTACTGATCAGCAGAAATCCACAGTGTGGAATAATCCTTTGTAGTTTGTATTTGTAGTCTATAGATGGATGGATTTTTCAGTGGCTTTTGCTTTCTCTTGCAGGTATTTTAGCCTGGATTACTGTGAATTTTTTGACAGGTATTTACTGTGACATGTTTCTGTTTTAATAGATAGAATCCACAAAAATTGAATAGGGAGCCTATTAATCTGTTATGTTTATTCTAACTTGCTAAAACCCTCCCAGAACAGGATTGTTGTTGTCGTTGTTTTGCTGTATATGGGTACAGTTTGAATTTCTGCAATGTTATCTGCAGGGCAGTTGTATGGCCAAGAGCAGCAGACAGTTGGAACTCTGGATCTGGGAGGAGCTTCAACTCAGATAACGTTCCTGCCACAGCTGGAGGTGAGGAGATAGAATAGCCAGATCTATTGCAAGTTCCATAGTTTGGATAATCTTTATGTCCATTGTCACTTTCAGCCTTGATATCTTCCTTAATAGAACAAATACCTTTCTAATGCTATGCTTAACCCAAATACTTTTTTGGATCATATTCAAAATTCATAGAAAGGAAACTACATGGCTTCACTCAGGACACTAAAGTGTTGTTGGTTTATTGAATATTGGTTTGGCTCATGAACTGAAACATGGTATGTAAACAACAGCTGGATTAACACAATACCAAAATACTGGTAGTTCTCAATTTACAACCGGTCTTTTAGTGATCGTTCAAAGATACAACCTACCTGAAAAGGGGAATTTACCACTCAAATATGATGTTCCAACAGTCGGGGGGGACTGCATTCACATGGCTATTTTGGGTGTTTGGCAACATGGCCGCGTTTATAGCTGTTTGCGTCCTGCAGTCACATAACTGCATTTTATTTTGGTTTTGCCGAAAACTGGTAGGTAGTTCTAGTTTTTGGCAAAACTGCAGAGCAAACCATTGGTTCACTTAATGACCATGGCATTTGTTTTATGACCACCATGTTTACTTAACCACTGCAAAAAAACACAAAATTGAGTTGATCATGTGACTGAACCCGTTTTATGATTCTTACAACTTATGGCCCTAATGAGCAGGCTTCATTACGTTCATAACTCGAAGACTACCTTGAAATAACATGGTTGTTTTGTGCCATGTAGTTACCGCTATTCAGATTGCCTGTTTCCATGAATCCTTAAATGAATGCCCAACCTCTACATACCCAGCCTTTCTGCATGTTTAAATGCTTATTTACTCTTTATGTGAATTTATGTACAAATTCCAAATAAGAAAACAGTAATTGTTTTCTTGTAGGAGTAAGAATGCATTTGAGTCGAGCAGTAAGGTGTTTTTTTAAAAAAACTGGAAAGTTGTTAGAGGCCCAAAAAGGCAATTGGCAATTAGCCAGATTTGGCAGTGAATAAATGCTTTTACCTTTCTTATCTCTCTGGTTGTGAGTGTAAGGTTCTATCTATTTTCAAGAATGATGGGGCCCTTTAAGCACTGTCTTAGAATTTGAAATGAAAATAATTCACTCTTCCAACGCAAAGAAAGGCTGTAAAAAAAACCCACCTCTGAATGCTGCCAGCTAGCAGTTTCAACTGTGAGAAACAATGTTAAGAAATGAAAGCTACATAGAGATTGAAGACAAGAAGAAAAATCTGCTGGACCTGCAAAAATTCTGCAGACCTTGCAGGAGACTGCAAGGAACCTGCTGAAGACATCAGCTATTAACTGTAGTGGCTGTCTACAAAACAGTATAGCTTATATGAATATGATCTACACACGAGTATTGCCAGGCTCTCTGTCCCCATCTAGAACAGCCTTCTCAACAGTAGTTCTGGAGAACTCAAGGGTTCCACACAAGGTCATCAAGAGATCCCACAAATTATTGTGATTAGAGAAAATGTTTTGACTTTTCATGTTGCACAATGTAAGCTGCAGATATAATTTTTATGTAGGACTTCAATTATTTCAAGGGTTCTTCCAGGGTAAAAGTTGAGAAAGGCTGTTCTAGAACTTATCAAGGTAACTTGGAACATTCTGCAACAGGGTTCTTTGGACTAGTGAAACAAAATTTCAGTTATTTGACCATAACCACATTTGGAAATCTATTTTGAGGGGGAAAATGAAGCATTTGAAGAAAAGAACACCTTGCCAGTGCTAAACACATAGAGGCCTCTATTACTTTGTGGGTTTGTGTGGCACCAGTGCCACATGAAACTATGCAAGTGAACAGAAGAATGAAATTCACTAGGTAGCAACGTATCTTAAAAACTAATATTCCACAATGTTAACACTTAGGATTTTGATTGGCCTTTCAATTATCAGAATTAAATATCTTGAAAATCTTTCAGATCTCAGAGATGCAATATTTCTCAACTAAAAGAGGTAGAATGGAAAAGAAATCCAAAAGCAAAATTAAAACAATTCTTATTTGGCTGCAGGAAATTTTTGGAAACTATTGTTTTTACCCAGAGATATTACAAAGTCCTAATTGTAAGGGTATCCAAACTGTTCTGCTACATTCACTGTCCTCACATATTGAATTTGTAAACAACTACACAAAATAGTGAATATGCATTTAAATTTGTATTAATCATGACATAAAAAAGAATTTAGAGATCTAAAAATATCTGGTCCTTCCTCTCAGGATTTACTAATTTTTAAAAAAAAAACTATATTCCCATTCCCATATCTAATTAGAAAGATAACTAATCACTAGCCAAGCTTTTTTTGCCTGAGGTACCTGCAAAGAGATTCAAAAATGGTGGCCAAAGTCTTACCTCTTTTACAACAGCTGTATACACATCTAGAAAAATGGTCCTGGCTTCAATCATGGGAGTTCTGCTGCCATTTTGGCCTTTTTTTTTCCATTTTCTATTTGTTGTAGTTGTTATGGTGGAAAGGTGGATTCTTTGTTGATTGAGGGTTAACCTCTCCCCAATCATATATAACAATCATATCAGATTTGATAGGAGGGATCTTGCAGGTCCCATCAGCCAGAAGTATCATCTGGCAGGACCAAGGAGGAAAGATCAGATTGGCCCCAACCCTGCTGGCTTTTTGAAACATCCTGAAAACATGGTTCTGTCAGCAGGCATGGGAACTGGGAGTGATAGGACCGATACTGTCATTGTATTGAATGTTATTGGTAGATGTGATTATCTCAGCTGTGGATTTGATAAATTTTTATGGTGGTTTTAATATGTTTTGTATTAGTAAAAATACTGTAGTACAAACACTATCATGATCAACATTTTTTAAATTCAAATGTTGTTTTATATGATTTTAATTGTTTGTAAGCCCAGAGACAGCCACTCATACACATAGACATTTAAACACAAATATAAACACACACACACACACACACACACACACACACACACACACACACACACACACAGGGTTACTATATAAATTGGAATAATAGTTAGGAAGTCAGGGAGATAATAAATAAAGAAAAAAAGTTATTTTTTACACAAGGTGTTCCTGTCAATATATCTCTGATATATGTTAATATATGTTAAACTTCAGTTTGGAAATTTGTAGATCAATAAAAATATTTTTGCCTAGAAATTTTAAAAAGACACAGATTAAAACTTTGCTTATTACTGGCTTTAGAAAATGGATAAAATAATATACCGGTATTACTTAAAGCATTCCTTGGTAGACACTTTCTGATAAGCATATAAAATACAGAATCTACAAATCCGCAATCTGTATTCATTGTGTAGTAGATGATGTCAGGGAATTATACAAATTATGTAAAAGCACAATTTTTGCAATACTAAAGAATTTATTGAAATCAATTTTATTGATGTTGAAAGGTATCGTTCATCCAGTAATGCTTGGTCGGTATATATTAAAAAATGGTGTGAAATAACAATTCCTGAACGATTACTTTTCATTCTCATAATTTTTAGGAAACCTTAACAGAAACACCAGTGGACTTTCTTACCTCTTTTCAAATGTTCAACAGCACTTATAAGCTATACACACACAGGTAAGTGAGAAAATAAACACAAATGATTAATTCTAAGGTATTATTGCTTTGTGTCTGAAATATTCTCCTAAATCATTTGTACAATTCGGGCCGTACGTCCAAATCTTTGTTTGTTATCAGAATAATTTGATTTTAGATAAATTATCTTTTTTCAAATTATACTCAATAATTTGTGCATTGTTGTAAAAGAGCCATATGCTGTTATTTTCGCACTGAGGTCTTAGAAAGCAACAGGAAAGTTATTTGGCATAATATAATTTGGTTATTAATTAAGTGTTCCTTATCCTCCCTTATAGCTACTTGGGACTTGGGCTGAAAGCTGCTCGGTTGGCAACATTAGGAGCTTTGAATTTAGAAGGTACATTCAGACAAAATAATTATACTATGAGCATATTAAGAGTATCTTGTGGCAGCCCAACAAGTGATATATTTTTGGCTGGTGGTTGATGCTTGCTCTATTCTTACTAGAAATGAATCACTAAGAATATTGAAACCACATATCCCCAATATAATATTTTTGTATGAGGAGGAAAGTAGAGGAGGTTTGGAATAGGCTACTTGCAAGGCATGTCCTGCATGGAACTACCACAACTCCAGAGTTGTAGCTAACTGACCCCTTATCCACCAATTCATACTACTAGCATTTGACACCAACTCAGAGTTTTTCAGTGCTTAATGGACTTGCTGTTTTATTTTTTAAAGGGGAAAAAAACCTTTTGCCTCCAAAACGCAAACAACAAAAAAACCCTCCTGGTCCATCTTTTATTCAGTGAGCCCATTAATATGTACCCTATACCTAATGTACATTTCAAATTTTAAAACATTGTTAAAAAGTTGGTTGCCAAAATGTTAAACTATATCCTCCACATTCATTTGAGCACTGCAGCCTTCATTTTCCTGCAAGTGTCTTGGCAGAATGTTCTGGATTTTTTTTATACCATGTCCATTTAGATTGACCCAGATTCAAGAGAGATACAAAAATAACCCTGGACAAGTGATTTCTTTAAACCTCTCTGTAAGTGTTGGATAAATGTTTTATTCTGTAAATTTAAAAAAACCATCAAAAATTAAATGTGCTTTCTAGATTCTGTTCTATTGCTATTTCTGTATTTCTATGACAATTACAACAATTACTATAACTATTACTATTCATTGTACTATATTACTAGTACATATTACTCTTTTAAAATTACCTATATGCTATACTCCACAACATTGTTAGTGGGCATCGATATTCCTTTCTTAAATTTGTTCTGCCTTGTCCTTTCTCTCTGAGATTTCTTCTTTTTGTGTTAATGGCCAGCATTAGAACTCATGTACCTTTTTTTACATTGTGCTTTGTCTTACTGGGCCTCTATATTTCTTGCCTTCTGTTTTGGACCATCCTCTCCTTCAGATGGAAAGAAAAACTCCTCTTTTGGCTGCTGTATTCAGTTTGCTGGTGGATGCAGAGCTCTAAAACATGTGTCTCTCCTCCCATAGCTGTGTCAGGATTTTTACTTTATTGGCTGTTGCTGGAGAGAAGCTTAAATGGGAAAGAAAGACATGTATTCCAAGCAGCCTGTTCTTCCACCCAGCAACACTCCTGAATTGGATCCTTGACTCACAAATACTTACAAATTGGTCTATTACCCTCAAGATGTGCCCAAATTATCCCCCTCTCTCCAACAGTCCAAAAACCGCTGGTCTAGTAAATAAAGCATTTTCCATAGGAAAATGAGTAAAGTCTTCACTTCCACTTTTTTCCCCAGGTTCATATTTTAGCAATTAAAACCAAATTAAACGAATGTGAACGTGTGTGTGTGTGTGTGTGTGCTTATAAATAAATTTTCTTCTTCATAATCTCTCTTGAAGCACTTGGACAGACGTTCAGAAGTTCCTGTCTGCCAAAACAGCTGGAAGCAGAATGGCATTTTGGTGGAGTAAAATACCAGTATGGTGGCAAGACAGAAGGTAATTTAAAAAGATACTGCTTTCTAGGAAAGTTTTTTTTTTAATGAAGTAAATTGTGGGGATATTCATAAAAGAAAAAATATATGAACGAGGCTATATGAAGACTGTAGTAATCTTAAGGGAAGAACTGGAGTTTATGATTCATATCATGTTTATACGAATGTCTTTATTCTGATAGGTGAAACTGGATTTGAACCATGTTATTCTGAAGTATTGAAGGTTGTACAAGGAAAATTGCATCAACCAGATGAGATTCAGAGAAGTTCCTTTTATGCCTTTTCCTATTATTATGATCGGGCGGTGGACACTGACCTTATAGGTGAATAGGAAATGTTTGAAAAATTTGGACGTTAACCCTATAACCTGCAGAAGCAATTTATTTGTTTAGCTTAATCTCAAAATAAATCTTAGTGGGGATTACTCCAGTGTTACTGTGAGTTGGATGGCCATATAAATGTTATTAATAAATAATAAAACCATACAAATAGTAACTAACATATGAATCTTATAAACAAGTAAGGCAATAGCAGATAAAATTTCAGCTAGAAGCAAGGTTGACATTAACTAATTAACCAGTGTAAAATAGATAAATCATTTAAATTTACCTAAAGGACAGCAAAAGGTATGTTTTGAAAAATAAGAGTCCTTTAGAAACAGCCATTACATTCGCTAATCTCATAGCTGTCAAAAGACCAGGGCTGCAAGTGACATCCTTGGCTACGAGGGCAATAGCTGAGGGAAGAGGGGAAGGGAAGATAGTGATTGGGAGTGAAGCAATGCTACATTGGGACATCAATAGCAGCTGCATTGAGGGAGAAAAGTGGAGAAGTGGGCCTTTTTTTTTCCCAACCAAGAGACCTATTCCTTTAAAAGGAAACTATAGGAGATGACATGCTTAAGGCTCCGGGCAGAAATAAATCTTACTACTCTTTGTGTGTAAGAGACTTATGGAGAATAGATAGTCCTGGGGGCACAAAGTGGTGCCCACCCTGCTAAAGAAAAATACATAACCAAGGCCATAAGGCTGCATCATTCCAAAATTTTAATATGACATAAAGAAAAAGCTATACTTTAAAGGGGAATAATCATATTTAAATTTAATGTGAAAGAGAACTATGCAAGAAATGTGTCATTTTGCAGTTGTGATTCACAAACCTCGTAATTTTTTTTAAATGATCATTATTCAGATTTTAACTGATCTGGATGTACTGTACAATTTGAAATGCAGATTTCACTGTGTCACAGCTATGATTTTTACAGTATCTTTTTCTCAGTCAGATGATAACTTTGACCTTTTGTCATTTCAGATTATGAGAAAGGTGGTGTTTTATATGTGAGAGACTTTGAAAGAAAAGCCAAACAAGGTAAAATGAGTTTGACTTTATCTAGATTCCTTCTAGTTAGTTTACTACCAATTCGAAATAGCTCAATTTTTTGTTTTTATTTTATTTTGTTTTTATTTGGCTATCTTGCATTTACAGATTTTTAATCACTTAACTGTCATGTTTAGTATGCTTAAACTTGAAACAGCAATATAATTATTCGTAAGAGATAAGACAGGTTAATGATCTCACTGAATAAAAGAAATCCTTGAAAGAAAAACAATTGATAGGTATCATAAATTCAACAATATTTGCCATGTTACGGGGTCACATTTCATCTTGGTATGTATTATGTATAACGTGTTTACAAACTTATGTTAAGTGAGGAGTAAATGATCTACTGTATATAGTTTAAATAGACAGTAATATGTCATCAAGTAAGACTAAGGAATTGGAAACAGCCTATGGTTACATAACTCTAGCCACATTTATTGGTACATTTGAACACTTCCTGAGATACCCCAGCCCAGCATTTGAAATCTATTCCTCCACATGGTTAGAAGATATAGGAAAAACAAGCAGCCAAAACCATAGCTCATTCCAGATCCTTCAGCCATGATTAGCAGTAAACCAGTATTAAGCAAAAGAGTTTCTGTGGTACTAATGCAGTGATGTTGAACTTTTTTTGGTTTGCGTGCCAAAAGGGGGTGTGTGTGTGCGCGCGTGCCCAAACCCATTCCCTCTCCCCACGCATGCGCACACACACCCCGTGCTGCCCCTGCGCATGCGCACAACCCTCCCCCCCCAAATGCGCACAGGCCTTACTGAAGCCTGGGACGGTGAAAAAACGGCCAAACGGTCAAACCAGAAGTTCGGAAAAACGGACTTCCAGTTTGCCCATTGTGCTGTTTTTCTCACTCAGGAGGCTTCAGGGAAGCTTCCTGATGCCCCGGAGTGTGAAAAACAGCACAACGGGCAAACCGGAAGTCCGTTTTTCCGAACTTCAGGTTGGGCCGTTTTTCGCACTCCGGGGCCTCAGGGAAGCTTTCCTGAAGCCTCCAGAGGGCGAAAAACAGTACAACTGGCAAACTGGAAGTCCATTTTTCTGAACTTCCAGTTTGCCTGTTGGGCTATTTTTCACACTCCGGAGGACGAAAAACAGCACAACGGGCAAACCGCAAGTCCGTTTTTCGCCTCCGGAGGGCGAAACAGGCTTCCCCAAGGCCGAAAATCAGCGTGCATGTGCGCTAGAGCTGACATAGAGCAATGCCTCGTGTGCCACCTGTGGCACGTGTGCCATAGGTTCGCCATCACTGTACTAATGGTTATGTATGTTTATTTTTCAGCAGCTATTCTAATTTTATTGAATATTCTCATTGTTTTCATTTAGTTTGTGATCATCTGGATAACTATAGCACTGCCAGCCCCTTTTTATGTATGGATCTCAGTTATATTACAGCTTTATTAAAAGAAGGCTTTGGATTTGGAGACAGCACAGTTTTACAGGCAAGTAAAAATTGCAGGATCCAACCTAGCATTTCATCCCATGAAGTTATGGGGAATTTATTTATTTTAGCACCATTGATTACAATTATGTTTGTTGGGCTATTTGTCAAAATAAACAGAAGTTATGTTTTTGTATCACTTTCACTCTGCTAGAATATAAACTTTTTCCTTAATAGTCAAGACAGCTTTATTTTATGAAAACCTTAATAGTGAAGAGTCATCAGTCACCTTGATCATTCAGTAGATAATTCAATTCAAATGTATTTGGAATGCCATGAAAATAAATGTATAATCCATCTATTCGGCAGAGAAGCTTTTTTGAATTCTCATTCAGAACAGATTTAACTTACAGTTAAGAACTTCAAATGAAATAAAGGTACTGCAATTCAGTTTTTCTCAGCCTAATTCTCTCCATTTAGGTTTTTTAAAAGCCCCACAGTGGTTTTTTTAGAAATGATAGGACTTGGGAATGTAGAATTGCGGTGATGATCAGAAGATTTATCTAATCCCAGTCTACCCTAGCATCCGTAATCTAAATGCTAATAGGAAATCTATAAAGACATGATGCTACAACATCTACTCCCATTTCCTACTATGCGGCATTGAGGACTGCTCCTTCAGTTACAGAATCATTTGCAAATAATATTTATGGCCAAGTGGTTAAGATGCTGTAAGGGCTTGTAAACAGAAAAGTTGGGAATTTGAGATCTAAGTACCACATGATAGAGTAAGCTCCCGTTACTTGCCCCATCTCCTGCCAACCTAGCAGTTCAAAAGCATGTAAATGCAAGTAGATAAATAGGTACCATTTATCGAATGGATCACGTATGCGCTTGCCCCCACTCGCGTGAAAGCATCCACTTTCCCCCCCCCCCCCCGCCGCCAGTCCGCAAAGTCGGAAAAGTTGGGCAACTCTGATCTAGGGTACCACCAAATTGAAAAATATTGGTATAGTGGCTGCTTTGAAATTATGATAACTATCTCTGTCAGATCCATGTAGATTCTTATTTTTTTTAAAATGTATTCAATCTAAAAAATGCCTGTACAATCAAGTGAATCAGATCTCTTATTTTTCCTTTTCAGATGGCAAAGAAAGTCAACAACATAGAGACAAGCTGGGCTTTGGGGGCTACCTTTCACCTTCTACAGTCTCTAGGACTCTCCTACTAGGAAAACAAAAGATTTGCATTTCTTGCAAGAGCCATTCTGATCAACACATAATAAAATTACAGACCAAAGTAGAAGAAATGTTTTACTTTTAAGAACTGCAGTTTAACAGAAATCCTTCTACAGTGGTAAGACCTAACTACCTAACTGATGCCAAAGAACTTTGAAACAGATTAGGCATCGTTTCTATCAAGTCATGAATGCATATTTGGTACCAGCACATCCAATGTTGGACTTGCTCCACAAACTCTTTTATCTAATGAAATTCTGAATGTTTACATCAAAGAAGCAACTTAGTCTGATTTAAAACAACAACAACAACAGCAAAACCGAAGTGTATTATTTATCTTTCCTATAAGTTGTTTGAAACCAAGTAGTTATGTTTCTAGGGTTAGCTGGTTCTTAAACATGAATAAAGATGTTATTTTATTCAATTATAGATATATTAGTTGGTGAGGAGTATTAGCATAAAGATTTTAGGAATCCCACAAGGAATTGTTTCAGGTTTATTTTTCTAAATTTGAAAACCAAAGTCCTCTGTTACTGTTCTTTTTTATGTTAGACAATGAGATGTCCTTGGGTTAAATAGTTCCTCCTCAGTCAACTCTTATAGAATAACTTAATGCAAGCCCTGGATAGCCTCTTTTTAAAGAATTCTATGAAAATAAAAGCCCTTTTTTTACTACCACATCCCCCAAAAATATATATTGGTTTGGAGACAAGGAGCAGTTAGATTCCAGCAGTTACATTCTGGCTAATAGATTGGTACATTACTTGTTGCAAAGCACTTAACTGGATCAGAAGATCTCTTCAAATGATAAAACAAAATAATTTCCTGAACTATGTACTAAGTGAGCCATCTTAATATTTTGCACATATTTCTATATAGTATACATTTTTTTCTAAAAAAAAACCCTCTTCAGCATAAATGTTAAAATGTGGTAATGATATACCTACATTTTTAGCTAAGTGCTCTTACTCAATATCAGAAGTGTCAATTCTGTGTACATTTACTCTGAAATGACGCTTATTTAAATAAACCTGGAGTACTAATCAGGAACTTGTCTCGGTGAATGAGGCATGGTGATAAGGTTTTTTTTCCTCTGATGATCCCTTTATTAGTTTGATATTAGTGCCTATGCTTTTCCTAATGTATTGAGATTGTTTACAAATGTAATTATCTGCAAAGCAGCTGCACTGGCCTTGTTGAAAAAGATACAACTGTATAATTCATGGAGGAAGAGTTAATGAAACAAAAACCTAACAGGACTAAATTAATTACTTTTTAAAGTGAAGGCAGATATTAGGTGTATAAATATTATTAGCATTGGGGCAGTTGCTTAACAAGTAATTTATATCTAAGTAGATAAAATTAAGCTAAACTGTAAAGGGATTAAGTTCCTAATACACGCCTATATATGCAGCACTGTATGTAACTGTGAAATAAATTTTAGATTTTTTTTTCCAGAAATAGATTTTATTCTGAAATTATTTGTTCAGAGGACAGTATGAATATCACTGTTCATTTAGTCATATTCGTGTTACTTGGTGCTGTAATACATGGATATTCTCAAACCTAGCTGTTTGTTACACAAAATGCTAGGACACATTTGAATGTTTGTTTTAATAATAAAACTATTTCAACAATGTTCTTTGGCAGTCTGTAACTGATATTCACTCTTAAGGTTATAATCATCAAGCAACAACTACCTCATCTATGTTGCTCCCTCCAAGACAATAAGAGGAAAAGCCGATGAGCTGAGAAGCAGGTTGTACTTTGTTCAATACTGGAACCTTTAATTGTTCTTTACTATGATCATAAACTTTTTCCACCAGTAGTCCTTTGCTAGGACAATTTTTATAGTTTAAAAAAATTGAGTGCTATTGAATAGTTTTTGGAATTCTGAGAGAAAGCCAAATAATCTATTCCAGTGTTTCTCAACCTTGGCAGTTTGAAGATGTGGGGACTTCAACTCCCAGAATTCCCCAGCCAGCAACACTGGCTGGGGAATTCTGGGAGTTGAAGTCCCCACATCTTCAAACTGCCAAGGTTGAGAAACACTGATCTATTCACTGGAAGAAACAGCAACTTCAGGGTAAATAAGTTAGTCTAATAACTTATACATCTCCTTAATTCTCTATAATATATAAATAGATATCCAGCTATCATGAGTGAGCATGTACCTCTGGATTCACAAGGTTGTCACTTACTGGCAAACGCCATGATCTGCTCCTAAAGGATGAGGGAAAAACAGACATCTTAGTATTCTATTACTTCTACCATTATTCATAACAACGAGAATGTGGTTTCTTAAGGGGAAAGGAAAATCTATACCAAAATCCTTGTTACTTTCCTATGCCGTAAAAGTTTATTACAACTAGGTTAGGTGATAACCTCTTTTTTCTCATTTCCTACTAAGTCTTCCCTCCCAGGGATACCAATGAACGGAAATAAAATACAACACAAGTAGTATAGTTGTAGGTCTGTTGAGGAACTATCCAGGATCCTGTGTTTGTTTGTTTTTTGAAGAGCTCTAATAAATTATATAGGTGGCAGAGTGCCATCAGAGATCCTTTCCACAGATATCTACAGAAGACCTCTAGCGTACAGTTTCCTTATCGGTGGTTAAAAAGAACAGTACTGCGTGTTTTACATTGCACATAATAGTCTCTTAACCACTTTCTTGGTGTGTAGTTTAAGTCAGATCAATTACATGAGTCCTTGATAGAAATTTTCTCACCTTAAGGCAACAGCAAATTGTTTTATTAGCAAAATTAATAATTAAACTAAATAATTGCAAATTTTGTGGTCTACAAAACAGAAAAGAACTATATGAACCATACATAGGTGATATGTGTTCTTACACATAAAATTACAGATAAATCCAAGTTCCTCTCTCCATTTATGGAAACTTAATGGTATCTTAGGAACTGAAATTAAATACACCTGGAAAGTACCAGGTTGGAGAAGGCTGATAGAAATACATTACTAGTTAGTTAAATTTAAGGATTGCAAGATCTGGGCTACAGTGACCAATTGACTGCAAGTCGATAGCAGAGTTATAGAAGATTCTGAACAACCATCCAGCTGAGAGCTACTAGTTTATTCTGAGTAGCCCATCATGGGAATCAAATCAATACCACATGTGGAAAGGAGATAAATGTTCAGGAGTGCTATTGTCTAGCTACAAACATGCCCCTCTCCATTAGCCGCCTTCTTTAAATGAATTATCACATTCAGTTACCTACTTTAAAAAAAGAAGAGCTTACTTTAACCGGAGGTACAGCGTTGGTTATTTGCAATCCCCACGTCCTCAGCAGCACGAAAGGCGCCATATTTGTAGAGTAAAGCCTGCTTAACAAATCAGTTGCCGCCACAAGAGAAAGATTGTGCCTCTGTCGTTCTCCTTCATATTGTAGTAGATGACTTAAAGAACCTACAAAGTTTATACTGAAATTAATTAATTAGTAAACTGATTATCCCAAGGAAGTTAGGGAGGATTGGCATCAGGCTACAAAATTACTCAATCTGATAAAATGTCAGAGTATAGCAAAAAGAAAATGGTATGAAAGGGGTAATGGCACTCTTTGAAGATTAACATTTTCTCACTTCATGTGGCATTACATGGCCTACATCAGAGTTCCCCAACCTTTCCAGCTTTGCGGACAGGGCGGGGGGGGGGAAGAGGGGGGATATTAAGTGTGCATGTGTGCAACTTCATTTACATGAGCAGCGGGCACGCTTGCCACTTCTGCGGCCTGGTTCCGAACAGCTCACGGCCCCCAAAAAATTAAGTTAGAAGCATTTTGCTTTGCAACATGTCTGTACCCTTGTTTTTAATTAAAACAATTAATCAAAAAATAAACCCACGTTAACTCCAACAGAGATGGCCACTGGCACACTGGATGTTTATGACAAAGCCCTAAAATGCTTCATTGTGTTATATACATACCTAGATCTTTTCCTTTGAATGCTGCAGCACTTAGATAATTTGTCAAGCATGAAATATCACCAAAACCCATATTTACACCTTGGCCAGCTAAAGGATGTACCCTGTGAGCCGCATCACTGAAACGAGAGGATAATAATAGTTGACACAAAGAAAAATCCAGTGTCTAGTTCATGGTAGAGACACAACTCTAATTCCCCATATTTCATGTTCTGCATCATTACAGAACTCTCTTAAGCAATATCTTTAAACATTTACAGGATGGACACACAAAAAAGGTGATCATATAATAAGCTTTTCCTAGCTCTTCCCCCCCACACACACACACAGTAAAAGCTACTTCCACAGATGATGATATATCAAAATGGAAAAATCAAGAGGAATGTGGAGAGAGAGAGAGAGAGAGAGAGAGAGAGAGAGAGAGAGAGAGAGAGAGAGATGGGTGAGAGAGATGGGTGTGTGTGTGTGTGTGTGTGTGTGTGTGTGTGTGTGAGAGAGAGAGAGAGAGAGAGAGAGAGAGAGAGAGAGAGAGAGAGAGAGAGAGAGAGAGAGAGAGAGAGAGAGAGAGAGAGAGAGAGAGAGAGAGAGAGAGAGAGAGAGAGAGAGAGAGAGAGAGAGAGAGAAAGAGACGTTTATTTTCATTCATAAAATTACCCAATAAGGGCTACACGATCTTGGACATATTCTGTTGCGTGTCCCAATCCAAGAGGGAATACAGCTCGGCTCTTAGGATCGACTTTTGAAACACTTGGGGGCAGCTGTCGGGCTGCAGTTCCCGACGGCATCAAGAGAGAAACAGCAGATCGAAACATGGATGCAGCAGTATCAATGAAGTCCGAGTGATTTGCGTTGCTCCACTGAATAACGATAAAGATTTATTTGGTAACTATATGCCCCTAATGGACTCTGAAATTGACAGCTGATACTAAAAATCCAGTTTTAGAATAACACTTCTGCCCAGCATTTGAACTGAATAGCAGTCACAAGCAGGAAATACAGTAAATAAAACATGTTAGAAGGAAAATGTGTTCTTCTTTTAGCCCTGCTTCCAATGCTCTCAACATTCCTTGCATGCAGAACTCACAGCAGCTCATAAGAAACCTTCAGTAAGTCTAGAAACAGAACAACCTCAGTTGTTGTGTGGCATCTAAGAAGCACAATTACAAGATAAAATTCTGATTCATTTATTTTTGAGTCATGAACAACAGTTGAAAGGGACCTTGGAGGGCTTCTAGTCCAACCCCAAGCAGTAGACCTTATATCATTTCAAACAAATGGTTGTGCAATCTCTTCTTAAAAACCTCTAGTGTTGGAGCACTCTGGAGGCAAGCCATTCCACTGATTAATTGTTCTAACTGTCAGAAAATTTCTCCTTACTTCTAGGTTGATTCCCTCTCTTTTGTAAAGTGTCCTGGAGTATGTTATTAAGATAGGCAGCTGTACATATATTTTAAATAAATAAGTAAATACATGAGTGAATGACTGAATAGATTAATGATTCTTTCAACGGCAACTTTGTTTTAATCCTCAAATGCCACAGGTGGTGAAAGGCCGTGGGGTAGGTAATGCGAGCACTAATAAATATATCCATACACAAGTATCCTCCTCCTGCCCCTGTGCCCACAATCATGCCAATATTATGAGAAGGGGAATATGGAGATGACACACACAGAAGCCCTATGAGAATAACCAGTAAGGGTGTTTTCAGGATAAATATAGGTGATGGCATCCATGAAGTTTTGAACTGAACAAACAACTGGAAACAACAACACAATAAAAATTATGTTTGTAGAAGATCTTATCTCTCTTTAGGCAGAGGTCTGTTTTAGATTAAATGTAACGAAGCATGGAACCTGAGACTAAGGGAAAAATAGATCCTTGTATCCAACTAGCACTAACATAGCTTCTAGCTATAAAAATTATTCAAACATTACATTGCTACTTTTGAATAGTTGTTTCTCCTGTTTCCTATCAGAGAACATCAATAATCTGCATTTCATAAAATGAAAATACTCACAAAAGCAGAGTTGACCGAGTCCACAAAATTTTCTTCATCCATACTCTGAAGTTGAACTGCATGTTTATGTGATGTGGACCAAACCAAAGAGCTGGCTGTATCAGAGAGCTGAGTTGATAATAAGACACAAAAACAAGGCATCTCCTCAAATGCATATCACTGCAAGGATCTCACCAAAACCGAACATCTTAATAAAATCATGAGAGGTAGTTAAAGGGGAAAAGTACATTCATACCAATTTTTTTTAAATGCTTACTGTAATAACAGATCTGTCAATTATTAACTAATGGAAAACAAGTCAAAAGACAATGACTGGGTCAGTGAAAGTTCTTTACCGGGAGGAGAGCAATTGGTCCTGATGGAAGAAATCTCTGCCATGACACATTGTTATCGGTTGCCTGCAATGTATGAAAGACAGTGAGGATTACTAATTTTCTGTGGTTAGTTCTTTATCTTCAAAGTTGTAGCTTGATCTTCCGACATCTGACCTCAGACAAGTGAAGAGTAGCAACTACTGCTGACTGATCATACTGATAATGAATATTCTGAATACCAACTGCTTTCCGGATCAAAGAATTTTGGCCATCCGCCCCAATCTGTGAAGATAATAAGAATTTAAAATGAATTCTTTTAACAGGCTTAATGAAAAAACAAATCCTCTTTTAAGAGCTATCAATAGATAACAAGACAAAGGGTTTATCATGTCTGCCTTTCCACCCCCCTCCCCACGGCATCTTTGTATACATCTTTCTCCAATATCTCCTCTAAGGATTCCACCAAAACAGACCCAAAAGCTAACATGGGATAGTAAGAGAGAATGGAAAAATTCTCAGTACATCAATCCACTCATGTGACTTCAAACATTGTCCACTAGAACCACACTTTCTCTCTTCTCTTGCATGTGCATCTTACATGTAACCTATTTACAAGGATATGTAAAATGGATACTCAAATTGGCACCATATATAATTACCATATTTTTCGGACTATAAGACGCACCTAGTTTTGGGGGAGGAAAACAAGAAAAAAATCTGCCTCTGCCTCCCAGCAATTTGCCGCCTTGCAGCAAACAGCATGGTCAGCTTCATCACAGCCTGATTTAGCACGAGCAGCTGATTGGCGGTTTGATCTGTCTCCTGGAATACCACCGATCAACTGTTCCAAGCTGCAGGGATCACCGCCGCCCATCGGCACCAGCGCCACCCATCGCCGCTGCCACCTATCACCTCCGCACGCCCCATTTTCGGCCTCCACGCACCCCATTTTCGGCCTCCACGCATCCAGTTTTTGGCCCGTTCCAGGCAGCGGCAATAGGTGGCAGTGGCAATGGTGCCGATGGGCAACGGTGATCCCCGCAGCCTGGAACAGCTGATCAGCTGTATTCTGGGAGGCAGATCCAACCACCAATCAGCTGCTTGTGCTAAATCAGGCTGTGCTGAAGCTGACCAGGCTGTTTGCTGTTTGCTGCAAGCAGGCAAATTGCTGGAAGGTAGAGGCCGGCGGGAGGGGGCCGGCGGATGGGCGGGACTTCGGCAACATTCGCTCTATAAGATGCACAGACATTTCCACCCACTTTTGGGGGAAGATGCGTCTTATAGTCCGAAAAATGCGGTACTTCAGAATAAATGCATTTAGAATGAATAACAATATTTTCAACTCATCTTTCAACCCCCTTCATACTGCTAATATTGCACAACATGACATTAGAAGCAAATCCAGTAGAAAGGATTAGAAAAGAGATGGTGCCTAATCAAATAGAAAATATCTTAGTTACCAGCAATTTGGTTTGAAATCTGCGTCCATCTGCTAAATCAATTTGGACCCAAGGACTTGAGTCAGAAGATTGATGATGAAGGGGCCAGGTATATCCAACTGCTCTGCTCCTGTAGAGAATGTCCACTCGGTCTAATAGGGACACAATGTATCAATGTCATTAAACAACAGAGAAGCAGCAAAGAAATAAAATTCTAAAGCCAATCAAGACCCAAGCCTTGCTAATTGAATTAATAGCTTAATATCTTAAGAAGGGACACTTCCGTACTCAAAAATAGGAAGCCTACTATTATAATCCAGATTATTTACTGAACATAGGTTTCATGGTTTTCTATGACTTTATCTACCCTGTTTTCTGAAAAAGGCTAAAGTAAACCAAAATTAAGACAAACAATAGCTACCTGAAACTGTATCCAACTGTTTGTATAGAGCTGACATGATGACATCATTCTCTACGATATAACCCATGTCTTCCAAGTTATCATTCTCAAACATGATCAGGGCCTCAGAGCAAGCATCCCACACCTACAAAAAGAAATTCTCTATTTAAATGCAGCAAAGAAATGCATCAATATTCCCTTTATCAAGACTTTTCATTTATAAAATTCAACTGCTGGAGTGTCTAGCAAATGCATATTAAAGATATTAATGTTGACAAACAGAAGGTATTTAAAAGTGAGAAACTTAAAGGCAGCACTTCACATATTATTCCCACAATAAATACATTACCTAAAATGGTTTGTTAGAAGACTGAGCAGGGCTATAGCATACTTCCTGAAGGCCTAAATTACAGGGAATATTAAGTAATGAGAATACAGGATATTTCCTTCAAGAATATACAAGGGAAGGATTCACAAAGCAACTTTATCATTCCTTTCTAAGTACAGAATTGTACCAAATGATGTCTTTTTACTAGCAGTTATTACTAATAGTGATAATTCCTCTTCATAAACCCTTCACATTTTCCTCTACAATTCCCAAATCCACATCAAATTTGGTTGGCGAGTATGCTGACGGATAAGGAGGAAGAGGATAAATGTATTGGTCTAGTTTAGTTTACTTTATTGTCATTGCACCTCGTACAACGAAATTAAATGAGTGGGTGAGATAATATCTGTTCACATAACACTGGATGTGGCCCAGAGCATCCTCCGCAGCAAAGAATAATTATTTTACATGTTTATACAAGCTCCTGAAAACTAGGGCTGTGTAATGATTTAATCCAAAAAGATGCTTCAGAGATTAAGCAATGAAAATGTAGCATCTGTCTGCAGTTATTTAAAATAATGACATCTTTGCACAGGATGCTGTAACAACTGCACACAGGTGCTATAGCAAAACTCCTGAGCTTTATAAAGCACTTTATATGTCTTATGTCTGAAGCACTGCATTGCCCTGCTAAAACAGAATGTATAATTGGTTTTTACATCATATGTATGATACATATAATTTTCTCTAGAGAATACACTGTAGCTGCTAAGAACAAAGTAACTTAAGAACGTGTACAACCTATTATTGCACATAACATGTTACCATACATATTTATTTTTTGCATTATCAAGCACCTGCATCCTCCTAAAAGGTTTGATTCTCATATTGCAGATATGTTCCCATGCACCAAAGCCTAAAAAAGAAAGAAAATTATCCTACTATATCAAAGATTAACTCCCATATTCCATAAACATTTAATGAGAACTCATCAGAGCCAAAGAATAAATAAAACTCTACTTTTTTTGCAATGGTCATTGTTCCACTTCATTTTTATATGTTCCATTTTTATAGCTTTTGATCCAATTGCCATTTCTTGAGAAGACTGACAAAAGCTTTAAAGGATTTTGTTTTTGAAATATGCACAATAAACAAGCAACCATAAGGAGAAATGTGGAGAAATGCTAGAAGGCAGTCAACTAGGACATCAATAATGCATATTTTGTGATTCTAGTATCAACACTGAAGAATCATGGGCCAAAAATATAATAGTCTGCCCATGATTCTTAGACCAATATATAAAGAGCTAATTATACAAGATCACATTTCAATGGACAGGAATATGTGAATAGAATAGAATAAGAGTTGGAAGAGACCTTACATGTGAATAATTAATGTCTCTCTTAAATTAATATCCTGCATATAATGCAAGACACTATAATTTCATACCAAGCATCAAACTCAATATACCCATTCCTTGTCTGGCAACTGCCTCAGTTAGTGATCATTACAAATGCTATAGTAATAAACAGCAATAAAAATCATTTTCCAGCCAATGTGTACATTTAACCAAACTTCATGGGCCTGACAATACATGCTTATGAATATAATTAATTTAGAGAGAAAGTAATGCTGGCATAGCTATGCAAGACAACTTTATTTGAATAAAACAGCAACTAGTGATTTTTGCATAATCCCTCTCAATCAAGTGTTTACTTAGCAGCCATAGTTGGAACAGACCTTGGTTAGTAAACAAGGATGGCTGTGTATGGCTACCCACATTTACAGTTGGCATACAGGTAATTGGATAATGCTATACTTACTACTTAGAAATGTGGCAGATCCGGGTGTGATAGCACTGACTCTATTACTGTAATCTGTTGATAACTCCTTAATTCTTTTTTTGGGACGAGCTTCTAGTAGTAGAATTTTCTTATCGGAGAGATGAACATCATGCCCTTAAAAGAAGCAATCCGATGTTTAACTATTTTTTCGAGCAAAGTTTAATCAAGTATTTTTTTAAGATTATGAAATACAAGCCTTTATACACATACATACAAGGAATAGACTTGTTTTGGATTTTTTTCTGAATACTCAGAATGCTTAGTACCCTAATTCTGGTAAATCTGGAGGATTTGAGTACCAGAGTTATTCCTTCATCTATGTCACAGGAAAATCAGAAAGAAACTTGGGCTGCATGAGAGAATTGAATATCTATTGTCTATAACTATGTTTCAACCAAATATGGTTACACTCTTTCATTTTTTCTCTAGCCAACATAGCACTATCAAATACAGTCCTTGACTTACAACAGTTTATTTAGTGACCATTCAAAGTTACAACAGCACTAAAAAAAGTGATTTATGATCATTTTTCACACTTACGACCATTGTAGCATCCCCATGGTCACATGATCAAAATTCAGATGTTAGCAACTGACTTCTATTTATGACAGTTGCAATGTCCCAGGATCATGTGATCACCTTTTGCAACCTTCTGACAAGCAAAGTCAATGGGGAAGCCAGATTCACTTAACAACCATGTTACTAACTTAACCATTGCAGTGCTTCACTTAACTTGGCAAGAAAGGTCATAAAATGGGGCAAAATTCACTTAATAGACATTTCACTTAACAACAGAAATTTTGGGCTCAATTGTGATTGTAAATTGAGGACTATCTGTATTGCCTCTATGGAAGTGGTTACGTATTAGGACTTTTTTCCCCTTTGCTAAATTGGGCGTTGTGGCATGGCCAATGCATGATGCATCTGTCCCGTGGGCCGGGAGTTTGACAGCCCTGCTCTATGGTTTCAGGTTAGCTTACAGAATCTTTATAATTACTAAAATGCAAAGCTTATGTAGCATTTGTAGTGTAATATCTAAACTTGAAATTATGAATATAGTTATGAATTCTTTCCTTTATAGAAATGTTACATGTTTTTTGAAGCAGCTCAACAGTTGAATAGCCAAAAATGCAATGGCTAATTTTATTTTTTTTAACTTTGTTCATGTGCACAGCTTGTATAAACCATTCAGAGCCTATTTCAATTGGAGCAGCATGTAAATCCTGTAATTTAATATAGTTTGCACTGATGGACCTATATTTCAGTATCCAATACACAAAAACCGTTCGTTGAAATCTATAAAATCCTAAATCTCCTTCAATATGTAAGATCAGCTAAACGTACACCTTAATAGCGTTTTAAAGGAAACGGATCTTCAAATTCTGCTATTGGGGGATGCACATCGGATTATGCGTCGAACATTTCATAACCATTCTCTTTAGTGTGTAAAAATATTATGAATTACCGGTCACAACAATCATCTTAGGCTAGCTAGAACCAACCCGATTCTCTGGATCAACATCCCCCAAACTGGTTTTCTCGGCAAGTATTGGCAACAATTCCCAATCGCCATGACGGAGGGGGATCAAATTAGGGAAAGCTGTGGCGACTTAAATAAATAGGGATTCTTGCATACTTCTGGGTGCCTTTAAGGGAGGTTTATTGCCAAATCTCATACCCAGAGCAGCAGCCATGGCGGCACCCACCATGCCACCGCCCGACACCACCACATCGTATACAGCGTTGGAGCCGTTGCTTCTCACTGAACCCTGCCGCGACAGAGAGCCGACAGGCCCTGCGAGAAGAAGAAGGAGACTCTTCCTACGATACAATCCGGCGCCTCGATCCAACAATAATCCCGCTACGGCAGCCATAATTTCGGAAATGACGAATCCGTCTCTCTAACAACCACTCGTTACCGGAAACGTCTTCGAGATTACCATGACAATGGACAGATTAACGGACGCTGTCCAATGACATGTCGTCAGGGGCGGAGCGTAAGAGCACGGCCCGTTATCATTGGCCACTATGCGAGAGAAACAAAAAAAAAGAGGGTTCATTCGTCACGGCATTAATAGCAAGGTAAGCGTGGAGCTGTTTAATAGTGGCGAAGATAACAGTAGTGGAAGAAACATGACGGTGTCGCAAGTTGCTAATGGAGCCCAAGCAAAGCCGCCTCCAGAAGAACCACAACGGGTAAGTACTACGCACGGCAAGATGAATGGTGGATGGTTTAGTGGCCGAGGCTGCTTTAAGTCGACTTGGTGTTTTTCCATGCTTGTTCTGGCGAGGTTTCCTCTGGCTGCGTTAGCCACACCCTTGGAGACCAGCTGTGTGTAATGCATCCTAGCTGAGGCCATTAGAGGAAACCCGCGGTGGCTGGCAAATTGATATTTGATATAATTTAATTTAATATTATATATCAAATAAAATAATTGATATATAAATGATAATTGATATATCTCAAATTGAGAGTGATCAACCACTGGAACAGTTTGCCTGCGGAGGTTGTGAGAGCTCCAACACTTGAGACTTTCAAAGGGAGATTGGACTGCCATTTGTCCGAAATGGTGTAGACTCCTGCTTGAGTGGGGGGGTTGGACTAGATGACCTACAAGGTCCCTTCCAACTCTAATAATCTGTTAATCTGTAAATATGTTGCACCAACTATAACATGGATCTAGTTAATGCAAGTGTTGTTGTTGTTATCATTGATCATTGCAATCAGCCAGATGTTCAGACTGGGTTTGACATTTTTGTCTACCTATCGAGTCCTTATCAAGGACCTGGGATATAACAACAACAACAACAACAACAACAACAACAACAACAACAACAACTGGAGAAGATGGCTTTACTTAGAACAGCTTCCATCCTGCGATGATATCTGTAACACCATCAAACATCCAGATCTGGATGTTTGATGGTGTTATAGATATTGTCGTAGGATGGAAGCTGTTCCAAGTAAAGCCACCTTCTGCAATTGTGTTGTTCTTATTATTAACTCTAACTGAATTAATCTGAATTAGTCTTATTCTGAAGTACAGGTCCTCGACTTACAACAGTTCTTTTAGTGACTGCCTGAAGTTACAACGGCACTGAAAAAAGTGACATGGCCATTTTTCACACTTACGACCATTGCAGTATCCCAATGGTCACGTGATCAAAATTCAGATGCTTGGCAACTGACTCATGTTTGCATTGTCCTGGGGTCATGTGATCACCTTTTGTGACCTGACAAGTAAAGTCAATGGGGAAGCCAGATTCACTTAACAATCATGTTATTAACTTAACAACTGCAGAGATTCATTTAACAGCTGTGGCAAGAAAGGTCATAAAATGGGGCAAAACTCACTTAACAAATGTCTCTCTTAGCAACAGAAATTTTGGGCTCAATTGTGGTCATATGTCAAGGACTACCTGTATGCATAAATAGAAGTGGCAGCATTAAAGAGAATGTAATCTCAATGCACATTACCTTGCAGGAAAATAGTAATTAATCAAATCAATGCCTAGTTGAGTCATTTGAATACAAACATCTTTTCTAAAATTCTTACTCTGCTTTATATTTTGGTTTTACTGTTTTGTTTTGCTTAGGTATTTCCGATTAAAGTGGAATCAGAATCAGAATCAGAAGTGGAATTAAGTAGTAACATCACTGGAAATGAGCTACTGGGTTTTCTTAAGACACAGCAAGACCAAATAGCTACTTCAAGTTTAGGTGATCAGTTTTATGATTCACTTCAGGATCTCAAAAGGAAAAACAGGCAGAGTTTGTTAGAATTAGGACTCTTATATCAAGAAAAGCTGAAAAATGCTCATCACTCATCCAGAAAAGACAAAGAACTCGAAGATTTTTTCGACGGCAATGGAAGACTGATACTGCCAATAAAATTTCAGAATGATCTGAGGTAAGATGAGTGGGTTTTTTTTATTTTATGGGATTAACAAATTATAGAATAGAATAACAGAGTTGGAAGGGACCTTGGAGGTCTTCTAGTCAACCGCCTACTCAGGCAGGAAACCCTATACCATTTCAGACAAATGGTTGTCTAATCTCTTCTAATTATACTATACTAGACAACCTGTGAGCCACTGGGTTGTCATTTCAGAGATAAAAATTCCAGAGATGATTCTTGGGTTTTTTTCAATAATTTTTTTATTAAGGATTATATTGAGGAAATGAAATTTATGCAACTACAAAATAAAGAGATACATTAAACAAAATAAAAATATTAAAAGGTGCATAAAGGGAAAAAAGATAATAGAAAAAGAAAACCCCCTTCATCCCCAGCAAATATAATCAATACTAAGAATTTATCAGTATATGTTAAAATAAAACCAAACAGCTCTTTATAATCTTGCCCAAAATACCTCCAAAATCTCATCTCAAAAACCTCATCCCTTCCTGTGAAACAGCAAAAGTCCCCTAGGGGTTATCAGAAATGACAACATAAGTATTACAAACTCTGTCTATTATACACAGTCTGCAACCATCCTTCCCTTTTAAACGTTCCCCCTCTCTATTACTTCTCTTCAAATAATCAAAATTCAGTCACACTCAGAAAATTGATTTATAATTAATTAAATATTACCCAAAATAACCATTATCATCGAGTCCTAGTCAAGAAGTCATTAAAATCCCCCCAAATAACTATTAGCTTTCTCAAATAACTGCTTTATTGAGTAGCTCATTATTTTAACCTTGGTCAAATGGATTGCTTTTATATTCTTTCTTCTTTCTACAGTCTTTAAAATTCTCATAAAAAGTTTTAGCATCTGCCTATTGGGATTTAGTGGAAGTTACGAAGTAACAGTATTACGTAGGCATATTGAGGTACATCTATGATTATACAGTATGTGCTGCTGCATTTTGGATTAGATTAGTTGAGTGATCTTAGTTGAACCAGATTTGAAATTTTGGGACTTGAAAATTTAGAACTACGCTGCCTTCGTTCTGACCTAAATGTAGCTCACAAAATTATCTGCCACAATGTCTTACCTGTTAACGACTACTTCAGCTTCAACCGCAATAATACACGAGCTCACAATAGATACAAACTTAATGTAAACCGCTCCAAACTTGATTGCAAAAAATTCGACTTCAACAACAGAGTGGTCAATGCCTGGAACACTTTACCTGACTCAGTAGTTTCTTCCCCAAACCCCAAAAACTTCAACCTCAGATTATCTACCATCGACCTCACCCCATTCCTAAGAGGTCGGTAAGGGGCGTGCATAAGCGCACAATCGTGCCTACCGTTCTTGTCCTAATGTACCCATATATTCATACCTTTTTTACTCTTATTCATGCTTGTAATATTACATATATATTCAATCATGTTTTACTGTTTAAACTTTGCTTATAATCATATATGCTTGACAAATAAAACAAATACAAATCTTCAAGAGCATCTCCATGTAGAATGCATTTCAGGAATCAATCTGGGAAGATTAAGTGACTCTAAGCAGGGTTTCTTTGTCTAGAAACCATACAATTGCATACAAGACAATGTTATGCAAAAGCCTTGGCCATCTGCTCAAGTAGGAATCATGAGTCCTAGAGATGACTGACAGGCTCTAATTGGATAAATGAAATCTTATCCAGAGTTAATGTTGGAAAAATCACTTGATCCAGATCCTAGGGGGCAGAAAACCTACAGGTAGGTTGAGTCTAAGCCTGTTCTTCACCATCCAGACCTCCTCAGCCGCCAGAAACTGGAAAAGGCAGCATCACTTGGTCTACCAAAAACAGATATGCGCAACTAATTTTGTCACAATTCGGATGATAGTGGTTTCTTTGTCATCCAGTAGTTCTTTGGCTTTTGAAGGAATATTTTGTATCGTAGTTTGTAACTAAAGGATATTTCATGAAATGGTTAATAAAATCATACACAGTCTTCAAAATGTTAATTATACCTAGCTTATTTCATTTATGTAATGTAACTTATCTGTGTCTCTCAACGTTTTTTAATTTTATTCTTAGATGTGATAATATAAGAAGTTGGAACTCTTTCTCTGATATCACTTTAAATAGCTCAAAAGATGAGAAAAATCATTACTCATTTCTTCAGTCTTGTTCAAAACCAAAGAGTGCCCCAGCTATCGGGATTTCCTCTTTTACCATTCCTCAGCCCTTCAAAATGACCCTTCGAGAAACTCATCAAAAATCTGAGTTTCTAAAATCACAGGCATTGCTTGAAAAAGAGCCAACTGCATACAAAAGACAATTGCAAGAGGCTGCAGAATGCCAAAAACAATTTAGAGCACAACCGGTGCCTGCTCATATCTATCTGCCACTCTACCAGGAAATAATGGAAAAGAATGAAATCCGTAGACAAGTGGAAACTCAAAAAAGAAAGGAGCTGCTACTTTCAATGCAAAAACCTTTCAGCTTTCAGATAAAAGAAGAGAAGAGAAAAGAGGCCACCAGACAGCAGTTTCTGAACATTTTAACTCCAGCTAAGAAAATAGTACCAAAGTTCAGGAAGAAAATCCCCAAGTCCACATATGAGCCAATGCTTGGGGATAAACTCGAAGGTAAAGATTATATAATTCACTTTTGACTTTCCTAACATAGTAATGGTTGTTAATATTTCCCTTTTTTGTGTGAAAGGAAAATAATTGCCACAAAAATCTGATTTTGAACTTTTGTCTTTTATTCAGTCACAATACAAAGACTTGTCCAATGTAAAAGCAATTAAATTAATCAAATATATTTATTCAGCAACACAATATATGCAGTGCAAATTGGTTATATATTTCACACAGGAACTTATACAACTTTAATATTTTGAATTTTGGGGTTTTAGTTTACCCGGAGAAATTTTTTGTGATTGCAAAGAATCAACACAGATTTGATAACACACAATCACTTTAAGTTAAAGATTTGTGTTCTGTTGTCATTTAAAAGCCTCATCATACCTTCTGCATTAGCATTTCTCCATCAGAAGCTTCTCTAAAATTTCTAGCCAGCTGCTTATACTGCTTGGTATAGTTTCCAAAATGCAGAACAAATATCATATTGAGAAGGATTGTTGTACTTTGGCATTTTCCATTGTATATTTTTATGTAAATTGTCATAGGATGAATGTTCATTATTTTTTTCCTTTTAATCCTTAGAAGCTGAACTCTTAAGAAAAATCCGTATTCAGTTGAGAGCCAAGGAATTTTTGGAAAAGTCCTGGGCCCCCATTGAGCTTGACAATGAACAAAGGGATAAAAAATCCCAAATTGCCTCCAAAAATAGGGAGCAAAAGTTGAGTTTTCTGCAAAACAACTTTAGTTTTAAGCCAAGAATTAATACTTCAGTGCCTGATTTTGAAGAACTTTACTGGGCATTTCAGAGAAAAGTAGTAACCAAACAAGAAATTAAAGAAGCAACTCGTAATAAACCATTCCGACTGAGAACAGCAAATCTCAGTTGCAGACATAAAATGTGTGACAAGATGATGGTAAAGGATTTGCTTTAACTTCTTTGTATTTCTACATGTGCAAATATATCCGCAACATAAACAATTATTTTCTGTCAAAACAGTGACAAAGTTTTAGGTTAAGCATATATCTATTGGGGAATATAGTAAGAACACCCATAACAATATGAGTTTATATTTGAGGTCCAATGCTAATGTAATTTCAAATAGAAAAGGATCCCTCTAATCATTTTGGACTGGTGGACACATTTGGACACTGTGTTGTACAAGTTTTTGCAATACATCTTCTGTAGGGCTTCCTGGTTCACAAAATGGCTGCCATGGTGGGCATAGCACCGATTTAATTGAATGTTCCTTTGTGTAAGCACAATAGGCAGATTTCTAATGTGGAATGGTTAGTCTAGTGGATGCTAAAGGAGAAATATGCCAGCATGTTGATGTTCCTATGTGCCACACTGGAACTCTTTAACATAAACATATTTTATGGTTGGGAGAATTGAATTGAAAAGAAGAGGCTATACTTTCACAGCAGAACAATTGTACTTTGGAGGAGAATCCTGTCTTGCTAGCTGACATCGCTTGTCAAAAGTTTTGACAGTTGAACAATGTTTATTGTATAGCTTTGAGCCAAAGTAGCTTGAGACCTGAAGGTGTGCCTGAGAAACATGATAGCCTAAATGCTATGGCTATTTGTCCTCTATGATATGTCTTGTTCTTAGCTTTCTGTGGCAAAGCACCGCCAACGAAACAGCCATAGCGTTTCATTAGCATAATCTGCAAGGAACTCCCAAGGCAAACATTTCTCTCCACCTGACGACTGCAGAATTTTATGGCTTTAGAAATGCCTTGGTGGAGAGTTTAATATTGTACCTGAATTCATTTTGGATTAAGTTTTTATAAATATTGTTATGGACAGTTAATCCTCAACTTATGACCACAATTGATCCAATATGTATGTTGTAAAATGAGAAATTTGTTAAGTGAATTTTGCCCCCTTTTACGACTTTTCTCCCCACATTTATTAAGTGACTCCCTGCAGTTCTTAAATTAGTAACACAGTTAAGTGAATCTGGTTTCCCCATTGACTTTGCTTGTCAGAAGGTTGCAAAAGGACTCTGGGACACTGCAATCGTCATAAATGTGAGTCAGTTGTCAAGCATCTGAATGTAAATCACAGGACTATGGGGATGCTGCAATCATCATAAATGTGAAAAACTGTCATAAGTCACTTTTTTCAGTGCTGTTGTAACTTCAAACCATTGTAAGTCGAGGATTACCTGTATTTTACTTTCATTTTTGGCCTGTGGGACAGAGTTTCTGAATTGTTAAAAGGATTTATTACGCTAAAAACAAGCACATAATTATTAAGGCTTCCAAGTTATAACTGTAGGACAAGGAGAAGCCTAGCCAGCATATTTTGCATAAAACTTTTTCTCTTTGAAACTTGGCTAAAAAAAGCAGTTGATGAATATTTTCTATGTGGTAATGATGGTATATTTGGAATTTTGCAGGATGTATTAATACATATATTAACAGAGGATATATTAAGGCTTTTGCAAGTTAGTAAAATGTTACACACTCATACGGTGGACACACATATGAAAGAATATCTGCATTTAAAATTGTACTTGCCACAGAAATTTTTTCAAAAAAACTAGCCAAAAGTATTTTTGCTTTCAGGATTTTCAGCAACCTTCTACGGCTCCAATACAAAGAAGTCGGTCTTTTAATTGTATTTCATCTCTCTCTACCAATACACTTCCAATATATATTACAGATGCAGTAAGAAAGAGGGCAAGTGCTATTAAGTAAGTAATAACATTTTTATAAATACTGTTGAAGAATGTTGTTAGTTGCGAAGTCGTGTCTGACCCATCGCGACCCAATGGACAACGTTCCTCCAGGCCTTCCTGTTCTCTACCATCCTCTGGAGTCCATTTAAGCTCACACCTACTGCTTCAGTTACTCCATCCAGTCACCTTTCTCTGCTGTCCCCTTCTTCTTTTGCCCTCAATTGTTCCCAGCATTAGGCTCTTCTCCAGTGAGTCCTTCCTTCTCATTAGGTGGCCAAAGTATTTGAGTTTCATCTTCAGGATCTGGCCTTCTAAAGAGCAGTCAGGGTTGATCTCCTCTACGGCTGACAGGTTTGATCACCTTGCAGTCCAAGGGACTCGCAGGAGTCTTCTCCAGCACCATAGTTCAAAGGCCTCAATTCTTTGGCGCTCAGCCTTTCTTATGGTCCAACTTTCACAGCCATACATTGCAATTGGGAAAACCATAGCCTTGACTATACACACTTTTGTTGGCAGGGTGATGTCTCTGCTTTTTGGCTGCAGGCCCCATCTGTGGTGATCTTGGAGCCCAGGAAAATAAAATCTGTACCTACCTCCATTTCTTCCCCATCTATTTGCCTGGAAGTGAGAGGGCCGGATGCCATGATCTTAGTTTTCTTAATGTTGTGTTTCAAGCCAACTTTTGCACACTCCTCCTTCACCTGCATCAAGAGGCTCTTTAGTTCCTCTTCACTTTCTGCCATTAGAGTGGAATCGTCTGCATATCTGAGGTTGTTGATATTTCTCCTGGCAATCTTAATTCCTGTGGCCACTGTTGTGTTTTCCAAATTTGCTGGCAAATTGGATGTTGGTTCTTAACTGACACGTCCCTTCTCATGCGGATCGACGGGGGAGTCCAGGATGGGTCACTCTAGACCTCTAGCTCTATGACTGTATTGAATAATTGAAGACACGCCTCCCTGGTAACGGTCTCCAGTTGACAATGAAGTTGAAGCGAATCAAGTAGAACTGTACACATACTAAAGAGAATTCTTGAACCAGAAAACAATCAACAACAGCAAACGAAACAACTGCCACTACCACCCGGGAAAGACACCAGACCACACACCGGGTGGGGCTGGACTCCCCCGTCGATCTGCATGAGAAGGGATGTGTCAGGTAAGAACCAATGTCCATTCTCCATGCTCTGATCAACGGGGGAGTCCAGGATGGGACATACCAAAGCAGTTTGGCAGTCTCAAGGGCGGGAAACGGTCTGGTCCGGAACCTCTGCTTCCACTAAAACCCGTTGGAGGACCCTCCTGCCAAAGGCAGCCTCAGACGAGGCATAAACATCGAGATGGTAATGTCTGATAAATGGAGACGGGGACGACCAGGTCGCCACCCGGCAGATCTCCTCTACTGACACCTAAGAGGCCCAGGCCGCAATAGTGGCCGCACTCCTAGTCAAGTGGGCCGTGATGCCCCTAGGCACAGGCAGCAACTGAAGCTCATAGGCCTTGGCTATACAGGCCCGCAGCCACCAACCCACCGTGGAAGGTGTTACCTTTTGGCCCAGAACTGACGGCAAGAAAGAGACAAACAGGGATTCCGACTTCCGGAAGGAAGAGGTCCTAGAAATGTAGATGCAGAGGGCCCACCTCACATCCAGGTATGCCACTTGCGCTCCAGGGGGCGGCTAGGCCTTGGACAGAAGTCTGGCAAGATCAACTCCTGAGCTTGGTGAAACCAGGAGTTGATCTTGGGAAGAAAAGCGGGATCCAGCCGCAGGACCACCCTGTTAGAATGAAAAACACAAAGGTCCCTACAGACCGACAGCGCCACCAACTCTGAAATCCGTCTAGCTCTAGCTGATGTGATAGCCACCAGGAAAACCACCTTGCACGAGAGGAAACGAATGCTGGCCACCCTAAGAGGCTAAGGGAGGAAGGATAAGGGCCTGTAGAACCTTTGATAGATCCCAAGAGGGGAACCTGTGGACCACTGGTGGCCTAAGGTTGGAGGTCCCTCTGAGGAAGGAGCGCACCCTGGGGTGACTAGCTGGGGAACCCAGAGGGGAGATCTGCAGGACTGAACCCAACCTGGCATCTCAAAGTGTTGGGGGAAAGACCCTGAACCAGTCCCTGTTGGAAGAAGTCCAAGACATCCGCCACTAATGCCGAAACCAGATCCCGATGATGCCCGGCGCACCAGGCTGAGAAGGAACGCCAGGTCGCCTCGTAAATATGAATCATGGACGGCCGCCTCACCGCCTGGATGGTCCAGATGACCCCCCCAAGAAAGATTCTCTCCCCTCAGCATCTGCCGCTCAACCTCCACACGGTGAGTTGGAACCACTGTGGCTCTGGATGGAAGACAGGCCCTTGGGACAGAACGACTTTCTCTGGGGGAATCCGCCAAGGGCGGACGACCGACAGACCCATGAGGTCAGCGAACCACGGCCTCCTGGGCCAGTAGGGTGCTACCAGAATGATCTCTGCTTTCTCCAACAGGACCTTCCTGATCACCGCTGGGATGAGGGGAAGGGGAGGGAATGCGTACAGCAGCTCCTTGGGCCAGGGGCAATGAAGGGCATCTACCTCCTCCGCTGGGAACCTGGAGAAGCAGCGTGGAAGCTGGGAGTTCGTCGTGGAGGCAAACAGGTCCGTGCGAGAAAACCGGTTCGACAATTCAGAGAATAGGCTGGGCAAATTACCAGGGAGGCGTGTCTTCAGTTATTCAATACAGTCATAGAGCTAGAGGACTAGAGTGACCCATCCTGGACTCCCCTGTCGATCAAAGCATGGAGAATGAGTGTAGCACTTTTACTGCATCATCTTTTAAGATTTTGAATAGCTCAGCTATAAATACATGTATTTATCCTTATAGTAATATTTTAGAAATATTTTATCATAAAATGGCATGACCTTTCTTAGCTTCATCATAGCTTAACTTGGAATTGGAAAAAATAAAAAGTGATTTGAATGCTGCCCAAGTAGAAATGCAATGGCTTACACTGACTTCTTTCCCTTTGTTTCCTTAGTTCCAATCCAAATCAACATCTGATGGAGATTATCTTTGAAAATATATTCTGTATTACATGAAAAAAGCTAAGAATTAAAGAATGGTATCAAGCACATAACAGGGAGGCTTAAAAAGTATTTTTTAAAGGTTTAACTATAAGAAATTAACATACTTTACTTCATTCTTTGTTTTTGTATACTTGTGATTTCATTTTGTAATAAATAAAGGTAGTCCTTGACTTACCAACACAATTGGGGTCATATTTCTGCTTGTAAATCATTACAGTTGTTAAGTTGAGGCTCCCATTTGACTGGACCATATTTTACAACATTTTTTGCAGAGGGAATTAAGCAAATTGTCATCATTGTTAAACAAATCCACAGCCATTAGGTAAATGCAGTGGTTATGCGCAAACCTGTTCGTAATGGGCAGGTTTTTTTGCTGGAGACCAGGGGGAAAACTGTTGCGAATTATGGTCACGTGACCCCAGGACCTACAACCAGTCATAAAGGCAAGACATTTGCCAAGTACCCAAAATGTAGTCATCTGACAGTGGGGTATGTGGGATACAACATTTATGATGGCCAGATTCTAAGCCTGTTGCAATTTTGAACAGTTGTTAAGTGACTGGTCATAAGTCAAGGGTTATTTATATGTTCCATTGACCACGTCTATATTTATAGACTCCTCCAAGAAAATAAGAAGTACAAGGAGAATGAAGGCGCTCGCTGGGCAGAGCTACAAAGAAAAAAATGTCAAGCAATACATAAATCAGTGATTTGTCGAGCAAAAGCTATGGACCCACATAAAAGTTTGGAAGAGACACACAAAGAAAAACTGAAGCAAAACTGGTCAGTATTATAAATTTACCAAGTAATACTAAGAGAAAAATATTTAAATATAGATTACTTAGTACTGTTTATGTGTGTATATGTCTGTATACATGTTTTTATTTAGATGGATTGGCTTTCAATTGTGCCCAAAATGTAGCAATCATAAAAGAATTATTATACTTTATTTACTTGTTATTTACAGGCTGCTTTGCACAATTCCCAATTCCAAAACTCTGCATGCAAAACAAATAAAATATACTAGAATTACACTGTATTAGAACAATATTAACTTACAAGATTAGACTAAAAAGATTTGTTAACTCCTTGACAAATAGAGACCAATTTTATTTTTGAAGGCAAAGTATCCTGTGTTCTGGGAATTATGCCGAACAAAGCTTTTTTTCATATATGAACAATAATTCAGATTATTTCAGGCAGTAAATTTAATTCTTGTTTCAGGCAAAATGGCCATAAAAGAACAAGGGAATATAAGAAAGAACTAGAAGAGATGAAGATGCGCGTGAAGAACAGACCTTACCTATTTGAACAAGTCACAACAGTAAATGTTTTGCAACTGAGTAGTTTTTAAAAATTACCTCAAACCTATTTTTTAAAATGTATTTTTTAAATGTGTACCTGTCTTATTTTAGAGAGTTTACCTAAGGATTTTAATTATTTTTAATTACTTATTAATTTATTTGTGAAAGAGAAAAGTGTTCTAAGATCTCTCTTTTTCTATTCCAAAGCATAGTGCCTGCCAAGGAGCACAGAAGCATTTTAAAGACACCTTGCAGCAATTTGGATTGAATGAAGAGTTTGTGAGAAAGAAGGGGAGAGAAGCCACTGACACAGTAGAAAAGCAACAGCAGTTTGAATCAAAAAGGTATGAAAGGAAACTATATGTCTGTACTAAAAAAATATGATGCCACCAAAAGGCTAATGATTGTAGTGAAACCATGATTCAGAGACCCATACATGTCAACATCCACTAGCATTATATTTCTGCCTGTGGTTTATGAAACCAGATGTTCTATACGTATATTCAACCTTCTTATCTCTTCAACAGGTCTGCAAAATTGGTAGGCTATACTGGCATAATCATTTACCTTTCTATTATTGCAAATAGATATGGAAATAGGGAGAATAAGAAGAAAACCTAGATGGCAACTGTCTCCCTATCCTGCCATCAACAAAACAATAAACTTAATAAATTAGCAATTCCTTCAGAACTTCCCCCTAAGCACTTGATATAATTTTCTTCCCTATCATAAACCTCTGTCTGACTTTAGGTAAAATGAGAGAGTGACTAACTCAGAGACTGTTGAAAGAATAAGATGGGAAAACTACCGTATATGCTACCCTGACTTATTAGAAAGGATTCAAATGTGCTAGTTTTGCCACTATGATGATCACTTTAGTTCTTTTACTGACAATAATGTAATTAATGCTTTTAATCAACAGAAATCACGAATTCCAGAGTGGTATTGAGGCTGACATCATAAAACAACTATCCCAAGAGGGACTAAAAAGATTGGAATTAAAGTAGAAACAACTGATAAGCAGACCTGAAGCTAAATTGGATATTTTAATTTATATATATGGCTATCGCTTCTTTATCTGTATGTATGTATGTATGTGTGTGTATATATATATATATATATATATATATATATATATATATATATATATATATATATATATATATATATATATATATATATATATATATATATATATATATATATATATATATATATAATATTAGAATATGTGACTTTGAAGTATTCTAGTTCGCAATATGACTTGTGGCAGTTTAAAATTTGGCTAATGTTACATTTTTGAGATTTTGCTTAAACAAAGATTGCCAAGAGGGTGAAAGGAGTTGTATATATATATATCAGTTATCCCAATCAGTTTGAACCAGAGAACACATTTGAAAGTTAAAGACACGTTTAAAATTTCTACCATTGATAAGTAAGGCTAGTCACAAAATGCTCATTTCCCACAAGCCAACTGATGCCTAACAACCTAAATAACAATGAATCCCAACAGTAATCTCTAACATGCACAGACAACTGGGGAAAGTGAGCCTGCCAGAAAACATGACCTTATTTCTTCTAGTTCTTTTCTTCTGTTTGATTTACAAATACATCTTTCAAAAACTTGGCATAGACCTTTTAGATGAGTGTTTCAAAAAATGACCAAAATTTTCTAGAATCGCAATGAGTTTACCTGCTTTCAACCAAAAGACCTAGGTGCCATCTAAAATTTGCATAGTTAATTTAACGTGAAGACAAAAATTGCTTAATGTAGATTCAAAGGCTTTAGTATCAAGACAGAAAACTTAAATGTAAAGTCTTTTTCAAAGTACAGTCTTACGCACTTGGGCTTTAGCCAAGAACACTTCACTAAATAATTGTACTGCATCCCACTTTTCCCCCTCAAGTATGTTCTTGAGGCACACCAAGTCTTTATTAATTAGATAAAAATTTAGGGACCACTGAGTGCTTCTCTTAAATGCTATTTCTTTTTGAGTCAGTGTATTCATTTCAAATTAATTTTAATGTTCCATTAGTGTCTGGCCTAGTCCAAGAGCAATGGAACATAATCCAGCCAAAATTGCATTCTTTATTTGCTTACACCGTATATATTCTTGTTAGACTAAACCCTTACTATCCTACCCTAACAGCTGTACTGTGGGAGATATTAGGGAGTAGCTATCCTAAATAATTTCCTCTTCCCAGGATTCAGCTCTGAACTGGGCTGTCTCTTGTCTCACCTCCCCCCGCTTTGAATGTGTGCCCTTCTTCCTGGAAACCTGCTGTTAATTTAGTCCGTCAGTTTGTGTTTTATACTGCACATAACTGCATTGTGTTTTTAAAGCTGTTACTCATTTTGAATCTCTTTGTAATGCAAAGTGTATTTGAAAAGCCACCAAATAAATACACATGCAACCATATTGAGAATGGAAATATGTAGTTTATTTACAACAGAATGCCACTGAATAATTTCTACCTTTAATTTTTTTTAAAAAACAAAAATCTATTAAACCTAATAATTAGAAATTAAAATATCACAGCAAGAAGCAAGTGTGACCTAAGCAATACTCTGAATAGTATGAGATCTTCAGTTTGAACCAAAAGCAATGTTAGTGAACATATCCACACAAAGCATAGGAAGGCAAAAATTCCCAATGAAAGAGTACCACCGACTGCCCCTATAAATAAGAAGCAAAACCAGAACTGCCACACCGTGGTGCAGAATTTATTACTACTTAAAAGATATTTCTCCAAGAACAAGCCAATATAATGTTGAGCTTATAGTCACTTCAAAAAAGAAAAAAAAATCTGGCTTTAACCTAAGTACAAGAACATTATCTCCTGGCTTTTGGACACCAGGTTAAATATTAACTCCATAATTAATAGCTGCTGTTCCATCCTCTCTTACGAAACAAAGTTTTTTTCACTGACTGAAGCAAAACCATAGTCCAGGCCTCTTCTCCACCGTGTCATAAGAAGTACACTGAAGACACTGCACAAATTCCAGGAATTTAAATGTCAAACAACTTGAACATCAGAAAAGCCTGTTCTTTAGCTTCATATAGTATCATATATTCAGTGTCACAGATTTGCTGTTCTTCTGTAACTGTAAAATAAATGCATTCATTTTACTTCTTAGTACTTGTAGCACAGACTTCTAAAGAATGAACTAGTTCATTCTTTAGTTCAGTTCAAATAATACTGAATCATTTTATCTCATAGTATTAAAATTAAACAATTTTACCAATATAGAAAATGTGAAACAATAGGATTACTCAATCCATGCAACATTTCTTGTTACCCAAGACCATGATTTTCCAAAGTAGTCAATATTGACCCCCGAGAGTTGATGGGGCTGTTATTATTTGTACTATTTTTAGTTATTCACAGTACTATTAAAGAAGTACTTATTATTTTCATATAATGAACGTTTGGGATTGATGAACAATCTGAAATTTAATGAAGTGAGGTTGATGAGCTGAAGAATTTGGGTCCCCTGCCCAAAACGAATGTTTGTAAGTTGAGAAGGAGCCAGATGCTCAGGTGACACTTTCTTCCCAACACTTTGCACTTCTCCCTGCAGCAGACTTTACTGTGCATTTACCTTCTAAATAAACACTGAAAACCAGGTTTTGGCCAAATTCTCTATCCAAATTTAGAAACTGAGCAAAAAATTAGTTTATCTAATATATTAAGTTGTATTAATTTTCTGAACAATCCAAAGAAAAAAAATTCAGACTTTCTAAAAATGTTTTCTTTTGCTTTCATGTATGTAAGTTTATAATGCTGACTCAAAACCACTTTGAGTTGTGCATATTCCAAACTTAAAGCTATCCCAACATAACCCACCTGAAATTAGAGATCCATCCAACAAAGGAATAGTTGCTAATGCATCCTGTAAATACTAGTTATTATATAGATCAGATTACCAAATTAATTTTCCATCTTTAATAAAATGTTGAAAAGGAATGTTGTAATCCTCCAATAAAATTAAAAGTAAATATATTAAGATAAATATAAGGATTGTTGTTAAACTGAACCTGTCAAATTCTTCAGTGAAATTACACCATATTTAGCAATGATGCATTGAACTTACCATGAAGATCCTTCTTCTACAGTGAGGACAGAGCATTCTGAAGTGGGTATCTCTTCCCACTCTTTCAGAAAGGGGGCTAGAAGATTCCAATGTCAGTTCTTGGGGAGGAAATAAAAGATCCCTTCCCCAGTTCAGAATACCAAGCCAGAAAGGGACTCCACAAAATACTTGAGAAAGTAATACAGGAAAGTTACATAAGACTCCATATAGAATGCAGATATTGATGACCACCTCTTTTCTTGGTGAACCGAACATTATGTCTTTACGATAAGGACATTCATCGTAAGTCTGATGTGGATTTCTCTACAATAAAACCAGCACATTTTAAAGTGGAATAATGTATATCAAAGCTGTCACGCGGGATATGATCATGTCCCAGGAAGCAGTCTTTGCTCAGAATTATTTCCTTTAGTATCTTCCTGCTGAAGAGTGCTTTACTGAGGTGTAAGAGTTACAGGTAGTCCTCGACTTGTGACCACAATTCAGCCCAAAATTTCTGTTGCTATGTGAGACATTTGTTAAGTGAATTTTGCCCCATTTTATGACCTGTCTTGCAACAGTTGTTAAATGAATCACTGCGGTTAAGTTAATAACATGGTTAAGTGAAATTGGCTTCCCCATTGACTTTGCTTGTCAGAAGGTTGCAAAAGGGATCACATGACCCCAGGATACTGCAAAAAGGGATTGCATGACCTCGGGACACTGCAACCATCATAAATATGAGTCAGCTGCCAAGCATCTGAATTTTGTTCATGTGACCATGGGGATGCTGCAACAAGTTGTAAGTGCGGAAAACGGTCACGTCACTTTCTTTTCAGTACCATTGTAATTTTGAACAGTCACTAAATTAATTGTTACTACCAATATATAAGACAAAAATACTGCAGCCCTATAGATGGCTTCCAGGTAGGCTTTACTATCAAGGGCAATGTATTTATAACACACACATATATATATATATATATATGCCAGGTGAAGTGTGTTATTGTCTCTGTTTATTAGGAAGCCCAGTTCCTTGAATCTGCAACATGGTTTGGTTGTCCCTCTTTCCCTGTTTAATAAATGGTGACTGGCTTTGAAAGTCATCTAGACAGCTACAAAGGGATTTTTTTTTCTTCAGACTGCATCAGTGATGGCGAACCTTTTTTTGCTTGGGTGGCAAAAGGGCATGCGCGCACGTGCCCACACCCATAATGCAATGCCCTCCCCCTTGCACATGCGTGCAAACGCTCCCCTCCCCACGCGCACAGGGCTCACTGAAGCCTCCGGAGCCTGTGGATGGCGAAAAACAGATTCCAGCTGATTTTCGGCCTTCCGGAGGGTTAGGGGGAAAGGTCGTTTTCGCCTTCCCCGGGCTTCAGGAAAGCCTCCTGAAGCCTGGGGAGGGTAAAAAATGGTCCAACTGGAAGTTCATTTCCAAACTTCCGGTAGGCCAGTTGGGTCTGTTTATCGCCATCCACAGGCTCTGGAGGCTTTCCTGAAGCCTGGGAAAGGCGAAAACAACATCTTCCCTGCCCTCCAAGGCCGAAAATCAGCTGGCCAGCGTGCACATGCACGCTGGAGATGACATAGGGCAACGCCTCATGTGCCCTCAGATATGGCTCCTCATGCCACCTGTGGCACACATGCCATAGGTTCGCCACCACGGAACTATATCATAGATTTAAAAGATAGTACCTAATTTTGTGATTCATTTGTTTGAGGTCCAGGTTGATGTGCCATCATTTTTCATTGGAACATGTCTCAACTTGTAGGACTTGGAACTAGTTTCTGGACTTCAGTGCCAGCTAATGTTTGATTGTTGAAAAATTGGGTGAAATAATTTCATGGAGGCTGATAAATTTGATTATCAGACAGGACTGTATTTTTATCCTTAATCTCAATTAGCGCATTATCTAGGGCAGTGGTTCTCAACCTGAGGGTCGCGACCCCTTTGGGGGTCGAATGACCCTTTCACAGGGGTCGGGAGACTTCGCCCGGACGCTGCCATTTGGGTTCTTTTACCCTCTGCACATGCACAGAATGCTTTGCGCATGCGCAGAGTGTAAAAGAACCCAAATGGCAGCGGTGGGGCGGGGGTCGCAGCGGGGTTGCGGGGGCGGGTTGCGGCATTAGGAAGGTTGAGAACCACTGATCTAAGGTTTTTCTGAATAGTTTTTATACTCCGAAAAATACGGTATGTTCTGCTATGAAGGACTGCTGCATGAGGGAAAGTATAGAGTTTGGTGGCCAAAGAGTATCTTATTTTTCCTGCATCCTCTTCACACTTCCCATGGACAATGTTGAATACTTCAGGAAGGGAAGCCTGGGGAAGGCCACTAGCCACAGTGTATGATAGTAAAAAGGGTATATGAGTAACCAATGTTAAAAACCTCAACCAAGACTATGATTGCATGTGTGTGTGTGTGTGTGTGTGCGCGCGCGCACACACACACACACACGTACGTCCAGGGCAGAAACATAATTCAAGGAAATGTCTCAAGCTTGGTCCTCCCTAGTTATCTTATAAATAAATGGGGGAAGGGAGCATGAGCATTCAGATTTGTACGATTCTATTATTATTGCCTTATAATAAAAGTAATACTAGTACTCATAACTGGTTTTCAAATCTGGTCTAGCTTGAAAAGGCTCCTTGGCCACCAGTAGATCCACCAGGGGACCAATGGGAGTGGACTGCTTTGGACTTTTAGGTCTAGGGTCCTGAAGAACGTACTGAGTAGTAGTTTTTTGGAATAGACTGCAAAACTCAGGGAACCGCTACTGTCTTCTTCCTTACATCCAGGGACAGATCTGCTTCCTCTTTCTCATCAGGTCTGAAAGGAAACATTCAGGTCAGAAGTGGCATTCTGGAGGACTTCCCAATTAATGACTTGCCTTCTCTGCCTACAAAAGTAGCCTGGTACTTGTCCCTGAAGTAGTCAGGAGACAGCTCCACCAAAGAAGGAGTAGAAATGCTCTTCCTTTCCCCCCAATGGGGTGGGGTGAGGGAAGTCTCCAAAATGGAGACTTGGGGTGAGGGAAGTCTCCAAAATGGAGACTTGGGGTGAGGGAAGTCTCCAAAATGGAGACTTGGGGTGAGGGAAGTCTCCAAAATGGAGCTTCTTGACATTTCTGTTCTTCCTAGATGTGAGATCTTGGGTATAAGTCTGCTCCACAGAAGCCATGGATTTCCCAGGATTCTCTGAGGATCAAAAATTCATTGGGTCTTTGAAAAGGGATACTGCTTGGCACAGTTAGTTCTAATTATGTGTTCCCTTTGTGAAGAACTTTCATACACTCCACTGCCTATTCTTCAACTTCCCAAAGGACGTGCTATTAAAAGTGGGTTGTCCATGGCCACCGATTCAGGAGCAGGGATATTGCCCTTCTCAGAGAATCATGATGGGAAGCCAGACGTATGTCACTTGGATGTATACTTGGAAGTTAAGCCCCTGTCGGAAAAAACCTGGGGGATTTATTTATATATGTATTTGATTTCTACAGCCGCCCATATCTGCAGACGACTCTGGGAGATTCACAATTCACAATTCATTGCTCTTGCTTAGCTCAGCACTCCTGAAGCAAACTGAAAAGGGAAAAAAATACTAAACAAAGGAAAATGTAAAAATAACAGAAATCACTGGCCGAGGTCAGACATCTTTGCCACAAGGACAACAGGTGAAAAATGTAGGCATGCATGCTTTCTGAAGCAAGAAAAGCTGGAACTGGAAAAGGGAATTCTCCTGTCCCACAGGAACTGAAATTAGATTTTTTTTTTCTAACTTCACCCTCTGAGCAAAATGGGAAGGATATGTGCACTTTAGAATGGTCTGGTTCCCCAGTAGAAAAACATGCAAATTTCTTACCTTCAATCATAGAAGGAGCAAATGTTTTCTGAAATTAAAGGGACTAGCACTACGTTTTTCAAAACAGAAACCTTCAGACCTAAGAATTTATTGTAGTAAGGATGATACGCCATAAGAGTGCCTTGATGTTGACATGGGCATCAGATGATGGGATGGCAAAACCACATCAGATACATCATGGAGAGCATTTACTGCTGCTTCAGCTAGAACCTCTACAAATCAAACAGAAAAATAAACGACGCTTTAAAAATTCTCAATTTACAGGTACAGCATGTACCATGTAAACACAGTAAAGCAAAGTTAGAAAAAATGTATGAGAGTTCCAGTAAAAAAAAAAGGAATACTAACATACGATCATTATACAACGATAACAATTTATTATGCGCGTAACGTTTTACATGATTTCAGTGATCTCTTATGCAACATCATATACAATATACGTAACAGTAGTCGTATGCCTGACCTGTTTTTTTTTTCTTTTGGATTTGAATTTGGGGGAAACACTGGATTTTCGTCCGTCATGGACAGACTCGCAGGTAGGTTTGTAATTCTTTGACATCACCACCCACCACAGGGAGGTTGGACTTATTGGACTAGTCATCTCCAGGCAACTAATGGAGTCAAATTTTTTTATTTTTTTATTTGAGGTTCTTCTATGCCGCCCTACTCCCTCAGGACTCAGGGCGGCGTACAACATTTTAGAGAACAACAAATAGTTAAAAACACTTTAAAACAATTTAAAAAAAAGACATATAACATCATACATACATGGGGGAGACATCAGATACAAAGTCGTCTCAAGATCACCCCGCCTGCAGGAAGAGCCATGTCTTGATGGCTTTTCAGAAGGCCAGCAGGGTGGGGATAATTCGGATCTCTGGGGGAAGTTGGTTCCAGAGAGCAGGGGCCCCTACAGAGAAGGCCCTCCCCTTAGGCCCTGCCAGTCGGCATTGTTTGGCTGACGGATTTCAGAGAGAACTTTTCTCTAAGGGCCTGCTGAATGGTTTCACCAAAGTCCTCAGGGTCTACTGGGAATTGGAATCTTACCATACCTCAGCAGCCTTTCTTCCCCTGTGCATCCCAGAACTCTCCTGCTTTATGGAGGAACTTAATGAGATGAAGCAGGAGAAAAGATACTTCTGGCAGACAACAAGGAACAAACCCAACCAAACATGGATTAGATCCACTGTTTGAGCCAACCTTATGGTGCAGGGGTGGGTTCCTCCTGGTTCGCCCGAACCGGTAGCGACCCGCTGGTGACGTCACTGAACTGGACCGGCTGGTGCCAGTCCGTGGGCGCTGCCATCTTTTTTTGCGATTTTTTTTGTGAATTTTTTTATTTTTTTGAAGATTTTTCTTGTTCTGCTACTTGTAAAAGGGCCCGCCCACCCGGCCCAGGGTTTAAACTGACCTTTATTCCTTCGCCTGAAGCACAGCTGATCAGCTCCTCAGCTGTGTTTCGGGCTGATTCCAGCTACTGAGCATGCACGGAAGCCAAATTGCACAGGGGAACGTGCATCTGTGTGAACGGAGTGCAAAATGCGTGCAAAATGTCACAATGTGAACCAGTGGCGAAGGTAAGTAGAACCCACCCGTTATGATGGTAAGGGTAACAAAATATAAAATACTTCTTGACCCTTATTACATCTGCAGACAGGTCTCCAGCAGCCTTGTTTTGAATGACTCTGGCTCTTCTAAGAGGGTTTAGCTATGAGGTTCAATACAAGGTTACTGTGAGGAATCTGCCAGGGAATCTGTCTGATAAAATTGTTCTCTGTTGGGACTCCAGCTGGAAGCAGGACCAGTGGAGGTTATGGGGGCTGAGTCTTGCATGGTTATCTGGGAAAAGTTTGATCCTGTTAAGCGCTGAGGATATGGACAAGGTTCTCACAGCTGTCAGTTCAGCTACTTCTGGGTTAGACTTATGCCCTCCCTGGTTAATTAAGGCTGCATGGGAGAGGACGTGTGGTTGGGTTTGGGCAATAGTTAATTCCTCCTTCGCACTAGCTCTTGAGATGATGGTGCCCCTCTCAAGGGGCCATTGCTTAACCCAACTAGTCTGGAAAATTTTCGTCCAATGTCCAATCTTTCCTTGTTAGGGAAGGCTATAGAGAAGGTGATCGTACTGAAGCTTCAGAATACTCAAGAAACAGATTTTCTGGATCCCTTTTAGTAGGAATAAAGGTCTGGGTATGACATTGAGAATGCACTGATCATACCCCTGGTTGTCTCTCTCTATCCTGTCTGATCCAGCAGGATAGGAATGCTCTAAGTCCTGTTGGCTGAAGAATCTCAGCTGGCGAGGCTCAAAACACTTGATTTTTTTTAATATTTTTTTTGCTGCAACACTAAAGCATCCAGCCTTAAGATGAGACATCTGCTTTCAAGGTACAGATTACATTTGTTAAGAAAATCATGGTTCTTGTCAGATTCTCAAAAGGACATGGAATAAAACTGGCAACTCAACGTTATTCCACTATCACTATACAATTATCAAGGAAGTTTTAAAATCCACCCCTTCTTGCATTATGGTTAACCTTTCTGTGCTGTATTTGCCTGTATTCCATGTTAACTCCATTAAATTACGTTATACATTAAAAACACAAGACCATCTATTTTTATCTTTGGTTTCGTTTCATACAGGGCTTCCTTTAGATTAGACAGAAACATTTTCTCACCTTCTTTTACACCAATGATTGATTCCGGATCTGGCAAATGCAAAGATTCAACAAGGCTAGATGGAGAATTCATTGACACCAGGCTCTTACTGTCTAATTCAGATTCTTCCAACAAACTGCTGCCCATCAGTGATTCTGGGTAAAAAAAAAGCCATCACATGATTAATTTACCGTGGCCTGCAATGTTATTTTAGAGTCCAGGAAAAAGGATTATATTATTACTCACAAATATGAATACAGAACATTTGTGCTGCACTCATCCTTACAAGATTTTCTTTGTGAAGCATAGAGGATGAGGGGGTGGTAGCAACAGGTAAATGTTGATGTATGTGTAACTCAAACATAAGGAGTTTGATAAGGAGGCTATAACTAAATAAGATTAGTGTTCTTCAAAGATGACTTTTTGTGAAACAAAAATTTCCCTTTCACAAATTAAATTCTAAAGCCATAAAATTTCAATACTTTATTCAGATACATTTTACTTTTATTAAAAAATGTATCCATTTTTGCAATCCATAACTACTCTGACGTCACTTGTTTGAATATTGTTTAAGCCATCGAAAAGACATGCCATGGAAGGATAAACAGCCTACTCAAACACAAGAGCATCTATGTTTCAGCAGAAAAATAACTTTTATCAACACACTCAATACTAATGATATGCTCAATGAAATCTTGTGCCAAAATAACCCATTCTTCTGCAAACATGACTGATTCAAGTAATCATGCCAGAAGGAAACAGGACTGGACATACATTCTAAACTAATGATACTGCATCAGGAGTACAATGCCAAGAGGGTATAGGTAGTCTTCATTTCACCAGCTTTTGAATTACCAACAGCCTCAGAAGAGTGCTTTAGGGCCTGTAAAGCACTACTGACTGTTTCGAAAAATTGCATACACCCCCATGGTCAGCTGACTGTGTGATCTGTTTCACTTGTGACCAGTTGCCAAGCACCCTGCAATCATATGATTGCCATTTGCAATCTTCTCTGCCAGCTTCGGCGGAAAAGTCAATGGAGAAGCAAGGAGACAAGGATTTTAGCAAGGATCCCTACCTCTCTATGCCTGTACACAGATTTTAGCACACATTAAAAGCTCCCTGCCTCTCCGTAACTGCACAGTTTCAGTGTGCTAAAATCCTTGTCTCCCTGCCTCTCTGTGCTTTATCTGCCTCTCTCTGCCTGCAGCTGCACAGGCACCATGAAGCAAGGACACAAGAATTTAGCTCCATGCATTTGCTTAAAGACCCAACTGTAGACTTTTAGGATCGTGTTTGTCAAGCAAAGCAATCACAGTATGTTGATTTGCTCAATGACTGAGATTCCAGTCCCAATTATGGTGATTAAGTGAGAACTACCAGTATGAGAAATGGGGCCCAGCAACCAAGAACCAGGTTGCTTTTGATAGAAGGTAGACAAGTGGAAAAAGGACACGTATTCAAACATAACATTTCCTAAGAAGAAACAACATGCTATAATATCTTTTCCAAAAAGATAAGTAATAATGTAATAATATCCAGTTTTAGATTAACTAAAAATTGTGATCAGTGTACTGTTTCCCCAAAAATAAGACCCGGTCTTATATTTTTTGAACCCCGAAATAAGCGCTTGGCATTACTTTTGGGGAGGTCTTATTATTTTGGGGCATGTGGAGCAAGACGGGGCTCCTCTTGCCGTCTTACCTGATTTCCAGCTCTGTCTCCCTAACCCTAACCAGAGGAAATGGCGGGGACTGGCTGCGCATGCATTTAAATATTTTTGGGGAGGGCTTATTTTCGGGGGAGGGCTTATTTTTGGGGAAGGGCTTATTTTCAGAGGACTTATTTTCGGGGGATGTCTTATTTTCGGGGAAACACGGTATTATTCTGCTTAGTAATATATGTATTACTATGTATTATTCTGCTTAGTAATATAAGAGAAAAGACCTGGGGAGATACTGCAGTGTGGGCCTGGGCTAGGATTAAGTACTAAAGGGGCAATTACACTACAACTTCCTGCCTAGCCCAGCCCTAATTTATTTACTGTAGGAAATGACCAGGCTGAGTCAAAAGGCAAAGTCAAACGTATCATCAGTCTGGAGTCCCTACGTCCCTGGAAGAGACCTAAGTCCAGCCCCAATTTGCTTTAACTGTTAGTAGATCAGATTCTTGTGTATAGGTTGCATGGAATAACCTTGCACTCGCTTTTGAACTCTATCCTGCCACTTTAATTACGGTAATTAATGATACTATTTATAGAGCCACTTGTCTCACAACAGTGACTCTGGATGGCAGAAAATTAAAAATTAAAAAAATTAAAACCACTATAAGAATATAAATCCATAATGTCCTGGTTAAAGCAGTAAGCACCAAAACATAAAGTCACAAAGCTCACCTAACTTCCTAGCCAAATGCTGAAGGGGTTAACTGTCACCAATCCATTAATCCTGGTATTTCTGTGGATCCAATCTCTTACCAATATTTGGGGAACTCATGTTAGGTTTTTCTATTTTAGTCCTTACCTGTTTGCTCGTGCTGCCTATTGCTAATTGTTTCAACCCTCGAATGATGTTTCTTCATGTGTACATTTCTACTACCACTCTGAGAAAATGTCTTCCCACAAATTTGACATTGATGTGGCTTTATTCCTGAAACAAGGCAGAAAAACATGTAAAACAGAAAGTTAAATATTTACTAGCTGTACCCGGCCACGCGTTGCTGTGGCTCAGTCTGGTTAAATGTAGAAGAAAGAAAAGAGAAAGCGCACGTTTCTAATATGTTTAATTTCACAATGCTTGTGGGTATACAATATTTTTTGTTGTTTCATTGTCTGTGCAGATATAGAGATTGTCTGGTTTGCCGACTCTAGGACACGCAACATATAATTGTCCATGTGAGAAGCAATTCGTGTCTAGATCTAAACCACACAATTCTAAAGATTGGCCCTGAACTTTGTTGATGGTGATTGCAAACGCCAATCGAATTGGGAATTGCAGTCTCTTAAATTGAAATGGCATATCCACCATGATTTGTAATCATACACACACACACACACACACACACCCCTCCCCCTCCCTCTTTTTCCCTCCCTCCCTCTTTCCCTCCCTCCCTCTCCTTCCCCCTCTCCCTCTCTCTCTTTCCCTCCCTTCCTCTCCCTCCCTCTCTCTCTCCTCCCTCTCCCTCTCTCCCTTTCCCTCCCTACCGCAAATCTAGTTTATAGGTAATAATTGGGCTGCTTTTTATGTATATTTTGGGAAAGGATTTCCCGATTCGAATCAGCGTTGCCCATTAATTTTTTTACTGCAAGCCGCGTGCCTTTGCAAAGCTTTGGCTGGCTGATATTTCGCAGCATGATAATTGGCACGCCGATTTTCAATTGCAGTACGTGCGGTGGCATCCCTGGCAGATCGAGTGAATTCAAAAATTCTGTTGGATAATTAACTGCTTCATCTGCTTCCACAACAGTGTCGACGGACTTGTATGTGACTGCCTCGCTTTGAATGTTAGAGTGAATAATATTTTAAGTTCGTAGACGTCTTTGTTCTTGGCCACAAGAATAGCTCGTTCACTCAGCCAATCATGATTCTTATAATTGGTTTGAATATTGGGAAATAATTTTTCAACCAATTCTTCTTTTGACATCACTAAATTGCAAAAGTTATGAGGCAATGAAATTTGTCCTGCAAAATATTTAGTATACTGTGTGTCGCTTTTACGTCCAACAGATGGCGCTGTTTTTTTAAAAAAGCATGTTTTAACCTGTCACAGGTATGACATCTATATAATATAGGTATATAAAAACACGCGCGTATTCGAATGCAACGTTGTGTCAAAATTTCAAAGCAATCGGTGAAGAATTTTCAGAGATTTAAGATTTTGAACAAACGAACATTTACATTTTTATTTATATAGATTATGGGTCAAACAGATTGATATCAGTAAAAGTCAATATAAAGTACCGTATTTTTCGGAGTATAAGACACTCTGGACTATAAGACGCACCTACCTTTTTTGGGGAGGAAAACAAGAAAAAAAATCTGCCTCTGCCTCCCAGCAATTTGCCTCCTTGCAGCAAACAGAAAACAGCCTGTTTCAGTTTCACTTTCAGTTTTAGCACAGCCTGATTAGCACAAGGGGGAAAAAAATCTGCCTCCCAGCAATTTGCCTCCTTGCAGCAAACAGCCCGTTTCAGCTTCAGCACAGCCTGATTAGCACAAGGAAAAAAAATCTGCCTCTGCCTCCCAGCAATTTGCCTCCTTGCACCGAATAGCAAACAGCTCATTTCAGCTTCAGCACAGCCTGATTAGCACAAGCAGCTAATTGTCGGTTGGATCAGCCTCCCGACGATCAGCTGTTTCAGGCTGCAAGGAATGCCATAGCCAATTGCCGCCTCCACGCGCCCCATTTTCAGCGGGTGGGCTACATTCAGTGTATAAGACGCACCCAAATTTTCACCCTCTTTTGGGGGGGGGGAGTGCTTCTTATACTCCAAAAAATACGGTATTAGCTCTACAAAGGCTGCCAAGTTCAAAGCACTGTTTTGCAAGAAAATGTTCATAATTTGGAATTGTGAATCTGTATGATCTGTAATCTTTAATCTACCAAATGTGGGTCTGGACTAGATAAGACTTTACATGCTTGAAGACTGAGTGAGATATAATATGAATAGGCTAGGGAAATTAAAAAGAAAAAGGAGACACCCTGGAATAGGACCTAGAAATTATACTATCTCCAATAAATACTCTCTGCTCTGTGAATGTCATCTGAAGAAATAAAATGTCCTTACCTGAATGGACAACTAGGTGTTTCCGAAGGCTGGAATATTCAGCAAAGGAACGACCACAGCCCTGGGCCTCACATAAAAAAGGCTTTTCCCCTGTGTTATATCAAATTATAATTAGGTTATTTGCTTCATTTTTTAAAAGACCATGTAAATGGAAAACAGTAATTTATTTGCATGGATTTTGATAGTACAGTATTTATATCATCTGTGGTATGTTCTATTACCCAGATCTCTACAATATACACAATGTTCAATTTTTAATTCTTGGTATATTCTTAAATGAAATCCCATAATCACTCCTCATGTACTCAATTCAGAATGCCTGCACAAAAAGAACACTTGGTAGGCACAGGGAGATGTGTTATGACCACATTATCCTTATCTTCAAAATAGTGCAATGTAGTGCATATCTTTCAATAAAGAATTCCTAGGTTGTTTTTAAAATAAGTCTAATTTTCACAGTAATTCCTTTCCTGATTAATTCACTCTCCCCTCACATATTACAGCTTATCACTGCAAACATTCTGATCTTTTCTGATCTACATTATTTCTCACACAAATAACAAGTAATGGCTCTCTTGCATTGGGATATTTTGTTTCATACCATAGGTTGCTTACAAACAGAAATAAGTCTTTTGAATCTTGCCACTGAATCTTCCATATCTGCCCACAAAATGCTTTTGTTTTCCTTCTATGTTTAAAACCACCTTCTCCAGCAAATTTTCCTCCACTATAGTCTATTTCATCTAAAGATATTCGTCACAAAGCCCACTGTTGCCAGGATCATCTTGCAATTTGATTATTAGCTTTTTTCTGTGAATCTATTTTTAAATCTGCTTAAACTTTCTGTGGGACTGAAAAGAAGAGCCATGTTTACTGATGAGAATATACATCCAAACTTTTATAGCACCTCATGAAAGGTGGTCATAAGCATATTCATGAAGGAAAAGTATTTTTCCAAAATAGATTGAAAGAACATACCAGTATGAATTCGCAGATGATTCTTCAGATTCCCAGCTGTTGTGAATTGCTTTCCACAGCCTAATTCAGAGCAAATAAATGGTTTCTCGCCATTATGTGTTCTCATGTGCACCTTCAATCTTTGTAAGACATAAAAGCTTTTCCCACAATCTTTTGCTGGACATGTGTAGGAGCGATCATTCCTGGAAAACAGTATTACTCTCACTAATTAATATTAAAAAACCAACCAATATTAAAAAGACATTTTTGTTTAAAATATCATAATGTCACATTTTTATCAAAAAGTTTAAGTTAAACATAGTCAAAGTTAATGGAAAGTAAAGAAGAAATTGTGAAAGAAGAAAAGAATATTTTATTATTTTAAAACGTCTAATAGTTTTTGAGGGAATATCTCAAGAGATTAAAAAACAATGAAGTAATGTATTCACAACATATGAAATAAGTTACAACTATAAAGTGCACATAAAACACAGATTAATACATACAGGACAAACACAAATATATGTACCACAAAAGGAAGGCAGGGTAATATTTTTAAATAAATAAATAAATAAATAAATAAATAAATAAGGTCAATGAAGTGAGTAAAACACATAATTTCTTAATGAAAGATCATCACAGACTATATATATGTAGATTATGCTTTTAACTAGACAAAAATAATGTACACATAAGGTACCAAAACTGGACAAATCATAAAATAAATATAAAGGGAATATTTAAAAAAACCCAATCAACTAGAAAAATGGCAATTTAAAAAAACAAAAAACACCTGATATGTAATAAAAATCAGCAAGCTGAAATAGTAAAACCGAAGAGCTAGGATGAATGCATTCACTGAAATTGCCACCTAGAGAAATACTACCGGTACATGTTAAGTTATAGAAAATGGAAAGAAATCCAGATGCCCTCAGAAATTCCTAATCACTGAAGATGTTAAAGGAGTTCTTCCTATTGACAATGTTATTTCAATTGCTTTTCTAGTCCTTTGAGGAAGGGGATCAGAATTCCTTGAAATGTATTCAGTTTTGCTATCATAAAGGGCATATTCTTTTACCAATTGCCTGTCTTTCCACTTGTTTGGCTGATATGTTTCCTTTTGGACATACATATAATAAAAGGAATACTAGTTTATTCAGCCCAATGAATTACAAATCAAAGCAGCTGCCAGTTCTTTCAAACCTAAGCTAATATTTTAAAAAATTATCTGGATGAGCTTACAAAATAGAGATTAGCTCTCTTACTTTGACCAGCTCTCCCCAAATTTAAAATGAATTGTTCTAAAGGAGAAATCAGCTATATGCTGGATTAATATATATAAAACATGTGGAACCCTGATAAACTTCAGGTTTAGCAAGTCTATATACCTGTGGGTTTTTAGATGATATTTGAAGTGAGTTGGCCATACAAATGTTCTATCACAGCCTTCAACAGTGCACTGCAATTTTTTTTCTACCCGGGGTAGGTGAGGAATGGGGCTGGATTCCTTCGGCTGTGATTCTCCTGAACAAACATGAACATTTTCTCCTGGAAAGAAAAATCCTACAATTAGACAACGTCTACAAATAAAAAATATTGAGTGATGCAAGCTAGTAAAATTAGTAACACCAAGTCTTTTCACTACTGCTTTTCTCTATATTTCTAGTTAATAACATTCCAATTTTTTAAAATAAATGTAACATTTGCTATAAAAGTTATTTTTAGAAGCAGTGTTACAAAGAAATATTAATAAAAAAATAAACATGAGTAATTGTTCTACGGCACAGGTGTCAAAATCAAAGCGTCACATTGCCGTCACGTAACGTTTCACAACCTTTTTCTCCTTCATGGAGCTAGGGTGGGTGTGGCCTGCACGTGACGCATCCGGCCTGCGGGCCACCAGTTTGACAGCCATGTTCTATGGAAAGTATCTTGAACTGCTTTAATCTGTATCTTTGCAAAGGGATTAATAAAAATAACAACTTACCATTATTGCTTGCTTTGGCATTCTTAGCGAGCTGTGCTCGGGTGGCAGCAATCAAACTATCATGAGCCAATTCTTGTACACGTAAAAACCATGGGGTACTGCTGTCTGTACTATTATTCGCAAAGAAATTGTTGCCAGAATCGACTGCTCCATCCTGGACAAACACCAGGTGTTCTGAAGAAGATCCTAGGCCTAGAGAAGAAGTTATCTTAAGTAATAAGAAAGATAAGCCGAACTACTTGTTAGCATTTAGACTTATATACTGCTCCACAGTGCTTTATGTGAAAACACCATACTTTTCAAAGCAGTGAATCTCAAATATTATATCTCGTTTCTTAATAGTAGAAACTGATCTACCTACATGGTAATTACCTGTCCGTGTTAAATTGAGGAGAATAAAGGAAGTGTTATCACCAGGCTGAAGATCCTGCAATAAGGTAGAAGTATCAGGACTTGGAAGAAGATCAGGTGGTTTCTGTACTGTTTGTGCCCTTGTCTCCTCACCATCAGGGCCAACATTTACTTGGAGACTTCGCAGAACAGCCGAAGAAGAAGCATGCTTGGAAGAGTGAATATGGTTTGGGGAATCATCTGAAAGTTTAAAAAGCATCTAACTTAGAGCCATCAGTACATTTATTATAAAATCAATGTGAAAGCCAGTGTCCTTGGGATCACACAGACTATTAATTATGTTAAAATATGCCAGAATTTTCTCTTATGATATATGCATCTTATTTATCAAATTTCTACATTTCAACACTCTCAAGAGGCTTAGATACAATAAGGCAAAAATACTGAGATGTCATTAAAAACCATAAAACATACAATACCAATATGAAAACACATCATGAGCCAAATACCCTCCAGAAGAATTTGGTCGCCAACATTTTTGAAACATGGCCAACAGAGGGGAGATCTAACTTTATGCAGGAGAATATTATGCAGCAAGAAATGTTTTGAGCATCAGCCTCCCTTTCTACTTCTCCTAACAAAATTATAATGGTTGAGCCAGATCCTGAAAAGCAATGCACTCCTGGCATCAAGCCATAAAGGCCTTCAAAGGTTAATATCAATATTTTAAATTGCACCAAGAGTTATGGCCACCAACATAGGGCTTGCAATACAGCTGTCTCTGGGTAACACTGACAATACTGTTCTAACCGAAGCTTCCTATGATTCTTAAAGTCAGTGTCATTGCAGACATAAGGTAATAAAGGTATGAGTTATAGTCACAAAGTCCTCTTATCCAAGGAAAGCCAGGACTGATGCATCATTCAAAGCTGGACTACAGGACCACCCCTTCCGAAAAATGCTCCACCTACTGCTATAGCAATTGTCACAAATCCAGGAGGATCCCTAAGTCATGGGCCAGTTCTCTCTCATCCAGACACTCTCTCATCCAGACACTCAACTGTTCTCTCTCATCCAGACACTCACAGCCTCCAGGTGCTGAGGCAGAGTTTCAGTGGCATCCTCAGCAGAACCTGGACTTGTGATGGAAAGTAACGTATAACTGACATATTGGACCTCAAACCATCAGAGGATCTCTCCAACAGCTTCTTGCAGATATTACCATTCAAGGAAACTGAATTTCCACTTATACAGCATATTATAAAAATGTTTTCCAACAAAACATTTTAGTCCCAATAGATTTCTTCAAAACTACAGTATTCTCCAAAGGTGTAATATTATACACAACACAATACAAAATATTTTTAGAATTTGTCAGATTTCAGCTTTTACCTGGCAATATCAACCTGTTGCATTGTGGGGATTCTGTAACGGGAAGAAGAGATAGACAGGTAATATTTTTAGGTTCTGATTCCACAAGCCCCTGTCCTAGTGGGATAGATGTGTTCTGAACAAACTGAACCAGCAACTGAAAAAACAATACAAAACAAAGATGTTAAGGCAGAAGTAAATAAGGTAATAACATGTTTTTATATAATACTACCTCTCTTGTTCAACATCAATTGCAAAAGATAGTAAAACAGGAATACTTTATCAAGTATACCTGCATAATTACTTCATAAAGACAACAAAATATAACATTTAATCATTCAAAGATGAATCAATAATAAAAATATGAACATTCTACAAATGCAAGTATTAACTATTAAAATTCTGAAATTTTACTGTTTTGCTAAACAATGCATGATAACAGCAGTAGATATTGCAAGTGTTGTTCTCTGGCTATATTTCCTACCAATATTACCTTTTTATTGTGTAAGAAACACTCTTGAATTTTAATGAACAGTTGCAGTACACAATGCAATCTACATGACTTACCCAATAGTTTTTGTGGGATTGTAGTCATAATGCAGCCCAAATTACATGTGATGTACTTAAGCAGTATATCATTTTTTTAAAAAACATCAACTATCAGCTATAGAAAGCCCACTAAACATTAGCAAGAAGGAAGGTTTTTTTCTACTTGCAGTGCAGGTTATAGAAATATAGAAGCACCTATGTACTGAATCAAATTCAGTACTGCTAACAGTTACTAGCAATAGCTCCTCAAGAGTACACACAGATATACTTGCAGCACAACAGAAAGAAAATATCAGCGTCTGAATTAGTCTGGCCTCAATCACAATAGAAACCATCCCTTAATCTGATATTTGGCATGGAAGGGATGATGCCACAGACATTCATACCAACTATCAATTTTGTAGAAGGGAATATTGGAGCATAGGAGTAATTTTTCTGCAAAGATAATATGTTAAACTATATATTGAATATATGTAATTGGACAAAACATAAAAAGTTGAACCATGGCATTGTATACTAGTGTTGTTTTGGAAGAAATCCTACAGAACACAATTCAAGTCCCTGCCTTCAATTAACTTCCTACTTTTATTTCTTATAAAAGACATTTTATTTCTTATAAAATCCCTCAGCAGTAATTGTAAAAACTAAGAAGAACTCAATTCTCAGTACAACTTGTCCAAATATTATCCTCAGACATATTAAGGAAGAATTCATAATACAAGAGTTTTAACACCTTGCTTTCAGCACTGAACATTTTAATCTCCAGTATGTATATGTTTTACAGTATGTATTTTTAAGCTCCTTTCTACATGACCCAGCCCATACTGTTAATAGTTTCTGAAACTCTTAATGCAACAATTTTCCAAAATGCCAGTTCATTAATCAAGTTCTACAGAGAAAAAAAATAACCCATGGAAAGAAAAGTACTTTGCATCTGGCACCAAGAGCAACTTTCTAATAAAGGTCTGATGTATAATTCTACATAAATTTATTTAGGGTTTTTCCCCATTATTTTCTTTGGAGATTATTCCTAAGTAAATGTGCTACTCTACTATCTTCTTATAACAACATACTTTCAAATGACACTTTATAGATATAGTTGGTTGAGTAATGTTGGAGTATAACATTGTACAAACATGTAAAGTATATCAATGACCAGGAATGCAAATCTGGTGCTAACCTCTGGTTTAGACTCTAACTCATCTGATAACATCGATTCAAGTTTCCAACTCCCAAAGTAGATCTAGGTAAGGCATACGTTTAGGAGATCAACATGAACAATTTATACTGTGTTTATACACATACTCCAGCCTCACAGGCTAGTGAAGGTCATCTTAACACAGAAGATAACATAGAGTAATTCAATATAACCTGAAAAAAAGAAGGAAAATTAACTAATTATACAACAGGTTTATAGTACCTGGTTTATAGTTTATAAATTATAAAGCATAGACATGTATACTCTGCATAACTGCACTGGTTTTATTCTATTATAAAACTGTATCTATTTCTACACTGTACACTTTTAACTAGAATCAAGACCCAGATAAAAGTTTTTCTCCCAGAGATAAATATTTTCTGTACAATGGCTCACTGTAGGATTTTGAATACATTTCCTTGGTCCTATCTAATTTATAAAATAGTCATTTTAAGGGATTAGAGGTTATTCTGGAAACTAAAACCTGGAAACCAAACATTAAAAAATAGCTTTTAAGATACTAAAATAAGTTCATTCTCCCTTGTTTCCAATTTATAGTAAGAAGCTCCTGTCAGTATGGCATCACAGTTTTCTATATTTAAAACTATGCAGAAATCATTCAAGGACTACCAACCATCTTCAGTTAAGTTCTCTGCATGTCACTGCTAATAAAGAATATCGCTAGGCTTAAGATGGCCTCAGCAAAATGCCACTTATAAGTGCCATGGTAATGATCACACTTTATCTACTGTTTCCCTCCCCACCACCACCTTTCACTATATTACAATTCATTGCACTACCATATAACATCTACAGATCTGACATTAAAACCAGAACCACAATATAAAATTTTAACTGGATAACTGGATAAGAGAACAAAGGACTGAGTTTGATTGCTAATAGTAGCGAATATCACCAGCAATTTATTTTCATGAAGCAGAGAATTATTAAAAGAACCTGGGCAGATGTAATGGGTACAGGATATACTTTTATTAAATACTAAAAAACTGTGATCTAAAAATAATCAGATACAAAAAACATCTATATTTGGAATTAAATAATTTTGAGATTTCAGATACCAGAACTATTCACAATCCTTCCAATCCTGATTGTACAAGGTTTATTCATTTCAGCAACATAATTGGAGAGGTGGTTTGGAAAGGGAGGGGTACAGTTTTGTTATTTTAAATCTGAAGTATGACATTTTTGATGCTAACTACAAACCACACATTCAGTTCTTTCTGCCTGTATCCTTAATCCTTATCCACAAATGAAATAGAGTTTGCTTTAAGCTTGCTCATCTGTGGCCTTGGTATTAATGGCCTTGTGTTTCATGGGTCTCCAACCACTGACAGATCATAAACTCTTTGGGAAATTAGCCTGACCTTTTCTTTATACAAAGCAATACATATCCCGGCCAAATTATATAGGTCGCCACTATCCTCAGGGATTTTAGAGCTGGTTACGCCCTAGATCTTTTTTGTCTGAAGACTTTTAGGCGATTCCTACAAAGGAATTGCTAAACAGGACGCGCCACTCAATCCCCTGCAAAACGCTGGCGGCATTGTCAGTTACTAGGCCAGCTTGAGAATTCGGCAGCCGGTCCACAAAAGGAGCCACATCCACCTGTACGTACGGTCAAGATAAACTCGGCGGGCGTTGGGAGGCGAGAGAGTGACCTTCGTCGCGTCTGGTCTCTTACTGCAAGGCCAAGGCCGGCGAGGCCTCTACCACAACACGAAGACCAGCGAAGGAAGAGCGGCTTCTCCTAAGGATGGATTCCCCAAAAAGAAAAAGGAAGGGAACGGGCGCGCTGCCGTGAGAACGTTCCCCCTGCGGCTGTTTTCTCTCGTCCTTTCTCTCCGTGCCGGGAAAGACGCGAGGGAGGGAGCCTAAACTCTCGCCTTTCCCCGGGACAATCGTTTCTTACCGGCATCTCAGGACCGTCCGGATATGACGTGTCCAGTAATCGGAAATTCCAACTTCCGCTCTAGGACAAACCATAGAGGGGAGGGGGGGAAACGACTCTAGCCCCTCTGACGCACAGACTGAACTAAGTGACTCGCGATTGAAAAATTATTAGAGCAATTGCTGTGCATTACACCTACTTCCGACTCTTATTGAAGTGCCTTGGCTGGCGCGGCAGATGGAATGGAAAAAGCAAGAGAGTAACTTTTGAGACAAGGCAGTAACAATTCTGCTGCAGCTCCCCCGAAATGAAAAATAACGGAGTCGTGCCCTGCATGATGTGTACCTTACGTTTGACACTCCGCAGTCAGTTTAGAACCGGAAGTATTAACTAAATCTGCGCTTTATTTTTTTTTAATTTTAAAGATGGATTTAGATCGCTGAGTTGATGGCAGGGATCTCTTCACGCCAAGTTGTGCCTGATTTTTCTGACATTGATCAAAAGTATATTTGCCGTGTGCAGTTATCGATGTTTCGAATCTACACACTTAGTATAATGCTATAAGAAAAATTGAGGATAATTCCTTTCTACAGACCTAATTTGTAACTGACCTTTGAGTAGGCATATCAGTGGAGCATAGCTATCTCTTACAGCACTGGGCCTTATAGTTCTTGCCTTTCTTTTCTTCTGTCTATATTTTCTACTGAACAAGCACATAGATCGAAACGTGAGAACAACACTTTACTGCATCTTATAAAGAAGGGTCTGAGCTACCGAAAACTACACTATGAACTGTTAATCAATCAAGACATCTTCCTTTAGCAACAAATGATTTCAGAATTTGACAAAATTACACAGCATATAAAGAATAATGACTTTATATTAATTCTATTGAATATAAACAACATGTTACTCTGAACAAGTTAGTCAAATATAATGTGAAAATATATGTCATCAATACTATTTTTACCATTAGAACTTAGGGTACCTACGTGAATCACAAATCTTTAAAATGGTGATTAAATAAGGCCAGTTTTTGCATATATTTAATCTGTTAAAGAAGTGGCTTGTTTATTTTCATGCAAAAAAATAATACATATTCATGGAGAAGTTAAATTCTTGGAAAGTGAGTTAGCAGATCAAAATGGAACAATCCCAATCTTTTTCTATATTTAGCAAAGTGATACTGTTGGGAGCAAATATTAGATGGTCATTCCATCACATAATCATGAAAGATAATATAGACAATTTGTAATTTTATAAAACAAACTGCTTTCCCTGATATTGGTAACATTTTATGTTTCGTCTTTCCCTGGGGAGAAAATCACCAGACTGCTCTTAAATAATTATCTCTATTCATCCCTGCCAGACAAATGCCTCATCCTGATTTTGATAAAAGCTCAATGTAGCTTTTAAAGCAGAGTGTTACAACCGATGTGCATAGAATTATAGATAGACAAATACCTATTCTAAGACCATGTCTATTTGCTTACTTGCTACAGATTTTAAAAAGATATTCCTGTTTTTATATATATAGTAGTAAAGGGACATAATAATAATAGAACAGGTAGAATTAGTGGAACAGTATAGTAGAGTCAGTAAAATTGGTTTGACTTGCTGTTTTGCTTCTGTAAAAATTGCTTTGCTAAGAATTGGAATTGCCTCTGCCATTTGCTTCTACCAGTGATCTAACTTGTTATCTTGTTTCTTTGTATACCTCAGTGCCTGGTGCATATCTCAAGAAGTGGGGTTTGTCATGGTTTGGCAGGGTTACATAGGGCAAATACCTGTGTTCCTAAACACCCAGCCCCTCTGTTGCTAAGCACTCAGTCCCCCTGTTCCTTGCTGCATGGCCAATGCAGGGCTACAAGGAAGGCATGGGCCAGGGGGCCAGAATTGGCTGAAGGTATAAAAGGATGCCATACCTTCCCCAAGGTGTGGTCTTTCATTGCATGCTCTTTGTATGTTGTGGAATGGTCTACCCAGCTCTTCTCTGTACAAATAAAAGCTGATATTTTTTCCAAGCCTCTTCTTGGGTCTCTTTCTTTGGCATTCTGATGACTCAAGTACTGTCAGGTGTGCTTCCATTCAAAGTCCAGGAAATAAAAACCCCAACTCCATGTTGATAATGAGTACTTTTACTAGACAAGAAGTGATAGTAACAAAAGGAAAGCAAGTTCTGAGGCAAAAGGCGTGTAAAATGCATATACAAAGAATCCCCAAACCCTCCCTCATAACCCCGCTGGACAATTCCATCCAATCCCCATGTCCCAAGATGTCAGGTGGGTGCACCGGCCATTTGGTCTTCCACATCTGGTCCGATGAAGCCGTTGACCTTGAGCAGGATATAAACATGTTCATGTAGCCTGGCAGTCCACGATGAGAATTGTCCTCCCTAACTTCCTAATCAAACACAAGTAGAGCAACCTCCAGCACACTTCCCACCACCACCCAAATACCTAACCTCCCCCCCCCATTTCTATGGCAGCCGAAGCAAGCAGGCAAAGTGAAGGCTGACAAGTACATTTTGGGATCTTACATTTTTCTGGCCCCCAACGTGGGGCTCAAAGGCACCGTTTTCCTTCGAGGTGGCCGCATTTGGCTCCCTACAAGCCGAACCCCTTTGAGACTCAGTGGCCTTTACTATGGTAGACGGAAGAAACCAGCTGGGACCAGTAGCAAAGTCAAGAGCGCTCCCAGCAAATTTGACCCAGTGACTTCGACCTGGTTATTTGCTGGCAGATTCCAATTCCATCCAAACCTGAATGCCTTAAAGAGGCTTGCACTGGGGGATTGTGGAACTGAGCTCTTCTAGAGGAGTAGAAATTTGGGGGGAGGGTGGGAAGGGGAGTGTTGCCTTGTGTGTGTGAGTGACTGAGACATAGGAAATACCTACTAGAGGTTTGCCTACACTTTGGAAGGAGTGTGACTGTTGGAATGAGGATTTTGAGATTCAGGGGAGGGTTTGGTCAAACTTCCAGCCGGCAGGGAGGTCCGAGAAATCCCCTTAGGAGAAATCCCCTTTGGAAGTTTGAGATTCAGGGAAGGGTTCTAACCAACTCTGAGCTGAAGGAAAGGTCTGATAAATCCCTTAGGGAAAAAGGGAGGGTTTGGCCAGGCTTCGAGCCTACGGCAAGGTCCAAGAAATCCCCTTAGGAGAAATCCCCTTAGGAAGTTTGAGATTCAGGGGAGGGTTCTAACCAACTTCGAGCCGAAGGAAAGGTCCGAGAAATCCCTTAGGGAAAAAGGGAAGGTTTGGTCAGGCTTCGAGCTGATGGAAATGTCCGAGAAATCCCCTTAAGAAAAATGGGCAACAATACTGGGGAGCCTGTTCTGAATGAATAACCTCATAAGAAGAGTACAGCTGTGTTCCCCTCTGGACTGCATGCTAGCCCACTGGGACATGTTAAAACGTATCGTAGCAATAAAAGTTGTTTTTTAAAAATGTCCTTTAAAAAGAAAAATGAAAATTTGAAGGGACAAAATCTCCACAGATATGGAAATGTTGTTTAATGGTATGTGTGTGTATGTGTCTCTGTGTAATCATTTCCAAACCTGCAGGCAGGATGAGACCCTCTAATAATAGTACACAAAAAATTATTTAGAAAATGGAGCTCATTAGCTTGTGAAAAAGCTCGCTGAAATAATTATAATGGTTGGTTTGCATGGAGAAAGCATGAAATGAAATTTTTGTATGTGAAACCGGTTTACACAAGTAGTCTGATTGCAGTACAAATGTGTGAATATGTTGATGCTAAAAATTGGTGTGAATGCTTGTGTTGGTCCCCATCCCCAGACTGAAACAGTAAGTTGCAAGGTGGTTGTTGTTGTTGTTGTTGTTGTGAAGTAAGTGAAAAGGCAATAGCAAGTTTTGCAAGGAAAAGAAATGAGAAAGATCCCATGGAAGATGTGGGAGAGAAATTTGTAGAAAAAATGTGTGTGACTCACTGAAGTTAGAGAGAGAGAGAAAATTATTTTGTTGAAAGGCCGCTGAATGGAGAAAGGAGGTGAGAATTCTGTGTAATCTTTTAAACATTTTCCCTCCCTGTGTTCCCCACCCCCACTTCTGGGTCATTCTTTTACACAAGGACTTTTTTTGCCTTGGAAGAGCGAGAGACGCAGGAAAGGGGTTTTTTTTTGCGGTTTTCTGTTCTTTTTACCCATTTTTTTCTCTCTCTGCCGAGCCAGCCTGAGAAAGGCGGGGTAGAGGGTGACATCTGTTACCTGCCTTTGCAGTTTTGCAGTTTGCACTGGTTTTGGCCTGCATATAGAAAGCTATGCAGATATACTTTTCTGAACACCATTTTGATTTTTTTTCCTGGAAGTTTTGAGATTTAAAATGCTTAATTAAACCTATATGAAAGAAATGACTCTGAAATATTTTGCTTAGATTTGTAAATGTTTTTAACCTACTTAATGAGAGTTTGCTTCCATCTGAATGGAATCTGAGTCTGACACACTTATTTTGAATTCTTAGGAGTCAAGGTGCTCCAACCTATGGCATGTTTGTTTGTTTGTTTGTTTGTTAGCAGCAGAAGTTGTTGCCCTTTTAGGGTTTGTTACAGGGATGAGTTAGAAATTACAATATGTAGATAACATCTGAAGGAGTTGAGGAAATTTCTAGGATTGACTGGATTTTGTAGGTTGTGAATGGATAATTATGCTATTTTGAATAAAGATTGGTATGCAAAGAGCCTAGTGTTACATGGATAAGGGAATGGCTTTGAGGGTTTTAACCCAGAAGTGGGGAGGAAACAGAGTCAGTGGCATTTTTATCTAAAACATTAGATCCTGTCTGTTCAGGATTGCCATATTGTGTTCAAGCAGTGGCAGCTACGGCAGTGTGTGTGAGGGAAAGCAGAAAATTGACTTTTGGAGGAGCCCTAGTGCCCCTCCTCAAGTGAGGGTGATCCTGAACCAAAAAGCCAGTCGATGGCTGACAGATTCAAGGATTTTGAAATATGAGAGTATGCTTATAGAACAAAATGATTGATGTTCGCTTGAATCCAGCTAGGATGATCTGATATTGGTGCTGAGAAGTGGTTAACTTGTTTATAGATGGGAAGAGAAAGTGGTAGAAGGTAAGAAAAGGAGTTTTGGTAGAAACTAGAAAGTTAAGTTGGTCTGCACAGAGTTATGAATTGTATGCCTTAAATCAAGCTCTGAATTCCTTTGAAGCTCTAAGCAATAATTTAGCTGACTTGGAAGCCAGGATGGCAGTGGCAGAAGGAACTGAATGTTTAATGTTAGGTGAGAAGAAGGAGTTAGCAAAAGTGTGAAGTGGAGGAGGTAAATGGGTAGTATCTGATGAAAGGCAAATGTTGATTTTGGACGTACCACATCAGGGTAGTCATTGGGGGACTAAGGTATGATGTGACTTGTTTGTAGAAGCTTTGGATGCTGTGGATTGTGACAAATATGTGAAAAATGTATAGTATGTAAAACAGTAAACAAATTCTACACACAAAGGGAGGGCAACTTTAGCGTGAGAACCATTTCAATGCATTCGAGTTGATTTTATTAAAACTACCGTATTTTTCGGAGTATAAGACCTTAGTTTTGGGGGAGGAAAACAAGGAAGAAAAGCCTCTGCCTCCAAGCAATTTGCCAAACAGCAAACAGCACAGATGATATACACTGTTTGCTGTGTATTTCTGTGCATGTGTGCCTGACCCATAGAAATAGCAAAGAATTGGAGAAATGTACATTATGCCAGAAAGTTTTCTTAAATGTAGTCACACTAACTCCTCCCAATTATTTAAATAGATCTACTCCAAGGTAACTAAACTCTATTACTAAACAGGACACTGTTACATTTCAGACTATACTTGTACACAGGGTAGGGTTCCCAAATTTTTTACTACCACTCTGTGGGCGTGGCTTATTTTGTGGGTGTGGCTTGATGGTCATGTGACCAGGTGGGAGTGGCTTGATGGTCATGTGACTGGGTGGGCGTGGCTTGATGGTCATGTGACTCAGCAGGTGAGGCTTGATGGTCATGTGACTGGGTGGGCATGGCCAACTCAATGTCACTCACGTCAAGGGGTGCCTCGCCTGGCCCCTCCCCTCCCAGCCATTCCTTGTCACACCCAGCCTCAATGAATCTAGAGTTCTGTAAAAATATTGTTCACCATTTTTCAACTTTATTATCTACATACTATAGATGTACTTTCATGGACCAATGAAAGGAGGAAATGGCTCACACGCTTTGCCCAAGAGAGTGATAGACCAGGGGTCTCCAACCTTTTGGACTTCAGGGACCACCAAATTCATAATTTTAAATCCTGCGGACCACTGGTGGGGGGGAGCTCAACTGCCTTTCAGGCCTACCTGTCTGCTTGTGCAAGAAAAAGTGCCTGGTCCAGGCACACAGCCTGGAAACCTCTTTTGTGTTCCTTCTCTCAAGAAGCTTGGTCAATCTGAGTGAAGGAAAATGAAGATGGGCAGAATGACTGGCTTGCTGATTTTGGTGGGAAAGTCAGTCCCATATTCCAGAGCCGTAGTTGTAGTCCCCCCCTCCCCTCCCACTTTCCTTTCCTTTCTTTCCCCGTTCCATTCCTTTCCTTTCCTTCCATTTCTTCTCCTCTCCTCTCCTCCCTTCCCCCTTCCCTTCCCTCCATTCTCCTCCCCCCCTGCCCCCTTCCCTTTCCTTTCCTCCCCCTCCCCTCCCCCCTTTCCTTTCCTTCTTTCCTTTCTTTTCCCCTGTTCCATCTTTCCTTTCCTCCTTTCCCTTTCCTTCCATTTCCTCCCCTCCCTTCCCTTCCCCCTTTCCTTCTTTCCTTTTCTTCCCTCCCCTTCCCTTCCCCTCTCCTCCCTTCCCTTCTTTCCTTTCCTTCCCTCCCACTTTCCTTTTCTTTCTTTTCCTCTCCCCCCTCCCTCCAGCTAAGGTTGCCGGGCTGCCCTCTGTCTCACCCTCCCCATAGCCTTTAGAAGAAACGCTGGCTGGGGAGAGGGGATTCTAAGGACCCTGCAAAGTTGCTGGGCTGCTCTTTATCCCCCCTCCCCATAGCCTTTAGGAGAAACGCTGGCTGGGGAGAAGAGGTTTCCTAAGGACCCTCTTCTCCCCAGCCAGCGTTTCTCCTAAAGGCGGGGGGGGGGGAATAAAGAGCAGCCCAGCAACTTTGCAGGGTCGTTAGAATCCCCTCTCCCCAGCCAGCGTTTCTCCTAAAGGCTGCTCTTTATCCCCCCTCCCCACAGCCTTTAGGAGAAACGCTGGCTGGGGAGAGGGGATTCTAAGGACCCTGCAAAGTTGCTGGGCTGCTCTTTATCCCCCCCCCACAGCCTTTAGGAGAAATGCTGGCTGGGGAGGGTTTTTTTTACTTACCTCGCTGCCAGTTCGCTTGCACGGCATGGCTGAAAAACAGATGGTGACCTCATGCAGAGTGCCGGAACTCGGCTTCTGCACATGCTCAGAAGGAAATTTTAAATTTTTAAAAAAAAAAAATCAAAAAAAGATGGCGGCGCCCAGGGACCGGCACCGGCATGATGACGTCACCAGCCAATCACTACCGGTGCGGTGGAGTGGACCGCACCGGTAGGAACCCACTACTGCTTGTACAGAGCTGTTAAAATTAATTAAAATTTCTGGAAGTATACATTATTTTCTATTATTTAAAAGAAGATACAATAGCACTGGGCCTCTTCAGAGCAAGCATCTATTTTAAAAAGCTTCTTTATTTTGTTAAGTTGTCTAGATTTACAGGGATCTCCAATCTTGGCAACTTTAAGACTTGTGGACTTCAACTCCCAGAATTCCACAGCCAGCAAAGCTAACAAAGCTGGCTGTTGAATTCTGGGAGTTGAAGTCCACAAGTCTTAAAAGTGCCCCTGGCTCGAGAACAATAATAAAGCAGTCTTTAAAAAATAAGTCTAATAATTTGAACATTCTACAGACATTTATAGTTATTCACTTACCCCCTTCCATCCAGTTCAGCAAAAAATAAAAATCTGCGAGTCTCTCCCAGCTATTTGCCTCTTTGCAGTTTCACTTTCATTTTCCCATGTGGCAAGTCAGCTGTAGGTCGGGAAGTGCTAGTGACTTGCTTTGCTTTACAGACTGCTGCAAACAGGTAAATTGCTGGAATACAGAGGCCAAAGGGTGGGGGTGGCTGGGTGGGTGGGGCTACATTCGGTGTATAAGACACACCCAAGTTTTCACCCTCTTTTGGGGGTAAAAAGGTGCGTCTTATACTCCGAAAAATACGGTATCTCAAGTGGGGAGACTTAAATATTTATAGTGGGTCACTTGACTGGATGGTTGAGGCTTATCCAGCCATGAGAGCCACTGCAGCAGTATTGGAATAGATTATACCTAGATATGGAGTAGTAGAAGCTCTAGACAACAACCAAGGGACTCATTTTACTGCAAAAGTGCTTCAATTAATTATGGAGGCAGTGTAAATTCAGTGGGAATGTCATGTTCCTTGGAATGCAAAATCGTCTATGCCGTGAACCAAATCTTTACCCTTGGCCTTGCTTTCTGAAATGATGTTTGAATTTCCACACTTGGACAGAATGGGGGAAATTCCACAATATGAAACTAAAGATATGTCTCTAAACAACTATATACTTGGCCTCTCCTCTTCTTTATCTTGCCTCAGAAACAAAGGACTACTAGCTCAAACCCTACCTATTGATTTTGCTGTTCATAAGTTCCAGCCTGGTGATCGGGCCCTGATAAAACCTGACCTGAGGAAAAACTTAGCCAAACCTGGGACAGGTCCTACCAAGTCCTGCTGACCACTGAAACAGCAGTCCAAACTAAAAGGACCAGTGGAAGAACTTAAAGAGTGGCAAGTGATTCCTGGAGAAGACCTGAGAATAAACATTCCCAAAAAAACCTGATGTGGTCATTGTGGTATGAATGGGTTTTTGTTTGTGATTTTTCTCGTTGCAGGAGTAGCAACTTTTTGGTCTTTCCAGCCTGAGTGGTGGCCTCTCTTATTCCATCTGAAGATCCCAAAAGCAGCTGTGTAACTTCGCACTCTACAGATTGTGTTGGTTCTGTGATTGTAACTATCACTGAATGTTGTTATTATTGTTGTGATTGTGAACTGATACACGCCTATGGGTAATAGTGGGACACTGTGATTGTGGAAATGTGCAAAGGATTGCTCCCCATATAAACTCTATATATTGGAGCATTGAATCAGATCAACCTGACTTGAACACAGTAGTCCTAGGAGATAGTGATATCATAATCCCTGAAGATATAAGGGAAATGTTATACAGGGGATAATTGCCAAGGTGGGGAAGGTCGCAAACGTCCCATTGCAGCCTTGGCCTGGGGCAGTTGACTTCAACTGGTTTGGCAGTATCTTCTGTGACTCGTCAAGAATTGGGTTTCTAGTGTTGTTAACCTTTGGAGGTCTCCTTCTCCTCTCTTTTCATCCCTTTAATCCAACGCATAGTGTCTTCTACCCCTCCTGATAAACCGGCAATTATCATGGTCCTCCAGACGGTCCCCATTAAATATACACCACTAGTCCACCATTGACAGGATGTATTCTGTCCTAAAAGAAAAGGGAGGAATGAAGGGACATAATAGAATAGGTAGAATTAGTGGGACATAATAGTAGAGTCAGTAGAATTGGTTTGACTTGCTGTTTTGCTTCTGTAAAAATTGCTTTGCTAAGAATTGGAATTGCCTCTGCCACTTGCTTCTACCAGTGATCTAACTTCTGTTATCTTGTTTTTTTGTATAACTCGGTGCCTGGTGCATATCTCAAGAAGTGGGGCATGTCATGGTTTGGCAGGGTTACATTGGGCAAATACCTGAGTTGCTAAGCACCCAGCCCCTCTGTTGCTAAGCACTCATCCCCCTGTTCCTTGCTGCATGGCCAATGCAGGGCCACAAGGAAGGCATGGGCCAGGTGGGCAGAATTAGGTACCAAGCTGATGTCTGAAGGTATAAAACGACGCCATATCTTTCCCAAGGTGCGGCCTTTCGTTGCATGCTCTTTGTCTGTATGTTGTGGAATGGTCTACCCAGCTCTTCTTTGTATAAATAAAAGCTGATATTTTTTCCAAGCCTCTTCTTGAGTCTCTCTCTTTGGCATTCTGGTGACTCAAGTACATTTTGGGACCTTACAGTAGAAGTGTATATCTATTATAATATTGGTCCAGCAAACTGCAACTTCAAATTTAGCTGTCCCAGAGTAATGGCACCAGCATGAAACAAAGCAGGTATTTCACCTGCACTTCACTTTTCTATGTATGAAACTCTGAAAACAGAATGAAGAAAAACCACTACCAAAGATGAAACTGGCAAAACTATTGTCAATATCACCTGATTTAAAAAAAAACACCTTTCTCTTACAGTCTGCTAATTTGTTCGGCTCTTTGTTTATCCAATGTCATGACTGATAATTAGGAATCCCAATACATTCCAAATATCTTGTTTTGTGACTTTAACAGATATTGGCAAGTAAATACTTCTCCTCACCTGTTCTAATTTCTCCATCTGGGAAACAGAAAGCTACACAATCATATACAGTAGGTTAGGCTTGTTCTAAGAAACTTGTTAGACATGTCCATAAATTATATTCTACAAGAATTTAAACAACCCTGAGAAAGTCCAATACTGCTCCCTGAAAGGATCCAGGCGTTTTAGGGTTCTACTATCATAAGCAGCTTCAATTCATTGTCATTCTGCATAGAAAGTTTGTCTGTTAAGTAACTGTTATGATGACAGAGATTATCCTGACAATTCTTTTGCTCACTTCCAGATTTCCCTCACAAAACAAAATTATCACCTACAGACAAGTCTTTTTGGCTATGAGAAAAAAAATCCATACTTCTATTACAATATATACTTTTAGTAAACCAATTCAGAGTTCACCAAAATAATGTTTCGTTTTAACAACTTAGCCTCAAGTAATTTGAGCATTGTGAAAAGGTGTCGTATTATTGGACAATTCCCGCCTATCTGGCTTTTACAAGCATTTTCATTTTTATTCACAGAACATTTTCCCCTTCATATTGTTTCCTCGTTCTCGCACCCAGAATAATCGAGAGAAATTCCTTTTCCTTTGCTAAGGAGGCTGCTGGAGCTCGGCCCACCGAGTGTAGATGATTAAGCTGCGCGACGAGCCACACCATCTTCCGCCCCACCCCCACCCCACTTGTCCTTCAGTTGTGCTGAGTCATAAAAGCAACAGCACCCGGCTATCCCCGCCTGCTGGATACATTTTGGTATGCTCCGCCTATCCCTCTTCCTCTCTCGCCTTCCCTCCACTCCCAGGGCGTTCATGCGTTCATCCGTTCATGCCGCCACTCTCATCCGGAATCCGATGGTACGTCCCAGTTTCCCCTGCGGCCGAGTGCGATGGTAGGCTCCGGCGGTAGCAGAGTCCCGTCCGGTCCCGCCCCGCCTCCCTCCGCCTTGTCATTGATGTTGTTGTTTTTGTCGCAGGAGCCGGAGGGAAGGCCGGGGCCGGGGCCGGGCTTTGGGCTACGGCCGCCGGCGGCTGGGCCGGCGATGTCGTCGGTGTGCGGGGGGTCGGTGGGCGCCGCCTCCTTGCCCAGCGAGTTGGTGGTTCACATCTTCTCGTTCCTGGCGGCCCCCGACCGACTTCGGGCCTCAGCCGCCTGCTCGCACTGGCGTGAGTGCCTCTTCTACCCGGCGCTGTGGCCCCGGCTGCGCCTCAGCTTGCGCGTCTGCCCGGCGGAGCGCCCCCGCCTCGACTTCTTGATGCGCAAGTGCGGCTGGTTCGTGCGCGAACTCCGCGTCCAGTTCGCCGCTGACAACTATCCCAGCGGCGGCGGCGGCGGCGGAAGCGCGAGTGGGGTCTGCGAAGAAACGGCGGCGGTAACGGCGGCGGTGGCCGAGGGGGAAGCGTCGCTCTGCCCTCGCTGGCTGGAGCTCTTGAGGACATACCTGGAGCTCGTGCTCTGCGTATTAAACAGCGTCCGCAACAACAGGTAGGCGCTGACCGCTGAGCCTTTGGACACCCCCCCCCCACGAGGGACTTCGGTGGGTGGGGTGGAGGGGGAACAAAGGAGGAGGCGGCCGCGGGGTTTTTTCCCCCCTTTCCACCACCCAAACTTTTTGCCCGCAAGGTTTCCTTAGGGTCGCAGTCCGGGAAAAGTTCTCGGATGGAGTTTCAGAATATGGAGGAAAGCCGCTTGTTCAGAGTGCCTGCCTCTCTCTCGCCCAACGGAGGGAGAGCAGGAAGCGAGGGGAGGGGAGGCGAGCGTGTCGCTGGCTTCACTAGGGAAACCCGACGTGAAAGAACACTCGGAAAGGAACACTCGTAGCATGTCGCCAACTGCAGGCGAGATCTCTGCTTGAAACGAGCGAGCGTTGCTGCTGTTTTCGCTGGGAACTTCGAGTACAGTTGGGGAAATGTGCTTTGAAGTGTCTAAAAAACGAGGGGCTTTCCTTGGCCACCCTTCTCTACAAGGTGCCTCCGGTTTTGATGAATTGATTGTATATTTTACCCCCAAGAGCCTGTCGGTTCTTGTGACGTTTACCCTGAGGTTTGGCCGATCATCGGTATTTTAAAACACCTCCCTTTAAAAGAAAAAGAAAAAAATGCATTTTTTTCTTATTAAGTATTATATTAATTGGAATTAATTGGAAGCCAGCATCGGAGCAAGTGGACCATGGGCTGAAAAACATGATGTAGTGCGTTGGTTAAGTATTTATTGAATCTTTTAGCCAAATGAAATCCTTCAAAATTGGAGAAAGTGGCTTGAAAGTCTCCATTCTAGTACAGTTTCCAGGTTAGTCACTGCAGACATCCTTTAAAGTCTCTTACATTTTATTTATATACTGTGTTTATAATTTAGAGGCTGCCTAACTGCAAATAACTCACAACTCAAGAAATAAATGTCCATTGGAGAACCAACAAACCTAAAGCAAAACAACTACAAAGCACTGCAGCCACCTTAGCCTGGGAGAACAGCCAGGTTTTCAAAGGTTTTGGAACATCATTAGAGAGGGAGCTATATGCATCTTGGGGGGGGGTATATTATACCAGAAGAAAATGGCTCAACAGTATTCATTCACGTTACATAAGATGAGAGCTTTTAAAAAGGAAAACCATATCCAATATGATTTAGTAAAACATAAGCTCACTTAGGCATTTGTTTTGTATTCATCAAGGAACTCATCAAAGAACACTTAAGATTTCTAACCTTTCAAGGTCGTAACAAAGGACCCAAATTTATACAGTTATGTTCTAAGGCTATTAACCTATCTTCTTCTTTCCTTCTGCATTTTCGTTATCATTATATCTCCCTACTTCACTACAAATTAAAATGTCCTTTCAGTAAGATTGTGCTTTTCTTCTTGTGCTGTGCTTTGTCCCATTTTTCTGTTGGAGATAAAACAAAACCTATTTTGCATAATTAATTAATTTCTGCCTTGGAAGTGTAAGTCAATTATGTTACTACCTTTTCCTTGGATTTTATATTTCCTAAATAAAATAAATGGCATAATTGAGCTAATAAATAGGAGCCAGCTCTGAATCGTACATTTCTAGCTTTCTAGCTCAAGTTTCAGGTACTGTGATGCAACAGCTTTTGTCACAAGAGATCAAGAGATTTTTTTGTAGTGAAACATTTAAGAGTGAGTCAGGAATTTGTGCTCATTGCCCACCACATTACCCATAGTTTTACCATAGGGTTTTTGCGGCTGCTTCACATTTTGTGAAAAAGCTGCAGTGAAACGATTCAGTTCTGGAGTGAATCTATAAAATGAAGAAGTTAAAAAAAGGTAGAGAAATAATAATAAGCTATCATAAACAATGCATATAATAATCTTGCAATAAAACCTATACAAATTGAGAATCTAAAAAGGTTCATTTGGCTAATCAAGCCACTATATTGGGATAAATAATTTGACAAATATAACAGTAATTCCCAAGTCTTTGTTGCAAGTAGAAAAACAAAAGAATTTATACAGGTCTTTTTTGCTCAGAAGTGCTATACCCACCAAACTGTATTACAGGGCTCATTTGTATCTCATTATTAACCTTGGTTATTAGCTATGTATTTCTTCATGTGTGCAATTGATCTCTTCAGGTCATGTTTGTTTAGAACATGCTTCCAACATTATTGAAATAGCCTTATCATAGGCAAAATGATTAGTCTATCGAATTCACATACCATTAATTCTGCTGCAACTAATTAAGATTACGGGGTGATCTTTGCTGCAGACAGATTGTAAATGCCATCAGATACAGCAAATCTAAATAGAAGTCTAATATATGCTTATGCAGTAATAAGTTGATTGATGTATCTTTTTAAAAAATGCTGTATCTTTTACAAAGCAAAGTACTAGTTTGATTAAAAAAGTAAGAAGTGTCTACTGAAAATTTTAAGAGTCTTTGTAGCCCTCTTCAAGTTCTGTCCTCCCTAACAACCTACAGAGTTTCACAGGTATACACCGGTATTTACCTTCACAAATACAACACAAATGTATTTCTAAAACCCAGAAATTTAAAAGGGAGGAGGGTAAAGTATCTCAGGTCTAAAGTTGGAAAAATAAATAGTTGATGGGGGAATATTGCATACAGTTAATTTCATATTTTGTCTTTGAAATTTTCTCTTTTCAAAGCTGCTTTTTCCTTATAGAAAGGCGAAACCAGGCCTTTTGTTTTTAATGTATACTTATGACCAAAGGTAACTAAACAAGGATTGCTAGGCTATGTAGTGAACAAAAGAAATGTTGGCTGAAACTAATAAACACATGATTCAGGTATCTCTAATAAGTATAAAGAAATGGTTTGAGAAATCCTGAAAATAAGTTTGACTTTTAACTTTTTCTGTGAAATAAGAAATTAACACTCCCCACTATGTATGCCAATTTCAAGTGGCTTTAATCTCCTACTCTTATTGTAGGTAATTTATTGAGAAAAAACATAACCATGAAAACTTTATTCTGCAACAACAATCAACATACTGTTATGAGAAAAATCCTGTGGAATGTGATAAATCTCTAAGTAAATTACGTAAGACTGCACCATATTAAAAGTGATGGTAAAACCTCTCTTTAATAGTAACGGCTACTAATTGTCTTACTTAGCAGTCGTCCTAAGTTCAAATAAAGTATAAATCAGTCTTTTCTGTGCAATGGCTGTTAATTAGTCTCCTTAACAGTCGGCAATACACCAAGCAAAAGAACACAAGTGTGACCTAAAGTCTTTCAGATAACAGCAGATAACCCACACGAACCTTGCTGTTCTTTGGCAATTTGCCGATTTCAAACAGGAGCAAAGCAGAGGCTTGAATTCAAAGACAAGGACTAGAAATGAAGGAAGTTGCTTGAAGTTGCTTCCTGCAAATTCCTCCTTCGTTTTCATCACTTAAATAGGCTATGGGAGTGGCCAATTATCCCCAAGCCTTACTCCCAAGTAGACCTTCTCTGGAACCACTCCTGCCTTTTGGCAGTTCTGTGCATGCGCGCATTGAGAACAGGCTCTTCCTGTTCTTCTTCACTCATGTCAGCCTCTAGAGCAGTGATGGCGAACCTATGGCACGTGTGCCACAGGTGGCACATGGAGCCATATCTGCCGGCACGCGAGCCATTGCCCTAGCTCAACTCCAGCATGCCTGTGCGTGCCGGCCAGCTGATTTTTGGCTCGTGTGGAGGCTCTGTGAGGGCATTTTAGGTTTCCAGAGGGCCTCCAAGGGGGTGTTTTCGCCCTCCCCAGGCTCCAGGAAAGCCTCTGGAGCCTGGGGAGGGCAAAAAATGGGCCTACCAGGCCCACCGGAAGTTGGGAAATGGGCCATTTCTGGCCTTCAGAGGTCCTCTGCGGGGGCGGGAGAGGCCGTTTTCACCCTCCCCAAGCATTGAATTATGGGTGTGGGCACTCACACGTGCGTGACAGCGCACGAGCACGCGTTTTCGGCATCCGAGGGAAAAAAGGTTTGCCATCACTGATCTAGAGTTCTGAAGGCCCTGGCTGAATCCCTACCTCTGGCACCGAGCCTTCTCCAGACTCTAGGCCTGGCCCAGGTGCCTCCCCAGCCTCCTTGCTGTCCGACTCTGTTGCCAGCTGCACAGGCCGCTGGCGAATCACAACACCAGCCTCCTCGCTGTCCGGCTCTGCTGCCAGCTGCACAGGCCGCTGGTGGACCACAACATGCGTGCATGCACGGGGGGCAGTGTGGGGGGGTTGTGTGCGCATGCGCAGGGGGGAGGGCATTGCATTATGGGTGTGGGCACGTGTGTGCTATTGCACGTGCCCTTTTGGCACCCGAGTAAAAAAAGGTTCGCCATCACTGTACTATAGCCTTATTTATGTTTGAAGATTTATTTATTTTATTTATTTATTTTGTCAAGCATATATAAGATTACAGAAAAAGTATAAACATGATTGTGAATACATAAAATGTATAAACATGGTTATGAATACATTATAAATTGGTTACAAATACATGGGAATATTAGGTCAGGCTGCAGTGTTAACAAAATTGACAAAAGTAAAAGGAGTCTGAATACTTTCTGAATACACTGTATATTGCATAAATATACAGAGTAGATGAATGTCTGGTTAAAAGAGTTTTCTCTTTTCTCCTTTCCTTTCTCTTTCTTTTCCTTCTCTTTCTCGCTTTCTCTTTCCTTTTCTCTCTCTCTCTCACTCACTTTCACTTTCTCTTTCCTAGGGCTTGAACTCATAGTCTCCTTGTCTACTTCACAAGCAGTTTTACTGGATTTCAGTCATTACTACATCTATTTTTATAGCTGCAAAAATGATTAGATCACAATGTATACTATAAGTGATGGACCATATTTAATAACTGACAAGCTCTTAATAAAACAGCATAGATTGTTTTAAAAAGCATAAAATCAACAAGTTGTTAATTATTAAATAATTAGTGTCAAAAGTAATAGATAAATTATAGTCATTGACAAGGAACGATCTCACTAGTTATAAATTTTAAAAGTTTGCACAAGAAATAGCACTTGGAGACCAAAGATCAAATCCAGATTACAAACATAATCAACTGGTTCTTAATGTAATTTCAGCTCACCTATCCAGATATTTACTTATAATCCCAAGATCTATCAACAGAAAAGAACCTTCCATAGAACCTTCCTCTGCTTATAGTGCCAAAATAATTGATTTTTTACAGAAGCCAAATTACAAGGGAATATAGTGAGCAGCTAAAGTGTGGAGAAGGGGCTCTCCCAAAATGTGCCAATTGTGCTAGAGGAAAAAGGATGAAAGCTCTGCAGCTCCTTGCTCCTATAAAAGTAAATCAGTTAACCCTTTTCTGTCATTGCTTTACCAAAATTCCAGTTCCTATTAGAAAACATTCTGACCCAAGAATTAACAGGCTATATTTAATTTTTTACATTAAAAAAAACCAGCAGAATTAATTTTGTGAAAGAGTTCAGACAAAATGAAATAGAACTTCAAGAAATTCCATATATTGCTCTAATGTTTAGGTATATTCCTTATCTTAAATGGGAAAGAATTTCTTATTAATTCTAGTGTTAATATCCTACATTTTTAATAGTTGCTTTTGAGTCAGAGTACTTTTAATTAGCATATTCTATATCTCAGGATTTAAAAGCATCCTGCATTCACATAATCTAGCTCCTAGTTTCCCACTCCTTACCTTAGGGACTGCAGAATTCTGGGTATGGTGTAACCTGAAATTGGCCTACTATGCCTTGAGTGGCTTTTTTATACATTTTACTAGAAGTCCTGCTGAGGCTTTTGGAATTCTGTCTGAAATAAATAACACATGCACACACACACATGCACACACGTGTGTGCACACACACGCACACACAACACTATTGTGGTCTAGCTAATGACCTACCATGCCAGCACACAATTGCATCTTCTATCAGACTCGAGTACGGTAAATTATGTGCATTAAACTAAAGGATTTTGTATTTTGCGATATTTTAGAATTATACAGGCAAGAGAATCTATTTTAATCTATTATAACATTCTTAACACTTTAATACTATATTCAGGATACATGATTGTCTGCGGATTAATTTTTACAATACTAAACTTTAACAATAAAGAAAACATAATTAAAGAAAGAAAATTCCTGTTAAGAATTTCTGAAAATTAAAATAGCTAAAGAAATGAAATCATTTTTCTACGCTTGTCTTCATTATTATTTCTGTTTGTGTATCAGTTTTGTCCATTACTATTATATTTCTGCTTGGAATTTTTTTCACATTTTGAAGAAAGCAAGTTTGGGAAAAATAATCAATAAATCTGTGTCGTCATATACAATAAACCTCCACTAGTTGTGAAAGCTTGCTACATATTTTACACACACAATCCCTGGCCCAAATGAGGAAAACAGTATTTTGTATTTTAGCAAAGAAAACAAGAATTATCAGGATTACCAATAGTTTTTGGCTGCCTTAGACAATTTTCATACATTGCCTCCTGTCATCATTATTAATTTTGCTAAAGAGCGGTACACAATAAGGCAACATTTTTTGAACCAGATTACCTCAAATGTGCTAACTTATAGAATGTGTCCAAAATCTGGGATCCATGATTTCCTTAGAATTAAAATTTGGCGAACTGTATAAAACATTTTACGATATAAAAACCATAAAATAGCAACCCATATAAATTGTTAATTTTCCTATCCAATTGGACAAGTTCTCAAGATTGTAATTTCTTTTTAGATGTCTGTCTGGTAATGAATAGGAAAGTGTTTTCCCAAAAAACCAGTATCGCCCTCCTCTTCAGTAAAAGGATTGTATCAGATTTTGTTGGTTTCTCAATTCCAGGGTATAAAATAGGTCATAAATTGGATGACTGTGTCATACCATTAACTCTGAAGACAATAGTAAATGAACCACTCAATATTAAAATAGGACCCCAAATTTCTTTACTATCTATCCTTGGTTAACCCTTCTGTGCCTGGCTTTTCTTTGTAATGTATAACATAATGTTGAATAAAAATTGAAAATAGTGATGTTCTGAAATTGGATGGACTGTAAATTATGTAGTACTTATAGTGTATGGAATTGTGTACAACTTTCAGATGACAGTGCTGTTTTTCTAGAATCTACTGTACCTGAGGCAAGAAATGCTAGTCTGCAGAGCTAAAAATAGTGATAGTGCTTAGTGTTCTTAGATGCTAGCTGTTGCTTCTAATTAAAATATTCACATCTGGAGCTCAGTTTTCTACATGAAGCATATAAATCAGATATTAAAGATGGCCCAGCGGTGAAATCTACTTACCTTCCCTACCGGTTCGGAAGTGCACGCTTTGCATACACAGTTTTTCACCCTTTGTGCATGCGCAGACTGCTTTGTGCATGCACAGAGGGTTAAAAAAAAGAAAATGGCGTCATCCGGGCGGGTGGGTGAAGCCTCGTGCTACCGCTGCTACCGGTTCTCTGAACCACGTACTGCTGCTGCTACCAGTACACCTGTACCAGGCCGAACCGATAGCATTTCACCCTTGAGCTGGCCCATTAAAATGTTTGGAAAGCAATTTATATATTTTAAGACCAAATGATGTGTTCAACATATTGTCATGATTTGTCATGTTTTTATGCAATCATTGGGAAAATTGAATAGAGCAGTGTTGAATAATGTGTAGCCCTTCCATTGTTGATAAACTTTAAACCCCAATCAGTCCTACTAACACAGCTAGTAATGAAGGGTTATTTATCTATATATTACCAAAACTCTCGTTCCTGTAATATTAAACTGACTATAAAACAGTTTGTGACATACCGTAATACAAAACGTCATTAAAAATTCCTATGCTGATATTGACTGTGATATACAGTTCATTATGGACTATTTTCAAGGCAAATACATCTCTTAAATGTTTCCCAATTTTTCCAGTGAAGGTAGTTCATTAGAAACTGTCCTTGTGAAAGGTATTGAGGAATCTGGTAAGAAAATATCTATGAAAGATGACACAAATAATCACAGGTTGTTTAGTTATCTACATACTATTAAAACTTTGATTCCTGTGACCTTTAACTGGGTAAAACGTATCACATGGCAACCAGGGGTGTAATGCAGCCACCTCTCACCGGTTCGTGCAAGGTAGTAGTGCCAGTGGCAGATGCCTCAGCGAGCCGGTAGCGATGGCTGCTTGAGCCCCACCCTCACTTGACCGGCTGTCGTTTCAGCCCAGTTTTAACCGTCTGCGCATGCGCGCGCACATTCCCGAGCCAGCAGGGAAGGTAAGTACATTTTTACCCCTGGGCAAAACATTTTGAATCAAGTTACCCCAAATGAGCTACCGTATTTTTCGGAGTATAAGACGCACCGGAGTATAAGACGCAACTAGATTTTAGAGGGGGAAAACAAGGAAAAAAGTATTCTGAACCAAATGGTGTAGTAATATATTATTTAATAAAATACCAGTGTAGCAGAATACTTTTTACAACCATGTACACTTTTTACAACCATGTACACTTTTTACAACCATGTACATTTTTTACAAACTTCAAACTTGACAGTTTTAAAACTTATGGACTTCAACTCCCAGAATTCCTCCTCCAGTCATGCTAGCTCAGGAATTGGAGTTGAAGTCCACAAGTCTTAAAGCTGTCAAGTTTGAAGTTTGTAAAAAGTGTACATGGTTGTAAAAAGTCTTGCCAAGTTTGAAGACCCTTGCACCCCTAACCCAGGGGTCTTCAAACTTGACAGCTTTAAGACTTATGGACTTCAACTCCAATTCCTGAGCTAGCATGACTGGAGGAGGAATTCTGGGAGTCCACAAGTTTGAAGACCCTTGCACCCCCTTGGCAAGTTTAAGCCTTGTGGACTTCAACTCCCAGAATTCCTCCTCCAGTCATACTAGCTCAGGAATGGGAGTTGAAGTCCACAAGTCTTAAACTTGCCAAGGGGGTGCAAGGGTCTTCAAACTTGTGGACTCCGGCGGAGGCGGCGGCCATGCGCTCTGGCGGCTGCGGCGACTAAGGCAGGGTCGCATCAACTCCCTCCCCCCCCCCAAAAATGCACCATTCGGTGTATAAGACGCACCCAGTTTTTGACCCTCTTTTGGGGGGTAAAAAGGTGCGTCTTATACTCCGAAAAATACGATATATATCTATCCTTTCTGTAAATTTACTATAATTGGAGGTGTATCTGTATATTTTGATACAGATGATTCACAAAAAGAACATTATTGTGTTCTGCATGATATATGAACATATTAAAACATTTGTCGTATGAAGTCTTGATTTTGTCATTCAAATGCATGATAGCTTTAAAAAGAGAAAGATATGCATGAAATGAAAGAAGTGTATTGTTCACATACAATAAATACTGTTGTAGCTACTGAGCTACCACAGTACCTCAGCCAGACTCATCAAGTGAGGATTGTAGGTTCAGCCAAACTGAAACCTGGAATATCCTGGTTGTTTTAGGTTTCAGCTGAAACAAAACTAGAGAGATCTTAATAGGATGGGAGAGTAAGGTTGGTGCATCTCCCCTCCTCTTCTGCCTGGCCCATGTAACCACTCTCCCTCAATCTCTTCCCTCTCCTTTACCCTTTTCCTTAGCCATGCATCATCATGTCCTCCACTGCCAAGCATTCCCAACTTGCACACTCTTCCCCTGATCTTTTTTTGGCTTCTCTTTCCTTGCTAATCTTGGACTGCTGACCATCTCTTGTTGTTCTAGGTCTATATCTGGACCAAGCACCTATGTTCTAGTTCTGTGTCTAGAACTACCCGTTCTGTAAATCTAAAGTTTTGGACAGCCCTAGAAAAGAAAAATGTTTTTGAGGTAAATCGACAAATAGATAATTAAAATGTAAGGGTTTTTTCCCTTTTGAATTTTATTTTATTTTTCTAAATAGGAATCTTCAGAAATTAAGTCTCTTTGGTGATATAAGCATTCTGCAACAACATGGAATTATATCAAATACATACCTCAGCAAAGTAGATCCAGATGGCAAAAAGATTAAGCAGTAAGTTATCTGCATCATTTTACTACAGTATTGTAAACTGAATGTATTGTTTCATATAAACAGAATTGTACATACAATGGTTTTACAAAGCCATTATATAGTTACAGATCTAAATTGCTCATGATTTTGCAGTATCCGTATTGCATACACCGTTAGTTGTTATTACTGGCATTGCGCAACTCTTCTCAGAAAGTAGCCATAAAACAGGATTGCTGCCAGTGACTGAAAATTTAAATAATCAGCAAATAATGCCATACATTGTAGCTTTACTCACAGTCTTTCTCACAGAATGTCTCATTGCCTATTCTAGCCAATTATTTCAAAAGGATATTTTGTAAGCTTTGAGTAGTTATTGCCTGACTAGAGATACAATTAATTTATCCAGAAAAACTTTCTAGAGATATTGTAATACAGAGTTCCTCAACTTTTCCGGCTTTGCGGACAGTTGGGAGCTGGGGAGAGAGGAGATGGTTTTGTGCAAGCGGCCGGCAAGAGTGCAGGCAACTCTATTTGCGTGAGGAGCAGGCACGCACGTGCACCGCTCATGCAAATAGTGTGCACATACACTTGCCAGCTGTTTGCGCAAGTGGGGATGTGCATGCACGCACTCGCCCACTGCTCACTGAGGATGCATGCGCATGCCTTGCCCACTGTTCATGCAAGTGGGGATGCATGCAAGAGCTCTCTTCTGCTGCTTCCATGGCCTGGTTCCGAGTGGCTTACGACCCGGTAGTGAGCCACGGCCCAGGGATTGGGTACCCCTTTTGTAATACCTCTCACATGTGCAATAAAGGATGCAAGCATCGCTGGATTCCTATTTTCCATCAAATGATAAAATCTTGGGCCACATAGAATTGTTCCAGAATCTTTCACCTTGCAAAAACATATTTGAGAGTGTGTGTAAGAAACTCTGGTATAAATGGTGTATACACCATTCAAACCTTATTGGATTGTGTTTTTATTAGTTTTCAAAGAGAACAACATTTATTCTCAAACTGAGGGAAGTTCAAAAGTAATGTTAGGAAGTATTACTTCACACAAATAATTGAAGCTTGAAAGCAACTTCCAGCAGAGATATTGGATTGGTCATCAATAACTGAGTTGTAACATGTTGGACAAAAATTAAAACAAAAATAAATAAAATGCAAAAATAATAAGTAAAAATAATAAGTAAATAAATTAAACAGAAAACAAACTCAAAGCGCAGACTCAATGGACCACTAGGTCTTTTTCTGCTGTCAATTTTCTATGTTTCTGTGTTTCTATTATAGATTTTTATTTTGAAGGCATTTCTATTTTCCAGAGAGCTGTAATTTATATGCAGCTTTCCAAACAAAACTTTGTATGCAGCTTCAAACCTTTCTGATACGGACTAATTTGATGGTTGGATTCTGATCTCCATTCAACCATACATACAGCATGTTCGCTTACTGTCAGCTAATCTCTACTTTTCGGACTAACTTCCTTCACAGTGTAATTAGAATACAATGTACATTAGGAAATCATATACAATGGCTTGATCTTCTTGAGGAAAGAATATGGTAATTTTTATCATCACTGTCACGTGGACTACATATATAAAGAACAGTTATTATTTTTGTAATGCTTCAAGGTGAACACATCTGACAAAATAAGTTCACTAATGTTCAATCATGACTGGAAAGTATATTACAAAAAACTATGACAATGTGTTTTTATCAGGAAATGTCACATCCACCTATTTATATTCAAATCAATTGGTACATTGAATAATTTCACTTTGGGATATTATTTAAATGAGAAATGTTGATAGCAAGGAATAGATAGGTAATGGTATTTACATCAATTTGCATTCTGTAGGAATTCTAGCTGTGTATGGTAGATAACCTGAGCATGTATTGAATAAAAAGAAAGAGGAGCAGAGCAAGTTAGAATGCAGAATTTCAGAAGGAAAACATTGATTTTATTTATTTAAAATAGAGCCATTAAGGAACTTAAGTTCTGAACCGACAAGTGGATTTTCCCCAGAATAGTATAGTAGTACAATTTGTACCTCAGAAATTTAAAGATAACAATTTTGTAGACAGTGCAACATCGGAGAACAGTATAATTTTCTTGCTTCCTTGTTGCCTCTGAATTTATTATGGAAGGTTTAAACGTTTGCTTTTTTTTTTCTTGCAGTATACAGCAGCTATTTGAAGAAATTTTGGGAAACAGCAGGCAACTGAAATGGTTGTCATGTGGGTTTATGCTACAAATTGTAACACCCACATCTTTGTCAGCTCTCTCAAATTCCATTGCCAGCACCATGGAGCACCTGAGCCTACTGGATAACCACATTCCGGGTAATACCACTCTTATCACAGCAATTGAAATGGAGCGCTTTATCAATCTACGCTCGCTTGCCTTGGATTTCTGTGATTTTACAGGAGAAATGGCGAGAGTTTTGGCTGACAATAACCATGTGCCTTTGCATCGACTATCTCTTCTGGTCCACAATATTTCTGTAATGCACAAATCCTTGGAGAACATGCCAGAAGATGAAGATTGGAAAGCCCTGACACGCAACAGCACTAATCTTCGGGTCTATATAATAGCTTTTGATATCAAGAGTGATGACATGTTAAGGATTCTTAAACCTAGTATCCCACTGGAAAGGATTCACTTTGACAGCTACATTACTTGCGTTTCAGGCGCTGTTGTTGATCTCATATCTAGGCAGTATGATAAGTTCCTCACTCACTTCATATTAATGAATGATGTGATAGATATGTCTGGCTTCCCAGATCTCAGTGACAACCGGACTGAAGATCCATTGGTTCTATTGGCGTGGAGGTGCACAAGGCTATCTCTTCTGGCAGTACATGGTACGCAATTCCATAGGTGAAAACATTGATCACTTAGAAAATCACTTAGCGTTGATCACTAGTATATGTGTACAGATAAGCAATTGTAAATCTCATATCAACTTTTTCTTATGAGAAAGAAAACTTATGTAAAGAGTATAGAGGAATTAAGGTTCCCATTGGCTTTAGCACACACTATTGTGCATATAAATTAGGAATTAAAGTACAAAAATTGTTATAATTCAAGACACAGACAATTGCAAAACAATCAGATTGGAAGAAAGGAATCCTAGCTTTAAAATTACTTGTTTTTGTTTTAGTTATATATTACTGTTAGTTTTTAAACTTCCAGCAAGTTTTAAGATAACTGGCTGCTTAATCTAAAATTCTTGTGTGCTGTGCTAAATGTATATGCATAAATATTATGAGAAATTAATTTATACAAATTACCCATGGTAGAAACATTATTTTAATAAAGACTGGTAACAAAACAGTAAAAGCCAATTTGTTTAGCATCTTAACCTTTTGAATGAATTCCATCATTTGATCACCAACTCAGAGGACTGTTTGTTAAATGAGAAAATTATTAGATGGAAAGATAATAGCAAGGCATTAGTTATTAGTTGTTAAATCTGTAGAATAGGGAGGCAAGAAGAAAACTGAAATCCAGTAAAATAATAACGTGTGATTTTGTGTTTCAGGTTATACTGTTTGGGCTCACAACCTGATTGCCATTGCTCGTCTTCGTGGCTCTGATTTGAAAGTGCTTGAAGTCACAGAAGAAAGCATTGATTTTGACAATGGTGAACTGGCTGATCAGGATGTAGATCCAGTGCATAATCTCATTGAGCAGGTATCCCTCGGATTGGGTCGGCCCTGGCATGCAGTCATGGACATAGAATTGCTCAGTGTGTTTACTGAGCCAACTCGTCATTTTTACAGAGAAATGCAAAGCTTCAGTGAAGGCATTTAGTTCTCTTTATTTACAGTTCCTGTGGTTACATATGCAAGTAGGGTCCTATTATGTTTTTCAGTAGTGTGAATTAACCCCTCTTGTGCTGTGTTTAATCAGTATTAGCTATATAGAATTATATATGTATATTCTACTTCTTGATCAAAGAACGTAGTCGGGTATTGTTTAGAAGCTGAAAGTGGCAATGTTTAGGGCTTTCACGGTTAATGGACTTGTCTACAAAACAAAACAAAACTCAGATGAGGCTGAAGGTTATCGTGAGATTGCCAGCTAACTTTTCTTTTTTTTTGTACTGAGTAACTCTGCAACTTCACTGATTTTACTATTGTCGGAGTTTTTTGTGCTCAGAAGCCAAAAATCTTTTTACTATTCATAGCCCGGTGAATGCTGTCATTGTCATGTAAATTAGTAGCATGCTACTTAAGCTTTTTTTTTAAATCAAGACGATCAATACCATTTGCTGAATACCATTTGCTGTAAACCTTGCTTTGATTTCACATACAATATCTGAAGCATGAATTACTGCCATTCTGCAATCTCCTCCTTAAATATGAACAGTAGTTTCTTGCACTGTGTAGCTTATTCAGAGGTTTACCTGACTCTGAAGGCTATAAGCTGTAGTTTCACTGTAAATTAATTATAGCTTCTTTTTCTCGTGGTCTGTCAGCTTCTCTGTCCAAGTTAGCTTCGGGCCCAGGTTTGAAAAGAAATGTTAAGATTATACACTCCAATGGGGTAAAACCCTAACAATTTAGATATAAATTTATAAGTCTACTTTGCTTGCAAACAAACATTAGTCGTGAAATCCCTAGCAACTAAGTCACTGGATTCTCTCTGTCAGCGCCTGTGTCAGCTGCCAAAGAATAGATTAAAATGAAGAAGTGCCCACATGCTGGCAGGGGCAGGCCAATTTTTGGCCAGCCAGGTACTGCTAGATTGTAATATATAAGGTCGAATTTCGACCTGTGGTACACAGCTGTGCTGTGGCTCAGTCAGCAACCTCAGAACTCTTAAACATGCACCTGTTTCACTGTGAATAGTGAATGTAAAGGAAGGAAAAGAAACCGATACAAACCTTGTTCTATCACAGGTATGAGCTGCTATGATGCATGAAGAACATTCCATGAAGTATGTTTTAAAATCTTGTTATATCTGAGAGGCTTTAAAAGCCGATTTGAACTGTTTCAGGGCAACCGCGGTACAGACGTGGTCTCTGTGAGACTTCCACCTGACCCAAGTTTTAAGTGGTACGAATGTTGTGCATTTAACGTTAAGGACAGTCTGCAATAATAAAGTAAGTGGCCAACGTGGGTGCCCAGCAGTGCTGAGACCTGGCTGCCATATTGTAAGCTTTGGAAAACACAATTTATGCAACAGATGTCCAGATATGATTCTATTTATGGAAAAGTTTATATGTGTTTTACAAATGGTTTTACCATCTTATATTAAAATGACCTTTGACAGGTGTGCGCTGTTTTGTCTCCAGTGAGCACATACCATGCGGATTTTATATGTACATCAGTAGAGTGAATCCACTGGCACAGTGTGTGTATATGCCAGATGTGGTGAGATTTTATCTTATGTGATCAGAGTAAGGTAACTCCTGACAGAAAATGTAAGGACACCAGCTGAGTGTTTGACTTGATGACTGATGTTGTATGGTTTATGTTAAATGTATATTCTTTTAATCAACGAATAAAGCATCAAAATTCATTGTTAGGTACTTTATTATAGCAGCATGATACATTTCCTATTGGCTCTATTGAACTGTTCATTTCTAGTGATTAAGTCAAGAATGCTTCGCACATCGGCATGATTACAATGTGTGTGCTTGGCAACCTACATGTATTTTCAATGGTCACAGCATGATTGACATTTGCAACATTCACTGCCAGCTTCTGACGAAGTCAGTGGGGAAGTAAGCAGGAAGCTGCAAGTTGTGGTAATATGATGTTTCATTTAACTACCTGCGGGGATTTGCTTAACAAATGAGGGAGGGTATGTTCCAGATGCTGTCAGTCGAAGATATTCAACTGGCAGGGTCTAGGACAGTGATGGCGAACCTTTTTTTCCTCGGGTGCCGAAATAGTGCGCACGCACACTATTGTATGTGCGTGCATGCCCACACCCATAGTTCAAAGTTCCCCACTCGCCCCACCCCCCTGCGCATGTGTGCGCGACCCCCCCCCACTCCCCCGTTTTTCGACTTCCAGTGGGCTTGATAGGCCTATTTTTTGCCCTCCCCAGGCTCCAGAGGCTTTCTTGGAGCGGGCGAAAACGTTCTCCCTGCCACCCCGGAGGTCCTCCAGAGGCCGAAATCGCACTCCCAGAGCCTCCGCACGAGCCAAAAATTAGCTGGTAGGCACGCACATGCGCGCAGGAGCTGAGCTAGGGCAACGGCTCGCGTGCCGGCAGATACGGTTCTGCGTGCCACCTGTGGCACCCGTGCCATAGGTTCGCCATCACTGGTCTAGGAAGAGAACCTTCTCTGCTGTTGGTCTCACCCTAAGGAACTTCTTGCCCCCAGAGGTGAGGTGCGCCCCCACTCTTCTGGCCTTTAGGAAGGGCGTCAAGGCCTGGCTCTCCCAACTTCACTTGGGAGACTTTGAAGCAATTATTCTTCCTTAATCCAAACTATTAGACCACACCTAGAGTACTGCATCCAGTTTTGGTCACCACACTACAAAAAAGACATTGAAACTCTAGAGAAAGTGCAGAGGAGAGCAACCAGGATGATTAGGGGACTGGAAACTATAACATATGAAGAGTGGTTGCAGGAACTGGGCATGGCCAGTCTAGCGAAGAGAAGGACCAGGGGAGACATGATAGCAATGTTCCAATACTTGAGGGGCTACCACAGAGACGAAGGGGTCAGGCTGTTTTCCAAGGCATCAGGCGGCCAGACAAGGAATAATGGATGGAAACTGACCAAGGAGAGATTCAACCTGGAAATGAGGAACTTTCTGACAGTGAGAGTGATCAACTAGTGGAACAGCTTGCCACGGAGGTTGTGAGAGCTCTAACACTTGAGACTTTCAAAGGGAGATTGGACTGCCATTTGTCTGAAACGGTGTAGGGACTCCTGCTTGAGCGGGGGGGTTGGATTAGATGACCTACAAGGTCCCTTCCAACTCTGTTATCTATCTATCTATCTATCTATCTATCTATCTATCTATCTATCTATCTATCTATCTATTATCTAATCTAGGATTGTTGTGATTTAAAAAAATGAACAAGAGCTATGTATACGTTATCACCTTGAACTGGAGAAAAGAGCTGACAATTTTAATGTATAAATTAAAAATAGAAATACACTCTGAATTTTTATATACTGCAATGCAAAATTATATGGCTCAAATTTCAAATAACATTGCATAAGCTGCAAGGCATCGGAAGGAATAAGATGAAGCTAACTGTCATCTTTTTATTAAAAAGACACACACAGGCATTCTTCCTTAAGCTATGCAATAAATCTCCCAAATTCTTGAAGCTAACATTCCTATCCATAAAGCTTTAGTTTACATTAAGAAGAAAAGATGGTAAGACTGCACTTGTGTAGCATATTATGACATACTTACTATAGCAGTAGAACGTACAGATACTCCTCGAAATACAACTGCAATAGAGCCTGCCCATTACAGTTTTATGTTGCAATAACTTCTTTTGCAGCAGCCGTTTTTGCGACAGTCATTAAGAGGATGTCACAGTTGTTAAACAAATGCAGCAGTTGTTAAGCAAACTCACTGTTTGCTATGGTGTTGGTTTTGCTGAAAATCCTTCAGTTTTTGGCAAAATCATCGTAAAACATAGTCATGTGACCATGGGATACTGCAAATGGCTGTAAATGTGGCTGTGTTGTCAGGTGCCCAAAGTACCCCTCCCAAAAGGGGTCAGGAACTACCAAAACTTTGGAACTGAATCTTAATTCCCTTTTTTCCAGATAAGTCATAACTTTGAACGGTCACTAAGCAAGCAGTCATAACTTGAGGACTAATTATGCAAAACTTTAGAAGGATTGTCCTGGAGTATACTTTCAGAATTGATGTAAAAAAAGAAGACACTGACTTTTATTAAATAATCAAAACATTACAAATTATTAAAACCTTTTTATTTTCTAACACCTGCATTTCACCATAATGCTCATTTTCACGTGCATTAATTTTTTATGAGGCCAGGTGTAGTCAAAAGACAGCTAGAGAATTCTTATTATTGGACTAAATTTTACATCTAGATAAGCAAAATAAAAGTATTTAAAAGTTGCTGCTGTACAGTTATAATTTATTCACAGTTAAACCGATATTTACAGATCACTCTCCTGAGAATTACTCTATTCAGCTTCAATTTGAGCAATAATAGAGTTCATTAAGTAACAAGTTACTTCAGTTGAGAAGAAATAATTCAGTCGAGAGAATTGTCAAGAACAAAATGACATTCAACCAGTTTCTTGTTGCGATTCTTGATTATCTGTAGATGATACAGTTGACAGCTGTGTTAACTCAGCAGAAACCTCATTTCTGTTATCAGATAGTGGTGGTGGTGGTGGAGGAGGAGGAAAAAAGCCAGCCCTTGGAGGAGGTGGATATTGTGAAAAAGGCCTCATAGGAAAGGGAGCTCTCACTGTACAAAGAGAATTATCAACATCTTTTTTAGTTTGAATTTAGAGCAAGGCTAGTTAATATTGGACATTTATTTATTATTATTTATTTATTTTATTTAGACGCTCTTATAGGCCGCCCAATCCCGTGGGACTCAGGGCGGCGTACAACATGAATAAGAAGCGTACATATAAAAACAGTAATCATAATTTAAATTAAAATATAATTAAAAAGAAAAACATTATAAACACAACATTCAGGGGGAATCTGATTATCCTATTCACCCCATCTGCCGGAAGAGCCATGTTTTTAAGGCTTTACGGAAGGCCAGCAGGGTGGGGATGGTCCGAATCTCTGGTGGAAGTTGGTTCCAGAGGGACGGGGCTCCCACAGAGAAGGCCCTCCCCCTAGGCCCCGCCAGTCGGCATTGTTTGGCCGACGGGACCCGGAGCAGGCCCTCTCTGTGGGACCTAACCGGTCTTAGGGAGGTATGTGGTAGGATGCGGTCCCGCAGGTAACCTGGCCCTGAGCCATGTAGGGCTTTAAAGGTAACGACCAACACCTTAAATTGCAACCGGAGACTAATTGGTAGCCAATGCAGCTGGCGAAGGAGAGGTGTTACGTGGGTGTATCTTGGTACACCCACTACAGCTCGCGCAGCTGCATTCTGTACCAACTGGAGTCTCCGGATGCTCTTCGAGGGTAGCCCCATGTAGAGCGCGTTACAGTAGTCTAGCCGTGAGGTGACAAGGGCATGAGTGACTGTGAGCAAGGCCTCCCTCTCCAAGTAAGGTCGCAATTGGTGCACAAGACGGATCTGTGCGAAGGTCCCCCTAGCCACAGCTGAAAGATGTTGATCCAATTTTAGCTGTGGGTCTAGGAGGACACCCAAATTGCGAACCTGTTCTGAGGGATTCAATTTTTCTCCCCCAAGAACCAAGGAGGGACAGTCGACATAGTCCTTGGGAGGCAATATCCAGAGCCACTCAGTCTTGTCTGGGTTGAGCCTGAGTCTGTTCACTCCCATCCAGACCCTCACATCGTCCAGGCAGCGGCACATTACATCAACTGCTTCACTGAATTGACACGGGGTGGAGATGTACAACTGGGTATCATCAGCATACTGCTGATACCTCACCCCATGTCGTCGGATGATCTCACCCAGCGGTTTCATGTAAATGTTAAACAGGATGGGCGAGAGGACCGAGCCCTGTGGCACCCCGCAAACCAGGGGCCTAGGGGCCGACCTCTGTCCTCCTGTCAACACCGACTGCGTCCTATCAGAGAGGTAGGAGGAGAACCACCGTAGAACAGTGCCTCCCACTCCCATCTCCCCAAGACGACGCAGAAGGATACCATGGTCAATGGTATCGAAAGCCGCTGAGAGGTCAAGTAACACCAGGATGGAGGAATAACCCCATCCCGGGCTCGCCAGAGATCATCCATCAGCGCGACCAAAGCAGTCTCCGTACTGTAGCCGCGCCTGAAACCCGATTGAAAGGGATCCAGATAATCAGTATCCTCCAATAGCCGCAGGAGTTGGAGCGACACCACCTTCTCAACAACTTTACCCAAAAAGGGTAAGTTGGAGACTGGACGGAAGTTTTTTAAATCCGCTGGGTCCAGGGAAGGCTTCTTGAGGAGGGGCCTCACCACCGCAGCTTTTAAAGGCTGTGGGATGGATCCCTCTCTCAAAGAAGCGATCACAACCGCCTGGAGCCAGCCGCGTGACACCTCCCTGCTGGCAGAGACCAGCCAGGAGGGGCACGGGTCCAATAAACAGGTGGAGGCGCTCATCGCTCCTATGGCCTTGTCCACATCCTCAGGAGTGACAGGCTCAAACTCGTCCCATATAACAGGACTAAGACTCGCCCCTGTCATCTCGGCTTGCCCTGTCCAAATGGAGTCCAGGTCTGTCCGAATCTGAACGACTTTATCCGCCAGAAACTGAGAAAATTCCTCAGCTCTGCCCTGCAAGGGATCTTCAACTCCCCCCTTGGCTAGGAGGGAGCGAGTCACCCTAAACAGGGCGGCTGGGCGGGAGTCGGCGGACGCAATAAGAGCGGAAAAATGCGAGCATTTTGCCGCCCTTATCGCCACTAAGTAAGACTTAATGCAAGTTCTTAAAAGTGTCCGGTCAGACTCAGTTTTACTGGCTCTCCATCGTCGCTCTAGGCGTCTCTTTAGGCGCTTCATCTCCCGGAGTTCCTCAGTAAACCAAGGAGCCCTCCGGGATCCGCTACCACGGAGAGGCCGCAAAGGCGCAATCCGATCTAAAGCCCCCGTTGCCGCCCGATTCCAGGAAGCCACTAGAGCATCAGATGAATCGTGTACCAGGGAGTCAGGTATTTCCCCAAGTTCCCTCTGAAATCCTTCAGATTCCATTAGGCGCCTGGGGCGGAACCACTTAATCGGCCCCGCCTCCTTGCGGTGGAGGAGTGGTGCCATGAAATCCAACCTCAGAAGGAAATGATCTGACCACGACAAGGGTACTGTGACTAAACCCCTCAGCCTCAGATCATCTCTCCACTGCCCCGAAAGAAACACAAGGTCAAGTGTGTGACCTCCCTCATGAGTCGGACCCTGAACTACTTGGGTCAGGTCCATGGTTGTCATGGAAGACATATAACTCAAAACAACTGGTAACAGACAATATTTAAAAAATCTCATTAAAAGAAAGATTAAAACAGTGAATGTTTCACTCTCTCAAAGCTGCCTTTGCCAAATTGATGTTCTCTCAATATAATGAACTCTTAATTCCCATTAAATCAGGGAATATGAAGAAAGCATCAATCTGAAACTTGCTCTGAATTCATGATCCTTTTATCAGAGGTGAATTTTAATTAATTTTGCTAGACTTGCCTGTTCTCATATCTGTCCGTCCATCCATCCATCCATTCACCCACCCATCCCGCTATCTGGTTTTAAAGATTGTTTCTAAGTGTTTTGTAACAATACAAAGACATAAAATAATGCAAATTAGTATAATTCAATACAATATAACGCAGCTGAAATTCCTAGCAAAAATCTCTCATAATGCATTGTAACGCCTGAGAAAAAAACAGATCTTCAAGGTCTTCCCCATCTAGGCCTCCACAGCCTCCGAGGAGGAGAAGGAACCTTGACAAAATTTCTTGGATATCCTGAGGTCACCTTAAACGGCTTTGGGGAAGAGCATAGGGACCTGGCACATGGCATCTGGGTCCAACACGGAGGCATTCTTCCGGAAGAATCTTTAAGAATGTGCCTTAGGACTAGAAGTTGGTATTAAACAGAGCTAGAGTTTAGCAACAACTTTAATAATAAATGTCATGTTCTTAAAAGAGTTTAAACTAGGGAAAAAAATCATGTATCAGAAGTACTTAGGCAAATTAACAGATTAAATCTCAAAAGTAAGGGAAATGGATTGTTATTCTATTAAGTAACAGAAAAAGATACATCAGATCCATATACATCTATTTCTTTTTGGACTGTGCCTCAATTTATTATGGTTTGCTAATGTTTTACTAGAAATTTATTTAGTATTTAGAAACTAGTTACTTACTTGGTAATAGAGGACGTGGCAAACCAGCAAAATCCCTTGGAAAATATTCCTGTGAACCATACGCAGAACTAGGAGGTACAGGTGGAAACGGAGGACCTCTTCTCATGAAAGATCCCCTTGGATCCATTGACATTAGAGGAGCTCTCAAAAAGGGAAGTGGTGGTGGCACAATTCCTGGTCCTAAGGTTTCGTTTTCAGGAGGAAGAGACTGATCGTGTATATGGTACATATTCTGTAAAAAAAGGAATGTAGGCAAGTTAACTTTTTGAAAAGCATATGTCATTTGCATGTGCTTTTTGAAAGTAGACTAGAGTAGAAATGGAATCCAAACCAGAGGCACAAACCAAAAAGAATGCATTCAAAAGCTGCAACTGAAAAGACATTAATTAAAATAGGATACAATGGAGTGGATCACAAACAAGAGAGATTACAGTGAAAACTTCTGGGTTAAGTGGAGGGTGGGATTTTCATTCATCCACCTTCTCCTCTGGGCCCCCTAAGCCATCCCTGCATCTGTACCTTCAATCAAGAACAGTTTTCCCTGATTCAAAAGAGGGAGAAATAGCAAAAATTGCCTTTTCTCTTCTGAGAGCACAGAAGGTGGCGCAGCGGTTAGAGGCAGTACTGCAGGCCACTTTAGCTGACTGTGATCCACAGGTCAGCAGTTCAAATCTCACCGGCTCAAGGTTGAGTCAGCCTTCCATCCTTCCGAGGTAGGTAAAATGAGGACCCAGATTGTTGGGGGCAATATAAATATACATTGCTTACTGGTGTAAACCGCTTAGAGAGTGCTTGCACTGTGAGGCGGTATATAAATCTCACAAACAAACAAACAAACAAACAAACAAACAAACAAACAAATGAGGATGAAATCTAAGCCCTTTTCTCTATAGCAGTGATGGCGAACCTTTTTTTGCTCGGGTGCCAAAAGGGCGCACACACGCACAATGGCGCGATGGCGCGTGCCCACACCCATAATGCAATGGCCTCCCCTCATGCATGCGCACCCAACCGCCCCCCTGCACTGCCCCTGCATTTCCGAACTTCCAGTTGGCCTGTTGGGCTGTTTTTCACCATCTACAGGCTCCGGAGGCTTTCCTGAAGCCTGGGGAGGGCGAAAAAACAGCCCAACGGGTGAAAACGGCCTCCCCCCCACCCTCCAGAAGGCCGAAAATCAACTGGCCAGCACGCACATGCGCGCTGGAGTTGACATAGGGCAAAGCCTCACGTGCCCTCAGATATAGCTCCGCGTGCCACTTGTGGCACCCGTGCCATAGGTTCGCCATCACTGCTCTATAGGAAATGCAGTCCAGTCATCACCAAAGAACGGTTTTTACCTCATGTTCTTTCTTTCCTTTTGCTTTTTCAGTTATAAAATCATTCAGTTATAGAAGCACTGCTTGAACTAACATTTATTCAGTGTCAGAATATGGAAGCATTTGCATACATAAAGATAAATACAAATACAAATTATGCAAAATTATTTCCAGCACTGCAATTTTCAATTTTAATTTTTTTTCTCAGTTTTTCTGTGTTTTACTTACACTGTCATTTGAATGATGTCTTAATTCATCTCCACTCAAGTCCATTCTTGAGTTATTTTCAGATGATTGTCCATCTGGATGTGAAAGAAAGGAATACACATTTTAACCTTAAGCAGACTCACAAACATATTCCTTCCAGATGGCTATGGAGACAAGATACAATGTCAAATGCAATGTTTTCACACATTTAAGTACAAATGCGAAATGAGAAACGTGAATGCTTCTCTGCATTCAAAAAGATGAACCACCCCATATAGATACAAAATAAATAAATGTTAACATTCCTGCACAGAACATTTAAGACTTTCCCTTTCCACACTTGCGTGACTAGTGTGCAAGAATCAAGAATGCTGCTTAAATATCATGCTAGCTACAGAAAATGAAATCATTTATTATGATTTGCTTCAAAGTCTGAATAACTAATGTTTATTAGTGTTGGATTAAATGTCAGAAAAAACAATTGCTGCCAACCTGCCTTCCATTGAGGACCTGTATACTGCACGAGTCAAAAAGAGGGCCGTGAAAATATTTACTGACCCCTCACATCCTGGACATAAATTGCGTCAACTCCTACCCTCAAAACGACGCTATAGAGCACTGCACACCAAGACAACTAGACACAAGAACAGTTTTTTCCCAAATGCCATCACTCTGCTAAACAAATAATTCCCTCACCACTGTCAAACTATTCACTAGGCTGCATTACTATTACTATTAGTTTTTCTCATCGTTCCTATCACCCATCTCCTCCCACTTATGACTGTATGACTGTAACTTGTTGCTTGTATCCTTACGATTTATATTCATATTGTTTCCTGATTGCTTACTTGAACCCTATGACAACCATTCTTGACAAATGTATCTTTTCTTTTATGTACACTGAGAGCATATGCACCAAAGACAAATTCCTTGTGTGTCCAAACACACTTGGCCAATAAAGAATTCTATTCTATTCTATTCTATTCTATTCTATTCTATTCTATTCTATTCTATTCTATTCTATTCTATTCTATTCTATTCTATTCTATTCTATTAAATATATATTTAGCGTGAAATCGTGTTGAGTGCATTGGGCTGTATTTAGTTGTTTTTAAAACAGATTTGTTTTTCCATATTTCCTTTCTAAGTAAACTTCCCCTCAGCCTCAATCCTGTTCATGTTCTTCTACCTGATTTCATGCAAAGTCCTATGCATCCCCATGCAACATACTCAACCTGAGGGAACAGTCAAGGTTGCTGAAAAGGCTGTTATGGGGCAGCATGGGTGAAAGATTTGTTGCATACATTATTTCCTATTCTCACAACACAGCTATTTTCCACATCTGATGAGCGGTTAAAGTAGATTCACTTGTTTCCTAACTTCCAGCACTGCTGCTTTCAATGTGAGAAATCGGAAACAGAGCTGTACTACAGAGGGCACAGAACACATACCACACCTACAGTATTAACATTCCTAGATGTCTTACAAACATTCTTAGATTATTTTACTAAGAAGAAGAACTAAAGCCTCAAAATGTGCATTTGTCTAGGTTCTAAAGAATTACTTTTAAATTCAAGTATTTAAAAACTACAATTCCAACCTGTTTTATCAACTGAATGCATGTTATAACTCCTTAGTTCAGCTGGTCCTGAAAGCCTTCCAGAGTTTACAGGATTGGGATGAAATCTTTCTGGTCTTCGAAGAGGAAGAGGTTGCTCATTATAGAGGTGACCTATTGTTTAATAAAAAAATAAAGCTTTTTCAGAAGAATTCTTGAACAATGCCTACAGTTTATTTTATTTCACATTCCTTATACAACAGTACTTACAAGTTAAACCATAATGGATAAGAGGCACATGCTCCCAGAAAATGTTAATGGAAATCCGATACTTATTACTTATATAGATATAATCTTAAGATTGAAAGGGAAAGTGGAGGTCCTGTAATCCATACCACTTGCTTATGCCATTCCTCAAAAATTGCTATCCAGCTATTGTTTGAAAAGGTTTTGTAATACAGCCCCAATGACTCCAGTAAGCAGGCTGTTTAATAACTCTCATGGTCAGGAAATTCCTCTCGATTTCAATTTTTGATTTCTCTTGGAAACATATCTTCTCTGGAGAATTAATCTGTAACATATGATGCTAGAAAAATGATTCAATATACTAGTCTGAGGAATTCCTGGGACATCCCATTTTTTTAAAAAAAAATGGACTCGATGAATATCAGTACTATGAATGTACTTTATGTATTTTCAGAAATGTGTAATCTCCTAATGGTTCTAGGGTTCTAGTCATATAGGTTTTGGATTAAATAAACCAAAAATATACCCCTTAAAATGTTTAAATTAGCTATTTCTGTAAAAAAAGGGATGTATTAGGTATGTTCTCCACCCGGAGTTATTTATAAAATTAATAAAGTGGGATGTAAATCAATAAATATTAATTCTGAGGAAAAAACAATGTTTAGAGTATACCACCTTCAAATGATTTATACATATTCATCCACTGAACCCAAATCAAAGATCCATTTCAAAGGAGATCTCAGTAATATTTCAATGTAGTTTCATTTCTGCATTTAGCAAAGAATGGCAGATCATGTTTTGTTACCTGGGTGAGGGGGGATTACTCTGTGATCTCTATCCCATGGAGGTGACAAAGATCCAGTGTCAGAAGGTGGCCTGTGTGGATCAGATAACCTACTAGTGTTCAGCTCTCCTCTTTCATTACCAACTTCAGTTATGCCAGGATGCCCGAGTCCTCTTGAACCTAATCAAAAAAATTACCATGGATCCAATTAGCTCAGTATCTAATAGTCTTAACTAAACCTATAAATATCAAAACAATGTCCATTTCAAAACATGTAAATCTGCTGTCTCATATTTATCATAAAATGCATTCATTTATCAAGTTTAGGTGAAAAGATAAATTTGACTAATATACACAAGTAAAATCTCACTGAAGTTACAAATAGGATAACAAAACATAACGTGTTTGTGATATTTAAGCTAAGCTTAACATAAATTTTACATTTATGTAAAATTTGTATCATGCAGCTTGAATACATTTTTCAAGGTGTACAGTGGATATAGAAAATCTAGTTAAAATGCCAGATTTTTGAGATGTAAAAATATCAGACCAAGATAAATCACTTCAGAATTTTTTCAACCTTTACTATAACATACAAGCTCCATAATTCAATTGAAAAACGAACAGAAATCTTTTAGGGAGGAAATAATAAAAAGTACAATAGCATGGTTGCATAAGTATACCGTCTTATAAGTAGGGATGTGATTATATTTAGAATTAACCAATCACATTCAAACTGACGGTAAATAATAGTCAGTACACACCTGCCATCAATTAAAGTAACTGATCAAACCCATATAAAGTTCAGCTGTTTTGGTAGGATTTTTCTAATATTTACTCAGTTGCCTCTTAAACCAAAAGCAATGGTCTGCAAAGAGCATACAAAGTATCAAAGGTATCTCACTGTTGGAAGGTATCAGTCAGAAGGGTACAAACAATTTTACCATGAAACATACTGAATATAATCAACAAGAAGTAGAGAAAAACAGTGATATTACCAAGAAGTGCATATCCCTCCAAAATTTATGGGGGAGGATGGGAGAAACAACCACCAAGAAAAAAACTGGGCTGGGAGGCTGCTAAGAGGCCTACAGCAACTTTAAAGAGTTTCAGGAATTTCTGGCAAGTATTGATTGTGTACTACATGTGACAACCATCTCCCATATTCTTCATATGTCTGGGCTGTGATGTATGGTGGTAACATGGAAGCCTTTTCTTACAAAGAAAATCACCCAAGTCCTGCTACATTTCCCAAAAACCTAAATTGAGTCTGATAAAGGCCTTGCTCACAGTCACTCATGCCCTTGTCACCTCACGGCTAGACTACTGTAACGCGCTCTACATGGGGCTACCCTCGAAGAGCATCCGGAGACTCCAGTTGGTACAGAATGCAGCTGCGCGAGCTGTAGTGGGTGTACCAAGATACACCCACGTAACACCTCTCCTTCGCCAGCTGCATTGGCTACCAATTAGTCTCCGGTTGCAATTTAAGGTGTTGGTCGTTACCTTTAAAGCCCTACATGGCTCAGGGCCAGGTTACCTGCGGGACCGCATCCTACCACATACCTCCCTAAGACCGGTTAGGTCCCACAGAGAGGGCCTCCTCCGGGTCCCGTCGGCCAAACAATGCCGACTGGCGGGGCCTAGGGGGAGGGCCTTCTCTGTGGGAGCCCCGTCCCTCTGGAACCAACTTCCACCAGAGATCCGGACCATCCCCACCCTGCTGGCCTTCCGTAAAGCCTTAAAAACATGGCTCTTCCGGCAGATGGGGTGAATAGGATAATCAGATTCCCCCTGAATGTTGTGTTTATAATGTTTTTCTTTTTAATTATATTTTAATTTAAATTATGATTACTGTTTTTATATGTACGCTTCTTATTCATGCTGTACTCCGCCCTGAGTCCCACGGGATTGGGCGGCCTATAAGAGCGTCTAAATAAATAAATAAATAAATAAATGTGGGAAAAATGTGTTATAGTCTTATGAGACCAAGGTTGAACTTTTTGACCATGATTCCAAAAAGTATGTTTGGCGCAAAAAGGACACTGCGCATTACCAAAAGTACATCAACAGTGAAGCGTGTTGGTGGCAGCATTATGCTTTGGAACTGTGTTCTTCAGCTAGAATTGGGGCTTTAATCAAGGTGGAGAGAATTATAAACAGTTCCAAATATCAGGCCTCTGCTAAAATGCTGAAGATGAAGAGGAATTTCACATTTCAACACAACAACCCAAAGTATGACCTCCAAATCAACAAAAGAATGGCTTCACCAGAAGAAGATCAAAGTTTTGGGATGGCCCAGTCAGAACCCAAACCTGAATCCAATTGAAAATCTGTGGGGTGACCTGAAGAGGGCTGTGAATAGGAGATGCCCTAGCAATCTGACAAACTTGGGAGTGCTTTTGCAAGGCACAATGGGCAAAGATTCCAAAGGCAAGGTGTGCCAATGCTGATAGGCTCCCAACCCAAAAGACTGAATGCTGTCATAAAATCAAAAGGTGCTTCAACAAAGTATTAGTTTAAGGGTGTGCACACTTATGCAACCCCGTTATTGTACAGTTTTTATTATTATTATTTTCTCCCTAAAAATTTCAGTTTGTTGTTCAATTGAATTATACAGTTTATATGTTAAAGGTGGAAAAATTCTGAACTGGTTTATCTGAGTCGGATTTTTTTTCCCGATGTGTAAACTCGCAAGGTGCTTCTTTCGCTGGCAAAAGGAGGGGGGTATGGATATGATTGGAATGGGTGGGAAGCTGGGAGGGAGAAAAGGAATTTACGTGAGCCATTTGCAACTTGAGAAAATCTCACAAGCCCAAGGTCAGACACTGAAGACTTTTGAAAGGTGCAGTCTGTTTTTCAAAATAAAATGCTTAACCTGGATTGGGTGGACAGTGGACACTAGGTGGCCTAGGTAAGGAAAAGGAAGTTTTACTATGCTGGGTTTCTCGTCAACACCTTAGAACTGGCTTTGCTGCTTCTATACCTATATGGATCTGTCGGTAAAGTTTTACTCCCAGGAGTTTCTTTTGCTGTACATGCCAGTGGGACGGTTGACACTTTCTACATCCACTGCAAATACCCACTGGCCCAATCTAGAACAGTAAAACCTCTGAAATTAGAAAATTCACATATGTTATGGGCATTAAACTTTAAAGAACTCTTCATATAATTAAAAGAAGGGCATGTGTTTCCACTTCCACACACATTCTGATCAGGATTGGGCCAGTGAACACTATCCAGAGAAAATGTTAAAAAAAAAACAGAGCGATGTACATTTTATATATTGTGTACTTTAACTGTAAGGCAGTCTGTAAATGGCTCTAACAAGCCTCTTCTTTTAGTATTATTTGGTTTCAATATTATTACGGAAATGTTATATTCCCGTATCTTTTCTGTTCTACAATGTTACTTCAGCTTTAAGAAGTGAAGACTTTTCTAATTTGCCCTTGTTTTACTAATGGCCATTTTAATTTTAGAAAAGGACAAATCATATTCATATTTTACTTTACTTTTTACTTCATATTTTCTTCCTTCTTTTCCTTTACTTTCTCCTCCTTCCTTTTCCTCTGTTACTGTGATACATCCTCAGGATCTTTCCCTCACCACAGAAGAGATTCAGACTTTCAAACAGAGATCAAGTAAGACTGCCTCCCCCCCCCCTTTCATCAATAGTGACCAGTTCTTTGAGATTGCCTAAATATGTCACTTCAGTTTTCTTGGCAAGGTTTTTCAGAAGTGATTTGCTTTTGCTTCCTTAGGGCTAGAGAAAAAAAATGACTCGCCCAAATAACCCAGTGAGCCGAGGTGGCGCAGTGGTTAGAGTGCAGCACTGCAGGCTACTTCAGCTGACTGCTAGCTGCAGTTCAGCTGTTCAAATCTCACCGGCTCAAGGTTGACTCAGCCTTCCATCCTTCTGAGGTCGGTAAAATGAGGACCCAGATTGTTGGGGGCAATATGCTGAACTCTGTAAACCGCTTAGAGAGGGCTGTAAAGCACTATGAAGCAGTATATAAGTCTAAGTGCTATTGCTATTGTTTTGTGTTTAAATTGGGACTAGAACACACTTTCTAGCCTGATGCCTTAAACACTACACCAAGCTGGCTCTCAGATAAAAACTTTTATCTGACCACAAACATGCATTGTTGAAAGTCTGTCTGTATATATATTCCTTAAGAGTTTTGTTAACTGCCTAGAACTCTAAAAATACTGTGAATCTTTGAATCTGGCACTGTTCTTAATTGCTGTTAAACACTCAAACTTTTGATCACTAAAGTTCTCCAGGGTGTTTTTCTCTGCCACTGCTTCTATAATTGCCTGTTTGTGTTGTTTTTATATATGAACAGGAAATATATAAGAATTTGTATCAATCTGCAGTAGGACAGTGCAAGTAAGATAAAGGGAGGAGATGCCTGTGTTTACACTTCTTCCAATTCTCCAATTTAAAACAAACTATTATTGTGTTTTGTCCTGTCTGCAAAAGTTGCAAATTTCCTTAGTATTCTGTTTGTCTTAGATATGCAATTGTTTAGTCATGTCAGGCTGCTGCTTAGAAAACCACCACCATCACCCTGAAACAAAATCCACATTATATTAAGATTCGTCTTACAAAGCAAAGGAAGGAAGAAAGTCTTTTCATCAACCTCATCACTATGTATTTTCAAACAAACATTGCTCTCAGAGCCCAATACTGTCTCAAACCCAACCTCCTCCAAAAACCCCATCACATCTTTTAAAGAGGTTAAAAGAGTTTTTCTTACTTTAGAAGAATAAATGAGAAATAAGCACTTTGAACAGGTAGGAAAAAGAAACTGAAACTATGTTCAACCTTATTCAACCTTTTCATTTTTAATTAATTGTAGTTCAAAAGCAGGTAAACAGTTTGAGTATCTTATTTTGATTCTCAAACCATGGCATGGTGTTGATCTCTTACCTACTTTATTATGCTTGTTCATTCCAGACTGTCTTATTGCCAGCAGTTTTGGAATAAAGTATAATAGTTTTAAAGCCATCTTTAGGCCACAATCAACTATCTAAGATGGAAAAACCCATACGGTTCTTTATTGTAACGTAAGGATAATATGACCTGCTTTTCTTTTCATCTCACTTATTTTAGTTTTAAAAACTACCATTTGGTCCAGTTTTTATTAATCTAATGAATAAGCAGTATTAGTTTAGGACTTTTTAAAAGTAAATTAATTTCAAAACGAATCTTTATGCAAATGGCTTCATAGGTACTTGTAGGTCAAAGATTTACAAAAAAATTCAGTCAGGAACAAGTGTAAAAAAAAGTGCTTTCATGAACAGGAGCCTTCTCTCTGCAGGTTTTCCATAAAAATATGTAATACATAAAGTTGGATATATGGAATTACTGCTCTCAGCTCCATGCTAGAGACCATTTGACCATGCTGAGTCCTACGGGAGTTGGGCGGCATATAAAAATGACCAAATAAATAAATAAATAAATAAACAAATAATACAAATTTAGCTGAAAATGATTTTTTAAAGTCGATTTTACAGAACTATTACCAAGAAAGGAGGGATAGACTAAGAGGAGAGAGAATCCAGAATTATTAAGTTTTCAAATTTAAGAAGTGTACCTCTTCCTCCTCCACCTGGAAGCACAGGTGAAAGTCTTAAGGGACCCTCCAATAAGGTTGGGGGGGAAAGAAAAGCTCTTGTTTCAGATGAAGGTCTGCCCATTGCTGAGGGTCCATATGGGAACTGCTCTGGAACAGTTAAAACAAAATACTAAAATTCACAAAGTTAATGTTAATGGGTGTATAGAACAACAATTATTTATCAGGTCAGATTTGAAATTGAAATTGAAACATAATAAAGTCAACTGATTGACTTTTCTCATTAGCCCTGCAATTACACAGCTCAGTTTTTGCTAATCATTTAAGGAATTATGCAGATTTTATTAAGAATCACTGGGGGGGGGGGGGAATTAGGTATTTGTAATTCCATGAAATGCAAATGCTAATTACACTTGAATTGGTAGTTTGGTACATTTATTCAAAAATTAAGGAATTTAATTCTTTAAAGTACACTGGAAATTAAATAAAATGCCATACCTCTGCCAAATGCTGTGGCTGTATCATCATAAGCATAAGGATCTTTTTTCAAAAGGTGGTGTTTAAATTCTATTTCTGTCAAACTAAAGAAAAGAACAAAAAGCTATCATCTTCCATATGACTGCTTCAACCATTTAGTTTTTCTACTGCAAAGGAAAAATCAGTTCATCAGATAGATCACAGGCATTGGCTGATTCAATGATTTATACATGCATATGATTTGGATGGCTTCCCAACTTGCAAAATGATTTTGAGAAGCTAATTTAGGACTAAAAACTAAACAAAATAAACTATGAACATAAAACATAATATAAAACAGCACAAACAGAAACACATAACATATCAAAAAATCTCAAAACCATTTTCCAGCAGGCTCATTCGTTGTACTAACCCAGTATTTTTGGGAGGGCGGGGGAACAAAAGGGAAAATACATTTTTAAAGTCTTACAGAAGACCAGAGCCATCCAAATGTCATAGAACATGCTGTTCTGAAAGGTAGGAAATCATGACAGAGCAAGTACCATTAAATAACACTGTTCTATGAAGTGATCTTAAGTACGGTATGCCCATGAACTGTACCCAGAAGCCTACAGGAAACCAGTTTAGCTCATGTAGTAGTGTTGTTATGTGGTCCTGGTCCTGGCTACACATCATTACATTACTGATTAATTCTAGTTTCTGGATGGCCCACAAGAGCAGCCTGATGTAGACCAAATTGCAATAATCCAAGTGTGATGTGATCAAAGCATGAGTGGACTGTGAGCAGGGCTTCCTGATCAAGAATCAAGTGCAACTGGCATACAATATGACTGTGCAAAATCATCTACTCCCACCAATTCAAGGCGACCTCCTAAATGCACAGCAGTTCTTTCTGGAGGAGTGCAACTCCATACAGAACTAAATATGGTCAATTTTCAGAAAGGGAGAGGGTCCTAAATCTCACAATCATTCTGAGTTGCTTTCCCATTCACACCACTTCATCCTCCAGACATGAGGAAAAAATCTTGACAGAATCACTTGGTTAGCTCTGAGTACAGATACAAAGCTTTATATTATCAGCATATTTATTTATTTATTTATTTGTGAGATTTATATACCGCCTCACAGTGCAAGCACTCTCTAAGCGGTTTACACCAGTAAGCAATGTATATATTTACATTGCCCCCAACAATCTGGGTCCTCATTTTACCTACCTCGGAAGGATGGAAGGCTGAGTCAACCTTGAGCCGGTGAGATTTGAACCGCTGACCTGCAGATCAGTGTCAGCTAATGTGGCCTGCAGTACCTGCCTCTAACCGCTGCGCCACCTCGGCTCATAATTGATATTGATGATACTTACCTCTGTTCCAATTGATGACATCATTCAGTGGCTTTATGTAAGTGTCAAATAGTGGTGGAGAGGGAAAAACTCTGAGTACCACTGCAAAGCAGGATTTAGGCCTATACTCCTCACCTACCAATGTCAAATGTAACATCATGGCCCTTTTATCAAATCTGAAACTGTCCAGGAAGATACCATAACTGATAAAATCAAGCCACTAAGAGATCATCCAGGGCCAGGACAGATGCATCACACCCCCACTACAGTATTTACAGTATATCTCTAAAAATGGAAGGTTGAAGACTGGGTGAAGATTATCTAGAACTGTTAGATCCAGGCATCATTTCTTTAAGAAATGGTGGACTATCACAGAATCACCCCCTTGTTCAAAAACACAATCATAACCACTTGGATCGAACCATGTATTGACTCTTTAGGAGGTCTTCCTTTTGTTGATCAGGACTGAACACAAGGCTTTCAGGATTTATTTATAAATAAGAGTTGAGATACGGAGGAAAAGATCATTTGTTGTTTTAAGAGAAGTTGATAAATTATGAAAATTATTTCTACTTGTGATGAAGAAAGAAATAATTTCTTTAAATACTATTTTTTTCTTTACTGTACTGTTATTTTCTTTCTTTCTTTTCTATTTTTCTATTTTTTTTCTGCACTTTCTATTCTTTCCTTTTATGTTTGTTTCAATTGTTATCCTTTAATTGTAATGTTTAATAAAATTACTGTTACAAAAAGAATAACGCTAGGGAGTAAACAGTAACCCAACAATAACTTATGTTTAGAACTAATGCTAAAACTTCTAAACATGAACATCTTTATACTTACTTTTGTCTTCTGTGTAGATTTTCCTTTCTCATGTCATTCAGTTGTCTTTCTGCTGCCCGGGCTGTCAACTTCAAATATAAAGCAAATATCAGAATTTTGTCTAAATAAATAAATGTGCTATAATTTTTGAAAGCTCAGCAAATATTTTGAAAATCAAGTATATAATAATTTTAGTTAAAATCTAGAATAATTACCTTTAAGATCTATGCATTACTTTAAATAACAATCAGATAAAGCTTGCAAATCCAATGTGTTTAGGTTAACTGTAAACCAGAAAAGTCCACATTCTAAAGCTTTATAGGTACCAGTGCACTCTAAATGCCTAAATACTTTTAGCATTAGGTGTGAATCAAATAGTTTGTTGCTTCTTCATTGTTAATTACTTTTAACAATTTCTCCATTCATCTTCATGGAACTCCTGCATTAAGGCAACTGGTATGGAGCTGAAGTGGTGCAGTGGTTAAATGCTGCGACTGCAGGCTGACTGCTAGTTCAGCAGTTCAGATGTTCAAATCTCACCAGGCTCAAGGTTGACTCAGCCTTCCATCCTTCTGAGGTCGGTAAAATGAGGACCAAGATTGTTGGGGGCAATATGCTGAACTCCGTAAACCGCTTAGGGAGGGCTGTAAAGCACTATGAAGCGGTATATAAGTAAAGTGCTATTGCTATATTATCATGGGTACTTATCTTTGGATATTATTATTTTTATATGTCTGGATCAGTGCAATAATCTTCATATCATTGTACTAACTCCATCCTGGGCACTACTAAATAACAGTTTAGCACCTACATATACATTTGGTTTTGGAAAGAATTGCCATTTTAGCAAATCCTTAATCTATTACAATAGTAAGGACAATTCGCTTAAGGAATCTTTTTTAACAAATAGGGACTATTGGTATTTAAAGAAAATAAATTCAGAAAGTCATAATTCAGAAAAGAATGTAGCATCCACAAACAGAAAATGATAAGACTGCACTTCTGATTTATCTTTTTTTAAAAAAATCTAGGAAGATACGTATTCAACTGTATGGGTGGCACTGAAAACTTTTGAAAGCTTTGGTGACTACTCTTTTTTTTACTCTATCTTTAGAGCTTTCCTTCTGATGTGCTATAGGAAATATGGTTAAGCCTTTTTTTTTTTTTACAAAAGTACAGCCAAGCATTAAGAAAAAAATAAAAATACCATTTTCTACCTTGGTGAGGTAAATTGGCAGTTTGTAAATCTGATAACTAAAATAAAATTTAACATAAAATGTAAAGAAACAGGGCCATTTTTAAACATCTATAGCCCCAAAGAGCAATCATATGTCTTTGAGAAAAAAAATCTAACAGACAAACATGTATGTAACCTTCCTTATTGAAAATACCCTACACCAATGCTGTAATTTTTTTTCAAATGGACAGTAAAATAGTGCTTTGACTTACCCAATTATCATGAGCTTTTTTCTCATGTGAATTAATCTATTAAAACAAAACTATACATTAATTTAGAAGTAAAATCAAACTGAGCGACATTTTACATGTTTTTTAACAGAAATCAAATATGGAACACAATACTTTTAAGTACTTTATACTATAAGCTACAATAAGATGTTGCTTCAACAAAATTCTGCCGCTAAACCAAAAACAATTAAACCACACTTCTATGTATTTACCAGACAACAAATTTTACTGAAAGGATTCAATAAAAGTCATATCGATTTGCTTTCATGTACATTTGAGATTCAGCCTTAGTTTCTCTGTTGCAGTTACATAATAGTTTAAACAAAAAGTTAAGTTGTGAAGTTTTAAATATGGCTAAATGGATATGAGCTCCTGAATGAAAGAATGGATATAAATCAAAATTCCAATTGAAATAATTTAGAACAGTACTGAAAAGTAATTTCAAACAACAACTTTTTTTCCTTAAAGAGGCCAATGAACTGAAGCAATGCTATATGAGGTAAAAAAAATTAGAAAATTTTCAATTAAGAAAATACATACTTGTTTCTCATAAGAGCAAACAGTTCTTTCCAGTTCTTCTTCAAGATCTTTTGCCCGATGCCTTTAAAATATTATTACAAGGAGAAACTGTTATTATTGTTATTTAACTTTATTAAATACTTTAGGCGTAAGTAAATTGGTTTTCTTTTTTAAAACCAGAAGTTGGCAAGACAATTGAAAAAGGAGACCAATCAGATATCTCTTATCTACCAAATGTATCAGAACCTCCCTGTTGCAATTTCTTTGCTTGCAAAACTCAGTTGTGCCTAAACATGACAGGACACACTGTGAATGGAATTATTTTTAACTGAAGTTACTTTGAACGACGTGCTCTTATTTATGGATCAAGTGGAAAGAATGAACTTTAGCAGAATTATCTCCTCTGCTGAAAATAAATAAGATGCTAGTATTTGTGATTATAAAAAGGGATAATAAATAATTTGTCTAACTGATTCTTAGTAATCATCAGCTATCTAAATCCTTTGTCCTCTTTCAGAGAGGTTCTGAATCTAATGAAGGATGAAGGGAACTCTTATTACCCAAGAGGGTTTTTCTGGCTCTCTTCTGATTGCAGTCTCTTGCATCTTTCCCAGCTGTGCCTTAGGATTCCATGGTCCTCCAGACTAGTGGGGAATGTACCATAAATAACTACAACATGCGGACAATATACACAACATGGAGATGGGAGTTCTCCTTGCATGAGTAAGCCTCCCTTTCACTTTGCAAGGGCATCTTTGAAAGCAAACATAGGTGTTTAATGTTGTGTCATAGATCTGTTGGCCAATGCTTCTTTCCTCTGACATAAAACGCTACTAGAAATATCTCAAGTACAACGCTAGATTGGTACTCTTCCAATTAATCTCTATTTCTTTTTCAAAAATTTGGAATTGTTTGGTATAATACTTGGTGAAATTACCGATAAGTATTCAGCTCTTCAGCAGCATGATTAATTTTCTCATCGACTTTGGAAAGTTTTTCTTCTTTCTGTAAACGTTCTTTTTCTTCTACAGTTAATTTCCTTTTAAAAAGGAAATATTACATTAGTCATAACTTTTTATTTTTTAGTTTTCTTATGAAAGCCACTTTCACAAAAATTATTTTCAAGAACCTGCAAGGTAATTCTGTTGTGTTTTGCAGTTCTAATAATAGATGATTATTATAAAAACTGCAAATCACTTGTGCTTACTATAGAATTTACTCTATAGAAATGTGGAATTTCCAAATAAAAACATAGAATTGAGCAGTAAAAGAACTTGGGATAGTCTCTTTGAATGATGCATGATTTTACTCTGAAAAGTTTTAATGCAGAATTAAAATTAACAAATCAATGAGTGATTTATTAACCAATAAATCCACTGCCAGTAATACCTGTGAAGATTCATCTCATTTTCTTGGTACAGTTCTGTCATGACTTGAAGCTTTTGCTGAAGCTTCTGAATTTCATTTTGAACCTCTATATTTTCTGACTGCAAAATGACATGTTCCTTTTGTAGTCTTTCAATCCGTTCTGTCATAAAGAAATAAGTACAAATAAGCAAATATTGGAACCATAAAACTGCAACTCAGAAATTTAATGTGCTCATTCTGAAAAGAAGCGGTTTAGTTTGATCAGGAATATTTTATTCGGCTTTATTGTTACTCCACAATATGGTACATATTGCTATAGCTTTTTAAAGAAACTCTCCTGAATATTAACGGGAGTATTAATATAATAACTTGATATTAGTATTAATAGCTGAAAAATAACTTGTTCTACTAAAAAATGCAATTTTTTTTACTTCCACATGTATCTGAGGATTGAGTTTTACTGTTGGCTTACATAGGGACACACCAGTTTAAAACAGGAAACAAAGCTGTTAATCAGTGACATATTAATGTTGAAATGGGCCAAAATACCTGTAAGCTGATGTGCAGAATTGATCAAACAGTTGATAGAAAATAGAAAATGTCTGATGGAAGAACTGTTGCTATTAAAGGTATACCACCAATTATTAAATCTAAGCCTTCATATTCTTTTTCGAACAAAGACAGTGAAAGCTGGTTCAATGTGTTCAATAAAAACACAGCACAGAATGCTCTTTAGAGTGTTGGTAGTGAGAAGTGCTTTATCTATTAAGATCATTTAGATGAAAGTTCAGGTCATACTATAGGTCCGTGGTGGCGAACCTATGGCACGCGTGCCACAGGTGGCACGCGGAGCCATAGCGGCCGGCACCCGAGGGTTCCCACTGGCAAACCGGAAGTGCGGAAAAACGCACTTCCGGTTTGCCGGTGTGCTGTTTTTTGCACTCCGGAGGGTTCAGGGAAGCTCCCTGAAGCTCCGGAATGCAAAAAACTACAAAACGGACAAACCGGAAGTGCACTTTTTCGCACTTCCGGTTTGTCCATTTTGTAGTTTTTTGCATTCCGGAGCTTCAGGGAGCTTCCCTGAACCCTCCGGAGTGCAAAAAACAGCACACCGGCAAACCGGAAGTGCGTTTTTTCGCACTTCCGGTTTGCCGGTTTCGTCGTCCCAGGCTCCGGTAAGCCTTTGCGCGGGGGTGGGGGTGTGTGTGCATCCGCAGGGGGCAGCATGGGGGGGTGTTGTGTGCATGCGTGGGGGGGAGGGAATGGGTGTGGGCATGCGAGCGCGCGCGAGCGCGCCCCCCCCTTTTTGGCACGCGAGCCTAAAAAGGTTTGCCACCACTGCTATAGGTCATAGCTCTAGTCTAAAGCATTAACTGCTAGCCACTGTTCATCAGTCTGTAAAGGCAAAAGCCATTAGAATATTTTTTTCCCCTGCTCTGGTTGATATTCTATCTGTAAGAAGATTCAACTACTGTTTATTGATTTTAAGAGGAGAACAAACAGAAAAAAACCTATTTTTTCTGCCTTAATGTTTTAGTCCGTCTTTTATTAGCTTCAGTGTTTACAGATTCACTCCCATAAAAAAATAAAATGATATTCATAATTCCAGTTTTATCAATTTTGACATCACCATTAAGATTTTGGGGGTGACCAAAAAAAAAGGAAAAAGGAAAGAAAAACCAGACAACAACCTGGAAAAAACGTCACTAAATTTAGAGCAGATGACAACACTTTTCTAAATAATTGGTGCGGGATACTGTTTAAAAAAATCATTAAAATTTAGATTCTTTCATCTTATGAGAACTAAGAAATTGTTTAAAATATCTTACCTCAAGGAATAACTCTCATTTAAAAGATACCTAATTATCTAAATAAAACTGCTATTATAAAAAGCTAAATCCAACATGTCCAATCATACAAAGGGACTTACTTTTCATCTGCAACTTACTCAGTGCATGCATAAGCAGATTTAGAGAAAGAGGAAATAACTAAAAATTGAATTATTTTTTTCTAAAGTATCACTTTCAAAAACCTTAATTTTAAAAATAGCATATTCAGCTTACTTTCTTGCTCATTTGAAAATCTATGAAAAAATTGTAATTACTGTACCTGCAAGTTCTTCTTTTGCTTTCTTTTCATCACCTAACTTTGAATATATTTGATTCCTTTCTGTTTCCGCAGATTTTAAATGAGCATTTAGCTATACAATGAAGAAAGATAAACTAGGTAAGATCATTACTGCTAGAAAAGAATACATTTGCACCTCTAGAACAAATATCATATTAATCCCAGCTTATTTTCTATCTGTACTGTAATTTACAAGTGCAGGGAACATTAGCCAATGAATTAGCCTGAATCCAGAGCTCCATTCATGTGATGTTCTTGCTGAAGGAGAATGGAGGGCAATGTTGACAATTATAGCTCCTCCCAAAGGTTTTTTAAAAGATGGTTTTAGGAATTGGGAACTTCTACTACAGTTGTAGTGCCTTTCCTAGTTGCAATGGAAATTCCCAAGTCTTAAGAACATCTTTTCAAGGACCTTGAATGAGGGAAATTTTCTTCTTAGCTCTTCTCCTAACTGGAGATGTAACTGGCTATCAATTCCTTTAGCAAATAGCTTCTGTAATCAATCCAAAAAGTTTAAGTGACTTCTTAAAATTGCTTAAATATTTATTTCACTAACATCCTGATGTATAAAATATTTTCTCATGGTCCAAATAACTTTTTTAACACGCTAACCTTTACAGATTTTAAAATAATTAAAATCTTCACAGTATTATCAAATTACCTTCGCAGCATAAATTAGAGTCTTTACGGTTTCTTTTTCTGGAACATCTGGTTATAAAGAAATTGAGAGAAAAAGTAAGAGAGAAATAATCTTGGATTTATGAAAATAACACTGGCACTACAAATATTCTTTTTGTCCTTTCCCTTAACATTTTAATGTGTCTTTAGACAGGAATGCAGGAGTTAGCAAGGATTTATTTATTAAGCTTCTGAGAAGCAACAGAATTTCTCAGTTGGCTTTAACCCTAACCCTAACATTAGTTCATCCTTAGAGTAAATGCAACTGACCCCCAAGTGGATGCTGCTGATGCTGCAATTTCTGCTTAAGAAGTTGGGGTATAAGTGTGAGAAGACAGGACATCCAAAGACTTGTTTTTACTGTTGCCTTTAATCTTACTTCAAAGGATGATGTTGAAAAAAACTATTCTGATCTTAACATCATGTAGCCCTGAGAAATCCAAAATATACTAATATAAAGCTTTTGGGGAAATTTTTTCTTTTGCCTTGAATGAAATAGGCCAGTGATGGCGAACCTATGGCACGGGTGCCACAGGTGGCACGCAGAGCCATATCTGCCGGCACACGAGCCATTGCCTAGCTCAGCTCCAGCGTGCATGTGCACGCCGGCCAGCTGATTTTTGGCTCGCAGGGAGGCTCTGGGAGGGCGTTTTCAGCTTCCGGAGGGCCTCCGGGGGGACTGGGAAGGGTGTTTTTGCCCTTCCCAGGCTCCAGGGAAGCCTCTGGAGCCTGGGGAGGATGAAAAATGGGCCTACCAGGCCCACCAGAAGTTGGGAAACGGGCCATTTCCGGCCTTCAGAGGCCCTCCGGGGGAGCGGGGGAGGCCGTTTTCGCCCTCCCCAGGCATTGAATTATGGGTATGGGCACTCGCACATGCACGATAGCATGCGCGCATGCACTTTCGGCACCCGAGGGGAAAAAGGTTCGCCATCACTGAAATAGGCTATTCTCTACAAGCATGCATTATAATTTATTTCTTTTTGAAGACAAAGTTTATAATGACAGTGGTTTCCTATCTGAAATCTGAAAATATTTTTACCCAAGTACTGCTCGTTTTCTGTTTCATTCTTTATATCATTATCCTTGTGGTTGTCACCAATAGAATCATGCTCTCCTGTTGCACAGCTCCAGTCTTTCATCCTTAGCAAGCAGTCTGTCAAAGACTAAGTAGTATTTTAGAATAAAGAGAGGGGAGGGAGGGAGAGAGAGACTGAATGAATCTTGGTCTCTATATTAAACAAATATCAAGGTAATAAGTTTCATGCTCAAAACTCCACTTTCATGGGTATTGTGAATCTTCATTTGACAACTTCTTCCAAGAGAGAGAAAAAGTTTTTAGGCACTACTGTGGCAAGTCAGGACCCTGTAAACATTAGCAAAAATGAATTTACACAATGGGAGGCAAATTTCAATTTCCATTCAATGAAGATTTTAAAACAGAAGCCAAAGCATGAAAGTATTTTCTCCTTATTAGGCACCACAAATTTCTAACTAGTAGTGGTTTATTTGATTTCTGATAAAGCCACTTGCATTTACCTTAAAATCTGGTGAATATGTTTTCTGAGAACAATCTCTATAATTTTCTTTGTTAGACCACTCAATGCTAAAAAAAATAGAAATATGTGTACCTTGACTTGACTTTCTTTATTTTTAAGAGCTTCCTCTAGATTTGCTTGAGATGATTCATACATTTTTATCTGCTCATTTAGTTCATTAAATCGTTCATGCCAACCTTCAGATTCTTGTAATAACTAGAGAGGGAAGTTTTGCAAAATCACTATATTATATCAAAGAAATGGGATACAAATCAAACAAAAAACAAACTGAATAGTAAAAACTGAGTTAGGAGCTTAGAGACATTGTGTTGCCCTTGTCTCCCCCACTCCATTTTCTACACATGATCTTCTTTCCACTTTCAACTGGCCCAGTAATCCACCAGATAGGTTATAAATGGCTTCACAAAGGGCTTTTTTCATCAGTACTGAATAAATTTATCTGCTAAAAAGTGAAGCCTCAAATTTTAATTACTTATAAAAGCAGAAGCTCTGCGAAACCTTCTTCCTTTGGATGAATTTCTTTTCTTACAATATTTAACAGTTTAAAGAATAAAAGTACATACTTGTTTTTCACTTTCATGAAGATGTCTGTTTTCCTCTATTGCATCTTGCAATGATGTCTTCAATCTCTCTCTGTTAATTTCATATACTTTTAATGTGGTTTTGGCCTAAATGACATGGAGACCACATTAAGCTGCATGCATCAATTTATTTTATTTAACAGTTTTGTAGCGCCTTCCTTAAATCAATAAGGATCTTATTTATATGTAGAATGCAATGTATCTTATTGGCAGTCAAGCTCAGCTTTCCTGTCTGATCTTTTATATAAAAAAAACCTTTTAAGTTAAATAAGAAATTAACAAGTTGCCAAATATCAACATCCAGAGTCAGCTTTATTTCTAAGGATGCTACTGGCTCCTCAATCAGTCACATCACTTTTTAGAGAGAGAAAAAGAGCATTGTCAAGTGCACGGTTTTGAAGCATGCCCACTTGCCCATACAAACATCAAGTTAAATACTGGCTTACCTCAGCTACTTGAAACTGCATAGATTTTGCTTCATTTTCTAAAGATGCCTTTCTTTTCTGTATTTCAGCCATCTGCAAAAACATTAAACATTATTTTACATAAAACTTTCTTCAATGTGATTAATACTGCCGACTCAAAATGTCTATGCACTGAATGTTTTAGTTTACCATTACATTTTTTTTATCTAGGTAACATATTGTTCAAAATTATTTTCAATTGTTAGAATGCCATATACATTACATGAAAGAGTCAGTCATTGTCTTGTCATCTTTTCACCTTTCCCTCTTTGATGTTTTAAATATTTAAAAAAAACCCCAAAACCAACACTCTGACTTGATAAATAGTAACTCCTCCATTTTCCAAAATAAATAAATAAATAAATCATTCTAGTATAGAGATAGCCAGATTTCAGTTTTTAATATCCTGTGATACTGAGTCCCGCCACTTATCCACTCTCTTTCTGGCAAAGTATTTTGGAACCAAATTTTTTTAAAAATGTGCAAGACTGAACAAAGACCTTAGAATGATAGATACTTTTAAAAAGTAAATATTCTAAAAATATTTTAAAACTTTGATCAAGGGCCTGTATTGCCGTCAAAACATTGCTTTAATTACAGAGTTTCCTCATAAGCTTTCCTAGTAGATACCTAGTTAGTGTTGCAATAGTTTTTTCACACAGAAAAAAAAAGTTAGATTCTGAGACTATACTGAGACTATCTAAACTATAAACACCACTAACATAAGATAATCTGATTCCAACTAGCATTATTTTTATTATATTCTATAATATTCTATTCTATTCTATTATTCTATTCTATTCTATTCTTCAGTATCTTGAGCATAACACAGAATTCTGAGAAAAATATACACGGAATTAATCAAAAGTTTGTGAAATCATAGCACTGTGTTGAAGATTAAAACATTCAAAATATTGTATTGTTATTTCTTTTTTCTAATCTTCAACTACCAAGTACCAAGAAATATTTGACATCTTCTCTCACAAGGATAAATAATTAAATAAAAATGTTTAAGAAATTAAATTATTAGATGTTAAGAAATTAAAACAAAAGCAAAATTTGAGGTTATATATATATATATATATATATATATATATATATATATATATATATATATATATATATATATATATATATATATATATATATATTCTTTCAAATATATTTTACTTTTGTCAAAATAAGAAAAATGAATCAACCATGAGATATCCACTTTTTTAAAAAATGAAGGAACAAGATATTAGTTATAAGATATAGACAAATTGTATCGTAATATTTTTTGCTGTTTGCTTTGTAGAGAAGACTTACCAAATCATCCTGTTCTGATTGTTTAGATTTCTCTTCTTTCAATTCTTTTTCTAAGTGTTCTATTTCATTCTTGAGTGCTGAGTTTGAACCGTTCAGTTTTTCAAACTCTATCTAAAATACCAAGTTTTAAAACATGCTGACATTCAGAAGTACATGTGATTTAGAACACAATAGTTGTTAAAAACCTTTAGCTGTAATTAATCATCACAAATTAGGAGCAACCCCATAAATAAAATATAACCTAATACAAATTTATCAAACTGTATACATATGTCATAAAAGTGACAAAGCTTAACTCAAAAGTATCTAGTCAAATTCTCTAAGTTGACTCAAGAGTTATGTACAAAGTTGCTTAATTTATAGCCGAATTCTATTTCAGGAACCTATAGTAAATTAGACTTTTAATATTAGAGAATATTAACAATCCATTTCCTTAACACCTTACATTATGGCTTAAGCTCCCTTATTTATTTCGAAATGGCTCAAATCTTTTCCTCAATCTTATTTGCTAGAAATGCTTTAATTTTCAACATTCTAGATTCTACCTTTACACAAGAAAAACTTAACTTGATTATGCTGCTCAAGCAAGAGGCTTTTAATAATGAGCATAGTATTTAGCAAATATTTGTGTTATAAACTGTCATTAACTGTACTTTGTGGGATTGGAATTCCACTTACAACTACTTAGTTGTAAGCACAAATAAATATTAAGGGACCTTTGAATAAACCTGCATAGTTACATTTGAACCAGAAACCAGAATACCCCACAAGTAGTTCTCTATCTTCAAATTTTACCTTAATATTTGATGCAATGGTTGACTCCTGTAGAAAGCTGCCATCTTTCAGAGTGTTTTCTAACTCTGCATACTAGAACAAGAACATCATGTTAAATTTGAAACAAAGAAGGAAATAGCAGCAGCACTTCTCATTTTATTCCAATGGTTCAAAATAATTTGTTTCAATTCTTTTTAATGACACAGACTGATCCAAAAGCAATCTGAGATTGCACAAATAAAAAATTATTTAGCACAAAAACTATCAGTTTCTAATAAATTTTCAGAAACACTGGTCTAAAAATGTTTATCATTTCAAGTTTAATTATTCCAAAGCCACTTATATGACATTGTACATATTGAATAACTTTATTAAATTTATAACCTATGGTTTCCTTTCAAGAATAACATGTTAGGGAAATATTGTAGTATGAAAACCAAATTTCAAATAAAAGATTTAACTATTTTTAGATTCTTCAGTAACACTGCTCCTCCCACATCATCCCTGAAGGCAAATTTAATTTTATGTGCCTTTCTGATGTAATATGTACAGGAAAATATTTGATTTAATGAGTCAGAAATGCATCAGATTTTAGTGATTAAAATGGATACTATTATAGACAAGATACAATTAGAAATTATGATGACAAAATCCGAGTGAAAGTCCCTCTTAAATTCCTTATATTCCTGGCCGTATCAAATGCAGGACAAAATAACAAGAGACTTAACATTTTCTATTCATTAAGACCTAGGTTCTGGAGGTCAACAAAACCTGATTAATGTTAATTAATTCATTCCTTTTGGCAGAGTAATCACTGTGCTGTGAGAGAATTAAACTCTCTTACACATTATATATTTGGCTACAAGCATATTGTTCTCCATTTCAGCATTTTTGTTACTGAAGAATACATCTACTAAAGAGCATTCTTAATGCTGTCCTAGCTATCCTGCTTATGAGGTCATGTAAAAGAAAAAAAAAGGGAGAAAGCATTAATTACTAGAAAAAGGAAAAGGAAAGGAAAAGAAAAAGAAAGAAAATACTTCACTTTCTTAAGTCAAAAGTTAATCACTATGGATATTTAGCACCTTTGCCATAGCTTAGAAATGGTTTGCTAATACAATGGAACCAACCTAAAGTAAACAAGTCAAATCATGCTGACCTAAGAACTGACCTAAAATAAACAAGTCAAATCATACTGTTTCCCAAAAAGTTTGACAGTGAAAATATTCAGTATTGAACATAGAATAAAAATAAATATATTAATTAAATTTAATCTAAAAACACAATGATTGGGATAAATGTGACAACCCTGAATTGAGAAGGTTGAAATTCTTGTGTTTTGTTAAAAGGGATGTTCAAATGTAGAACATCTTGATTTAGCATGAATTGAAATTACTGCACAATGTTTCTTTAGAGAAAGTTAAGACTTTTGCTAGGGGTGAATGGTGTAAGTTCACCATCCTTCCCTATTTCAAGATTTCTTAAGGTATGACTTCCTGTATTTAAGAAATCTTCACTCCCAATAAATACACATTGGAGCTTAACCATACTAACAAGGAAGAAGCCTCACTAAAATAAGCTGAAATAAGCCTCACTTAAAAAAAAAGAAAGCTGAAATAAGCCTCACTGAAAAAAAGAATATATGGGAATATATGGATACCTTGTTATCCCATTCATGGAGATAGCAACTTCTCTACTAAGTTGGACGTAAAAAATTACTGCTATGACTAGAACAGGAGACCTTACAGTGATGTTACCAAAAAGAGTGACAGATTCTTTAGGGCTCTTTTTAAACTCTTCTCTGGGCTTGAGGAAAGAATGGGAACAAGCAAGCTATTCCAATTCTGATCCTTAAATCTCTCTACCATCAAGTGGCCCAGGCCAAAACCATTCTGTGCTGTTTTCATCTCAATCCTTATTTTAGAAAAACAAAGACATCATTTACATCATCAAATTTGACCATTTTGCTAACAAGTTCTGATAGTGAAGCCCATAGATTGCCTATCCTTCCATACCTATTTGCTCACATTTGAACTGTGAAGTAATTGAAATTACCTCTTTTTTGTGGAGACTGAGTTTATCCATTAATTTACATCGCTCTTCAATTAGTTCAGCAATCATATTGGCAAGCTGCTTCTCTTTTTCTAATAAAAAAAGGAAGAGCTGAGTATTATAATCTTTAACAGAAAATAGCTCCAACACAATCTACAAGGCTTAATCCATAGAAAATAAATTAACTTACCTAAATAAAGTCTACTTTTAATCTGCAAAAAAAGAAGAGAGCAAATATTGCAGTTTGTTCACAATATCAGAGGAGATTAAAACTCAATTTTCAATTTAAGTTTTAGGATTAGTGTAGTATAAGAAAAAATAAAGTAGATTTTTGGTCTTGTAGCAAGCATAACATAAACCTTACACTAATTAGATAAGAAATCTAAAATGGGTGGAATATTATATTTTTTCCTAGAATGAGTTTTCTTCAATCATAAGACTTTGGCTGAAATAGAACAAGATTAAAGCTAACCGCATTCACCCAATTAGCTAAGATTTTTAACCTTAGTCTTAAGCACAGTGAATAGTACTGAAAGTAAATTCCTTAAGTGAAGTTAGATAGACTTATCAGAGAAGAAAACATATAATTTTTCTCTTTTGCTCCCAAGTAGAATAGGGGAGTGGCCATTGTCTTGTCTTGGACTGTGCCCGAGCAGCCTGTGTTCCCACGGTTCCACCACTCCTCATAGTATATGGAGGAGGTAAGGAAGTTAAAATGGGCTAAGAAATGCCTAGAGTACTGCTGGCAAATGATGGGGACTGAAGATGATCAAACATGGGGTATAGCCACTATTAGAACCTACCTCGTGTGATAAAGGTAAGAAACTGTTTCCTGATTGCTTACTTGAACCCTATGACAAACATTCTTGACAAATGTATCCTTTCTTTTATGTACACTGAGAGCATATGCACCAAAGACAAATTCCTTGTGTGTCCAATCACACTTGGCCAATAAAGAATTCTATTCTATTCTATTCTATACGTGATTATTTCTTTGTCCCTATTGCATCTGCAGATAGTTGCCAGGGTCTTTGCAGGTCCTTCCCTGAAGGGAATACTGGGACTTACTTGCAGGGTTGCTGTGAGGAATATGCTGTGTACTTAGCGGATAAAGCTTCTTGCATTCACTCCATGTTGAACTTTAAGGCACTGCAAGTAGAGGCTTCAAGAATGAAGTCTTGCAAGGCTATTTGAGATGAGTTTGGTCCTGCTGCATTTGAAGAAGTGGACAGGGCTCTTGTGGCTGCTAGTTCGACCACTTCTGTATTAGATCAGTGTCCCTCCTGATTGGTTAAGATGGCCTGGGAGGGAACAGGTGATTGCGTCTGGGAATGGGTGGTGACTAATAACTCTTTGAAGGAGAGAATGGTTCCTTTGGCTCTTAAGGAGGCAGTGGTGTGTCCTCTCCTGAAAAGATCCAATATCTAGATTGATCCAACCAATCTAGATAGCTTTTGTCTAGTGTCCAATCTCCTCTTTTGTGGGGAGGGGGTGGTTTTCATGGGTTTTTTGCCAGGCCATGAAGACTTGATTATGTGCCCAGGCCTGATACTATATTTATTTTGTATTGTCTAATTCAGAGTTCCCCAACCTTTCTGGCTTTGCAGACTGACAGGAAGGGAGAAGAGAAGGGATGGATCCGCATGAGCGGTAGGCGCGTACACAGATCCATTTGCACAAGCAGAAGGCACACACACGCTCACACGCTGCTTGCGCAAGCGGGAATGCGCACACACACTTACCCGCCACTTCCATTGCCCGGTTCCAAACAGTTCAAGGCCTGGTAGTGGGCCACGGCCAGGGACTCCTGGCCTAATTGTCTTAATTTTTAAGATAGTTTTTATATTTTATGATATTTTCATGTTGAGATGGGCAGTTATAGAAATCAAATAAATAAATCAGAACAAGTTGGTTTAAAATTACAAGCATTTCCCAAATGGAGGCAATTCTAAAATGTTGCAAAGTTTTCCCATAGCTTATTAGTTGTATTATTTTATAAAACATATAAGCAAAGAGTAAAGTAAATTTTGTATAATGCTTTAGGTTACCATGGGATGTTTACCAAAATATTTAAATAGGACAAGGAAGGAAAGGTTGTATAATCATCATTTCACAAGACAGAGTTTTTATAAAAAACTAGTTTAAGGAAGAAGGGAAAAGAGTTTATATACTTTATTATAATTTACATTTTGCAAAGTGCTGTTCTTATATACGGCAATTATAAATCACAAAATTAGATTTGAAAATGTCAAATTATGCTGTGTTAAATATTCCAGTTCAAAGGACGTTTAGTCAAAGAAAATAATATTTGCTAATAATTCTCAAAATTTATTGACTTTATTTATTTTTAATATTTCCAATACATATTCTGATTGAAGACAGGATCATCCTTTTGATTCTATGTAGCAATTTAGGGTTACAGTCTTAAACTTAACTACCGATAAATTGACCTACTGGCAAATAAGCATGCATAGGAACATGGTATAAAAATCTGCTCTAGCTAGATGCTTAGCAGAATGATTTTACAGAACTCCAATTTAATGCCACACTGCATACTTACTGACTTATATATCCTGCATTTGAACAGTAAAACAGTAAAAATGGCAGCCATAACAATTTCCCATGAAAAACCAAAGAGATCTGGACCAGGTTTCATATTTTCAGGGAGTGATGAGACAACCTTTAAAGAAGGAAAACAAAGTTAAATCCTGACAGAACAATTGTTAACACAATTTCCATATTTTGATCATATTAATTCATAATTACTGCATTTAATAAAATGTTCCCCAGCTAAAATGCATAATAAACATAAAAGTGAAAAGGGAATAGTTACATTACATTAATCAGGGCAATTGCACAAATAAATACCAAGTACTATTTATCAATTGAGTTGTCAGTGTTTACTTTTCTTTATTTTCTGGAAGTGACTACAGTATTATCAGAAACACTATATTTCAAATTTGTTGAATATATACTGGAAAATAAATATTAATGACTTGAGAAACAATATCTCAAATAACAATCATATAGTAAAGTAAGTGAAATTTGACATGATCTAATATTTCTTTACTCCAATATAAATCTATTAGGAGCTTACAGATAATCGTGCAAAAAAATATCCGGCCATAAACAGCAATTCTGAACAACTTTAGCAAGTAAATCAAACTAACACCCAATTAAACATGCAACAGATTATGCTGTTAGTCCACTTTCACCTTTTGTCACAAATGATGCCCAGAAAATGTTATAGACAAAGTAAGAAATATAGCTATGAAAGTTAGCATTATAAATTTGCCTATTTTCAGTGCTCCAATCAGTGCTAAGGGCAAAACTGCTGAATAATGAAAGATGCTAAGGAGAATTCTGCTAGAAGCCTGAAACCAAGGATTTGGCTGATAACTGAATCAATATGTGGAATTCAGCCTCTAATCAGAATATATTACATTGGGGGGTCTCATGGCTCATAGGGCTGTCAAATAACATTGTTGTACCACTGTAATAATAACTCACAATTGACTTCAGTACAGTAGCTGAAGCTGGGCAAAGGCTGTTCTGGCTACAGCATCTACCTGCTGATCTAGCAGGTATTATGAGATCAGAAAAACTTCCAAAGTGTGCACCTGCTCCTTCACATGTTCAGTCCATATGGAACGATAGATATAACTAATCTGGAACCAGAGGACTTCTATACAAACAGCAAATCCATCTTGCTAAGTTTCAACTTTAGCCTGAGTGTCTCCTTCAGTTACCCACAGTTTCTAAACACTTGGTCAGTACTTCCATCCATCTCCTGCTTGGCCCTGGGTGATGGTAAACTGATGACACCTTAATCCAAACTGACAGATGATTGTCCCCAGCAGGTTTTAAAAAAGATTTATCCTTTTTTTAAAAGAAGGAAAGTGGCCTCAACTCTTTCTTCTTCTTCCACCCCAATTTGAAATGCCTGCTCAGAAGGAGTAGAACCATTGCAAAATAGTTTCTCCAACTATTGCAAGCAGTCCAGAAGGATACAGCAATTAATGGTACTGAACCCCACTAACAAATCCAGTAGGAACAGAACCACCACTATGTCTCCATTCAGATCCTGCCACAGGTCATCAACAAAAGTGACAGGTGTGGTTTCCTTGTTTTATATACATAATCAGAGTACACATGTACAAATCCTGATTTTACAGGTATGGCGAATTAATGTTTTATTAGTTACACAATAATTCCTGCAGTAGACTTTATGCCAAGCAAATTATAATCCCCACCTCATTTGACCTCAACACTACAGTACGCTGAAAGACAAATCTTTATTCAATTTGGAGACTTGGAAACTGACCAACTCCCAAAAGATTCTGGGTGGCTTACAATTTAAAAAAAACATTTAATCTGAAAGAATGTAACAGCTAAACATACCCCAGAGCAGCTAAAACTAGCAAAAGTTTGGTATCCATACTAGCCCAAGCCAGAGAGCACAGCCACAGTTTTAACAACCTCCAGAAGGCTATAGGGACGGAGCAGGAGGATGCCATTCCAGAGGGCATCTACTGCAACAGAGAAAACACACTGCCTAAATGATATTGTTTCCACTAAAGGGATCTGAAGCATGACCACCACTCTGCTCAATTGCTCTGGCTGGTTAGAAAATGGTATCTCAAATAATAATGCCTTAAACATGGACCTCATCTATTCTCAACACAGCTCAAACATCCAAGTTTCATCACCAACATTTGTGCAAAGGTCTGATTTGTAATGCCTGTTTCAATTATAAGTCATTGCCTAACCTAATGTCCTCCAGATATACTGGACTTCTGTTCCTATCATTAATTTTCCAAAGCCACCAGCCTCGGTAAATTATTGGGCATTGGTAATATGTATAGCTAAACAAAAGACAGGAGCAACTACAGACCTGCAAAGAGGCTGAACTTTTCTATTTTTCTAGCAAGAATAACATGCCTTTACCTACAATTCATAACACCAAGCTTTAGTGATGCATAAGTTTCATCCGAATTACTGCCTCATGCAACCATTGAAAGAACAGGACTTAAGACGCCGGGGACATTTTTCCCTAGCTTTGGAGGCTTCGTTTGAATCTGGCCTTTATCACAAAAACCAGGAGCAGCAGCAAAATATGGGGAAATTTCCTTATCCTTGCAGAACAACGGCCACCGTCTTCTTTGAGGAACTGGAGCCGCGCGGTGTTGAAAGCTGCAGCACACAGCCACGTATCTTTACGTACTCCTGCTCTTAGAAACTAAGCGTCTGATAGAAGTTGCACCAAACCCCGAGGAACTCGGCAGATTAGCTTCGGCCAAGGGCCGATCGACCCTCGTACCACATTGTTTCACAATCGGCCCCCTCTGTCCCCCACACTCACGCTCCGAGCACTTCTCAAGGCCAACCCATAGTAGTGCTGAACGCAGTCCCTCCAACCCAGCCCGAAAATCCCGGCGACAGCGCCCTCCGGACTGCCCCCAGCAACGGCGACATTAAAAAACGCTGCCATCTTACTGCATCAGCTGCGATTCTACCAAAGAAGCCCCGATGGCGCCGCCTCTTCCTGTCTCATACGGCTATCAGGATGTACCACTGGGAGCGCCGGGGAGGGGAAGTGGAAGAAACCATGTCTGCTCAAAGGGGAGGATACCAGCAGATACAAAGCAATCCCCAACTTGTCAACAAATAATTACCCCCAAAGAAGTAGTACGGAGGAGAGGGCGAAGTATCAGACTGAGCCAGAAGGAGTTATTACTTCTCCGAAGGACGAACCTCTACTATCTGAGGCAGATTAATACTGAAAAATATCGCACTTGTTCAGAAGATAGCACAAGTTCGCATTCCCTTACCGCTGATAAAAAAATTAATTAATTTTTAATTAATTTAATTAATTCTAAGCTATTGGTTTGAGCGGAAGCTCTGTTATCCGAGTATCCACATGGATGCATATTGATTCTGTTATCCACATGCATGATACCATGAAGACAATGCAGTACTTGGCACTGCAACTAGCCACTCTCACATGCTCTACCTGCTAAGGCAGTGTCTTTCAACCTTGATAAAATTTAAGAACTGTGGACCTCAAAACCCAGAATATCTCTAGTCAGCATGTTGAATGGGGAATTCTGGGAGTTGAAGTTCAAACTTCTTAAAGTTGCCAAGGTTGAGAAATTCTGTCCTAAGGCAGACTTTGAACATTCCTTGACAGGTTCTTGCAAGGTAATGATATATTAGTCACTCAGAAGACAAAACAGTTTATTCAGTTTATTCAGGAAGCTCAGACTGCCCAAGGAACTGCTGATACAGTTCTATAGAGGAATTATTGAATCTCTCATCTGCACCTCTATAAATGTCTGGTTTGGCACTGCAACCAATCCAGACGAACACAAACTTCAACGGATAATTAGAACTGCAGAAAAAACAATTGCTACCAATCTGCCTTCCATTGAGGACCTACAGTATATACTGCACGAGCCAGAAAGAGGTCTCTGAAAATATCTACAGATCCCTCTCAACCTAGACATAAACTCTTTCAACTTCTACCCTCAAAATGACGCTATAGGGCACTGCATGTCAGAACAACTAGACACAAGGACAGTTTTCCACCCCCATGCCATCATTGTGCTAAACAACTAATTTCCACAATATTGTCAAACTATCTAAAAAGGCAGTATTACCATCATTATTCTCATCTTCCCTATTACCTATAACCTTATCTTCTTATGACTATAACTTTGTTGCTTGTATCTTACAATTTAAATTGTTTAATTAATATCCTAGTATGATTTATGTTGATTGCTTATTTAGTATCCATGACTATCATTAAGTGTTGTATCTAATGTTTTATGATGAATGTATTTTTACAATACTATGATAATGACCTATCACCATTGTTGTATGGACCTGAGAGCTTATGGACCGGAGACAAATTCCTTGTCTGTCTAATCATAGTTGGCCAATAAAGAATTCTATTTCTATTCTAAAAAAAAACAGAAACAGTTTATTCGGTTGTCTGAAATCACTTTACCATATAGTTAATATATTGGGTTATTTCTGGAAATTATATTATTTTGGAAATATAATTTGTAATTATATAATATGCTACAACACCATAACACCATAACATATAACATATAACATAACATAATATACCGTATACACACACACACACACACATATACAATGTATGTATGTATGTGTATGTATGTGTATATATGTGTATATATATATATATATATATATATACATACACACACACATACATACATACATACATACATACATACATACATACATACATATATATATATATATATATATATATATATATATATATAATGATTTTTAAAAGAAATGTTAATTGTAACATCTTTGAAGTTTAATAAAAATATAAGAATGTTTATGCTATAACACAGTGAAAATCTTTTGACCAGTTATTACAGAAAATGTCAACATGTCTTTAGATCAGATGTTTCTTATTTAAATCTGAAGAGTTGGAAGACATAAGCTCTTCATATGAAGTAAGATGACATATTTAAATGCACCATTGTCTTTAATGCTCTGCTTACACAATCATGTCGTTTTGGCATAAAATCTGGAGTGAAGGAGTAAACTTTTAATAGAAAGGGCCAGGGAACAAATAGTTAAAGCCAACAACAATGTGGTGGATTCAGGCATGAAACAGTATCTCCAGCAAGTAAACATTCTGACTTTGAAATATAGGCTGAGGATATTTGTTTTTTCAAGATACAATATACCACTGCTATATATAGCTATAACTGTCATTTTATACACAACATCCACTGCTGGGATATGCTTTGCTTGCATGGAAGGAAATGTTTTGCATTTGGCCAAAAATAATTTTATGCTACCTACTTTATTTTTATAAGATCAGTATCAGCTGTTTTAAACATAGTCTCTGCTTTTTACCCTTATGATTAATTACTAATCAATGGTATTTAAATATAAATGAAGCAAGGAACCAAGCAAAATAACAAGTTCAGATAGAACATGAAACTTGTATAACAAGTTCCTGCCTCAATGTCATTCATTCCACTAAGAAAATTATGTCTCAGATATGGCATTTTACTTCTAAATGCAAACCTCTTCCATTCTGAACAGACCTAGGGCCTAGGTTTATGTCATTTTTGCCCACCGGCCTATGTAAGGCAGCAAAAATTTCATATAGTGTTGTGTACAGTATGTAGAATTTTATTTAAATAGTTTCATTGTTTTTAGATTTGGTATATCATCCTTCAGAACAGATTACACAGATCTGATATATTACCCTCCAGGACAGAGGCTTACATGCTGTAAAATAACATTTAAAATTTAAAATGAATTAATATGTAATATGTAAATAAAAGGGTAGATAATAGGGATGCAAAACTAAAATGCTAAAGCATACAATTAACTTCTAATAAAAAAGCCTGACAGAATTCAAGACTTTTTGCCTGATACAAGAGATATGGTAAAGGAACATCTCTCAATAAAAACATCCTTTCTAAAGTTGCCCAGAAGAAAATTAAAGATGACTATGTTTTCAATGATATGACACCTATAAAGCAAACTATCCATAAGGTTCACATTTCTGGTCTTGCTCATTGAACAAAGGAAAAGAAAAAAGAGCAAGAGACATTAAAAGGTAGGACATTATCAATGAATTTATGCTAAAAGGGAACTGAGATGCATAGCATGAATATAATATATTAGTCACAGATTTATGTACCGTATTTTTCGGACTATAAGATGCTCCGTACTATAAGACGCACTTAGCTTTTGGGGAGGAAAACAAGAGAGGGGAATCTGCCTCTGCCTCACAGCATCCATCCAGGATTCATCTGGCCTGTTTGCCGCGGCCCATTCGCCACCACCACGGCCCGTTCGCCACCTCCATGGCCTCTTCGCCACCGCCACGGCCTGTTTGCCACCGTCTTGGCCCGTTCACCACTGCCACGGCCCATTCTGGAACAACTGATCGGCGCCGCACCAACCCCTCCCCCCCACCGGAATATTTGGAGTATAAGACGCACAGACATTTCCACCCACTTTTGGGGGGGGGGTGCGTCTTATACTCCGAAAAATATGTGTATGTGTGTTTGTCTATGCATAGATTTGTTTTCACACCCAAAATAGAAACCAACATTTCATACTCTTGACATTATAGGATAGAAATAATAGAAAAATTAACTGAAGCAACCTCCCCCAACTCACAAATTGAAAAATAAAAAAGCATCTAGTACTTGGAAAGTATGTACTAGGAAAGCATATAATACAATGACTATGTGGCAGTCTAACAGGTTGGTATCTTTTAGATAAAAACATTCAAAGTCTCATTTTCCATTACAAAGCTTAACTATATCATATACTTTTTTTCCCATTTGAGGAATGGGAAGTTTAACTCTATAAGATGCTATAAAAGCATTACATTATTTCTAGTTTTTTAGAAGCTCATAACCCAGATGATAAAATCTTAGTATTTGCTTCCAAATGGACATGAGATTCTCCTCTAATATTAATGCTTTTAATGCAAGGGGGTGCAAAAGGGAAGTTTATGACAAACAAACTTTTAGTTTATCACTGTAGTATGCTATAATTGGAAAATATACACAGCTCTGTGCCCATATGATCATAAAGCATCATCTGCATTGAATAATTTTTCTGACTTTGTTGTGGAAGAAAGAAATTGCTGGGAATTTAATTTTGCAGCTGCAATTTGAGTGCTGGTAGTAACCAATGTCAGGAATTCTCGCTTCCTGGACTGTCCACTCTCTATAATTGCTAGGCTATGTTATTCTTGCAGAATCCTTTTAAATTTCCTTAAATTTTCCTCATTCCTTTTGTCCCTGTTTGACATGGATGTGAGTGGGGAAAAATAGGAGTAGAAATGCAGTGCAAAATGAGGTCTCTTTGGACTTCCCTTCTGATACTTGCCTTCTGATACCAAACACTAAAAGCTGTCCAACACAAATTATTTACATTTAATGTAATTAAAGTGGAATATGTTAATTATAATTTGAATTGTAGTTCAGGTCCATAAGACAAACTACATCTACCTTTAACTGTGTTGAAAAATATCAGCTTAAAAGGCATTACGTGCAACACTTTAAATGCCAAATAAATATTTTTTAAACTGTCATACTTGAACTGCAAAAATCTTGAAAAACATGAGAGAACAATAGAGAGCCAGTACATTATGTGTCTCTTTGCTGATCTCTATTTGTCCAGATGTTTGGCTACCTAGACCTGGTAGCCATACTACATTTGTTAATGATTAGCATTAGCATCAGAAAGTAGACTCATATTAAAGAAACTTACCTTTTTATCTATAGGTATCATAGATGAAAAAATAGAAGTTATAATGGCACAGAATGTATTCAAATTCAGGATTATCTGAAGTAGCCATTCATTTTCTGTTTCATGCACAAGAAAAAGAAAAAAAACAGTTCTTACCAATTATCTTTACAGATGAAATATTTTTTTAAATCTGATCTTTTAATATTTAGATTAAGTTTGCTTACCATTACTAATGATACAACTTTGATTCATTAGATTGTTCTCTTGTACTTCTTCTTTGACGTCCTGTTGATCTAGATATTTTTTTCCTGAAGCATTTGGCTTTTTCTTACTATTTGTGTTTTTTTCAGAATACTGATCATTCTTAGCTTCCTTATTTGAATTCAAAGGATTTTTTTCTTTGAGACCATTGCCAGGTAACTTTCCATTATCTGCAAAGAATTACATATTATATTTTTAATTTATATGACCTTTTAGCTGGTTGTATTCTGCATCATTATCTTACATCTTGAAAAAAATATGGGCTTTTCTGTTCCACAGTTCTTTGACTGAAAGCTAACAAGAAAATAATTTAGAAAAAATGAATTTTATTATTAGAATTTATGCTAAATTGCTAAAATTTGCAACCTTGAGTCATTCTCAATGTGAGATGGGTGACAAATAAGTCTCAAAAATATATAAATAAAATTATATATGAAAGTAGCAGTCCTCTATCCATCTACTAGGGTACTGAGGAATTTCTGTTTGAATATTTATTGGATGTGCTGTAAAGTATCAGATAACCATTTAAACTTCAACAACTAAGTAAACTGTAACCATACATACACTTAAAGATATCTTTGAATCTGGGAGCGGGTGGGGTGGAATTAACAAGCATGGGATAGATTAGGTAGTCCTTTCCATTTTTCACCTGATCCTCCACTTAACTATTTTTTCATTTCCATTATAGTGATAAAAATATTTTTGGTTAATTAAGATTATCATGAATCTGGATTTACAAATCACGCCATGACACGGTTTAACTATAATATATAACCATAGTTGGGTTTGCTCAATATGTCAAGACTCAAAAACCATCATTTACAAACAAAATGGCTGGATCCACACATTATGCTTAACCCAATACAAGCAAATCACATTTGGGTTTGTAGGAAGTTTGTTTTGTTTTTATTTAACAATATTTAGAGCAGCATGTTTGGAACCAGATAACACCTAGATTTTTCCTCAGTAATGAACAACAAGCACATACAACAATGACATCATTCCAAGAATCCCCCAGAATCAGAACTGACTTTTGAGTGAAAGTACTTGGGGACTAAATCCATAAAAGCAAAATATTCCTAACAATTGTTACAGTCCAGGCCATTATCACTATCAAGACATTTAGAAAGTCCTAAAAATCAGGACAATTTTTTGAGTATAACGATAACTATTATTTATCAGGCTTATGAATATGAAATAATATGCCTTATAAAAAAGGAGGGAAAGAAAATTAAAATAAGAATTTTCAGAATTGTGGGAATGATTCTAGAGCAGGGGTCTCCAACCTTGGCAACTTTAAGACTTGTGGATTTCAACTCCCAGAATTCCTCAGCTAGCTTTCCTATATACCGTATATGCTGTTATATATGCTGTGGCCTAGAGGTGGAGCTCTTGCCTCACAATCAGGAGGTTGTGAGTTCGATCCTAGGTAGAGGCAGATGTAAGGGTCTCCTGCTTGGGCAGGGGGTTGGACTAGATGACCTGCAAAGTCCCTTCCAACTCTGTTAATCTGTTAAGATATTGTGGAAATATTGCACTTTTTCTAATGATTGAAAACATCCATTTGTTTTTTATTTTAAATCATTTTGCTTCATCCAAAATACTACTACACTTAGGAGTAGGGCATGGGTGTAAAACCACATTTCATTGAGGGCCGCATCAGAGTTGTGTTTGACCTGGGTGGGGGCTGGATGGGGGCTGGGAGGGGCGTGGCCAGCTCAACGTCACTTGTGTCAGGGGCACTTGTGGTGGCCAAGTGCTAAGGCAGGACTTCCCTCAGACCCTTCCTCACTCTCATTATAATCTCCTTCCTTCCTTCCTTCCTTCCTTCCTTCCTTCCTTCCTTCCTTCCTTCCTTCCTTCCTTCCTTCCCTTCTTTTTCCTTCCCTCTTCATTCTCCTTTCTTCTTCTTTCCCCTTTTTCCTTCTTTTTCCTTCCTTGCTCTCTTCCCATCTTCCCTTCTTTTTCTTTTTCTTTTCTCTTTCCAATTCTCTTTTCCTGTCCCTTCTTGCATGCTCAAATGCAAAAGGGGACCTCCTTTTGTTTTTAGTTTGTTCTGCTAGCCTTCTGCCAGCGAAAACGGAGCTTGTGGCCCTCCTGGGCCCCGTTTTCGGCCACGACAGCCTCCTGCAGCCCTCTGCCAGCAAAAACAGGGCCCGGGGGAGGCGCATGGCCCTCCCAGGCTCCATTTTTGCTGGCAGAGGCACCGTGGGCTGGTCCTTTGCTATTTCCATAAGTGGCCCTGCGGGCCATATCTAAGCACCCCAAGGGCTGGATTCAGCCCGCAGGCCTTGAGTTTGACACCCCTGGAGGAGGGTATTATCTTGAAGTTCTGCCAGTGTAAAAGTGCCATCAATTTTTTATTGCATTCTGCCTAAAAAAATAGAGGCTCTTTGCTTTGTTTAAAAGCAAAAAAATTTCAGGAATTTTTGATTTATCTACTTTTATTATCAAAACAGTGGCCTAGTACCTGATTCTGTCTTTTGGCTTCCACAGTTGTTTCTGATATCCCACATAAGACCTTGGACTTCTGACAGTAAATGCATTTTGGTCTTCATACAATTCTCGTGTCCAATATTTAATTTATGTGGATGTTCCACCAAAGTTGTTGCTTGTTTTCTTTTCTTGTAAATATCTTCACATGGAGAAATGGAGATGTTGTACTGAAGCTTTTCAAAGTCTTGCTCTATTTGCTGCAATTCATCTACACAAATATTTGCTTGAAGAATCTTTCTTGGTTCCTCAACTAGCTTTAAATTAAATTCCTGGACTCTTAAGGAGGAACTGGCATCTTTCCAATCTAAGCCTATATTTGTTATCAATTTGCCATTTTGAATTGCATTCTGGAAAACAGACTCTCTTTCCAGAATTTGGAGTCTGTCAGTGTTTCTGTTATCATTGTTTGAGTCTGCAGTAACAGATTTTTTCCATTGCATTACTTTATTAAAATAACAAAAAGCATTCACATCCCGACATTCATATTTTGTTTGTTCATGGGCATGTTTAGGCTTATGTCTCTTTGCTTTAATATTTTTATTAATTTTATGTTTTGTGAAATCATTAGTTTTTTCATAGATCTTTCCAAAATAATATGAAGTTTTATAAAAAACATTGCTTATAACACTTTGCCCTATATTAAAATTTCTCCCATTTTTGTTGCTGTGCACTATGTTTTTCTCACTTTTCTTATCTTCCTGGCCCTTTTCTGGCTTAACTTTTTTATGCCCATAAATAAATAGTTTATCTACATAGTTTAAGTTTTTAAAACAAACTGTTTTGTCTTGTGTAAATATTTCATTATCAGGATCAACAACTAAATGGTGTATGTTTAAACTACCTTTCGTGTACCTAAGGGTATGATCCATAATATGATTTATAGACTCAAGATGATGGGAGATCTCATCTGAGGAAAATTTGCTAGGATTAATACTAAGATCTGATTTGGAATCTTCCCTCTGAATGTCTAAATGTTGCACTAGATCTTCATTGGCAAAAATGTCTACTAGACGATGCTTTTTAAGAAGTAAATTATTACAGTCAATGATTAAACTGCATTTAGTTTTCTTCTGAGATACTCCTACCAGTACCGGTAACATTAGTGGTAGTGGTACTATTTCTTGCTGAAATTCAGGTTCGGTATCTCCAGTATTTAAAATGCCATCTTTTTTCTTACGTTGACTTAAAATTTTAAACTTGTTTTCTAAATGAGGTGTTAAATATGTTTTTGTGGTATATTCTACCTGATTTATATGCTTTCTATCAGGCCTTGTACCTGTTATAATGCTTTTCTCCCTATCTGATTGATCAACATGAGAAGCTAAAATCTTTTGTTCGCTTTTTAATTCTTTTTTACCTTCTTTTGAATATATTAGACTTTCATACATATGTAGCAAATACATACTTTTCTTAGAAAAAGTATGAGAATCAGGATAATGTGAGATAGTTTGTTCTTGGGGAGCATAATTTTCAATAGTTTCTGGTAATGAAGAAACATCACAACTTTGAGCACTATCATAATATTCTTCTGTTGTTTCTAAACTGTTTACTTCATTGCTTCTTTCACCTATCTGCATTTGTGGATCCTGAAAGTATTTCTTTTCCACACTGTGTGTGACAAAATACAAATTATCTTTGACAAGTCCATAAAATTCTTTTTCACATCGAAGCAGTTCTTGACCTACAATGAATGGAAATAGCCCTTGCTGCTTTAAGTTATTTGGATACTTTTCAGTTGTTCGCATCGTTTTGCTATCTTGTTGACTGTCAAGAGTCAATTGCAAAAAAAAATTTGATACATGAATTTGTACTTTTGCTCTTTTTTGAGAAAACTGATTCATACTTTCTTTAGTTATACTTTTGTTCCGCAAATAGTCTTTATTATAACTCACGGGGGGAAATTTCACGGTACCAGGTGGCATGCTTGCTACATTCTTCACCTCAACAAATTCATTTTCTTTATGAGAATCTATAACATCTTCTTGTATATCATATTTTTCTGAATACAAACAAACCATTGGTTCTGAAATCTCAGTTTTCTTCATAACATCTGTGTAACATATGACAGGTGTACTTTCATCCAAACCTTTTAGGTTTAAATATTTAATTTTGTTTATGCATTGTTTTCTAGATAAGGAAACTCTCTTCACAGATTTATACTGTTTTGTTGATCTTTGCAGACTAAGTTGTAATTCTGAGGTTTTGTGTGGTTTGTCAAAGTTTTTATCACATGTTTTTTGATCCTGGAATAAAGGTTCCATTATACATTGTTTTTCAGATGAAGGAAAAATTGTTTCTGATACTAACCTAGCATATTTTGTTACATTTGCACTGCCTGCATTGTTTGGCATTGTTGATGAAAGTAAAAAAATATCTTTGTTGAAAATATCTTCCTTCTGATTTGCTGTTTTCTGGTTTAACATATTTTTCTTTTCTATTTCTTTGTTTTTCTGTAGTGATTCAACACTGTTTTTAGATTGGCTATTTTTAACCTTGGCTCTTTTAATTTCTTGCAAAGAATTTATGGTTTTGTCTGAAAAGTTCTGAAAACTAAAGAGATCTTTATAGTGGCTAAAAGAAGAAATACACTGGAGCTCTTCAGCTTCACTGTACTGTACTTCAGAATGTATGACTGAATCTGGAGAAAAACAAATAGAAAACCGAGACTGAGCTAACTTCCTTGCATCCTAAGTAACTCCTTGCTTTTCTTTTTCATTATGAACATAGCTTGCTTTAATATCTGCAGCATCATTGGAGTAGTTTTCATTAAAATCTTCATTACAATACTCTTCATTAGTATTTTTGGCTTTTTGCTCTCTATTTCTCTCTTCTATTCCTCCCTTTTCTATTATAAGTCTTCTTTCTAATAAAGTTTATTTTCTTCCCCATTATAGCTGATTCTCTACACTCTAAAACAGCAATAGATATTTCATTGTCATCTGGAAAATCCTTGCACTGTGAAAAATTCCTTAAGGGTTAATCCAGCTCTTTGAAAAACATTTTTTCATGCATTTCTAGACTAATTTTAATTTTTTCTTGCATACTTTTAGACATTCTTTCTACAGATTTCAAAATCTACAAAAGTGAATTTTCTACTTGTTCTATTTTATCTCGTCTAGCTATTTTCCCAGCATTTTTTTTTGTTTCATAGCTTGTAGCTCTGGTAGTGAATTAGCAACATTTTCTACCTCTAGATAAGACTGTTTCTTGAATTCTAGAATGTGAATAATCATCTTTTCTGGATTAAAGTGTTTCTATATTTCCAAACTCTTCCTTTTCTGATCCTGACCCTTTTTATAATTATTTGTATACATTGATAGGAAAGGCAGTATTTTAACTTAGAATTCACCAGCAGCAAGTGTGGTTTATTAACTTCTACTAATTCACCATTTTCAATGGTTTCTATTTTTTTTCACTAGCTTTTGCTGCTAAAGAAGACAAGAGAAAGTTTTCCTGAGAAGTATCAATATTCTGATTCTCTATTTTTTGATAATATTCTGATTTAGTAGGAATTGCTTTTTATTTTTTTATCTGTAGAAAATGCTGCTTAACTATTTTTAGATTGTCAGTTGTACTCATTAGATTCTAGATCTATCTCCAAAGTGTCTGCATTTTCTTTAGCTGTAACATACTGAAAATCTAGTACATTTATAAAATAGCTAATGGAGTAGAAAAACTGGAGCTTTTTAGAGCCTTTTTAATTTTCTTCTCTTGCAGTTTGGGTATCTAATGGAACAAAATTATCTATACTGTGAGGAGATGGAAGCTGCTCTACAACTGAGCTCTGAATAGCTGGAGACTCATGTCCTAGCCCAGTGATGGCGAACCTATGGCACGCGTGCCACAGGTGGCACGCAGAGCCATATCTGAGGGCACGTGAGGCGTTGCCCTGTGTCAGCTCCAGCGTGCATGCGCGTGCTGGCCAGCTGATTTTCAGACTTCTTTTCAGCCATTTTCACTCCATTTTCACTCTTCTCAGGCTTCAGGAAAGCCTCCTGAACCTTGGGGACCGCCTGTGTGCATGCGTGGGGGGCAATGTGGGGGTTTGTGCGCATGCACAATTGCATTATGGGTGTGGGCACACACATGCACGCTATCGCATGCGGGCGCACCCTTTTGGCACCCGAGACAAAAAAGGTTCGCCATCACTGTCCTAGCCGATTAACTGATATGGCCTTATTAACTTCAATTATATTATTATATACACTTTCATACAAACCTGACTGGCTTTTTATTCTTTCTGACTCCGGAGTATTTTCAGTGATTTGGCTCCCTGATACTGAATCTTGTTCTGTACTGAAAGCTTTTAGATTTTCAGCAAGTTCAGTGAAACAAGAAGCAGCTTCCGTATTCATGAAATCAGGACGTTCGTTCCCTAAAGGAACTTCAGTATCTGTAATATCTGGGCTGGTAATTTCTTCATGATATTTTCCTTTCTCTTCATCTACTACCGATTCAGGTGTTTGCTCTATGTTCTTTTTAACGCATTTGTTTTCTTCTTCATAGAGCATTTGCTCTACTGCTGCTTCTCTCAAACCATCCTCCACTGGGACCGGTTTTATATTAGGAGGCAGTGGGTCTTCATTTTGATCTACTTCTCCATTTGCAAGCTGTTCTTTGTCTTTTTGAGTGTACCCAAAAGTTAAAATATCATTTAACTTCAGATCAAACCAGTTTGATTCAGACAGTTCATTATCACTAAGTTTCTCTATTCTTGCTTCAGAAGCTGCAGTTCTGCCATGGCGGCCACTATTAGAAGCAATGTTGGAACTGCTATGGAGATCTGGATCACCATCTTTGTACAGCAGATCACGTCCTGATTTTTCATTTCCAAAATGAAGCAAATCTGTCAAACTGCTCTGAAACCAGCTTTTTGGCTCCATTTTACACTCTCGGGATTGTTTTTTAATATCAGCATTGTCAGCTATTGCTATTTTTCTATGACGAAATGTAATTTGTTCCAAAATCTCTGAGGATTTTCCAAAAGCCTCCTTATTTTCTTCCCTTCCCAAACCGAGCCAACCTGCAATACCAGAAACAGTCCAAGTTGAATGAGTTGGGACTGGATTCAGAGCCTGGCTGATTGGGTCCTCTTGCTGTCTAGACTCATCTTGATCAGTCTTGCTGTGACTGCTATATTCTTTTGGGATAGAAGTATCTGGGAGCTTCATGATTTCATCCTCGGGCATGTTAAAGTCTGCTTCTTTACCATCAGTGTAAAGAGATACATCATACTCATTTTCTTCAGCACGACGATTAAGTATGCTGTCTTCATTTTCAAAAACATATTCTTCACCATCAAGACAAAGGAAATCAGTTTCCTAAAAATTAAAATACATGTAAAATGAATACATTAATTTTTGACTTATTTAAAACATTTATTATTTATCTAGCTTTCCTCACCCGTTAAAAAAGCATTTAAAAGCCCTTTGAGAAGGCCCCTTTGTACATTATCAACTCTCTCTATATATAATATAAATATAAATATATAAATATAGATAGCAATAGTTAAGTGCTTCCAGAAATATTCTCCTATAACTATGTATCATTATTAATAAAGCATAAAAAAGTGATGTGGAAAGGAGCTCTGTCACTGCAATGATTAACTTCAGCCTGAGCTCTTAAATGTTTTCCAGTCTTTTTGAAATGGTTTAATGCTGTTCTAGAATAATGTTGCTTTCCAGAATAGTGCTATTCTGGAACAACACAAAACCTTGCTATTAGCTGATGAGTTCCCTTTGATCACACTCATTCAAAACCTTTCTGCAAAACCTGAGCAAGTTTTGACAGTTAAACTTAATCGTCTAATCCAATGGTGGCCAACCTTAAGCATACCATGCACCAATTTTTTCACAGACGAGTTCAGATGCGCCATACAATTCAAGCACTTTTTTTACCTTCTTACTTTCACGTTTGGGGTTGTAAAATAGGGATAGGGGTAGGATCTGCTTTGCTTAAGGGAGGAAACGGCTTAGGACCAGGCTATCTCCGGGACTGCATTCTGCCTCATACTTCCCTTCGACCGGTTAGGGCCCACAGAGTTGGCCTCCTCCAGGTCCCGTCAGCCAAGCAATGCCGGCTGGCGGGCCCTAGGGGGAGGGCTTTCTCTGTGGCGGGCCCCGCGCTCTGGAACCAACTTCCCCCAGAGACCCGAACCATCCCCACCCTGCTGGCCTTCCGAAAAGCCGTTAAGACATGGCTTTTCCTGCAGGCAGGGGGTAGAGACTAATCCATCTGAGCTCTCCCCCGGGTATGTCTGGCTGATGGATGTTTTTTAATAATGTATTTTTAATTTTTATATTTGCTTTTAATCAGTGTTTATTTGTTGGTGCTCTTGTATTTTTGCTGTACGCCGCCCTGAGTCCCTCGGGAGTTGGGCGGCATATAAGAAAACCAAAATAAATAAATAAATAAAATAAATCACGCAATTCAATTAATTAATTTACGCCACTTCAAAATTTGACAAACGTAATATATATTTAATCTTGAATCTGTCTTTCAATCACTCTCAATACAAAAACCACGCTAGTACACTCAATAAAACACTGCTTCAAACTCCACGCCATGATGGCTCACACAGAACTGACTGACCATATTGAACGCTCGCCGCTCATTCGCACATGACTTCAAACACATGTGTTGCTAGTGCGCAGAGTTTGCAATCATTTGAGCAGGAATGCGCAATGGCAGCACCGATAAAAATATTTGTATATTTGTAAACCCGCCTAAAGTAACATCTCACAAGTTCCATTCTAAGTTTCAGACACCGAGAAGTTGAACATTACCGAAGGCTGTACGAATTCAACTGAGATCACTTTGGTGGACTGTTCCCTCTAAGGTGCGCGGCCGCGCAGCCGTGCACGTAATGAGAGAACACCGTGTGGAAGTTTCTAACTTCCGCCCAGCATTTTCTAATTGCAAAGGCCGCGCTCCTGCGCGGCCGCGCACATGAAAAGAAAATGCCACGCGACAGTTTTTAACTGCTGCACGCCGTTTTCTAATTTTACAGGGAACATTGCTTTGGTGTTGAAAATATTAAGATGGATTCAGTTATGACACCTATTTAAAAAAAATAAGTAGGCGCAAGGATGCAATGCACCACTTGTAATAATCCAATGCGCCACATTTGGCACATGCGCCACGGTTTGGCCACCCCTGGTCTAATCATCTGTTAGAACCTGCATTCTCCTCCTCCCTATCTCTTATTAAGGCAGCTGGTGATGTTTAGTGGAAGGGGAAACGAAACTAGCACTATCCACAATCATTTTCCTGAACTTATTCTGCATGCATTTTGTGAGAACAGCATGACAGCTATTAAATGACAGCAGTGGAGTACCCCAAGGCTCTGTTTTAGGCCCAGTACTCTTCAACATCTTAATCAATGACTTGGACGAGGGGATAGATGGGGAACTCATCAAATTTGCAGATGACACCAAACTGGCAGGAATAGCCAACTCTCCAGAAGATAGGTTCAAGATTCAGAAGGATCTTGACAGACTTGAACATTGGGCGCTATCAAACAAAATGAAATTCAATGGTGAAAAAAGTAAGGTTCTACATTTAGGCAAGAAAAACAAAATGCACAGGTACAGCATATGTGGTACCTTGCTCAACAGTAGTAACAGTGAGAGGGATCTTGGAGTCCTAGTGGACAACCGTTTAAATATGAGCCAGCAGTGTGCAGCAGCTGCCAAAAAAGCCAACACAGTTCTAGGCTGCATTAACAGAGGGATAGAATCAAGATCACGTGAAGTAATAATACCACTTTACAATGCCTTGGTAAGGCCACACTTGGAATACTGCATTCAGTTTTGGTCGCCACGATGTAGAAAGGATGTTGAGACTCTGGAAAGAGTGCAGAGAAGAGCAACAAAGATGATTAGGGGACTGGAGACTAAAACATGAAGAACGGTTGCAGCAACTGGGTATGTCTAGCTTAATGAAAAGAAGGACTAGGGGAGATATGATAGCAGTGTTCCAATATCTCAGGGGTTGCCACAAAGAAGAGGGAGTCAAACTATTCTTCAAAGCACCTGAGGGTAGAACAAGAAGCAATGGGTGGAAACTAAACAAGGAGAGAAGCAACTTAGAACTAAGGAGAAATTTCCTGACAGTTAGAACAATTAATCAGTGGAACAGCTTGCCTCCAGAAGTTGTGAATGCTCCAACACTGGACGTTTTTAAGAAGATGTTGGATAACCATTTGTCTGAAGTAGTGTAGGGTTTCCTGCCTAAGCAGGGGATTGGACTAGAAGACCTCCAAGGTCCCTTCCAACTCTGTTGTTGTTGTTGTTGTTGTTGTTGTTGTTGTTGTTGTTGTTATTATTATTATTATTATTATTATTATTATTATTATTATTAATATTGAATCAGCTGGCTTCCTAGAGTTGTGGATGATAAGGTTTCAATTAAAGGTTGGACAACCTTTTATCTGGGATAATCTGAGGATTGCTGTCCTGGGCAGTGGGCCCCTTCCAACTCTATGAGTCTATAAAATCAATTGTCCATTTGAATGAGCTAAAGCAACCTATCATAACAGAGGAAGAGTAAATTTCTTGTATCCATTCTTCAGTTCCATGCAACTTTAAATTCAAAAAGTAAAAAAGGTTTGTCACTAATACTGGGGGGTTAGTCACTAATACTGGGGGGTAGAATCCAGTATCATGCGAACCAAACTCTGTTGGCATATGGAACTTTAGGGGCTTTCCATATTGTTTCTATTTGCTTGTTTTAAAACAAAATAAAATAAAAACACATATTGAAAAAAATGTTGCCAATACAGTGGTACCTTGGTGCTCAACTGCTTTAAAACTCATCAAATTTGGCACTCAACATATTTTGACGTGAAAATTTTGTCCCAGTACTCATCATTTGCTTCCTACTCAATGCACCAGCTAGAACTTGTCAGTGTCGGCTACCTTGTGACTCACTACATTATTCCTTATGGGGAAAATTTGTTTGATACTCATTGTTTTTGGTATTCATCACACCTTCGGGAACTAATTAACGATGAGTACCAAGGTACCCCTATATGCAGAACAAATCAAGTGTTATGTGTTATGAGGAGAGAACTGAGGAGGGTCAATGAGTATAACTGCATTGGTCAAAGCTCCTCTCACTACACACATGCACGCGCGCACGCACACACTCACTCTCTCTCTCACACACACACACAGTATACTGGAACAATTTGCAAATCTAATTGTGGTCTTTCTGTCAAATGGATGGTCTAGTTTTGAGAAAAATCCAGAACTCCTTAGAGATAAACTGTTATTGACGCAAGCGTTGAATTCTGGCAACTGCCTGGAGTAGTTTATGCAGATTTCATGGCAAGATTTTGGAAGTGATTTGCCCTTGCCTCCTTCCTAAGGGTGAGAGATTGGCCCAAGGTCACACAGTTGGATTTGTTTTCCAAACTTTTTTGACCCTGAAGCAGTTCTAGAATTCATAAACTCTTGTCTTCTGCTTTTGTGCCTTAACTAAAACACCAAACTGGCTCTCTGATCATACACATTATTATGTTTTAAGAATGTTTTAAGTACATCATGATCAGGAAAACAAGATCCAGCATAATTTTATGAATACAGAAAATTAAAAGGATTTACATTAGCGTGTCTAACTTGCAAGCTGCATGCAACCTTGGACAGCTAGTAATGCAGCCTCACAAGGTTGTAAACTTTTAACATTATTAATTTATTTATATACATTAACTCTATATTTTGTTTGCAGCCCAAGACAATTATTATTCAGTTATTTGTTAAATTTATTTGTTGCCTATCTCACAGTGGGGCTATTCTAGGCAGCTTATAATAATAAAAACAAAGACATGAAAAGAAGTGTAAACAAAACAGAAGTAAAATAATCGAACAGTAAAAGAAACAATGAAAGACAAAACAATAAGAATATATCAATGCGTTAACAAACGAGCAGAGTACTAGGAGGGGAGGTCGAATCAACCATAATCCAGCAGCCACCTCTACCATGGAACTCCCTCATTGTGTCTCCAGGCCAACTGGCAGAGCCAGGACTTCAAGCTCCTAAGGAAGGCTAGGAGGACGGGGCCAGATTTTACTCTGGAGGGTAGGATGTTCCAAAGGGCGGACACTGTGGCAGAGAAGGCTCTTCTGGATCCCAATAGTCAGAGTTCTTTGACTTATGGGATCCACAGTAGGCTCTCTTTGCTGGCATGAGTAGGATAGGCTTGTCCTAGTGGCATGAGAGTGTTCAGGTAGCCTGGACCTATGCTATTAAAGGGTTTAAAGGTGATAACCAATGCTTTGAGCTGCACATAGAAGCACACCAATAGCCAGTGGAGGTCACAGAGCAGAAATGTAATATGGGCCATTCTAGGGGCCCAAAGACTGCTCTGACTGCTGCACTTTGTATCAGCTGAAGCTTCTGAATGGATTTCAAGGGTAACCCCATATAGAATGCATTGCAGTAGTCCAGATGAGAGATGAATAGAGCACGGGGACTCATGATCCAGGAAAGGCCACAACCGGTGCACCAGCCAGACCTGTGCAAAGGCTCTCCTAGTCACACCCATCACCTGCTCTTTGAGCAGGAGACATGAATCCAGGATAAGCAAAATGGATCTGAACAGGTTAGTATCACCCTGTCCAGAACTAAGGATGACAAAAACTTGAATCCTGAGTCTCCCTGCACCCAAAGTTACTCAGTCTTGCCAGGGTTCAGCCGTAATCTGTTGTCCCCTATCCAGGCCTCTACAACCTCCAGGCATCATGAAAGGGCAGAGACAGCATTACTCAGATCACCAGATATAGATCTGGTGTACGTATCTTCAACATATTGATATCTCAACCCATGGTGACAGATGATCTCACCCAATGGCTTCTTGTAGATGTTAAATAGAAGAGCAGAAAGTATCGATCCCTGCAGGACATTGTAGATGAGCAGTCGGGGGCTGGATCTGTCACTCCCTATTAACACTGATTGGGACCAACCTTGAAGAAAGAAGTTGAACCAGCCCTAAACTGTGTTGCCCAACCCCATCATGTTGATGGTATTGAAGAACGCTGAGAGGTCAAGGAGAGCAAGAATGGTTGCAACTATCCCCATCCCACTCATCCATAAGTGTGACCAAAGTGTCTCTGTCTCATAGCCCAGGCTGAATCCTGCCTGAAAGGGGTGCAGGAAATCAATTTCATCTAGGCCCCCTGGAACTGTCAAACAACCACTTTTTCTATCACTTTCTCTAAAGAGGGAAGATGGGAGACTGGATGCAAGTTGTCCAGGCAGGTTGGGTCAAGTGATGGTTTTTCCTCTTCAGTCAATGTGGCCCAGTGCTGGACACCTATGATTTATATGAACAAATCAATACATTAAATTATCTCCTGAGTTTCCTTTGAAATAATACCATTAGAGAATTTGAAATGTTCATGAAGCATTTTAATTTACCTTTGTGGGCACTTCTATTTCTTCTGTAACAAATACTTTTTCTGTTTGGACAGCATCCATTGAGAAGTAACCAAATTCTTTGCCTTTCTATAGTAAAAGGGAAAAATGGCATTTATGAACACACTGTGATTTCTACTTAAAATATTAATGAAACAAAAATTATAACCTCTAGAATTTTTTTCTCTTATGTTTGGGGAATAAAATTGGTTTTTTCCTTGAGAAAATTTGCTTCCTCCTGTTTTTTTTAAATAGTAGAGAAATGTTTGTTTTTAGTTTACATGCCATAGGATATTATCAATAGTGGTCTTGCTATTTTATCATCAGTACTTTTTCGTCAAATTATGTCAATAGGTCTGAGTTTCAGTTTAGAAGGAAATAGTTTTATCATACCATCAAACTGATAACATTTCTGTTTAAATTAAGGAGAAATAGGGATGTGAACTATCGGCAAAAAAAGGATCCAATATTGTATAGGTCAGTGGTTCTCAACCTGTGATCCGCAGACCCCTGGGGGGTTGCAATGTTGTTATGGGGGGTCTATGAAGGCTTGAAGAAATGTTATGATTTAAATCTTGAGTTAAGTCTTGGGGGTCCCAGCCACAAAAAGTACCGTATTTTTCGGAGTATGAGACGCACCGGAGTATAAGATGCACCTAGATTTTAGAGGAGGAAAACAAGGAAAAAAGTATTCTGAACCAAATGGTGTAATAATATATTATTTAATAAAATACCAGTATAGCAGAATACTTTTTACAACCATGTATACTTTTTACAACCATGTACACTTTTTACAACCATGTACAAACTTGACAGCTTTAAGATTTGTGGACTTCAACTCCCAGAATTCCTCCTCCAGTCATGCTAGCTCAGGAATGGGAGTTGAAGTCCACAAGTCTTAAACTTGTCAAATTTGAAGACGCTTGCACCCCTAACCCCTAACCCAGGACTCTTCAAACTTGACAGCTTTAAGACTAGTGGACTTCAACTCCCAGAATTCCTCCTCCAGTCATGCTAGATGGGGTAATTAGAAGGCAAAAACACCCCCTTTTTTGCAAAAAAGGCCCGTATTTTGGCCGTTTTTTTTTGCAAAAATGAGCCATGCAGAGGGTTTAGGAAGCCTGCAGAGCACTCCTAGGGTGTGGGGGAAGGCAAAAATGCCCCAATGTTTGCAAAAAATGACCAATTTTTCGCAAAAATGGGATGCAGGGGCGGGGCTTCGGGAGGCCAAAAATGGCTGTATTCGGTGTATAAGACACACCAACATTTCCACCCTCTTTTGGGGGGCAAAAAGGTGCGTCTTATACTATGAAAAATACGGTACTTAAAGGGGGTCCATAGTGAAGAAAAGGTTGAGAACCACTGGTATAGGTTAATAGTGCGGATCTACTCTAAAATCTATAACATAATTATCAGAAACAATGGCAATAATAATTGAAAGCATTCAAAAAGATACTAATCACCATATTGATATCAAAAACGATCAATATTAACACTGTTAAATCAGATATTATAATCTGTGCAGTACAAAGCATTTTGATCCACCAGATCAAGAGACAAAATGATAGAATGCTAAGCCTGTTGATCTAATATTTAGCAAGTAGATCCTTTACATCTGTTTGTTGAACCATTATGTTGCTTTTAGTTGTAATTGCTAGAGCAAGATGGAAGTAACTTCCCAGTACATTTGGATGATACTAGTTTTAGCATGGTATATTAGTCCATGTTAATTAACCTCTGTGATTAAGAGGCCACTGGTAAGCGACAACAGAGGCATCCTCAGAGGTGGAACAATTTATGAAAATCATAAGCTCCTCATTTATACATGCACAATAATGTTACATAAACATACAAAAGGGACAGAGTTTGTGTGGTGATAATGCAATGTTGCCTTCCTCATTTGGACAAAAGTATCAGATGTTGTGAACTCTGAAGGTAAATCAGACTCTTTGTTGCTTTCAATAAGCCAAAGAATGCCCAGCTGCAGTTGTGCGCATAGGCAATAGGAATGTTCAATGATTGTAAAATTCCAGATGTATCCTTCTACAGAAAAGATTGGACATCCCTGACAGAGAGATACTTCTATGCTGCTTCTGTAAGTCAATTAGAATGTTAGGTGCAGTACATACATAAGAGTAGAATAATTCTGTCTCTGGCTGCGTGGAAAGATCTCAGAAGTCTAACTTTTCAGCAAACCAATTTTACTTAGAAGAAATCAGAGGTGGATTCCTACTGGTTTGGACCGGTTCTATAGAACCGTTAGTAACTTGGCGGCCTGGATCACTGGAACCGGCAGCGAACCAGGCCTGCCCCGCCCCGAGCCGGTTCTCTCGGTGCCATTGGCACCACCATCTTGTTTTTTGCTTCTGCGCATGTGCAGAACCTTTTTTTAGTACTGCACATACACATGCGCATGGGGCGCGGGGCGCGTCCCTGAGCAAACTGGCAGTGGCAGAATCCAGAACCTACCCCTGCAAGAAATCCACTACAATCAGTATATTAACTGCTACTAAAGGTGTAGGATTGAAGTTTAATTTAAACACAACCAAAATCTGTTAGCTTCCTGAAAACGTTTCAAACTAATTATAAACTCGGCATTAAATATTTCAGCTTTTATGAGAAGAGCTGACCCAAGATTAGAGCTGTAGAGACAGCTTTAATAATTGGTGATGTGGGAGGGGAGCTTAACTCATCCTTTAAAGCAGGGGTCTCCAACCTTGGCAACTTTAAGACTTGTGGACTTCAACTCCCAGAATTCCTCAGCCAGCTGGCTGAGGAACTCTGGGAGTTGAAGTCCATAAGTCTTAAAGTTGCCAAGGTTGAAGACCCCTGCTTTAAAGATAAAGGAAAACTGGGAATCTCAGAAGATTGCCGCTCCTGGCTGATCTCTAAATTTGGAAGCTAATTAGGCTTAGTTAGTACTTGGATAGAAACCACCAAGGAATACAAAAGAAAAGTAAAAAATATTTCGGAAGATCGCAATTGCAAACTATTTTGTCAAGACAACTGCATGGTTATACTCAGATATTTACCAGGAGCAAAGATCAAAAGGGGTCTCTACCCCCCCCTTTTTAAAATTTACTGAGTGCCCCTCCTCCCAAATCAAGGACATAGTCCTTCTCCACCTACCAGGTAATAAAAAAAATAATAAATTAAAAAACAAGACTTTTCTTGGTAGGCAATTGAGTATGAACTGAGTCAGGTAGAACTTTCATTCTGCCTATAGACAGAGCCTCCTCTATTTTGAATTGAGCTCAAAATGCTATGATTTAAAAAAAATCTTCCTTTCAAAAATAACTATTTTTAAGCAGTTGGTTGCTTATATAGAGTTTATATAGTGTTTTGTGTGCTTGCTGCAAATAACTCTTTGTAGCAATATTTTTAAAGCGTTACATCAAAGTATATTTTGTCTAGGAACTAAAATATACTGGAATTTCTGTTAGTGAACCTAAAATAAGAATTATGCCTGAAAGAAATAGGGACTTTAGTTTATGTGTTTTCTCCAACTTTTAAAATATTTGAGATTCCTGGGGACACAGCCTACTTTATTTCTGTGTCCTACATCAGTCTGGTTCTTTCTTCATTGTTTTTGATTACTGAAGTCAATGGCCCAGGAAACAGAAATATTCAGCAAAACGAAAAATATATTATTGATTAGTTTATAACTTTAAATGAAAAGTATTGCTCCATCTAGTCATTTAAAAAATCCACTCAATTTTGAAAATCCTTTCTCCTGTCTGCAAGATGAGGTAATTCTTCCCTCTGCCATAACTTTCTTAAAACCCTTAAAGTTGTAGTCATATTATAAATAAAATTAGCCATTCTCAGGCAAATTGCTGACTAATACTTACACTTCCTGCCCACAAATCTTCCCTTTCTCTGGAAAGTTTGAAGTATACCATTATTTCTTCCCCACTTTTGAAGCTCAGGTAGCGGCAGTCAGGCCCAGTGTAGTCTTTAACGGCTAACACTCTGCTCATAGTTGCTGGGTAAAAATTAAAAACAGAGGCAATATTTTAAAGACCTTTCTCATGTTATTTAACAAACACAGAACCAAGCATTTATCCATACAATGCAGCAATCAATACAGCAACTCTTTAAATCAGATGTGTTTCTTCTCAGAATTGCGAAAAGCATTAATGTGATCTTGGGAAAAGATGCAGCTGCTTTAAGGTGCTGTTTGCATGGGCGCTGAAACACAAACACATTCTCCTTATATGTGACAGGTGATCATGGTTTAACATTTAATCTTAAATTATCCACACTTGTACTGTTACCAGAAGCAAACAATCATAGAGTCACTGGGAATGAGTTGGGCAGCCATATAAATTTTCTTAATAAATAAATCTGAGTTTTTCTTACTTAGTAATTACTCTATCTATTTTGCTATTAGGACTGTAGATATTATTTGACAAGATACTTTACCCTCCCAAAATTATTTTATCACTTACTACTATACAGACGTGAATATACAAAGTCTATACACCCCTGTTAAAATGCAACGTTAAAGATAAATCACTTCAGAATTTTTTCCAGCTTTAATAAATTTATATCTATCTATCTATCTATCTATCTATCTATCTATCTATCTATCTATCTATCTATCTATCTATCTATCTATCTATCTATCTATCATCTACTGTACAATTCAACTGAAAAACAAACTGAAATTTTTTAAGGGAATATAACAAAAAAATTACAATAATGTGATTGCATAAATGTGCACACACTTAAATTAATACTTTGTTTAAGCACCTTTTGATTTTATGACAGCATTGTACAGCTTATATTCATTAATAGGGCTGTGTATGTAGATTTTTACATCCACTATTTCCAAGTATGCACGGTTGATTTAATAGGATTTACTGCTTGCAAATAAGTAAGTTGCATAAAAATGCTGGAGGACTTTTTGGTAATGTATTTACTCTCAACAGTTCTACTAAAAAAGAAAGCTAGCCAAATATATTCTCCTTATACGCTCTATAAATTTACCAATAATTAATATTCAAAAATAATAATTAAATATTACATTATTAACTTCCTATTTAGTAGGTACAAGGATACAATTAATGCTGTTGTGGTCTGAGATTCTATTTCTAAGGTCTGTTAACAGGCTTGCTATTGAAGTTTAACAATTCAAACATGTTAACACTAACTTTTCAGGCCATGGAACTTGTTAAAAAAATTACAGAGCTCCATATCATGAAGCTAAACTCTTGTGATAGAAAATTGGCTGAGCTTGATTTCTAATCTAATGATTTCTTTTGCCTTTTGTCTCTCCTGGGACTCCATCAAGTTCTCCTGGAACCATGAGGATGTGCTACAGTTTGAAAAAAGAATTACATTATTTATAGTCTCCGCAAATGACTCCTCTTTTTAAAAAATCCTCAGGTTAGAAAATGATTAATTGATCTTTCATAATGTGGGTATATTGATAGCACTTTCCTTATCGTTTCAAATTAGTGCTTAAACTTTTCAAATTAACTTCCCAAAGTTTTTCAAATAAATATATTGGTAGAGTTTTCCAGCATTACTACACTGTTGAATAGAATTAGTTAAAGCAAAGATCTTTGTACTTACTTTCGCATTCTGAATCTCCACACTTTTTCTGTGCTGAAAGCACCTTAGTACTCTTTGTGTTTGTTGACAATAAAAGAATTAATAGTATAAGACTGATGTCTAAAATCTTCAACATTCTTAAAAAATGTTATTCCTGAAAGAATGTTTAAAAATGAGAGTCTCATGAGCAGGGTAGTCTTTCAATTCCTTTAGTTAATAAACTTTTAAAGATAAAAAGAACTCGTCAATTCATTTTCTTCTGTTCTTTAGACTCTGCTCCCACAAATGCCCTTTCAACAGTGTTTTGAGTCAGCTGTCCTGCTTTAATAATTAACCACGTTCAATACATGGATTAAGGTTTTAAAATAAAAAAATGTATTCCCAAAAGTTATTTTAATTTAAAAATCCTGCTTTACTAGTATACTCATCTAAAAATGCAAATTGTTTGTGTGACTTGTGCATTATAGGAAGAAATGTTTCTAATAAGATTAATATATGATTTTTTTTTTTCAAAATTGTGGTTTGAGTTCTGTAATTGTTTGAATCCCTGTCTTTCAAGCCCTATGACTGAATTTATGTTTTTGTTTTAGAGTATGACCCTGGACCTGGGCAAATTCACTTGGACATTATTCCACGTTTGGTGCAGGGGCGGGTTCCTAATTTTTTTACTACCACTCTGTGGGCGTGGCTTATTTTGTGGGTGTGGCTTGCCAACCATGTGACCGGGTGGGTGTGGCTTCTCGGACTGCTGAAGGGAGGGGAACTGATATAGGTCCTGCCGCCCATTCCCCCTCCCCTCAGCAGCTCGAGAAGCCTCAAACGTGCGAAAATGCCTAGGATCATCACCGTGCGTTTGTGGCTTCTTGGACTGCTGAAGGGAGGGGAATGGAGATAGCTCCTGCTGACCGTTCTTTCAGCGTCTCATGCGCTCCCTCAGCCATCCTCCCCTGCTGGGACTCACTGTGGGGTAGGAAGGCAGCACATGAGCAGTGCAGGAAACTCGGCTTCTGGGCATGCGCAGAAGAAATTTTTTAAAAAAATTAATTTTTTTTAAAAAAATTGTGGCACCCAGGCACTGGCAACCGACCGTACCGGTACTATAACGTCACCAGCGGGCCGCTACCGGTGCTATAGAGTGGACCGCACTGGTAGGAACCCACCACTGGTTTAGTGGTTATTTCTCTCAATTAAGCATGAATAATAGGACTGTAGTTTCAGTTTAGTATAGGAGTCAGTTCACTGAGGTGTTTCTTTTATGTGTTGGTTATATTACCAAGACCTAAACATGCATCTGCATGCATATCAGAGGTGGGTTCATGTCGGTATGCCCTTACCTGTTGGTTGCCGCAGAGCCGAAGAAGCCGGTGGCGTTTGCGGTGCGGGGCTTCCCCCGCCCGCTTTTCCCCGCCCGCCTGGACACCGCCATTTGCGTTATTTTGCCCTCTGCGCAAGCAGAACGCTTTGCGCATGCGCAGAGGGCAAAAGAAAGCAAATGGCGGCATCTAGGCGGGCGGGGGAAAGCGGGCGGGGGAAGCCCCGCGCCCGAACGCCACCGGCTTCTTCGGTTCTGCGGCGACCAACAGGTAAGAGTGTACCAGCAGGAACCCACCTCTGATGCATATGTGCACAAACCTACACACACACACACACACACACACACACACACACACACACACACACACACACATAACTGATAGAGAACAGCCATACTTCCCAATTGAAATAAACTATAAAGTCAGACTATATATTTAAAAATACTTGGCTTCAACTAAATGTGAACAAGATTGCAATTGCAACCAATGGAACAGCTTGCCTTCAAAAGTTATGGGAGCTTCATCACTGGAAGCTTTCAGGAAGAGACCCGACTGCCATCTGTGAAAAATGGTGTAGGGCCTGCTTGGGCGGGGGGTTGGACTAGATGACCTACAAGGTCCCTCCCAACTCTGTTAATCTGTATCAATATACCGGAGGTTTTTAAGAAGAGATTGGACAACCATTTGTCTGAAATGGTATAGGGCAGGGGTTGGCAACCTTAAACACTGAAATAACCACAAAGGTCCCAACCGGAAGCCCCCTGTTCAATTCTGGAGCCTACCGAAAGTGCTGTTCCCCCCACCATAGTGTCTCCTCCTGGTGCAGTGTCCTTTTTCCTCTGCCGACCGGAAGTCCTGTTTCCCCACCATAGAGTCTCCTCCTAGTGCAGTCCTTTTTCCTCTACCTGTCCTAACCGAAAGCCCTTTCAAGTGTGGAGCCGACCAGCGACAGGGAGCTGCAGCAGAGGGATGAAAGAGCCACATGCGGCTCCAGAGCCGCGGGTTGCCGATCCCTGGTATAGGGTTTCCTACTTGAGCAGGGGATTGGACTAGAAGACCTCCAAGGTCCCTTCCAACTCTGTTATTCTCTTACTAAACATTTTAAAGCAGTTGTTCTCTTTTTCCATTGTTTACCTACACCCAGCTTATCTGGCCAACAACCAAACACTGCCAAGTCTTTAGACATAATATCTCTAATGATCCCAAGGAATTATTTTATTTTATTTTAAATTTCTAGACTGTTCAATTCCAAACTGATTCATGCGATTAGAAAGCACAACCCCCCAACATTATAGAAAAAGTAAAAAACTCACCCAAAGGAACAGATTTAAAAAGCACTCTTCCTCGTCATTCCTAACGTAACAGTGCAAGCTGTGCACTGTTTAATATATTTAATATATTAGTTTACCAATATCTGAAAAAAACAAATAAGACAAAAATGGCCCAGTGGAATGAACCCCACAGATGAAAATATGTCTTCCTTTCTCTGCAACTGTTATTAGAGATAAGCTTTGTTTCTTCATGCATGCTAATTTTCAGAGAGTTCATTGATTAAATAATTGAAGAATATCATCTGTACTTTAGACAGAAAATGATGCCACTGTTCTCCGTTTCAATGCTTTATTCCCATCTTGGTTAACTCCAGTTGCAAATCTTTTTCCCAGAATAGGTTGAGATTAGATTACAGGTTTGTTCCATAAAAGTATTGTAAAACTTTGAAAGAAGGGTTTTAGATACATCTGGAATATTCAGTTACCAGTGACTCAAAAATTCAAATAGGATTCGTGGTCCATTTGCTTGGTTTTTATTTTTTGATTAAAGAATTTGTACTGCAAATGAAACAGCAAGGAACAATCTAAGGAAGCTAATCGGTCAGCTACAAAGTTTCACAAAATCCTGACCTGTTTTTTCACTCTTATCTGCTTCCTGTCTATTCTTCAACTGTCTTTTGGTACTCAACTGCCTTTCTCCAAGGTTCCAATGTTTTCCTATTTAAATCTACCCTTTCATTAGTCAATACAGAAGTTCCAAGTGAGATTGTATACCAGGGCATTATTTATTTATTTATTTATTTATTTATTTATTTATTTATTTATTTATTTATTCATTATTTATTTATTTATTTATTTATTTATTTATTTATTTATTTATTTATTTATTTATTTATTATTGCCGCCTATTCGTCCATGGCGACTCAAAGCGGCTTACAGAATAAAAACCACATTTAAAACAATAAAAGCTAACAAAAAGAATCAAATAAATTAATATAGTACAATATAACAAAATTGTTTATATGTGAGGCTTAGCACAGTATTAGCTCATATTTACCACCTATTCTATAACTGTGGATTTGATTGTTCTTTCTTGTGTGTAAAGCCTTACTTTTCTTATCACTGAATTGCGTTTTGTTGAATAGGACCCAGTCTCTCTAAACCCTTCTGGATCGTGAGCCTATCTTCTAAAGTGTTGTCTATTCCCCCAGATAGGTGTCATCTGAAAATTTGATGACTTCCCCTTTTATCTCATCTAAATTGTTTATGAAGATGTTGAAGAATACTGGGCCAAAAACAGAACCTTGGGTTACCTACCGCATGCTTTCTTTCATATAAATGTAGTTTTATTGAGTACTACATTGCGTATGGTTGGTCAGTCAGTTATGAATTCATCTGTTGGTAATGCTATCCCACATTTTTCTATCTTACCAAGAAATAGGTTGTGGTCTACTTTGTGAAATGCCTTACTGAAGACTATACTATGACCACAGCATTTTGCTGGTCCATTAATTTAGTGTCTTTGTCAAAGAACACAGTAAGATTTGTCTGGTGTGATTTGTTTTTGACAAATCCATATAGGCTTTTAGTAATCAACAGAGGGGTAGTATCAGGGTCACATGAAATGTTAATACTGCCTTACACTGCTTTGGTAAGACCACACTTGGAATACTGTGTCCAGTTTTGGTCACCATGATACAAAACAGATGTTGAAACTCTAGTCTAGAGTCTAGGAGGAGTGTAGAGAAGAGCAACAAAAATGATTGGGAGGCTGAAGGTTTAAACATATGATGAACAGTCACAGTGGGTATGTCTAGTCTAACAAAAAGAAGGATTGGGGGGATATGATAGCAATCTTCCAGTACTTGAGGGGCTGTCACAGATAAAAGGAGGTCAATCTATACTCCCAAGCACCAGAGAGCAAGACAAGAAGGATAAGAAATTTATAAAGGAGAGATCCAATCTAGAACTAAGAAATAATTTCCTGACAGTGAGAACAATTAACTAGTGGAATGGCTTACTCCCAGAAGTTGTGGGTGCTCCATACCTAGAGGTTTTAAAGACGAGATTGGACAGCCATTTGTCCAGGAATGGTATAGGGCCGTGGTGGCGAACCTATGGCACGCATGCCACAGGTGGCACGTGGAGCCATAGCGGAGGGCACGCGAGCGTTGCCCACCGGCAAACCGGAAGTGCGGAGAAACGCACTTCCGGTTTGCTGGTGAGCTGTTTTTTGCACTCCGGAGGGTTCAGGGAAGCTTCCTGAAGCCCCGGAATGCAAAAAACCACAAAACGGACAAACCGGAAGTGCGTTTTTCCAAACTTCCGGTTTGCCCGTTTCGTCGTTTTTTACCATCCCAGGCTCCGGTAAGGCCTTTGTGCGGGTGTGTGTCTGTGTGCGCATGCGAAGGGGGCAGCATGGGGGGGGGGTGTTGTGCGCGTGGGGGGGAGGGAATGGGTGTGGGCATGCGTGCGCACGCTAGAGCGTGCACCCCCCCTTTTTGGCACGCGAACCAAAAAAGGTTCGCCATCACTGGTATAAGGTCTCCTGTTTGAGCAGGGGGTTGGAGTAGACCTCCAAGGTCCCTTCCAACTGTTACTCTGTTAAGTAGCAAATTAGTTGAGTTTGAATCTCTTTTAAAAGTTGCCAGTGTTTTCAAGGACTTACAGAATACATTTTCTATGTTTTTGCTGAAAAAGCAAGATCCCATATAACAGAAGAAATGGCCTTGGCTAAGAATAGAAAAATGTTTCCCTGAAGTTAAAAAAGATTCCTAGACTGCCATGTTAAAAGTGGTAATGTTGACTTCAGGGATGGGTTCCACTTACCTTTGCCACCGATTCGCATCGCGACGTTTCAGTAGCTATAATCAGTCCAAAACATGGCTGAGGAGCTGATCAGCTGTGCTTCGGGCGAAGGAATAAAGGTAAGTATAAATCCGGGGGCGGGCAGGAGGGCCCTTTTTCAAGCAGCAGCAGAGGAAAAAACTTCCAAACAGTAAAAAATTCGGAATTTTTTTTAAAAAATGGATGGTGGTGCCCACGGACAGGCACCGACCAAACCGGATCCGTGACGCCATCGTGACATCACCAGCGGGTCGCTTACTGGTTTGGGCGATCCTGTCCAAACCGGGAGGAACCCACCCCTGGTTGACTTTTAAAATGTTAATAATGAAGCCTAAAATTGCAGGCAGCAATTCTCTCATTTGATTCTCAAACTGTTTACCTTGCTGAACCAGTATTATTTAGCAAGAAAATGAGTAGTATTTGAAACTATGTAAGTTCCATGGGTTGTGGAGCAGATTTTAAAAGTGGTTGCAGATTGGGTAATACTATATCTTTCGGAGAAAGTATTTCATCCTGAAGCAGATTATAGCTCTGTGTGATGTCATTTAAACCAGCGGTCCCCAACCTTTGTGACTTGGTGTCCCAGCTGGTGGGCGGAGAGGAACTGGGCTGCGTAAGTGGCAGGCTGGTGCGCATGCATGCAGTTCAACTCACATGTGCATGCGCACCAGCTCTCCACTCCTGAGAGTTGAGCAGCGCGCCACCCGGTTGCGAGTAGGACACAGCCTGGGGGTTGGGGACCTCTGGTTTAGACTTCAAAAGTTAGTTACAATAAATGCAGCCATATTGTGGATCTCCTTATTTTTTTGTAATTTACCCTATGTAATTGTTTGGCCACCTAATGAGAAGGAAGGACTCACTGGAGAAGAGCCTAATGCTGGGAACAATTGAGGGCAAAAGAAAGGGACGGCAGAGAATAAGGTGGCTGGATGGAGTCACTGAACCAGTCGGCCTGAGCTTAAATGGACTCCGGGGGCTGGTAGAGGACAGAAAGGCCTGGAGGAATGTTGTCCATGGGGTTGCGATGGGTCGGACACGACTCCACAACTAACAATGAATTGTATGGCAGGAGCCATTGCCTTGCATGTTTTATAGTTGTGGTATGTCTAGATGACGATTTAATTTGTGATGAGTGAGTGAATTTTTCTGGCCATAGCCAAGAAATAGTACAAATTACTTGCCAGGACAACCATAAATGCTGGAAATGCACCATAATCTATCAGGTAATCTGATGATTTCAAGGTTATATGCCAAGGCTTGGAAAAGATTCTCTAAAGTCTAAATGTTATTATATTTGGTTATTTGTCCTGTGCAGGCTTGTAGTTTAACATCCCAAGCTCCTTCATAATTAATTGATATAGAAGAGCAGGCAGAGCTGGGGGGTGGCAGGGCGGTGGCAAGCAAGGACTCAGCCTAGAATTGTTACCTATCCACAAATGCTCCAAGTCCAACCCCCCTTGAATTCAGTTAACTTTTTTTATCTAGCACCAATTTAATGCCTACTGTTAGTTGACCAGATTGTCAACCTTCTGAATTGGAACATATGTGTGATCCTGAATCTTGGCACCCAACAGGGGAATTAATGTTAAATATGGCACAAACTGTCAGGTGCAAAAGACGAGGGCTACACCTGAAGGTTCAATTTAATGGATTATTGCTAAAACTTGCATAGGAACTTCTCAATTAATGGTGAGAACTTGGTTAGAGTTAGAGAAGGGTGAATGGCAACCAGAGAGGGTTGAACTTCGTTTGTAGCTATTTAGTGATTCTAGGGAGATTCCTTTTTTTTCATCCCTGCCCTTGGGTTTGCCAGTCCTTGTCCTACAAAACACTTGTATTTGGGCAATTTATGTCTTTTGAAAGTAGAGTGGGACATTGAAATGTTCTTGCGTAACAGTGAAATCAAATGCCATAATGTGATTTACCCACCAATCAGTATTTAGAGCACAGGAAAAAGTGGTACAAATGCCTCGCATAGACGAGTTGAAGGTTGCGGCTTTGACACTCTAATATATCTTGCAAGTGAACCTGTTACTGAAATCAAGGATGATAGCAATAGGACTTACATACCGCTTCATAGTGCTTAACAGCCCTCTCCCTAAGTGGTTTAGAGTGTCAGCATATTGCCCCCAACAATTTGGATCCTCATTTTACCCACCTCAGAAGGATGGAAGTCTGAGTCAACCTTGAGCAGGTGAGAATTGAACTGCTGGCACTCAGCAGAATTAGCCTGCAATACTGCATTCCAACCACTGTGCCACCACATAATGATGTGATATTTAGCTTAAATAGAGTAGTTACAACTATGCAGACAGGAGTCTGGAGTTAACCAAAGCTGATCATCAGTACACTAAAAAAATACACCCAGAGATAACTTAAGTGATAATAAAGTAGAATTAAATAATTAATGGAGTATTATGGGTCTTATGGCTTTTCTCCCAGCTTTCACCAAAAACTTCCTGCCACATAAACATAATGCTGACATAAATAACTCCTTCCTGATGGTATAGTTCAGGGGTCGGCAACCGTAAACACTCAAAGAGCCATTTTGACCTGTTTCCCACAGAAAAGAAAACACTGGGAGCCACAAAACCCTTTTGACATCTAAAATGAAGATAACACTGCATATATATATATTACCTTTATGCTATGTATAAAAAAACTATAGTGTGTTGCATTTATGAAATCAATGAACTGCTGCTTCAGAGAAAACAAATTTTCAAAAACATTTTGAACTTCGAAAAAAAAAGATGGGTCAAAAAGCTCAATCATGTGCCAGCGGGTGTCACAGATTGATAGTTGTGACGCATATTTTGAGTGACGAAAGAGCCACATGTGGCTCCAGAGCCACGGTTGCAGACTTCTGGTATAGTTCAAATGTAAAAACAAAGTGTGCGTGTTTCTTGCTCTTTTAATGGATTTTAAAGGTTTTAGTAGTTTCACATTACCAGAATTTTTATATTGACAGATAACTGATAAAGAACATTTTATTAAATAATAGAAAATACAAGCAATGTAGATAAAGCTAACTTTATTTGGACTATTACAGAACAGGCTAACAAAGACACTAATTGTATAAAAAGCTTAAAAACAGAACAATACCATTCCATACCAACTATACTGCTATTCGCTTTATTACAAAAAAGTCCAAGTTCAGTTTCCTCACTCAACAGGCATTTTAAAGCACAACATTAGCTCCAAACAAACTATGCAATCCATTTATACTGCCATTTGAAAGGGTGTGGATGGCCAATAATAATCTAGCTTTACAAGATACACATGGCATTCTTCTATCATACAGCAAAACATAGAAAGGCAAGTTTTTTCTTTTAAAAAAAAACCTACACTAAGTTTCATCCTAGAGAAAGGCAAGGTTTATGTAACTATAGGAATCACAAAACAGAATGTTATGTGTTCAAGAAAATTATAATTAGCCTGATGTACTTATTTTGCTTTCATACATGGGTAGTTATCAAGAAACAATAGTAAAAGCTTGAATCAAATTTAAATGAAAGCAGACGCTTCTTCATGGGATTTGGGAATTCACTTTCTTCTTTACAATTAAATAGGAAAGGCTAATGTGCAGAATATTAAACACTCTGCATGGAGTTTGCCAATAAAAGGAGAAAGTTTTCTATGCAAGATGAAGCAGCAACAGGCTCTCACAAACCTCTGTAAAAGACATTTATTTCTACAAAGAGACTTATGATACAATTGAATCACACAAATTTAACCATGTACCTTTTAAAATATACAAGAAACTTTGAAGTAGAGGATACTTAAAAAATGGAGGGGTTTCAATATTTTATTTTACACATCTGCATCTTCACATAATTTGATAAGTAACCTTTTACAAAATCATGTAAAAAGCACAATTGCCTGGTAAAGTGTCTTCAAAAGATTTTACACAGCATGCAATTAAAGCAGCCTTTTCTTCCTTATATGGACTCTTTTCACTCAAGTAATCTTCTGCTGCAAAAATTAGGGTAGCAGCCTGGTCTCTTCTGTTAACGCCTTTTGTCTTTCCTGTCTGATTTACGGTCTCTTTCATTCCGTGAAGTCCTTTTGCCTGACCAACTACTTTCTGATATAGACCTTTTTCTGTCCGACCTTGAACTTTTATCCTTTGATCCTTTTGCATCTCTTCTGCTACCTTTTGAAGACTTGTGACTTCTATCTACTCCTGAATTGTCCCTTCGCTTCCGTTCCAAACTCCTTCTATGCTTTCTATCTCTATTATGTCCTCGCCCCCTGCTCCGACTTCTACTCTCACTGCTACTAGAACTACTAGTACTTTCCCGACTACTAGTACCACTGCTACTGCTGCTGCTGGAACTGCTCCGACTACTGCTTGTACCACTGCTAGAACTGCTCCCACTGCTACTACTTGTAGAACTAGTGCTACTAGTGCTACTACTAGTACTTCGACTTCGACTCTTACTGGTTTTGTTTCTTGCCCTACCTCTGCTTCTGCTCCTAATTTTGTTTTTAATTTCTACACTTACTGCCTGGACTTGATCTGCCTGCATTTCAGGCAGCTTTTCAGACACTAGAGATTCTTTGTCTAACTGTGGCGCTTGCTCTTGAGTGGACTCCAAAAGTGGCAAAGGCTGTGGCCAAATCACAGCCTCTGACTGAGGCTGGACCTCAGCCTCTGATACTGGAATGGATTCAGGCTCCTTCTCTTCTGACTCCTCTGGTTCAGCATCAACTTCTGGCTTGCTGGGTTCCTCTTTTTCCAGGGCAATCGTAGGCCCTTCCTGTTCTGGCTGTGCATTACATTCCATTTCTGATTCAACCTCTGTGCTAATTTCATTTTCTAATGGCTCTGTACAATCTGTCTCATTAATTTCCACTACATCCTGCTCACCATCTATTGGCTGAATACCTTCACTTTCTCCTTTCACTAGCTCAACTTCCTCAGTTTGGCTATCTGTCTGCCTGTCATTCTCTTTAACTTCAGCTTCCTCTTCTACTTTAACTTCCATTTCCTCTTTTTGCTCTTCCTCTTCCTGTTCTATCTCCCCATCACTATGACTAGCACCTACCTCCTTTTCTTCCCTTACCTCTTCCATTTCTACATCATTGCTCTTATTACCTGTCTCCATCTCCTCCACCTGCTGTACCACCTTACCCTCTTCCTGCTCCTTGTTCTGGTCTTCCTTCTTTTCTTCTTTCTGTACCTCCTGGTGTTCTTTTTCCTTCACAGATTGTCGTCTGGGCCTGGCTTCCATTTTATTAATTTGCTCAGCAAATTCAGTGCGTCTATTTTCAAACAGTGCTGAAGAATAAGGAATGTATAGTAAACAGCAATTAGATTCATAGTTTGAATAACTCCCTTTACGTAACAGTATCAGAGAAATTATAATCCATGTAGGAAAGTCATGAACTCCACCTCTAATTCATCATATGACCAGCACATTTGTTATTTTGCCACATCTACTTGCATACAGAAGTATGTTTTACGCTAAGATTCTATATACGTGAAAGCCAAGTTTGTAAGACATTGCCAATCTGAGAGAAAACTTCTATATCTAAGTAGATGCAGCTAACAATCTACACATTATTTCATTTAGTCTAATGTAGTGAATGGACCAGGAATTCTCATGGTTCCATGAGAAACCAGAGCCTCAGAACTTACATCACAAACTAAACACACCAAGTTAATAGCTGCTTATAAGTTTCTCAATATGGAAGGAATTATTATGTTTTGGTGTAACATGCACAATCTTATCAAAATTACTGCTTTTTTACTATGGCAATACAGAAATAAAAAGATAACATACCATTTAACTTTTTTTGGGAATCATCAAACATCTTCTGGTTAGCAGGGGACATTCTGCCAGGTATATAGAACAGATGAGGTTTTGTCTTTGTTCTGATATATTTAATTATTTTGGCATTATGTTCATTCCATTCTTCTTGCTGGAAAAAAAAGTTTCTTTATGTTTCTGGTGCCATCCAGAAGGCAAATATGCAATAGCTACTAAATTTCCACTCACCAACTGAGCAAGTTCAACTTTTTGTTCCAATAGTCGTAGTTCTGTTTGCTTAGCACGTCTTTCCTCAAAGAGTTCTCGTCTTTCATTTTCAACCTGCTTTTTTTCTTCTTCTGCCTGCACTTCAAGTTTCTGCTCAATTTCTTGTCTTCTTTTTTGCTAAGTTAGAATGGCTTAAAGTTAATTCAATGGCAGCATTCTTATTTAAGTAAGTCATTATAATGTACAAACTGAACCAATTCAATTGTTTTAAGTCAAACAAAAGTATTATTCCCCAACATACTGTGTTTTCCCGAAAATAAGACCCTGTCTTATATTTTTTTGAACCCTGAAATAAGCGCTTGGCCTTATTGCCATGCACTCAAAAGCCCGATTGGGCTTATTATCAGGGGATGTCTTATTTTGGGGGAAACAGGGTATATACTGTAGATGGGAATCTACATTAATACTGAAACAAAAATTGTCCCCAATGTTCTGTAAGCAGAATACCATAATCAAAAGTAGTATAGAATTGCATAAAATATAACTTTCAAATGTATTTCAGACATTTCTTCTAATTTCTTCTAATATTATGCTGATGGAGTTGGCAAAATTTATTTTCCTGCTGTCCTCAGAGTGAACTCATAAGAAATTATATAGAGAAATTCCCCTGAACCAGGTGAACTGTGGCATTAAGAAACTGACATCAAATATGCTCAGTAACCAGATGGAGGTAAATTCTGTTACTGGAAGCTTGTTCCTTTGGTGGAATGACACTACTGGCTACAATCTACAGGACTCGTTATTTGTCAATTCTAATGACTAGTAGTTTACTCTTTCACCTCCTGCTTCACTGAAATAAAACAGTTCAGCTGTTATTTCATGGCGAATACTGATTCCATACTGCTAAAATTAATTTTGATGATCTCAAAACCTTATTTGTAAATATGAGAAAATGTACCAAAAACATTCTGCTTTCTGTGATAATTCAAATGTCCTCCTTAAAGTTGTTTCAAAATAAAACATACACATGGCTGGAATTGATCTGGCCACCAGATTATGTATTTTTCTATTATACAAAAGTATTTTTCCTGCACAATTTACTAAATGTGAAATTAATACCCTCTCAGTAGCAACTGTCGATTCTTGTTTAAACTTCTGAAGAGTACCCATCAACAGGCCAAATATACGCCGATTTCTATCAGAATACAAAAAAAATATATAATTATACCACAAATATTGGTATTTTATTATGTATACATTTTTAAAAAAAATTCCAAGGTCACTAGTACCTATAAATACTTGTTGTAAAATATCAGGGTTCTGTGGCTGTGTTGGTAGTTTATAAATGTGATTATTAACTAACCAAATAAATTTTTTTTAAAAAAATCAGCAACCATTAGACTTAGTTTCTACAATATGAAATGATAACCGGATAACTGGAAAAATAGGTATTACGGAGTAGTGGTTAAGTGCAGTATTGCAGGCAAACTCTGCCCACGGCCTGGAGTACAATCCTGATGGCACTCAGGGTTGAATTAAGTCTTTTATCTTTGCGAGGTTGGATGCTATATTCCATAGTAAGTGTTTAGTAGTTAGTCCCGACTTTTCAACAGTTCATTTAGTGACTGTTCAAAGTTACCACGGCATTGGAAAAAAGTGACTTATGACCATTTTTCACACTTATGACAGTTGCAGCACCCCCCTGGTCACATGATTTAGATTTGGATACTTGATAACTGACTCATATTTATGATGATTGCAGTGTCCTGGAGTCATATGATCCCCTTTTGCAACCTTTTGACAAAGACAATGGGAAAATCAGATTCACTTAACAACTGTATTACTAATTTAAGAACTGCAGTGATTCGCTTAACAAATGGAGCAAGAAAAGTTGTAAAATGGGGACAAAACTCATTGAACACATTTCTCACTTAGCAACAAAAATTTTGGGCTGAGTTGTAGTCATAGGTTGAGGACTACCTGTACATTTTAACTAAGCACTGCCAGCATTTTTCACTCAGAAACTAGATTGGATCATTGTTTTACAGGCATTTTGTAAAATATCCCCGTTCCCAGTTCAGATCAAGCTGAAATGAAACAAATAGCAAAAATGTCCATTCCTAGTATCAAATATCTTTGATATTTGGAAGGTTGGTGGGTACCAAATGTTATTTTGGCTTATGTATGACCAGAAATTCTGTGGCTCTGCTTGTTGGAAAGACTGTTATGGATGATCTAGTAAACAACATCTTCAGCTGAATTGCTTAGTATAGTTAGCAGCACAGAATACTGGCAGCATTTCTTACCAACTTATACTACCTTTCTTCACAGTGATAGAACTGCTTTTGTTTGTTGCTGCTGGAATTGGGAAAATTTAAAACCACATGAAAGAGCATGCAATACCTTTGTTTCCCTTTTTCATCCATAGTTTGATCTTGAATAAGGTCTCGGCGTGTTCGCTCTTTGGAGGTAGCAACAACAGAGGACTGCAACGCTGGCTGCAGAAAAACATCAGTTAGGTTAATAGAAACCTATTCGTTTATTAAACTTATGCTGCCCATCTTGCCAAGGCAAGTCTTGCATTTTATATTTCTCTATTCTTAAGCCCCCAATAACATTTCAAATATACTTTACTTTTTTAACATCATCATCCTCTGCGTCGCTTTCATGGCGTGATTCTCTCCTTGTCCGACGTTCACCAGCCAATCTAAATGTAATACAAAGTGTCAGAAGCAACCAGTGTAATTGAGTTAATCAAACTTGTGCATTTATACAGAATTCCAGAATTTGGCATTAGTTGATAGGTTTATTAAATTGCATTGTGGAAGCAATATTTTTAAAACAAGTACCTGCATTCTCAATTCCGATAGATATCTAGTAATGAAGGATGCTGCTCTACAGATAATCCTCATCTCACCAATGTTCACTTAAGAACTGTCTGGAATTAGATTTTGGTACTTTACGTCCCATAAAGCCCTTCACAAAATCACAAGTCACAAAATGTTGCAAACTCCACACGCATACTTGTGATCACGTATGTGATTTTGTCACCTGGCACAAATTTACCATTGGTTGCAGTAACTGCAGTCATATGATCACAATTTGTGACTTTTGCTGGTTTCTAGCAAAAAATGTCCATTCGGGAGAATGGATTTCTTTCACCATTGTGTGATTTGCTTAATAATTACCATAAAATGATTGAAAAATTGGTCATATAGTGGTTGCAAGTCAAGGATTATGTGTAATATCAGGATAGACCTGGTACACCCTAATAATAACTCTGTTTCATGAGCGGCACTGGTCACGTTTACTTTCAGGTGTGATTCAAACTACTGGTCATAACCCATAAGGTATAAGGCTTGTGTAATACTTGAGGGATCACCAGTCTCCCATAGTATCTGCTCAGCTGAACTGATCTAGCAGAATTGGGGAACTTCAGCTTCCTTCAATTAAACAATGCTATCTGCTGAGACTCAGGAAGCACATCTTCTCTACAGCAGTGCCTGCCCTCTGGAATGAGTTTTCCTCCAAGATTCAGACAGCCCCCACCCTTCCTAGAGCTTCAAAGAGCTCTAAAGACTTGGCTCTTTGTCCCGGCACAAGGTATGTGTGACGAAGCCCCCTTTTCTTCTTTTGAGCCCCACTTTATTTTCCTTTGTTCTCATCTGAAAGGTTTGCACTCTTTTTTTAAAAAAATTAAAAATATTTTCAAACTGCCCAGAATTGCTAGTAGTCGGGCAGGATATAAATTTAATAAATACGGATAGCTGCTAGCTTAATGTGATGTGCAAACCTGCTAAATGAAGCTACACATTGTGTGTAAACTAACCTATACATTGTGTATAAACTAATCACTGGGGCATATTCTACAGTACATAGTCTATGCATTTTGGCAGAAAATTATCCAAAATGTAGCAAACAGATACATTAAATATGGTTAAGATATAAAAATAATTTGATTCTTCAATCTAAGTCCAAGTATTCTCTGCTCACCTATTCGTCGACCCTTCTAGATCCCTCTGTTTGGCTGGGGGTCCTCCTCCGCTATCCGAGAATCCACGCCTAACATAAAACAGCAAATTAGCTTTCTCTAAACAAATGCATACATTCAGAAACATATAATGCTCTATGAAGCTGTATACAGTATTTAAAAATAGACAACTGTAACACTGAAATGCATTAAGTGAATGCATTAGTATTGTTAAGCAAGAAACATTTTTCTATGTAAAATGAATAAAGCTTTTATAATTGGTGTAGTAGTAACCACACACACACAAATTTTTTTTACTAAAGCATCAGGGTTCTAAAGCTTCTGACTATCCCTATTGTGGCATCATGGCAGTAGACTACAGCAGCACAATATGTTTGCATTTCACTGATTTTTTAGAAAATTTATATAATCGCCTATTCGCTCACAGCTACTCTAGGCAGCTTACAATGATCATCCTTGATGTTTGCTTGTCTACTCCAGAATTATAATAGAAACCTACAGATCAGCGGAAGTAATTTCTGTGCTGGCTTTTCTGCAAAGAGCCTTGTATAATTCCAGTATGCTTATCCAAAATGCAGTCGATTATAGCATTTCCCCCCCACCCCCTAACTTACCATAAATAAGCCTTTTTTTGAGAGAAGGTGAACTATCCCCATACAATATTCTCAGGGCAGCAGCAGTGGTCCAAACAGAGGATAAACATCCCGAACAGTAACACAGCCGTGACTTTACAGTGGGCTGCTTGCCACCCAGTTATGACTATCATAAACACATACTTGGCGCTTGTTGTTTAAAAGTGCTAGGTCAGCCTTAAAGTTGACTAGCCTTAAATAGATACCGATGCTTTCATTTGGCATCAACTAGTAGTACAAACGGAAGCTGAATTTCCACACCGCAAAAGAATTGCGGGCGGTATTAAAACAGTTCGCTCCTCCTCCGACACTCACCTCAGTAATAGGCTTCCGCGCCCCCTACCTCCACCAGGGCCTGTGATGGCCAACAGTCTACCTTGAGCGGGCCTGGAAAGGAGGAGACACACAATGAAATGCTAATCGCCGGGAGGATGAAGGAAGCACAGGAAGAGAACACCCGCCTCTCGAGAGCAACGCCAGGGGCCTCGTGTTTGCAGAGCGCTGCAGCGTTTCCCAACTCATGCCGGCACCCTTAGCCGACGCACCACCAGGCAGCCCTCTTCAGCAAAATTTCCCCCGTCCACCCGGGTGGCCTCTGCTCCTCTTTTTATAGCCCTCTGAGCATTTTCATCCGGGCGCGGGAAAAAGGAAAAAAAAATCGTCGAGGACGCTCACCGCGGGCCTCTCCTATTGGAAGGAGGCGCCCGAGCTGCTTAGATCCGTAACGGGGGCAACTGCGAGGCCACCGACACCGCGGATTGGTTTTCGAAGGGAAGGCGCGAACAAGGCCTCGCGGTGAGAAGTCAACCGCAAAAGCAGCCCTTCAATCAAGCCTCTTCCAAGCCCCAACCCTTCTTTCCTCCGCTAGGGTCTCACCGCACATCGTTGGGGTCCCGCCCCGTGAGTTTGCGGATATTCTCATCGACGTGCTTGAGGCTTTCCTTGGCCTTCTCCAGCTGCTCCTGTAGAGCCCGCACGGCTATCGCCATGCCTGCCACCACAACCGCGGCCTAGCCAGCCGGAACCCAACGGAAAGCACGATGAGGTTAAGGGGGCAAGGAGATAGGCCAGCTTCGCGTCGTGACGTGGCTCCGAGAAACTCACCAATAAGAATTCGACGTTTGGAGTGATAGCTTTTTTACCCAAGAGCTATTCGTAATCTCTAGCGAATGGCCAACCTATGATTATGAGTGGCACGGCATTGCTCCAATCGACGCGCAAGTTCTTAACCAATGAAGAATTGACATTAAGGACGTAACGTTACTCGCAACCACTTAATCGCTCTGCTTCTGTAATCCTGCCAATAGCTAGAATGCCCGAATAGAATGACATTTTTACAACCAATCAAGTTATAATCACCTCTCAGCACAACCAATCTGTGATTGGCGGAAGGGCTAGTGCTTCCTTTTCCACGGTAGGACAATCCCTACTAAAATTCCCGCGCTTCTCTGGCTTTCGGTAAAGCTTGAGGGGCTGTGATTCCCACGTTAGTGATTTCAAAGCATATCACCACAATTAAAACGAGCGTTTTTATGGATGTATAGACGGAATTAAATATCAATCACTTCATATTGCAATCTTTTTATTTTATTTATAGTTTGCAGTATGTGTGTGTGTGTGCTACATTTTTTTATTTTCTATACGAGCCGCCGTTTTGATTGTGGCAGCAGAGATGTAAAAAATACTTTTTGGGGGGCTACTTTCAAGTCAAGTCTCGACTCCAGGCGACTGCCCGACAAGCTTCCTATGGTTTTCTTGGAAAGATTTTGGAAGTGGCTTTCCCTTCCCCCCCCTCCCCACTTTCCCCCTCCCCCCCAAGAGCTGACTGGCCCAAGGTCATGCAGCTGCCTTTGTGCCCGAAGAGGAACTTGAACGGTTTCTAGCCATTCTATTTTTATGTATGTATGTATGTATGTATGTAAAGTACGTATTGGTAATATACATAGATATAACATTGTTTATATACATAAGATGGGTACTGATAAGAGCCAATAGCAACAGCCCTTAGACTTATATATCGCGGTACTTTACAGCCCTCTAAGCCAGGGGTCTCCAACCTTAGCCAACTTTAAGACTTGTGGACTTCAACTCCCAGAATTCCTTTGCTAGCTTTCCTTTGCTGGCTGAAGAATTCTGGGAGTTGAAGTACACAAGTCTTAAAGTTGGCTAAGGTTGGAGATCCCTGCATAAGCGGTGTAGAGTCAGCCTATTGCTCCCAAACAATCTGGGCCCTCATTTTACTCACCTCGGAAGGACGGAAGGCTGAGTCAACCTTGAGCCGGTAACCGTAACTAACCATTACCCACCACACCATAATAAATATATGCCTGTTACTCTTTTTTTTCCCCGCAAGAAAATCATCCCTTGTTCCGAAACGAACGAACGAACGAACCCAGCACGTGTTCCGAAAGCATTTTAATATCGCCCCTTGCCTATTACCGCGTCCGCTAGAAGAGCGCCCTACTCCGGTATCCGCCGGTATGCGGTAACTAAACCGAGGCTCAGAACGTCCGGAAGCTCCGCCCCGGCACGCTGACGCCGGTTGCCTTGTTAAGCTGCCTCGGCTCTCCACGGAGCGAGCGGTCGGGGGCTCGGTTTGCATCGATTGCCTCGGGGTGGGCAGGGGCTGCGCGTCTCTTCTCAGGCGGGAGAAGAGCTCGGCATGAATAAGTCGGAGATGGCGGACGAAGCTCTCTTCCTCTTGTTGCACAACGAAATGGTGTCCGGGCTGTACCGCGCCGCCGACCAAGGCGATGGGGTGAGTGTGAAGTATCTTCTCCCGAGTAGGCAAAAGAAGGGAGCCCTTTGAGAGCAGCTGCTCCAACTCCTCCTCCTGAAGAGCCCAGGGCTGCTTCCAACTTCCAAACAGCTCTTTAGCGGGGCGCCTCTTTGGGGATCGTGAGGCGGGGGGGCCCCTGCCCGGAGTTTCTGCCAGACTTCAGGGGCTGAACAGACAACTTAGACGGCGAACACGCCGGTCTTTTGGGGATAAATCCGAACAGGCGGCTGGAGGCTCTGGGTAACCCGGAATACTAGTGGGAGGGATGATTTGAAGACGACAGAATATGGTTTGTTGTCATATTCTTATTTTAGTTTAAGAAACGGCCTGGTTCAATATTTTAAATTAATGTTCAACCTTACTTTTCTAATGGTAAATCTATGGCTTTATTTTGTAAGTCCTTGACTTGTGACCGCAATTGAGGCCAAAATTTCTGTTGCTAAGCGAGACGGTTGTTAAGTGAGTTTTGCCCCATTTCACGCCCTTTCTCGCCACCCTTGTTAAGTGAACCACTGCAGCGGTTAAGGTAGTAACCTGGTTATTAAGTGAATTTGGCTTCCCCATGGATTTGTCAGAAGGTCGCAAAAATTGATCACATGACCCCCCCAGGACAATGCAACCGTCATAACTATGAGTCAGTTGACAAGCATCTGCATTTTGATAATTTAACCATAGGGATGCTGCAATAGTCACAAGTATGAGAACCGGTCATAAAATACTTTTTTCAGTGCTGTTGTAACTTCAAAAGGACACTAAATGAACTGTTAAAAGTTGAGGACTACATGTACTTATTTCTGAAGTTCCCTTCCTATAATGCACAATACCTGCTCTTTTTTGGGGGATAGAGTAGATTCTGTCACTTGAATGAATGACAAAAACTGCCCATTCGGAGGAGTTGTAAATCCTTTTTCCTGCCATGTCCTGTTGGATGACTTACAGGAGAGGCAAAGCCCAACAGAGTTGACTTCTCATAAAAGCTGACACAGACTTGTTTTGTTTCCTAGTGAAATTTACCTTGATATCCAGTGAAGTGGCTTTGGGTACCTCCCGCCCCCCCAAATTTATCAACAGTAGCAGCCTTTCTGATGCCACATGACTGTGTTTTTGCCATCAGTTATTGTCCCTTATTAGCACAATACTGTAGAAGGATAACAGGTGCAATGTTTATCTCATATGTATTGCTCTTACATGACAAATGCACAATTGCTTTCATTTTGATTCTACTTTAAAATAGTTAAGAGATAATAAGCAGAACCGTTTAAAACCATTTTAAAATAGATTATTTACAACTGCAAGGTTCTCTTTGTAATTATAGGAAAATGGACGTTGTATTACAAAATTGGAAAACATGGGGTTTAGAGTAGGACAAGGATTAATAGAAAGGTGAGTGCAATGTTTATTTTCTCTTTTTATTATTTTCTTTTTTTTTACAATGGGGTTGTGTAATCTGTGGTACCAGATTACTATTTCTCCAACCCCTTTTTTTAGTCCTTGGACCACCTTGGCTAAAATGTAACTGTTTTTATCTATTTTGGAATGAAAAATAGCTGAAACTGTAGCGCAATGCCTAAAATAGGTGTATTATACTAAGAATAAACTTTTGGGGCTCTTGCTGTCATTATCCAGTTTATAGTCCTGTGAGCTTCTAAAATTATTAAGTATGGCTGTTGGCCATGGCCTCCTTATTTTAAAGGACCAGAGTTGGTAAAATACTAAAGCTAGATCTTATATTGCCAGTTAGGAAGAAAATGATTGGGATTTGTGTTTTTATCATTGTAGAATACATAAGTAGTTATATTTTATAATTAATGTCAAAGAAATAACAAAAATGAAAAATAGCTCCCATTGCTGCAATTTAACTTTAAGAGAGAAAGTTGGTAAATAAAGTGCAAAAAGATAATTGCATATTGTATGTATTATAATTTAGTGGTTGCCATAGCAATAAAGCTGCATTTTTTCAATGTAGCCCATGGAGTTCTCTATATCCTGCATACAGAATAATTATTCAATCACTTTTCTCATCCATCTCCTGTTATAAAATCTGATGGTGTATTTAAGATTTGATTAGGATATGCACATTTTAACTGATTGTAAACAGCTAAGTGTTTGTATTATCCTATATGAAGATGATTAAGTGCGGCTGCTATTTGTGTTGCTTTTTCTTAGGTTCACGAAAGATACTGCCCGATTCAAAGATGAATTAGATATAATGAAGTTTATTTGCAAAGATTTTTGGACTACTGTATTCAAAAAACAAATTGATAATCTCAGGACCAATCATCAGGTATTGTAAGAATGAACATTGACTTGTAGAACTAGGAGTCAAATTATATTCCATTGCTGCGCTATTCTGTTCCTGATTCAGATTTCAATTCATTGCATAGGTAAATGGATGTTATAAATATGAGCAATATGTACATAGGAGTCAAGTTTATTTTTATAGCAATGCAGTTATTTTTCTCCTTGATGAGTGTCAGCAATATTTATAGTCTTGAATAATATTTTTCTACACTTTCATTGTAATCTTAAAAACATTAATAAATTTTTTTAGTGAAAATTGTTGAATATAAAAATTAGTCTGCTAATATGAAGTTTTCTATGGTCAATTTAATCATTATAAGGGTAAGCTGATGATACATTACACAGCATAATCCACTGACTTCTGCTGTCCACATTTCCTCTGTACTCAAAGGAAATATCCACATTTCCGCGAATCTGGGATGTATTCCAATTCTGCTAAATACATATAGATATATAGTAAATCACTTGATAACATGCTACTAAATGTTTGAGTTAGCTAACAATCCCCTTCCCATAAAACATTGATTTGAAGATTTTAAGTAATAACGGAGACTCTTTTTGTCTCTCTAGTCATGCTAATAAAATCATAAATGCAAATTACTGCTTCATTTGTCATATCTAGATCTCAGTTTGCCTGTATACAATGTACAATGTATATTCTGCTTTTCAAATACATCTTTTATTTCCTATTAAATTTCTTAGGTCATGTTTGATTACTAGCGGTCTTTCTACCCCTTTGTTATCTTTTTAAAAATCCCTACTTCTCAAATTGAGCCATTCCATAATCTTTAGCTGTCTGAAGACTTTTAAAAGTTTTTAAAAAACGTTTGTCTCTGTCTTTAATCACTGGCTTGATTCTCCCATATTATTTGGAACATGAGTCCAGTTGGACTCAAAAACTCTGAGAACTAGGCACTGACGGGTTAATTTTTAAAGGCTGAAAACTTATTCTAAGTTGATTGAGGATAAAAGGACTAATGAAAAATGTACAAATACTAATCTGGCTACATATGGGCAATCTTAACTAATTATATTGGTATGTGGATCAGCTTTCTAAGAAATGTTTGAATGTAACATTAAAATGAATAGCAGGATATAAATGTATTAAATAAAATTTAAAGTGGAAAATGTTTATTTCTGCAGGGTATCTATGTACTTCAGGATAACAAATTTCGTCTTTTGACTCAAATGTCTGCAGGAAAGCAATATTTGGAACATGCCCCTAAGGTATATGCCTTGTATTATAGTTAAAGTAGCTTTAAAACATCAGTTCTTTAATGGATTGTTATTAAGCCCACTGTGTCTCCATATTTATGTGGGGAGGAAGATGAAATTATTGTTTCCTGCTCCCTCTCTTTCTATGTGCACAGGTTACATGTTATGTATATTAGGCATAATATATATAATGTACAACCTGTGTTTTAGGCCTTATATGCATACTGTGCGTCTCCTCCCACTTATGACTTATGACTGCATGACTGTAACTTTGTTGTTGTATCCTTACAATCTATATTGATTGTTTCCTAGTATGATTTGATTGCTTATTTGTACCCTATGACTATCATTAAGTGTTGTACCTTATGATTCTTGATGAATGTATCTTGTCTTTTTATGTACACTGAGAGTATATGCACCAAAGACAAATTCCTTGTGTGTCCAATCACACTTGGCCAATAAAGAATTCTTTAAATCTATTATCTATTATCTATTATATGAGGAGCTAAAGCCTGGTAAAGTGAGGAACTGTATAGTCCCTGCCAATCTTTTCCTCTTCACATCCAATTGAGGGAGAGTTCTGTTTTGATTCAATGGAATGTGAGTAGAAATCTCTCCAGATTTTGCTATTGAGTATTGCAAAATCTAAAAGCGAGGCATAGGGACAAATGTAGAAAGGGCATAGGGTATTGTGCTAGCATGTGCAGTCCAATAGTTCTACTTGGGTTACAATGTTATTTTTACCTTTGAACAATATAACCACCATACTGTTGTTTTTAATTTGTGAGACTGTTGTGTGAAATTTGGAAGATAAATATTGGATGGGAAACATGTCTCTATAAAAAAATAAACACATTCTAGCAATTAGATATGCATCTTTGTTACCAATATTATAAGACAAAAGAGATTTTTGGTTCTCTTTATAGGTTCTTTATCATCACTCCTTTTTCTTTGGAACTGCATTCAATCTATTTTGAAAAGGGTCTTAAGTATAACATTAACAGTTAAAAGATCTTATTTTGTTATTGGAAAAAGAGCCAAATGTCCTTTGCCATTCAACATGGGTATGCTGAATCCAATCTCCTACATACCCTGGCTGTTGTTTTCCCTATTCTGATAACCTTTAAGGTGGACAATAGTACTGTGTTTCCCTGAAAATAAGATTTAACCAGAAAATAAGCCCTAGCCTGATTTTTTTAGCATCCTCCTAATATAAACCCTACCCCCAAAATAAGTCCCAGTTAAGGTCGTCATCAGTGGGGGTGGGTGGGGGTGGCCAGCACCGGAGGCGGTGAGGGCGCGGAAACCTACTGTGTCCGGTAGCAGCTGTAGCCCACACAGCGCAAGTGAGTTGATTGCCTGTCCAAGCAGCAGGCAGAGGGAGACATGCGATCTGGATGCGCTGCACGGACCACAGGAAAACCAAGCGTCGGTGGGTCAGAGCGGGCGAGTGGCCTCGTGAGACTTGTCTTCATATGGCGGCACTGGCAGCAGACGGAGTCAGAGGCATGGGGGGGGGGAAGGCAGGCGATTCTGATGTGCTGCGCGGGCCGCAGGCAAGCCAAGAGATGCAAAGATGAGCCTCCCATGGCCGCCTGGCTGCTCCATCCCACTGTCTCTCGGTGTTCCTGCGGCCTGCACAGCGCATATGGCTCACCTGCCTCCCCCCTGTGCCTCTGCCTCCATCTGCTGCCGGTGCCGCCGCACGAAGACAAGGTTCCTGTGGCCAGCTGCCCAGCCCGGCAGTCCACATGACATGTCCGGATTGTGTGCCTCCCCCCGTGCCTCTGCCTCCATCTGTTGCTTGGACAGGTAATCAATTCACATGGTTTGTGTAGGCCGCGCAGCCCTAGAGTGCGCCAACCAAGGGGCTGGTGGGCTGCAGCTGCTGCCGGACACCTTCGGCCCCTGCGTCTCTGCATGCTTGCCGCCTCTTGTGCGTGCATCAGTGGGGTGGGGTGCCCAGCCGGGCTGATCACCCTGATATTGTGTTTCCCTGAAAATAAGCCCTAATGCGTCTTTTGGAGCCTATATATATATATATCTCCAGATTCTATATTTTTGGGGAAACACGATATTGTATAATATACATTTAAGATAGCTAAATATGCAGCCTTCTGCCTATAGTAGTTGATTGCAAACTGAACATGAGGTAGAAGTCTGATATGGCTGCAAAAAATGAATGTAAATTTACATTGTGTCAACAGAAATGTAATTTCCAAATCACAGGAAATAACCCACACCATTCTACATCATTTACCGTCCAATTTTAGCACTATTCTGGGCAATGGGCTTCAAGAAGGTTTCAGAGAAATTGGAAGGGAACCAAATATAATTAAGAGTACAAATCAAGATGTATAAAGATACATATTGTTTAGCTCTGAAAAAAAGATCATGGGGGGTTATGATCACATTCTTTAAGTACCTGAAAGGTTGTTACATAGAAAATGAAGGGAGTTCTTAACACAGAATGGGCATAGAAGAAAGGATTTAAGTTACACAAAGCTGTGTCTAGTTGGATTTTATAAAAAAAATTAAACAGTAAAAATAGCTTGACATTGAAATCCATTACCCAAAATAATAGTATGCTTGTGTTTATTGGATGTGCTCAAGTGAAGGGTAAATAGCCATTTGTCTGGAATGCTTTAAATTGAATTCATGTACTAAAATAGGGGAATTGGGTTTGATGATCTAAATCACTGATTCTCAACTGGGGCCTTAGGATATTTCAAAGTGGCCATAGGTGAAAAACATGTAATGGGAGCCATGGCATGTGCCAAGGGGGCTACAGAAATGTATTATACTGCATCTTGTTGATGCCAGAAAATGCACCAATTACTCTACTATGTATGTACTCCAGTAGGATCTGGAGAGGGGAAGCACAGAGAAAAAGTTGGAAGGAGGCTATGGATGAAAAAGGATTGAGAAACGCTGGCTTAAACAATAGCTTTCTGACCCTGTCATCTTCTGATTTTTAGAAAACATCTTACAAAGATATGTGTAGTATAACTTCCATTGGAACTTGGGCAGAAAGATAAAAATGTATGTTTCAGAACTGGATCAAGACCCAAACCTTTCAATTTCCCATACATTCCCTCAATCCCTTTACTATTTATGGGAGGAAAAACCATGCTAGCCCTATTATGCTATACTTTATTATAGTTCTGGGAATAATGATAAAAAATATTTTTAAAAGAAGTCTGAAACAGGAGCAAATATAATTAAAAGTGCCTCTCTCCAACTTTTACCTCATTGAATCATTAATTGTTTGAAATTTGGTGCAAGCTTCTTCCTTTCCAGGCTAGAAAAATAAGTTTGTATTTTCTCAGTATAAGTTTTATAAATTACAGTACTGTATTTTAAGATTAGAGTTTTATCATGAATATTCTGCCTTGATATATCTTGCAGTATTTGGCATTTACATGTGGACTAATTAGAGGTGCTTTATCAAATTTGGGAATAAAGAGTATTGTGACAGCTGAAGTTTCAACAATGCCTGCATGTAAGTATGTGCTGTATTAGCAAAATAAATCTGCTCTCTTCTGTGTAATTGTAAGATGAAATAAGTGAAATTACAAAACAGTTGCTTTGAAAATATTGATACTAGAACCGAAAAGTATACTGTACCTTAATGTAAAATTAGCGAGATGCCTAAGAAATAAGGTAACAGTAGTTACCGGCAGTAATGTCCAGCTAAAATTGTCAAGTTGAACAGAACGCTTGCTTCAATTCACAAATCTTTTCTAAATATCTGGAGAGAGTTTTCCATAAACAATAATATGTGATACAAAGCTGCATACAGTATATTTGTAACACTAGGAATCAGAGCTAGCCAGCTATTAGTTCTCTACTAGCTTCCACAATTATTGTAGTTTCTTTGTTTGACAATTGTATGAAAATAGAGAGTGCTAAATTATATTCAAATTTAGATAGGAAAAAATGGAATTTTCAGAATGTGAAAGTAATCAGTTGAGGAGGAAACAGATTGTAGTCTCATACTTTACTTTAACTCCAGGTAAGTTCTACTCATCAAGACAGTGAACAGATTGCATTGTAAAATATAAATTGAAATGTTTGAACCTGAATATTAATAGAATTTATAGAAGTACATAGGGTTGTTTCTGATAAAACAAATATTCCTTAACATTTTTTTTGTTTGCAGGTAAATTTCAGGTGATGATACAGAAGATGTAAATATAAAATTCATTCTGTAAAATGGCAAAATGAACTGTATTTTATTTATAAAGCACATGAAGCTATCCTTTATTGTATTATTTGTCAAATACATTTTTCCCGGAAGTGATTAAGTGCAATTTTTCATAATTTGCTGGTAGATTTTTTAATTATCTACAATTTGTGGCCATGAATCTGAATTTTTATGTAAGGATGAATAAAATATCCTAAATAAATGCTAAGCTGTAGTATAGCCAAATCCTATATAATTTCAATTTTGCAGAGTTGAAATGGGTAACGGCCATAGAGCTGAGAATCGTACTCTTGTTTTTCAGTTCCAGAAAGATAGTTTAGGTATATTCCATAAACAATAAAATTGCTTCAAGTGATCTTGTATAGTTTTTAAAACGATGCACTTGCTTATCTAGCTGAAAGTTTCAAAATTACATAAACAATGTTAATCTAACAATTAAGTTTGAACTGGGTAATTATTGTTCCAAATCATATTTAATGGGTAGTATTGTCTGCTAGCTATTCAGGTAATAGATAAATCTCATGCATTGCTAGATTTTACATTTTGATTTACTGGATTTTCTTTAGAGGTTGAGACCTCAAATAAGAACTTCGAATTAATGGTTTTGACATATTAAAATTAAAAACAGTGAAGTGGCAGCAGGGTAACACCCAAGCCCAAGTTCTATTTAGAAATCTTGCTCATCAAACTGAGATTGATAGTACATGGAGACTAAGTATAGGAAGGTAGAACGATCAAAGACCTTATATTCAAGAAGTAACCTTTTGCTCATAACCAAATACATATCTTAGAAATAGATGCATAGACATTGATCTGGATTGGCTAAGGGTTTGACATAATGGTCAGAATCTAGCATAAATGTTAGCAACAGAGACATATTGTTCATTCTTATCTGTTTCTAATCATATGAAAAAGGTTATTGCAGTAGTTGGTGTACAATTTGCAGATTCCTGCTCAAAGAATAGGTGGCAGGCATGGCTAGGAGATCCTAGGTACAGGTTCTGTAGTGTCAATTGCATCCTTTCCTGGACTGGAAGGAAATTTGCTCAATTACTCAAGCCTTGGTTACCGGCTGTTTGGATTACTGCAGTATGCTCTACATGGGACTGCCCTTGAAGACTTGGAAGTTACAACTGGTCCAGAATGTGATGGTGAATGCAGTGATGGGAGCTCCTAGGTTTACTCATATATTGTGTGATCTGCATTGGCGGCCAGTTTCCTTCTGGGTGCAGTTCAAGGTGTTATTACCTTTAAAGTCTTACAGCACAACACTAGGTGATCTGTGGGACTTCCTCTTCCGAAGGACATCTACTCATCCTACCAGATCAGAAAGGATGGGACACTCCTACTCCTTTCACATTGCAGTCTTATGGCATCTAGAAAGCATGCCTATTCTGTGGAACTTGTTATGTGGAACAAGCTGCTTCAGTTCTGAAGAATTGGGGAAACACAACTGAAGAAGCTTCTTGGATGAGAAGCAAAACATCTTCAAGGAAAAACGAAGTCCAGTTGCCTTTTGAAAGAGCACCTTTCAGACAACCATGACCTGGATGATTGAAATACCTTGAAGTCTGGTAGGCCTCTACCCTTCTAGACTCCTGTAAAGTATGCAAGAACTGGCTTTCCCAAGTGGGATAGGATGAGGTGGATTAGATGATTTAACATGGATGTTGGGACCTTGAGCTTGTTGCCAGGTTTTTAATATTTATAGTTTAATGTATTATGCTGTTGTATTAATTATTGATTGGGAGCAGCTTAGAGTTCGATAAAAGATGGATGGCTGTATATAGTAAATGTTTTAAATAAACACATAGATCAGGGTTGAATTATGGAGTCCTTGTGCTCTTTGATGTTACCTAGTTGGGTAATTAAACATCTGCAGGCAAACAACCAAGATGAGAATACTAAGGACTCCACTTGGATCAAGCTTTGCCACAATTCCACATACAGAATTAGTATTTGATTTTATCAACCTATTATTCAAAGGAAATTCATTTTTTTTAAAAAAAAGAGATCTACAGCATAGGTCAGCTTGGTATCACATATGACTGGATTTACGGAAGGATCAAAGCAGATGGGAAAACCTGAGTGAATTTTGCTGTTCTTAGAAGTTAAGCAGATTTGTTCCCTTGTTCAGACTTGGAAGGGAAAACCAGTAAGAAATCACAGAGTTTTAGGGTAGACTGGACAATCAAACATTCTGAAGAAAGGCAATGGCAAACTATTTCCACAGCATTTCCAAGAGAACAATGTGGATGCGTTGTCTGAATTAAGACAGTATTTTAAAGCCTCCATGTTTACACTTAAAATGTTTTTAAAATGTTATTGTTCAACATAGCCTTTTTGATTAGTTTGCTTCAGTTCTTCTGGGTTTTAATAAGATGCACACTTCATTGTATAGTACCTCAAATAAAGAGACACACATAGTTTGCATGCAGATCAAACAAGCTGAATTATTGACAATAATTTGTAAGAAAATATTTTATTAACATCTCCACTTGCTAAAATCAGTCTGTTTTCTAAAAAAAAAAAACAAAAACAAATATACAAGTATCCACTAAGGTCACATTGGAACATGTGGTGCATCCATTCTTCATACTTCAGTCATGAAAGTACTGACTGAGAAAGCAACTTGTGCATGTATAGTTCCCAGATGTTTATCAGGGTGCCTCGTCAGCCAGGTCATATTGGTCAAAATACCTGTTAGGTGGGAGGAAAAAAATCCAGGAATATTATAAATATTAGCAAAATCTTCAGACAAATCTTGAACTAATGTATCAAAGAAAGGTAGAATTTCACTGTATAGCTTGTCTAGATTTCTGTTTAGTTGAATAGTGGTATGAGAATTATACTATTTTAACTATTCTTCAGGTGCCTTCCAATGCAGGACACCCTGAACTGATCTTTGCATGGAATCAGAACATGTGATTCAAGGCCTAGCATTTGAAGCTAAGACAGCATGGAGAGACCTTATAAAAGAGGATGCAATCATCATTGAATTTGATTATGTAATTTTAAGCTCTTGTCTCTTTACAATACACAATACTGAATGAGGAGACATGAGAAAGGCACAGGTGAAATCAGAGAAACAAATGATATGGCTATATATTAGTTGTTGCCAATGAATGTTGTAATATTATATAACATAATCCAACAATTTACTTTTTAAGTCTCTGGAAAGAAACAAAATATAGAATTGGGTAAAAAATTCCAAGTTATTATTGCAAAACAAGGCTCATGTAAGTAATGGTGCAGACTCTTGAGGATAATGGTGGAGAGATTGATTTCCTTTAATAACCAACTTAGTACACTAATTAAAAAAAAAAAGAGCTGAGGTGGCGCAGTGGTTAGAGGCTGTACTGCAGGCCACTTTAGCTGACACTGATCCGCAGGTCAGCGGTTCAAATCTCACTGGCTCAAGGTTGACTCAGCCTTCCATCCTTCCGAGGTAAGTAAAATGAGGACCCAGATTGTTGGGGGCAATGTAAATATACATTGCTTACTGGTGTAAACCGCTTAGAGAGTGCTTGCATTGTGAGGCGGTATATAAATGTCACGAATAAATAAATAAATAAATAAAATAATTTGCCGTACCTTCCAACCAAACAAATCAACAAGTTTAGAGCAGACACTTTTTCGTCATTCTTGTTCTCCTGCATTAGAGGGGAAAAAAGCATTTAAGTAGTTTGTTTCACCAAATTTCAAGCAATTGTTTTATGTCAACAACTATTACGAATTTCCAACAAATTACAATGGATTTTGGCAACTGTCTGTGATTGATAGCTCTACTAAATATATTTGTAGAAAACACAACTCTCTTTTAGATATTCATTAAATTCATCAAAGACTAAACGCCGTCGCCACATTTTGAACATTTAGTATAACTGGTATTGCCCTTTTCTCAAGTTTTGACTATCATTCTGAAATATTAACGTATGTACATATTTCAGGGAATTGATGGCTTCAAACGATTAGCATAATTAGGATCTTCTAGTATTCCCCTTCAATGATCAAATAGTTCAGCTTACCTCCAGTACTCTCACTTCAGAGCATTGCCTAGCCAGTTGTCGAATTAGAGAGTGAGCCTCTGGTAATAATGGTTTCTCCAGACAAGCTAACAAAGCATAAAGCCATCTGCCCTAGAGAAATTTTAAGAAATTGCAATAAGAATTTAAAGATAAAACCATCTTTGCACTGTTTTTTTGTATCTCCACGAAACACATCCATGTCAGTTTCTTGGCAACAATGCAAATAATTTCCCTTGTTACCTGGTTTTTTTTGTTTTTTGTTTGGCTATTGTCTAGTTTTCTACTTTTCAGTACAGATTTGGGATTTCTTAATGGTCCCTGCTTCAAGCAATAATTAGGTTCAGTCTGGTTATTAAAGTTTTTTAAATGAGATTTAAAGAAACCACTAAACTTTAGAGGGAAAATAGATTCATTGTTTGTTTTCGAAGGCATGGTGATAAGACCACAGGTAAATAGGTACAAATTCTGTATTTCTTAGATCAAAATCAATTAATGCAGATATTTAAGAGAGCTTAGAGATGGAGGACCAGTCTTTTCAGAATCTGAGTATGACTGCACAAGGCCTGTACACGTTTTAAAAAACTATACAGTAATGGCTTATGAAGCTTTGTGTGAAAATGGCAAATTGTTTTACAGATTGCACATGAGAACTATAATATTTTGTATTTGATTGTTCAAAGTATTTAATGAGAAGGACTGTGAGAAACCAATTCAGGATGCAGTGGTTGCTGACTTGCTATTCTTTTTATAGAGTCTTGTGTACAGCATGAACTATAGCAGTGATAGCGAACCTTTTCGGCACCGAGTGCTGAAAAGGGAGTGTGCGTGCTCATCGGGGCCACAACCCGGAAGAGGAGCTGCCCAGGGGGCATGCCAGAAAATGAACTTCTGGTTTCTGGCGCGCAAGCTAGTCTTCTGGTTACTGGCGCGCATGCACGCGCGCTGATCAGCTGGCCGGCACGCATGCTCACACCGGAAAATGGAAGACCAGCTCTTCCAGTTTCCGGCACTGCCGCACGCATGAAGGCCAGCTGATTGTCGCGTGCGCATGTGCGCTAGAAACCAGGAAGATGAACGGGCGACATCGCGCATGCCAGGCGACATGGCTCCTCGTGCTACTTCGGGCATGCGTGCCATAGGTTCGCCATCACGGAACTATAGGAATTTAAATATGTTTAGTTATGTAACAAACAGATTTAAAAGTTAGTTTTAGAGGTGTAATTTAAAATTTACAGGTTTTATACAACTATGGCATACCGTATTTTTCGGAGTATAAGACGCACCTTAGTTTTGGGGGAGGAAAACAAGGAAAAAAGGCCTCTGCCTTCCAGCAATTTGCCAAACAGCAAACAGCAAATATGATATACACTGTTTGCTGTGTATTTCTGTGCATGTGTGCCTGACCCATAGAAATAGCAAAGAATTGGAGAAATGTACATAATGCCAGAAAGTTTTCTTAAATGTAATCATACTAACTCCTCCCAATTATTTAAATAGATCTACTCCAAACATGACTAAGTAAGGGTTTAACTCAGCTGCCTTATTTTAATACTAAACAGAACACTATTACATTTCAGATTATACTTTTACAGATCTTTAAATTTGATGTGGCTTTCTGGAAGTATATATTCTCTGCTATTTAAAAGAAGATACAAAAGCACTGGGCCTCTTCAGGGCAAGCATTTATTTTAAAAAGCTTCTTCATTTTGTTAAGTTGTCTAGAACAATAATAAAGCAGTCTTTAAAAAATAAATCTAATAATTTGAACACTCTACAAACATTTTTAGTTATTAACTTACCTCTTTTCAGTTTCAGCAGTCCAACATTGCCAGCAGTCCATCTCCCAGCAATTTGTCTCTTTGCAGCCACCATACTTAGTTTCATTTCACCACAGTGGCTGCAGCCTCTCAGCTGTGAGTCGGCAGGCAGATAATCATTTCTTTGTGCTAATAAGCCTCTGCCCTGTTTGCTGCAAAGAGGTAAATTGCTTGGAAGGCAGAGGCCAAAGGGTGGGGGTGGCTGGGTGGGGCTACATTTGGTGTATAAGATGCACCCAAGTTTTCACCTTCTTTTGGGGGGGTGGGTAAAAAGGTGCGTCTTATACTCCGAAAAATATGGTACATTGAATCTATATGAAAGGAATATATATACTGAGAACTGAAGGCAATTCAAAATTCTAAAAGAGCCAATTTAAATCACTCACTTTAGGGGGAGATAGCCTTTTTATAGCTTTACTAAAAGCCAGGAAAGTACTCATGTTGACAATTCCAGATTAAAAGAAATTAATAAATAAATGAGTTTCCTTCAATTTTAATTTCAATGGGGTTAATGCCTCTTATAACATAAAACTGCAAGTTACCAGTTCTGGAGTAAATTCTTTTTCCACCAGCCAGTTTGTCAAGTATTCCAAGACACTGGTCACTGTTGCCTTTTGGGATAGAGAAACAGCTGTTAAAATTTTGCATGGTGATTCTCTCTTTCCTAGTGCACTGGGCAGATTTATAATTAGGTATTTTATACAAATCCTAGAAGAATTCAATATATGAGTAATTACTACAAAAAAGTATTATTTTACAATCTTTTGAAATAGCTGCTGAAACAGCTTGTCCTAAAAAGAATTTTAAAAAGTATGCAAGATAGTATAAAGAAAATACATAATATATTTATTTATATATTAAAATGAATTAAAGATCCATCAAAACTGCTTTTACCCCTTCTATTAATCTACTATTTTGTTTAAATCTTTTTATAACACTGTCTCTTCTAGTGAATGTTACTGGATTCTTTGGGTTATAGGCTCTCCTAATAATTTTTTTAATGTTCAGAGCAAAATGGAAAATTGTTTTGTTGCAAGTAAAAGGGGCTCATGTAAAGTTATATAAAAGTGGAAATAACTGTATGTATGCCGCCAACTGATTCCTATTAGGATACTTTCTATTATAATTATTAGTAGGATTATTAGTAGGAGACCTGAAGCCAGAAAACGGTGCTTCTCTATCATAGAACCTATGTTACAGAACAGCCAGCAGTTAAGAGTGGCCCCCTCAGTGGGAATTTTCCAGTCGCTTTTCAAGGCACAACTCATCTGGAGAATCTCTAAGAAATGGTTATTTGCCACCTGTATGTTATTTATGATGAGCTATTGTACTATAGGCTTGTTCTTACAGTGTACTGCTTTCTGTTATTCTTAGTTGTGTAAAATTTTAATTTGTTGTCAGCTGTCATAAGTGTAGAAAATTCAAACACATATAAATTAAAACAACCAGTCTATATTTGAATAAATGATGGAAGAACTATAAAAATTTGGCCATCAACAAGGCAAATATTACTTTACTAAAATTCCTGATGCCTTGTGAGCTGCAGCCTAGCAAGTCAAAAAGAGAAATGGAGAATTCTTTGTGTCTCTCCATCTTTTCTAGGCCTTTAAAAATCTTTCCTCTTATCAACAATTTAGATCTAACATATTTAAAACATACTTATCACTATTTTAAGGCTAATAATCTTTAGGGTTCTTCAGATCTTGAGCAATACATTTCTAATTGGGATTACAGGTAGTCCTTGACTTACAACCATTTGTTTAATGTCCATCTGAAGTTACAATCGCACAGAAAAAAGTGATTTACAACAATTTTTCACATTTATGACCATTGCAGCATATCCATGATCACGTGATCAAAATTCAGGTGCTTGGCATTTGCTTCATATTTATGATGGTTGCAGTGTCCTTTTGCGACCCTCTGACAAGCAAAGTCAAAGGAAAGTCAGAGTCACTTAACTGTAGCAAGAAAGGTCATAAAATGAGCCAAAACTCACTTAACTGTCTCACTTAGCAACATAAATTTTCGGCTCAATTATGATTGTAAGTCGAGGACTACCTGTATCCAAGTTCAGGTGTTTCAAGCAAGCTATGGAGGCAGGGGGAAAAAGGTAAAGCTGGATTCACCACACCATGACTGAATGGAAATGAAACCAACAATAAAAGTAAAGTACCTGATTCATTCTGCTAACAATGCTCAACAATGGAGGAAAGCCAATCTGAATGAAAAGAAACCAAAATATGTTGGATTTTTAAAAATGGTTGGAAATCTAAATACTTAGGTTAATTTTAGATCTGAACACTACCGTATTTTTCGGAGTATAAGACGCACCTGAGTATAAGACGCACCTTAGTTTTTGGGGAGGAAAATAGGGGAAAACAATCTGCCTATCAGGTATTCATCTGGCTAGCGTCCTTAGTCTGGTCAGCTTCAGGACATTATTTTATCCTCTGGTTAGGACTTAAAAAAACCTTCTTCTGAGAGAGTAACAATGAAAGAGCATGCAAGCCAGTAAGAGCTGGGAAGATAGTTAGCACCTGGTTAGGGCTAGAAAAAAACTTATTCGGAGCAAGTAGAGCAATGAAAAAAAATTCTGCAAAGACTTAGGGCTGGAAAAATATTCTTTGGAGAGAGTAACAATGAAAAAGCCTGCAAGGTAAGAGCTGGGAAGATCTGTTAGCACCTAGTTAGGGCTGGAAAAAAAAAAAAAAAGCTACATTCGAAGTATAAGACGCACCCAAATTTTCAGCCACTTTTAGGGAGGAAAAAGGTGCGTCTTATACTCCGAAAAATACGGTAGTTCACAATTGTCATTCTTTAGGAGATACTGTATAGATATTTTGAATGTTTAGAGTTTTGTTAAACTATATTTCATTTATTGAAAATATTTACATAGCTGCCCATCTTATATCAACTTCTGTGTGGCTTCCATAATGTAATTAAACTCTAGAAATATATGCAACAATTACCATTTGCTTCTCTTGAAGCTTAAATTTTCAAAACCTGATATCTATTTATCTAAACATTAAAGTCTGCTTTTCTAATGTATATTCATAGCCATGTTCCCCACAAGTAAAACCAATACACAATTAAACTCATTTGAAAGAGAAATACAAAAAATACAATCTCGAATAATATTCTTTTTCTTAGTAATACTTTTCTAAAAGGGTTCCCAGGGTAGTGTGGCCATTGAGAAGACCTGTTTAATCCTACCAAATGTGTATTGTAAATATTTTAAGGATGATCATATGTACAAACTTCATACATATTTCACAACATGCATGCAAACTCTGGATCAAAATATAGCTATTTATAGGTGATATAATTATTTAGGATAGATTTTACACTCACCTGTACATAATCAATTCCTGGATTTTCATCAATTGAGATTTGATCTGTTAACTCTAAATACAACTTTTCACCTAAGCAGAATTTTTTCCAACCTTCTTCATCATCCGTTGTGGGCTGAACAATTGAAAAAAAAAGTCAAGTTATTTTTTCTATTTAATAAATTGATTTGGGTTTATTTTCTCCCCAACGTATTTTCCTTTATTCAAGGTTCTGCAGTCTTTATTTTTTATTTAAAGTAGTTAAGGCAAGGTTGACTCAGGAGATCCAGGTCTGGGCTGGCTGGATATCAGCAGCAGCAGGAGCTACCCACAAAGATAGGGGGAGGGGAAAGAGGCTGCCAGAGGAAAAAGTTTCATAATTTTTAGCTAAAGAACGCTGTCAATGCATATATAAAGGCCTACACATGAAACAAATATAACTTCTGAACTCTAGTTGAATCTGAATGTGTAGGGTTGCAAGGCATCAGGGTAGAAACCAGGAACTGAGTTCTAATCCTGTCTTAGGCACAAAGCCAGTTGGGGAACCTTGGGCTAGTCACTCTCAGCCCTAGGAAGGAGGCAATGGCAAAGCACTTCTGAAAAATCTTGCCAAAAAAACTGTATGGACGTGTCCAGGCATTCTCCAAGAATCTGATACAATTGAACAGAAGAAAAAAAAGCTTATATGTAAATTGACAGTATCCTGAAAATATTACATTTTACTTGCCATTGTAACATTGCTGTCCAAATGCTGTGCTTTCCAGTGATCCCTGTGCTTGTTCACACTCTGAAAGATAAACTTTTGATCAATTAAAAGATTCTAATTAACAAACATTTGATCACTTTAACATATACTTGCAGGTGGTAGACATTATATATAGAAACGGTATTCTTCTCACACACAACAAAAATACTTCTTCTGTGATTACGCTTGCTGAACTATTCCTTTGGATTGATAAACATTTCTTTCTGCTTTAGAGTGGCTATTCTTAGCCCTATGGAGATTTAACTAATTCCTTAATTTATACAATCAATTAAATTTAAATCAGATTACAATCCTATTATTAAATAGGATTTAGCAGGGAGGGCATGCTTCAAATTCCTTTTATTAAATAAGTGATTTTGTTGGATTCAAAAATTCCACCTTCTTTCTTTAAGTCTCTACCCTATAGAAAGGCAATCCCTCTTGAGATCTAGATGGTCCCAATCCTGTTACATTTTCGCAAAGCATTAAAGACCTGGCTGTTTTCCCCTGGCATTTGGGCCAGTAGACTAAGTGAGTTCTATTGGCTGATGATGTTTTTATTGTAAACAGGCATTGTGCTTTGAGAGTTTGTTTACAAGATTGGGCATATATTATTTGGATTTTTATTCTAACTTTGGTTTTAACGCTGCACACCAGGGCCCCCAAACTCTTCAGCTCATTGACCTCCTTCATAAAGTTTCAAACTGTTCATTGATCCCCAAGCACTTATTACAAAAAAATACATATTACTTTTACTATTACTGCAAATAACAATGACCAATAACACCATCAAACATCCACATCTGTCTATCCCAGGTCCCTGGGAAGGACTTGATAGCAAGACAAAAATGCCAAATCCAGTCTGAATATCTTCTGACTATGCGACAAACCATAATAGTAACAAAACCACCCTGCTTGAAACTGCCCATATTCTTAGATGCCACCTTAATAATTTTTACATCCTTGGTTAGGACTTGAATTAAGTTTGCAGTCTTACATTGTAAATCTAACTGTAGATTACCCCACATAATAACCAACAGTCCTATAAACTTTGGGGATTGATATTGACCACTTAACAGAACCCTGTTGTATATTAACCAGTGTCATCTTTGTTTTTACAAACTCTATAAATAAATAAAGTTATTTCATTTTGGTGTGCACTTTATTGATGTTTAAGCCTTCAAAGTGGAATATTAGTACCACTAGTACTTTTAGTATTATTTTATTACATATACATTTATATGTAAATGCAGTATAAAACCTAACTTTTTCCATAATATGTTTGTGAGGTATATTTGGCTGAGAGGCACCCAATGAATTCTACACCTTGGAAATTCTCACTGATAGTAAACAACAATAGTAGTAATGTGCCATCTTCCTAAAATGGGAATTATGGCTGCAAAGACCAGAATAAACATTGTCATAAGAAACACTCAACATAAAATCACTGAATTTATATACTTGTATGTATGTATGTATGTATACCTGGCGTATGGTTGAAAAATGAGACACTTGTTGCTGTTGCCATTTCAGAGTTGGAGAGTATCCTTCAGGAGCAGGTTGACACCCAGAAAGCTAAAAAAAAAAAAACCACAGGCAACACAATGAGATTATTAAGGTGGTCATGTTATTCGCATATACACAAAGATTTTTCAAAAAAGCAGGACTACCTACAATGAAGGATTGCACTGTAAAGATGAATGAATTTGCATAAATGGCAAAATTGATCTGTTTGATCATGGAGAAAACAATAAGTACTTTCCTAAAGGACTGTAAATGCTTTATTAAGTTTTTTTTTATTGAAAATGGATAAAAATGTGTGGATTTTTGAATTAGCTGATTGAAAAGGATCAAATATGGGAAGAAGTGAATTATGTGATGGAACTTGATAGAGAGAGGAGTGATATTAAGTATGCTGGTAACTGCTGTAAGAAAGATCAGAAGTTGCTTCTTTAAATATTTTTCTTTTTCTTATTCTTTTTACTGCATTTTTAAATCTTTCCTAAACAGAAAAAATATAGAAAATAAAATTATCTTTTATCTGTTTAAAAATTCTAATAGTAATAATAAAAGAATGTCATATTCAATTTTAAAACAGCCACTTCCATTTTGTAGGACGAGCCACCATGCAGATGGATTATGTAGAGTGCTTAATTACAAAATTGGCAAGCTCTTAAAAGTATTGTACTGTTAACATCCAATCATCATGAGCAGTATACTTGTATTTTATGATGCTTATTATAATGATTTTTTTAAAAAAACCTACTGAAATATTTACAGTCTGCCTCTTTTTCAGTTTCTTGGGATCAATCTGGGCCACAACAACATCAGGACATTTTGCAGCTTCAATCCTACAAAATAAAAATGTTTAAAATTTTAAGTGCTTTTTGATTTCTACTTAAACCTAATTTAGGAATTAAAGAATGAAGCCTGGAAAATCCTTAAAAACATTCCAGCTTTGTCTGCTTATCAGTCTGGGTTTTCCAAAATGAGACAAAGTGGGTGGGATTGTTATGTATCAAATGTAACAATCCATTTTAATGGATTAAAGTTTGAACAAAACTAGGCTATATGGTGTATTCTTTAAAATGCTGCCATAATGAATTTAGTTTTAAAATTGATTTGGATTCATGGCACAATGCAGAAATGTTTCGGATGTTTTTCATTCCATTTAATCCAGCACTGCAGATCATTTAATTATACCGGGTCTGCATGTCTTATTTATCATTTGGACAGGAGGCGAGAACCAATATTACTAGAGTTAAAAAAACAAACAAAAACAAATTGGCAAAACCCAAAGAAATCACTATGAGAAGGACAGTACGAATGGATTCAATGCCGCATTTCAGTATTATCCTTCCTTATAGCTAAAAGTCTTGTAGAGATTCTCAATCATCCAGGTCATGGTTGTCCCAAAGATGCTTTTTCAGGAGGCAATTGCACTTTTTTCTTTTGAAGACGTTTCGCTTCTCATCCAAGAAGCTTCTGCAGTTCTGACAGGATAGTGGGGAATGGAAGGATTTATATTCCTTGCAGACAGCTGGTAATCTGCATCCTTTTAGGGTCATTGAAGCACTTGGGAGGTTTATCTGTGTCCTCAGAGCAGTGGTCCTGGTTCCTGTAGTCTGCAATTTTTCTCTGGAAATCCATTCCTACTCCCACAAAGGGTGGAAGCAGGAGCACTACTCAGGTGACCCTGAGGACACAGACAAACCTCCAAGTGCTTCAACGACCCTCTAAATTTCTAAAAGGATGCATATTACCCAGGTGTCCGCAAGGGATATACGGAAAATCCATTCCCCACTATCCTGTCAGAGCTGAAGAAGCTTCTTGGTTGAGAAGCGAAACGTCTTCAAAAGAAAAAACAAAAAAGTCCAGTTGCCTCCTGAAAAAGCACCTTTGGAATATCCTTCCATTTTCATGCAGGAAATCCCACCACCACCACAAAAGCAAACCGCCATATTGCATTAGCAGTAGCAAGACTATACCCAGACGAGCTTCTGAAGTACTTTGTCAGGTCCTACCAGAACCGTTCATCATTATAGAAGAAACGCTTCTACTTCCATGCAAGCCGCATAGGAGTAAATATAAATATAGCGCCCACTTCATATAAATATTAGCGCCAGGTTGACCCCATCCACTCAAACAAGCGCAGTCCCATCCCCAACCCGCCTCATCCTCCCTCGGCGGGAGCCACCACCGACCAGTTCACTTACTGGACCCGCTTTAAATACTCCTGGGGAGTTCGGGGGGGCACCGTGGGGTCGAAGTCTTCCGCGAGGTCGCAGTCCTCTACGGGTAAGAGGCGGGGCATTAACTCCTCCACCGCAGACTCCATTGATCCGCTCGAAGCGCGCCGCGGCCTCGCCCAGCACTGGCAATGCTCACGCGCAGAGACACCCGACGCTCCTGGCGGCGCCACGGTTGAGCCTGGCGAGCCGAACCCAACCGAGTGCGCACGCGCGCGTTTTTTCGCTCGTCCGAGGGGCTGGATCAGAGCGGCGAGCGGGCGATTTACTTTTCTTTTAAGCTTCTTCTTCCGTTTCGGAACCGAATAACTCGGGGCGGCGTTTTATGTTATGTTTGGATGCTTGTCTATTTGCAGTTCTAGCTCTAACGAGTGGAATTTCCTCAAGGGAGGTTGTGTAAATCAGTTGCAGGTAGTCCTCCAACTTACGGCCACAATTGAGCCTAGCATTTCTGTTGCTAAGCGAGACATTTGTTGTCAGGCGGCAAAAGGGGGATCACATGACCCCAGGACACATGACCCCAGTCATAAATATGAGTCAAGTGCCAAACGGCTGAATTTTGATCACATGACCATGGGGATGCTGCAATGGTCATAAGCGTGAAAAACAGTTGTGTCACTTTTTTCAGTACCGTTGTAACTTTGAACGGTCACTAAATGAACTGTTGTAAGTTGAGCACTACCTGTACATTCACACTTGTTCATTTGAAGGGTATTTCTATACAGGAACTTTTACAGTAGTTTTCGATTGACAACTGCACCATCATGATTCCTCTGTTAACCAGGATTTGAAGAGACTGCATGTCAGTCCTCACAAATGGCTTGAATCTGTATATGCACAGCCTAGTTCCGTGTATAGGCTTTTATGAAGATGCAGGAAAAATGCTAAAGGAAACATTACCTTTTTCAGAAGCAGCACTGAAGTAAAATATTACAAGAGCTTTTATTGAATTTGTTTCCCATCTTGCCACAAAGCAGCTCTGCTGTTCGTTTTAACGCTTCTCCCCAATCTCAAGATGTTTAACTGAGAGTTATGCCAAAGCATACAATGGACTCCAATGTTAGTAAACCAGATTGTGGTTTAAAGAAAAGCAGAAGCTTTTAAGTTGCTGTTTTGGGGGGAAACATCACACTGAACTTAGGATCTTCCAACTCCACATCCCACAGCAATGCCTGTTAGCACCCTGGGGGATACTTTCCAACCTATATGTAGAATGCTTCTATGAATACCGGTACAAAAGAAATAAATCACTGGAGGTTTTTAAAAAGAGACTGGGCAGCCATTTGTCTGAAATGGTTTCCTGCTAGAACCGGGGGTTGGACTAGAAGACCTCCAAGGTTCATTGAGAAGACTTGTTCATACTGAAAGAATGAGAGCTGCATAGGAAAACCAATATAGGAAGGAAGTGTGAATAGGTTGACAGGAAAGAGAAGGCTGAGAAAATTGTGTTTTGATGGAGTTGGTGAGAAAATGAAAAAGGTGAAAAGTTTAGAAAGAAGCAGTGTATGAATACTGTAGAAGCAAAGATGGCTGCAATGATATTTGTGTAAACTAGTTTTAGTTATAATTCCTTTTTGTATCTAATACCTTTCATTCTTTATTATTTCTTTTTGTGTTCTGCATAACATTGGTTATTCTAAAAAGGAAAGGTGTGATTAGCTTGGATATATGTGCACATGTACACTAGTATGAGTAGTAGCAGGGAAAAGAAGCAATTTGATTTAACAGCAGTGACTGTTTTGCTGTAGAATGACTAAACTGGACACTAATCTTGTATTAAATTTTTTATATTAATTACCGTACTTTGTTATGTAAAAAAACTACTCAAGGCAGGTTTGTAAGGAACTGTTTATTCAGTCTATTTTAGAAACATCACTGCTATTCATATTATTTTTAAAAAAATTATAAAAATACTGCTATATACATATTAGCATTCTCCATACTTGCTTACCTATGGAAAATTTCTAAATTAGTAATACTATTCAGTAGACTGTCATCTTTAGAAAAAGCATTAAGCTATGCACTGCAACAAAGTGCATTAAGTTCACATTAAATTTTTTAACATCAAGTATATCTACTATAAATCTAAAATATGATCAAAATTATTTTAAGAGATAGTATGCAGGAGGGCTTATATTCATCACTACAGATGTTAAATCAAGGCTGATGAAGCTGTGTCTTTTAGCTGTTGATGAATTTTAACTCCCAGCAGCCTTTAAAAGCATAGCCAACATTAAAGGATGTTAGGAGCTACAATGCAGGTAGTCCCCGACTTACAACAGTTCATTAAATGACTGTTCAAAGTTACAACAGCACTGAAAAAAGTGACTTACGACTATTTTTCACACTTACGACCGTTGCAGCATCCCCATGGACACGTGATCAAAATTCAAACTCTTGGCAACGGACTAGTATTTATGAACATCGCAGTGTCCTAGAATCATGTGATCACCTTTTGCGATCTTCTGGCAAGCGGTAAAAGGGGAAGCCAGATTCATTTAACAACTGTGTTACTAATTTAACAACTACAGTGATTCATTTAACAACTGTGGCAAGAAAGGTCGTATAATGGGGCAAAATTCACTTAACAAATGTCTCAGCAACATAAATTTTGGGCTCAATTATGGTCATAAGTCAAGGACTACCTGTAGAAGAACAGCTGAAGAGCCATAACTTTCCCAGAAGTTATAGGGAATAGTACAGAAGTCCTTATTAAAATAGCAACAATGTTATATTGCACAATTCATAATTAGAATTGGTCTTAATTTCAAAAAGCCAATATAATAAATGTATTTAATTATTTTGGCTCCCCCCCGGGTGTTACTTGAAAGAGTCTGTGTGAAAACCTAGCTCTACCTATTTAAAAGTTCAAAATGTTCAGAATCTAACCACGTAATTCATTCAAATCTGACAACATTATGTGCATTTGTTTTGTTCTCATAAATAAAGTGAATACTTGATTCACAAATCCAAAACTCTTCAATATATTTGATTGTATTTGATGGGCTACATTAGACCCATTAGTAGTGTTATTACCAGTGCCTTGTTCATGAATTAGATACAAACATTTGTTTATTATGGAACATAAACTATAATCTACAAAATGTATTTCCTACTGGTTGAAGGAAACTGTACACTTAATCTGAAGTTACACATTAAAAAAATACATATCTACAGCAGACTTCTGGTATCCTAGAAGACTGAACAAATTATTGGTGGGAGGTAGATTGCAAATATAAGTAAAAACAGCTTTCCCTACTTAATACCCTCCAGGTGTGTTGGAATTACCACTTCAAAAATGCAGCTATCTTGAAGCTGAAATGCCAAGACATCCTGAAGCTACCAGCTTGGAAAGGATGGAATTAAGGCCTGAGACAAATTGTTCAATAATAAGTACAGGTAGTCCTCAACTTGGAACCATTTGTTTAGCAACTCTTTGAAATTACAATGACACTGAAAAGGTAACTTACAATCGGTCCCTGCAATCATGTGATTGCAATCTGGGTGTTTGGCAGCTGGCTTGCATTTGTAACAGCTGCAGTGTCCTGCAGTCATGTGCTCACCATTTGCAACCTTCCTTGCCAGCTTCTGATAAGCAAAGTCAATGGTGAAGCCTGCAGGAGACTGCAAGACAGAGTCATGTGATGTTTCAACGACTGATGGGAGATTTGCTTAACGATTTAATGAAAAAGGTTGTAAATTGGATGCAGCCATGTTAACCGTTTAATAATGAATTTTCCAGTCCCTATTATGATCCTAAGTTGAGGGCTACTTGCGTCAGAGTAAATAGCAATGGATAATCAATTTTTAAAAAGAATGAAAAAAATAATACTAGAATTGATTCTATAGGACAAAGGAGAAAGGAGTGCAAATCCGCTCAGCCCAAGTAAAGTAGGCAGATGCACAAGATTAAATTCCTAAAACGAGTTGAGGGGGATAGATGGGGAGTTTGATCTACATCTTTAAATCAGTACCTATACCTCATGCATTGCCGTGATTTTTAACAATCTGTAAAACACTGATATCACAGCAAAAATGTTTCCCCCACCCCCAATGATCAGTTAGTCTGGATCTTAAAAATCCTGCCTAGATTAAAGTATCCTCAGAGAGTACTATGAAGAATGGAATGAAGGCTTCCTAGGGTCATTGATATAAAGTAAAAAAATATATATCCAGTTTTCATATCATTTCAGCAACAGTTACTGCATTTGGAATCTCTCTTGAATGATATGTACTGACAATGTATTTTCCGAAGGAAGCATCATAAGCTTTTTAGAGCATTCTTCTTGATAGCTGAAATTGATGTTCATTATTGCCATCCAGTCTGGGGAAGATTTGCCTGCACTGAAAAAGGTGTTCCAGATGTTCCTGCTGTTGGGGGATATACACTGAAACCTTCAGATTGAGAGCCATAGTTTTCTAGAGCAGAAGTAGAGTGTATCTTTAAAGAAACAAACAAGAAATTAATAGGGTGTCTACAAGCTGGATCCTTGGCCATTCCAAAATCCAAATTTGCCAGCAAGGAAGGCAAAATACAACTCTCAGAAAGTTTAATTCAGTGTTTCAGGATATGCAAAAGAAAAGTTACATCGCTTACATGCATCTGCACAAATTTCACACTTTGTTCCTAATGGAAACATTTATGGATGAGGATGTTTTATGATACAGCCAAATAGTAGCACTGGTATATTGATAGAAGAATACAGTTACAACTATAATAAAGATGAGGTAATGAGGCTTCACTTGGATGTTCAGAATCTGTTATAGCAATAGCACTTAGACTTATATACCGCTTCATAGTGCTTTACAGCCCTCTCTAACCGGTTTACAGAGTTCAGCATATTGCCCCCAACAATCTGGGTCCTCATTTTACCGACCTCAGAAGGATGGAAGGCTGAGTCAACCTTGAGCCGGTGAGATTTGAACAGCTGAACTAGCAGTAGCCTGCAGTGCTGCATTATCTCATACAAAGTGTGACTTCCAGAGGTGTTGGATAGTTCCCAGAATTCCAAGTTAAAGGTCACATTGACAGAATTCCTCCAGCATATATGTAAGATGCTAGCTTGGGAAAAGTTACATTAAAATTTATAACCACAGTATCAGAAATTTGCAATTTAAAAAATCTAAAATGCCCGATTTCATGCAACATTCCACACTTAACGCATCTCTATCAGGGGCAAGCAACTGTTCTGTTATCAAGGGCTTTTATTATAGGAAGGATTTCTGGAGGCTGACTATTTGACTCCAAGCACCTACTGGAAATCCGTAAGAGATCCAGAAGATACCTGGGGGCACCTTCTTAGCTGATTCTTTCCGCACAGAGATCATTTGTTCCAACGAGGCTATGGAAATGTAGCAATTTATATACATACATGTGAATCGTACATTCCACATAATAGCCTATAACCACATATTTTGTAAAAAAATTAGATATTTTTCCACCAAAGTAATTCTCTGCTTCCACCATACAATCCCTGATGTTTCTTCCTCACACCAAATTTTAAATAACCAAAACAAAATAAAAACTTTTTGTGTTTTTGTACATATAATACTTTTATTCTTACTGTAGATGTCAGAACACTGCATTTTTTTTACTTTATCATTTCTCTATTCTTCATGTCTATCTTATCTTTTTTATTTATATATTGTTTTACCTGCAGTAATGCTGACTGTGCAGCTGCACTGTGCTGAAGTTCCTGGAGGGAAGATTGCGTTGCACTCTGAGCAAGCCCAGGGATGGCAGGTAGAGACAGAAGCCCTGGAAAAACTGTATTTCCAGGGGCCTGGAGTCCAGACGTCAGGCTGAAAATGCAGAAGCAGAACATTTTCAAATTCACACATTCAACACTACCAAATAAATAAATAAATAAATAAATAGATAGATAATTGTTACATTCCAACCTATGACCATACAGCTTATATAGATACAATGTATGGAAGCAACCAAGATTTGATCAAGAAGTGTTTTCAATGTGACCATTTATTTATTTAATTGTATTTATTTGTATCCCGCTTTATTATTTTGATAAATAACTCAAGGTGGCGAATATATATATACCCTGTGAGGTGAGTTGCTGTGGCCTAGTCTGCTTAAATGGGAAAGAAAGAAAAGACACAGCTTTTTCTCCCCTTCATTTTTGGAGGTTTAAATTGTGTTTAAATGTCTGCTATCTTATCCCTTTATTTCTGAGGTACTTGCCAGGGTCACGCGATGGGGGGGGGGCAGCCTTCTCTCAGCAGGCATGTCATGGTGGGTGGTATTATTCAGGCAACCTTATGCTCATTAACATCTCAGAATTATGGTTAACATTGATGTTAATTTTCCTCCCCTTTATTTTTGGAGGTTTAAATTGTGTTTAAATATCTGCTATCTTATCCCTTTATTTCTCTGAGGTACTTGCCAGGGTCACGCGATGGGGGGTGGGGGTAGTCAGCCTCCTCTCAGCAGGCATGTCATGGTTTCCCCATAAAAGCCTCTGCTATTCTATTCCCTTATTTCCCTCAGCTTGGCTCAGAAACGTTGGAGGGGAATAGTCAATTAGTACAGCGTGTGTCCAGCAGAGGGCGCTGGTTTTCAACAAAATCATGTTTTTACCTGTTTTTCAAGAAAATCATGTTTTTACCTGTCACAGGTGTCACATCTATATAATATAGGTATATAAAAACGCTCTCGTATTCGAATGCAACATTGTGTCAAAATTTCAAAGCAATTGGTGAAGTACTTTCGGAGATCTTAAATCATTCCAAAAGAAAAATTACATTTATATATATATATATATATATATATATATATATATATATATATATATATATATATATATATATATATATATATCTTCCTCTTCCTATTTTTCCCACAACAACCCTGTGAGGTGGGTTGTACTGAGAGAGTGACTGGCCCAAAGTCATGCTAATTTGGAACTGGTTATTTCAGTGTATGTAGCAGATATATTCCAATATTTTATTCCTAATTAGAATATCTCTCAAAGATTCCAATCAATTTAAAACAATTATATATGCTCTATTCGGATAAATCTTCCCTGCTAGATTAAGGAAATTAAGAGAAGCCATAGACAGGATCTGTCAATATTTAACAATAAGAGAATTTAGAAAGCAAGCATAATAAATTATCAGTATTTTAAAATTCACACTTAAGACTTCATATTGCACATTATTGTAAGAAATCTGCCAAAACGACTTTTTGACTTTTCGGAGTAAACGTACCCAGCCTGTGCCACAAGTGCAGAGTTGAAGTTTGAGCTAAAGGCCGAGGCAAACCCTGGCAGCACCGGAGCTGGAGATGGGGCTGTGGCAGCTGCTGGCAGGGGTGCAACTGCTGCTACTGTAGAGGATGCCTGGAGCCCAGGGAAAGAAGGGAGAGCAGGAGTGACAGAGGGTGTGTTAGAGACAGGGAAAGGAGGGAAGGATGAGTTGCATGAGCCCAGGGGCACTTGAGGAACAGAAAACAGGGAAGAGACAGCACTGCACAAGTTAAGGGAGAATGGTGGAGCCGGGGCAGCTGCTGTGGCAATGAGTGGCGGAAGAACGGGGCCTGCGGAGCTGATATGTGAGGCAGAAGTAGTTGTCGGTGGAATGGACAACAGAGGCCCCGTTGGAGTAAGTGCTGGATTGCCAGTAAAAGCAAAACTGTTGGTCAAGGAAGTGAAAGGAGGAAGTGCATTATATACCGGAGTGGATGAAGCGTGGTGGGAGGGAATAGATGGGGAACTGTTCAGAGGAGAGGCCAAAGCGGGAAGTGCTGGATTGAGGGAACTAGTTAAGTTGCATGGTAACGAAGTAGCTGAGGAGTAGGCATGCCCGAGGGCTGCCAAGCCTGAAGTGCTGTGATTGGACCCCCCAGAAGGGGTTGGGATTTTGAGACCTGAAAGAGTCGGGCTTGTGGGTTCAGTTTTAATCAGAACTGGGGCAGCTGGAGCGGAGGAAACTTGCTGTTCAGGATTGGCAGGGCTTGGACAATGCGGAAGACCCACTGAGGAGCCACAGCTGACCGGCAAATTGGATGATGACATTGTTGTTAAAGGAGACTGCGATGACAACGCAGGAGAAGTGGCTCTACTGCTCCCTCCTGGCTGACAGATGAGGCCTGAGAAAATGGAGTGTCCTGGAGCGGAAAGATGCTGAAGGGAAGAGGTAACAGTTGGAGTATAACATTTGCTACTGGATGAAGAGGCGGCTTCGGAGTTCTGACTGAGAAGACCAGATAAAGAAGCAAACTCAGCAGTCACAGTCGAAGGCAGAGCACTTGAATTAATTAATGAGCTATCGTTCACTGAGAGAAACCCCTTTAAAGCTGATAAAAGTGGGTTAGGTAAGTTAACTGGGCAAGGTAAACTTGTGGCAGGAGAATGGGCAATGGTTGATGAAATGGAGCTAGCTACTCCCTGAGGATTCGGGGTCAAGGGCAAAGGCAGGCCAGCAAAAGCAGATGACAATGAATTAGGATTATTAGCTGGGGCAGTGACAGACGCTGCAGAAAAAGGAAGGCTGGCAAAGGGCACAGGGGCAGATGCAAAAGCTTCGTTAGGTGCAGGGGTGGCACACAGCGTGGAGAGCCCTTGGGGTGCTGCAGCGGCAGGCAGCACAGAAGCCAGTCCAGAGAAAGATGCAGGGAGCGGAGCAGTGCTGGGACCATGAGCGGATGTGGCAGGAACTGCAGGCAGCGAATGGGATTTGACGACAGTAGGAACGGGAGTGGATGGTTGAGGCGGATGGATGGAGGAGATAACCTGCCCAGGGAAGACAGGAAAGGCAGGGTTGGACACGCTTATCCCTGGGACAGCTGGAGATGGAAGTGCTGATGAGTGGCTTATTGCCTTAACCGATGATGGGGTTGGGGCTGGAGTAGCAGCAGGATTAGAACCATGAGGTGCAAAGAGATGATTCATTTGTGTGGCAAAAGCTGGAAAGAAACAAAATCAGTAAGAATTCTTGGGAGGCAGTAGGTATGTTTGTATTCAACATGAATGCATTTTAATACAGTTTACATAGCAATGGATCAGCATAGGAGCAAAATAAAAGGTGCTACAACAACTACCAAAAAGCAAAATGATATGCAAAATGAGACAAAATCACTGGTTCAATTATCCTGCTGTCTGAACTATTAATCTACAATTCAATCACAATCGATTTGGTATTAATTTTAGTCCCATATCCCCATTCTAGCTTTTGTTGCTTTAGTAATATGGCCATTTAAAAAATGTACGGTTCTGCATGTTTGTGTTCTAGTATGCATGTTTTTTCTAGATGTTTATTTTTCCATTGTTTCGTTATTTATTAGGTGCCCAAAACAATCTGGGCATTTTAAAAATCCAAATGAATCAATGTTCACACAACCTTCATGAGTTGAAGCTTCTGTAGCTGTCCATTTCTTATTTGAATGCAAGCAAGTCTCCTATTTTGAAGTTAATTTTCCCCAAACAGAAATAACTAGTGTGAATGTTCAGAGGGTTTTATACTACAAAATGGGTACCTTAAGATTTTTCAAAAATTGAGGGCCTACTTCAGCTCCATAATTCCTTCTTACCAACACACACACACACACACTCTTATACAAAGCACCCTGCACTAAAATTTTCAGGTTTGATCACACACACACACACAAACTCTCTCTCTCTCTCTCTCTCTCTCTCTCTCTCTCTCTCACACACACACACACACACACACACACACACACACACACACACACACACACACAAACTCACACTCATACAAAGCACCCTACACTAAAATTTTCAGGTCTGATCGTTCGTGAGAATGAGGGGAATAGAGTGACCATCCCTTGGCTAGGTGGAAGTATAGTTAATTTTATCCTGGGCATCTTCAGGACCACGTTCTCCATGAGGAACTAATTCATCCTGTATCCTTGCTCCAAACCTGGAGCATTGCCTGTATATGTGAGATGAGTGGGGATAAGCAACATTATTCTGTGGCAATGCACCCCCTGTGGAACGGCCAGAGGTTTTTGGCATCATTCCAGAAGTTCACCAAAATGGAACTTTCTTACAAGACTGTTATGTACATCTGAGATAATACCTATGATTATTGGTTACTAGACAATCTGTGACCCATTGGGTTATTGTTTCAGAGATATTTTCCTACTTAAGCAGAGAAACGGAATGACCATGTGCAGGCAAAAAAGCAGTGAAAATAGAAGCAACTTTGTGTCAGCTTCCCCACTGATTTCCCTTGTGAGAAACTGGCATGGAGTGTTGGAAATAATAAACACATGACTGTGGCTAACTGTGGCAGCATAGTGCATTGAAGAGGCCACAACTTTGCCAAATTTTAATCCCAGAAGAGTAATGGGTTCCAGATTTTCTATGCATTTTTTCAGTCAGCCCATTAATTCAAAAACTGTTGTCTTAGAATGCACCATTTTGCCCAACTGAAGGTTACAAACAGATGTACATGAGAGTTTTAGTAGTAAGAGATTATTTTAGGGTTCTACCTTACGGTACTAATTTCATTTTTATTTTGTCTGTACACCTTTGTGAGTCAGTCTGATCTGGCTAGTATACAAGCATAAATAGATAAATACCACTGAAAGTAGAAGGAACTCAATTATGTGAAATAGGCATGATGAACTCATAATACTTTAGAAACTCTGGAGTTTTTATAGTTTAGAAAGTAGAGAGAAAAGCAGCATTACTCCAGAAAATATAATGGGAAGGAGTTGTACAGCAAGACTGGTGAACCATTAATTTGAGATAAAAATAATAGTCATTAAGCAACCGGATTACAGAACATACCTCTGACTAATTCTGCTAAACAGGAGAAAAAAAGGAAACTTTCCTGGCTTTAAAGCACTCTTATTAAGTACAGTAATTGGATCCATGACTGTTGCCAGTGTTTCCTAATTTTCTTGTGAGACAGTGTTAGGAATTTTCAAATGGCAAGTATATTCAGTACTTTTGCTCTGGGAAGGGCAAATGAATAAAAGGGGACAAAATTTCAATTATCCATGAAGCCAACTATTGCTGGATAGAATTAGAAATTGTATTGTCTCATAGAAAGTCTGTCAATGGAGATTTTAAAAAGTTGGTGGTGCAGAAGGCACTTTGAGTAAGACCTCAAAGAAAAGGACAGCCATTCACTTTTCCAGCAAGCAATAGGAAATAATTTCACTCTCATCTGTGACTTGATGCTAGAATAATACAATGCCATACATGTTGTACCATTCACATTTGAGACATACTGCAGAGAACAGTATGCAAAAGCATGTGAAAGGCAGAATGATTTTTATACATATTTTAATTCTCCTGATTTATTCCTGGTTCACCCCAAGTTTATTTTAATGGTTTAATCTTAAATCATTAAACAAAAGCTTAATTATTGTCCAATTGATACTTTAATTGTTCTTGGATACTTTAATAAAAAATAAGGCTTCACGAATTCTCTTTTATACTATATTCATTGTATTGTAAATTGTTATAGAAAGATTTTTTTTTTAAAAAAGTACAATCCCATGCTTGTTTACCCAGATATAAGCTCAATGGGGCTTACTTTCAAAGCACAAATATTTTTTAAAGAATTGAAAAGAGAACTTGCATCTTATTCTTGTTTTAAGTAGAAATTCAACTACCTATTGATGAGAGCAAATACAGTTTTTACCCACTTGTGCTAAACAAAAGCTTTCAATTAATAAAGTCAAGTCAAGTCATCTCACTGCAGAAAAAAGACTCAGCACACTAACTGTACTTAGCTTCAGAGTCCATCCAAATCATTATCTAATCAAACCTAGGAACAAACACAATGAATTTCTCACAATAATTCTCGATATATATATATCCAGGACTGAGTATGTATATACACATGAGATCAACTATCAGAAAAAAACACCTCTAATTAGCTAGTAAATTTGGCATTTATACTTTATCTTAAAATTGCTATTTTTAAAAAATCTGCATTAGATTTATGTATTTGAAATTACAATAGCTTGTCTTTGTAAATAAATAGCTTACCTTGACTTTGGGAAGATTTTGCTTGATTGGAAAGTTCTTCATTTTCTATATAAAGAGTATAATGAATTAAGGAAGAAGCGAATACTAAACAGATTACTGATCAAATGCAAACAAAAATCTAAGGCTTCCTTTACGCTGCTTTGATTACCAACTGATCTAAAAGAAGAATCAAGACATTTCTGCTGAAGTAGTCTTCGACTTACAACCACAATTGAGTCTAAAATTCCTGTTGCTAAGCAAGTCATTTGTTAAGTAAATTCTGCCCCATTTTATGACGTTTCTTACCACACTTGTTAAGTGAATCACTGCAGATGTTAAATTAGTAACACGGTTGTGAAGTGAATCTGACTTCCCCATTGACTTTGCTTGTCAGAAGGCCGCAAAAGGTGATCACATGTCCCTGGGACACTGCAACTGTCATAAACACAAGCCAGTTGCCAAGCAGCTGAATTTTGATCATGTGTCTGTGGAGATGCAGCAATGGTCATAAGTGTGAAAAACAGTCATAAGTAACTTTTTTCAGTGCTGTTGTAACTTTGAACGATCACTAAATGAATGGTTATAAGTCGAGGACTACCTGGAAAGTGTTTTGCCAGTAAAATCTGGGTTCAACAATGTTAGGGAGAATAACAGTTTGCTTCTGCTGTAATTTGAGTAATTGGCCCAAATAACTTCTAGGCTCCATCTAGTTAAAAAAAGGCCATTTTGGCTTTTTTTAACTAGCTCAAACTTCCCCTTTACTAAAGCTAATTCTGCCTACTGTGATTTTTTTCCAAGCAGAAGCCTCTCTTGACGAAGTGGCAAAAAACACCCTGATAGATGCACCTCATTTGACATTTCCCTTTCAGAACAGCTGCACTCAGGGATGGGTTGAGGGACCCTGGCAGTGGCTTGCTGAAACCAAGAGCAGAAAGCTGTCCCAGTCTTCTCTCTCTCTCTCCTCTCTCTCTCCCTCCTCTCTCTCTTTCTTTCTCCCCTACCTTTATTCTTTCTACAAATAACTCTCTCTCTCTCTCTCTCTCTCTCTCTCTCTCTCTCTCTCTCTCTCTCTCTCTCCTTTCTTTCTCCCCTACCTTTATTCTTTCTACAAATAACTCAAGGTGGCGAACATGTCCCATATACCGTATTTTTCGGAGTATAAGACATACCTTTCTCCCCCCTAAAAGAGGCTGAAAATTTGGGTGCATCTTATACTCTGAATGTAGCTTTTTCGAAGCTTTTCCCCCCCTGCCCTAACGAGGTGCTATCTTCCCAGCTCTCCCCAGCTTGCAGGCTTGTTTTCATTGCTACTCCCTCTGAAAAAGGTTTTTTCAGCCCTAATGAGGTGCTAACGATCTTCCCTGCTTACAGGATTTTTTCATTGCTACTCCCTCAGAAGAAGTTTTTTTCCCCAGCCCTAAGTCTTTGCAGGCTTGTTTTCATTGCTACTCCCTCCGAAGAAGATGTTTTTCAGCCCTAACCAGGGGATAAAATAATGTGCTGAAGCTGACCAGACTAAGTACGCTAGCCAGATGAATACCTGGTAGGTAGATTTCCCCCCTCTATTTTCCTCCCTCAAAATTAAGGTGAGTCTTCTACTCCGAAAAATACGGTACCTTCCTCTTACTGTTTTCCCCACAACAACCCTGTGAGGTGGGTTGGGCTGAGAGAATGTGACTGGCCCAAGGTCACCCAGCTGGCTTTAGCCTGGTGCCTTAACCACTAGACCAAACTGGCTCTGTCTCATGTTCTTTATCATTTACATGTTCTTTCTTACGTCTTGGCTTGGTTGAAACATAAACCGGTCACCTGGGCTTTTCAAGGATACCTGCTTTACCTGTTCCTACAGTACTAGAGGTATATGATGGTGTAGTTGGCAAACCAGGAGCTATGACGTTAGCCAGTGGAACAAGACCTGCATTGTTGTAAGCACCTGGTAAAGGAAACAGAAGACACAGAAAACTGGAGAAATAATAAACTAGCGTATATTCCTATTGGGTTGCTCTGTTCATTGTCTCACCTTAAGTAGTACATGTGAAAATCACAGTTTCTCCACAAGGCTTTAAAAATATTTTAACATTATTTACTCATGTAAAACTATTCAATGAATATTATACATTACCTGTATACTGTCTGCAAAAAAATTAAAAATAGCTTAACTTATATTATACTGGATGTATAATACATAAAACAATATTGTTGATTTGGCCTGGAAGAAAAATGAAATGTTCATCTGGTATCCAATAAATGGAAAAAGATGCTGGGCAAGAATTATCACATTGTTCACTCTCCTTCCTTTTATTCTTTTTATTGCTCTTTATGGAAGGAACAGAAAATGTGGTAGCTTCAATTCCTAGCACACAACAGATATTTTGCTTAATGTCAATAAAACTCTCCAGGGAGAAGAGTTTTCAGCTCTGAGCACCACCTATTATTACAGGCTATTAACATATCAGAAAACATTAAAGGTAAAGGTTCCCCCGCACATGCGTGCTAGTCATTTCCGGCTCTAGGGCCGGTGCTCATCTCCGTTTTTAAGCCGAAGAGCCAACACTGTCCGAAGACGTCTCCGTGGTCATGTGGCCGGCATGACTCAACACTGAAGGCGCATGGGAACCTTCCCACCAAAGTGGTCCCTATTTTTCTACTTGCATTTTTTACATACTTTCGAACTGCTAGGTTGGCAGAAGCTGGGACAAGTAATGGGAGCTCACCCCGTTATGCGGTGCTAGGGATTCGAACTGCTGAACTGCCGACCTTCTGATCGACAAGCTCAGCGTCTTAGCCGCTGAGCCACCACGTCCTCGGTCAGAAAAGATTAGAGACAAATATAAAAGAAATATACGGGAAGCAAGCAACCTCAGAGAAAACAAAGTTATTCATATATAAATAATGGATATGAGGCTATCAGCTATCTAGAGAAAAGTACCAATTAGGTACACAATTAGAATCATTGTCAAATAACAGGACAAAAGCTTACTTGGTGCAATTGTTGCATGTGGTCGACAAGGAGGAATCGGATAAGGAACAGGCTTGTGTGGATTGTATGTTGCTGGAGCCTAAACAAGAAGGTCAAAGATTATATGCAAAGCTATCATGAAAATAGGCTACCCAAGATAGTGTGCAACACACATTTGTGCCAAATGACACATTTGGCTTTGACAAAGATTCTTCTTTCCTGTGCTCCTTTCATTGGTCTTTTTTGGTGGTAAATCTGTTCATTATTTGATTCATCCTCCTATAGGTTTTCTTTTATTTTCTGTCTAGATTCCACCTCTGTGATCAGCTAATCTAAATCGCGACTTACTTCTGCTTCTCTTTTTTATTCCTGCCCCTTTCTTTGAATCTCAATAACTTTAGTAATTGCATAGTGAGAGAAAGTAGAGCTGTACTTCTTGCACAACACCACCTATGCACTGAGGAAACATGTCATGTAACCCTAGGATAAACCTATAGTTCACTATGCTGTAACAAAGCCTAACAATAGCCACTGCCGGCCTAAGTAGACTTCCCTAACTTATAGTTGTGTTGGACTGCAATTCCCACATTCTGCATGCACAATGTTGGGCACAAATTATAAAAATTATAATCCTAAATAACTGAAAGATACCAAGTTGGGAAAGTCTGTTCTTAATAATCAAACTTTCTTGCATTCAGAATGTACTTGAAATACTTTCTTTTCATTCCTTTTATGAAAGTTGTTCTTTCTTAATAGCTAATTTTATAGACATCTATAAAATTATAGACATTTATAAACAAGGTTTTTTAAAGAACAACATCTTAGATTTATATATCAGCTGCTATCTGTAACAAACAGGGGTTGTATTTGTCACATTTGTATTCTCAGTTAATTCTTTTTCCTACTAAATTTATCTAGTTTTCAATAGCAAAGTCAATGGTATCTTTTGATCATGGCATTAATGTGACTTACTGGTTTTGATGGTCCAAGAATGCGAGCTGCTATTCCCTTGCCTTCACTAGAATAGTCTTCATTTTCCTTCTTAACAGGGGAACCCTATAAAATATGGATTTTCCATTAGTGAATATATAACACTGTTCGAAGCAAAAAGATAGATCTGGTTCAAGGAGTACTGTACAGTAAGTCATGATTTGCTTATATATGTGTGTGTCTGAAACCGGAGTGTAATATATTTTCAATTTATCAGATAAAGGAAAATATATATTACGATAAACAGCATGACAAGACAGCTTCTTCTACATTTAATCAGCATGGATACAATTTTATGATATAAGCTAGAAGTTAAATAACAATGCCTTCTTTGAGATAACCTGAGCAGAATAAACCTTCATAGACAGAGGATACAGTTTTCCACAAAACACGATTTATATGTTAAAAGACATATAACAGAAAATTTAGACGAATGGAAAGGTCAGTAAGACCATACGTACAGGAAAAATTCCATTGATACGGCTAGGCTTCCCTTTTGGATAAGGGATCCCAGGAATCATGCCACAGGAAGATATCATAGCATGAGGTGCTTTGCATCCTGCTTTGGAAGCCTAAAACATAAAGAAACAAAACAAAGCAAAGCAAAGCCAAACAACACACACACACACACACATACATACAGAGAAAGTCAGAATGAGTATTTCACTACTGTGAGACAACCCAGCATGTTCTATAAAACACATGAAAGGGAATATTAATGTAATATCCCTATTTCCAGATTGCAGATGAATTATGCTTACTCCAGCAAGATCAAGACAAGCATAGCCTCTATGGCAGGGCCAGGCATATCTTGTTTTTACCTGCTCCTCTTTCTTTTTTCAAAGGCCTTCAACTTACACTGCAGCAGTACGAGGAAAAGAGGGCAGCGGTGGACAAAGGCCAGCAACGGGTTTTTTTTCTTTTATCCAGAGACTAGGAATACCATTTTAGAACCCTAGACAAGTTTATATTTTGCATAAAAATCCTCTCTGGGAATGATATTCCCTAGCTGCATCTTAGTTGATATCATCTTTTTTTTTTGCCCTACCTGAAAGTAGTTCTGAAATTTGTGGTAGGGCAAGGCAGTGTCAATATTAATCAGGCAAGTTCCCAAAAAAGATCTTCTAGTAAATAATCATTGTTGGGGAAAAAATAAGGAAACTATAGTGAAGGTATTTCAGCGACTATTGTATAATAGAAACCCTCTATGTCAGTGGTTCCCAACCTGGGGGTCGGGACCCCTTTGGGGGTCGAACGACCATTTCCCAGGGGTCGCCCCGGCATCCTCAGCTCCCCCCCACTGCCACAAGCCTTGCCATATCGGCTTAACTCGCCCGAACCCTCCGATTGGTCGGGAGAGGTGCCATTCGGTGAGAGGCGTTTGTTGTGGAAGATGATATTCCTTGTGCTCTTGCAAAGACTGGCCCGAGAATTTCTGATCTGGCATAATTACATAGTTTTTGTGATTAATCGCTATGCTTTAATTATGTTCAATTTGTAACAATGAAAATACATCCTGCATATTAGATATTTACATTACGATTCATAACAGTAGCAAAATTACAGTTATGAAGTAGCAACGAAAACAATTTTATGGTTGGGGGTCACCACAACATGAGGAACTATATTAAGGGGTCGCGGCATTAGAAAGGTTGGGAACCACTGCTCTACGTAGAAACTGATTTTTTTTAAAAAAATATTGTGCTTTTTTCTTTCCAACTTATGAAACGGGCTGCCTGGCCCCCTCATTTGAGTGGGACGGCCTGTTTCTTCTATCCCTTGTTTTGCATAATCAGATTTGCTACCATTTATTTTTCATTCCACTGTGTGAAAAATAACGTTCACATCTTACAAGCACTACCCGAACTCTCAAACATCTGAAACAATTGCTTCAGTCTCTGAGTTTGTGCTCAGCTGGACTATCTGGGTGAGCAGCAAGATGCTTCCGGGTTCTCTCTGTCAACTTTACTTTCCATAGATTTAGTTTTTAAATTATGCTCTATTATGGAACCTCCCAACTGATTTTTGCTTACTTTGACCCTTTCAATAGGATACTTGCTATTTACTCAGTGAAAGAGCCTCTCACATTTTGGTGTCTTAAGAATTAACTCCAGCCAATTGTAGCTCTCAGCAATCTTTCAAAATGCTTCTTCTTAACTTTAATCTCTAGCAGGCATCTCCCAATTTCTTTTGGTTATTACTCTCGGTGTCTCCCACTTATAAGAATGCAATTCCTAGGATTCATAATAAGCAAGGAGGCTGAAATTTCCTCATGGCTAGAGAGGTGTGGAAGTTCCATTTACAAACATTTTCCACAGCCCCATTGTGGATATAATTATTAATTTATAGTTGTTAAAAATTAAGTTAACAATTTTGCAAAGCTCAGAAAATTATTTTTCTTTTCTAAACAATTGGAACATTTCCACACCATTAACATTCTTCCATGTACATCTGTTATACCATTTCTGAGAAGAGCTCATGGAACTTTTTCTTTCACTAGTTTTATAAAAACTCTAAATCATACATGTTTCTTGCCTTAATACCTGCTCAAGAATTCTTCTGCATCTCTTCTTCTCAGACATATTAACTCTGAAGAGGTCTTCAATAAGACGATAATTTTGAGCATCAATTATATTGCTACAAACAAGCAAACAGTTTTAAAAATGCTTTATAATCCTTATAGCCACAATCCATTTTATAATGTAATCTTGCTTCACTATATTTTTCAAAAAGGAAATAATAAACAAAAAGCTAATATGAATAGAGAGCAAAGTGCTGTATTTTTTATCTAAATATTTATTGTTCATGTACAAAAGCCAGTTGTACAGAGCAAAATGATACAAAATGGCTACAGCCTTTTAGAAAAAGTGCCTTAATCAACCAGGTTTTTATCCAACTAAATATCAATACTTAAGCTAGTATAGGTACTCCTCATCTTATAACAGTTCATTTAGTGACCGTTCAGTTACAATAGCACCGAAAAATTAACTTATGACTGTTTTTCAGTTTTATTTTATTTTATTTTATTTTATTAGTGACATTTATATACCGCCTCACAGTGCAAGCACTTTCTAAGCAGTTTACACCAGTAAGCAATGTATATTTATATTGCCCCCAACAATCTAGGTCCTCATTTTACCTACCTCGGAAGGATGGAAGGCTGAGTCAACCTTGAGCCGGTGAGATTTGAACCGCTGACCTGCGGATCACAGTCAGCTAAAGTGGCCTGCAGTACCCCACTCTAACCGCTGCACCACCTCGGCTCTACAACCTTTGCAGCATCCCCATGATTATGTGATCAAAATTCACACTCTTGGCAAATGGTTCATATTTATGACTGTTGCTATGTCCCCCTTTTGCGACCTTCTGGCAAGCAAAGTCAATGGGGAAGCCGGATTCGCTTAACAACCGGGCTACTAACATATCAACTGCAGTGATTCACTTAACAACTGAGGCAAGGTCGTAAAATGGGGCAAAAACTAACTTAACAAATGTCTCATTTAACAACAGAAATTTTGGGCTCAATTGTGGTCATAAGTCAAGGACTACCTGTATTAATGAGAGTATGCATCATCAACAGTGAATACTTACGAAGCCAACAATTCTAGTGCAATAAGTTTGTCTTTGCTAAAAGTGAAGCAGTTGAGGATATTAACCACTTTTGCTGCAGAAACAGCTACCATTTTCTAGAAACAGAAGAAAAGCGGCCTCAGTCCATGTTACATTCTCATTTTAGGCTCAAAGTACAAGCATTTTAATATTGTAAACCGCCCAGAGTTACCTCGTGGTAAGATGGGTGGTCAATAAATTTAATAAATAAATAAAAATATTTCAGCTTCTGGCAATAGAAATTTGGATTAGAGAACATATTAATGATACATTAAGTATGAAAACATACTGTCCTCAGAAAAGAGACCAAGCTATAAACTAAATGAATGCAAGAAAGGCAAATAAAAAAAATCTTTAGCGGGATAAAATTTGTTATTACATTAATTGTAAGAAGTCATTGATTCTTCAGAAACTTACATGCTGTAATGCCTTCATCGCTTTTAATTGCGGTTCAGCCCAAGAGAAGTACCTCAGCAGCTCAACAATCTGCAACAGAAATCATTCTATCATACACCATGTACTTATGCAAGAGAATTTATTTGGAACCACTATCTTCTGTCGAACTAAAAGCATTTTTTCTCATTTTCAAGGCTTCTAAATGCCTCTTTAATAGGCAATAACAAATTCAGTATGATCTGAGCATTTAATATCTTTATGATATAAACATTTTGAGTAATTAGAATGTAAAATTTTCCTCACATTTAATTGATAAGTAAATAATTTATTTCTATAATTTGAAATTTGAACGTTGGTGTTACAGATACTCCTTGAATTTTGACTACACTTTGGGAGTGGGATTGCCGTCCTGAAGCAATGAAGTTATAAAGTGTGACATCATGTGACTACACCTCTTAGTGACAGCAGTCCAGGCATTCCCAGTTGTTGTTGAAACCCGAAGACATGCAGGCCATTAAGTGGGAAGCAGATGGAAGAAGTGCAGGGTTGCAAGGAAGGAGGGGGTGAAGCCTGGTAAAGGCCACATGCAAATTAGGGTGGTATTGCAGGGTGGGAAAGCTGAGGGAGGGAGGGGAAAGAGGATGCAGGGTGTGTGCGGGCGGGCGAGGGGGGGGCTGGGGAAAGAGGGCCTGGGGTGCATGCATGTGTATAATTGCAGAGAGAGAAGATATGGGATGTGCACATGAGAATGCTGGTAAACCCAGGGAAGGAGGGTGCAAGTGAGTGAAGGAGGACACATTGCTTCAAGTGAAGAAAGCCCAGGGGGTGGGGTAGACACTTGTTCAAACAACTTGTGATGTTCTCTGCTAGCTTCCCCATTGACTTTGCTTGTGGGAAGCTGGCAGAGAAGGTCAGCAATGGAGATTATGAGTGCAGGATCCTGCAACTGATCTTAAGTGCAAACTAGTTACCAAGCGCTTAAATTTTGTTCAAGTAACTGCAGGAGCATTGAAATGGCTGGAATTTTGAGGACCAATCAAAAGTCCCTTTTTCAGTGCCACTGTAATTTCAAACCTTTGCTGAATGAACGTTTGCTTGAGGACTACCTGACATTGATGGTGAGCATTAAGTCTGTATCAGTTCCCACATTCAGCACAGCACAAATCAGAATATATAAAGTACAAACATCTTGCATTGTTCTTTCATACAGTACACTTCTTACAATGTTGGATTAATCAAGGTTAATCTCATGAGCTCTTTGCACAATCCATTGTCAAATGCTGAAAGGGAAACAAAATACCTTTAAGTGCCTTTTTCATGCTGCAGTAAACTTCCCTTAGTTGTAATGGTTTATAAAACAGTTCATCTCCCTTACCTGTTCACTAGAAAAGTATCCATGTACATATTCAATTGCTTTTAATTTGTATTCCATCAAAACAGCCTATAAACACAGAAATAGCATTTGTCAGTCTTACAGGAATTAAAATGAAAGGTTTCTGACAAGTCTGTTGGGTGGACAGAATATGTATCAGCAATATTTTATACATTTCATAATTTATTTTCTCTTCATTGTTAGCTAACTCAGATACAATTATTTGGTAAAAAGGGAGGGTATATAGGTAGTTCTCAACTTACAACAGTTCATTTACTGAGCTTCGAAGTTACAATGGCACTGAAAAAAGTGACTTATGACTGTTTTTCCTATTTATGACCATTGTGGTATCCCATGGTCATTCATGTGATCAAAATTTAGCCACTTTGCAACTGGCTCATATTTATGGCGGTTACAATATCCCTGGCTCATGTGATCACCTTTTGCGACCCTCTAACAAGCAAAGTCAATGGGAAGCCAGATTCACTTAACAACCAACTTAACAGCAGTGATTCACTTAACAATTGTGGCAAGAAAGATCATAAAATGGGGCAAAACTCTAAATGTCTTGCTTAGCAATAGAAATTTTCCCCTCAATTTTGGCCGTAAGTCGAGGACTACCTGTAAATTCCTTAAATAATTGGGCCAAAAGTATCAGTATAATCATTCCAACCTCTCTCCCAAATTCAGTGAAGCTCTCACCTTCTGTATATCTTTATTGTACAAAAATTTATTACCTTTCTAATTTCATCAAGAACTGTCTCAAATGCTTTTTTATCCATCTTGTTTTCTTCAGTCACAGCCTTTTGTCTGTTCCAGTCACCTTTTACTGCAGAATTGTCTCCTACTGAAAGAATAGAAAGGTTGTTGATGGGAAATGTTTTTAGGAAGATCCATTCATAGGACTATCAAACAATACGGTTGTCTCTGTTAGAATAACAGAAGCTCCTCAGGACAAACATACATTCATATCCAGCCTGATACAAGAAACTTGTACATTATGGTCTTAAGCAGAGGCAACAAGATAAACTTCTTGCAATTGTCTTGTGAAATATGCTTTATATTAATAATGCAATTCAATGCATTTTATATGGGTAGACACTTTGAATACAACAGGACTCACCTTGTAGTAAAACTGAACCGGACTCATAACATGCTCTGCTTGGTCTTTTTATGGACCCAACCTCTGTTCTTACAAGCCTCGTTTTTACCACACTAATTCTGAGTCAATCACTTATTTATTCAATACACTACATACAGAAATTGTGGCCAAACATGACATGGACATTTTCTTTTTTTATACTACGAGCGGCGCGCATGTTCCACACTGAATTCCTGTAGCGACATAGGCTCGGCATGCTACTAGGAAATTAAGACCCCCAAGACTGAACAATTTACTCGTAAGTCAAGCCTTCCTGGCTGGGTTTGGCTTTAAGGAACGGCATCAGGTAGGAAAGCGATCGCCAAGAAATCTTGCACCGCTCGAAAATGCAACCGCTTCAGGTGGCAACCTCGAAACGAGCGAGGCAGGCAGGCAGGCCCCAAACCCTGCCCGCAAAAAGGGGAAGACTCGAAGCTCCACCAAGCCCCGCGCTCGGCTCGACTTACCATCAGAGGCGGACCAGGGAGGAGGAGGAAAAAGAGCCGCTGGCCGGCGACTGAACCGCCCGCGCGAGTCCCCGAGGCCCCCTCCGCCCGCACGAAACTTCGCTTATCGGCGCGCTTCGGTGACGTCATCAGACAGGTGCCTCCAATGAGGATCCTGCTCGGCCGTCCTTCGTTTCACAGGGGATGCCGGGAAAGTTGCTCCGGTCCCTGAAGCTCGTACTGGGCTAAGTGTGCCACACGAAGACAACGACGCCCACGAGCGGGATTTAGGAGGGATTTACTACTCCCGGTAGTCACTAGCGGTTGGAAGCAAGGATAACTTGAGAACTGATTGTATTCAGCGAGCGCGCATTTTCAGAGCCGTGCCAGGCTTCCTAGGTTTTGCCCCTCCTGTAGAATAGGTCTGCTTCAGATCTCACCGTCCCCATCTACTGCCTAGAAATGACAGGAATTGAAGCTTTGTATGGAGGGCACCGACTTGGAGAAGCCTGATGGGGCTGCCTTCCTGTTCACCTTCTTAGGGATAAAAATGCCAGTTATTGAGCCAGAGTGCAGACAAAGTTGTACTTTGGCACAGAAACTTTTATTAGCCCACCTTTTTTTATAGTCAGTGTTGACTCCTGGCAACCAGCTGAGATAGTCTCTGCAGTTTTCTTGGCAAGAATTGAGAGGGAATAATTGGCCCAGAGTCACCCAGTTATGTTCATGCCTAAAATGGGACTAAACTTATAGTCTCTTGTTTTCTAGTGCGGTGCCTTAACCATTAGATCAAACTGGTTGAGATACTAGTGAATACTATTACGTAGGTAAACTGGTCAACCCAGCTTAGCTAATAGTATTTATTGCAGGGTTCACACAACAGTTAGGTTGTAATTCCTGGTATCACACATCACATTTAAGTTGTACAGAATTTCAGACTAAATTGGCTGGATTCACACAAAATGTGAATAAAAGAAACTATTACTTTGACATACTTGTACCTTAAAAAATGAACATTGAAGATATTGAAGTTGATTATTTACTGATTATGGGTAACTACCGTTTTTTACAAGGGTATTTTATCTTTCATTAGCTCTTTTCCAGGGATAATAGCTTTAAAATTCAATAACAATCTTGTGGCACTACTGAAGTTTTAAAAGTAATATGTGTAGGTATACTGGGACAGGAGCTGGAAATATGTTGCATTTAACATTTATTGAAGATCAATTATGAATATGCTTCTCTTTCACATTCCTAATAATGTTACAGTTGGCCAGATTTATATGGCTCAGCATATTGGAATATTGATCCAAATTTTGGAATAATGGATTAATAACTTATCTGAGTATCCTCAGGCTGCATTAGACAAGTGGAAATCATTTACTGTATGCTGTACACATTCACTGCCATTACTCTTTATTTGCAACTAAGGACTGTGAAAAAGTACAGTTGGATCAAGCCATATGAGCATTTAGTGCGGCCCTGACACACTGGGCATCTGAATGCATTTAAAAACTGACAAATCTCAACTGGTTTGTATGCTTGTTGTATCCCAGAAAGGAGGTTTACAGCATGGTGTCTCAAGGAAGGTAATGAACAGCCATCAATATTAATAGCCATTGATGAACTGATTCTTCACAACCCACTTTTAGTTTCAAGACTGTCCTGATTATTTGCTATTAGCACCTCTGGGCTATAGATTCCATAGTTTAACTATATGGTGTATTTATATATACTTAAGAAATGTAAATAGTTCCTTCTGTGAGTCCTGAGTCTGTCTGCATGTAGCTTGGATACATGATTTCCAGCGTTAACGCCGTGTAGGGGAAAAGCTTCTCCGTAGCTCCAGTCTAGCGTGTTTCTTCACTCTCCTACTTCCCAGCCGAAGAGCCCAATCGCGGTGGTCCTTCTTTGGAAGGGAGCTGGGAATCCCCCCACCCCCGTCAAGTCAGGCATCCGCCGAAAAGATGCTGTGTCGGAGTTGCAGAAGCAAAGGATTTAGTTCATGTTAAGCATGCGAGTAAGCGCCGAGCAGCAAGCGGCCGACACACAAGATGCGGCCTTCTTCCTCCTCCTCTCCTTCTCCTCCCGCGTCCAACTGGCCCTTCAGAAGGACGAGCGAGAGCCAATCGCCAAGCAGGAGAGGTTTCCCGGTACATGCAAATAAGCATTCCCGCAGAGCATTGTGGGAAAAGCACGAACCGGAGCTCGCCTCCATTGGCGACGCGGCGGAGCCTCCGGGAATCTGATCCGCGCAGGAGAAAGCGTTTGCAAGCGCGAGGGTAAAAGTCCGGAGGAGCATTACGGGCCACCGTGACCTGAAGTGAGTCGAGCAATCGTGGGAACGCGTCCCGGCGCGAAGCAAAGCATACTTACCTGGCAGGGGAGATACCTTGATCATGAAGGAGGTTTTCCCAGGGTGAGGCTCATCCATTGCACTCCGGGTGTGCTGACCCCTGCGATTTCCCCAAATGCGGGAAACTCGACTGCATAATTTGTGGTAGTGGGGGACTGCGTTCGCGCTTTTCCCTGATTGTTTGGTTCAAAAAATAGAATAAAACTTTGGCTGCCTGCCTTTGTTCCTTTTCCATTAGTCTCTGCTTCCTTTTCCTCGCTGAAGTTTAGTAGAATCGGCAAGTGAAAGGAAATTGGGTGACAAAGACACTGTGAGTAGGACATTTACGGAAGCACCTATAGAAAAATTCTTAAAACACAGTGCAAAACCTGAGTATGTGGAGATCTCGCCCAAAGAATCGCCAATAGTAGGATTTATTTACATCTGAACTACCAAGCTTTTCTATGGAGGCTTGTATATATGGAAACTGCATAATTTGTGGTAGTGGGGGACTGTCCGCGCTTTCCCCTGATTATTTGGTTCAAAAAATAGAAATATTGAGAACTTTGGTTTGGTTTTAGTATTTTTGTCAAACACTTTCATTTGCGAAATTTGGAAACAGCCCAATATTTATTTATTTATTCGTTTTTATATGCCGCCCAATTTACGTAGGACTCAAATTCTGGTAGTTTTGAATCTGAAGGTTTTTTAATATGCTATACCGTATTTTCCGGCGTATAAGACAACTGGGCGTATAAGACGACCCCCAACTTTTCCAGTTAAAATATAGTTTGGGATATACTCGCCGTATAAGACTACCCCTCCTACCATCTTTCTTTCTTTCTTTCTTTCTTTCTTCCTTCCTTCTATCCATCTTTCTTTCCTAAACAAAATGTTCTCTGTTCAATTACACCTCTGAATTCTGACTAGAAGAAAGCTGGTAGGTCAGAAGGTGATTCATAAGCCACAGAAAAGAACTCTTGAACCCACCAGAGACTACTGCATCAGTTTTTAGAGTAAAATCAGTATCTCAGCTTCAGTAATCTACTATGCAACTGGTAACTTTCAAAGTCATATTTACATGTGCAAAATGGAACTGTAGGGTGAAACTCAACAGCTTGCAAACTGAACTCTACTTGCTTTCCTTTTTAAGTAACACTTTTGCCTTTTTAAGAAACCCTTTCCATCATACAGAGTACAGACTTCGGAATTTTCTCCAATCCAGCTCATACTTTCCATTCTGAGCAGACATTAGCATACACAAACGAAGCAAAATTAAGTAGCAACTGCCACTACTATAATTTGTATGAAATATATATATTGACTGCACGAAGCATTTTATCCCCTCAGGACTCTGATGTGATGTTTTTCCATCTACCTATCACATCTTAAAATTCCAGATGTAGCAAGATCTCAAATTATGAGAAAGATATATTAATATTTCTGTACACTTCACTGATCCCAAAATATAGGATCTTTGTTTCACAACTTTTCCAATTAAACAATCTAATTTCATTGTTTCTGTTTGAATGACAACGAATAAATGTTGCAGATCCCACCTAGGTCTCCTTGCTTGAATCCTTTCATTCCATTGCTTATATGTGGAAGACCCAAAATGGCACATGAGCCAAGACAGCAGGAGATAGCTAGGAAAACACTGGGATTAAAGGGTGGGGTGAAGAAGGCACTGCTGTGTAAAAACTGGCAAGGCAACAACACTGGGAGATTCCATCTATCTATTATCTATCCATTTATCATTATCTATTGCTATTGCTATTAAACATTCTTCTAGGGTCCCAAACACATTTAGCTCATTCTTGTCAGCAATTACTTGTCATTCTGGGCAATCTTCTTTCAATTCCTACTCCCCTCCTACTCTACAGCCAGTCCTCTTGTGGAAAGAAATTATGACACAAAATGCAGCTTGTAGAGAAAGGAGCGTGTTCAGATATGGAATGGAAAAAAAGGAGGGGTCAATGAAAGATAAAAGCAAAGAGGAATGTGTACCCCAAACAGGCACTCTTTGCATGATTATTAAAGAAGCAATACTTCTCCCCCTTAGTTCTAGCTGGTGTTGAGCAATTTCAGTTTACCTACTGCTCCAGTATTTGCACGATTCATCCTATCTGTAAAGTATTACCGTATTTTTCGAAGTATAAGACGCACCTTTTTACCCTCAAAAAGAGGATGAAAATTTGGGTGCGTCTTATACAGCGAATGTAGCTCCACCCAGCCACCCCTACCCTTTGGCCTCTGCCTGCCAGCAATTTACCTCTTTGCAGCAAACAGCAGCAGAGCCTGATTTGCACAAGAAACTAATTAGCAGCCTCCTAACCTACAGCTGACTGAGGCTTGCAAGCCACGTGGTAAAATGAAACTAACTACGGTGGCTGTAATGAGACAAATTGCTGGGAGATAAACTGTGGGCAATGTTAGACTGCTGAAATTGCAAGAAGGTAAGCTGTAGCTGCTTTGGCCTAGAGGTAGAGCTTTTGCCTCACAATCAGGAGGTTGTGAGTTCTATCCTAGGTAGAGGCAGATTCTGTTAATGGTGTTATTTTGTTAAATGTTTGTAGAGTGTTCAAATTATTAGACTTATTTTTTAAAGACTGCTTTATTATTGTTCTAGACAACTTAACAAAATGAAGCTTTTTAAAATAAATGCTTGCTCTGAAGAGGCCCAGTGCTATTGTCTCTTCTTTAAAATAATAGAGAATAATGTATACTTCCAGAAATTTTAATTAATTTTAACAGCTCTGTACAAGTATGATCTGAAATGTAACAGTGTCCTGTTTAGTATTAAAGTTTAGTTACCTTGGAGTAGATCTATTTAAATAATTGGGAGGAGTTAGTGTGACTACATTTAAGAAAACTTTCTGGCATAATGTACATTTCTCCAATTATTTGCTATTTCTATGGGTCAAGCACACATGCACAGAAATACACAGCAAACAGTGTATATCATCTGTGCTGTTTGCTGTTTGGCAAATTGCTTGGAGGCAGAGGCCTTTTTTCCTTGTTTGCCTCACCCAAAACTAAGGTGTGTCTTATACTTTGGTGCGTCTTATACTCCGAAAAATACGATATTTGTTATTTAGAATCCTGCCAGGTGGAAACGACCAGGTAGTCACAGGGCAGGAAAGAAGGGATTTGACACACAATCACCAGCCCCAATGGCCTTAAGAATGCTTTTCCCCTCTGCCATAGAGTGAGCCATCATCACCAGGATGCCCCCTCCTCTACCTACCTGCCCCCTAATCAGAATGATCCAGTTGAATAGAAGGGCGAGGTTGGTTCAAGGCAGCTTACAATGCTCCGCCACGCAAATCCACGTGCAAGAGGAGGGGGAAAAAAGTTAGCTGCGCTTCTGCAAGAAACTCGGCAGCCTCGTTGCTCTAAGGCAACCCAACAGGCAGCAGGTGATCTCTCATCTGGCTCTTATGGAAGACAACCCGCTGTTTTCTCTCCGCCAAACTTCCACTTGCCTGGACACTAGACGCCTTCATCCTTCCCCACAGAGCGCACATCCCATCTGCCCACCCGCCCTGTATAAGCCTGTCCAGATACCATCACCACAATCAGGAGCACCGCCAAGTTAGTCCCCTCTGGGACGCAAAACTTCTTCACTGGATACGCTCCTGCCCGCTTCTCCCGCCTGCCTCTTGCCTTAAGCCGCAGGGCACCTCTGCTCTGTGGTCCCTCCTGCACGCGCCCACCTGCTGGGAAGACTGCGGCTGGCGGTGGGGGCTGCAGCCTTCCCAGCAGGAGACCAAGACACAGGGCAGCGGGGCTCCAGGGCTCCTTTGGCCGCTTGGCTGAAGAACAATGCAGCCGCGGCCGTTTTTGAGCTTCCCCCCCCCTCAGACGTTTTAGTACCCGGCGTATAATATGACCCCCGACTTTTTAGAAGATTTTCAAGGGGTAAAAAGTCATCTTATAGGCCGGAACATACCGTATGTATTTTCCATATATACAAGCCTCCACAGAAAAGCTTGGTAATTCAGATGTAAATAAATCCTACTATTGGCGATTCTTTGGGCGAGATCTCCACATACTCAGATTTTGCACTGTGTTTTATAACTGTCCCACTCACAGTGTCACCCAATTTCCTTTCACTTGCCGATTCTACTAAACTTCAGCGAGGAAAAGGAGGCAGAGACTAATGGAAAAGGAACAATGGCAGGCACCCAAGCCAAAGTTTTATTCTATTTTTTGAACCAAACAATCAGGGGAAAGCGCGAACGCAGTCCCCCACTACCACAAATTATGCAGTCGAGTTTCCCGCATTTGGGGAAATCGCAGGGGTCAGCACACCCGGAGTGCAATGGATGAGCCTCACCCTGGGAAAACCTCCTTCATGATCAAGGTATCTCCCCTGCCAGGTAAGTATGCTTTGCTTCGCGCCGGGACGCGTTCCCACGATTGCTCGACTCACTTCAGGTCACGGTGGCCCGTAATGCTCCTCCGGACTTTTACCCTCGCGCTTGCAAACGCTTTCTCCTGCGCGGATCAGATTCCCGGAGGCTCCGCCGCGTCGCCAATGGAGGCGAGCTCCGGTTCGTGCTTTTCCCACAATGCTCTGCGGGAATGCTTATTTGCATGTACCGGGAAACCTCTCCTGCTTGGCGATTGGCTCTCGCTCGTCCTTCTGAAGGGCCAGTTGGACGCGGGAGGAGGAGGAAGAAGACCGCATCTTGTGTGTCGGCCGCTTGCAGCTTGGCGCTTACCCGCCTGCTTAACATGAACTAAATCCTTTGCTTCTGCAACTCCGACACAGCATCTTTTCGGCGGATGCCTGACTTGACGGGGGTGGGGGGGATTCCCAGCTCCCTTCCAAAGAAGGACCACCGCGAAGTAGGAGAGTGAAGAGAAACGCGCTAGACTGGAGCTACGGAGAAGCTTTTCCCCTACACGGCGTTAACGCTGGAGATCATGTATCCAAGCTACATGCAGACAGACTCAGGACTCACAGAAGGAAATAATAATAATATTATAATAATAACGGAGTTGGAAGGGACCTTCGAGGTCTTCTACTCCAACCCCCTGCTTAGACAGGAAACCCTACACTACTTCAGACAAATGGTTATCCAACACCTTCTTAAAAACTTCCAGTGTTGGAGCATTCACAACTTCTGGAGGCAAGCTGTTCCACTGATTAATTGTTCTAACTGTCAGGAAATTTCTCCTTAGTTCTAAGTTACTTCTCTCCTTGTTTAGTTTCCACCCATTGCTTCTTGTTCTACTCTCAGGTGCTTTGGAGAATAGTTTGACTCCCTTTTCTTTGTGGCAACCCCTGAGATATTGGAACACTGCTATCATGTCTCCCCTGGTCCTTCTTTTCATTAAGCTAGACATACCCAGTTCCTGCAACCGTTCTAAATATGTTTTAGCCTCCAGTCCCCTAATCATCTTTGTTGCTCTTCTCTGCACTCTTTCTAGTCTCAACATCCTTTTTACATCATAGCGACCAAAACTGAATGCAGTATTCAAAGTGTGGCCTTACCAAGGCATTATAAAGTGGTGATCTTGATTCTATCCCTCTGTTAATGCAGCCTAGAACTGTGTTGGCTTTTTTGGCAGCTGCTGCACACTGCTGGCTCATATTTAAATGGTTGTCCACTAGGATATTCTGTTACCCTGGCCTGTTGCCTGGAGATTTTAGAGAGTTTAACTTTTTTTCTAAACCGTCAAACTTCATATAATTTACAGAGGAATAGAATGGAATGGAATAGGAATAAAGTGTAATTAGACACACAAGGAATTTGTTTCTGGTGCAGAAGGTCTCAGTGTACATCAGAGGTGGGATTCAGCAGGTTCTGACAGTTCTGGAGAACCGGTAGCGAAAATTCTGAGTAGTTCGGAGAACCGGTAAATACCACCTCTGACTGCCCCTGCCCCATCTATTCTTTGCCTCCCGAGTCCCAGCTGATAGGGAGGAAATGGGGATTTTGCATTAACCTTCCCCTGGAGTGGGGTGGGAATGGAGATTTTGCAGTATCCTTTCCCTGCCACGCCCAGAAAGCCACCCACGCCTACCAAGCCACATCCACAGAACGTAGTAAAAAATTTTGAATCCCACCACTGGAATAGTAAAGCAACAGAGATGGTGATGATGATGATCATGATCATCATCATCTCAATAAGGGGGTAGTAAAATAATAATAATAATAATAATAATAATAATAATAATAATAATAATAATAATAATAATAATAATAATAATAATAATAATAATAATAATAATGCTACATATAACATGGATTAATTATGTAGACTTAGTAATGTGAGAATTAGGTGTTCAGTAGAGTGATGGCACGAGGAAAGAAATTGTCCCTGTGTCTATTTCGGCATGCAATGGCCTATAGTGGCATCCCAAGGGGAGGAATTGAAACAGTTTATGTCTAGAATGTAGATCCAGTATTTTCTCAGCCCTCCTTCTGATCTGCACAATATTCAGGTCTTCAGTGGAAAAAAGGCTGCTTACAACTGTTTTTTCTGCAGACTTAACTATCTGTTGGAGTCTGTACCTGTCCTGTTTGGTTGCTGTACCAAATCAGACAGTTATAGAAGTACAAATGACAGACTCAATAATTTGTCTGTAGAACTGCATCAATGGCTCCTGGGGCAGCCTGAACTTTCTGAATTGATGCAGGAAGAACATTCTTTGTTGTGGCACTTTAATAATGGTTCTAATGTTAGGTGTCTATTTCAAGTCCTGGGAAAGTATAGAACCCAGAAACTTGAAGGTCCCTACTGTTGATACTGTGTTGTCTAGTATTGTAAGAGGTGGTAGAATAGGTTGGCTCCTCCTAAAATCCAATCTCATCTCTACAGTTTTAAGCATGTTCACAGGGTCTGTACCACAGGGTCAGTTGTTCAACCTCCCGTCTATGTGCAGACTCATCACCGTCTTGAATGAGACCAATGACTGCAAACTCCCCTTAACAGAGAGATCCTTAGGGATGCAGTTATTGTTATATAGAGAGAACAGCAATGGAGAAAGCATACACACCTGAGGGGCGCCTGTGTTAATTGCCCGGGTATTAGATCTAATTTTCCCTAGCTTCACCTGTTGGTTCCTATCTATCAAAAAGCTACCATAATAATCCACCTACAAGTATGGACAGGCACAGCTAGCTGAATCAGTTTAGAGTGAAGAATTTCTGGAATGATATTGAATGCTGAGCTGAAATCTACAAAAAAAAAACCGTGTATAGATCCCTGGGGATTCAACATATTGTAAGATGTTGGGCACTGCTATGTTGAAAATGCACATGCATTGAAAATAAGAGTTTGGAACTCCTGTGCAATTATTTGAAAGTACATTTATTAACCAGAATGGCATTTAATTTCCAGTTAACATGTTAAGGTATTATATTCTGCCTGTTATTTATTTTTTTCATTTTTTAAGAATAATAATTGCAGGGGAGACTAATACAGAGAGCTAAATTGGTGTAATGTTTAAGTATCAAGCTAGAAACCCAGAGACCCTGAGTTCTAGCCCTACCTTAGGTACAAAAATAGCTGGGTAATCTTGGGCCAGTCACTTTCTCTCAGCCCTAGAAAGGAGGCAATGGCAAACCAATTTTGAAAAACCTTCCCAAGAAAACTGCACACAGTCTAGGACCGTGGTGGCGAACCTATGGCACGCGTGCCACAGGTGGCACGCGGAGCCATAGCGGAGGGCACGCGAGCGTTGCCCACCGGCAAACCGGAAGTGCGGAAAAACGCACTTCCGGTTTGCCGGTGAGCTGTTTTTTGCACTCCGGAGGGTTCAGGGAAGCTCCCTGAAGCCCCGGAATGCAAAAAACGACGAAACGGACAAACTGGAAGTGCATTTTTCCGAACTTCCGGTTTGCCCGTTTCGTCATTTTTTACCATCCCAGGCTCCGGTAAGGCCTTTGCGCGGGGGTGGGGGTGGGGTGCACATGCGCAGGGGGCAGCATGGGGGGGTGTTGTGCGCATGCATGGGGGGAGGGAATGGGTGTGGGCACGCGTGTGCGCGCTAGTGCATGCACCCCCCCCCTTTTTGGCACGCGAACCAAAAAAGGTTCGCCATCACTGGTCTAGGAGAATTGGACAAAAAATAATGGTAGTTTTCAACTGCCAGAGTTATACATCTCTTTGTGTGCATACAGCATAATATATAATTCAGTGGTTTCCCACCCATTGTGCATGTGTGCTAGTTAAGGATAAAAAACCCTAAATAATAAAAAATCTTACTAAAATGGTTAAAATTACAATTGAAATTAAATATGAACTGATTATGAAAAACCTATGTTGTGCAACCTGTGCTTTGAATAATGTTGAACTAGGATTTCAGATTGGCAATAGAAATTCTATATTTTGGGACCCCCTTGTTGGGGAAGCTGTGAATTGCTTTGGCATATGACTTTACGGCAGTAACTGCCATAAATTGCAGAACAGGTAAATGGTATTGCCAGTATTTGTTCACCATTGATGATAATCAGAAATGTTGGCTGTGCTGCATAAACAAGCCTACTGGATTATTGTAATCTAGGTTTTTGAATTTGCTTGATATACTGGACCATAAATTTACCCCATTGGTGGGATTGCACAACGCTCCATGCTAAAATGTGGTTGGCTAGTTTGTAGTTTGGTGCATCTTGTGAAGATAGCCATGGTTTGAGGACATACTAATTTAGCTTTTTGCATGTTGGCATCCCTCAAAGTATGATTTCCATCACTATCGGCCAACAAAGACAATGGTTCAAATTGTAGGGCCTTTTCCAGGTGCTGAGGTAATGCTCTCCCTTGGTTCTTGAGTTTCAGAAAATCCTGAGGTTTCTGAAGATTCTGTATTTACTGTCCTATTGCTGATCCAGTTCCTGCCTCTCTTGCCTCAGTAGTCAGCCTATTTCCTTCCAAATAATAAGTGACCAGTTGAAGAGACTGAATACTTTCTGGCTGCTCTGCATGTTGTTGCAATACTGGAGGAAATACTATTTGAATGCAATGTACAACTAAAGGATATGTTAAGCGAGCCCAACTCTCTCACATGCAGGGATATAAGGCAAAGACAACATAGCATGCAGGAACACATATCGGGATGATGGCACTGAGTGTTTGTGCCAGTGGGAAAGGCCTCATTGAAGAAAACATCATCAAAGTACAGGTAATCTTCGACTTACAACCATTTGTTTATAGCAACCATTGAAAGCTACAATGCCATTGAAAAAAAGTGACTTTCACAACCATTGCAGCATCTTCCACGGTTATGTGATCAAAATTTGAGTGCTTGGCAAGCTAGTATGTATTTACAATGGTTGCTGCTTCCCATGTGACTTTTTCAGCAGGATTCCAACAAGCAAAGTCAATGAGGGAAGCCAGATTTAGTGAACGATTGCATGATTCACGTAACAATTGTGGCAAAAAAGGTAAAATTGGGCGCAACTCATTTAACTGCCTTGCTTAGCAACAAAAATTCTGCTCCCAGTTGTGATCTTAAGTTGAGGACTTCCTGCAGAAGATAGAATTAGAGAAGGCAGCAATATACCATAACCTGCATTGAGTCTGACAATTCTTCAACACAAGGGTACTGAATGTGGATCCATCTGATCATCACAGCAGCTTTCTGTACTCCCTCCGTGTTTTTCAAACTTGGCTACTTAAGATGTGTGGTTTCACACATGATGGCTGGAATTCTGGGAGTTGAAGTCCACACATCGTAAAGTCGCCAAGTTTGAAAAACAGTACTCTAAATGCAATTTTACACTGTCTTAATTCTGTGGTCAGAATTTCAACAGTTTATATCAGAAGTGAGGAACGATGGCCCCTGAGTTGTGGACTTCAATTCCCAGAATTCCTGAGCCAGCACGGCTCAGCATGGCTGGCTCAGGAATTCTGGGAATCGAAGTCCACGAGTCATAAATGGGTCATAATTCCCCGCCCCTGGTTTATATGAACGCCCAGCTAGGAGATGCAGTGAAGGAAAAGGCTGCTGGTGTTGAAGTCCCCTCAGTGACGGGGCGCTTAAAGCGAGGTGAGGACGAAGGCTTCCCGGCGTCTCATAAGACTGCGAGGGCCTGGCGCTGAAGGAGGTGGAGCCCCCGAACAGTGCAGCAACCGAAAACCTCCTCCCCTTCGAGTTTACGTAATGACAAGAGCCTCGCTTGGATCTTCGCAACCAGCCACGCCCCTCCGCCGGCTTCCCTTGCTCTTTTTTTTTTCTCTCCCGCCGCTCAGGGCCGGACTAATCGGCTCCAGACTCGCCCGTCGCTCGCGGCCCCGCCCCTCTCGCGCGCTCTCTGCCCTTTGACGTGGCACCGGTTCCCCCCCCCCCCATTTCTCAGCCATGATTGTTGCGTCGGCGGCGCTCAGCCTGCTGGGTTCAGTGAGCGCGAGAGCGAAGTGAGAGAGGCGGTTGGAGGCTCGCGGAGCCGAGGTGAGTTGCGCGAACGGAAGGACGGATGGAGGGGTCACCGAGGAGGCTCGGTCCCTCGCCGTCTGGGCCGGGGAAGCTGAGGTTGGGCACCTTTGGAGAGACACCCACCGGTCCGGTATAGGGAGCGGGAAAGGCGAGGGGTCTCTCTCGACTTCTTCCGAGCCCGTCGACTCTCTTGGTGTTTACCGGAGGGGATGCCATTCGCGCTCCCTTGCCCAGAATCCTAAGATGTTCTCGTGGGCTTAAAGCCAGAGGGGCTTCCCTTTCTTTGAAATCGTTTAGCCTGGTGGTGGTGGTGGTGATTTCGCCTTCAGTATCTTCTGTCCTGCCAATCTTTATCCGTTCTTCTCCCTTCATCTTCTTCCAATCACTCCCCCCCCCCAATAGCTTTAAACCCCAAACTGGGTTTCCGACATTGGGAGAGAGGGTTTCCCAACTTGGGAAGGAAGGCATTGTGGGTGTGAATTGGGCAGATCAGTGAGTATGTGCTGCTTCCCTGTTGAAGTGGGTGTGTTTGAATGTTAGAGCATCATGGAATTGTCATGTGGAGCTGGACTCTCTTTTTTTTTCCTATTTGTCTTTGACCATCCCATCTTTTCTGGAAGGGGGTTTAAAGTCTGATCCTCCTAGTTGCATTGAGTTGTATCTGCAATATAACCTCTGACATCATCCCAAGGTGACATTGTGTACAGGTAGTCCTCACCATAGGACCACAGTGGTGCCCAAAATTTATGTTGCTAAGTGAGAATTTTGTTAAGTGAGTTTTGGCCCATTTTACGACTTTGCTCACCACTTTTGTTAAGTGAATCACTGCAGTTCTTAAACAAGCAACACGGTTGTTAAGTGAATCTGGTTTCCCCATTGACTTTGCTTGTCAGAAGGTTGCAAAAGGACTCTGGGACACTGCAACTGTCATAAATGTGAGTCAAGCATCCAAATGTAAATCATGTGACCATGGAGATGCTGCATAAGTGTGAAAAATGGTCATAAGTAACTTTTTTTAGTGCTGTTGTAACTTTGAACTGCTGTAAGTTGAGGACTACCTGTATATCAAGCCTATTTCTAAAGCAGAAAAGGGAGAGAGAGATTAGTGTCCTTTTTTAAAATGAAAGTAGGCTGTGGAAAAAGTGTCAGTAAAAAGGGAGTAGAATAATGTAAAGGGGATCTTAAAATCAAAACATTAAGTGAGAAAGAGAGAAGAGAGGACTAGAGTAGATTAGGGGTTTTTTTTTGGGGGGGGGAAGAAAGCTTAGTAGATTTTTGTAAACTTGAATATTTACTTTTTATAAATTCAAGTGTGTCTACTCACTCTGCTGCTAGTGGCAAATACTGCCAGTTGTACAAAATAATACATGCACGGTATGTTCCTCAAAAACAATATAGTTCTGAATCAGACAGTAGCAAATATGGCTTGAGCGTTTGTGAGTCAAGATGTTAGATGCATGAAGGGGAACTTCATAGAATCATAGGATTTGAAGGGGCCTTGGAGATCTTATAGTCCAACCTTCTGCCAAGATAGGAATCATTGTACCATCTTGGACAAATGGTTATCCTAGCCTTCCTTGAAAATCTTCAGCGATGGAGCACCCACAACTCTGGCAGGCAGGTTGTTCTATTGATTATAGTTCTCACTGTCAAGAAATTCCTTCTTATTTTCAGGTTGCTTCTTATCCTTACTTCGGGTGCTATGGAGAATAAATTGACAGCTCTTCCCTTCGTCTTCAAGTATTGTTATCATGTCTGCCTTCTGTCTAAACATACCTAGTTTTTTCAGCCATTCTAAAGAAGCCATAGAAAGGATTTAGCTTCCAGATCTCTTATCATCTTTGTGTCCTTTTCTCTTTCTAGGGCCTCACTATCTTTTGTGTGTGTGGTGTCAGAACTGAATACAGTATTCCAAATGTGGCCTTACCAGTGTAGTGTAGAGCAGTGTTTCCCAACCTTGGCAACTTGAAGATGTCTGGACTTCAACTCCCAGAATTCCCCAGCCAGCATTCGCTGGCTGGGGAATTCTGGGAGTTGAAGTCCAGACATCTTCAAGTTGCCAAGGTTGGGAAACACTGGTGTAGAGCATCTCCCTTGATCTTGATACTATCCTTCAGTTGATACAGCCCAGGACTGTGTTGGCTGTTTTGACAGCTGCAGCACACTACTGACTCATACTTCAGCAGTGGTCCACCAGGACATCTAGATCCCCCTTATAGGTACTACTGTTGAGCCAAGTACTGCCTATCCTTATCTGTGCAGCTAGTTTTTCCTGCTTAAGTGCAAGATATTACTTTTCTTGCCATTGAACTTCATCTTGTTGGATAGGTCCCAATGCTCAAGCCTGTCAACATTCAAGATCTGAATCATTAGCAGTTCCCACCAGCTTTGTGGTGAGAACAAATTTGATAAGTGCCCCTTCAATCCCCTCATCTAGGTAATTTATGAAGATGTTGAACAGCAATGGTCCCAAGATAAAACCTCGAGGAAGCTCATTGCATATTTCCCTCCATATAGATGTAGTTTCATTAAGGACCACAAGCTGAGTGCTTTTGGTAGTGGTACTGTCTGTCTTACATTATTCTATTTTACTGAGAAATAGGCTGTGGTCTATTTTACAAAATGCCTTACTGAAATCTAAGTATGTTGTATCCACAGCATTTCCTTGGTTCATTAATTTAGTCACTTTATCAAAGAAGGCAGTAAAAATCATTTGGTGTGATCTGTTCTTAACAAACCCATGCTGGCTTCTAGTAATCACCATTTCTAGGTACTCACAAACTAGCTGCTTGATTATCTTTTCCAGGATTTCCCCAGGTATTCATGTCAAGCTGGTGGATCTGTGGTTTCTTGGATACCCCCCCCCCCTTAAAAAAAAAAGTTTGGAACCACACCAGCTTTTTTCCAGTCCTGGCTCCAGGAGCTCTCAGATTTCCTTCAATGATTCTGAGATTACATCTGTCAGCTCCTTCAGTACCCTGTGATGTAAAGTATCCAGTCTAGAGACTTGAACTCATTCAGAGCAACTAGTTTCTAACCAATTTCTTAAATATTTTGACCTGCATTTCTCTTTTGTCTCCCAGGATGCTGTTTTTGAGAGGTTGGACTATTTTTTTTTCACTTTTGGAAAAAGACAGATGCAAAAAAGGAATCAAGCAGTTCTGCCTTCTCCCGACTGTCACCTTTTTGTTATTTTCTCCTACTAGTGAACCAACCATTTCCTTGACTTTCCTGTAGCTCCTTACATTTTGAATTTTGTTACTATTTTTGGTATTTGTTGCAAGTCTTAGCTCATTCTTGAACCTTAGCTGTCCTGACTTCGTCCTTGCAAAATTGTGCTATTTTCTGGTAATCTGCTCAGGTTACAAGACCTTCTGTCTATGCTTTATACTTGTCCACTTTGTCACTCAGCTTGTCATACAGTTCTTTGTGCAACCGTGCTGGTCTCATCAAGTGTCTCTTGTTTTACTTTCTGTGTGATATTGTTTATGTTTGGGCCTTTATTATTTCATTTTTCGGAGTTTTCTATGCATCCTGATTTTTTCCCTCCAGCTAGAATTTCCATCCATGGAATCCTTCTTATTTGTTGAAGTCAGCTGTCTTAAAATCTGGAACACTAGTCCTTCTTCAGTTACTTCTGCATGCAGTATGGTGAATCCTCATATGATATGGTCACTCTCTTCCAAAGTTCCTACAATTTCCACTTCCTCGACCACTTCATCCCTATTAGTAATTATCCAGTGTAGTTGACCCTTTAGTACCCCCTCCATCTTTTGGGTGATAAAGTCAGCTATGCATATTAGAAATCTGTCAGGGTAGTTAAAGTTCCTCTTTACTACAGTATGTGTTTCCTGGATATTTCAACTAACTGATTTATAAAAAAAGTTCATCTATTTCCTCTGCTTGGCAGTGTGGCTTGTAATACATACCTTACAATGTCATTTCATTTTCCCTTGTATTTACATGTACCTTAAACTTACATTTTTAAAGAGTGAAAAAAGGCAACAAGCAAGTTATGCCATATCTGATTTTTTTTTGATAAAAGATAGTACTGATTCAGATTTTAAAATTTGACAAATTAAGATCTTATGTACTTTAATTAAGGGATTGAAAGACATTAATGTTAACTGTGTGTAACGTATTCCATGGGGATTTGTAGAAAAAACAAGTTATACCCCAAGGGACTAATTTGTAGTCATCTGTTTTCCAGCTTGACTAGGCATATTTAAATAGAATTAAATATTTTTTTCACAGGGATAGTTGAATATGTGCAGAAGGTTGTTTCTTGGACTTTGAATTGATTACAGTAATTGTTTGATTACAGTAATAAATAGACATATGGCTGATAAATATGTTTAGAAAGAATTAAGTCCATAAAAGAGAACCAGGTTGATGTAGTGGTTTATTTTTTATTTATTAAATTTCTAAATTAAACAGCCAAGAGATGGAGGGGATGAGAATGAGATCTTCTTATCCCTTCAGCCATCTCCAGCAATGAGTGTCGTCTTCTGGGCCCAATTAGCAAAGCCAAGCTTTGATACCCTTCCAGAAGGCCAAAGGGAGGTGGCAGTTCTCGCCACCAGTGGGAGAATATTGGGGCTCCAGCAGAAAAAGGCTTTTCTTGATCCACTTGCAGACTTGATTCCTTGATTCCTTAGCAGATGAGATCCATAGCAGGCCTCTGCCACTGGCATGAGTGGGGGAGAGACAGCTTCTCAGATACCCTAGACCAGGGGTGTCAAACACGTGGCCCGTGGCCGGATCCAGCCCGCCATAGGCCTTGGAGTTGGCCCGTGGGCCATCCCAGACCCAACAAGGGACCGGCCCCTGCCGCCCTGGCCACACCCACCTAGTCGGCCGCGATGACCAGGCCATGCCCACTCTGCCCCCCAAGGGTAAACAAAATCACGACGTGGCCCATGACGGGATCAAGTTTGATACTCCTGCCCTAGACCTATGCCATGTAGGGCTTAAAGGTAACGATCAAGAGCTTGAATTGGATGCAGAAGCAAACTGGCAACCAATGCACCTTGTGCAGTAACGGTATTATATGTGCGGCCCTAGAAGCATCCAGGAGTGTGCATGCTACTGCATTCTGCACCAGGTGCAGCTTCTGAATACTGTTAAAAGGTAACCCCATGTAGAGCGCATTACAGTAATCAGTCGAGATATGATTAGGACTTGAGTAACCATGCATAGGGGCTCAGGATTCAGGTAAGGATGCAACTGGTGCACAACATAAAGTTGCATAAAGGCCATCCTAGCCACCATTGCCACCTGCTTTTTGAGCAGGAATTGTGAGTTGTGCAAGTTGTCCACTGAATCAGTCTGGGGTAGTGCAACTCCATGCAGAGTTAATTAGTTAATGATGATAAATCACCGGATCCAGAGATCCCTTGCACAAATTTGAAATTTGATGGTAATATACTGCAGTACGGTGGCACCATTTTCTGCTTAAAAGTGAAAAAAAAAATAGCTGTGTTAAACTTCTGATAGCCGTAGCACAACTATTTTGCTGAAAAATGTCCAAGAAACTGAAACAATAAATGTATCACGACTGCAGTCCTCTGTACATAATTCATTTTCCCCTTAGAAGTTCCTCAGAGAGCAGCCATGAGATGTAAAATCATTACCTACCTGCTTCTAGGGAATTTTAGATACCATCAACTATCATGAAGCTCAGTAACTCTTAAATATGACCAGCATTTTATCCTGCCTTTTCCTGATTTGTACTTCAAATGCCTATTTGATTAAGAAATTCTTATTTATTTTATCTTAATATAATATATAGTACTATTGTAGTTAGATAGTTACTTTTATTTAATTCATTCTGTCCAATAGAAGAGGTGGCCTCTGGTTTCTGCTTCTATTGCATACTGCTACTAAGCTTGCACCAAATAGTTTCCAAGTTTTGTGTAGTATAACAATTGTCCTTGGTTAGCACATAAGAATGTATGATGTATAGTGCATAGTAAACTAAGCTGAATTTGTTAGTTTAAATGCAGCAGTTCTTTTAGGCTGTTTTCAAATGAATGCAAGTGATAACCATGATAATTTGTCAAAATAAGTTTTTTCAATATGAAAAATACATTGTAGGGTAACGCCTTTCAGAATTGCTGTAATGTTTAGGAGTGAAACCGTTGCTTAAGGTACATGTGCTTGTGCATTTGGAAATTTCCAAATTTGCATTTTAGTTAAGCAGTGAAATAGTTACTAAAGAGAACAGAGACTCCTAATTGTTATTCATTTTCCTTCTATAGTTTTATGGATAGACATGAATTTTCATGGTTTCCAGTTGACTGGTAATGAAAGTACATGAATTCCCTAAACATAGAGGTCCCCAAGATTTATGGCTTGACGGCTCGACTGGGAGGGAGAAGAGGGGAACTAGGCTGCGGGAGCAGTGGGACAGCGCATATGCAGCCCTTGTGCAAGTGGTGGGCCGGCAAGCGTTCATGCTGCCCTTGCGTGAGCGGCAGGCCTGCACATGCGTGCCTGCTGGCCCACTGCTCACACAAGTTAAGCTGTGAGCGCTCATGTTCCGGCCAGCACCTCACGCAGCCCAATTCTGAATAGGCCAGGGGCCGCGGCCTGGGGGTTGAGGACTCCTGCCCTATAAGTATTGCATTGCTTTTAATTTATCCTCAAGAACTTGCATGGTTAAATTCAATATATATATATTTATATATATTTGCTACAGATACCAGAGCTTCATAATGACAACCTTCTTGGAGTTCATTCAGCAAAATGAAGATAGAGATGGTGTTAGATTCAGCTGGAATGTGTGGCCTTCCAGTCGTCTTGAAGCCACAAGAATGGTGGTTCCAGTTGCTTCTCTGTTTACACCACTAAAAGAGCGTCCTGATTTGCCTCCCATTCAGTATGAACCAGTTCTCTGCAGTCGCACTACCTGCCGTGCTGTTCTAAATCCGTTATGGTAATTCCAATAAATATTGCGGGTTTTGCTGACATGTTGTTAGTCTTCTGATTAAAAGATTGCTTTGTCCCAATTTTACCAATTATGAGCAGTTAGTCTTTGTATAGCATTATAGCTGTACTGTTATGCAATGTGAATAACAGAGCTTATAGAAAAAAATGGGGTTGGAGCAGATCATTCAAGCATGACAACACATTCATAAACCAAATATTACTAAACACAATAATCCTATTAAAGTACTTACGTAGTTGAAAAACATATTAAATTCATAAGTAATGCAAATTTAGATTCATTTTGAAAATAAGTGAAAACAGCTTGAGGGATAAAACAGGAGGAGGAGTTGAGGCTGAAGAGTTACGAAGACAATGGAAAGAAAAGGGTGACGACAGTGATGAGTAGCAGAAGAACAGATGCAGGATTTAGATGAATATGGTCACATCACATGCTTCTCTTGTAAATAGCTGCTTATATGGCTTTAAATAAAATTAAATTGCATGGACTGCTATTCTCCTTTCTGCACTGTCTTCTAACCATTGCAAGTTCTTCCCAAAAAGCAGAATGCTTTTTTATGGTGGCTTGCTGGACAATGACTTTACTTGATCCTCATCAATAAGTTGTTGCAGATCTTTGATTGAAAATTACTTTGCATGAGATCGAAACAGCTCCTCTAAGTCCTCTTCCTCCACTTTGTCAAGCCCAGCCTGCTGAGTGAGAGCAATAGTTTGCTTTTATTTGGAAAACTTTTATGTGGTCAATGCCTTTCAAATCATACATAAAATCAGAAGGGTCACCAAGCATTATGACAATAGTCTGTTTTAACCTCATTTTGAGCTTACAGCATAATACAAATTGCACTCTTTATGTTGAATTGCTGCAAAAATTGAGGAACTCCGCATTTTTATCCTCAGTAGCTAGCCATCTTATATAACAATGTATAAAGTCAACAAAACTGTGGAGTTCTTGCTGCTCTCCTTGGTAGCTCCTTGATTGGAGTATTATTTTATGCTTGACTTCACCTCCACCAGCACTGGCAGAGCAAACTATAGTAGATACATAGGTGGCAGCCTCTCCTTTCACTAGCACCGATTATGTTACATAGTTGGGTAATGAAACATACTGCAAGAAACAACCAAACTCAGACCACCAAGGATTGCATAGTTCAGCCCTGAGCAATATATTCTTTTCTATTGATAACAGTAATTCTCTGATCGAGAGGTTGGAAGAGTATTGTTGTATTAGGAAATAAAAATAGGATTTTAATTTTTGTTGAGAGCTCAGTAATGGCCAAAGGATGATTTGGTATACAGGTAGTCCTTGACTTACAACTATTTGAAAAGGAAGATGGATGCCTTGGACTTTATTTTTTGGGACATGTTACTTGGAGGCTTGACATATTTGTTTAGTGACCAAAGTTACAAAGGCACTGAAAACAGTGACATGACCATTTTTCACACTTAGGACCATTGCAGCATCCCCATGGTCAAGTGATCACAATTCGGACGCTTGGCAACTAGTTCACATTTATGATGGTTGCAGTGTCCTGGGGGTGTGTGTCATGTGATCACTTTTTATGACCTTCAGACAAGCAAGGTCAATGGGGAAGCCAGATTTACTTTACAACTGTGTTACTAACTTTAACAACTGCAGCGATTCAGTTAACAACTGTGGCATGAAAAGTTGTAAAATGGGTCAGAATTCACTTAACTGCCTTGCTTAGTAACAGAAAGTTTCAGCTCAATTGTGGTCATAAGTCGAGGACTACCTGTATCATCCAAAACAATTTGATTAATACAATTCACATTTTTGCTCTTATAAACACTTCAATTTTGTTTTCTTCGACTTAAGATATCCTCAGATGTGTTGAGTAGAAGTTTAACCAAGGTCTACTCTATCTTTTACCCCTTTTTGCTGTGTCTGCTGAGTCTGATATGGACAGCAATGATAGATCTGGTAATTGGTTGCATGATAAAAAGTATCAGGGTTCAGTTTCAGGTTGCTGGTTTAAGCATTATAGTCAATCTATCCTTAACACCTTTGAATCCTGGAGCTTATGCTTCCTTCCCTGAGATATCGGTTTGTGATGGCTTGTTTTCCAATGAAAACCAAGAGCATCAAAACAATATCAGAATAATTTATAGTCTTGGCATTAAATTATTTTTTATTATTGCAGAAAATACCCTCAGCAAAAAAACTTCCTGTTATCCTCTCAGCATTTCTTCTGATTGTTTCTAATATTGCTAGTAGCACACACAATGTCTCATATTTCATTTATTTTAAAAAAGTTTGAACATTTAAAAGTTCTATGATTCTAAAGCTTTTCTGTTTCTTTCTCTGCCTGAAATTTTATCAGCATATTTCTTTGGTATATTTTTTTCAACTAGTGTACTCATTTGGAGGGGGGAGAAGCACAGCTAAGCTGTAATAATACTCCAAAACTGAGGAGAGAGCTGCCGCAGACACTAACAAAGTACCATATATGTGGTAACTGATTTAAGTAGACAGTGAATAAAAGAAGCTAACTATTGTGTTCAAGTGGTTATAGTTTGCTATGTTCATTTGCCATTTCTGATTGATGCCATAGTGAAACTCAGGAAAATTATGTGTAAATCATGCTATGCAAACATTGTTCTCTTTATCAATTGTATATGAGTGAATTAGTATTGCATAAACATGCTACAGTATAATGAGAACTGATTCTACAGTGAACTTAGACAGCCCAGCAAAAACTAATTAGAGAGGAGCTAAAATAGAGCGTCCAAAGAGTCAAACTTAATAAGTTTTGTTAAATAAAACCTAGAGATGAAAGTATGTAATCTATATTCAGATTTGAGCTTGAAACTGCATTATCTCATAATTTATTGAAACATTTAATATTATATTTGTAGCCAGGTTGATTATCGAGCAAAACTATGGGCTTGCAATTTTTGTTATCAGAGAAATCAGGTAAGCCAACATTTATATTTGTTCCAGCTATTTAAATTTTTTTTTTGCTTTATTAAACATACAGATAGTATAGTGATAGCATGGTAAAAATAAAAAGATGCAAAAATCATTTTGATGTTATTTAGAAATGAATCAATGTTAAATCTGAAATAATGGTTAACAGAGCAAATGTTGGGTAAGTAAAGAAAAAGGAACTGTAAATCCTGGAAAAGAAGTGTCATTTTCGTATCTTTGTTGAAAAAGGATTACATTTTTTGACAAGCAAAATTGTATTAGTAATGTTTTATATGTCAAATGTAGATTAATCTTTCTGATGATGTATATGGGTAATCTTTACTTAATGACCATAATTGGACTTGAACCGTGATGGCGAACCTATGGTGGCACGCGGAGCCATATCTGAGGGCATGCGAGGCATTGCCCTATGTCAGCTCCAGCATGTTTGTGTGCGCTGGCCAGCTGATTTTTGGCCTTCCAGAGGGTGGGGGGGAGGTCGTTTTTGTCTTCCCCGGGCTTCAGGAAAGCCTCTGGAGCCTGTGGAGGGTGAAAAACGGCCCAACGGCCCAACCGGAAGTTCGTTTCCAAACTTCGGGTTAGGCGTTGGGTCTGTTTTTCGCCATCCACAGGCTCCAGAGGCTTTCCTGAAGCCTGGGAAAGGCGAAAATGACCTCCCCCCCTGCCCTCCGGAAAGCCAAAAATCAGCTGGAATCCATTTTTCGCCATCCACAGGCTCCGGAGGCTTTAGTGAGCCCTGCGTGCATGCCCAGGGATGGCAGCGCAGGTTGTGTGCGCATGTGCGGAGGGCAGGGCATTGCATTATGGGTGTGGGCACACACGCGCGCGCTATCATGCGCACATGTGCCCTTTTGGCACCCGAGCAAAAAAAGGTTCGCCATCACGACTAGAATTTTCCTTAATTAAGCAAAACTGTAATTAGTCAAAGCACCATGTAACCACTCTTTAATGGTTCCTATAGTCCCAACCGTGGTTGTTAGGCCAGAACCATGCCATCGTTTGGCAAGAATCTCCTGCTTACCATGCTCGCGTCTGCTTCAACTCTCCCCATCTGTTCCTATCTCCATCACTGTTGTTTTGGCCACTCTGCATTTTCTGGTCTTATTCCTATTCTCCAGTTGATCTTCATTATCTTGATCTTCCTTATCTTGTTCCTTTTGCTGCTGGTTTGGGATCCAGGCACTGGGCAAGGGTAAAGCCCTGCAACAGAGCCTTGCCTGCTGAAGGGAACTGGCTGAGCTTGTCTGATGGGACAGCAAGGCATGGCATCCTCCATTACCAGGCGAGGCAGGAAAAGCTACAGTGAAGGTGGAGGCAAAGAGGGAGGTGCTGTTCAAGAAGACAGCAGAATTGGAGGAAGCTGAAGGCTAGGGACTTCCTGGAGGTGCAGTGTGTGGAAACATTCTTGGAGAACCGGCCGGCCAGGCTTCAGCAAGGAGTGGAGGCAAGCCTACTGTCAACAGAACCTAGGCGCAGTCCCTCTGTTCTCTCTTGGCTCAGCCTTCCTTCTGCAAAGCCTTGCAAAGGACTAGCAGCTTTCAGTGCACTGAAGCCCACAGACCTGTTCTCCCAGGGCACTTCTGACATGTGCCTGTAGCTCTTGTCCCTCCACTTTCTCCAGTTCTGCTGCCATCCTGAGCAGCACTTCCTGCACAGTCTCCACCTTCATCTGGTGAGCCACCGCCTCTCCTGCATAGCCTAACAATGGAGAGTTCCTCCCTTTGCCATCCTGCTGCCTCTTCTCCTATAGGGCCTGGCAAGCTCCCTTCAGCTGACAAGGCTCTGCCATCCTGCTGCACTTGCTGTGTCTATTCCAGGGCTGCACTCTCGCCCAGCTCCTGCATCCTGGCCCTGCAGGAGGAGAAAGAAGACTGTGAAGATCGACTGGGGGTAGTGACAGTTGGGGGGGGGGGTAGCAGGAGTATGTGGCAAAGAGCAGTGATGAAAAGTGTAGAACCCAAATATTGATCATGTGACTGTGTGGGTGCTGCATTAGCCAGAACTCCGAGGAGGGATGGTTGTAAGTTGTATTTGTTCAAGGACACTCTAACTTTGAATGGTCACTGAACAAACCAAAGAACATAAATAGCAATTTGTTTTTGTCAGCCATTCAGTTGTGTCCAATCCTCGGCCACTCTAATTAATAACAAAATAAGTCCAAAAATACATTGAAGACTAATTTTCCTTATTGTGATGTGCATCCCAGGCTAAAATGATGAATGGTAAGTCTGAAAGATTTCAGGTAGAATGATTTAGTATGAATATTAAGATGCAGAAATAGAAATAAGGATAGTAATAAAATTCAGAATGTGATATATTAAGTTTATATGAACATTTATGTCATTTTTCTTTCAGTTTCCTCCTACATATGCTGGCATAACTGAAATGAACCAGCCTGCAGAACTTTTACCACAATTTTCTAGTATTGAATATGTTGTACAGGTAAATATTATGATTAAAAATTTAGAGGTGGGTGTTGAGCTAGTTAACAATAGTAGAGGGAGAAGTTGTGATGACCAGTATGGCAGCATATTATAACAGTATGCGTTATCATTTGTTAATATAATGGAATAAATAAATAATTATGCTTTTCACTGTTTGGTATAATTTGATGTGGTATATCACAGAATGGTATGATTTATTTTGTAAGAACAGCATAGATACTTCTCATATGCTAGCATATAGATGCTTGCTCAGCATTATAGATGTTACCTATCACATTTGTTCTTAACACATTGAACAGTATAACAACATAAACTTGAATTGCACAGAAATATGCTCAAATTCTACATTTGCAGAACTTAGCACATAACACTTTGTGAATATTTGTTTATTGTTTTTTTAAAAAAAAACTAACCATGAAAGAAGCATAAAATAGGAAAGCAAAAAATCAATAAATATTTTACAAATATTATAAAACCGAATAACATTTTTAAAGTAATCTTAGTCTATATATTAAGATGCCAATTTAACAATTCATATATTATTAAAATCAAATATAATATGTAAGAATTAATAGTAATAAACACTGTAGTATATTTTTAAAATCAAGATGAGTGAATAATAATTTCTGTCTACTCTAAAAATTCTATCCTTATTTACCAAGTAATTGAGAAACTCAGGTACTAAAAGCTTAATATTAAAAGAAATCAACACTCGATACAGTACAAATTCATATGTGGATTTATAATCTGGTAATGCTTTCCATGTTAAACTGGATAGTTCATTGGATAGTTTTCCATCCAATTTGTTTTTGTTTTAACATTGATGCATACTCCCAATCTAAACTTAATTTGCCATTTGGATTATACATAATTTCCAGTAGGAAACACAGATTATTCTAGAATTGTAATCAGTTTGATATACTTTGTGAGAATCTGTGGTTTGGTAATTAATGTAAAAATAGGTGGGAAAGAGAATTCACTCTTCAGAATTTGTTTTATTTTATTTGGTTATAAATTATTTTCTAGAATTATTGGGCTTTGTAGTATTCTTACTAAATAGGAGAAAATGATGTGACTTGATTATTACATTTAAAACAATTTTTAGAGAATGAATTATATACTTTATTATTTATACAGGTAGTCCTCAACTTACAATAGTTCATTTAGTAACCGATCAAAGTTACAATGGCAGTGAAAAAAGTGACTTATGACCAATTTTCACAGTTACAACCTTTGCAGCATCCCTATGGTCATGTGACAAAAATCCAGATGTTTGGCAACTGGTTCATATTTATGACATTTGCTATAGATCAGTGATGGTGAACCTTTTTTGGTTTGCGTGCCAAAAGGGGGGTGCCCACACCCATTCCCTCCCCTCCACGCATGCACACAACCCCCCCACGCTGCCCCCTGCGCATGTGCACCCCCCCACCCCCGCGCAAAGGCCTTACTGAAGCCTGGGACGGTGAAAAACAGCAAAAAGGGCAAACCGGAAGTTCGGAAAAACGCACTTCCGGTTTGCCCGTTGGACTGTTTTTCGCACTCCGGGGCTTCAGGAAGCTTTCCTGAACCCTCCGGAGTGTGAAAAACAGCCCAACGGCAAACCAGAAGTGCGTTTTCCGAACTTCCGTTTTGCCCATTTTGCCGTTTTTCGCATTCCGGGGCTTCAGGAAGCTTCCCTGAACCCTCTGGAGTGCGAAAAACAGCCCAACGGCAAACCGGAAGTGCGTTTTTCCGAAGTTCCGGTTTGCCCGTGGAGCTGACATAGGGCAACGCCTCGCGTGCCCTCCGATATGGCTCCGCGTGCCATAGGTTCACCATCACTGCTATAGATCATGTGATCACCTTTTACGATCCTCTGAGAAGTAAAGTCAATGGAGAAGCCAGTTTCACTTAATAACCAGGATACTAATTTAACAACAGTGAATCACTTAACAACTGTGGCTTGAATGGTCGTAAAATGGAGCAAAATTCACTTAACAAATGTTTCACTTAGCAACAGAAATTTTGGGCTCAATTGTGGTCGTAAGTCGAGGACTACCTGTAGTGCAGTATCAAACACTTAAATGTTTTGATTAGTAAAAGGGATAACAAGCACTCCAAAATTGGTTTTGGCATTATTAGTCTAATTACACTATTGACAATGATCTGTATTACATGCTAATTTGTCATGGTTCTTTTGTGAATTAATAATATTAATATTACAATGTTTTTCATTTTACTTAAAGCGTGGACCTCAGATGCCTTTGATATTTCTTTATGTTGTTGACACTTGTATGGAAGATGAAGATTTGCAAGCTTTGAAAGAATCCATGCAAATGTCATTAAGTCTCCTACCTCCTACTGCTTTGGTAGGGCTTATTACTTTTGGGAGAATGGTGCAAGTTCACGAGCTTGGCTGTGAAGGAATTTCCAAAAGTTATGTGTTCAGAGGGACAAAGGATCTATCTGCAAAACAACTTCAGGTAGATATCTGATATTTAATTTGATCACTTATTCTGTGATTGTTGTGTCTTGGAAAATAGAAGAAGAAAATGTCTACCGTACTGAACAATGTATTGTAGTTCAGGAGTTAAAAATGCATTTTCTGATTTTCACCTACTTTTGATTTTAAAAATGTTTAAGTGGTGTTCTTAAATCTCAGGGAAAATGTTACAAAGTTTGAATTACCTGTCCAGTACTGTCAGTGTATCATGCTCAACTTTAAAGTTGCCATTAGTACTCATACTCTTCCACTTTAAGATTATTAAAAATAGTGGAAAGATGTAATACAATTTATTAAACATTTGTAATGACTTCAATAACTTTATACACACATAAATGCAGTCTAATAACTGAAGTAGGAGGGTGTATTAGCTGGACCCACAGTCTCCATCTAGTTGGGCTTTTCTCCTCTCAGGAATCCTTTTCCTTTTTCTTCTTGAGACTTGAAAGCTCAGTAATGAGTGAATGGTATAAGCAGATGGGAAGAGAAGCCTTGGACAGGTATGTCAGAAACTCATGCTCAAACGTGATTCTTAATTATAAGGGGACATAATAGGATTCAGAAAAGGAAGCCAGATAACTGCTGGGAAATGAAAACAAAAAGCTAATCTTACTAATCTATGATAAACTTCAAGGTAGCAAAATAGAGGTATTAGGATAGCAATGAACTGCTTAGGCAGAGAGCTAAATATCATCAAACAAGGTACATTATAGATTAGTGGGGAGGTAGGGAAAATACACTTTTCTTTTTTTAATTCAAGATATTCCAAATTGGGTTACGGATGGCAGCTCTCTTAGTCAATAATGCTTGTAGTTTTTTTAAAAAATAAGCACTGTTGATATAATGAACAGAAGAAATAACCTCAAGGAAGAAGAAGAATTGCAACCAAGGCAATGGTCAGATAAAAGAAATCTGAACCTGGGGCAGAAATGTAATTTCAGAAATCACCTCCGATATTATCCTCTCCAGTTCACATGAAGAAAAAAAGGAGGGAGGGGGAAATTCAGACTTGCAAGATTCTGTTACTATAACCCTGTACTAAAACCCTAGAACTGTTATTGGCTTGCATGTTTCTGATCCCCAAGTTTGGTCTGTCTTGGAGACCTTCATGAGAATTGAGGAAGATCATGTCTCAAATTATATTTTTGCCCCAAACTCAGATTTCTTTTATCTGACCCATGTCTTGATTACGGCTCTTCATCTCCTCAAGGTTATTCTTTCTGTCAATTTCATATGGATGGTTGTTATTTTGAGTGATTTGCCAAATATATAACTGTCCTGTTATATACTGTTCACAGGAAATGCTAGGACTTACAAAAATCAATGTATCACAAGTGGGTCGTGGTCCTCAGGTACAACAGCCACCACCATCTAACAGGTATCATTTTTTATTTTTAAAAAGTGTACTCTAAATTTGCTTTACACTAAGTTCTGCTTTGTTATGTATCTCCATGATTGCTCTATTTTATCAGTGCTGAACCCTCATGAACCAGCATTTTTATTTATTTATTTATTTTGGCTAAGAACCAAAACCATCAGCGCAGGCTACTACCAAAACAATATATTATTTTGGTCTGGTCTGTGTTAATCTTTTGAATAACTTGGGTTATATCCATTTTTATCATGGTGACTATGAACTCCTGAGCTGACCCTGTTTCCATGCCACCTAATAGCAGATTGTAGTCTCCAAGAACTATAAACCTTGGAGACTTTACTGCCAGTCTGCTGAAAGAATTTAGCAACTCAGATAGGAATTTTGTTGTGGAGCGGGGAGTCTGGTATAGCAGCAACAAGCCAATTACTCCCTAGAGCTCAGCTTCAACCAGAGTGTCTCACATCTGTTCATATGTGGAACAGGATGGCTGAAAGTCTTTGAAGTAATATAGTTGAGAGGGAAATTCCTCCCTCCCAGACCATTCAGGTCTTGGTTATACATGTTAGGTCAGCTGCTTTATCCACAATCTTATGGTAGATGTGCACGATGGATGTGCATGATCTTACTGCATACCAACTTGGTGTTGAGTAACAGCAGACAGAGCCCAGGACCTCAACGATATATATATAATAGCTTTTTAAAAGAATATGCTAGTAAGATTGTAAGTCTGTTTGAGTAGACCTTGGCTGTGTTGTTTCGGTAGATTGACTGAGCAGCTTTCAGTAGGTATCTTCTTCCAAATGATTAGCATGTTAAATAAAAACAAAATAAATACAGATTGAGAATTTCATCCAGTTATGAATTCTAATCTTGTTCAGTTGTGCAGTAGATTACAGTTTTACAAGCTTGATAATTGCAGAATGAATGTTAAATCATGTTTGAGAAATTGAGATTGTAGAACAGTATAGTAAATATTTTCCAAAATGAAATCCAAAATATTTTTTTTTGCTAGAACTGCTCTCATTGGCATTACTCTTTTCCTTTGACCTTCTTACTCATTGTCAAAACATTCTTTAGAACAGATTTTGGGTGGGAGACAGGTGTAGGTAAGTGGGAAAAACTCATAGGATGGTTTTCTCCTTGTGTGAGGCTGGATTTCACCAGTTGAAAAAAAGAATTTTTTTAAATAGTTTCCCTGAGAGCAAAACTGTTTTTATTCTTTCTAGATTCTTACAACCAGTACAGAAAATAGACATGAATCTCACAGATCTCTTGGGTGAACTGCAACGAGATCCTTGGCCTGTTCCCCAGGGGAAAAGACCTTTGCGATCTTCTGGAGTGGCTCTTTCCATAGCTGTAGGACTGCTAGAGGTAACAAGTTATCTCTGATATAGGAAAATAATTATGTTAATGTGAGTTTGATTTAAATTAGAAAGATAACTCTTTTTAAAGATGATAAATAATTTTCTGAAACATTTTCTTATAAATATCAAATATACTAAAATTTGAGCAATAATTACTTTTTCAGCTTTACATATCTAATTTGGACAGTAAGATGGACAGCAAATTTAATACGTAAATAAATAAATAATTGATAATGCAATTTCTTTTAGAACATGAATAAATAGTTCTAAATATCAATGGAATGGCTTCAGGAAGCTCATTTGTTTCTTGCATTTATTATCCTGCAGTGTACTTTCCCTAATACTGGGGCTCGCATAATGATGTTTATTGGTGGACCGGCTACCCAGGGGCCTGGGATGGTTGTGGGAGATGAACTTAAGCTTCCTATAAGATCTTGGCATGACATTGAAAAAGATAATGCCAAATATGTTAAAAAAGGTACTAAGGTAAGAGATTCAATAAATGCTATTTTTCATTTATGTTAGCTAAGAAGTTTGAAACATTCCAAAATGACCTGGTCCTTAGATTACATATATTTCCCAGGATTAAAAAAGTATTTAAAACACTTACAGTGTTTCCAAAAATATTCTTTGAAACATTGTGACAATTATAGGGCTCAGATGGTATACTAAAAAAAAAGAATTAATACTGATTCACGTATATCAATTTATAGTTAAAATATATTTCATGAGTTGTGTTTGTATAACATGCTTAATAGATATAATTTTGAACATTTTGTTGACATTTTTGTTTATCTTACGTAATCATGGAAAGAAATACAGCAAGTCAATACTATCAAAATATACTGAGAAGGATTAAAAGGGTTTAATATTAATCTTTTTGTCAAAGAGCTGAATACCTTGTGTTAATGAATGGCTATAGAAACTCAATTAATTGGAAAAAATTATATTTTTTGTATAGCATTTTGAAGCTCTTGCAAATCGTGCTGCTACAACAGGTCATGTTATTGACATCTATGCCTGCGCATTAGATCAGACTGGTCTTTTGGAAATGAAATGTTGTCCTAATTACACAGGGTATGTAATATATGAAAGTATATAATTTACTGAAGAAATATTATTTCAATAAACTGTTAAAGAAAAGCATTCACTGTATGTGCCAACTGGACTTGCATATATGAGCATATGTACTGTCGTTAATTTGCAAGCCAAAACTTTTGATGTTTATGAATAGACCTCATAAGTATGATTTTTTTTCATTTACTCAAAAGTTAAATTCTATCATTTAATTCTGTAGCCCTATTATATTAAAATGTGCTCTAATTGCTAAATAGGATCTATGGGTATTGCTTGACTCATTTGGGACCGTCCACTTATCTCTTCCCCTAAATCTATGTATATATAGATTATGTATGTTCTTGAATAAATTATATATTAAAAAGTCAGTATATATAAAGTAAAATGACAGATACCACAACATTTGTTTACTTCTGATGACCACTTTTAAACATTACTGTCAGTGTTCCAGAAAAACCCAACTCCAATTAAAAACTCTGAGACAGACATTTTCTCAAAGTTCCCATTTATTTGAGTAGGTATACTGGCACATCTGGGAAAACCCGAATCTGAGGGTTCCGGTTTTTCCCTCAGTAAATCAAAACCCCTGCACCCATCAGTCCATCACATGGTCCAATCACCATCCGTCCCAACTGGAGCCATCCCTTCAACCACTCCTCCTCCAGGTGCAGGAATACCATGACCTTGACCAAAAAGAAGAATGCTATTATGTCTAACTACATTCCCTCTACTAAATCCCCCCTCCTAATTTCCCAAGCCCAAGACTGTGGCAACATGGAAGCTTCTGATGCTAATACGGCTTCCAAAGCTGACAATTACATTCACAAATATGAAAAATTGTAAATAAATATAAAAGGACAAAGGTTTTTCCAGATGCAGATATGTGCAGTTGTAGTAGGAGACCAGGTTCTGAAAGCAATAAATGACAATGTAACTGTTCTTTAGGACTGTCCATATCTGTGTCTTATTTTTTTTGTGTCTTCATGTAGAGGTTACATGGTAATGGGAGACTCTTTCAATACATCTTTGTTCAAACAAACATTTCAGCGGGTGTTTACAAAAGATGGACAAGGGCAATTCAAGATGGGATTTGGAGGTACCTTAGAAATCAAGGTAAGAAATGACATTTACTATAAAAAATTAAGGTTCTGGTGTTCTTATCCCATAAAGTCTTATTGTGCACTCAGAACTAAACAAACTTTTGTGGAAAAAGAGTATTGCTAGCAATAACATTCAGCTTAAATTTTTAAACCTTGGATTAAAGTACTTAATTTTACTGTGAAAATAAACTAAAATTGAACAGCTTCTTTTCACAATGAAATAAAACACTGACGGATGTCCTTGGGTTAAAGACGCAAAGTAAACTTTTAACTGTGCAGCTGTGATTCTGCACTCATTATTTGGCTAAACTATATTAATTTCATTTCTTACAAGCCCACAAAATAAATGGCTGAATGCATTTTATGTTCCTGTGCAGTTACAGCAAACTCTCTAGTGCATAGGAGTATAATCATAAGTAGGATATTTAGATTCCATTCACATGATGTACTGAATATTTAATAGAAACCTTAGTTGATGTGAGCATTTTTCCCTGTTTGCCATTTTAACAGTTGAGCAGCAGCATATGAAAACAAGGTAATATATATGGTTTATCCATACTTTGCTCGAGTAATGAAATGCTGCTCAAGAAATAAAATAATATTGAAAAGAGGCAATAGCTTTAATAGTAAATGCAGATTTTTCATGCTGAGGGCTCAGTCTAAATTCTGGATTCTCAGTTTAAAAGCATCTCATCCTGGTGAGCCAGTACTGTGAAACTTCTATAATCATGGCCTCTATACATCTGTTGTATGATTTGATCTAATGCTGAATTGGGAAATTATAAGGCTTCAAAGGACAATAGAAATATTCTTTTTTTTTAATAGTTTTTATTAAGTTATTTTCATTTAAAAACAAACAAACATACAAAAAAAAAAGAACATTATGACATTAACAAGTACAATATAAACATTTACAAAACATAAAAAAACGCATACAGCTATAGAGCTGTTAATTTCTATAATTTGTTCTACGGCGAGTATATGTTAGCGATATATTTTTATGTATTTTCCAACTTTTATCTTGTCTTTTATGTGATAGATTTTATAAATCAATCGTATTAATATTAATATTAACAATAGTATTAATAATAGTACAACGATAGTGATATTGATGATAGTATTGATAATAATAATAATAGTTCATAAGAAATAAGGCACTTTCAATTTTGTAAAATCATAGTATACATATATATTATTATAATATAACTATTTTCTCTATTAATTCCTTATTCTAATTTCTATGTGTCTTATTTAACTTATATTTACATTTATTACATTGATGATATTTGTTTTCGTTTTTCGTACCAATTGTAAAATAAATTCCAAATTTCATAATAGTCGGAGTCTTCCTTTCCTTTCAATTCCATAGTTAACTTATCCGCTTCGGCACAATCCAAAATTTTTCTGATTACACTGCTTTCCTCGGGAATATCATTTAATTTCCAATTTTGTGCTATCGTTATTCTTGCCGCTGTTAGTATATGTAAAATGATATAGTAGTGTTTTTTTTCCATTTTTTGGTTGATGATTCCCAATAAGAAAATTTCCGGTTTAATATCTAAGTCTTGTTGTGTGATTTCTGTTAACCAGTTTTTGATTTTATTCCAGAAGAGTTTGATTTTTGGATAGGTCCACCACATATGATAATAAGATCCAGTTTTACACTGACATCTCCAACAATTTGGTGGTAGATTTTTATACATTCTTGCCAATCTCGCTGGAGGGAGGTGCCATCGGACAATAGAAATATTCTAATTCAGATTATTGCTCCTAGAGATCACCCAAATAAATGTTTTAAATTTAAAGAAAACCAAGTTTGGTCTAATAATATGAAAAAGTATTGCATAAACACTAGAAAAACTTTTAATGCAAAATATATAGTTTTGAGGAAGAAACATAACCATTTGTTTAGCAAAATCATAGATACTATTTTTCAAAGATTGACTGGTTCTGCTCCAAATTTATTGTAGATAGAACAGCTACTTAGTTTCACTTTTATAGGCTACAGTAAAATTACTGAAGTGAATTTTAACCCACCTTTTGTATATTATTCTCTTTTACTTTGAAATCTATGTAGACTTCAAGAGAAATAAAGGTATCTGGAGCAATTGGACCCTGTATATCTCTCAATTCTAAGAGCCCTTGTGTATCAGAAAATGTAAGTTATATAAAATGAAAATCAAGTACTGTCAATCTATGATTCCTCGTTTTAACATATGAAATACAATAGAAATTTTATTCTTTGTAAAATAACCTAAATAATTATTTTGTTACTTAGTTACATGTTTGATTATATGCCATCAAGTCAGTGTCAACTCTTAGTGACCACATAGATCCTGGAGGATCTGGTCCCAATCTGGTCCTTCAACTCTTCCAGTGATGCACTCATTGCCACAATAATTGAGTCCCTCCACCTTGCTACTTGTCCTCTTTTCTTTACACTTTCCCCAACATTAAAGATTTCTTCAGAGATATCTTGTTCTTCACATAATGTGTCTGACATAGGATAATTTGAACTGGCATTTGTATCTTGAGCAAAAATGCTGGGTTTATTTGTTTGATGATTCATTTTTTCATTTTCTTGGCTATTCATGATATTCTAAAGAAGTTATCTCCAACACCAAAGTTTCAAAATATCAAAATTATTTCTATGCTGCTTCTTCAAAGTCCAGCTTTCGCTTCTATAATGTCACAGAATATGGCATCTGAATATCTTTTTTTTCATTGCTACTTTAGTAAGTTCTGGTCTGTGACATATTTCTTGATTGCTGATTACTGTTGCTAATTGATCTTAAAAGACAGAAGTTATTTACAGCCCCCTCACATCCTGGACACAGTTTCAACTCCTACCTTCAAAACGACGCTATAGAGCACTGCACACCAGAACAACTAGACACAAGAACAGTTTTTCCCTGAACGCCATCACTCTGATAAACAAATAATTCCCTCAACACTGTCAAACTATTTACTAAGTCTGCACTACTATTAATCTTCTCATCGTTCCCATCACCCATTTCCTCCCACTAATGACTGTATGACTGTAACTTTATTGCTTGTATCCTTACAATTTATATTGACTGGTTCCTAATATGGTTTGATTGCTTATTTATACCCGGACTATCACTATCACTATTAAGTGTTGTACCTTATGATTCTTGACGAACGTATCTTTTCTTTTATGTACACTGAGAGCATATGCACCAAGACAAATTCCTTGTGTGTCCGATCACACTTGGCCAATAAAAAATTCTATTCTATTCTATTCAGCATTTCAATATCTACACTGTCAATTCTAAGGCAGGTTGCTGTACCTTTTGCCATTCATTTGATCTTTAATCTTACTCCCATTTTTTCACTGTGCTTTCATTACTAGTGCTTGCAGATCATTTGCATTTTCAACTATCAGAGTAATGTCATTAGAATAGCACAGGCTACTGATTTTCCTCCTTTAATTTTAAAAACACATGTATCTTCTTCCAAACAAGCTTTCCCCAATATGCATTCCACATGTAGGAAGAATATGACAGTTTAGGGAAGTAGTTAAGGTGCTGGCCTAGAAACCAGTAAACACTTGAGTTTTAGGCCTCTGTCCTGAAAGCCAGGTAGGTGTGTTTTAGGCCAATCATTCTCTCAGCCCAACTCACCTCACAGGGTGGCTGTTGCAGGAAAACAGGAGGCAGGAGTATTAGGTATGTTCATTGTCATATACAGTATACATTAAAATTGCAGGATAAAAATATAACAACAATAACAATAATAAAGTGTACAGTCTTGTTTCACTCTTTTGTCACCTGTTTCAGCAAGTTCTGTAGCTTCCTAACCTGTGGATAGAATTTTTGCATGAGGACAATATGTTCTGGAATAGCCTTTCCTTTTGCTTTCCTTTTTCTTGTGAGAGCTTCCTTATCCTCAAAATCTGCTCAGAAATGGTGGAAAACTCCAATCTTCTAGAGAAAATTCTGAGGTACCCAGGGAACTATGGGTAAGAAGAAAGCAAATGGTCTGCCCATGTGACTTTGGGTTCCATTTACTATTATTTCCATCTACTATCATCTATATACTTTTAAAACAAAATTTTGACTGCAGTAGTCTTAAATTTTAGGCCACAATGAATCTTAATTTCAAAAATAGATACCTTTTTAATTGCATTTTGCTTTCTCTTACTTAACATTCAGAGTCAGTGGAAGTCGGGTGGTGTATACACCATCATCATTCACTAGATTATTTTTTTATAGATTAGCCTAAGTGGCATCCAAAGGTCTGATTCAAATTTTCTCTTTTCTTCTGCTGGCCTCCCTGTGTCCTCCCAATCCACCATAGAGGATTTTGGAATCCTCTGGAGCAGATTTGGTGGACAAACAGGAAACATTAGTGAAACATTTGATTTATTCTTTGATTAAGGATTCATGTACACTGCATCATGAAATATACCTGCAGGAACTAGTCCAGGCAGATGCCAGGAGTCAAAACTGACTCCAAGGTGCAGACACAGACTTTGCAACATCATACAATTACATTAGCAACTTTCTTTTGAAGCTGTTAGAGGTAAGGTAGATAAGAAAGTTGGAGCTCATTTATTTTACCCGTTTTGCTGTCTTTCTGGTTTCCACCACTGAAATAGCTGTTGTATAACTGTTCAAGGCATTTGTAGCTTCATTATTACAGAATTTCCCATTGTTTATTTTTTTGGATCTGGGCAAGGAACGCCTTGCTAAGTATCAGCATAGATATTCTGTTGTTTTCTTTTTGGCCATAAGGTGGCATCTTGTTGCTTCCATTTTTAGATACTCCATCATGCATCTGAAGTAGGCTTTAGTCTCTCAAATTGTTTTTTCAAATATAAAATGAGCTAAGCCTTTGAAAACGTTCATTCTTTTTGGAGAGGGCATTATTAGAGTTCTAGAAATAATGATTATGTGGACTTTACTTCAAAGCAAACATACCACTAGATATGGAATCTGTAGGGAGGAAACTCCCAAAAAAATTGGTCTGTATTTGCTTTTTACTTTCTTCCTTCTAAATTATTAGTAGTTGTTGCTGATTTGTGTTATCTCAGTTATCATGAAAAAAAGTCTTATAAGGTTGCTGCATCTAAATAAATCAAAAAGAGGTGTTCTAATGTAATTCATTTAAAGCCAGTAAGTTTTACTAGTATGTAGCAAACTGTATTACTACTACAAATGTATTTGCAATCTCCTTATAGGAAATAGGAACAGGAGGTACTTGTCAATGGAAGATTTGTGGACTTAATTCTACTACAACTTTAGCTTTGTATTTTGAGGTGGTGAATCAGGTAAGATAAAAATAGCTGAACATCCTTTGTTGAGAATAACAGGGTTGTAAAAAGGTTACTGTAATTTTACAATTAAGTGTTCCTATAAAGATACTGTTTTTTAATGAAAATAGACTAATGGCTTGCCTTAATTGGCTTTGCGGAATATTATTTAAATATGGATATTAATAGAAATGAAATCTACCAAAATTTTAGAGAAGAAGGCATGTAGTAATCTAAAAGCTGAGTTTTCTATAGCACATCTTTCAGTGTTTCTTTTTTAAAAATCCTACTTTATTGATAAATTGTTTTTAAAAGAAGAATCAACACATCAATAGAAAAACTGAGTAATTATGCTGTCTGGTTTATGACTAACTAAACTCAGTTCCCTAATATTTGCATATTCAAATAAGGCTGATCAAACTGGCAATTACTATATAACTGTTTCCAGAGAAGGAGACCAGCAATTACTTTTCTTCTTCTCTGCCTTCATCCTTCTCTGCTGCTTCCATCAATTATACTTTCCTGTTTGCAAAATATGTTTTAGGAATAATAGATTAAAGTTATTTTAATCAGAACAGAATCACAACATAAAATTAGTGTGTGGAAAAAACATGGATGAAATTGTTTTCTTTGACCATCAAAGATAAAGAAAAGCAAATTCTATGTTCTTCTTCATTTGAATTGTGTCAATTTGATGAGACATAAGCATTGTAAACAGTCCTCTTTGATAAAGAATAGGAAACAGGAAGGTACCACTTTATCTTATCTGTGCCATAAACTCAATATATCTGTGCAGATAAATCAACATCAATAGTCATGACGAAAATAGTGTTATTTATCTTAATCTGTTACAGTTACAATGCTACATATAGCACTTGGAAATGTTTCTATGTTAAGAATTGTTAACATGTCCAATTTAATATAGAACAGGATGTATTATCAATATTGATTAAGAACCATTTTTGTTTTGCGAACTTGTGTATATTTCAAAGGTCCAGTTTTAGATATATTTAGATATAGCTAAAGTTGAGGAACATATTTACGGATTTGGTAATTTAGCTCGCTTTTGGCAGGTAATTTTTAGAATGGATTGGGTAATACAGTTACCGCCTTAAATTCCTTTCTCAATGCCTTTGTGATTCTATCTACCTTTTCCCTTGTCAAAACAGCACAATGCTCCGATTCCTCAAGGTGGACGGGGTGCAATTCAGTTTGTGACTCAATATCAACATTCAAGTGGACAAAAGCGTATTAGAGTAACCACTATTGCCAGAAAGTAAGCATTAATTTTTGATGAAGCATTCCAGACATCTGAATGATATGTACATTAGTTAATAGTATTAAATAGGGAAGTGATGCTTTGATAGACAAGTTGAAACCTTGCATCTTAGGTTGCAATATTAAACCAGATTTATATGCTTGAGAAGTTAGTTTTTTATATAGAACAGAGTTTGTTGGGCGTGGGGGGAGAAAGAGAAAGCAAACACATTGTAAAACAATTGTTTAGAATTCATTTTGAATCAGAGACATGTACACAATTCTGTTGAAGTATAAGTTGGTTGGCAAAAGACAAATTTACAATATTGGGGCATACAACCTCTCTGTATAGAGTTGTACAAATTAGAATATACATGTGATTGTAGCACCAAACTATTTGCTTAGATAGTGAGGTCAATGATCTAGTGTTTAACTATGAGATAATCAGATAGGACTACAAAGCAATAGTAGTCCAATGAAAGAATAAAAAGATAGTATTTCATGAATATAATTTTTTTCTAGCGAGTTCTTGTAATGGGTTTTATCAAAGTATCCCTCGTTCCTCTTAAGTCTACCTCTTGGAATCTTTTTCCAGTTTATCGACATTTTTTGCCTTTCCAAATGTCTGTGGTTTTGCTGACAGCTTATTTTCCTCTGGAAAAGCGTATTTGGAGAGGGGTTTAATGTATTTATCTACTCTAATGCCATCTTTTATCCTTCAATATCCATTTGTAGACTGTTTTTAATTATAAAAGTTGAATCCAAATTTCATAAAACAAATATAACTATTTCTTCTCAAATTATAAAGCTTGATAACATTTTATTTAAACTGGCAACATTTTGCTTGTAGTGCAGGTCTAATATGCATTTGGAATCCTGCAAAACTTCCCATGTGAATTAGGAAGGGTTTTTCCTACATTGGATTTTATTTTGTTTTATGTTGGAGGGTAATACTGAGAACTAACAATATTGGTCATATAATACACATAATAAATATTGGGTATTATGTAGAAAGTGAAGTTGGATAAGGAATTTAAAAACCCGAATAATTTGATTTGTGCAAAAAATATACTTTAAACTAGGATAAAAGTCACAAGTTTTGTGGGGCCTGGGAGAATTTTGTTGCTAGTACAGTATGCAGTAATCCATATCTGATACTACTTTCTTCTGAGAAATATTAATTGCTAGTTGTTCTGCAAATAATGTTTTGCTATAGAGTTGAAATGAATATGAAGAAAAGTTTAGATTTGTTCAGGTGATCAAATTATAAATTACTGTTTTTGCTGGTTTTTGGCTAAATTTGTGATAAAATAGTTGCTTTTTTTCATTTTGCAGCTGGGCAGATGCTCAGACACAGATTCAAAACATTGCGGCTTCTTTTGACCAGGAAGCAGCTGCCATTCTTATGGCAAGATTAGCAGTCTATAGAGCTGAAACTGAAGAAGGACCTGATGTGCTTAGGTGGTTGGACAGACAGCTTATCAGATTGGTAAGGCATTCAAAATGTTTTAGAAACTGTTTCCTTTCAAGGGTGAGGTCTCTTCAGAGATGTTTATCCAGAGGTTACACTTCGGAAGAGTGATTGTTCCATATTTGTTCTTCAACCGTTTGTTTCCATTATGTAGACAGAAAAGAACAATTAAGATCCTATGTTTAAATATAGGCACCATGGCAGTGATCTTGTATGATTAATTATTGCTAACTACTTCAGAAATTTTTGTAGAAGTCAAGAGAATTGATAGAGCTTCTTTCCAGCAGAATAACAATTTGGAAAGCCTATTTGAATATTTATGGATAATAAAAGTTTTTAGCGCACTTTTAGTTGATTAAACAATTCCTGTATTAGGGGTTTTCAGAGGTAAATGTAAGAGCCGAGGTGGCGCAGCGGTTAGAGGCAGGTACTGCAGGCCACTTTAGCTGACACTGATCCGCAGGTCAGCGGTTCAAATCTCACCGGCTCAAGGTTGACTCAGCCTTCCATCCTTCCGAGGTAGGTAAAATGAGGACCCAGATTGTTGGGGGCAATGTAAATATACATTGCTTACTGGTGTAAACCGCTTAGAGCAGTGATGGCGAACCTATGGCACGGGTGCCACAGGTGGCACGCGGAGCCATATCTGCCGGCACGCGAGCTGTTACCCTAGCTCAGCTCCAGCGTGCATGTGCATGCCGACCAACTGATTTTTGGCTCACATGGAGGCTTTGGGAGAACATTTTAGGCTTCTGGAGGGCCTCCGGGGGGCGTTTTTGCCCTCCCCAGGCTCCAGGGAAGTCTCTGGAGCCTGGGGAGGGGGAAAACAGGCCTACTGGGCCCTCCGGAAGTTGGGAAGCAGGCCGTTTCCGGCCTCCAGAGGACCTCTGCGGGAGCGGGGGAGGCCGTTTTTGCCCTCCCCAGGCATTGAATTATGGGTGTGGGCACTCGCATGTGCGTGATAGCGTGCGCGCACGCGCTTTCGGTACCCGAGGGAGAAAAGGTTCGCCATCACTGGCTTAGAGAGTGCTTGCACTGTGAGGCGGTATATAAATCTCACAAAATAAAATAAAATAAAATAAATAAATAAATCTTGAGCTGGATCCAGATCTTCTTTAAGCAGAGGCTGGCTGCAGACAGAGCATTCCTGCTCCTGAATAATTGAATAGTTTAGGAGGTAGTTTTTATTATTCCTTTCTTACCCACAATATATTTTAGGGCATAGAGCCTCTTTAGAACACTCTAGCTCACTGATGGAGAATTAGCAAAAATCACCTCCCTCCTTTTCTCTGATTGTTGAATCAGAGATTTCTGCCTAGAGCTTTTCTTGGGCTATGAACAGAATGGTTTCTTTGAATCCAGTCTATTGAGATTAGGCTAGTATACATGGTAATAATGCTAATAATATTTAATGATGTGTAAAGAACAGTATTTTGTTATTGTTAATCCTTTCTTCATTTGTATCTAAGCATGAAATAGTTCTTAAGTAGTAAAATACCTTGTTAAGAACAAGTAGGTTCTGCACATACTAACAATCCAATTTATATGCTATTTATAAATTAGCAGTTGCATTAACAATGACTTCAAATAGCTGTTGTGAGTCCAGTAGATTATGATCCTAGTAAAGAAGTAGGTATTTTTAATCTACTTCATGCCAAACTGAGGCTCTCATTTTTCTTATTTGCCAGCAGGAAAGTTCCCACGCATCTCAGTGCATGTTTTCTTCCACTATGAAATAGGTTCTGAATTGGATCTTCTGTTAGCCTCTGTTACTTGTTTATAAGGAATATCCTGACTGCCACCTGTGACACGCCTTTCCTAAACTTGTGCTTTTTAATTTATTTTACAACTGAACATGTCCCTCTGCTAGGTCTGATGCAAATCCAATGCTTTAAAAATATGAGCCAGCAGTGTGCAGCAGCTGCCAAAAAAGCCAACACAGTTCTAGGCTGCATTAACAGAGGGATAGAATCAAGATCATGTGAAGTGTTAATACCACTTTATAATGCCTTGGTAAGGCCACACTTGGAATACTGCATTCAGTTTTGGTCGCCACGATGTAAAAAGAATGTTGAGACTAGAAAGAGTGCAGAGAAGAGATACAAAGATGATTAGGGGACTGGAGGCTAAAAGAGATGAAGAACGGTTGCAGGAACTAGGTATGTCTAGTTTAATGAAAAGAAGGACTAGGGGAGACATGATAGCAGTGTTCCAATATCTCAGGGGTTGCCACAAAGAAGAGGGAGTCAAACTATTCTCCAAAGCACCTGAGGGTAGAACAAGAAGGATGGGTGGAAACTAATCAAGGAGAGAAGCAACTTAGAACTAAGGAGAAATTTCCTGACAGTTAGAACAATTAATCATTGGAACAACTTGCCTCCAGAAGTTGTGAATGCTCCAACACTGGAAGTTTTAAAGAAGATGTTGGATAACCATTTGTCTGAAGTGGTGTAGGGTTTCCTGCCTAAGCAGGGGTTGGACTAGAAGACCTCCAAGGTCCCTTCCAACTCTGTTATTCTATTCTACTAAAACCATAGAAGAGCCGAGGTGGCACAGTGGTTAGAGGCAGGTACTGCAGGCCACATTAGCTGACACTGATCCGCAGGTCAGCGGTTCAAATCTCACCGGCTCAAGGTTGACTCAGCCTTCCATCCTTCCGAGGTAGGTAAAATGAGGACCCAGATTGTTGGGGGCAATGTAAATATATACATTGCTTACTGGTGTAAACCGCTTAGAGAGTGCTTTCACTGTGAGGCGGTATATAAATCTCACAAATAAATAAATAAATAGTTGGGAACAATAAACACCTGAAAAACCTGCTCACTGTGTGATGAAAAAAATTAGGAAAATTGACAGTTGGTTTTTAATCTGACATATTTTGAATAATAAAGTGTTAATGTAAGAAATAAAATATTTATTTGAAGGTGATTGCTCCTTGTATAGTTATTATATTAACAGAGTTTCTCTCCACATATGTAAGTTGCCATAGTTTTTCTCAGTTGCTGTATCATTCAAGTAACACTTTATTGTCTGGAAATCATAGTTGTGAACATAATTGAGAGCAAAAAAGTAGCATACAAAATAGAGAAACTATTATTTAGAGATATTCCTGACTATTAAAGTTGATGTAATATTTATGGATACACATTGACTCAAGCCTTAATACTTTTCTGAAATCTGGTTAGCAGACTTTTAGAGGAAGATATAGTACATATTATTTTACAACATAGTAATATTAAAAATGCCATAGTGAACACATTGAATTTGTTTTTAAATCTCGCAGTGCCAGAAATTTGGAGAATATAATAAGGATGACCCAAATTCCTTCAGATTTTCAGAAACTTTCTCCCTTTACCCACAGGTGAGTAAGAATAAAGCATGATTACAGTCTGACAAAAACATGTTGTCAATGCAGAGTAGTTCATTTTATGACAAATTAGGAATGAAATACAGTGGAAAATTATTGTTACCTGCATCTTGGAGATTTTGAGGCAAGCAACTCCGTTAATGGAAGTGGAAGTGCCGGTCTCCAGTCCTCTATAAAAATGTTAGAGATGAGGATTTGGAAAAAAATGATACAGGCAACCATAAGCAGTTCTAGAAAAGACTGCCTGAAAAGGTGAAAAACAGTAGGTTACAACTCTGTGACATTTCAGTAAAACTGGATGCTGCTTATTTTGTGCATGAGCTCCATTGGACTTTTTTGGGGGTGGTGGTAATGGGATCTAAACCTCTGCAGAGAGGTTGCAGTTATAATAGGAATCAGAGTCTTACCAATCAGACTAGAAAAGCAAAGCTGTTTTTTTTCTGCTAAAGAATATTACTTGCTACTTTTCAAGATTAAATTGATTGTGTGCTATTTGTGAATAATGCTTGATTTCATCATGAACTAAAAGATTCATTATATTTAAAAGTTTGATTATAAGATCTACATACTGAGACAATGTTATATGCATTAATCTATACTGTAGCTGTTTCAAGAGGGGAATCCAAAACATTTCTCATTCAGATAATGTTAGTGCATTAGTTCGATCTGAATTTGATGCACAATGAGCTTAAACATTTGCTATAATAGAGTTATGTTGGACTTTTTTTTTGCAGTTTATGTTCCATTTAAGAAGATCTCCATTCTTGCAAGTTTTCAATAACAGCCCTGATGAAAGTTCTTATTATCGCCATAACTTCATGCGTCAAGATCTGACTCAGTCACTTATAATGATTCAACCAATTCTTTATGCCTACTCTTTTAATGGACCTCCAGAGGTATAGCACATAGTGGGGGGGGGGGGAATCCAAGAGAACAGATTTTGCTTCATCCTATTTTATTTATGTATATGCTATTTTGTTACAAGGGCTCAGATTGAAATATATGTTAAGCAGATTAAATAAGTTTAGCATCAAAAACATGAAATAAAACAATTGAATATGTCTTAATTTGTTGGTAGACTCAACATTGATTGACCGCAATTGAAAGTGGAAACCTTTTTGTTTGGAATAGGGATTTCTAATGACTATCTTCCTCTCCCAAAATTTAATTTTGTGCCATGCAAAAGTGGAAAAATTATTTATTGAAGATTGCTTTTTAATCATGTGCTAAATGACATCAGATGGCTATTCAATATTTGCTCTGGCCTGGAATTGCTTTGGATGCTGTTCCCAAAAGTGCATACAGGAGCATACTGCTCTGTGTTTTCAGAAGGGAAGATCAGGAATTGCCGCCAGGTAGTTTTGGTTGGCAAAAACTTGGTTGGAGTTTTTTTTGGAGTGGAATGGCATTTAAATGTAATACAATAAATAAATAAGCTACAGGATGAGAGTTCATTGCTTTTTCCATACAGATTTAAAATCATATTTTTTTAAAAAAGGTCTTTTATATGTATGTTTATATACATGAGAGGTATGGAAACCTGTATAATTATTTAATGCTAAACAGAATGTAAGTGAGGGTTAATGTTACTGTAAAACGTATTGCCTACTGAATCAAGGGATCAAGGGATCCCAAAACATGGAATCATACACTTCGTTGTTGTTGTTGTTATTGTTATTGAAACATGCTTATAAGATTCATGCTTAAGCTATAATTAAACAAAATAAGAATACATTATAAATATTACTTTATTTCCTAACTAATTGGCACAAAACTGTCTTTAAACTTTTTTGATGGTTTCAAGTATATTTAATGAAACATGTTTCCTCTTTATATTAGCCTGTTCTTTTAGACAGCAGCAGTATTCTGCCTGACCGCATACTTCTCATGGACACCTTTTTCCAAATTCTTATTTATCATGGAGAGGTAAGAGGAAATAATTTTTGTTTTCTTTAGAAAAGTCTTTGAGTAGCAACTACAGGCCAATATAAATTTTGCTATTTTTGAAATGGTACTCAGTCTCTGAGAAAACGTACCATTTAATCTGGGGGGGGGGAAAGGAGCTCTGAAATCAGCAATGGGCAGGTTCAGAGCCAGAAGTAGGCATGAACTCCTTCTTTCTCATCATCATCATTTTTTTTCTTTTCTCTGCTATATCTGTATTCACCTCTGTTATCTTTTTCTTTGCCTAGTGTGGAAGGGACAGGTTGATATATATACTGTACAACAGTGCTCCCCAACCTTTTGTCATCCTCGGCACACCATAGCCTCTCCCAAAATTCCACGGCACACCACATACAAAAATTGGATAAAAAACAAATATAATCTTCAAAATATTGTTTTGAAGAGTATAATAGTATAGGAATGTCAAACTGGGCATAACAGAATTACTTGATTTATTATTTTATTTGATAATTAGGTTACTACGCGAACTTAAAAATTAGAACACAGTGCAGAAAACGCCAGATAGGTAATACCTAATAATGAACACTGCTCTGTCCAGGCCCTGTAGACTTGTGATCAGGACAATCGTGAGCGGGGGAAGGGGGGGGATAGAACTTCTCAGACTCAGAGCTGTAGGGCCGCGGCCGCACATCGAATGCAACAAAATGTTGCTGGGCAAAATCTAGCATTCGGTGGGCGGCAGGCCGTTCTGGATATGATGCGAGCTTTTGCCGCGGCACACTTGGCATGGCCTCACGGCACACCAGTGTGCCACGGCACACTGGTTGGGGAGCACTGCTGTACAATATAATATTGTTACATGTCCTATAAATGGTTACATATGAGATTCTTTTTTCCCCATTACTTTTTCCTTTGTACTTTTATCTTGGTTTTTGTCTGATTCTTCTTCTTTTTTTACTTTTTACTTTTAATATTAATTTTTATTCATTTTTAAATTTAATAAAAATATTAAAAAGAGATTTTGACAACTGATAAAAAAGTGTTATCTAGTATAGTCAATAAAAATCTGCTACTACCAGTAAGTTATATATTTTTAAAAAGTTTTGATCAATTTGAATTATCACATGGCATGCGTGGAACTAAGTAGGCAATTTATGATATATTTTAAGTACATGAATATTAAATACTCATAACCACATTTCTTGAAAATATGAATGTATTGTTTTTTTTGTTTTTAAGGATTTAATGAAATGCCATAATTGTTGAGTTGCTTTTAATTAAAAAACGATTGCAGTACTAAAATAAATCAATAGATAGTCTATTGTGGTATTATCCTCCAGGTACTCTGTGTTTGTATTTGGTGTGTAGTTGTTATTTACTTATTTTAATCCTATTTAATCCAAGTCCCCTTAGAGTTGCCTGGTAATTGAGGCAGCATATGAATAATTGAATAATAATGGCAAAAATAATAATATTAATTGATTTACCTTGATTTAACAATCTTACTATTAAAACTGATTTATATTAAATTTTCACTAAACAGTGAATGTTGAATTGCTGTCTAGACTATAGCTCAGTGGCGCAAATCAGGCTATCAGGATATGCCAGAATATGAAAACTTTCGTCATTTGCTCCAAGCCCCAACTGATGATGCACAGGAAATTCTTCATTCAAGATTTCCAATGCCACGATATATTGATACTGAACACGGAGGTAGTCAAGTAAGTTACTTTGATTTCTACCTGGGGGATTGTCTGTTAAATAAAAAGCAGATTGTTTTGGTAGAGTTCTTTGGTAAGCTTTATTTCATACAGGTAAAGGGAGCATGATTGAGTATGTATTATCCTGTGTGTTGAGCTTCGGCGAGACAGTCTTTCATATAATCAAAACATATAAACAATGGCTTTATTCCCTGTTGAGAATCATTTATAGAGTATCCTGTAAATACTTTAATTTCTGTCATGCTTTCTCCGTTGCAGTATTGGAATGATGTGAAACCTCTAATGTATTGAATTAGCACATTGTTGCTCAAAGATGTGATATTTGGTTGTTAAAGTATTTGGGGCTGTGCGTATTTGATATACATTAGTACTTAAGAGGAGTATATTTATATACATAATAGAGAGAAAACTGTTAATACTAGTATGATCTTGTTCTTCGATGCATAAGGAAATATATAGGTGAGGGCACAATGTATCATAAAGACTCACAGATTATCACAAAGTCTCATACAAATGCAAATGCTATGAGAATTGACCTTGTTATAGGAATGGTGTACATGCTGTGATTGAAACCATTTTAACTTATTTAATAAAATAATCTTTTTCTTTGTTTCTTTCAAGGCCCGTTTTCTACTTTCTAAAGTAAATCCATCTCAAACACACAATAATATGTATGCTTGGGGACAGGTAAGCTTTAGCATAATTAATCAACCTGCATAGAGTAATTAAAATATTATTTTCTGTGTTAACATTTCTGAACATTCAAATTAAGGACTAAAGGTAGGTACTAAGATGGAGTGGTAAATTAACTACTTATTAAATTAAGAAAATATTGTATTATTTTTTTCTAGAATTAGACATACATTTTTGATAGAAAGTCTTCTTTGAGACTTTTTAAGTAAGGCAAGTCTTCAAAGTTATTAAAAGTGTAAAAATTTAAAAACCTGCTTTTGTTCCCATTATTTAAGAATTTGATGAAACTATATTGGATATATTTATACTGTGTATATCTACTGAAAAACAGATTAATAGTTTTATTGCATTATAGATACCGTAACTATTCTAGTAGATACAGACAGTCAAAAATGACTCAATTTTTTAGAAGACAGATTCGTGAAATGAAAGAATAATGTGCTCATGACCTAAACTGCAAAGCAAATGTGAGGTCTGAATCCAAGATACACAGCGTCTGTTTTTAAATAGTTTTCTATTCTTACACATATTTTGCAAAAGGCAAACTTAAGTGTTGAGACAGTTATTTTAATGGGGAAACTAAATATAAGGTGTAAAGCATAAGACCAGAAATTCCAACAACAAATGTCTGAACCACAGAGCACAAAAAATGTTCATTCATTGATGGCAAACTGGTTAAGTTTAAAGGAATGGAACCCTGAGGCTAGGATGCATTCTTAGAAATAAGGATGTTGCTGTAAATTAATGATTGTTTTGCACTATGCTCACCTCACAATATTTTTAAATCTATTTAAAAATGACCAGGAGGGGCAGCATTCCTGACAGTGCTACATGTCTGAAGGAAGAGTAATTGCACATAATCAGCCCAACTGGGGACTCTCATTTTTCAGCGCTTCTTTTGCTTCCTTGTAATAAATGTATGTGACAAAAAGTCTTTATTATTTATTAGAAAATGTATATAGCTGCCCATCTATCAAAAGGAAAACTGAGTGGTGAACAAAATAACATATTACATTAAAAACCACAGTTATAAACAATAAACCGGTTAAGGCCCCAGTAAAACTTACATCCATCCACCCCATGCCAGCTCTCTCAACATCCTAGCTTCACTGCCTGGGGAAAAGCCAGATATGCACTGCTTTTCTGAAGGCCAACAAAGCCAGGACTGTCTGTATCTCCGGGGAGAGGCTGTATCATAAGGCAGGGACCCTGACAGAGAAGGCTGCTAACATCTTCCATTCTGTAATAGGAATCTGGAGCACCAATTCTTACGGATGATGTCAGTCTGCAGGTCTTCATGGATCATTTGAAGAAACTAGCTGTATCAAGTGCTGCTTGAAAAAATGTGGAATTTTAGACATGCTGACAAGTTGAAACATTTTCACTTTATTATTCTTTGTAATTGTAAAACGGAATGCCCAAGCTGCCTAACTACATCTTATAACAATGTAATTTTCAAGAGAGAATGTTTATTATCAAAGGCCTAAGAACAAACATAATTTTGAAAAGTAAATGAAATAGGAATATTGAAAGAAGTCTTTTAGGTTGCCTTAGTCCATTGATAACTAGCTTTTAAAAAAATATTCTAATGGTGAAAGTACCATTCTGGTTTGCACTGCAAAAATATGGCATAATCATGCTTATTCCTTTTCACTAGCAGAAGAAATTGATAAAATACTACAAATCCAACTTGGTGATATCTGAAAAAAATATTTTCTCTGTTTAGCTATACATGGATGCTTTAATAGTTTTGTTTTTCATTGTTTGGTAGATAAATTGTTTCTAAATGAAGAAACCAAGCAAACAGAGATTGAAAAAGAATTGTTATCCAGTTGTTATCCAAAGCTAATATTTTGATAGTCTTCTAGTGTCAATCTTGATACAATTATTCAAACTCTATAAAATTGAATGAGTCCAAGAAAGGCAAATTAATATCCTATGCCTGTCGCAAATGTCTTTGCAAGAGAATACAAAACTTGTACTATAAATAAAAAAAATTGTCTGTTTCCCAAATACACTTTTTTTGTTATAATTATATAACAGTATAAAATTGTGTGTTCTTGTGCTATGTTCTCTTTCTGTTTTGCTATTAAATTATATAAGTAGCAATTCTTTTCTAAACAGTATTATACACTACACACCATGATTACAAATCTGATAATATTTAGCTTTGTTTTTTGAGAAAATCTATATTTACACATATGTACATATCTTTAATAAAGTTTTTTCCGTTTGGATACAGATTGGCTTGTTGAAGCTATTTCTCTACTCAATATTTGATAAAGGTACAAAGGTATTCTTAAATATAGATACTGTATCAAGCCATATCCTGTGGCCTTGCGTTATATATATTACAATGTGTGAGCGCCTTCATCCCAAAACGAATATAAATTGAGCCTAAGGAGGTTTGACAATACATTTCAAGAAACAATATCCTTTGCAACCTTGACTTAACCATCCTTCATTTTGAGTCTAGCAGAAAAAGAGAGGGCATTTGTAGCTTGACTGGGAAAGAATAACTTTGCTTGATGGTTCCTCATTTTAGCTGGTTCTTATTAGAACTGTTATTTGAGATGAGTACCTATGAGGGTTGTTTCTCCCCCCCCAACAATGTAAAGGTGTAGGTCCAAGCTATGCTTTTTACCCTGTTGACTGTATGATAAAATGGGCTCAAAATTTTGGAGAACCTATAATGATGGATACATGGGAAAAGATATGGGTCACAAATGTTAAATTTACACAGGCTCAAAACTTGAGGGAAAATTTTTATAAAATGTTTTACAGATGGCATTTAGACCCTAAAAAATTAGCGTGTATGTATCCTAATTTACAACCTAAATGTTGGAGATGTGAATGTGATGACGCTACATATTTCCATATATGGTGGACTTGTAAAAAATTAAGGCTTTTTGGATAAAAATTTGGTGGATTATACAAAATATCTTAAAGAAAAAAATTAAATTCACACCACAGTTTTTTCTGTTGGGAATAACTACGGACTGTACTCCTATAGAGGCTAAGCTGATTTTGAATTTTATAACAGCTGCCAGATTACTGGTGGCACAATATTGGAAGAAGGAAGATATACCTACAACTAAAGAATGGACATTGAAAGTGACACATCTGGCCGAAATGGCTAAGGTTTCATCTTATCTTAAGGATAACTCGAATGAAAGATATTTGCTGGAATGGAGTAGGTGGACGGAATATATTCAGAAAAAGTTTCAGATTAATATAATTTAAATAGTATATCACTGTTGTTTGAGGAAATAATAGATTATACTTTCAAGCTTATGGATAACAAAGAGTTAAGAAAGGAAAAGATATTTTTGAACTAACAGTTTGTTTTAGTATTATGTAGTTTTATATCTTTTGTTTTGAATTTATACCTTGTGTTTTTCTCTGGGAAGTCCGGGAGGGGGGTGGGGGGGAGGGTGAGTGTGGGAGGAAGGGTGGAGGGGGGACAGGGAGGGTAGAAAAGATAAAATTATGTGTACTTTGTACTTGTAAAACTTTTCAATAAAAAAAGAAAGAAAAGCAGGTTAAAATATTTCAAATGGATGAAGCAGGCTGTGCTTCATTTTTATAAGTTGAAGTTAGTAAGTGAATATCAATACCCAAATTAATTATTGTCAGGTCTTTAATGAGGGTAGAAAGAGACTTAGTAAATCAGCTAAAAAGTCTGTCTTGGCTGAGCATTCCTTTTTCTTAAAGTGCCATCTATGTGAAGCCCATAAGAACTTGAGCATGAATGCATGGATCTTAGTAACAACTTCTGTGATTCCATATCACAAAAAGGAGAACATTTTTACTGATTTATCTACCACAATTTCTTGATCATTTTATGCCAGTCTAGATGTGATATTACTTTTTTAAAGTTTAGTTTTCACATAGTTTAAACTAAGATTTGTTTTATAGGTAGTTTGCTTGAACAAATGCCATCTATTTTATGGAAACCGTCTACACTTTTGCAGTTGGGTTATGAACATTGGCACATTTTAACTATGGCTTGTGTCTCAATCCAGAATGCTCCCCTATTTTTGGTTTTCTATCCCCAACATACCTCTTGCTAATCGACAGACATGTATAGTAAACAATTCATACACAAAACATAGGCAAAAACCAATTAGATGAACAGAAAATACTTTGAACATGCATGCAAATTTGTGTTTCATAGGTTAGGATCTTTGAGATGCCATCAGTGGTAACAGCAATTGATAGCAAGCTTGCTAAACCACAGTCATTTTGCTGATATAGAAGGGTAATTCTGGTTTGTTGAATAACGCATACTTAAAATAATTTTTGGTGCCAACTTGCCAAGTTATTTGCACATACAGCCAATGTATTATTTTAATTTTGTTTCCCTTTTAATGTATCTACTATTTTAGTGCTCACTTTTCATGTTACACTCTTTTCCAGTACTTTACTGTCCCTTTCAATTTTAGCCACTCTAAATAATTTGGAGCCATCTCCTAACTAGCAAGGCTTCTGTTAATTGATAGGACGAATCTTCACAGCTGGACTGGGAGTGTTGACAGAAGAGGCTGTGGTGTTCTGACCTTGGGTGGTAGCAAGTTGAATTCCTGTGCAAGACCCGCAGCTGCCCCAATGCTGTGCAGAGTCCCTTGGAGCCCATTATTCTCTCCTGCTCCCATCTCGGAAAGATTTGGCAGTGTGGGTCAGGTATTATCCATAAGCAAATGATGTGCAGCTGTATATCTCAATCCATGATTGATCAAACAATGTTCTGTCCTCGTGCCTGGAGGTTTGTAGAGTTTGGATGGGGAGGAACAGACACGGACTCAGACTGAGTGTCTGTGGATTTAATAAGCTTCTGTTTCCAAGGATTTTCCAAAATTAATTACTGATGGGATTCTACTATCTTGGGCAGAATTTGTATATAATTTTGGTGTTCTGGACTTTCTGCTCTTGCTTAGTAAGCAAATGGCAGCTGTGCCAGGGGGCCTTTGCTCAGTGATGTTTGATGCTCCAATTATGGCTTCTGGATTGGGAAGTCTGTTTATGCCTTAATCATCTTTTGTTTGGACTAATGTATTCTTGATGATCATCTGGGAGCTACAGCTGGTCTAAAATGAAACCGTACAATGAATAATGGGAATGTGTCATTTTGCTACATCTCTATTTTACAAGCTGCACTGGTTACTAATTGGCTTTCAGATGTAATTCAAGATGTTGATTGTCATTTATAAAGCCCTTCATAGCTTGGGCCTTACGTATCTAAGATAATACCTTTTTCTATTTGTTTCTGCTCATCTGGTAAGATCCCACAGGGTCAGCATGCTCCAGGTCCCATGGGCAAAGCAGTGCCATTTTACGATCCCCAGAGATGTCGTTGCTCCTGTCTCCTGAAGTCTGCATGGTTCAAACTCAGTTGCCCTTTAGACTTTTGAAAACCAGACTTTTTACCTAGTCCTGAAGCAGGATTTTGTGATTTAAATTGTGATAATTGTGTGCTATATCATTTTTTGGTTTCTCCCACTTCAGATGTTTATTAGCTCCTTCCAACTGGATTTTTGTGTGTGTGTGGATTTTAATACAGTTACATTGCTTTATGCTGCCTAGAGTTGTTTCAGTGATTGAGGCAGCTAATAAATTGTTTAAATAAACAGTTTGGTAACTCCTTTCCTTGAGTCCAAATCAATTAAAACCAATTAAAATGAAGTGCATAATTGTGGGTTATTCTAGTGATCAGGTCTCTTCTGTTTATTAGCATTGTGCAAAACGTTTGAAAGAGGTGCTTTATTCTGTGGCCCTACTCAAAGTTTTATTTGGGTAACAGACCTAGAGAATACAAAGTACTGGGGACTTCTGAAAGCTTCCCAGGATTTCCAAAACATGCACCTGCTTTTATATTTTGAGGAGGAATACTTTCCCCACAGTAACATGTTTTTTCAAAGGATTTCTTTTGGATGTTTTACACAACTGCACTATGCATTTATTCTGATTCTTTGCTTCCTATTCTAGGACAGTTTTTTTTAGAAGGGGAGTCTTATCACATTAATTCAGGAAGAATTAACGAGCAACAATAAAAAAATTATATACTTACGCACTACGCACATGCGCAGTGCCGAAAAAATACCCCCCAAAAAAGCTGAAAACAAGATGGCGACGCACGCGCAGTGCCGGAAACTCGGCTTCTGTGTATGCTCAGGAGAAAAAAACCCTGGGAAAAAAATCCCAAAAATGTTTTAAAAAAAATTAAAAAAAATTTAAAAAAGAGATGGTGGCGCCTACGGACCGGCACCGACCAAACCACTTCTGTGATGACATCGTGATGTCACCAGTGGGTTGCTACCGGTTCGGACGAACCGGTCCGAACCGGGAGAAACCCACCTCTGATCTTGTCTGATGAAGAGTTTTTGGAATCTTGAATACTTTGTAACCATTTTGTAAACTGTTGCTTGAATTAAAAAAACATAATGCTTGAATGTGGATTTTGTATTATTTTAATGTTCTCTGTTTCCATAGTGTTCATTTTCAACAATAAATGTTGCATGTTAATTTGCTATGCTTTTATTTTTTTTATAGCTAACCTGCATGTTAAAATATGCATTATGGGAATGAAAACTATAATCTTGTGAGTGTATACAGTACCATGTTTGTTCTACTGTAATAATGGTAGTAGTTTGAAATAATGATTTAGAATAAACAAAACATATTTCAATGAATGGAAAAAAGTTAAAGCTGATTAAGGCAAAACTAACTTTAATTACATTAAACCTTAATTTATATCTCATTTCCCAGACAGTTTATTCACAAAGTATCCACTAATTAGAGCTGCACCATGTAATCATACATGCAGATAATAAGGCCACAAATTAAGATGCAAAATCACAAGCTGAAGAAAATGAGACCCTCAGCATAACAGCACCATGAAACCAACACAGAAGTCTGCTTGAAGGTAAGGTAATTGGAACCAGACTGGAAGCTTATTTACACTGCTAAAAAAGTTGAACGAAGAATGACTCTGAAATTGAAAGAGTACATGGCATCAGTAAAGCAATTAAAAAAATATGTCTTCTGTAGTCTTCATACCCTCATTGCAGTTGCTATAATCAGGTTCTGTGTTTGTGCGGTAATTTAGCTCCATAGCTTAAATTGGGATGAGCTCTGCTTTACTGTATTGCCACAAAGTACGTGAAAAGCTGGGGACTTCACATGCACTTCTGACTACCATAGTAATGTTGATTCTCCCCCCCCCTCCATTGTTCTCCCAAATATTTTGCTTGATGTCTTCAGAGACTCCTTTTAGGAATTGTTGTAGTTGAGAAAACAAATTTTCTTCTCTGATGGCCAGTCTTCGTGTTGTCTCTATGTAAATGAAAGTCACATGAGCAGGATCTACTAAACCAGGGCTGTCAAACTCCCGGCCTGCGGGCCGGATGTGTCACGTGCTGGCCACGCCCACGCCCGGTTTAACAAAGGGGGAAAAGTCCTGATATGTCACATGACACCTCCGTGATGACGTGAGTTTGACACCCCTGATGGCCTTGCATGAAGCAGGACTGTTGCAATTCGTTATATACCGTTATATTCCTATAGGAAAGCTGCAGGAGCCTTATCTAAGCTTTCTAGAGCAATGTTTGCCAATCTCACTGGCACTAGGAGGTCAGTAAGATGGCTTGAATCTTCAAGGCCAGGTGGATTATTAGATAGAGAGCCTAGTCTACAGAGATAAGAGGTGGAACAAATGATTTTGTAAGTGGAAGTTGGAGGGCTACGAACCTAAGTAGCAGAAGGAAAAATCAGGGAACACCCAAGGAGTTAATCACTGCATCTACCCTTTCAAAAAAGGCTGAGCAATTATCATTTTTGGTACTCATGCCAATACTAATATCAATATTGATGCCTGTTTGTTCTTTCATTTGAAAAGCTGCTCCAAAAACATCTCTTCATCAGAATACAATGAAGTGAGTCATTCCAATTAAGCTTTTCAAATAATATTTATCATAAAACTGTCAACTCTTCCTCAAAGCTTCTCTGGGAATGTCATGAACTATAAGTCATAGTCATAGCCTTACACACAGGTGGGTTCCACTTTTCGTTGCTGCCGGTTTGCTGAGTGCACGCTTCGCTGCGCGCGCATGCACAGTCCAGAGGGAATAGAACTTCCGCGTTGCAAACTAGGCAAAGAGCATGGAAAACAGCTGTGGAGAGGCAATTCAATCTGCGGCCCCTGATCAGCTGGGCTTCGGAAGCAGAGATAAAGGTCAGTATAACCCAGGGGCGGGCAGGCGGGCCCACTTTCACGGATACAGAAAACCGGTTCTCTCTTGGCTTGGGAGTCAGTGCTACCGGTTCTAAAGAACTGGTCCGAACCAGCAGCAACCCACCACTGGCCTTACACTTTCAAATGTGCTGATTGCTTCTATTAGGCTTTACCAATGGAGCTTTTTACATATGTGTTGCAAAGAACCTCATATTTCTTTTGATTTCAAAAAGAACAACTGACGGGGGAATTCTGGAAGTTGAAATCTACAGATCTTAAAGTTGCCAAGTTTGGAAAAACACCCATCTACATTATATCAATTTTGAAACCTTGTATTTGGTCCAGATGTGGCACTGAAAATTCTTAGATGCATTTTTCGTAATCTATGAAGTAACACAATCTTTATAGACTACAATAATAGCAATAATAAATGCTTAAGATTTCAGATTTGTAATAATTCAAATTTAAAAGATACATTTTTGTGTAATAACAAGAATCTTACATAGCCTGAAATAGAAGGGAAGGGAAAGTCCTTAGGGAGTATTATTATTTATTTATTTATTTTGTGAGATTTATATACCACCTCACAGTGCAAGCACTCTCTAAGAGTAGGGCGGCATAGAAGAATTCCCAAATAAATAAATAAATAAATACATAAATAAATAAAATGGTGGTGAGGTGCTGACAGGATAATTCCCTTGTTTGTACCTCATTTTATTCTATTTTATTTATTTCATTCCCATTTTATTTTACTGCAGTAGCCTATTTCAACTATCATTACTGCCCTCTGAAGATAATTAAATTGTCATAACATCCTGAGCATCTTGGAATTTAATTTAAATCTGTAAGAAAAGATGACAGAATAAAGAACAAATATAACAGAACAAGCCTACTTTTAGACTTTACCTAAACTAACAGAGCAGCACAAACAACATCAACCACGCAAGAAATTCATGAGTACAACTAACAACAAAACAAATCCTATTCCCTTTATTTACACCTTAAACAGATATGACATCCTGAATTGGGATTTGGAAATAGAACTAGAAAAATAACAATTTACAGCTCTCTTCAGGAGGAATTAAGCCATCAGAAGAAATCCCGCCCTTATTAGTTTCTCCCTCTGAAATAGCTGTTATTTCTCCAATAAATTCATCTCCAGTGCCAGATGAACAGGTTATACAATCTTTAAAGGAATTTACAACACACCTGATGGCCAGAACTGTTGACTGACTGCACAAACAATATTTTCTCTCTTTTAAATTCAATATTTATAAACAAAAGTGTGGAGGCTCTAAAAATAGCTTTCGGAAACTATGTGCTAAATAATGCAGACAAATTAGCAACTTTCTCTTAAGCTCAATACACTGGCACTAGGAATGGACAGTTTATGGCTAGTTAGGAAAACGAACTAGTGGGTGAAAGCAAATTAAGATAAGTAAGAAGGAAAAACACAAGGAGACATTTGGGTAATGCATCAGAGGTGGGTTGCTCCCGGTTCGGCTCGGTTCTGCGAACGGGTAGCGGTGATGGCGGGAGGCTCCACCCACCCACCCGGGACACTTCTGCGCATGTGCAGAAGTGGCACGTGTGCACGCGCACAAATTAGTAGCAACAGGTTTTAGAACCCACTACTGTAATGCATCCCATAAAAGTGATAAACCTAAATAAGCATAATTGATTACTTCAATTTATGGATTGCACTTGATGGAATTAGGAGTGGCCTTTGGTTTACCAGATAAGTTGTTAATTTTATCATTTAGTTCTCTTTTCTGATGTCAACACCATAAAATTGACTTAAATGCTATTAAAGGGTTTCTTAATATAGTAACAGAATACAAAATGTTTTGACCATTCCACAATTACCCAAGAGCCGCTTAAAATGGAAACTTTTCAGAGAAATCTGTGAGTATTTCATAACAAGAAAAGGAGAACTCGACTCAATACTCCACTCTGAGCTGAGTCTGTCTTTCTAATGTCAAGGATAGGGTGGCAAATGATTAAAAATGATGGTAGCCTAGAATTACCAGCATCCTTGACAAGACACTTTGTCAGTAATGATCCTGAGATTACAGAAGAAAAGACGGTTACAGATCAAGCACTAGAATTAATTACCTCTTTGAAGCCTTACCAATAGTGAATAAGAAGCAATATCAAAAAGATTCCATTAACGTACACTGCTGATGGGGTAGCAGCCAAAACTAATAATTCAAATGCACCACTAACAGCTGAAACTTTGGAGATTCTAGAGATCTGATACACTTCAGGTGAATCATCAGAAGAGTCAAGATTTTAGAAAGAAGATACAACACCTTAACATACATCAGCCAAGGTCCACAGTCCTTGAATGTATCAAACAATACAAGGCCAGATAATCTTTGATTCCAGTTTGTTGCGTAGTTTTTCATCCCTCATAGTTGCTATATCAGTCCCATAATAGGAAAAAGGAGGAATGGACACCATGGTGCCATTAGTACGGAGCTATCAAATGCTTTAGGAATAAGTTGAACATCTGAATGAAAATGTTTTTCCATTAAAGTGGAAATGAGTGACAGTAAACCTAATTTTCTCTGCATAGTTGCAGATTTTCTGATTTCTGCAATGAGTAAAGAAAGTGTTGGAATTGCATATGCAACTCCTGTGGCAACAAGGAATGATTGCGCAGTTGGATATAGTTTTCTTAAAACTTTCAGTTAGAATTCTATCAGGTATAAATAATAGGGAAAATGGGATAATAAAAAATAAAGCCACTTAAATTGAGCTTGACTCTTGGTTTCCATATAGACATGTCCAGGGACCACATGAACATGTTCACCTAAACTTTTATCAATAATACCAGTAATGCTATTTTCTTCTAGACTTTTAACAAACTTCCTAGTAAAACTGTAGCTCTACAATTTACCATGATTCTCCTGTTCAAATGCAACCAAATCCAATCTTGTGATATCAGACAACTGGTGTTGTTACCCACTTTGGAGGTGAAGGAGGAGGAGAGGGATAGAGCTGCATCTCTGTGTATGAAGAAATAAAGCACATCTAGCTGGTTGCTTGAATGTTAATGATCCATATTGATGGACACTTAGTTTATCATGCAATCAAATCTATGCAGATGTTCTTTTGCTAAATTCATTTTATGACCTGCAGGTGGCATTATTTCAATGTTTTAAGCTATGTAACATTTTGATGATTTTCATAAAAGTTTGATAATGGCATTTACTTTGCACTGAAGCCGGAGCAATCAGGAAGCAAAGAGATGGCATTTTCAAGCAAATTATACATCAAGATAAACTGTCTAAAGAGGCTGCAAGTTTTGGGTGGAAACCAATCTAAATCTAGTTTAATGAAAAGAAGAACTAGGGGTGACATGATAGCAGTGTTCCAATATCTAAGGGGTTGCCACAAAGAAGAGGGGGTCAACCTATTCTCCAAAGCATCTGAAGGCAGGAGAAGAAGCAATGGATGGAAACTAATCAAGGAGAGAAGCAACCTAGAACTAAGGAGAAATTTCCTGACAGTTAGAACAATTAATCAGTGGAACAACTTGCCTCCAGAAGTTGTGAATGCTCCAACACTGGAAGTTTTTAAGAAGAGATTGGATAACCATTTGTCTGGTGTAGGGTTCCCTGCCTAAGCAGGGAGTTGGACTAGAAGACCTCCAAGGTCCCTTCCAACTCTTCTATTCTATTCTATTCTATTCTATTCTATTCTATTCTATTCTATTCTATTCTATTCTATTCTATTCTATTCTATTCTATTCACGCCTTTTCTCCAGTTTTCTCCTGTCCTAATTTCTCTACTCATACAATTCTATTTTGCAACCATTGCATGAAATGTCAAAACTGCAAAGAAATAACAAACTGTAGAGATCTATGGAGATGACCTTGGAGAACCCATCCAGAAGCCATTAAGATAACAGGAGCAGAAGAAATATGTGTTAAGCTAAGGTTGGAAGGCAGAAAGATTTATTACAAGTATCAGAGACTTATATTGGCGGCTCCCTGACTCCCTGGAGTATAAGACGAAGGAAGGGAAAACACAGGCAGACTTGCAAGATTCTGTTTCTATAGCCTCTCTCAATAACTATGGTTCTAATATATCCATGGAGTCTGTTTCTTGACCTGGTCTACTACAGCTGACACTGCCTTATCCTGCTTCACTCATTCTGAATGGGATCAGCATGTGAGTCAGGCAATAGGTTTTTGAGCTGAGAAAATGTAACTGTTTAAGATCTCTTTTTTTCATCTTAAAGTATTGCTTCCCAGCATTGTCATATTACTTCAATAATATGACTTTGCAGGAGGATTGTTGAATACAAAATACTGTTTAAAACACTTGCACTCATTGATGCAATTCTTTCTCCATTATAAAAGTTGGATTAGTCACGAGTGAAAGCTACACTGTTTTTTCCCTTCCTAGGACATTATTTAATGCTTTAATATTTTAGAATATGACAAGAAAAGTTGTTACTTCTTGTTGGATTATATCAAAGTGCAACCCATGTTTACAGCCTTTCTTCCCCGACTACATTACTTATCCTGTTTGGTCATAAACTACAGTATATTTACAAAAGGCCTCCAATTTCCTGAGCTATGGATAAATACTCCATAATTTATTTTCACTCAAATATCAATTTGAACTGTGGACTAATCTATGGGGTTGAAGCTACCTGCTTTTATACCATCTTATCGATGTCAGACAGCTTTCTAAACACAAATCTGCTTGTTGACCCATTAGAGGAAATGGCTAACCAACATCTGTTGGCTTTTATTTTCTGACTAATTAATAAATAAATAGCTGCTTTTTTTTGCTCTATCAAAAGGTTGTCCTATCTAAGCTACGATAACCTATTTCTAATGCCATTTCTCTCAGTTCATGCTGTGATAAAAGGAGCTATTAATAACAGCATGTCCATGGTTGAGGTATACATAAATACTGTGTAGCTGTGCTGTGCTGTGATTTGGGGCCTCAGGTACACGTTTTTTTTGTTTTTTGTTTTGCTTTTGATGCAGCACATTACCCTGAAATGGCAAATAAAAAAAAAGTGTTCAAACAGCATAAAAAGAAAATGAATGACATGAACTTTTATTTTTCATTCCAGTAGATTAACAATGATATATGGCAGTAGTTTTCACAGAAAAATGGAGATCAGATTAACAGAGTTGGAAGGGACCTTGCAGGTCATCTAGTCCAACCCCCTGCCCAAGCAGGAGGCCCTTACATCTGCCTCTACCTAGGATCGAACTCACAACCTCCTGATTGTGAGGCAAGAGCTCCACCTCTAGGCCACAGCAGCTGGGTGTTGATATGTACAGTAGGATGGTAGGCATATTCCAATATAAAATCCTCTGCACCAGGCAGCAGCAGCACAAAGTTGTGAGTGCATCACAATAGAAGGATCATATTATTAGAGAAATATTTCACAGAGCTCACTCACTGTCTAATAACGATCCCATAATTCTAATTCAATAATTTTCTTCCCCCAAATAGTGCTTTCTATAAAGACAGTCCTTCCTTCCTTCCTTCCTTCCTTCCTTCCTTCCTTCCTTCCTTCCTTCCTTCCTTCCTTCCTTCCTCCCTCCCTCCCTCCCTCCTTCCTTCTTTCCTTCCTTCCTTCCTTCCTTCCTTCCTTCCTTCCTTCAAATGAAATCTGAGAATTCTCCTGATTCTTTGGGAAAAGATGGACATTTCCCCTCCTGCCCCAGTTGACATGAAAGACACCACGTTTAGCTTTTTATTTACAAAATCCAATCATGTCTAAAAACTATTCCTTGCCCAGAACAAAGCCCCTTAATCTCATCAGGACCTGAAGGAAAATAAATATTCCCTTTGCTAACAAAAGCAGAATGAAAGGACACAAAACAGCAGGGACCCAGCACCAATGTAATTGTCCAACATATGCCTAATTAGGGAAAGATCAACAAGGTAACCCAGAAAAGCTGCAAATGTTCTATGTAAATTGGAGACATGCCTAATCTCATCAACATTCTAATGCTTGTTAGCAAAGGTATAATAGTTGTTTCCAATGCTGCTTCTGCTTCTAAAAAGACTTGTTTTTCTTAGCAATAAATATATCTTTTATTTTAAAGACTAAACTAACCAGATTTTTCCTTCTTATGGCCCCAAGAATTCTGACAACAAACCAAAACCTTGAAAACAGCCCATACCACAGTTCAAAATACCTATAAAAGTTCAGATCTTCCTTTTGTGTTCTGATCTTCTATATACTGGAACCCAACAATTATTGCTTCAGTAAAGTTGATCTTCCTCCTCAGAGTTGCACTACAATTTTTCACCACCACAATAGCATGGCAACTCAGGTGGTTTGCCCTTTCTTCCATCCTCTCTCTCTTCCCCACTGATATGAAATGAGAAATGCTGTATCTCTAGAGAAACTTGAAAATATATCTGACAGTTGTGAAGTGGAGAGTCTATGCTCCAAATTTCTATCTCATTGTTGGTCCTGTCTATTAGGAATAGGTCTTTCAGATAAAAAAAGAAACGCATATCTTATTATTCTGAAAATCCAAGATAAGAGAAGTCAGGATCTGATCCAATTTTATATCTACTGCTCATATTTTGCTTTAAACTATAATCCCTTTCTATTAATCACACTCCAAAGATTTTTTGTGGGTTAATTATAAAAGTAATTAACTGGCTTGGATACTAAGGAAAATGTCCTGTTCTTTTCCTTCAACAACTTGCAACTATCAAAAAAGACACTCAGATTGGTCACAAAGAATATTATACATAGCACTTGGCACATTATGATAAGGAGACTTTTTTTCTACAAACTTCCTTAAATTAATCCTCAGATCGTCTATATATAAATAAAAATGTAAATGTTCGTTTGTTCAAAATCTTAAATCTCCAAAAGTTCTTCACCGATTGCTTTGAATTTTTGACACAACGTTGCATTCAAATACGCGCATGTTTCTATATACCTATATTATATAGATGTCACACCTGTGACAGGTTAAACCATGCTTTTTTTGAAAAACAGTGCCATCTGTTGGACGTAAAAGCAACACACGCTATACTAAATTCGGCGGCAGCTGGAAGCCCGGCTCTGCCCCAACTGCCCTTCGGCCACTGCTGTCGCTGTTGCTGCTGCTGCTCGCGGGGTCCCACTGGCCGGCTGCTGCCTCCGCTGCCTCTTTGGCTGGCCTCCCCTCTCTTGTTCCTCCCCCAAGCTGGCTTCAATCCCGGCTTCTGCTCCCGGGGGCCGAGCGAAGAGGAGGGGGTCTCCCCCTGGAACGGAAACGTCCTTGGAAGATCCCCTTTGCCGCCACTTGCAAACTCCCCCTCCGTAATGTTGCATTTGCACCCGCGAGGGTTCCAAATAAAAAACAGCCGTCTGTCCTGGCCCCGCGGAAGTCGCGCACGCCTTTTGCGACGGGGCTTGAAAAGCTCCCAGAGGCAACACGCAAAGCAAGCGGAGACCTCGCCCGGATCTGGAGACTTCGGCCGGACGCCGCCGTTTGGGTTATTTTACCCTCTGCGCATGCGCAGAACGCTTTGCGCATGCACAGAGGGTAAAAGAACCCAAATGGCGGCGGCGGGGTGGGTCGTGGGGGAGCACGGGGGTGGGGCGTGGGTTGCGGCATTAGGAAGGTTGGGAACCGCTGGCTTAAGTGATGGCAATCCAGCAATTCTCCTTGCTGTCATTAATTCCCCCCCTCCGTTATCCGAGATGGGATGAGCTGAGGACACACCACAATCCAAGCCATTCTGAGCTTGGTCCTTCCCATTTCTGAGCCTCAATAAGGTGAAGAACTGCCTCCAACTCCCCCCACCCACCTATCTCCCCCTCTATCTCTGCCCTTCTGTCTCCTGGTACCCTCACTTGAGAATCACACAGCTCAGGGGCTGCTTCCCACCCTGTGGCTCAGGGGCTGCAAGAAATCCTGAACTGCTTTGCAGCATGAAGCCAGGAAGCCTCAGCTCAGCTGCCCCAGCCCACCCCAGCAAGCTGCAGGACGCTGCAGCACTCAGGAAGTCCCAGAAAGCATTTCCCCCCACATTGACCTTCTGTCTTTTACACCCAGCCATCACAACTGAAGCAGAAGGGCTTTGCTGGAGCAGCCAAGATAGCATGGCAGTTGTGGGCTCAAAAAGGACACAGTAAGGCAACAAAGTGCTTCCTCTTTGGCCATGGTAACTGGACATCAAGGGCAAAGAGTTGATGTGGGGAACTGGGAGAGAAGACAGCTGGGTAAACGAATATTTGCTGGGGCTTGCTGGGACTTCCTGAGCACTTCAGCTTTCTGGGGCATGCTGGAGTGGGCAGGAGCAGCTCAGGCTTCTAAGGACAGCAGCTGCTTCATGCTGCACTGTGGCTTAAGGACTCCTTGCAGCCCAGAGCCACAGCATGGCAGGTAGCTCCAGAGTCATGCAATTCTAGGGTTTCTTGCCATCACCTTAAGTTTAAAAGAAGGAAAGAGTAGACTAATCCTACTGCTGCTGCCCAGCAAGGAGAAGTTGGGGTAAGAACATGATTCAGATGAGGTTGAGCAGGTCTGGGGGAGAGCCAGAATGGTGCTTTTTGCTACACAAGAGCTGAAGTGGACATAGGAAGTTCAGGATGGGGATGGGGTGATACAGTAAAACAGCAGAGATCAACAGAAGGACTAAGGCTCAGGGGTAACCCATTAGACAGGAATGTCCAATCTTGACAACTTTAAGGTTTGTGGACTTCAATTTTTCAGCTCCCAACTTCCCGGTGGTTGGCTGAGGAATTATGGGAGTTGAAGTGCACAAGTCTTAAAGTTGCCAAGGTTGGAAACTCTTGCATTAGATACTGTAGAAGAAGAAACAATGAAACAGGAGTCTAAATAGAGATACCCAGTGACTCTGTGTAGTTATTAATTTCAGAAAAATGATATCAACGTACCATTTTATAATGAACACTCCTGTCTGTTTTTCTTTCGTCAGACAAGCTTCTGAGTGATGTAGCGACTTTCCATTTCACAGGAAGTTAAAAATACATCTAGGACTGGGAAAGCTATTACATGAAGTTTAAAAGAAAGGTTGGGACAATTACCACAGTCTAATTCAAAGGTGTGATTAATAAATTAAAAGGTTCATTATTATCAGACATCTTAGTCAAACAAACCCAGAGAGTATTATAATCTGATGGCTCAATTAAAAGCCTTATTTATCTTTTTATCAATAACCCTGGGTACATAAATGATGACTAGTGAGTTGCTAAATTTAGAATTCAGTTATTTGGGGGCTTACAGTCATCATTTTTATTTGTGAGATTTTTATTTTATATTTTATATTTATTTTTTCAGAGATTTAATCTTTATAAATCATTCTACATTTGCTTGCAAATAAAATACAAAGTTAATATGAATTAACTTTTTCATCTTTATTACTATGACTGAAAAGCAAAGTATTGTAGGAACAAATATATTTTTAACAATGAGAGTTTTCTTGTTTTTTTTTCAATTTCCCCCCAATTACCTACTCTTTCTATTATCCCTACTACCTAATATTTATTATATCTTAAAGACAGAAAGTTGTCTTGAATATAGGAAGACAGTGTCCTGACCGAAGTCATGTGAGCAAGGCAAAGGTTGAGGAGGGTCTGTTTATTGCTCACTTATCAAAGTGACAAACAACCCACCAATGGTGCTGGTGAAGCTCCATCCCAGCCCTCGGTTTTCCCTCAGTCTAGATTCACAAACTAAGTCCCAGCCAACCCATGAAGCAAGAGGGAAGTGTCAATACCAACAAGTCCAGAGTTCCAGCAACCAAAACGTGTCCAAGGGTGTGAAGTCCAAGAGCCAAGTCCAAATCCACAAGAGTCTGAGGTTCAGAGTCCAAAAACACAGTCCAAAGTTCAAGGAACAGGATCCAGGGAAGCCAGAAAGAAGCACATCAAAATTAGCAGGTGTTCCTGACAAACACACCTTCACCCAGTGTCTGGTTAAATCAGCCTTCCTCAGCTGTTCCTTTTGAGGAGAGGCAGGGCTGCTTCCTCGTAAGCAGCCTCGCTGACCTCCTCTGTGCCTCTCTCTGCTCTCGCTCTTCTCGAGTAGGGAGGGAGCTGCTCCTCCTCATAGGTGGTCTGGAGCCTGTCATCTCTACTGGCTCTCTGCAGCTGCTCTACTCTTGCTCAGGCCTTGAAAGAAGGCAATAACAAACCACTTCTAAAAATCTTGCCAAGAGATTGACTCCTGGTCACTGCAGTCCCCCCAAAATACTTTTCAAAGGACAATACTGAGAATTGGCTTGCATTGCTACTTTCCTACTATCATTATCCTACTTAATTTTAAATAAATGCATCCTCCAAATAGCTTGCCAAGTTATTGTTATTTGTACAGTGGTATATGAAATCCTCTCCTTTCCCCTGTATTAAGCAAGAAAGAAGATATATTGAAATAATGATATATTTAGTGATTCATCCTCAACACTAATTTCAATACAAATTTTGTAAAATGGTGAGATTAGTTAGACTCTCTGGGAATCAGATCTTTTTTGTACTATTAAGAAAGTGGTAGAAATTGTGGATTGCTATAAAGCCCTATTTGATAAGTCAATAATCATACCCATGCTCCAGAGGAAATGACTCCATTGACTAATATTATTTGCTATATTTTGAGAGAGAAGTAAAAGGATAGATAATGGATAAATTTATTGGACATATTTTGGTGTTTTTTTGCTTCCTGAGTAATTAGCTTCCCAATGATCCAAATTAGCTATACAAAATCATACATTTGGTGTAATTATATGTTGTGGCCAATATATTCCTATTTTCTCTCAAATTAGTCAATGCTTTCAATAAAGCTGTGCTTGTTGATGTCTCTTTGCCTCAATGCTGCATTTAGTATTGCCATGCATATTAGAAAACAAAAGGTAAAATTGTCAAGTACTATATACATTGTTCTGCTATTCACCAGTAAATTATTGTGTTGACTGATAAAACAGCAATTCATTCAACAGCAGGTTCCAATGAAACTTAGATAAACTTACTTTTTTGTAAGTAAGTGTTCACAGGATTGCACTATAAAGCTATAACACTATGCATATTGAACTTGATCCATTGATCATCATAGTTTGAACAAGCAAACAACTGCATATTAAGTTTTAATGATAAAATCAAGATGACTACCATAATAACCAAGATATGAATAGTCTTGATCTCTACTCTTTTCTTAGACTCAAGCTTATTCTGACTTACGGTACTTTTAATATCAGATATATCATATACATGTTTTTCATTAATCTGTAAATTCAATTTGTTTCATAAATTACTGACATTAAGTGATATGCACCTCAATATATCATAAACTTATTTCCAGAAGTCCATCTCTTTGTCACCCAAACGCCTTTACTGAGAAATACATAAAATTAAAATTGTGTAAAATTTCCAGCACTTTAGCATTGCAGAAAAGAAAAGCTGGATGAAGCCAATATAGAAATCTACAACTGAGGTTTTGATAAAGGGCAAACTCTGTTTCTTGCCATCCTCCACCCTTGCTCACACATACCTTGGCTCGGACACTACAATATTTTTGCCCTCTCCTTACACTCTGAGCTGACATTTGGTTTTTAAAAAAAAGTTTTAGCAACCTGTTCGGTTTGTCCATGTGAATTACTGTTACTTTTAAAACTGATTTAAGTTTATCCTAGAAGCAGGCAATCTTGTGATTATCTTGGAATTTTTGTTGGAGTAACATTTACTATATTCCTATTAAGGTGTTTGGGGGAGTTGTTTGTTGTTCTTTATTCTTTAAGCTCCACAGAGTCTGTTGGAGTCAGACTCTGTCAGCATCAAAATCAAATAAATAAAAATATAATCTTTCTTTGGAGGATGCATCTGAACATTCATAGTAGGTGGATGCTGACCCGAAATGGTAGTCATGTGAGACTTGATTATTGTGCTACCTACAGCCTGCAGATTTGGGCATCTGTGTATGCCACCATTACTGTTCCTCCACTCTCCCATGATGCTGAGCAGTTCTCCTTCCAGCTGCCAGTGGGAAGTGCAAAAAAATGGCAGTTAGCTATTGTCCTGCTTCTGCTTTTGATATTTTAGGGCAAGGCAGCAATCAGGCTTTTAGTGTTGTAAGGAATATCCTTCTGGGTTCAGTTCCAAGTGGGGAAAAAGACACTGGATTCATGGAAGTTGCTTGGAAAGAAGGTTTAATGGTGGACAGGAGCACATGGCATAAGCCCCTGTACAGAAAAGGTAGATCACATGCTTCCAGATGTGGGTGAAGAGAAAAAAAGGGAAGGGAAGATGCTGAGTCCCTTGGTTTTATAACCTCTGTTGGGTCCCACCTCTTAGTTTCCTGTTCCTACGTATATAATTACATTAGTGGATGTAATGTGCCGATGCCTGGACGACGTTAAGGTCTGGATGGGGAGGAACAGGCTCAGACTAAACCCCGATAAGACTGAGTGGCTGTGGATATTGCCTCCTAAGGTTCATGAAAACTATCCCTCCTTGGTCTTTGAGGGTGCGAAACTGACCCCCTCAGACCAGGTCCGCAACTTGGGGGTCCTCCTAGATCCACAGCTAAAATTGGACCACCATCTTTCTGCTGTGGCTAGGGGGGCCTTTGCACAGGTTCGCCTGGTGCACCAGTTGCGGCCATATTTGGAGAAGGAGGCGCTACTCACGGTCGCTCATGCCCTTGTCACCTCGCGCTTGGACTACTGCAACGCGCTCTACATGGGGCTACCCTTGAAGAGTATCCGGAGACTTCAGCTGGTGCAAAATGCGGCTGCGCGTGCTGTGGTGGGTGTGCCAAGGTACACCCACGTGACACCGATACTCCGCCAGCTGCATTGGTTGCCCATCGGTCTCCGGGTCCAATTCAAGGTGTTGATCACCATCTTTAAAGCCCTTCATGGCTTAGGACCAGGATATCTTCGGGACCGCATTCTGCCTCATACTTCCCTTCGACCGGTTAGGGCCCACAGAGTTGGCCTCCTCCAGGTCCCGTCGGCCAAGCAATGTCGGCTGGCGGGCCCTAGGGGGAGAGCCTTCTCTGTGGCTGGCCCTGCGCTCTGGAACCAACTACCCCCAGAGACCCGGATTATCCCCACTCTGCTGGCTTTCCGTAAAGCCATTAAGACATGGCTTTTCCTGCAGGTGGGGGGGACAGCTTAATTCCACCTGAGCCCACCCCCCAAGTATGTATGTGTCGAATGGATGTTGCTGTTTTAAATAATTGTTTTAAATTTTCGTATCTGTTTTTAAATCTTATGTAATTTTTTGTTTATTCTTGTATTTTTCCCTGCTGTAAGCCGCCCCGAGTCCCTCGGGAGTTGGGCGGCATATAAGAATAACAAAATAAATAAATAAATAAATAAATAATGCACTGATTGGTGGTCAGGCTCCCAGGAGGCCATGCAGTGGCAACTCTATAGGCTTTTGTCTGTCCCAGGCTTGGCTGAATGAAAGGACCTTGGGCAAATCCTAATATGGCTATGACTGAAGGAGATAAATCTTTGTTATGTAGAAGACTGCTCCAGGCTAGGTGGGAGGAATGTGGCAAGGGTGGGGGTAGGGAGCTGCAGGAAGCTGCTTTGTATTTAAAACATGTTTCTCCTTTCCTCATTCAGGGAAACATATTCTTTCCTTTTTCAATGTTTCCTAGGATATTTCATTTTTTCTAGGAGGGGGTGGGTGCTAACTTCCTACAGTAGGATAGGAGCCACCTCTTCAAGGATAGGAGTGAGAAGTGGGGATAGTGGCTAAGGGCGGCCCTGGCTGTAAGAAGGAGGAAAGAAAACGTAAAGCCAATCTTATACAAATGGGGATATGAAACAAGAATTCTACGAGGGTGAGTCAAAAAGTAATGCCATTTTCTTTAGGACAGGTATAATTACCAACACAGGAACATGTAGCATACATCAAAATGAAGCTGGTCCTCTGTGGATCACATCCCTACTTCTCAACATAGTCACCGTTTCTCTCAATAGCAATGTTCCACCTTCGAATGAGAGCATGTATCCCTGCCTCGTAAAATTCTGTTGACTGTTCTTTGAGCCACTTCTTCACTGCAGTTTTCACTTCCTCGTCACTGGAATAATGTTTGCCTCTCAAACCCTCTTTTATGGGGCTATAATCTAAAGTATTGTCCTCAAACACATTTTGTAATCGTCTGTGAATGTTCACAGGGGTTTCCCCCTCAGCAACAAGGAATTCAATCACTGCTCTTTGTTTTTGACTAAGGTGACCAGACGTCCCGCTTTTGGTGGGACAGACACGCTTTTCAAGCGTGTGTCCCGCGTCCCGCATTGTTTCCAAAAAGTCACGCTTTTTTAGGAAGAATGCCGAAACAGCGGGACGTCTGCTCACCTTATCTTAGGGCTGAAGTTTTCAACGGAGAAGGATGACGTAAAAGAGAAGCGTGCCCTATGCGCATGCCTAACTCATGCTGACCGCTGAAGAACCGCCCAGCTGAACCCATCCGCTTAGAGATCAGTCGGGCCCGCCCTGAAGCGTATGCGCACTTAAGGTTAGGCGTGCTGGCGGCGACGTGCGTTGGACCCGGATTGCGCATTTCTTGGACCGGCACCTGTTTTTTCCACTCCTCGAGTTCCTCTCCGTAAAAGGGGTGAGTGAGGCAACTCTCTGATCCACCACCGTCTGGGATTCGGGGCAAAATCTCCCCGGGAACCTCGTTGAAGGCGGCCCAGCCCGAGGGAGCCTGGGCTGCCCCTCTGTGAGGCGCGGGTTTAGTGACGCCGGTTGCTCTATGCCGCAAGAGTCTTGGCTCTCCTGCTCCCCCTCCGCCAGCGCTGGGCTGCTGGAGTGACAGGGGGAGAAAGGAGATCTGGAGCCAGCCCAAGCCACTGCCGGCTCCCGAAGGGGAGGCGGGAGGCGAGGAAAGGCCTCCTGCCTCCCCCCCACCTGGACGCCGACATTTGCGTTCTTTTGCCCTCTGCGCATGCGCAGCATTCTGCGCATGCACAGAGGGCAAAGCTCAAATGGCGGCGTCCAGGCGGCCCCGCCCCCATCAATGGTGTCCCGCTTAAAAAAAATCTGGTCACCTTATTATTGACGCAACTCTAATGGGGCAGCCATTTCGAATTTTCCTTGCGAGTCTAAAAACCTAAAAAGCAAGAAACAAAATATTTCAGAACGTAAATGATATAATCATTTATAACTGGGAAAAATTTCAGGTATTTTTTTTATCAAAAACTTCACCTGAAATAAAGAAAATGGGATTACTTTTTGACTCACCCTTGTACCAATGAGAAACTGCCTGCCCTACAACCCCAGAGGGAAATAATACAAAGCTGTCTTTGTCTCCCCCCCCCCCCCGCCCGATCTGGGCATTGTGTTTTTACTCTGCATTGCTCTGAATCCCATACCTCCAACCTTTCTTGTAGCCCAGCTGCTTAGATTACAAATCAGCAGCAGGGAATAAATCAACTTTGACAGGACTTGCTGGGATTGCAATAGGTGAGTCTTCCTCCTCTCTCTCAGGAAATTTGTGCCAAATTGTTATATGTATTTTGTGTAAACAGAGCCTCTGACCTAGAAGCAAGTGTGTTTCTCGGGGCATAAAAGTTTGCCCAACCCCATACTTAAAGGTTTGTCCATTCAAGTATTCTTTCCCACCAGAAATTGTGTGTTCACCAGACCTCTGCAAGCAGACATCAAATGGCACGACTGTCAACTGGTTTAATTATACTTATTCAGAAGTTGGTTGAAAAGGATCAGTTTGTTCTGAGTCAGACCCACCACTCCTCATACACAATCCTTTCTCTACCTAGCTAATAGATTGCCAACGTATTTCAAAATGCTCACAAAAATCTTATCAGCTGAGCCTGAGAAGGAAAGGTCATTTCTGTTTAAAGGAGATAAAACTCTAGATTTTTTTGCTGGTTCTCACAAAGCACATTGATCATGTGGTTTGCCATAGGGCGAAGCACTCTTGGATGATTCATGCAACTAGTTCACCACGTACAAAAGCCAGAGAGGGCAGAGAAGATAAAAATCCTTTATAGTCACATCAACCAGCTCTCTGTATAAATAGCAAAACAAATGCAGCTCACAGCTGGGTTCTCTAATACACTGCCATGTTGCTACAGCAATGACAGCCCAAAAGATATGAACTCTGTGAAGCAAAGCACCAAATCCTGTATTATTACAGTGTAAGGAAAGCACTTTTCAAGTCTCATTAAAGCAAGCAGCCATCAGCTCCGTTTTTGGCTTTTGTTTTTCTATAATATTCCACAATCTGAAACAGTTTGCTTTGTCTTATGGCATAGTAAGGCTATACCTGTGGCACACTTTTGAGTTCTGCATTAGAGAAATATTTTCCAAAATGCAGATCTTCTTAAACCTTTGCTCCAGGGGTGAAACGCTACCGGTTTGACCTGGTTCGGACGTACCAGTAGTGGCGGGCATCGGTGGTTCAGAGAACCGGTAGCAACGGCAGCGCGAGGCTCCGCCCACCCGCCCAGATGCCGCCATTTTCATTTTTTAACCCTCTGTGCATGCGCAAAGCGTTCTGCACATGCACAGAGGGTGAAAAAGCATGTGTGCAAGTGGAGCAAGGGTGAAAAAGCGTGTGCGCGCGAAGCAGGGGTGAAAAAGCGCACACACACGCGCGCAAAGTGTGCACTTCAGAACCAGTAGGAAAGGTAAGTAGATTTTACCGCTGCTTTGCTCTGACCTTGATCTTTACCTTTTTGCCAACCCGTCCAGACACCCTGTCTCTATTACTATATATTTAAATGTCTGAAGATGATCCTTACTTTATGAAATATTAGTTCACCAGAACCAGTGTTAATCTTGACAGTGAGTTAAGTTGAAATCCATAGCTATGATCCAGCAGTGAATTCATATATTTATGCCAACAAGCACTTCTTAAACATTACAGCAGAAGTGTACCAATCATTTGCAGCAGTGGTGGGATTCAAATAATTTAACAACCGGTTCTCTGCCCTAATGACTGCCTGGGTGGGTGTGGCCATGGTGAGCGTGGCCAGAGGGTGTGACAGGCAGCACTCGGTCTCCTGCATCCCCCTGGGAGCAAAAATGGGACACGGGAGAGGGGACACGCCTCCCCCATGCCCCATTTTGGGCCTAGTAGATCTCCCTGCAACCTCCTGGGAGTGAAAACGGGCCGCAGGGGGGCCATGCTGCACTCCCCCATGGCCCATTTTGGGCCTAGTAGGCATCCCTGCGGCCTCCTGGGAGCAAAAATAGGCCACGGGGGGCTGCGCCACGCCGCACCCCCACGCCCCATTTTGGGCCTAGTAGGCCTCCCTGAACTTACCTGGGAGCCAAAATGGGGCACGTGGGGACTCCTGGAAGGAGTGGGGTGGGGAAGGGAGGGGCCAGCCAGAAATTGAACTACCAGTTCACCTGAATCGGCCTAAAACCGGCTGAATCGCACCACTGATTTTCAGTATTAATGTCTTTCTGAATTGGACTGTTCTATATTTTTTTAAAAACAGAAATAGATTATATTTTATTATTATATGAAAATCAATACCCAATCTAGTCTGCAAAATTCCTTTAGAGATATGTGACAAGAAAGCTGAATAAAAATAAATAGAAAGATAGCCTGGAAAGCAAGGGTTTTTTCTTATATTCTTTATACAAACAGTGACCAGGATAAAGTAGGGTTGCAAAAGTAGTCTTCATTCAGCAACCACTTTTTCAGTAACCATTCAAAGTTAAAATGGTGCTAAACAAGGACTCAGTTCCCAAACTAACCTAATGGTGGGGGAAGAACTAGGTCCTTGATGGCCTTCCAGAAGGCCAACAGAGTGGGAACCCTCCAGATATCCAATGAAAGCTGTTCTATATGATAGGTTCCACAATGGAGAAGGCCCATCTTTTAGGTCCTGACAGATCACATTTAATGGACTTAGACAGTGCCCAACCTATCCAATCTGGTGGGATCGGCACATACAGTACCTTCATCCATGGCATGTGTTAGTTATTGCCATAAATTAATTTTTAACCCAAGCAGTTTAGCTATTCCGACTCTACTAGGTAGCTTCAATCTTCTTTCTGGAAATAAGTTGAGGCCTAAGGTATTATAGACTTTTAATTAATACACTGATCTAAGTGGGTTTTGGAAGAGGTTAAATCATACTTAAGCAACACGCCAAAGATACTGACCTGCAAAATAATGTCAGGTTCCATCTTATTCATCCTAGTGAGGCAAGAAAATGTGTTGCACCTGCCATTACTTATTGAATATCAAATTGAAAAACACCAAAAGACCATTTAAATTAGAGTGTTGTAATACATCGGTCTGGTCTTCTGAAGGGCTGGTTTTGCACTATATAGTGAGGATGAAACTGTGCTGTCTCTTTTTAATAGAGACTTTCAAGATTAGATAGATGATAGAGAGACAGAGAGATAGATATTTCCAATTAGAGGACAATTTTAGACAGAACTGAAGTTGACTATCTTAATCTTCTATTAGCTGATCAGGAAGTGTAGATCACAGGTAGTGTACTTAGGTCCTATATACTGATTATGAAGAAAAATGAAACATTGTTTCAAGTTGGTAAGTTGAAATGCTGTTTTATGTTATTACAATTTTGTGTGTTTGGATATATTATTTTAGTTATAGTTGCTCTATTATTGTGATATACTAACAAGCAATACATTAACATTTATAAATGTTAAAATGAGCCGTGGTGGCACAGTGGTTAGAATGCAGTACTGCAGGCTACTTCTGGTGACTGCCGGCTGACTGCAGTTTGGTAATTCGAGTCTCATGGGCTCAAGGTTGACTCAGCCTTCCATCCTACGGAGGTCAGTAAAATGAGGTAAAATGAGGACCCAGATTGTGGAGGGCAGTATGCTGATTCTGTAAACCGCTTAGAAAGGGCTGTAAAGCACTGTGAAGTGGTATATAAGTCTGCTATTGCTATAAACATTTGATTTATAATTGTTCTAAACTTAGCAAAATGTAATAACCAATACTATTCCAGACATGGTTTCAAGATAGGTGTCTTCACTAAAAGCTAGAAAACACCTCTGTTCAAATGTCAATTTTATGGCTGCTGAGGAGCTATAAAATCTTAAGTGGTAATGAATCAATTCCATTGTAACAAGCCCAAAGCAGTTTAATATTGTTATTATTACTTTTAAATGGACTAATGGTTTAATTCCCTCAGTTCTATTGAGAAAGGCCACAGGAGATATATTATCAAGATCACAAAGCAATAGAAAACGGTCATATGGAACTTTCCTCCGTAAATTCCTGGATGCAATCCTAGGAATGTAGCTTTATAGCTGAAAGGAGAGCAACCTCAGTATGTCCCAGACCAAATGTACAAGTACAGATTAGGTGAAAACTGGCTCAAAAGCAGTAACTGTGAGAGGGATCTTGGAGTCCTAGTGGACGATCACTTAAATATGAGCCAGCAGTGTGCGGCAGCAGCCAAAAAAGCTAATGCAATCCTTGGTTGCATAAAGAGAGGGATAGAATCAAAATCACATGAAGTATTAGTACTGCTTTATAAAAGCATGTGATGCGTAAGACCACAACTAGAACACTACATCCAGTTTTTGTCACCATATTATAAAAAAGATTTTGAGACTTTGGAAAGAGTGCAGAGAATGCTAAGAGTGCTAAGATGATTAAGGGCTTGGAAACGAAAACATAGGAAGAATGGTTTCAGGAATTGCGTATGGCTCGTCTAGAGAAAAGAAGGACTGGGGTGACATGATAGCAATGTTCCAATATTTTAGGGGCTGCCACAAAGAAGAGGGGGTCAACCTAATTTCCAAAGCACCAGAAGGCAAGGCAAGAAACAATGGATGGAAACTAATCAAGGAGAGAAACAACCTAGAACTAAGGAAACATTTCCTAATAGTGAGAACAATTAACCAGTGGAACAGCTTGCCTTCAGAAGTTGTAGATGCTTCATCACTGGACACTTTTAAGAAGAGACTGGACAGCCATTTGTCTGAAATGGTATAGGACAGTGATGGCGAACCTTTTTTGGTTCATGTGCCAAAAGGGGGGGTGCGCGCGCTAGAGTGTGCCCGCGTGCCCACACCCATTCCCTCCCCCCACGCATGCGCACAACCCCCCACGCTGCCCCCTGCGCATGTGCACCCCCCCCACTCCCGCACAAAGGCCTTACCGGAGCCTGGGATGGTAAACGGGCAAACTGGAAGTTCAGAAAAACTCACTTCCGGTTTGTCTGTTTCGTCGTTTTTTGCATTCCAGGGCTTCAGGAAGCTTTCCTGAACCCTCCGGAGTGCAAAAAACAGCTCACCGGCAAACCGGAAGTGCGTTTTTCCGCACTTCCGGTTTGCCGGTGGGCAACGCTCGCGTGCCCTCCGCTATGGCTCCGCGTGCCACCTGTGGCACGCGTGCCATAGGTTCGCCATCATGGGTATAGGATCTGCTTCTGGGCAGGTGGTTGGACTAGAAGACCTCCAAGGTCCCTTTGACTCTATTATTCTATATTCTATATTATCTTGAAAAGTTGAATGGGAGCTGTCATTTATTATACATGTCTACATGTTGTTTCCTGTGGGTGAATACAGCATGCAACAACTGTAAGATTCAGAGAACAAATACCATGAAACACAAAGGAATTGTAACTTATGAGTCTAGATTTGTTTATGGTCTTTAATAAAAGTGCAGCTGTAAACCTTGATTAGCAGATTCTGCTGATAACAAAAAAATGAAAATGTTATTATTCCTGGTAACTCTTAATAGACATGCTGATTAGAACTGAATGATGAGATTTTATAATTTGTCTATCAATAAGAGATAAAATATTTGAAGAAGAGATCTTTTATTCAAATATCATAGAAGATGATAACTTACTGAAATGGTTTGTACTTGTCTAGAGGGATTAGGGAGTCATTTCTTTATGCGTTTTTTCTTCTCTATTATCTTTTTCATATTCTTTGTATTAGTTTTTACCTTTGTATCTGTAAATTTTTAATAAGAATTATTATTTAATAAAAGCAACAATTGCCAAACACTGAAACTTTATTATTGAACAAGTAGGCCCTCTATAGTTTATTGTGTGCTTTGTTCCTCTAGGAAAGTGACAATTCCAACATATACTAATGTGAGAGCCCTACATAAACTGCCCTTAGCTGATCTTGAAAAGCTAAACAGAGTTGGACCTTATTAGTACTTGAATAGAAGAACACCAGGAAAATGCATTTTTAAATGCTAATAAGAAAATAATGATTCAGAAAGCAGTTTTGATACCTTAGGGTTCAGAAATGCCCAGAACAGTCCACGAAATGAAACAGGGTTGACTCTTTGTTCCATTGCCTTCTGTCACTTGGACATTCTTTTAAAGCTCTTCAAGTTGTCACTTGTTAGTTCACAGGGGTTTAAAATCTTGGATTTCAGCCTTGGGAATGTATGGAGCTACATGTTTATTTCATATATAGTTTAAAATAAGACTAGCAACTTTTTTACAGCCAGGGAACAGCATATATATCAGTGGTGGATTGCTCCCGGTAGCGGCGGTGGCGGGAGGCTCTGGAGTACGCGCACAAACAAACCAGTAACAACAGGATTTAGAACCCACTACAGGATTTAGAACCCAAACCAGTAACAACAGGATTTAGAACCCACTATGTGTGTGTGTGTGTGTGTGTGTGTGTGTGTGTGTGTGTGTGTGTGTGCGCAAACACACACACACACACACCACACACACACACACACACACACAAATAAAATCAGTAGAGGGTTCTAAATCCTGTTGTTACTGGTTTGTTTGTGCACGCGCTCTGGAGCCTTCCTCCACCGCCGCTACCGGGAGCAACCGGTAGCAAATATATTCTGTCGAGTCACCTGGTATACCCAAATATGGGAGGTAGGATACTGCTTCTTTTTGCCTTTCAGCCCCACTCCAGGGGCCATCCAGGCTACAAACCATATTTTCAAACTTACATTTTTGCTGATAAAGAAATAAAGGGAGACTAGTATAGGTACCACAAAACTCATGGCTGTTTTATGTTGCTAGTGAAATCATAGAAAAATTTAAATTCACAACAATTCAGGCAACCTAGCCTATGATGCTTGGTGCTGAAATTAAGTCAAGGTTTTTTTGATATGTTTGGCTAACATATTTAACTTTTTTTAAAATATGAGGTTTTACATTGGGTAGTTCACCAGAGGGCACTATCTTTCTATGATACATGTAGTGAAATAGTTATTTTAATTTCAGGAAAGCTTTCAGAGTCATTTCAATATTGTAACAGCATCTGACATTTTTTAAATATCTAAGCTCAGTTTACTCTTTTTAGTTACTAGATGTAGTAAAATAAATATTTTATCTTGACTCTTCAAAATATTTCTTTTTAAAATATTTTGGATATGATTATATCATGTGATTAGTTCAAAATTGATTCCTCCAGTTCCCCTTTCTTTTCTGTCTATATTCCTTGTGTAGATTGCATAATTATAATACTAAGAGCCTCAGGAGTTCATGGCTACCATGACACTTTCTCAGTTCTAGCTCGACTCAGATTTCTTTTATCTGACTTGTTTAGATTGTTCCTCTTCCTCCTCTTCCTCAGGGTTATTCCTTCTGTCCATTACTCTTTTAAATTAGGGAATAAGCCAGGCAACATGACCTCTGGAGAGCTTGGAATGAGGGTGTGCATCTATCCAAGCCCTCCTGGATCTTTTCGTAAGGTTCAATACCATCAACCATCACTGGACATTTTAAAAACCATCGCTGGAGATTAGTCATTTGTCTGACATGGTATAGGGCAGTGATGGCGAACCTTTTTTTCTTCGGGTGCCGAAAGTGCGTGTGTGAGTGCCCACACCCATAATTCAATGCCCCCCATGCCCCCTGCGCATGCGTGCACGACTCCCCCTGTGCTGCCCCACCCACTGCGCATGCACGCACAACCCCCCTCCCCCATTTCCTGACTTCCGGTGGACCCAGTAGCCCCGTTTTTCCCCTCCCCAGACTCCAGAGGCTTACTTGGAGCCTGGGGAGGGCGAAAACACCCCCCCTCAGAGGCCCGCCGGAGGCCGAAAATGCCCTCCCAGAGCCTCCGCGTGAGCCGAAAGTCAGCTGGTCAGCACGCACATACGCTCTGGAGCTGAGCTAGGACAACGGCTCACATGCCGGCAGATATGGATCCGTGTGCCACCTGTGGCACTTGTGCCTTAGGTTTGCCATCACGGGTATAGGGTCTCCTGCTTGAGCAAGGGTGTGATGACAAGGCATGAAGGTCACACAGCCAGGTGAAAGTTCAAACTCCCCTTTAATGCTCCAAATGTCCCCTCAAACGCTCCCACGTTCTTGGCAAGTCCCAGAGCAAAGCGTGCGCGCACACACACATGGCAGCCTCTGGTTGCACCCAGTCCAGCAAAACAAAGGAACAGGGAAATGAATCCATGAAATGAGGAACAAACAATGAGTCCACAAACCAAGGAACAGACAATGAGTCCACAAAGTCAGGAACAAGGTACTGAGTCCACGAAGTCAGGAAGAAGGCACTGAGTCCACAAGTAAGGAAGAAGCAAGGAGTCCTGCGAACTCCAAATGTCTATACCGGTACACCAAACTCTACCAATTCAGCATTTGTTCCTGATATAGAGGTTGAAAAAGAGGGGTGACACTGCAAAGCCCTGACACATCCCACATTACAAGGACTTCAAACTTAATATCTCCTCCCTCCCAACCCCAATTGGAGCTGACTACAGAGGAAGGACAAGAACCATTGCAAAACAGAACCTCCAGTCTCAACTCCGGAACCATTAAAGACAGATATCAAACCATGTGATCATTTTCAACTTCAGTTTCCTCTGTGCAGCATTTTAATATTTTTGCATCAAATCATGTTTTCTCATGAACTGAATGCACATGCTCGGGTAACAAATTATCTGCATTTTCATCACACGTCTTTTCTAAGAAAGCATCTTTGTTGCTCATGACCAAAAAACACAGGTGGGACTGAAAAACACAAATGATTTGAACAGGGAGCATAATATTGATCTTGTGAAGATTTTTTAGCTGAATTAAGTAATTTATAGCATTGAAAATATTGCTATCCAAAATGGGCAGCCTAAAACAAAGGCATTTCTGTGAAAACCTGTTATTTGAGACCAAAAATACAGTTATACATATGCCTACCTAAAATAGCTGAAGAGTTCAATGTTCAGTGTTAATGAATTCCTTAGCAGCTGTTGTTTTGATTCTGTTAACTTCTCCCTAATGTGAGTCTCTGAAGGACAGTTATCACACCCACAGTGGGAAGTTGTTTATTGGAATAGTCATACTTAATGCAGATACTTTTTCTCCAATAATCTACTTTGCTTTCTAAGGTAGAAAGAAATATTACAGGAGAGCTAGTTGTAGAAGAAAAGAAAGAAATAAAATTAATTAGTTTATGGTAAAAATATCTATAATTGAAATGTCACTGCACCTTAGATAGAGGCAAAGAGAAGTCACAGATTTATTCTGAATAAAGTATTCATTTTCTAAGAACAACAACATTGGTATAATAATTTTTGCCTCTACTGAAAATGAATTAAGCTTCAGGTACTGAGCTGGTTTTGAAGCATGATTTAAAAAAAACACCACCTGAATATTTCAAAGAGTCTTCTGAAAGCTATCAAGTTGTATATGTGTGAAAGGAGGACTTTGTGTAGACAGGTTGTGAGAGGGGAGGAGTGGGATGGGAAGAGTGTTTTTCTTTCCAATAACCTCTCTGACATGTCACAATGAGGTTTCTGGCAGTCATCTTATTTGGTCCTTAGACTTTGAATTAGGTGCTTTTCAACAATAACCGAGCAGGTGCTGGAATAACAGTTCTGGGTTAAATTATGTGTAAGAAATTCTAGAAAATATTAATTCCTTATTTCAGACAGTTTTACATGTAGTTTCATTTTTTAAAAGCTATATTATTTTATGGTTGTATTTAGACTGTACTGTAAGCTGGTAACAGATATGATAATTATACTGAGGCTGAGACCATACACAAAAGTAGTCTGTGACACAGTAATATTTACCATAATTCATCATCCTATTTCACAACAACAAAAAACCAAAAAACCCCATAAACTTGATACCTATAAAAATAAACTCTTGCCTCTCACACAGTCATGCATCAGCAGAAGAAAGATTCAATCAAAGTGCCATCAGTTTGCTGCCCAGCTCATCATACAACCTGATATTCCACTGCAGCCAACAATTTCATTGATGCACAAGCCAGTAGTTCAATGCTTCAATCTCATTCTGCTTCTCCATGGCAATAAAAACATTGAGAGTGATATTGAAAAAGTGCTAGTTATGGGCATGATTAGACTTCGCAGATGTAGAAGGGACTCACTCTCCAAACATAGAGCTGAGTGTGGCTTCTGTGTGTAGATTACAGACAGCTGAACAAGTGGACAGAGCCTGACTCCTTTCCCACACCGTGCACTGATGATTTGTTCAAACGACTGAGGAAGCAACTATTTAACTAGATCTAACCACTGTCAAATTGCATTGAAGAAATTGGATATAGAAAAGACAGCTTTCTCAACTCATGGTTGTAGGAATAATTTCTTGTCTTTGAAATGTCTCAGTTACTTTCCAAAGGCTGGTTTAATGAGTACCTTAGGAGATTGTGTGATTTTTTAATGTCCTATTTTATAATCTTTTCAAATGCTTGAGATTACTATATGGAATATCATGAGATTGTATTGCAATGAATCAGAGATTCCAGGGATTAAAGCTAAAACAAGTCAAATTGGTCTTTAGATATTTTATTTGAGTGTAAGGTTGGGTCGAGTCAGTGGTGAAATCCAATTTTTTTTTACTACCGGTTCTGTGGGAGTGGCTTGGTGAGAGTGGTGTGGCTTGGTGGGCGTGGCTTGGTGGGCGTGGCAGGGGAAGGAAATTGCAAAATCTCCATTCCCACCCCACTCTGGGGCCAGCCAGAGATGGTATTTGCCGGTTCTCTGAACTACTCAAAATTTCTGCTACCGGTTCTCCAGAACCCATCAGAACCTGCTGGATTTCACCCCTGGGTCGAGTATCATTTCGGTCCCTAGCCCATTCCCAAGGGAGAACCCTCTCTTCCCCATCAAGTACAGTCTTCCTTGAAATTATGACTGCATAATTATAGAAAAATAGGTATATCTGATACACTGGAGTCTGGCTTTGCAGGAATGTGGCTTCAGTGTTGTACACATCCAGATTAACTTTGTGGTGCTCTGCCAGGGAACCATCTGCTGCATTATTATTCCTATATAATCTGTTATGATGATTAATTTATATTTAAAAGTAAATAAAGAACTGGTCTTAATTTAGAGAAAGGTTCTCAGACTTCAGGAGAACCTGTAGCTAACGTTATGTCCGGTTCGGAGAATCTCCAAATCCCAACCCTGGCAGGCTCCTCCCACCCTGTCCCTCCCCTCCCAGGAGTCTCCACATGGCCCATTTTGGATGTGAGGTAAATGCAGGGCCCGCACAGAGGCTCGGAGAGGGGGAAAAATGGGCCTCCTGGAAGCTCCGGAGGGCCTCCGGAGCCTGGTGGAGGCAGTTTTCACCCTCTCAGAGGCTTGAGGAAAGCTTCCGGAGCCTGGGGAAGGTGAAAACGCTCCCTCCTGCTGTGGTGCAGGAGGCCGACTAGGTCACACCCACCATGGCTATGCCAACCCAGCAACCGGGCAGAGAACCCATTGCTGAAATTTTTGAAGCTCACCCTTGGATGGGATGGGATGGGATGGTGGAGATCCCAGGAAAGGATTTGTGGGCTTGTGATACCTAGCCAAGTACAATGGCTTAACTATTGTCCAATTCACCCGCATCATGACAGTTAATCAGAACAGGGAGAAAATCACAAATTAATAAGAAAACTAATCAAGATCCATACACATTAAGAATTGGTTCTCTAATGACAGCCCTAGAGCTAATAGCTCTGATCCCATTCACCTTTATACTGCTATTTGATATACATTTAAAATTGTATACCTTTTAAATGCTATATCCTGGGCAATGTGTCCCTATGGAGCAGTCAATCAGAGGATGCACTAAATGTTTGCTTTATAGATGTAGACAATTTTACCCTTCCATTTATGAATGTATGGAGAAGAACATTTTAAGAGTGTCATTTCCTGACCCTGCAAATGTTCTTCCTCAATTCTAAATTCTGCTCATTCAGGTATATTTCAAGGCCCTTTTCCATGGCTGCAGCATATGAGCAAACATTTCACCAACCAGAAGGGCCTGTGCCTGTCAGATAAGCATTGCTTGGGTGATTAAAAGCCAAAACTGAAATTTAAAGAGCTTTCTGATTTATAAAGAACCCCCACAAAGGTCAATTTTTCTATTTTAAACAGATAGCAGAGAAGAGGCATATGCCTTGAATCCAAAAGAATTTAGCTGTGACATAGATTTCAACCTATCTATTTTTTCCCCTAGCATTTATAGCTGAAGCTATCATACCATATATAACCTTTGATTTACTAAATTCAGTTAAATCCCGTGGAAGAGTTGTCTGTCCCTGGATATGTAAGAAGGTATTGGAGAACAGGATAGCTTTAAGACTCAAAAAAGGGACGTTTTTCTCGTGGCCAATGCCCTCTGAAGACTAGTCTTCCAAATGCACTTCATAGCCTTGCCATATATTTTGTAACAGTCACTCTAATATGATGCAATGTGCTTAATACAAGTCTGGAAGAGATAGTTCTCAAGTTATGACCATAATGGAGCCCGCCCGTTATTGGTTGCAGGTCGTGATGGTAATTGAGAAAGGCACCCAAATGATCAGCTTAATGACACCCCCCAATACTCTCCCTAATGCTCACCTGCCCTGATTCTCCCAAGGCCTCCCCCTTGAGGCACCCTGTATTCTGCTTCCCACCCTTCGGGGTCCTGCAGCCTTTGGGCCTGCTGCCCCCGCCCCCAAGGTACCTGCAGCAGGGGTGGGTTCCACTTACCTTCACTACCAGTTCACATCACTTCGGGGAAATGACCCTCTGCACATGCGCAGAAGCTTTTGCACATGCACAGAGGGTTCTTTGCCAGTGTTGTGGCCCGCCCGTGTCCTGTGCAGCTGGTCATGGATCCTGAGGACCAAGAGGTGGCTGTGGTGCAGTACCATCGGCCCGTGCACCTGGCACCCGAGTCCGATAGCGAGGAGGTTGGAGAGGACTCGGTGCCAGAGGCTGGAAGTCAACCAGGGCCTTCTGTACCTCATGAGGTGCACATGAGTGATGCCGAAGAAGAGGAGCAGCCTCTTCTTCTCTATGCTAGGGCACGCAGGGCTGATAGAAGGCAAGAGTGGCTACGCAAGAGGAGGTCTCCTCGAGAGTAGAGCTGCAGGCTAATTGGCCATGCCCTTAGACTACTTAAGTCCTAACCACACTGAGCCTAGTTGCAGGAAACAGCGTCGCTTCTAAATCTTGACTTCTGTGACTCCAGTTTGCATTCCAGCACGGATCTTGTTTCTTACATTTTCTAGTTCTGGGACTTGTGCCAAGTACAGTAAGACTTGCCAATTACCTCTTGGACTTCTGCCAGCTGTTAAGATAGTATATTAACAGCTGGGTTTCTGAACAGAATAACTTCTGCCTTTCTTTTGCTTTTTACGCTCCTAAGAAATTATTAGGAGACTTTGCTTTAATTACTAAAACAAACTGTGTTTGGACGTTTGTGTGTGCGTAATTATTGGTGGGCTCGGCGCTGGGGCAGAACAGCCAGCCACTTTCAAGGAGCAGCGACCAGAGGACCGGTTCGGGGGTGTGGCCTGCCGGCCATCGCTGCTGGTTCGATGAGCGGGGGCTAATTTCTGCCACTGTTTCGGGCGAACCGGTCCAAACTGGCAGCAACCCACCACTGACCTGCAGGCCTTCAGTTTCCTTCCTACACAGCCACCCAGGGGCTTGCAGGAGTCAGCCTGCTTCTCAGGCATCTCCAGGACTCAGGAACACCCAACTTACCTTTCTTTTTCTTTTTTATAAAAAGTTTTTATTTTTTTCCAACAAACATTACATCATCAATCACAGTGTGTCGTCTGGGTACAACATTTTAAATCAACATCTTTTCTTTTACCACTATTTTCTTAATATATAAACAACTTTACTTTTACAATTCAATTAAACTTATCCTCTATCAAAACCTTTCCCTTTCATTTTATTTAACTCTTTAAATATCTCTTTTCATTTATATTCATTTTCTATCCAATGATAAAAACGCTCCCATACATCATAATACTCTGATTCTTCTGTCCCTTTGATTACCATTGTTAATCTGTTCATTTCTGCACATTCCAGACTTTTCTTGATTATCTCTCCTTTTGTAGGGATTTTACCTGCTTTCCAATTTTGTGCAAGTACAATTCTCGCTGCAGTTATTACATGAATGATCAAGTATACAATTTCTTTACTGTATTTCTCTGATAAAATACCCAACAGGAACAGTTCTGGTTTTAAGTCAATATGTTGCTGTGTCATCTTTTCTAACCACTTTCGAATTTGTGCCCAATAATTTCTTGCTTCTGCACATGTCCACCACATATGATAATATGATCCCGGTGTCTGGTGGCATCTCCAACATTTAATTGATTTATCTTTAAACATTTTTGCCAATCTTTCCAGGGACATATGCCATCTATAGAACATTTTGTACAGATTCTCCTTATATGCTGTTGCCATTGTTAATTTATAATTTCTTTCCCATTATTGCTGCCATTTATCTAACTCTATCGTATATCCGAAATTTTTTGCCCATGCTATCATTGTTTCTTTCACTTGCTCTTCTTCTAATTTAATTTAAAGTAAATAACTATGCAATTTTTAATCATTCTGTCCTCTGTTCCTGTGAGCATTTCATCCATTTCTATCATTTCCAGATAAAAACCATATAGTTTTATATATATAAGAAAAAAAGAGAACAACCCATAGGAAAACCCAATAATAAATTCCAACTCTAGCTTCAACCAAACCACCCTCTAAAATTTAAGTCCAAGCATATCATTATTCAAAAGACAAAATAAAGAAAGAAAAAGGATTAACATACAGAAAAAAATATGTCCCAGATCACAAGAAGTGTCTCTAATCTTTTCTATTATTCTTTCTTCATGTTCCAAGAGCTACACTGTCCCAAACAGATGCTAAACAATCAGTTTCTCAGTGTATTGCTCCCAAACACAATGCAATAAACTAATTATACTTTATTGTAAAGTTACATTAACAGAAAGTGGCATATGCTTCTCCAGTGACTGTATTTCAGACATTTATACTAATTATTATTAAGTATACTAACTAATTAATTAATTAAGTATACTAATTATTGAGTCTGTCATCTGCACGTCTATAACTGTCTGGTTCGGTTCTGCAACCCAACAAAACCGACACAGACTTCAGAGGATAATCAGAACTGCAGAAAAAACGATTACTGCCAACCTGCCTTCCATTGAGGACCTGTATACTGCACAAGTCAAAAAGAGGTCCGTGAAAATATTTACTGACCCCTCGCATCCTGGACATAAATTGTTTCAACTCCTACCCTCAAAACGACGCTATAGAGCACTGCACACCAAGACAACTAGACACAAGAACAGTTTTTTCCCGAACGTCATCACTCTGCTAAACAAATAATTCCCTCACCACTGTCTAACTATTCACTAAGGCTGCATTACTATTACTATTAATCTTCTCATTGTTCCTATCACCCATCTCTTCCCACTTATAAGTTGTTGCTTATATCCTTACGATTTATATCAATATTGTTTGTTTCCTGATTGCTTATTGTACCCTATGACAATCATTAAGTGTTGTACCTCATGATTCTTGACAAATGTATCTTTTCTTTTATGTACACTGAGAGCATATGCACCAAAGACAAATTCCTTGTGTGTCCAATCACACTTGGCCAATAAAGAATTCTATTCTATTCTATCCTATCTCATTTTCCCTTTACTGCATAAAATCCCAAGGATAGGCAAGACAGTCCTATAGCTTCCTGCTTTTAGATGCCAACCCTGCTACAACATGTAATGTTGACAGGTTCTGTGCAGCAGAGCTCAAAATTTGTCAGATGATGACCTGTGCCATAAACTAGATTTGATGACCACCTAATTCACCATATTAGACTGCTCTGTAATTTGATGGATGTAGTCTTCCAGGCATTAACCTTTTATGTTCTCTTACACCCACCAAATGCTCCTACCCCTTCTTTTAGATTCTTTTAGACTTTTATTTATAGTGCTTTCTGTTTTAGTATATTCTCATTTTCAATTTTCTCTTTTCTAGACTCTAATGTATCTTTTCTGCATTTAATTGACTGCACATCACTCTCTTTATGATGATCTATGACTGTAATAAAGATTTAATTTGATTTAGTAGTGAAAATAAAGATGCATTAAAACAATATAGTATTGACACATAGTTTTTTTCCTGTATAAGTTGTCTCCTGTGTATGTTCCCAGTATTTTAGATAAACAACTTACCATATTTTTCTGAGTATAAGACGCACCTTTTTCCTCCCTAAAAGTGGCTGAAAATTTGGGTGCATATTATACTTCGAATGTAGCTTTTTTCCCAGCCCTAACTAGGTGCTAACAGATCTTCCCAGCTCTTACCTTGCAGGCTTTTTCATTGTTACTCTCTCCGAAGAATGTTTTTCCAGCCCTAAGTCTTTGCAGAATTTTTTTTCATTGCTCTACTTGCTCCGAATAAGCTTTTTTCTAGCCCTAACCAGGTGCTAACTATCTTCCCAGCTCTTACTGGCTTGCAGGCTCTTTCATTGTTACTCTCTCAGAAGAAGGTTTTTTTAAGTCCTAACCAGGGGATAAAATAATGTGCTGAAGCTGACCAGACTAAGGATGCTAGCCAGATGAATACCTGGTAGGCAGATTGTTTTCCCTTATTTTCCTCCCCCAAAACTAACGTGCGTCTTATACTCCGGTGCGTCTTATACTCCGAAAAATACGGTACTAAACATTCCCTATATTTTTTCATTTTAGTCCAACCAATCTAAAAAAATTCTTGCTAGATACCATGAAAGAAATCTATAAAATAAATGATAAAGATACACAAGTTACAAATAGCTACGCTCCGGGTAAGTCATAGGTAATAAAACATAGGCATATTGACATGAGAGCATAACAATGCATAAGATGTCAGTTGAGCTAATCAAGAAAATAGAAAAATATGTAAGAAATGTTAACTTTCCTCTGTTAATTTATGTTCCTGCCACTAAAGGCTAACCCAAGTTGACAGGGTTTACACCACATCTGAAACATGCTGATGCCTGGATTTGGGAAAAGATGGATAGTAGAACTCCTTTAGCAATTCTTGACATTCTGTCTTAGCACAGGGAATGTATTATTAAAAGGAGTTCTGGGTTTTTCTGAGATAAAGCAATGTGGCATAAGGAATTAAGGGCTTTGTAGGTCAAAAGTAGCACCTGGGAATTGTGCCCAGAAGAAAGCTAGTATGTAGTAATTTCATGATCCTGTTGACAAGAGGCAAGCTGTCACTTTCTGCACTGTTCTAAATGTCAAAAAATAAAATGGATGAATAAATATGGCAAGCCAGTATATTAATAAATATCTGGGAACACAGTGATAAAGTTCATTCCTGAGTCAAGGTATCTTTTAAAAATAGGGCTGATATCGTTCATTATTCTAAGGATTTGGCACCCTTCTTTTTATTATACTGTCTACTATAGAATAAGGGCTGTCACAGGAAGAAGGCATCGGTTTATTCCACATAGCACCTGAGGGCAGAACAAGAAGCAATGGGTGGAAGCCTGTCAGAGAGATATTCAACCTGGAAATAAGATGGAATTTCTTCATAGTAAGAACAATTAATCGATGGAACAGTTTGGTAAATTATAAGGATTACTGCCTGGAATAGGGGATTGGACTAAAGGTCCCTTCCAGGCAGGGGTGGGTTCCCAATTTTTTTACTACCACTCTGTGGGCGTGGCTTATTTTGTGGGTGTGGCTTGCCAGCCATGTGACCGGGTGGGCATAGCTTATCGGACTGCTGAAGGAAGGGAACTGAGATAGGTCCTACCGCCCATTCCCCCTCCCCTCAGCAGCTCGAGAAGCCTCAAATGTGTGAAAATGGCTGGGATCATCACCGCGTGTTCATGGCTTCTCGGACTGCTGAAGGGAGGGGAACTGAGATAGGTCCTGCCGCCCGTTCCCCCTCCCCTCAGCAGCTCGAGAAGCCTCAAACGTGCAAAAATGCCTAGGATCATCACCGCGTGTTCGTGGCTTCTCAGACTGCTGAAGGGAGGGGAATGGAGATAGCTCCTGCCGCCCGTTCTTTCAGCGTCTCACATGCTCCCTCAGCCATCCTCCCCTGCTTGGACTCACTGTGGGGTAGGAAGGCAGTGCATGAGCAGTGCCGGAAACTTGGCTTTTGGGCATGCGTAGAAGAAAATTTAAAAAAAAATTTTTTTTAAATGGCAGCGCCCAGGCACCGGCAACCGACCGCACTGGTACTGTGACGTCACCAGCGGGCCGCTACTGGTGCTATAGAGTGGACCGCACTGGTAGGAACCCACCACTGCTTCCAGGCCTATGATTCTGTGATTATTCTACCAAGGTCTCTTAGTGGTTTACAACAAAACGTAATGTTAACTTTTAATAAGTTTTATTATTAAATAGTTTAAAACATTGTTCAAAACAGTTGGCAATTGAGCACCTATTTTTTTAAAAAGTTGTTTTCAGAGTCTTTAAGAAAAACAGCAAAAAAGCTAAACCCTTCAGTTCAGCATGAGATCCATTCCTGGGGTGGCTATAGAAAAGGCTTTACCCGATGGATGAGTCAATAGTAGCCGTATGGCAAAACTCATCAAATGCTCTTAATAGGGACTGCTGGTGGCGGTGATGAAATCATATAAAAATTAGCATTCTCTCTGTAAAAGCAACCCAAAATAGCATACCTGCTCTTTCTTGTCAGTGTGACTCCATTTGGAATAGAATTACTACCTCTCTGGAATTGTGATCACTCATAAACTTGTCTGGGTTCAATTTCAATTTATTATCGCTTATATAAACCATTACAAATTCTGGTAAGCATCCAAGGGAACAAGACAGTTACTGGAAGATGCTACAGAAAAATAAACTTGAATGTCATCATTATATTGATAGATTTGAACATCAACCTCCAAATTCTGATGATTTCTCCAAGCTGTTTCACACGAGAAACGTTGGAAACAAAAAGGAGCTTGAAGGACACCTTATAACAGTTCCTATTTTAAGGACCATTTGTCTTCAGGCGACACAATTTAAAATCTATTTAGAGAGAGAAATAGAACTACTGCAAAATAGTTCCCTCTATTTTAAGATATCTCAGGTGATCCAAAATGATATTATGGTTGACAATATCAAAAACTGCAGTACTGAGAGCTGAAGAACCAAATGACACTTCTGTTAATATCAAAAGTGCATCCAGTAGACTGTCTATCAACTTTTATTCTATAACCCATCCTGAAACCAATTTGAAATTGATTAAATTATTTTCTTCCTCTATTAGATAATACACCCCCCAGTCATTTTATGCAACCAAGGAAGTTCAAAAACTAGCTTATAATTGCTCATAGCAATAGCACTTAGACTTATATACCACTTCATAATGCTTTACAGCCCTCTCTAAGCGGTTTACAGAGTTCAACATGTTGCCCCCAACAATCTGGGTCCTCATTTTACCGACCTCAGAAGGATGGAAGTCTAAGTCAACCTTGAGCCTGGTGAGATTTGAACAGCTGAACTGCAGCTAGCAGTCAGCTGAAGTAGCCTGAAGTGCTGCACTCTAACCACTGCGCCACCTCGGCTCATCATTGAGGTATCTGTGCAGGCTTCTTTAGAAGAGATCCAATGATGATGATGATGATGATAATGATGATGATGATGATGATGATGATGATGATGATAATAATAATAATAATAATAATAATAATAATAATAATAATAATAATAATAATAATAATAATAATAATAGTACTCCATGAAGCATTTATGATGTTAATTGAAACATTTCTAATAAACTTCCAGTTAGTAGTAATAAACCAAGATAGACAAAGATCAAGAGGATATATAGAAGAGCCTTCTAGTCCAAGCAACATTTCCATGTCATAAATAAAAAATGATTCAATGTAACCATACTGTACAAGAGGACTTACCAAAGATCCCAGTAATAGATCTACTGGTAGCATTTAGATTTGCCTGTGAGTTTTTATTTGCAACTGTCCCCCACAAATCACAAGGCTGTGATTTTAAAACAGGACTGTGGAAAGAAAAAGCAAGAATATAAGTCAATTGCCTTATAGCCCAAACAATTGAGGGGATCATGGTCTTACATATTAAATACCTACAGAAAAGAAATTCTTTTTCAGAGTCAGTATTGAAATGCTATACTTACCAGATTCAAGTAGTCTTCTACTGTCTGCTTTTTAGATGTATGTATTGCTGCTTTATAACCATAAAACCTCCCAATTCTTGGAGTACAGCTGGATCTCAAGAATCCCAAGATTGAGGTACATCCTTTCAGCATGAGCCAGTTTTCTCAAACCAATGGGAATATTTATTTTATTAATTAACATAGGAATACTTCTATGAACATACAATATATTTAATGAAGAATAATATTCATTTTTATAATATTAATTTTACTTCACAAGCTTAAAAGACTTTTAACCCATTTATTAACATCCAATTCTTTCAAATGCCCATCAGGCATCCAGAAAAATCCAAAGTGGTTCAAGGTTTTGAAGTTCCCAAGGAGTCCATGGCAGGGGTGGGTTCCTAATTTTTTACTACCACTCCGTGGGCATGGCTTATTTTGTGGGTGTGGCTTGCCAGCCATGTGACTGGGTGGGCATGGCTTGCCAGCCATGTGACCAGGTGGGTGTGGCTTCTCAGACTGCTGAAGGGAGGGGAACTGAGATAGGTCCTGCCGCCCATTCCCCCTCCCCTCAGCAGCTCGAGAAGCCTCAAACGTGCAGAAATGCCTAGGATCATCATCGCACGTTTGTGGCTTCTCGGACTGCTGAAGGGAGGGGAATGGAGATAGCTCCTGCCGCCCGTTCTTTCAGCATCTCACGCGCTCCCTCAGCCATTCTCCCCTGCTTGGACTCACTGTGGGGTAGGAAGGCAGTGCATGAGCAGTGCCAGAAGCTCGGCTTCTGGGCATGCGCAGAAGAAAATTTTTAAAAAAATAAAAAAAAATTTTTTTTAAATGGCGGCGCCCAGGCACCGGCAACCAACCGCACTGGTACTGTGACGTCACCAGCAGGCCGCTACCGGTGCTATAGAGTGGACCGCACCGGTAGGAACCCACCACTGATCCATGGTGAGATTTCAAAATCAAACTATTTGTCTGATTTTCTGGATCTAGGGCAGGTGGGCTTCTATTTTCCTGCTTCTGCTCACATACACACTGCCTAAACTCCAAACTCCACTAGGGAGAGGCAAATTATGGAAGATTTTTTTTACATCAGATTGATTATGTGCCATTAAATTGGTGTCAATTCTCAGTAACCAATAGATAGGTTTTATCCATATTGATCTGTCTCTTCTCTGGTTTTTCAGGTCTTCCAATGGTGCACCCATTACCAGAGTAACTGACTCCATCCACTTTACTAATTGTTCTTTTCTCTTTTCCTTCCCCTTTTCCAGCATTAGAGATGCACTATTCTGATCTTTGTAAGTAAGGCATGTCATGACATATGAATATATTTTCCATGAACTTCATGTCTTCTCAGTGATGTATTTCTTGGCTGCTTGTTCCTTTATTGTTGATAGTTGATTTGAAAAGGCAGATACCACTTTGATATCTTCATTATCATTCTGCTGATTTGCCCAGCTTAAAGTTCATTCTAGGACTGAGGATCTTTCGTCAGTTTCAGTACAATGTAATATGACTAATTAACTTTGTTAGGTTCTAGGTCCTTTTTATTTTGGGGGAAGGGAATTGGACAAGATTGATAGCTGTTTGATATCAAGGTATAGTTTTAGCTTTTGCAAGTAAAGAAGTAAAAGTGACAGGACATACAACCGGAACAGATCAGGGGCGAGTTCCTAATTTTTTTACTACCACTCTGTGGGCGTGGCTTATTTTGTGGGCGTGGCTTGCCAGCCATGTGATCGGGTGGGCGTGGGCCACAGGAGCTTGGCAGTGGCCGGAGAAGCAGGGGGGCCATTGCCCACCCGCAACGCAGCCCCCCGCAGCGGGAGCAGCAAGACCGCGGCAGCGGTTCTTCTAGGAGGCTCCGTCCGGCCTGAATGCTTCTCCCCATTTGATGATCCTAGACTCCTGCTGCCCGTTCCCCCTCCCCTCAGCAGCTTGAGAAGCCTCGAACGTGCGAAAATGCCTGGGATCATCACCGTGCGTTTGTGGCTTCTCGGACTGCTGAAGGGAGGGGAATGGAGATAGCTCCTGCTGTCCGTTCTTTCAGCATCTCACACGCTCCCTCAGCCATCCTCCCCTGCTTGGACTCACTGTGGGGTAGGAAGGCAGCGCATGCACAGTGCCAGAAGCTCGGATTCTGGGCATGCGCAGAAGAAATTTTTTTAAAAAAAATTAATTTTTTTTTAAAAAAATGGCGGCACCCAGGCACTGGCAACCGACCGCACCGGTACTGTGACGTCACCAGCGGGCCGCTACTGGTGCTATAGAGTGGACCGCACTGGTAGGAACCCACCACTGGAACAGATGCACAAAACACTGGTAAATGAGTAAGTGAGGGCAAAACGTTGTTTGGGTAGGAAAATGTTCAAGTTGTTCTTCAAGAAGTCTTGCATATTTTCGGTCCTTTGTTGCAAATTGACTATTTTTTACATAGCACAATAGTGACTTCCCCCCCCCACAGAAACCGAATTCTTTTAATGAAAATGATCAATTGCATAGCACTGAGTTTGCACATAGCAAAGTCACATAAAGTGAAGGAAATTTCTACTTCAAAACACGGCGGAATGAAAGAGATTTTTCTCCCCACTCTCTTACCCTCTACAAGTATAGTTCCTATTTTGTTTTAATATAAAAACCACTGAAGAAGAGAAGATGGACCTGAAGAACTACAGTATATAAAAATAATGTGCAAGCTTGTGAGACAAATTACCAACCTTTGTTGTATTTTAACAATTGTGTTAGACATGTTTGGATTGCCATAGCAACCAACTGCATGTCTGAAGTAAATACACTAAATTTCATCCATCATCTGGTGCCAAAACAGCAGCTGTTAATGTCTTATTGTGAAAATGCATTTCATATAGTCAGGTTTTGGTTTTATTCTACAGAAATGAGATCCGCTGATTAGAAAAGTAATTCCAATTGTGTATTCTGGTTGTCATCATAGTACTCTTGAGCAAGTTATCCAGGTGCAAAGCTGGAGTAATTCATTATGTGGCCTTCAACTTGAACCAAGGTCTTACTATGTTAGCTCATTAAACAGCTGACTATAGAAACAAGATAATGAATCCACAGATCTTTGGAACAGAACATTTCTAAAAACATCAGCACCATGTTTGAATAAAATATAATTTCAGTATGTTCTTTGTTTGGTTATTTGTAAATTCAGGAGGGTTAGTCTCATAATTTCACTTGCATAAATACTCTTGTTCTAGACAAAAGTAAGCGAGATGAGGGTGGCCAATATACAAGTTAATCAACTTTATTATGTGCTACCATATTCTCAAAGCACTGTTTCCCAAGTTTGTGTGTTCCCCAGAAATATTAGACTACTTTTTTGATCATTCCCAATTAGCATGGCTATTGAGAATATCAATTCTATTTGATTGGATCTGTAACATAATGGTTTTTTGGGTGGTGGTGATGGTGGAGAACAATGATCTATAATATGGCTGACTGGTTAAGAAAAAAGAGCAACAGGTGCTTTTTATTACTGTCTCTTTGCTTTAACATTTATTGTCAGTATGGCCTTCTTTGGGGTCTAGGACAATTAGCTATAGTTGCCTCAACCTGGCCACTTCACCTCAGCCCTCCCCCACCTCAGCAACCCATTGTTGCTGTCCCTATTTGGCCCCCTCACACCTGGGTGCTTTAACCAGGCCACCCAACCCCATCTGATCCACCATGGGTGTCCTTCCCCAGGCGCCCCTCCACTCCTCCCATTCACTCCTCCCCCTCTGGTCTTCCCTCGGTGCTCCTCTCCTGCTCCCTCATCCTAGATGAATCTCCCTGGGACAAATTGCCCCGGCTGATTTGGATAATTATCTGTGTGGGATACCTCCTGGACATGGATACCAGGGCCCTGCACTGAGGCCTGCAGAAGCTGCAACTGCTGCTGCGCTGTCAGAATGGAGAGACTCTAGTGAACTCAGTTTGCAAGGTGGTGGTGGTGCCCACCCCGGTCCACCTTCGGTAGCCCTTGGATTTAGATCTAAATAGCCCTCAGTTTCCCTCTTTACCTTTTGCTTTCTGTCTCCTTCCTCTTTCAAAGCAAATGACTTTGGGGGCTCCAGATCCAGGTCTAATTTGGGGCCCAGAAAGTCTGACTCTGACCCAGCCATGGGGCCGTGGGTGAAAGGGGGGCTGGTCTGTGTCTCATCCCATGTCAGCTGCCCTCTCACAACCCCTACCCCACCTCACCTGGGATGAGATGCAGACTGTCCCCCCTTCACCCCCACACTCCATGGCTGGGTTGTGGTCAGACCTTCTGGTCCCCAAATTAGACCTGGATCTGAGATGCAGCTGCCACTCTTATTTTCTAAGGATTTACAGTATATGAGACCTAGAGGTATTGCTGAAAATGCAGATTATACTTGAAGTCAATGCATTGTTTTACAATGGGTTAGTGTCCCATTAAAGAAATATTTTTTAAAAGATAGAAAAGGGAGCTGGGCAGAGGCTAAAGAATGTGCTGCAAGGAACATTATTGCACCTGAGCATCATACTAGATTTCTAGCAATTGAAGATCTAAAATCTAGAGCAATCTTTCTCAACCTTGACAAGTTTAAGATGTGTGAACTTCAATTCCCAGTTGGCTGGGGAATACTGAGAGTTGAAGTCCATGCATCCTAAAGTTGCCAAGGTTGATAAACACTGATCTAGAAGATAGGGTGAATTCTCTAATATATTTGCCAAACACGAGATAGTCTGCAATGGTCACCTTAGATTCAATGGTAAAACTACTTAAATATATAGGCATAATTATTCTAACACCTCTGTCTCCCCATTGCAACTTTGCTGGTGGAATCACAGCATGGAGAGGAAAGGGAGAAACACACATTCAAAATCATAGTCTCAGATAAGATAAGACCTTTTCCTATACTTGCTAGCATAGAAACATCACTTCTGTTTATCAGTTTTATCTCATTGTCTTTAATTGAAGTGATGCTGCTGTTTTTATCCTGATTTCAGCATTGCAGTTTCCTGATTTTAATATTTGGTGATGTTATAATTTTAAGGCTTGTAATGGTAGAGTTTTAAACAGGTGTAGTATTATGGGTTTTAATTCTATTTTGAATTTGTATTGTGGTTATAGTGAAAAGCATGTAACACATTTTATAAAATAGTAAATTGAGCTATGTGATACGATTACATTGTCTATGACTATGGACAATCAAAATGTTGCCATTAGTACAGGAAGTACAATTCATGGTGATATTATTCCCTTTTAAGGTGGACATGTCTAGATATGATGGATGTTCTACTGGACTGCAGTGATGTTCCTTTGCCCTCTGCAAATTGGTATGCCAGACTGCTTTCTTAAAATTCATATTTAGATTTTAATCTTTCCAATGGAGTTTATATTTGTGGCTTCACTGTGTGCTCCACTGATGTAATAAATACACCTAGATTCTGGAAATATTTTATCAACTGATGATGGAAATCCTTGTCAAGTGAAAGAATGTTAAAAGCAAGTATTTATACAGACACTTTCCAAACCAACAAATAACTGCTTTGATACCATAATGATTGCAATGACTATTAATTTAAAGTACGCTATTACAAATCCCCCACATATAAATTTTACCTGAATCCCAAGAAATTAACATAAATGTTTAAAGATGTTTAAAGGAAAGGTATAATATAATCAAAATCATCCACTCTTTAAAATCCTGCAGGTTTGAAAGGAGGAGTATAATTAAATCATCCCAACTTAATTTAACTGGAGTGCGTCCCATACTGGAGAATCAAATGCTAAAATTGTTCATGAAATCACACAAGACTGTGTGTTGTGGATAATAACACATAATGTTTCCAACATTATCTTTTGTTTAGGGAAATAAGTGAGTCAAGAATAATGTAAAGTCTGTGTCTGGAATCTTGTTCCAGTATTGTCTTAATGTTCTCTATATCTGGCATATACGGTAGCTGAATGGAGATGGTCCGCAATAATGGATTGAACACCAGTGCTACACTCTGCATACTGAGATGTCATTCATGAATGTGCTACTTTTTAAATGAATCCTTGCAATAAAAAAGCACATCAGAGACAAAGATTTGACCTAGTGTGTTATCTTGCCAGGCTAGTGATATTTGCTGGGAATTCTTCTTAGGAGAAAATATTCAAAACTTAATAAATTAGACCTGCTTGTATAAAGTTCCATTTATAGTATGGTATTTATGTAGCCTCTAGATCTAGGCAACCCTATTATCATATGCCAAAACATTAAGGCTTTGCACATATTTGAAATGAATGTCTGCAAAACCTTGAGAATGCTGTTAAGCACCTGCTTTGCCAGCCTATCTCCTCTCTTTCACAGCAAAGAAATTGACCTTAAGATAGAATAAGGGAAAACTAGAAGCAGCTCCAAGCTTCATCTACTTCATGAACATTCATAGAAAGATGCTCATCTGTTTCAACTCCTACCCTCAAAACGACACTATAGAGCACTGCACATCAGAACAACTAGACACAAGAACAGTTTTTCCCAAACACCATCACTCTGCTAAATAAATAATTCCCTCAACACTGTCAAGCTATTTACTAAGTCTGCACTACTATTAATCTTCTCATCGTTCCTATCACCCATCTCCTCCCACTTATGACTGCATGATTGTAACTTTGTTGTTTGTATCCTTACGATTTATATTGACTGTTTCCTAATGTGATTTGATTGCTTATTTGTACCCGGACTATCATTAAGTGTTGTACCTTATCATTCTTGATGAATGTATCTTTTCTTTTATGTACACTGAGAGCATATGTACCAATGACAAATTCCTTGTGTGTCCAATCACACTTGGCCAATAAAGAATTCTATTCTATTCTATTCTATTCTATTCTATTCTATTCTATTCTATTCTATTCTATTCTATTCTATTCTATTCTATTCTATCTACCTAAGTGCTACAACATTCTTGCTCATTTCCTTTTCCTCACTCTGCAGCATATTAGTTAACTCCTTATCGGAGTAACTGCATTGCTCGTAAAGGAACAGAGGGACTTTTTAAGTTACATAACATGGTTCAAACCATTGCCTGGAGCAGGGTATTCACAGCTGGCTAGCCTTTCCTTGAAGGTCTCCAGTGAGGGAACTATCATGAGACACTTGTCAAATAAGTATTAAGTATGAAAATAACAGAAGATCATTACAGAAGAGAAAGAACTGAACACTTGCTGAATTTGCATGTACAAGAGATTAAAACAGATGTTGTTTTGTACTACAAGCATAAGAACAAATGTTTGTAAGCACATTACTTGGGTTATGTTTGCTTAAGGGAATTCAATGTTACCAATATTGTCTGCAGTAACTTTTAATGTATTGCAAGAAAATGGAATTCAGTTGGATCTCTGCTATGAAAGAATCTTCATTTGGCTAATATATTGGAAAGGATGCTAATTATAGTGGTTCTTGAGCTCCTGTAAACCAGGAACCATATTTTGTTTACTGGGAAAATTTAGGAAGGATAAAATAAAAATTATGTGAGTCAATGCCTTTGGCTAATTAGAGAGCCTTACTTCAGAAAACTGAGGTTGTATTTAGTACAAATTAAAACTTTAGGCAACATATATGAATATATATGAATAGGCTGTAAGTATATGATGAAAGTCAGATGTAATGTTTGCTTCTGCTTCATCAGAATACTGCTTCTGCAGAAATACATTACAAATATCTTTTGACTTTATCTAGAATTTTTTCCTCACAAAATCCCCTCAAATGGAACTGTACATTTGCTGAAAACAGAAGATAGAGGAAAACAAACAATTGTGGGGGAGATAAAAGATCTTGCTGGGAGCTGCTTTTGAAGATTACATTGCTGAAGGACTTGGAAAGGATACATTCCTCTTACTCACCTGCTAAATTTTGATTCATTGGTTAAATTCTAAAAAGTTTATTTGTTTTCCTTTGTTTAGTTATGTGTCCTCCCCTCATTTCCTTTCCCTTCCCTGTTACTCTCCAGCCTGCCTACCTCCCCCTTTCTTTTGCTGTAGAAGGAGGGATGTGTATATGTGTTTGTATACTTCTTGTATGTTTCTGCATAAACGAATTGTTTGTGTATGTGAGATAGAATTGTACGCATGCTGTATCTGGTAACACAGTTTTGAGTAGCTCAGTTCCTTCTGGGTAAGGAGAGGTCAAGAGATTCCTTGCAGTGTAGTCGTGAGGACAAAACCAAGCATATGATGGATAAAACAAAACACCTTATTCCACCAGACTTGAAATACTGGGATTAGACAATTTACAACTACGTCGCCTCCGATCTGATCTGAATGTAGTTCATAAAATCATATACCAAAATGTCCTTCCTGTTAATGACTACTTCAGCGTCAACCGCAGCAATACACGAGCACGTAATGGATTCAAACTAAATGTAAACCGCTCCAAAGTCGACTGCAGAAAATACGACTTCAGCAACAGAGTGATCAATGCCTGGAATGCACTACCTGACTCTGTGGTTTCTTCCCCAAACCCCAAAAACTTTAACCTTAGACTGTCTACAGTCGACCTCTCCCCGTTTCTAAGAGGTCTATAAGGGGCGTGCATAAGCGCACCACTGTGCCTACCGTCCCTGTCCTACTGTCCTATTGTCCTCTTTTATCATTACTTTTTACTTATGTTTATATAAACTACTACTATCCTATACATGTTTGACAAACAAACAAACAAACAAACAAACAAATAAATAAATAAATAAATAAATAAATAAATAAATAAATAAATAAAATCACATGGATTCACTTAGAATTGGACTCCAACTACGCTATGCTGTAGAAGTAAATCATTCTTATATGATTATGAGGCAAAATCCACTTCTGAGGAAGTGGATAATGTCCTTGGGATGTTAGTTCTGCCACCAATGTGTTAGATTGATGTTAGAACCCATCCCTCCTACTTAGTTGTGGCCTCTTGGCAGGTGATATATGGTGGGTTCAAGAGGTGGTAAATGCCACTTTGCAGGAAAGAATGGTTCCACCTTCCTTGAAGAGGTAATGGATGTCCCCTCCTAAAGACTTTGTTGATGGACCAACATTCTTGGATAATTTTTATCCAGCACCAACCTTCTCTTTTGCAGCAAGGTTGATGAGAAGATGTTAGATCTATAGGTCTGACCATCAGGAGAAAGCAGATTACGTGGACCTGAAGCAGTTGGGTTTCATACAAGAATATAGGACTGAGATGACATTGATTGCACTTACTGATGATATCTGAGATGTTCAGGATAGAAATAATGTAGCCATCCTCATTCTTCTTAATCTTTCAGTAGCTTTCAATACCATTGACCATGGCGTTTTTCTGGTCTGGCTGAGGGGATTAGAAACGGGGGACAATATTTTTCAGTGGTTCTTCTCTTTCCAGTAAGAGCTGGCCATGGTGAGAGATTCAGCCCTAGGCTGTGTGCCAAAGGGCTTGACTTTCTCCTCACTTCTATTTAAATGGATATGAATCTACAGTACTGAATAATTCAGTTATTGGCATGAAGTTGCTGCTACTTGGTGAAATGATAATGCCATGGAAGATGATGAATATTTGCTGATGTTTTGCTAGCTAGGCAGCTAGCAATGTTTGTGTATTATGTAATTATACAAATGATGTAAATTGATGCAATGACTAAAAACATCAATTATGTAATCATGTAAATGATACAACTTGACCTAAATTATGTCAGCTATGTGAATTCAGATTTATTTTTTATTTATTTATGCAATTTATCTGCCACTTCACTCCTCCTGGGTTTGAAATTGCTTAGAGAAATTAAAATAGAAATAAGAATAAACATACATTTTGAAACTTCAAAATATCAAATAATGAAAGAGTTCGATACACATGCAGAAACACATACACATACCGGTAGTTATCAATGACTCTTTAGTTAGTCTGCAAAGTCATTGATTGCGATTGGTGGCTATAGAAATTGAATGAATAAATGAAATAAATAAAAATAAATTCTGGAAAAGCCAGGTTTTGCAAGCTTCTGGGAGACATGAGTATAGAAGCCATCCTTGTCTTGGAGCCCAACATTTCCACAGGAAAACTGCTGCTACCAAGAAATTCTGCTGTTGAATCTCCTTCCATCATATCTCCTTGTAATTGGGGATCATTAGTAGGAGACTAGACAACCTGTGACCTGTTGGGTCATCCTTTCAGAGATATTTCTTTTCCAGATTCCTCAACGCCTTCAACAATGACAGTACTTTGAATGTATTGTCTTTACTGGAAAATTTGGTGTACCTTCAGAGATATATCTGCATTGAAAAGAGCTCATCTTGAACATTAGCAAAGGAAATGTTTTCTGACATTTTGCATTATATCATAACATGTTTTATGTTCAAGGTTATGTCATAAACTATATTATAAAATTAGCCAGATTTCAGTTCTTCAGGAGTCATGGGTCCCAGATTTTAGATGCATTCTGTAAGTTAGCCAATGTGAACTACATTGGTTCAAAAATTGTTATCCTATATCAGTGATGGCGAACCTTTTTTTTGCTCGGGTGCCAAAAGGGCGCGTGTGTGCACAATAGCGCATGCGCGCGTGCCCACACCCATAATGCAATGCCCTCCCCCCGTGCATGCACGCACAACCCCCCCCGCAGGCCACCGGTCAAAGCCCTGCCAAATTACTCATGGGCCGCCGTCTTAGGACCCAACTGGACTATCTGCACCCCAGCTCCAACACCGGATGGAACCCCCTTAATGGGTGCCATCCCAGGATGTTCTCAATCGGGGACCCAGTTTTTGCCCTAAACTTTGGGACCAGTCAAAAGTGGCTGCCGGGACACATTGCACAACTAACTGGACCATGCTCTTATAGGGTCCAGCTTGCCGACATTCGAATATGGTGGCAACATATCAATCAATTTAGGCGATGAGTTCCTAGCACAAACGATCCCCAGCCGGAGCAGGCCCAAATCTGCCCTGGAGTCTCCACCTGCTCCAGGGGCCTTCCAGCCCAGCCGGAGCCTGCCCAAACACCAACAGCCGAGGCGGTCTTGACGCCAAACTCACCTGAGAACTCAGCCCCTCCAGCGCTGAACAGGCCTCTAGTCGAAGTAGAAGCCGAGTCATCGGGAGTTTGGGGGAACTCTTCACCAGCTCCTCCCTCTTCGGCTGCCGCCCCTGAACTAAGACGATCTGGACGGAGCCGTCATCGGCCTGTGTATCTATCCAACTACGCATGTGCTATCTGGGGGGTGGGTGAAGGGTGTTAAATCCTCGGACTTACGCCGCCGCCAGAAGCCGTGCTGGCTGCAAGTCGAGCCTGATTGGCTAAGACGCAAGCAGCCGGCAAGCGGGAAAATGGAGCGTTGCTATTGGTCCACTGGTTTGACAGCTCCTATATAAGGGAGCTGTCAGCCGACTGTTAGTTGCTGTTCTGTTCTGAAGTTGCCTGGTGCTGAAGTTGCTAATAAACGCTGTTGTTGCCTCGCCTCCGTTGCTGTCAACCCCAGTTCTGCAAATGGAACACCAGGCAGCTTGCAAGCAGGCTAATAGGCAGGTAAGTGGCTGCTGCCAAGTGTGGTGGGACTGTGGGTGGATGCAGTAGCATGCATAAGTGATTTCTAACCTGGGGAAGACTGCTCAGATAAAGTGTGGGAACCTTATCTGAGCAACTTCCCTGTCAGTTTCCCCATTGACTTTGCTAATGAGAAGCTGGCAGGGAAATGATGATCATGTGGCCAAAGGATGCTACCACCATTGCAAGTGCAATCTGATTGCTAACTGCCAAGATTGCATCCACATGATTGCAGGAGTGATGTGATGGCTAGAGCTTCAAGAACTGGTACCACTTGTTCAGTGCTGTTGCAACTTTGAACAGTTGCTGGAGGAATGATCGGTAAGGAATGACTACCCATAGTCATCTTTTATTAGACCATTTTGAATATCTAGAAAGCCATTCTGCCTTCTGATGAGAACCATATGGCTATATAGAATCAAGATGAAAGTAAAATTATATTAGTATTTCACACAGTAGGAGTAAAGCAATACTATTTTCCCTAGGCATACCGGTTGTTTCCAGTGACTAAGTTAAAACATTTAAGTATTTGTTGCAATTATTTATTATAGCCTTTATGTTAACATTTGTAAACAGCGGGTATGTCAGTACAGATGTACAGAAGCATTTTAATCTGTGATCTGTCACTTGCCACTAAAAGTAGAATTACTTTTCCAGGCAACATAACTGTGTTTGTTTTACCACTTGAAACTACAAAAATGCTACTGGTAGTGTTGATTGTGCTGCTATAAAAAACACTTTTCTCTGATAAAAAATGTCAAGCCTTTCAAATGCAAGAAAAAGAGTGATGTTTAAAAAGAGAGGCAAAATCTGTAACCAAGATGTGCTTTAGCACTCTGATGTATTTTAATTTAGAAAAGGCTGAGTCTACTCTTTCCTTATTATTTTGGTTGAATTGAATTTGAATTCTTTCGGCCTAATGGTGCAGGGCTGTATACGATAGTCTCCTTTTCATACAGAAAGTATGAAAGTACCATAGAGCAGCAGCCCCCAACCTTTTGGGCCCTAGGGACTGGTTCCGTGAAGAGAGCTTTTTTCACGGACCAGAGGGGGCGTTGTTTTGTGTGCTGGCTGCACTCCACAGGTGAGGCTTTGCTTGTTTGCACGGTCTGGTTCTGGCATGCCGCGTGTTCTGGTCCAAGCTTAGTGCTTTTCTCAGTCAGATAAAACTCCACGCAGATGGGTAAAATATACAGATTAAATTTATTGTCTGGTATCTTCACATCATAGAACTTACTAATGAGGTGAAATTCTTCAGGCTGTCTGTCCATAATCTGTCCCATTACACATAGGTTAAAAGAGATTCATTCCTCCCATCTTCCCGCTGCTACATGGTCCTTTTTAAAGACTTAATAGCAATAACAATAGCACTTAGACTTATATACCGCTTCATAGTGCTTTACAGCCCTCTCTAAGCGGTTTACAGAGTTCAGCATATTGCCCCCAACAATCTGGGTCCTCATTTTACCGACCTCGGAAGGATGGAAGGCTGAGTCAACCTTGAACCGGTGAGATTTGAACAGCTGAACTGCTGAACTAGCAGTCAGCTGATGTAGGTTGCAGTGCTGCTTTTAACCACTGCGCCACCTCGGCTCCTTAAAATGCCCGCTGGTGTGCATGGCACAATTATCCAGCAGCCAAGGTATAGCTCAATGGCCAATAAGAATACACAGATGTGGTCACATGTCATGGACTACATTACCCAGAGTGCCTCTCTAACTACATTCCCCCTAATGCAATCTCTTAAAGAAACATCTCTTAATCCAAGCTAACTATCTCTCTAGTCCAGTGTTTCCCAACCTTGGCAAGTTGAAGATGTCTGGACTTCAACTCCCAGAACTCCCCAGCCAGCGAATGCTGGCTGGGGAATTCTGGGAGTTGAAGTCCAGACATCTTCAACTTGCCAAGGTTGGGAAACACTGCTCTAGTCTATCAGCACACCGCGGCTTGGTGCCAGTCCATAGACCGGGGGTTGAGGACCCCTGCCATAGAGTGTTATTTTAGCAGATAAAGTAAGCTATGGAAGAGGCTACTTTCTCTTACTCTAACAGTAAAAGTACTTCAGGAAAGGAGGAAAGTGAAGCAACTGATTGAAGGGAAGCAAAGCAGGAGAGTAGGAGGAGGACTCAACTTCCCTCTTCATTGTCTTCTTTATTTATTTTATTTATTTATTTTGTTATTCTTATATGCCGCCCAACTCCCGAGGGACTCGGGGCGGCTTACAACAAGGAGAAATACAAGAATAAACAAAGAAATTACATAAAATTTAAAAACAAGTACAAAAATTTAAAACAATTATTTAAAACAGCAACATCCATTCGACACATACATACTTGGGGGGTAGGCTCAGGTGGAATTAAGTTGTCCCCCCACCTGCAGGAAAAGCCATGTCTTAATGGCTTTACGGAAAGCCAGCAGAGTGGGGATAGTCCGGGTCTCTGGGGGTAGTTGGTTCCAGAGCACGGGGCCAGCCACAGAGAAGGCTCTCCCCCTGGGGCCTGCCAGCCGACATTGTTTGGCCGACGGGACCTGGAGGAGGCCAGCTCTGTGCGCCCTAACCGGTCGGAGGGAAGTATGAGGCAGAATGCGGTCCCGAAGATATCCTGGTCCTAAGCCATGAAGGGCTTTAAAGATGGTGATCAACACCTTGAATTGGACCCGGAGACCGATGGGCAGCCAATGCAGCTGGCGGAGTATCGGTGTCACGTGGGTGTACCTTGGCACACCCACCACAGCACGCGCAGCCGCATTTTGCACCAGCTGAAGTCTCCGGATACTCTTCAAGGGTAGCCCCATGTAGAGCGCATTGCAGTAGTCCAACCGCGAGGTGACAAGGGCATGAGTGACCGTGAGTAGCGCCTCCTTCTCCAAATATGGCCGCAACTGGTGCACCAGGCGAACCTGTGCAAAGGCCCCCCTAGCCACAGCAGAAAGATGGTGGTCCAATTTTAGCTGTGGATCTAGGAGGACCACCAAGTTGCGGACCTGGTCTGAGGGGGTCAGTTTCGCACCCTCAAAAACCAAGGAGGGGTAGTTGTCATGAACCTTAGGAGGCAATATCCACAGCCACTCAGTCTTATCGGGGTTTAGTCTGAGCCTGTTCCTCCCCATCCAGATCTTAACGTCGTCCAGGCATCGGCACATTACATCCACTGCCTCCCTGAAGTCAGACGGGGTGGTGATGTACAGCTGGGTGTCGTCAGCGTACTGATGGAAACACACCCCATGTCTGCGGATGATCTCACCCAACGGTTTCATGTAGATGTTAAACAGGATGGGCGAGAGAACCGACCCCTGGGGCACCCCACATAATAGGGGCCTAGGGGACGATCTCTGCCCACCTGCCAACACCGACTGCATCCGATCGGCGAGATAAGAGGAGAACCACCGTAAAACGGTGCCTCCCACTCCCAACTCGCCGAGCCGATGCAGAAGGATACCATGGTCGATGGTATCGAAAGCCGCTGAGAGGTCAAGTAGCACCAGGATGGAGGAGTTCCCCCCATCCCGGGCCCGCCAGAGATCATCCATCAGGGCGACCAAGGCAGTTTCTGTACTGTAGCCGCGCTTATATGACTATGGGATGTGGTGATACAAGCAGTTCTCCTCTCCATATTATACAATTTCTGCATCACTTCTTCTTCAGGGTATCTGTACATCCCTCCTGGTTAGAGAAGGTGGGTTGCCACCTGGTCCCTTCCCTTAAATTTTATCATCAGAAGTGTGCCTTCTCTTCCCTTTATTTTGCTACCACCGCTATGGCGCTCTCTTGTTATTCCTAAAAACTGGCTTCTAAACACATGACATCTTCTACTGCTGTGGGTGGGTGGGGAATAGAAACACACAGAGAGTTTATTTTTAAAACAACATCATATTCTTTTCCAGATGACATGGGTAAAGATAACTTATTTCAAGGCACAAGAGTACTAGACCAGCCTTTTCTTAATATGAGAGTAGCCACATCATTATTCACAAACTCCATCTTAGAGTTTTCCCACTGTTGCAATATTATGTTAACTAGTGGAATTACCTTATATTGCTTTATCAAGCTGGTAGCTATGAAGACAGTAAGATATATTTATTTTTAATGTCCTTTGGTCTTGTCCTGGAATTGCCAGAAGGGATTGATTAAATGATGCATAAGGTTTTGGGTTCTCTGTGGTTGATACGTTTACAGTATTTGGCTCCTTTTATACTTGACAGCCCAATGGGCTATCTGAAAAGTATTATGAATTTTGATTTCTGACATTTATAAAATTTTCCATTTTCCTTTTATTAAAGCAAGAATTGAACAGAAACATTATAGTGCTGAACATTTGAATCTGGTGTTCTCATATCCACAAATAACATTTACCTTAAATATAGATCTCACTTAAATTTTATATTGCCTTTGAGAAATGTCAGAAGTTCTAAACAAGAGCTGCTAATTTCATTTATAGTCTCATTTGTAGTTGCTTTTATTTCTTATATGAAGCATTTGAAAGGTCAGAAGCAGCATATATTATAGGTGTGTGATATACATGAATCTTGTACCTGACAAGATTGCAAGAAAACAGCACAAATATCCAACTTCTATTTTTATTTTTAGAATTGGATTTAAATTATATTATAAATACAATCCATTACCTATCTCTAAACTCTTGCCACAATCTTTGCTGTAGAATACAATGGATATTGTGTTTGGATTGAGCATTGTTGCTAAAGGCACAAATTGTATACGGAGCTGTTTCACAAACAACCTGGAAGATTCAGTTTCCTTAAAAAGGATACATGGCTGCTAACCAATGGTGAATTCCATTAAATAAGGCTGTGCAGAACTTTGATGAACTGATACAATTTGAAAGTGACTTAAAAAACGTTCTTAATAATGCAGGTTGGTGAGGTGAAGCAGCATGTTCATCAATTGGATTGGAGCAGGCATGCCGCTTCTCTTTGTCCACTGGTGTAGCTCCTCAGTGATCTTCTGCTGAAGTGCAAAAGCCATTGCTCGCACTGAAATAGCAGATTGAGATGGATTGACACAGACACAATACTTTGCAGGCCAGACTGTAGTGCTTCTCCCATATTTGGGAGCAAAAGTGCCGAGATAAATTGTGCCTGCTTTGCATAGCACTGCCAGTTATTTTATGCCACTGCTTTGTCATTTGCTTTGGGGCTTACATCCTTGTGTTGGTTTTAATCTTTAAAATTCTATATAACTTTGAGCATATCCTCAAATGATTATCAATAGCCAGTTTCTGAGACTAAGCAGTTGCCAAGAGTTTCAATGGGTGCCAGTGTGCCCACAGAAAAAAAAAAGACAATAAAGGTCATTTTATTGTCTCTCCACTCCTCTCCTCTCCTCTCCTCTTCTCTCTCCTCGCCTATCTTATCTTAATAATGTCTGAAAGGCACTATATACTGTATATACACCACATACAGCTGGGACTAGCATATTCCAAGACAAAAAAAAGTAACATGAAAGCAGGGAAATAGCATGACCTTTAGTGGAGGAGTAATCTTGAACAATCTTAATCTATTAGTAACAATTTTGTATATCTTCATACATTTGAAAATAAATATAGTTTATTATTTCAAATATTGCTAGGTATATATTCTGACAAATCTATCTCTATTGATTTGTTAATCATTGTGCATTCTACTGTGCTATATTTATATTTATGAAATGAATCATCATCAGATTTTCTGTTCATTGTCCCTCTCTTACTCCACTGCATACTCTAAATTTAGCTCTACTGTTAAAATAGACAATTACTCATTGGCTAGAACCACAGTTTCTATTTATGATTCTGACATTTGTGTGTATGTGACAGGTGAAAATAAAAGGTCAGTGATGGATTCTAGTTTTTTAGTTGATCATCTAGGCCAGTGATGGCGAACCTTTTTTTCCTTGGGTGCCGAAAGCACGCGCGCATGCCCACACCCATAATTTAATGCCCCCCACACCCTGCCCCCCCTGTGCATACACGTGTGACCCCCTGTGCTGCCCCATCCCCCACATGCACGCACAACCCCCGTGCTCCCCCGCGCATGTGCACATGACCCCCCATGCCCCGTAACCCTAACCTAACCCTAAACCTGAAGCCTCCGGAGGCTGGAAATGGCTCGTTTCCCGACTTCCGGTGGGCCCGGTAGGCCCATTTTTTGCCCTCCCCAGGCTCCAGAGGCTCTCCTGGAGCCTGGGGAGGGCAAAAATGGCCTCCTCCACCCCCAGAGGCCCTCTGGAGGCCGAAAATGCTCTCCCGGAGCCTCTACACGAGCCCTGTACTTACCTGGCATCCAAAATGGGCCATGTGGAGATTCCTGGGAGGAGAGGGGCAGTGTGGGCAGGGTCAGCCAAAAATCAGCTGGCCGGTGCATGCATGCACGCTGGAACTGAGCTAGGGCAACGGCTCATGTGCCCGCAGATATGGCTCCACGTGCCACCTGTGGCACACGTGTCATAGGTTCACCATCACGGATCTAGGCAATATTCATATTTTAATTTAAATTTAAGATGTGAAACCCCTCAGAGCTTCACTACTGAATTCTTCTGAATTAAGGAGTTTCAGAAAGAAAAACTTTGTCATAGAAATTATTAAGCAGAGCCAAAGTTCTTTATAATATCAACTATTTTCTGGTTGATATGTATTTTGATGTAAAACCTACAGCCATTTGCAGGTGAGATAGTATTTTAGTAGTATTTCAAGGATTTTTTGTTCAATTTGATACATCCTGAAACTTTTTAAATATCTGTATTGAGGAGAATTTGGTGGGATCACATTCTCAGAAGGGATTTGTAGGAAAATGTAGGGTTTTGGTGGGTTGAAGACTGAATACAACGATTACAACTTATCCACATTTTTTTTCCTTTCTATGTCTGAAAGTAACAAGTCACTCTTCTTGCAGATTTAAACTGATGACTTAAAGAGGACTAGAAATTAAATTGGATGGTAAATGTGATATTAATATTTATATTATATTATATTCAGTGGTGGGTTCCTACAGGTGCGGTCCACTCTATAGCACCGGTAGTGGCCCGCTGGTGATGTCACAGTACCGGTGTGGTCGGTTGCCGGTGCCTGGGTGCCGCCATTTTTTTTAAAAAAATTAATTTTTATTTTTTTTTTCTTCTGCTTATGCCCAGAAGCCGAGCTTCCAGCACTGTGCATGCGCTGCCTTCCTACCCCACAGTGAGTCCAAGCAGGGGAGGATGGCTGAGGGAGCGCATGAGACGCTGAAAGAACGGGCGGCAGGAGCTATCTCCATTCCCCTCCCTTCAGCAGTCCGAGAAGCCACGAATGCGCGGTGATGATTCTAGACATTTTCGCACGTTTGAGGCTTCTCGAGCTGCTGAGGGGAGGGGGAATGGGCAGCAGGACCTATCTCAGTTCCCCTCCCTTCAGCAGTCCGAGAAGCCACGCCCACCCAGTCACAGGGCCGGCAAGCCACACCCACAAAATAAGCCACGCCCACAGAGTGGTAGTAAAAAAATTAGGAACCCGCCCCTGATAATATAATATAATATAATATAATATAATATAATATAATATAATATAATATAATATAATATAATATAATATAATATAATATAATATAATATAATATAATATAATATAATATAATATAATATAATATAATCATAGCATAGCATAGCATAGCATAGCATAGCATAGCATAGCATAGCATAGCATAGCATTGTATTGTATTGTATTGTATTATATATTATATTATATTATATTATATTATATTATATTATATTATATTATATTATATTATATTATATTATATTATATTATATTATATTATATTATATTATATTATATTATATTATATTATATTATATTATATTATATTATATTATATTATAATTGGAAATAGAGTTTGTTTTTCTACAAGTTTCATATTGTAATCTAATATTACTGAGGTTGAGAAACACTATTTTAGTGTGTAACTAACCTTGAAGATAGACTAATGCAATATTTTTTGTGGTAATTGTTCTTGTTCCCTTCAGGGATTTGCATTTTCTTTTATGTGTAAATGAAATAGATAGTTTTAAAATAACTTCCAACCCAGAGATTGAAAAATGTACTTGTAATATAACTTCCTTCAGTTAGAAGATAATAAATTTATATTTGAGTTTGCATACTTTGCTAATCTATGGTCTGCTTAACCAGATTTGTTGAATAAACCACAACTGATGGGATTCGTACAACATACTAATAAACTGTTTTATCAACAAATTAGTTATACTCACTTTATTTAAAATATTGATTTTATCCAACTCAGCATCACAGCAAATTATTTAAAATCCAATTATTATATTATTGTATCCTTCATTTACACTCAGTTTTATAGTTACAATTATATTTTCAATATTTGGACACAAATCTGTCAACTTCAATTTAGAGAGAGTGTATAAATCGCAAGTTGCTTGCTTCAAGTTTTCAGAAAGTGAAATGATGAAGGATGCGAATAATAAGCACACACTATAATTCTTCCTAATTATTCAAAATCTAACTCAGATCTCATATTTCACTGGACATTTCTGTCTCCTCAGCCACCAGATTTAAACATGTAATAGTTCTAAGAATTACTGCTGGAATAAAATAGAAAAAAAATGCTACTCTAAAAAAAATCAAAACAAAAAAAATGTGATATAAAATACAGCAGTTTAAATTACTCAGATGCTTTATCCATAAGCAGTAAGGGTAGTCATTGACTTACAACTGTAATTAACTCCATAATTTTGGTCATAGGTTGTGATGGTCATAAAATGGGTCACCACATGATTGTGCCTGATTTATGACCTTTTTAGGAGCCGAGGTGGCGCAGTGGTTAAAAACAGCACTGCAACCTATTTCAGCTGACTGCTAGTTCAGCAGTTGAGCTGTTCAAATCTCACCGGCTCAAGGTTGACTCAGCCTTCCATCCTTCCGAGGTGGGTAAAATGAGGACCCAGATTGTTGGGGGCAATATGCTGAACACTGTAAACCATTTAGAGAGGGCTGTAAAGCACTGTGAAGCGGTATATAAGTCTAAGTGCTATTGCTATTGCTATTTTCTGTTAAGGGAACGTTACGGTTATTAACACAAACCCATTGTTCATATAGGGATTTTTTTTTTAGAAACTGGAAATAAGGACAGGTTTCTGCAAAAAATTTAAATTGCAGTCACTTGACCACAGAAACATTACAAATGACTGTAAATGTGAGCTGGTTGCCCAGCTCCAAAAATGCAGTCATTTGACCATGGGAGGAGTGGATATCAGAACTTTGAATTTGAGTTGTAAATTCTTTTTCAAGCTGTAGTAAATTTGAATGGTCACTCAGCAACCAGTCCTAATTCGAGGCCTACCTGTATCTTTTCACCAACACTGTCTTCCTTTGTAGCTTGTCACTTGATGAATCAGGAAGAGACGAGATCACTTTAGGCTGCATGAGCCATGGTGGCGCAGTGGTTAGAGTGCAGTACTGCAGGCTACTTCTTCTGACTGCCGGCTGCCTGCAATTTGACAGTTCGAATCTCATCAGGCTCAAAGTTGACTCAGCCTTCCATCCTTCTGAGGCCCTAAAATGAGGACCCAGATTGTTGGGGGCAATATGCTGACTCTGTAAACCACTTAGAGAGGGCTGTAGAGCACTGTAAAGCGGTGTATAAGTGTATTGCTATTGCTATTTTAAAGATTTTTTAGAACCGTGGTGGCGAACCTATGGCACGCGTGCCACAGGTGGCACGCAGAGCCCTCTCTGCAGGCACGGGAGCCGTCGCCCAGCTCAGCTCCACTGCGCATGTGCACGTGCCTCCCGCTGGCCAGCTGATTTTTGGGTATCTGCTGCGCATGCACGGAGGGCGGGGTACATGTGGGAGACATGCACGCATGCGCGGGGGTGGGGAAGTGCGGGGGGTCGCACACACATGCATAGGGGTCAGGCCGCATGCAGGAGGGTGTCATGCACACATTGCATTATGGGTGCTGTCGCACGCACGCGCTTTCGGCACACAACGATAAAAAGGTTAGCTATCACTGTTTTAGAACCTTCCACAATTCTATACTATTCTATACTATTGTGCTGACTTTGAAATGGCTACTGTTCAAACTATTGTGTGCTGCAAAATGCAGTGTTTATGACAACTATACCTTATTGTCAAGGTATCATTAACATGCTAATGAATCCTGTCCACTAGAGCTTATTAATTGCTAATTTATTTTTAAGACCTGATTAGCCAGAGCCTTAGGGTGCAAAGTTCCATTAACATGCTAATGTTATTTGCCATTTCCTGGTGTTGAACCAGTAAATGCTCTTATTAGTAAATGAAAGGTGATTCTTCCACTGTGCTAAAGCTATTAGCATTCAGGAAAGTAATGATATGCCAGCTGTCATTCAAAAATTCTATCACCCATCAACTTATCATAACAGATTTTCAAAAGATCTTCCTGAAACAGGAAAACAAAACTTTATTGTGAAACTGTTTTCACAGGTTCCATTTCTGATTAAAAAAATCAGTTGGCCATTTTTATCTATGAATTATCATTAGCTTCAAATTCCTTCTCTACCTTCAAAGGGAATAACCTAAAACTGATTTTTGTGCAAACTGCAACTAAACTGGACCTTTGAGGTAAAGCATTTTACTTTTGTGCAAATTGCTTCACTATAATTGGATTTAGAAGAGTAGCAGCACAGAGCTGGAAATGGAGAGGGGTTTACAATAAAGTGACCAGATTTTTTTTTTAAGCGGGACGGGGGGGTGGGCCCGCCTGGGCGCCGCCATTTGTTTTGCCCTCTGCGCATGCGCAGAACGCTGCGCATGCGCAGAGGGCAAAACACAGCAAATGTCGGCGTCCAGGTGTGGGGGGGGAGGCGGGAGGCCTTTCCTCGCCTCTCGCCTCCCCTTCGGGAGCCGGCAGCCCTTCGGGAGCCCGCCTGCCCTTCGGGAGGCCTTTCTTCGCCTCCCGCCTCCCCTTCGGGAGCTGCCCTGGGGCCGGGCTGGCAAGCGACGGGAGGCGGGAGACGGGGAAAGGAGGCAGCCGGCAGCTTACCTGTCGCGAGCTCCAGGCATCCAAGCACCGCGGTCTCCCGGTTGCCCGCCCGGCCCCAGGGCAACGGTGACAGCGAGGCGACGGGGGGGAAGGAAGGGGAGGGGGACGAGGAAGGGCTGTTTGCGCCTCCGGAGGGGCCGCTCGTGAGCTCAAAGCGGCGACGGCTCCTCGTCCCTCACCCCTCCCAACAGCAGCATCCCAACAGCAGCGGCGCCTCCGAGGGCGGGGCTAGGGATGGGGCGGGGGAAGGAGAGGAGGAGCAGCCCCCCTTCCCCCTCTCCCCAGCAGGCAGCCGCCTCACTGAAATTCCGCCCGACTTGCTTCCGGTACCTCTCTTTTGCTTCCCCTTTTAAGGTGACCAGACATCCCGCTGTTTCGGCATTCTTTTCAAAAAAGCGGGACTTTTTGAAAAGAATGCGGGACGCGGGACACACGCTTGAAAAGCGTGTCTGTCCCGCCAAAAGCGGGACGTCTGGTCACCTTAGTTTACAAGTCATATAACCAACTAGTTGATATAGAAAATCAAGAGTCAGAGCACCCTTACTACTTGGCTGTGCCATGATCTGGCCTTAAGAACCCTCATTGTACTGGAAAAAAGACCAGGAGGAGGCAATGTAGAAGGATTATCTGAGTTGCCAGGCCATAGCAATGATGCTGAGCCAATATTCAGCCCTAAAATATCTTATTGGGACTAGCAGATTTAGACTCAGACTAGGGGAATCCTCTACCCGGAATACCAGACATGGACTGATTGCCAAAAGTTCTGAGGGGGACAAATTCTTGTTGAATGTCAGGAGCTTCCAAACCACAAAAGCACATAGTAGCAAATTATTAACAGAGTTGGTCATCTCTTGGGAATGCTTTTGGAAATGCAAAAAGGTTTCTTCAAACTTTGTGATGATTGTATCAGTTGTTTCTATTCTATGTCTCCAACTTATGTCTTTGTTATGCTTTTAATTATTGCTACTTGAAATGCTGGAAATATAAGTATATAAATGGATCATCATCCATTCAACATACAATTACCTTTGTAAGGAATACTAGACAGCATGTGTCAGCCCTTCGAGATATTTCAGACAAGAAGCACAAATTATGCATGCTAACGCTATCTTGATTGTAAGGTTATAGTAACAGAATTTTACAAGTCAGAAAGCTAGTTCTCACCTTCTTTACTTTTACTTCAAAAAACCATTGTTTTTTGAGTTGCTTTCTTTCCTTCTGTGAGTTGAGATGCTTCTTGCATGAAGATTGTCTAGATCTTAAGATCTTTATCTTAAATAAAGAGGTTTTTTTATTTTATTCCATCAGAAATAGATGATTGCACTAAATATCTAATGCTCTTTGGGACCTTTGCTATCAATAGCAGAAGTGGACATGTAAATAAAAAAGAGAGCTATATTGCCTATACAACCTTGCAATCAACATTTTAATGTTTTTTTTCAACCTGTTCATCAAAGTGGGCAACTATTATATTGGTATGTGTGCATATTTAAATGTTGTGCTGTTTATATTACATTTCTGGTTCACCTCAGCACCCAATAAAAAAGTTTGACTACTGTGCAATACGCAGTTCAGAAGAACAGATAAATATTCAGATCATAAATTTTATTTGGGGGGGGGGGTTTGAATCAATTTCATTTATCATTCTGTACCAGTTGGGATAAAAAGATGACAGACCTTGCACGCAATATCAGCCAAGGTTAAAAATGCAATTTCCAGTTTATTAAACTGCAGAAGGTCATCCTTCAGTAATTGCAAACCTACCATCATAGGTTCGCAGAAGAATACTCTGCACCAGTGCAAAAATCTATCATCTTTTAAGAACATGAGTACATTTTCTTACCGACTTACTATAGATCACATAGAAAAATGATGCACATTTCTCTCTTTTTTAAATACTAGCATTAATTAATGTGCAGTGATCTCCCCCGAATAATGCAAATGGAGTGTCAAGTGCTTTTGCTGAATCTATATTTATCTAATGGCAAATGAATTCCTCAGTTTCGATCGGTGTTGTTTTTATAATGCTTCTGTACAGTGAAAGTAGATAAAGTTCAAAAGGATGAGATGCATTAATAAAATTAAAAAGTATGTAACATAATTAACAAAAACAATTCACTGTTACTGTATGAAAAGATTTAAAGATAAATAATTGATTAGAATCAATCACTATGTTTATGGTGTTGTTTTTCCTTAATTTTCAATATATTTTACTGGATTTCTAAAAATTTTACATTACATTATGGAATATTCTTGATAAAAATCAGGTTATTCAAATAACCCTCTTTTTGACAATTTAATGTATATTAAATTCCCGCCACCGGTGCGGGAGAACCGGTCTGAACCAGCAGAGACCCAGCACTGCAATGCAATGTCCAAAGTTTCCAGGCCTTGTATGACTTGGAGCTGCCTCAGATAGGCATTTTTTTTGCTGCCAAGACAAAAACAAATACAATTTTTTTTTACAATTATATAAGTTATGAATTATTCCTTTTTTGTTCCTGTGTGTTTGTGATGGTGATAAAACAGCAGAATCAAGTTAGGCATTTTCTGAACTTTTGACACCTCAATCCCAAAACAGACCTAGATGTACACATACTTCTTATTTATTTATTAAATGTATATGCCACCCATCTCATTATCGAGTGAGTCCAATAAAAAATAAAAAAAAACCAAGGTTACTGTTGAGGTGCAAATAGCCAGGAGCATTCATTGAGTTCAAAGCACATAAGTGTTAAGTATTGCTACCTCTAGTACAACAATCTAGTAAACTAATGGTCAAAGCTAAATTGGCACTAGATAAGGGTCAACAAAATTCATGTGGGGCTAAACTTAGGTCTTTTGTGACACCACAATGACTCTAAACTGATGACATATTTAACTCTGCCTTCCAGCTCAGACTTTTTTTTGCCTACAGTTACCAGTGATACTCAAGGTATAGGAGCATTTATGGCTAATAGCAAGGGCACAATTTTTTCCCTGTAGCCTACAAGTATAACCAAAGCCAGCTTTTACCCCAAGCATGCATAGTCTATTCTATGCAAGCAAGATTCACTATTTTAAAGACTATGTATGCCAACATTCATTTTGCAGTGTAATGATACATTAAGGGTAACTGACATGCTTAGGATATACAGTAGTTAGAATATTACAAACAGAAATAATGCATGTTAAAGTGAATGCCAAATAATTGTTTTTAATGAATACGTATGTTTTTGTTTGCTACTTGAGTACATAAGAATTTAAACATCTGTCTCCACCCTTGTGCTCTCTGTTGTTCTATATTTTTCAGATGAACAATTACATTGGCTGGGATGATAAACAGCACATATTACACAGTGGTTAGAAGACGGGTAAATTTATTTACTTAGTTTTATGATAGAAAAGAAATGCACTTGTCTCTAAGTGCAAGGGTGAAATTATATTAGAATTGCCACCCAGGTTCTCCTATTAAATCTGGCGAAATGTACTAAATCAATTTAGTGAGTCTTATATAATACACAAACCCAGTGCAGGATTCTCTCCTGGTTTATTCCATGCATTAGCTTAATGCTAAGGTTGACGACTTGCCTTAATATAATTATCTTATTGTAAATCACAGTAACAAGCCTAGTGTTACAAAAGATCAATTCTGAACGGACTATTCATCATTTAAAACTGTATATAAATTGATAGTAAATAATTCTTCAATTATATTTTTAAAGTGCCCTCCTACTTTGTTCAGTTTTGTTTTAATGCACGGGTTTCATGGGTGGTTTTTTGGAATATATTTTAATACGTATTGAAATTGAAATATCAAGTCTCATATGACTGTCCATAATATTTCTAAAAATACTCATATGTAATCAAGATATACCCCTATAACAATTTTATACTTAGAATGTTAATAAGCCTAATTATAATTTTTGGATGTCTGCAACAGCTGCTTCAGAGTTTACAAATGTGGCAGATTTTTTTCCATCTGGAACTTATTGTACTGATACAACAGTAAAGGTTTCTAAGCAAATTGGGCATTAAGAAGTCCTGATCCCTTAAAAATACAAAGTACCGTATTTTTTGGAATATAAGACGCACCGGAGTATAAGACGCACCTTAGTTTTTGGGGAGGAAAGAAGGGGAAAACAATCTGCCTACCAGGTATTCATCTGGCTAGCATCCTTAGTCTGGTCAGCTTCAGCACATTATTTTATCTCCTGGTTAGGATTTTAAAAAACCTTCTTCTGAGAGAGTAACAATGAAAGAGCCTGCAAGCTAGTAAGAGCTGGGAAGATCGTTAGCACCTGGTTAGGGCTAGAAAAAACCTTCTTTGGAGCAAGTAGAGCAATGAAAAAAAAACCTGCAAAGACTTAGGGCTGGAAAAACATTCTTCTGAGAGAATAACAATGAAAGAGCCTGCAAGCCAGTAGGAGCTGGGAAGATCGTTAGCACCTGGTTAGGGCTAGAAAAAACCTTCTTTGGAGCAAGTAGAGCAATGAAAAAAAAACCTGCAAAGACTTAGGGCTGGAAAAACATTCTTCTGAGAGAATAACAATGAAAGAGCCTGCAAGCCAGTAGGAGCTGGGAAGATCGTTAGCACCTGGTTAGGGCTAGAAAAAACCTTCTTTGGAGCAAGTAGAGCAATGAAAAAAAAACCTGCAAAGACTTAGGGCTGGAAAAATATTCTTCTGAGAGAGTAACAATGAAAAAGCCTGCAAGGTAAGAGCTGGGAAGATCTGTTAGCACCTAGTTAGGGCTAGAAAAAACCTTCTTTGGAGCAAGTAGAGCAATGAAAAAAAAACCTGCAAAGACTTAGGGCTGGAAAAACATTCTTCTGAGAGAGTAACAATGAAAAAGCCTGCAAGGTAAGAGCTGGGAAGATCTGTTAGCACCTAGTTAGGGCTGGAAAAAAAAGAAGAAGCTACATTCGAAGTATAAGACGCACCCAAATTTTCAGCCACTTTTAGGGAGGAAAAAGGTGCATCTTATACTCAGAAAAATACGGTAATCCATGGCAGTCTGATTGATTATACAGGAAATGGCACCTTTCTTCTGTAATGGAAGTTTTTCTCCCAGTGGAAAAACAGTATGGCATTTCACTAAATTTCCTTTTTAACCTACTCACATATAGAACACATTGTACCCTTTTCGCTTCCCTCAATAATACTGAATTGCTGGTGTGATTAGTGTGCTTAAATCACTGGGAGTAAGTGGACCTTTTTGGCATATGCAGCAGATGTACCCATTTGTCTTGCCTGTGCAAAGCAAGAACTGTTCACTGGATTTAGATCATGGAAGACTGGCAGAATTAATGGCACAACTGTTGCAAACTATTTGAGATAATATACTCTCATTACTTGAGAATTATATCCAAATAATGCAGAATGTCACTGCAAGATAATAAAAGGTTCATGTTTTTTTCCGTAGCATGAAAAAATGTGGAATTTAAAATCCTCCTGTCTATTGGAAAAGCTGTGCTAAACGATGTAGATTTGCAGATCGTTTTTCATTAAGCTAATTTCTGTCTTTGTCTTTTGTGAGAGGTTTTTGTGCAGAGGGATGTGGTGTGCATGGTCTCTGAAAGCGAACCTATTCCACTTTGCAGCACCAGAGGAAGCATGATGAAACTTATTGCCGCCTTCTCCATGAGGCAGGAACTGAGCCAATTAATGAATGGAGTTAATTGGTGTGATTTTCCAAGATTGCCAGAAATCATACAGCAGTAAGTTCAGCACAGTCCTTTGTGTGTGGGTCTTTATTCTATGCAAATCGATATAACCAAGCATAATTCCTTTTGCAAAGTGCAAATTATTACCCCTGCTTACGTATGTATTTTTGCAGGAAATAAGAGACGTGGGATAATAAATGTTACAAAGTAAAACAAAAAATAAGAAAAGAAAAGAAATAGGAAAACAGAGAAATGTGTTGTAGAAGCAGCAATGAATGTAGAATATGTTCATATTTAAAACTAATTTGGCATTTTGAAACAAAATCTTTTTGTATCTTTTAATTTTTAAAAAATATTATTATTTCACCTTCTCTAAAATTGTTTGAATATCTAGATCAATGGCCGGTCTATGACATTATAAAGATTTTATTTGATACCAGATCAGTGGATCCCAATCTCAGATAGATAGATAGATAGATAGATAGATAGATAGATAGATAGATAGATAGATAGATAGATAGATAGATAGATAGATAGATAGATAGATGGATGGATGGATGGATGGATGGATGGATGGATGGATGGATGGATGGATGGATGGACGGACGGTTGGATGGATGGATGGATGGATGGATGGTTGGATGGATGGATATAGATAGATAATTAGACAGATGATAAATAGATAGATAATAGATAGATAGATAGAAAGATGATAGATAGATAGCCATAGATAGATAGATAGATATAGATAGATAGAAGATAGATAGATAGATAGATAGATAGATAGATAGATAGATAGATAGATAGATAGATAGATAGATAGATAGATAGAGATAGATAGATAGATGATAGAGACAAGGACAGAAAGAGAAAGAGATGATAGATATATTGTTCTATTTTTGCAAGGAAGGGATATATCTTCCTTTGGAAATGTAGGAAAAGAATATTGCCATGGTTACTAAAAACAAAATAATACCTCTGCCAATCTGAAACTATTGTATCTTAGTTGCATGATATTTGGAGTGGGGCAGGGAAACCTAACCTTTCAAACATGACTTTTGAAGTCATGCTGAGGCTTTGAAGCTAGGTTTAATTCATGGAATTATATTCCTGTGATACTTTACAATTTAAAAATATCCCAAAATGTTTCTACATATATCAAAAGGAAATGTGACATTTTACAAGACACTACATTGTAATTATATCCAGCATCATACTTAAGCCCTTCCAATAAAATGTCACTTTATCACTGGTCAAGTTGAGAAAATACAATTGCATGAGAAGTGAAGCACCCCCTGGGCACACATGATATACCAGTGAATTGATAAGTGAACAGAACCTGACGTAGCTTTTATACAGCACGTCTTTCTTCAGACTGCAACCAAAATTTGCTATATATGTCCAGTGGTTTATAACAGGGTTCTCAGCTTCATTTACTTCTTGACCCTCCTTATAGCTGCTATTAATATATTTAGCTGTATTAAATATTAATATATTTAGCTGTTGAAATTAGCACGGTATGAGATGTGAGGATTATGACAAATTTACCATATGGATGGAAGTTGAATTGGGTGCCTCCCTCAGGAACTTACTGTGACCTCCCAGAAATATGGTGTGGTCCCCTGGGAGAAGTACTGATTTATACATTCAACATTGTCTGGTTCAAATTGAGATCACCCTGAATTTTCCAGATTCAGAAATTTGGGTATGTGTCCAGATGATTTAGCACTACTTCATCTTTACTGTAAATATCTTCATAAGGCTACTAAAACTGATTGTCTAATTAGATCTATAATTTGCCTCATGATGCCAATTCCACAAATGAACCAATATTCTGATTTTTCTAATCTGCCAGGTTATAATTGTTGTTTTGTCTCCTCTGAACCTTCATGTGCTCTTCTGAGCAAGTGCCAGGACATTGAAAATGTAAACAATTCATTCCTAGAAACCAATGAAATACTATTAAAAAACTCCTCTAAATGTTTTCAGTTAGGAATTTCATCTGCGAAAAAGATTATTTAAAAAATTGAAGTCATATAGAGCTGTTGATGAGACCATCTGGAAGAACAGGAAAAATCTCAGCTACAGCTGTTTGAAAACTGATCAGATCTGCAAAACAGAATCCACCGATAACTATAAATGACCTGTGGAAGTATTTAGCATGTGCGCGCTGGGAAGATGATCTTGCATGCGCATGCCTACCATGCAGTTTCTGGCACTCCCGTGCACATGAAGACCAGCTGGCCAACGCATTGGAACTCGGAAGAGCAATGGGTGACGGCTCCGTGTGTCCGGAGAAATGGCTCTGCATGCCACTTCCGGCACGCATGCCATAGGTTCGCCATCACGGACCTACTACCGGTATATCAATGACATTTTCAGGAAGTTTATTTGGCCTCTCAGGGGGCAGCTTATAGAAATAAAAGAATTTATATAATTCAAAGTTGTTTAAAGAAAAAAAGGGCTGATAGAAATAAGTACAGGTAGTCCTCGACTTGTGAACACAACTGAGCCCAAATTTCTGTTCCTAAGCCAGACAGTTGTTAAGTGAGTTTTGCCTCATTTTATGCCCTTTCTTGCCACAGTTAAGTGAATCACTGGAGTTGTTAAGTTAGTAACACAGTTGCTAAGTGAATCTGGCCTCCCCAATGTGTTTGCTTGGCAAAAGGTCACAAAAGATGATCACATGACCGTAGGACATAATATGAACCAGTTGCCAAGCCTCCACATTTTGATCACATGACCATGGGGATGCTACAATGGTTGTAAATGTGAAAAATGGTCATAAGTCACTTTTTTAGTGCCATTGTAATTTCAGTCACTAAATGAACAGTTATAAGTCAAGGACTACCTATATTGTTCATATATATGTGTATGCGTGTGTGTGTGTGTATGTGTGTGTGTATGTGTATATATATATATGTGTGTGTGTGTGTCTGTGTGTGTGTGTGTGTATTGGATTAAAGTGAGGGAGAGGTGCGCATAGTCAGCCTCACTCTCTTTTCCCAGATTCCATCTTGCTCCAAATAGCAGGACAAGAGTGGAGACAGTTGGAGTCTTGACATCCTCCTCCCCCCAGATGCCAAGGTCCTCTTCGAACACGATGGACAAACATCATCATATGTATATGTATATGTGTATGTGTATGTGTATGTGTATGTGTATGTGTATGTGTATGTGTATGTGTATGTGTATGTGTGTGTGTTTGTGTATATATGTGTGGGGGGGATTTTTTGCTGATAAATGAAAATAAAGGGAGACTATTATAGATCTATTTTGAGCTTATTTTGCTCTCATCAGATAGCCTTACCCTTACTGGGATTTGAACCTGGGCCGCCTGCCTTGTAAGGCAGCAACTAAACCACTAGGCCACAGGCTTTATTCCCTATCAGGCGGCCCAGGTTCAAATCCCAGTAAGGGTATGGCTATCTGATGAGAGCAAAATAAGCTCGAAATAGATCTATAATAGTCTCCCTTTATTTTCATTTATCTGCAAAAAATCCTACACATATTGAATAGTGTGTCGGCTATATAAAAAACAGCCTGGATGGTCCCAGTGAGGGGCTGAAAGGCAAAAGGAAGCTGTGATGCTTTCTCTCTCATATTTGGCACACCAGGACAACACGACAGAAAAAATATATATATACATATATATATATGTAGGATTTTTTGCTGATATATATATATATATATATATATATATATATATATATATATATATATATATATATATATATATATATATATATAGAGAGAGAGAGAGAGAGAGAGAGAGAGAGAGAGAGAGAGAGAGAGAGAGAGAGAGAGAGAGAGAGAGAGAGAGAGAGAGAGAGAGAGAGAGAGAGAGAGAGAGAGAGAGAGAGAGAGAGAGAGAGAGAGAGAGAGAGAGAGAGAGAGAGAGAGATCTTAGCTTCTAACACATTGTTTATTCCTGGATCTATTCTGGACAACCGCATGCCCAGGGGTGGGTTCTGGTTTTCTTCGCTGCCGGTTTGCTCCTTGCTGCGCTGCACAAGTGTGCGCATGTTGCCTGCTGCATGCGTGTTTTGCACGTGCGCATGGACAGTGCTGAAAAACAGCTTCTGCGCATGTGCAGAAGCAAAAAGCAAGATGGTGGCGCCTACAGTGCCGCTGAGAGAGCCGGTTCGGGGGTGTGGCAGGCCTGGGTCGCTGCCGGTTCTAGCGACCCTGGCTGCCAAGTTACTACTGGTTCCATAGAACCAGGAGGAACCCACCTCTGCACACACCTTCTGAGTAATCAGCTTCATTGTGCAGTAATTATTTAGGAAACATTCTGGTTGGTTAAAATGATAATTTTGCCAACATGATTTCACACTATTTACAATGGAATTAGGTAGACATGCAAAAAGGCAATGAATGTTAGTACTCCTACTGTGATGACCCAGCGCGTGGCACGAAGGCAACACAACTAGAGAACTGGTATGAGTCCCTTTATTGGCACCAACTTTGCCCCCAATGTTCCGTTTACTCTCTGGCCTGGAGAAAAGCTCTCCCATAAACCTGCAGCAGCTTCTGGCTGCAGATATTTCAGTCCAAACACTGTAAGAAGAATGACTGCAATCAATCACTCCAGCAGGGCAAGATAATGAGTCCCAGAAGCACGGCAATAATTCCAGCAAGACAATATAAGCACACAGAAGCACGACAATAATTCAAATAGTCAGGAGGAATGGCAGGAATGCAGGCCACAACTCTCAACACTATATGAATTCAGCATTTGTTCCCAACAAATGCCCCTCCCAACTGCCTCTCCTTTAAACTCCATCCCCAGGTGTTCCTTGTGAAGGGAATCGGGACCCTTTCCTTCCTCGTAAGCCACGCAACCCACGTTGCTCTCTTCTGTGTTCTTCCCTGCGTGTCCTAGGATGAGGAGGGGGTGGGCCTTGGTCTTCATCTGAACACCCTCTCCCTTGTTCTACCTCTCCCCTGCTCTGCCTAGCCTGACTTTGCCCTTCCCCAGTTTCCTCCACAGCCAATGGAGCCACTCTCCCACTCTCTGTCAGGTGTTTGTCTTCTGTCTCAGATTCAGACTCTGACGGGGGCATGACACCTACATGCTTTGCTAATTTGCGTGAGTTACTGAGTTATAACTAAATCTGTATGACAGCAGTTTTGCTTCATTCCCTGCATACAAGTTTGGATATCAGTAAAACATTCATTTTCTTTCTCAGATGATGGCCAGGCATATATTTCACTATTAATACTGGAAATAGTCAACTTCAAAATTTCATTTTAAATTATTTCTGTGAGACTAAGACAGACTAAGATTTTGTAATTTTACCACCAGAAAAACACTCCATAACTGCCATTCTGAAAAGCAAGCCAAATATCCCTAAAGCAATTACTGAAGAAATGTATTAATATTTTACTCTAACGTATTTTAAAATTACATCTTACAGTAACTTTATTTCTCACCTGAAATACTTTGATCTGCCTGTCTCCTCCACCCTGATGTAATTACATGATGATGCTCTTGCTCTGTCTTTTATTTATAATAACCGACTGCAGAATACAGAATAACAGAGTGGGAAGGGACTTTGGAGGTCTTCCAGGCCAACCCCCACCCCCTGGCTCAAGCAGAAGACCCTATACTATTCCAAACAAATGGCTGTCCAATCTCATCTTAAAAACTTCCAGTGATGGAGCACCCATGACTTCTGGCTGCAAGCCATTCCACTGATTAATTGTTCTCACTGGCAGGAAATTTGTTTAAAGTATTTTGTTGTATTTCCTGCATTTGGGTGTCATCCTGTGGTTCTGGAAGATAACCAGAATTTGGAAGATTCAAAAGTGAAGCGTGAATACAAAACTAATTTGTTAAGTATGCTTGTGAAAGTGTCTGGCAGAATTCTGATCGATGAGATACATGAGAGAACAGTGAATATAACCTGGAAAGGGCAATGCAGCTTTATATAGGATTGGGATTGTACGGGCCAGATTTTTTTCTCTTGAGGAAACCACAAAGAAATGGATGAATTAGGGAGGAAAGTTCACTGCGTGTTTGTTGATTTAGAGAAACTATTATAGAGCATTTTCATGAATATAGAACAGCACACATTTGCTGAAGGTGATAACAGTGATATATGATAGAAGTCATAATATATGGAATACAGTTCATGTTTAGTGAATTGTCCAACTTTCAGTATGGAGTAAGCCTGGATATATGGCCCTGCTTGGCAGTTTAATGTATTTATGAATACATTTTATAAGGAATCCTTGTGATCATATTAAAGGAGTTTGGTTTGCCATGAATGTTACTCAGATGGCATGATGCAACGAAGAGTACATATTAAAAATTAATATATGGAAGACAAAAGTAGTGTTTATATACCTACTAATTTTGCCATACCTCTTTTAAGATAAGCAATGTTATGGAAAGTGCAGTAAAGGAACAAGAAAGCAAGAAATAGTATTCAAAGTAAAAATATGAGAGAAGGGAACGATAAGAGAATGAAATGTATTCTATATCTAATCCTAGTTTACACCAATCACCAATCATTTTATTTCTCATAACTTTCTATTTTGCAAAACCGTATTTTCTTCTACCATGTCGATTGTGTAGTGGGCTACAGTAGGCAAGAACAGACTAGCATAGATATAACAGCATTTATTGACTCAAACTGGAACTGTGTAACAGGCAAATCCCTATAATTTATACTCTGGGCCCACAGGGCCTTAACCAATCATAATACTTGAAAGAGCCCGCCCAAATATGAATGTTCTAAGTTTCCCTCCAAAACAGTTGAAGTTAACAGTTAGGGTCATCTAAAGGTTAGTTTCACTTTAGCAGGGTTTAACACAACTATATATATTCAGTACATAACAATGTCTGTACAACAATTAATAATATAATTAGTATTAATATACCAATTCATAAACTGCTTTTCTCACCTCTCTTTTTCTGAGAATCTCATCTATTTAATCTGCCTATAACTTTCTTCATCCTTCCTTTCCTTTTGACTAAAGTGACCAGATTTTTTTTTTTAAGCGGGACACTGACGGGGGGCGGGGCCGTCCATTTGAGTTTTGCCCTCTGGCTTGAGCGCAGCCGCGTTTCTTTCTTTGCATCCTATTTGCTCTAGTTTTTAACACTTCGGGGATCTCTCCCCCCTCCTATTTTACTACTCTCCCCTCACCTGCATTATTAGAGGAACTGAGGAAGAGTCGTCCGGAGCTGTTCCAAGGATGAGGAAGAGAGAAAGCCATTGTGCTTCAACCTGAGCGCCTTTGGTGGCTTATCGCCTTCTTATATCGCCGGGCTTTCTAATTTGCATGCCCCAGGTAGCGGTCATTGGCTCCCCGGTCACTGTGGCTGTACCGGGGAGCCTGCGTGCTTGTCATCAATGGAGACGCACGCGCGGAAGGCACCACGGAGCAGAGGCACCTGGCGAGCGAGCGGGCAGGCGGGCAGGAGACACGGGCAGGAGCCTGCCGCCGATGCCGCCACTCGCCTCGCTTGCCAGGTGCCTCTGCTCCGTGGTGCCTTCCGCGCGCGCGTCTCCATTGATGACAAGCACGCGGGCTCCCCGGTACAGCCACAGTGACCGGGGAGCCAATGACCGCTACCTGGGGCATGCAAATTAGAAAGCCCGGCGATATAAGAAGGCGATAGGCCACTAAAGGCGCTCAGGTTGAAGCACAATGGCTTTCTCTCTTCCTCATCCTTGGAACAGCTCCGGACGACTCTTCCTCAGTTCCTCTAATAATGCAGGTGAGGGGAGAGTAGTAAAATAGGAGGGGGGAGAGATCCCCGAAGAGTTAAAAACTAGAGCAAATAGGATCACTGTGGCTGTACCGGGGAGCCCGTGTGCTTGTCATCAATGGAGACGCGCGCGCGGAAGGCACCACGGAAACAAGGAGGAATCTAGTAACAATCAAGCTAAAAAGATATATTCAGTTTAATTTTTTTAAAAATCTCGCCTCGTTATTTTTTTATAACTGATGGCAGCAAACATACCCAATACCGCTTCCGCCTATTTTCGCCCCACAACATCAACTCTGCAAGATAATAAGTTGGGCTGAGAAAGAATGATTGGCTGCCTTTCTTAAAGAGAAACGAGAGCGGGGTTTTTGCACGTATGTTATTGTCCGCGCTGTGTTCGGGAGATAACGCCCATGTGTCTTACTCTTCGTCCAGCCAATCAACTGACCGAAGGTCCGCCTCCTTTTTTCTTCCTACTCTGCGATAGGCCGGAGGTCTGCAAAAAGCCACGCCCTCCCTGCTTACTGGAGGGAGATTTAAAGCCGCATTTCATGCTGGCCATTAGGGTTTTTGGAAGGGGTGCTCAGGTTCGGCGGCCAATCATGCAATTTCCGAATTCTTTGTCGGACTCCTCGACTGCCGTAACTGGCCGGTAGTTGCCTTTAGATTTTGGGCGTTGGGTGTTGGGTGGAGCTTCGTTTTAAACTGCTGGTATCTCTGCCTTCTCCCGTCGGAGGTTTAAAATCGGGACTTTTTAAGAGGGCGGGTGGGACGCGGGACAAATTTCAAAAAAGCGGGTGTGTCCCGCCAAAATCGGGACGTCTGGTCACCTTACTTTTGACCCATTCATTTTTTTTCTTAATTTTTTTTTGTGCTTTCACCCTCATTATTCTTTCTATATGACCAAACTGTTTTGGTAAACCTCTTTGTACTGTCTGCCACATTCATTCATAATTGATTCATTCATTATCTTGTTTCTTCTTGTTTTATCCTGCAAAATTAATCTATTCCAACTGCATTCCTTTATGTAATTTCCACATGAAAAATATACAGAAATATTCCTTTTTATAGTGTCACATCTTTATACCAAGAAATGGTGATTGGATGGAGTTAACAAGACATCAAAAAAGAAAGAGGTAAGAAGTTTAAACAAATGATATATGACACCAGTCCTTATTACATGTGGATTGTTAATTTAAAACTTAAAATTAGACTCATAATTTGATGTGATATTAGGATTGGAAATACAACTAGGCACCAAGCCTGCAAAAAGGAAGAGTTAAAGCATTATAGTTTGTAGTAAAGATTATAATTTTGGTTGAATAGTATTGAATTATAGGTTGGATTAGCTGTGATAGTCCGAAAATAGACCATAGCAGAACAGTTCTTTTGCCCAGTGTTTTCTGTTGTTTTGCACAATGAGGCTATCAGCATTACATAATTAGTATGAACATTATGGTATTTAGTGCTTATATTATGATTATATGACCAATAAATATTATGGCCATATGATCATAATAAGGGTTTGATTTGATGTGTTTTGACCTTAGTAGATATGATGAAATAAATAACCATTTGGAATAATTGGCTATAACTAAAATGTAATTACTTTAAAATGCACTAATAAATCTTTTCTGCAAATGTAGCATTATTGAAAATTACATTCAACCTATTTTACCTATAAAGGTCTGCTACACATATTGCAATTATAGAATCATATATAATTTTTATTTAGTGCAAATGTGTTACAATATGAAACATCTTCCTTTAGCATAGTCAATGAAGCAGAAGTAGATGTTTTTCTGGAACTCCCTAGCTTTCTCCATGATAGAATAGAATGGAATTCTTTATTGGCCAAGTGTGATTGGACACACAAGGAATTTGTCTTTGGTGCATATGCTCTCAGTGTACATAAAAGAAAAGATACATTTGTCAAGAATCATGAGGTACAGCACTTAATGATTGTCATAGGGTACAAATAAGCAATCAGGAAACAATCAATATTAATATAAATCTTAAGGATACAAGCAACAAGTTACAGTCATACAGTCATAAGTGGGAGGAGATTGGTGATAGGAACAATGAGAAGACTAATAGTAATAGTAATGCAGCCTTAGTGAATAGTTTGACAGTGGTGAGGGAATTATTTGTTTAGCAGAGTGATGGCGTTCGGGAAAAACCTGTTCTTGTGTCTAGTTGTCTTGGTGTGCAGTGCTCTATAGCGTCATTTTGAGGGTAGGAGTTGAAACAATTTATGTCCAGGATGCGAGGGGTCAGTAAATATTTTCACGGCCCTCTTTTTGACTCGTGCAGTATACAGGTCCTCAATGGAAGGCAGGTTGGCAATAATTGTTTTTTCTGCAGTTCTGATTATCCTCTGAAGTCTGTGTCTGTCTTGTTGGGTTGCAGAACCGAACCAGACAGTTATAGAGGTGCAGATGACCGACTCAATAATTCCTCTGTAGAACTGTATCAGCAGCTCCTTGGGCAGTTTGAGCTTCCTGAGTTGGCGCAGAAAAAACATTCTTTGTTGTGCTTTTTTTATGACGTTTTTGATGTTAGGTGACCATTTTAGGCCTTGAGATATGATAGAACCTAGAAATTTGAAGGTCTCTACTGTTGATACTGTGTTGTCTAGTATTGTAAGAGGTGGTAGAATGGGAGGGTTTCTCCTAAAGTCTACCACCATTTCTATGGTTTTGAGTGTGTTCAGTTCCAAATTGTTCCGGTCGCACCACGAGGCTAGTTGTTCAACCTCCCATCTGTATGTGGATTCATCGTTGTCTCGAATGAGACCAATCACTGTTGTATCATCTGCAAACTTCAGTAGTTTAACAGATTGATCATTTGAGATGCAGTCATTGATATATAGAGAGAAGAGAAGTAGTGAGAGTACACAGCTTTGGGGGGCTCCTGTGCTAATTGTACAGATATCTGATGTGATTTTGCCTAGCTTCATCTGCCGAGGTGGTGCAGTGGTTAAATGCAGCACTGCAGGCTACTGCTAGTTCAGCAGTTCAGCTGTTCAAATCTCACCAGGCTCAAGGTTGACTCAGCCTTCCATCCTTCTGAGGTCGGTAAAATGAGGACCCAGATTGTTGGGGGCAATATGCTGAACTCTGTAAACCGCTTAGAGAGGGCTGTAAAGCATTATGAAGCGGTATATAAGTCTAAGTGCTATTGCTATTGCTATTGCTTCCTGTCTGTTAGGAAGCTTGTGATCCACTTACAAGTACGCTAGCTGATTCAGGTACTGCTAGCTGATTTAGTTTAGTTAGAAGAATGTCCGGTATGATCGTATTTCTGTAGCTTCTGGCAGTTCTTGATCCACATACTGCTGGAGCCTAGCTTGTAGGATTTTAAGCATAACTTTACTAGCATGAGAAATGAGTGCACTGGTGCGATAGTTTGAACGTTCTTTGGCATTGCCTTTCTTTGGAATTGGAATATAAACTGACCTTTTCCAATCCTGTTGAGTTTTCCAAATTTGCTGGCAAATTGAGTGTAGCACTTTTACTGCATCGTCTTTTAAGATTTTGAATAGCTCAGCTGTTAACCTCTAAGAAGGTTAAATGGCTTGATACTCAGATGCTTGTAGGACAGCTTTCTCAGGGTAGAGCAATCTATCCAGCACTCTATGGATTCCTACTGTGGGAAGACTGGTGGTGTTTCTCTGTATGGGTAACAATCAGAGGTCGGTTCCTCCCGGTTCGGACCGGTTTGCCTGAACCGGTAGCAAACCGCTGGTGATGTCATGATGACATCACAGAACCAGTTTGGTTGGTGCCGGTCCGTGGGCGCCGCCATCTTTTTTTGATTTTTTTTTGATTTTTTAAATTCTTTTTAATTTTTTTCTGGGGTTTTTTTCTTCTGCGCATGGGCAGAAGCTGTCTTTCCGGCACTGCACATGCGTTACCATCTTGTTTTCAGCTTAAAATTTTTTTTCCTGGCACTGTGCATGCCCACGCGGCATGGGAGGAAGCAAACTAGCAGCGAGGTAAGTTAGAACCCACCCCTGGTACCAATCTATGGAATAGCCTTTCACTAGAATGTAGATTGTTGACAATTCTGGCTTCATTTAAAAAGGCAGTCAAGACAGAATAACTCCCTAGGGCTTTTGAAAGCTGATGTAGCCTTGTATTGCTGAATGCTATTTAATGGTTGAAGTAACGGTGATAACTGACTTGACTTTCACGGCATTTTATTGCCCTGTTTTTATTGGCACTACTTTATGTTTTTATGGTTGTAAACTTCCAGAAATTTTTGTATTCTGTCAGTACATAAATGAGATAAATAAAATAAAATAAAATAAAGTGAGAAAGTTGAATGTAGCCTCACATTCTGAACAATCAACTGGCAAGAATGCAGCTTCTTTTACAAGCTTATGTCTATGCAGGTGCAGCTGTTGCTTATTATGCTTCAGGCTAGTGAGTTATTCATGCCTTACTGGCTTATCTATTTCATTAGGAATCCTGGGATCTGTTTATATGTGAGTGAATGTGATTTTAACATCAAAAAATAACTGACCCTTTTCTAATCATATCACATTTTTATGAGTCAATCCCAGAATATTTTTTAAAAGTGTTTAATGATTTAATTAGTTTTTGAACATTCATATTATTTGGAATTTCAAATAATACCAAATGCATAAAATTTGAGGATAATAAGCACTCCCTGTTCCATTAAGCTATATTGGATTTGACTAGTAACTTGTACAATAGTATCCATAAGACAGTCCCATGCTGCTTGATGGGACTCAGTGTGAACTGAGTTGGTGTTAGGAGTAGACCATTGATTTGGTCCAGAATGGTTTATCAGCACCAGGAGGCATTTTTCTAAGATGCACAATACTGCTCTAAGTCTTGGCAGGAATAGGCCTACAAAACTCCCATACTGTCTCTTCTGTTGCTAAATATTTTAGAAATAAACCTAATCATTCCATTAGAAAATTTAGCAGCATTCCACCACTGGGTTTATTTTACCAAAAATTATTTCTTTATACTGTATAAAGCAATTACGTTTTGTCTTCATTATTAATTAAGCAATCCTAATGTATCTTCCTTTTTCTGTAAACTTTACTGAATTTAACCTCCTACAATTAATTATTTTTTCTGTACTAGTCTGTCCATATGCATGGCACCTCTGAGCATTACTGAAAAGTGAAATTGAATCAGCTGGTCTCTAGGTTCAGTTACTTGATGTTTGCATCTAAGATGTTTTGCATAAATTATTGCTATTTACAATAGTATGCAAACGTTTAGGCACTCCTGGTCAAATTGTATGCTACAGTGCAATGTTGAATCAGCAGAAATTTACCAAACCTTTATGTACAGTAATGCAAAGTTATATATGACATCTTCCTGCAAATAAGCAATTGAACTGTAATTGAATTGTTCAGGAACTATATAAGGTACTTTTGGGAAAAAAGATTGAAACATTTGAAGAAAAGAATGGGTGTGCTATATTGTATTATGATTTGGTGCTATGTGGATTAAGTTAAATCTTAGCATTCTTCAAGATGATTAGAAATTATGTTATATTCAAGAATATAGTATACAATTATTGGTGGCCAAGGAGTATAAATCAACAATGAAAGTACAGATCAAATATTCTAAACTGACTATTCCTGGAAATAAATCTCAGGGGTAATCTTGTTGTAGAATGAATCAGGACACTAAGCAAGCACTTGTATAGAAGGAAAGGTTTATTGATATGCGCAGGTTCAAAGCAAATACAAAGGCCTGAACCCTGAATACTAGACAGGACCAGATTCTTATACCCTGGTTTACGTATGTATTTCCTATGCCCATTTATGGTATACAATGAGGCAAACTTATCTTAAAATAATATAAGGAACTGGGAACAGACAGTTAAGCATATAAGACATATTAGCACAGATGTTTCCCAACTGTGGTTTGTCCTTGACATTTATGTTTGAGGAACAATACAACGGTTCTCATAATACTGTAGACATAGCAAAAACTCTTTCTCATGGTCAGCATATCTAGAAAGGATACATATATTAATTAGAGCTGACAGGGCAGTTCCTTTCTGCAGAACTAATGAATATTGAGATACGTGTTTACTTGGCTTGCTTTGTAACATTGTCCAGACTTTGTCAGGCCTGGTTTTGGGGCATAATCGATTGTAGCCCCTACTTTAGTCCCCCCTTTGTAACTCTGAATCACTAGACAGAAGAGTTACATACTCAGGTTCCTGATGAAGTGATTGGCGTAAGCCTTCATATTCCCACATAGCCATTACCTGGGCAGTTGCCTTTCGTTCGGCTAAGAGAGATAAACTGTTAGTAATAGCTTTGACTAATATTGGCAAAACACAGGGAAGAATAATACAACCAGCAGCTATAAGTCCTATTAAGGCTACAATTGCTTGTAGGCCAGGGAGCTTAGGAAACCACTGGCCAAAAATATCTTTCAGATTCAGGCCTTTCCAGGTCTGAACCGGAACATGAGCAATTTTAACCATTTTATTAGTAATTTCTTGGATAACATGTCCACTGTCATCTATTTCAACACAACAATTAGAAAGATTAAATTTCCCACATACACCTCCTTCTTTGGCTAACAGGTAATCTAAAGCTAAGCGATTTTGCATGATATATGTGCGGGATTTAACTCCCTCCACAGCTAATTTTGTTAAGCCTAACACCGTTTCATTAGTAATTATTTCAATAACAGCCTGCAATCTAATTAGACGGTTCAACATGTAGATAGGGGTTCTATAACCATAGGTACCATCCTCGGCCCAAGTAGCGGGACCATAGACTTGAATAATTCTCTCTGGGGGCCATTCATCATCTTTCCAGGTACCTATTTTTAGGTTGTCAATTATGGAAGTATCTATGGCCCTTTCAGTACGAATATTTCCCACCTCATCATAAACAGGGATACCTAATATCTGTCGATGGCGAAGAGGCAAAAGGAAAAAGCCAGGTCTGATAAGACCCAAAACACAGGAACCACACCAATTAGAAGGCAATTGGCTATATGCATATTTACCACAAATCCAATACATACCATCTGGAGCTAACCATTTCTTGGAATAATTCTGGGGATCCAAAATATATTGTTTTAATAGGTTTACGGATTCCAGGGCTTTTGCTTCCCAGGGTGGTATTTGACCCTTACCTGACCACCATTGACCATTATTCCAGGCGGATAGACATCTGAGAGCTCCTACCTGTTGGCATCCAGTGGTATGGTTCCGGGTGTAACATACCGACCCAACTAAATTGGAAGTTAAAGCCCAATTCCCATCTTTACCTAGTGTAGCAGTAAGGTTACCTACTTTCTCCATTTCAAGCACTGTAGTATAGTTCAGCTCCTGAGCTTCCCAAGGCCATTTTTCTCCCATATTGGTTCCTCCACATACAAAGCAACTGCTTACGTTTAAAATGTTTGCTACATTTTCAGCTAGCTCCACAAAGGTATTTACCACCTTTGAGGGTAATTCCTGAAGATTAAGTTTTTCTATCTCTTGATAATAGGACCAAAACAGACTTTTCTTACGTCCTATGGAGGTAGTTTTGGTGGTTACTTCTAATTCTAGCAGCGTCCCGGGATCAGATCCCTTCCCATCTATTTGAAGTCCCATAACAATGGGCTGAAAAGTGCTTTTCGGGGTGAGAGATAGCAAAACAGGATTACATTCTCCTTTGTTACAGTTAGTATTAGCGGTTCCTTTTGTTAAGGCTATTTGATGGGGCCCTGTAGGTCCTTTCATCCAGGTTGCAAAAGCAACACAAGTCCAATAGGGACAATAATTGAATTCTATATTTTGACATTCAGCACTACGAGGACCATTTCTTTCTAGACACATATATTTATCATTGAACGTATAGGTGCGCTCCCAAGCTAAACCTCCACAACCTCCTCTGGGAAAGCAAGCTCTGTTTATGATTGCGCAGACATCAAATTTTAAGGTAACCTGCTGATTTAGAGTGGGAGTTACTAGTCTAGCAATTTCTTCCTTTCTTCCACAAGTTTTGTGTCGGAGAATAACTTGGTAATTTGTTACTCTCGTAGCTTGTTTTGGATCATAACATTGGATTCCCTGGGAACCATTACATTGTTTATATGATGTCCCATTAAGTGTGCAATCCAAAAGGTCAAATTGTGTTCAGGTGGGAGGAACTGATGTATGATACACCAAGGTATGAGTAATAATGTTCCCTGTCATAGTAACATGGATGCATTGTTGACATTGTATGTGATTGACCACTTCCCCTAGAATTCGTTTGCGCCTTATTCGTGTCAGGGAAGGGGTTATAGAAGAGTTAGAGGCATAAGGTAGGGTATTAGTTTCACGACCAGTTCTGCGCTTACCTTTTTTTACGTCTGGGTTTTGATTCTTTTATTGTATGACCAAATTCTAAGTCCATCTCAGGGATAGAGCGGATAAGACAAATTCCTTCCCAACCTGGTTTTAACTGGCTAATATATGTTATACGGTTCCAACCCCAAAATAAAGGATTACCACAATCTAATCTAACAGGGGGTGGTAGACCTCTATATGGGGCTTGTGCACACATGCCTTTTCGCAAGATGTATCCTACAAATTGACATACCTCTGGATTCACTGACTGCCTAGTAAGGCATGTTTCCTTAACAATTGTATCAAAAGCTTGAGGGAATTGACAGGGATGTGGTAATATTCCTATCCAACATTCAGGTCGTAATGTAAGAGGAGGGTGGCCTTCACATTCCTGTCCTTGTCTCACAGTGTAAGATTGGCTGATGTGAGGCCTGTCACCTGGGAGACTCCATTGTCCCAAATTGCTAATACATACACTATTTCCTAGCACATGCTTTTTGCTTATAAAAAACAGTACAATTATGGTCATCCAAAGAGGGTCCATCTTCATCCTTTCTTCACCCGTGCGTAAAGAGCCAGCTTCCAGGAGTGGCCCAGCAGGGATATATGTTCACCACTGTACGAAGAAAACCTATTGCCGGTAAGGTTTTTGCAGAGTGGCCTTGTAGTAAAAGAAAGTTCCTATGTTAGAGAAAGTTCTGTCTGTGGTGGAGATTAACACATATAATGTTACCTGCAGCAAAGCATCAAAGCGGAAAGTCCTGATCGTCTTAGTTTCTTGGTCTGAGCTTCATAGGATGGGTTCTCTGCAGGATAAGTCTCTGCTCATCTGCGGCCTTCTTGACTCGTGTCCAATGGATCCATGATTTAGATTCAGCAATCTTGATAGCTAGTGGAGATGACATGATTACAACATAGGGCCCCTTCCACCGCCCCACTAACTGTTCCTTCTTCCAATGTTTAACCCATACCCGATCCCCTGGCATGAAGCTATGACATTTAGTAACTAATCTCGGAGGGGATTGCTCCAGTACATAGTTTTTCAGTTTCTCAACTTGTTTGTTTAATTCCTGTACCATTTCCATAGTCCATACTCCCCCCTTGTGGCCTAAATCGGGCCATCCTGCTAGATGTCGTCTGAGTAAAGTAGGAGGTCGCCCAAACATGAGTTCATATGGTGATAAGTTATGTTTCCTCTTCGGAGCACTTCTAATGGCATATAGAGCAAGAGGAAGAGCATCAGGCCATTTTAGGTGTGTCTCCGTACATATTTTGGTAATCCTCTCCTTTAGGGTGCGGTGCAATCTTTCACATGGGGCCGCGGATTGGGGGTGAAATGCCGAATGAAACCGCCAATGTACCCCAAGTGCCTTCGCTAAGGCTTGATTAATATGATGCACGAATTCAGGACCATTATCAGATGAAATATAGGAAGGGCAACCATAACGTGGGATGAGGTCTTTCAACAACACCCTAGTTACCTCACGAGCCTTCTTAGTTTTAGTGGGATAGGCCTCCGGCCATCCAGTATATAAATCAACAATAACTAACATTGCATTGTAAAACCCACATCTAGGCATATCTGTAAAGTCCACCATCACAGTATCCATTGGATAATATGAGACAGGTATTGTTCCAGGGGGCAATAGAGGTCCTTGCCTGGGGTTCACTTTAGCACAGGTAACACATTGCGAGACTACCTTAGCAACAATTCCAGCTAGACCATCAATATAATAATCACGAGCTAATGCTGTTTCAAGTGCCGACTTCCCCATATGTGTTGCAGTATGTGAGGATTGCACTAACTGCCAAGTCACCGAATAAGGGACATAAATTCGCTTGTCTGGAAGAATATACCACCCCTCTTTTACTATAGCTTTAAGGTCATTCACTGCCTTTGCACATTCAGATCGAGAATATGACGGTTTGATACTTGGTGGTATTACCCCTAAATCCATAGCCACATGAATAGAAAGATCTGGTAATGGCTCATCAAATCTGAGTGCTGCAGCTCGTGCTTCAGAGTCAGCAGCCCTATTTCCCAAAACAACTCTATCATCTCCTCGTTGGTGTCCCTTACAATGCATTACAGCTACCTTCTTTGGTTTCTGAACTGCATCAATTAATCGTTGAATTAAATGTCCATGCTGGATATATTTCCCTGCAGAATCTCTGAATCCTCGTTCTTTATATACTGCACCATGTGCATGCAATGTCAAGAAAGCATATTTACTATCTGTCCACACGTTCAACTTCTCCCCAGAAGCCCTTTCCAGGGCCCTAAGTAATGCCCATAATTCAGCCACCTGGGCACTGACACCTTTGCCAAGAGATCCACTTTCTATGACCTTATCATCATCTACAATTGCATATCCAGCTACTCGCATCCCATCATGAATGTAACTAGAACCATCTGTATACCAATAATAATCTGCATTCGATAAAGGCATATCTGTCAAATCTGGTCGAGTAGAATACACACTTTCTAATACCTGCAAGCAATCGTGTTGCAAATCCACATCTATGGGTAAAAGGGTAGCAGGATTCAGTTTATTTGAAACAATTAAGGTAACGTGAGGATTTTCTATTAACATTGCCTGATATTTCACCAATCGTTGGCTGCTAATCCACAAATGTCCTTTCTGATCTAAGATAGCTTGGACAGCATGAGGAGTATGTACATTAACAGGGCAAGAAAAGGTAAGCTTGTTACAATCCTGCAACAATTCAGCAATAGCAGCTAGAGCCTTGAGACAATGTGGCCAACCCTGAGCTACCCCATCTAGCTGTTTAGAGAGGTAGGCAACAGGTTGCTGCCATTTACCAAGCTGCTGGGTCAAAACTCCTAAAGCCATATTCAATTTTGTGTCCACATACAAATTAAAAGGTTTGTTTAAATTCGGCAGAGCTAAGGCTGGTGCTTTTATTAAAGCTTTCTTAATCTCTACAAATGCATGCTGCTGCTCCTTCGTCCATACAAAAGGATCTGCATTGCCTCCCTTAGTTGAAGCATATAAGGGGGCAGCCATCAAGGCAAAATTGGGAATCCATATACGACAAAAGCCAGCCAAGCCTAAAAATCCTCTGAGCTGTCTCCTGTCAATAGGTGCTGCAATGGCTAAGACTGCCTCTTTCCGCTCAGGTCCTAAAGCCCTCCGTCCGTGTTCAATATCATATCCTAAATATCGCACACATTTCTGCACCAATTGTGCCTTCTTTTTAGAGACACGATATCCACACTCTAACAACAATACAAACAGTGCCTTTGTATTCTCCCAACAAGTGTCTTCTGTCTGTCCCGTTACTAACACATCATCTACATATTGCAGCAAAGTATCCCCTTGCTGTATGGGTACATAGTATAATAAATCTCGACCTAGGGCCGTCCCAAACAATGTCGGTGAATTCTTAAAACCTTGTGGAAGGCGGGTCCAGGTATATTGCATTTTTGTGCCAGTAATTGGACTTTCCCATTCAAATGCGAACAAAGGTTGGCTCACTGGATGTATTGGAATAGTAAAGAAGGCGTCTTTTAAGTCAATTACTGAAAACCACTTTGCCTGTGGTGGGATTAAGCTCAGAAGGGTGTATGGATTGGGCACTGCTGGATGTATTGTCACTGTCATGCTATTAACTACTCTAAGGTCTTGAACTGGTCGATATGAACCATCAGGCTTTTTAATTGGCAAAATAGGTGTATTCCATGGCGACTGTATAGGTACCAAAATTCCTGCCTTCAGGTATTTCTGAATACACTCATAAATGGCAGCAATTGCTTCCCTAGAACATGGGCGCTGTCTAATGTGTACTGGGGTGGCTGAAGGTTTTACCTCTACTATGATGGGGGGGTGATGTGCGGCATACCCGGGGGGGGTTGTCTTCTGACCATAATCCTGGCACATCAAATTCCTTCCATTTTTCATCAAGAGGTTCCACTGGTCTGACTACCATTAATCTCCACATGGTGTCTGGCTTGTGTTTAACTGTAATGGATTGTTGACCCTCATCAAAAGAAATAGTGGCCCCAAGTTTACTGAGCAAGTCCCTTCCCATAAGGGGTATTGGGCACTCAGGAATATATAAGAATTCATGTTGGATTTCTGACCCTTTGAATATGCAGGTTACAGGTTTGAGGACTTGCCGCCCTATAACTTGGCCAGAAACCCCTTGTACTTGTATTTGATGTGGTCCTGGGGCAGTAATAAGATTATTCACCACCGATCTACCTGCCCCTGTATCAACCAGAAACGAAGTATTATGACCCCCAATATTCAAGGTAACCATAGGCTCAGGGGGGGTCTGTTCCAAGCCAGGTCCCCGTCAGTCTGTCCATCCAGTGCCAGCCAATCCAATACCTGCTACCTCAGGCTCTCTCTCAGAGCTGGGCATCCCCCTTCCAGCCTGTGCATATTGTGGATTCCATCCCCTAGCTAAATGCCTGGGTGGACCCCCTCTTCCTATAAAACCTCGACCAAAAGAGGGCCGGCCCCGCACAAATCGTCCTCTCATCAGTCTACGTGGGCATTCCCTCTGCCAATGACCCTCAGAGCCACAATGGGCACATTGATTGAATCCTAAAGTCCGTGTTCCCCCTTGCAACGCTACTGCTAACAATTCCGTTTTCTTCTGCATACGGGCATCTCTCTCCTTTTTCTCCACCTTATCCCTATTCACAAAAACTTTTCTTGCTACTTCCAGCAACTCCGTGGTATTTTTCCCTAATGCCCCCTCCAACTTCTGTAATTTCTTACGGATATCATCATAGCTCTGGGCAATAAATCTTTCATTCAGCATCCTCACATTATCAGGTGCTCTTGGATCAACCTGCGTATACAATTCATAGGCTTCAATCAATCTTTGGAGGAAGCTTTCCGGACTCTCATCTGCCCCTTGGGTAATTAGAGCCGGCTTCGACATGTTCACCGGGGGCCTTCCTGCCTTCCTTAAAGCCTCTACTGTCAAATTCTGGTATTCTCGCAGCCTTGTCATTTGGGGCTGAATCTTAGGATCCCATCCAGGATCCTGCTCTGGAGCTCTATCTGCCAACTCTTGTCTCAAATCCTGTATATTCGGAAATCTATCCCTTATGCATCCCCTTACAGCTGTTTTCCACTTTTCCCTTTCTTCTGGCGTCAACAAAGCATTCATTAACTGTTGTATATCCTGCCAATTAGGATTATGCGTCTGCATAATTGTCTGAAAGAGATCTGCCATTTCAGTCGGCTTAGCTGACAAAGGTCCATAATGCTGCTTCCAATTCAAAAGATCAGTAGTTGAGAAGGGGACATACTGAAAACAAGGTCTGTACTCTAACACTCCCTGTGGATTCACAACTTGTTGATCCATTTGCCTTAAAGGAGCTACAAAACTGGGTCCGGTGGCCACGTCCTCTCCTTCTCTTTCAGCCGCCACCCTTTCAGCTTCTGCTGCTGCCCTAGCTGCAGCCCTAGTTACTGGTCTCCCTGAAACATCCTCCCCCCCTCTAGCTTCCTCATATTCCTCTTCACTAAAAGCACTCTCCTCTCTCCATTCCTCACTCTTTGCATTTCCTTGTTTTTGCTTTGTCTGCTTTCTCCGAACAGCTGGATCAACATCAACCCCTCCCTGCTTTCCCCCATCGGCTACACTACCAGCTGCTCCTGGGTGCCCTAGGGGGAGTGCAGGAGGGATCAAAGGTATCGGCGCATACGGCGGGGGATGTAAAATCTCTTCGTCTCCCTGAACTAACACCTTCTTCCGAGAGGCAGAGACTCTAACTTCTGACACCTTCAAATCCTTAATCTTTCCTGCCGGCACCTTCAGCTTTTTCCCTCTTGGTCTAGCCACACATAAACGAACCATTTCAGCCTGACATTGCAACAGATCATCCGCTTTCTCACTTACAGCATCTCCCCACTGATCTATATATGGAAATTGATTGGGGTACTTTTCCTCATTAGCAGCTATCACTGAGGTAAGATCATCAATAACTTGGTTCTGAAAGGTACCCTCCGGTGGCCACCCAACACCCATATGTGGCCATTGCTGTTCACACAAATAACGTAACCTATCCTTTGTTACTTTTGGATAAGGAACCCTATACTGAGCATGGTTGAAATAATCATCAAAGCCCTTAATCATGCATTCCAACGGGGTGCTGGGAATGCTGCTACCACCTCCCATCCTAGCACAAAGTCACCGGCCGCCAGCCCCGGAATATCACGGTCACTGGACGAAACCTCGGCAACGACCCTTCCCACACAACCTAACACGGCTTCGTTAGGACTCCAGTCCCGAGCCGAAGGGAGAGATCAGGTCCCTTCTTCTATCTGCAAATGAGATAGGTAAACACATTTACATATACTCGCCTGAGATGTCTTGTCCTGGCCAGGAATCAGTTCAGACCACCTTTCCTTCCCTCAAGGGTTCTTGATACTTGGTTTCAGTAACTTGCAGATGGCTTATAATAATAATAAAAAGAAAATGACTTGAGGTGGTAAATTCATCTTGAATTTTATGTTGTTCTTTGATGTGCTGCACTGAATTAAGATTTGTTTCTCTAATCTACAAGAAGGTTAGCTAAAGCTGCTATGGCAACCAATTGTACCTAAAGGAAAAGTCTGAAGATTTCAAATCTACTGGGTGTTCATATCCAGTCCTGCCTTTTGCCCTGCGTAGATGCTTGTTAATTTCTAGTCCCACCACCGATCTTCCAAGGGGCACCTTACCTCCCTGAAGTAGGTGACTTTCATATACAGTATATCTTTCTGTTCTGGTGAATAAAAAATAAAAGTTAAAAAAAAGATAATGTAATACCTGGCTTTGTAACATGATAGCAAGTAAATACAGATAGTCCTTGACTTACAACCATTCATTTAATGACTGTTCAAAGTTACAACAGCATTGAAAAAAGTGACTTATGACTGTTTTTCACACTTACAACCCTTGCAGCAATCCTGTGATCATGAGATCAAAACTCGGGCACTTGGCAACTGACATATATTTATGACGATTGCAATGTCCCGGGGTCATGTGATCACCTTTTGTGACCTTCTGATAAGCAAAGCCAATGGGAAAGCCAGTTTCACTTAACAGCCATGTTACTAACTTAGCCACTGCAGTGATTTGATTAACAACTGTTGCAAGAACGGTCGTAAAATGGGGCAAAACTCATTTAAGAACTATATTTGTTAGCAACAGAAATTTGGGGCTCCATTATGATCATAAGTTGAGAACTACCTGTAGAGATGTCATCCCTTCCTTTCTTCTTGGGGAGATAAATAAAGGGGATACAAAAAAAACATACCTTATTTTATAAAAAGGAACACAAAAATATTATATATGAAAAACAAAAATACATGCAATGCTCTCAACAGACAGTGCTGGACAACTATAATGAGTGATCTCAGAAAAGAGATTACTATCTTAACTGAGGCTGAAATCACATAGAATGCTCCCACATGAACATAGAAATAAAAATAAGAGAGAATAAATTATCTAATGTGAATCTTACACTGTATCTTGGGAGATTTATATAACAGCCGCGGTGGCGCAGTGGTTAGAATGCAGTATGCAGGCTTCTTCTGTTGACTGCCGGCTGCCTGCAATTTGGCAGTTCAAATTTCACCAGGCTCAAGGTTGACTCAGCTTCCATCCTTCCAAGATCAGTAAAATGAGGACCCAGATTGTTGGGGGCAATAGGCTGACTCTGTAAACCGCTTAGAGAGGGCTGTAAAGTACTGTGAAGTGGTATATAAGTCTAAATGCTATTGCTATTGCTATTTGGGACAGACAAATGAATTACACATAGTTCAATTTTGGAAATCACTACCACCACATTCGATGGTAGGGACTTCCAAAATTCCATCACTTTCAATTTAGCTGGCTTCAAAAAGGGCTGGACCAATTCATGGAAGTTATAGAGATCAATGGCTATTAACCTAGATGTCAGCATGACTGTCTCTGAGGGCCTATGCTGGAAGACATTTCAGCTGGAAGACCTTCTGAGCAATTATTAGCCATTTAACAACTGGACAGATGGTATACTTTACTTGTTTTCCTAGTCTGGAAAGCTCTTGCTCCATGTCCCTGGAATTCTGGCTTTGTATTTGGAAGAAGCAAACATTTTCCTTCATCTTGGAGAAGGTTGAGTTACTCTCCTAAGTTTATGTTCTGAAATACTGCCTGACAGAAAATGTACATTCAAACTCAGATGCTGTCTAGCGTACACATGGGTAGGATTAGGAAGCTTGCAGGATTGTTCACAACACCTGCATAAAATCATTCTATCATGTGTTGTTAGCTTTATGCACCACAAGAAAAAGTATGAATTGCTGCTTCACCTTCCCTCTCCAGCCTGCCAGTGAAACAGGTTATTCATATACTTTTTTAAGCTTGGCATTTAACCTTGCCATTTCAGCAGTAATAAAGATGCACAAGATTACATTGAAATGCTATTCATATTGCTCTAGCAAAAGTGTCAGGTACAATTGCTGCATATAGGGCAATACTTTCAGTCATTTATCACAGTAGGATAAAAGTCTCTTGTGTGACTACAAACTTTCACAGAAAAACAAAAACAAACCTTGGCTTCAGAACCTTGGCAAAAAAATAAATAACAATAACAACAGTACAGTAGAACCTCTGGTCATGACCATAATTCGTTCCATAACTTTGGTCGCAACCCAATTATGGTCATGACCCGAACCTAACCAAAATTAATGCAGCGGCCACAAGAGGTCGCTGTTGTTTGGTGCTTACAAAAAAAATGGCGCGGAAGGGGAAATCGACCGCGGCTGTGTTTGATTGCCACCCAAGTATGTGTTCATGACCAGATTCAAACATTTTGTGAATTTTTTGGTCGGAACCCGATTTGGTCGTGGTCAGAAGTGTTCGCGACCAGAGGTTCTACTGTATAATGTTTACCAGGTCATCTAACTGTATTTAATTTTTTTTACAACAAAACGGGTTCCCCATAACTGATATGGAGGAAAGACCCAAGAAGCCATGTGAGAGGACCGGAGGGAGCCTTGACTTCTCCCAGCCTCCATGGAGTTGTAAAAGAACTTGTTCTGCACAGTTAACGTTATGCCAGGAAAGGCAAGGGCTATTACAAAGCCAATTGTAATGGATGAAGTTGCCGCTGAGCACACTACTAATTCTGCCTTCACAGAACCAGTGGGAAGCTGATGACTTTGATTTCCTTGAGAATAAAATCGTGATTAATTTTGTAATTAATTGTTAGCTTCCATCTGATTTGTATTCTTATTAATATGAGCTTTCCTTAATCAGGTAGTCTCATTCAATAACAATTTAGCATCTGATCATTTTGAGAAAGGATAGATTCATATTTCTTCCCGAAGATATTTTTCAGTGTATTTCATCCCTAAGGACACATTTTTGAGAATACGTACCAACCCATCTTCCTCATGCCGTTGTGTCACAAAATCATTTTCTTCCTCCACTGCTTTTAGGGAGTTTCCTTTCATCAGTATAGCTTTCATGTTCTGCCAGGTACAGTATGTTTCAAAATAACAGTGCTATTTATTTCACTTGTGGGACTTAGTTCAGGGAAATAAATATGAGAAATTTCCTACAGGCAGTGTGAAACGGAATAAAAGGGATTAAGATCAGATTTAGTGAGAAGATCCTCTATGTAGAATCTATCATACAGGAGACATTTCAGAGGGGCATTGCCCCCCCCCCCCCGCAAAAGGATTGTGCTGAGGAAAGAATTGCATTTGTTTAAAGAGTGTGTTAGCTGGACAGAATCGAAGGAATGGTGGTTTAAGCCTCGGTACATATGCAAATTGAAAATTCAATTAAAAGCTGAACATACTTGAGTTTTTGGAGTCTAAAAATACAGGGCCATTGACCACTCCAATCATGTGGCCCTTCCTTCTTTTCCCACCGCTATGAGGTATTAGCTGTATGATGACATCATCATAAGCATAGAAAATAGCAAGTTGCTCTGTCTTGGACAGAAAAATCCCCGCAGCCACAAGACCTCACTCACGGATAGGATTCCAATATAGATGCTTTCCAATCTCCAAGGATTTATTTAAACTGGAAAAGCTATCTATCTATCTATCTATCTATCTATCTATCTATCTATCTATCTATCTATCTATCTATCTATCTATCTATCTATCTATCTATCTATCTATCTATCTATCTATCTATCTATCTATCTATCTATCTATCATCTCTCTCTCCATCCATATCTATCTATCTATCTATCTATCTATCTATCTATCTATCTATCTATCTATCTATCTATCTATCTATCTATCTATCTATCTACTCTCTCTCTCCATCCATATCTATCTATTATCTATCTATCTATCTATCTATCATCCATCCATCCATCCATCCATCCATCCATCCATCCATCCATCCATCCATCTATCTATCATCTCTCTCTATATATATATCTATTATCTATCTATCTATCTATCTATCTATCTATCTATCTATCTATCTATCTATCTATCTATCTATCTATCTATCTATCATCCATCCATCCATCCATCCATCATCTCTCTCTATCCATATCTATCTACTATCTATCTATCTATCTATCTATCTATCTATCTATCTATCTATCTATCTATCTATCATCTATCTATCTATCTATCTATCTATCTATCTATCTATCTATCTATCTATCTATCTATCTATCTATCTATCATCTATCCATCCATCCATAAATCCATCCATCCATCCATCTTTCTATCTTTCTATCTTTCTATCTAATCTATCATCTATCATCTATCATTAATATCATTGTGTTGAACCCAAAATCTGATTATTTTGGGCAAAAGAGATATCTTTCACTCTTGTTTTCATCTATAAGGGTGTTTTGAGTAGAACACCCCTGAAGAAAGTATCAATCTTTTGGTGCAATTAGCAAACATAAATTGTCCTGGTAAAAAGAGAAAGGTGATAAATTTAGTATACAACATCCCTTCACAGAGTATATTTATCATCCAGGCCTCCAGAAGTTCCCACTGGTGCAACATTTCCAGAGAAGCAAAGAAGCGTATATCATTCTTAGTCTGTCTCTTCCTATTATGGATGAAAAAGAAGAACCCATTCTTCTTGTTTTCAATATAATAAATCTGGTGAATCAATTGCAAGAGATAAAAAAATAACTATAGGTAATTAATTATACAAATAAATAAATACAAATAAGTATAAAAATAGCATTCCTTGTTAGATGTATTATTATTCTGTCCTAATGAAGAACTGGGCAATGAATTGGTTTCTCATGCTTTAAAATTGCTGGATCTCCTCCCCTGCTCACAGAATGTTAATATATTACTTCTTGTGCTTCAGTGTTCTTAATGTTATTAACCAAAGTAACTGCCAATAGCATCAGCTGGATTTATAATTCATTCTGACATTACTCACCTAATATAGGCAGAGATCATTGTAAGGAAAAACATGCACAACAAAGAGTAGAAGGAGATGCCATCAATCACTGTTTTACTCAAGCTCAATTAAGAAACACACTCTTTTCTTTCACTTTTTGTTTCCCCCCATCCCGTATTTTCTATGGGTTTGTGTTCTGTTTTCTCAGCTTTTGTTATTAAAGAAATGGTGCTGAATTCAAATGAGCCCTTTGCTTATCAATTTAAGGACAAACATTATATGGCAGAGCCAGGTTATAATGGACACCCCCCCAAAAGGACATACATTTTGATGCTTGGCAACCAGCCTACATTTACAGGTGTTTGCAGTATGGCGTGATCATGTGTTTTCTGTTTACTTCTGGTTTCCAGCAAAAAACGCCCAATGTGGGCAATGGATTCAATTAACAACCATGGTGTTCATTTAACAATAGCAGATTTACTGAATAACTGCAGCAAAAAAGATGGAAAATCAGGTTGGTCATGTGATGACCTGCTTAACAATCAGTATGACTTGCAGCTGTACTTCTGAGCTCAATTACAGTCATAAGTCAAGAGCTACCTGTAAGCCCAGGTAAGCACATCCTCTGATTTAGAGGATTTAGAGGGCAGAGGGAATGGGCTTGAAGGAAAGGAGGAAGAGCCACTACCAAGGCAATGGTCAGATAAGAGGATCTTGAGCCTGGCACAAGAAAGAAACTTGAAAAAAATGTCTTAAACAAGCCCCTCCCTGATTTAGATAGAGATAAAGGGAGAGAGAAGCACATTCAGACTTGCAATATTTTGTTACGATAGCTGTTACAATAAAAGTAGTTATGATTTACGCCGCCCAGAGTTATGTTGTACACCGCCCAGAGTCCCATGGGAGTTGGGCGGCCTATAAGAATGAACAAATAACTAAATAAATTTACAGGGCATTGGTTTCTTAGCATAGTTTATTTTGTAGATCTGACACGGGTCCACTTGTTTTGCCAGTTCAGATAAGTCCTGGAACATCATTCTTAATTTTAACTGGTGTGTGGTGATAATTGCCCCTCCCTGCTCACTGGAGACCAAGGAAACAATTGGATTGCAGTACTTAGAAACCCAAAATGCAGGTTTTTCATTGCTTAGCTGGGAGCATGGTGGCTTGTGTGATTAGGATCCTGGGTTGGAGGTTAGCAAGCCCACGTTCGAGACCCGAGTGCTGCTGTGGGGCAGGGTGAGCTTCCATCCTTCACTCCAACTCCTGCCAGGGACATGAAAGGAGCAGGGGTGGGTTCCGGTTTTCTTCGCTGCCGGTTTGCTCAGTAATGTGCTACGCGGGTGCATGCGCAATGCTAAAAACAAAGCTTCTGCGCATGCGCAGAAACAAAAAACAAGATGGCGCCACCTATGGCACCACCGAGAGAGCCGGTTTGGGGTCGTTCCAGCGACCCAGGCCGCCAAGTTACTACCGGTTCTATAGAACCGGTCCGAACTGGGAGAAACCCACCTCTGGAAAGGAGTCCCGAAGTGGATGTTCCCAGGGCTAAGGTGATATCACCTTTCAATCTGGAAGCACCTAGGTGCTACCAATATTAGTATGATGCTATTGCTTAGTTCAAAAGGGAACCCTTTGCCAGGATATTCAGTTAAGACCTTCAGCTAAGCAGGCTATTTGAAACATCTTTTCTTTATCTAAGTCTTTTGTTCTCTCAATTTTCTTGTGACAACTAACATTTTTTTCTGTCTGCTCTCAAGGTGAGAACTTTTACTAACCCTTTAAGGCTGGAGATTAATTGCATCTTCAAGAAGCCCCAATTCCCTGTAACAAGTCTCAACATTTATCTATTCAATTTATGTACTTGAACCTTCATATCCAGATAATTTCTCAAGGCATTTTGGCTTAACACTTCTGTTGTCTCTTATAATTTCTGATTATTCAATTTTGACTGTTCAGTTTCTTTTAACCCATCTCTTTCAGCTACATCCTGTATTGCTTCTTTGTGCTTTCCTTCCAGATTGTCTATGACAGTGTGAAGCAAATATAGATGCACAATTAGCTTTTTACAATTTTGGGGCTTCTTTTCATCTTGATAGTCTTGAAAGAGCTCTTTGAAATTGCCGTGAGTGGTGATCTTAGTAGTTAACACTTTTTTTCTCATCTCTGGCAGGAGAGGTTTTCTTTTGTGTGTGTAGGTGTTATCCTTTAACTCTTAAGAGAAGTTCAGTTATGTTTATTGGTTTGGATTTTGGATACTTCCTCTGCCACCAAATTTAGATTAGGTTGCGCCACCCTGGCAGTAACCTTTTTTCTACAGGAACCCACTGTTAATGTCAAATCTGTTAGATGGTGGCTGTATGATTAAAACCCTGCAATTTCCCCTTGCATTATATGTGTAACACATAGAAAAAATGGTAGCATTTTGTTTTGATGTCCCTGATATCTGCCACCAATTCCTGGGATGATTGACTGGGATGATTGACTTGAAAAATGTGCTATATTATCCATGCAGTGAGGAAAAATGGAAAAAATAGAAGGAATAGAACTGGGAAATGGAAGCATAAGCAAAGGATGATGTTACAAATATCTAGACATATTGGAAGCAGATAACATCTTGAATGGAAAAGTCAAAGAGTCAACGCAAAAGGAATACATAGGAAGGTCCACAAAATATTAAAATCAAATTAATATCAAATTAAAATCAAATGGCTTTAATTATGCTGGAAACCTAATTAAAGCCATTAATACATGGGCAGTTCCAGTGATATGCTACTCAGCTGGAATAATCAACTAGACTTTGGCTGAACTGGAAAACTTGGACCGGAAAACGCGCAAACTTTTGAATATGTACCACACTTTACATCCACGAAGTGACATTGACAGGTTGTACCTGCCAAGAAGAATAGGGGGCAGAGGGCTATTGCAAATCCATCAAACTGTAGAAGAAGAAAAACAAAGTTTGAATGACTATGTGAATCAAAGTACAGAAAAATTGCTACAGGCTGTGAAAACGGAGAACATTATAAAAACAACAGAAACAAAGGCAGAATATAAGGAACAACAGCTGGATAAATGGATGGAAAACCAAAGCTTTACATGGACAGCACTTGAAAAACATTGAAGGAAAATGTGATAACAACTTGACATGGGCATGGCTTAAGATGGGAACCATCAAGAAAGAAATGGAAGGTTTAATACTTGCTGCTCAAGAACAAGCACTACAAACTAATGCCATGAAAGTGAAGATACAAAAATCCACTAACAATCCAAACTGCCAACTTTGCAATGACAAAGTTGAAACTGTTTCACATTTAATATGTGAGTGCAGCAAAATTGCACAAACTGATTACAAAGCTAGACATGACCGAGTTGCTAAATTAATCCACTGGTCATTATGTTAAAAATATGACTTACCTGTATCGAAAAAGTCATGGGAACATAAAGTGGAAATAGTTGTCGAAAATGAGAAGGTGAAGATCTTGTGGGACTTTCAAATACAGACAGATCGTCATTTGGAACACAACATGCCAGATATCACAGTTGTCGAAAACTGAAGCATACAATTTATTGATATCGCTGTACCAGGAGACGCCAGAGTCGAAGAAAAGGAACTGGAAAAAAATCATGAAATATTGTGACCTGGCCATCGAAACTACATGATTATGGATGAAACATGTAACAGTGATACCCATTGTCATCGGGGCACTTGGTACCATGTCCAAGAATTTTACAAAACACATCAAGAAATTGCAGCTTCCTGCAATAACACCAGCAAAAAACTGCAAAAAACTGTGTTACTCGGAACATCATATATTTTAAGAAGATACTTGTTTGATACCTAGGACGCTGGCAGCAACCCGTATCAACCATTAGCACCAGTCAGTGGTATTTGTGACACTTTTTAAAATGTTCAGTTGACTGAGTTTCATGTTTAATGAATAAAAGAGATAATAATAATCGTCATCGTCATCGTCATCATCAGATTTTCTAGGCTACTTGGCTTTGTTTGCAAAAAAAAAGATTTTACAAACAGACCACCAAAATCCCATTATGAGGTCTATAGTCCAAAGTAGTGTTTCTCCACCTTGGCAATTTAAAACTGGCTGGACTCCAACTCCCAGAATTCCTCAACAGCATTCTGGGTGTTGAAGCTCACCCCTCTTAAAGTTGTCAAGGTTGGGAAATACTGGTTCAAACTCTTTGTGCCCACCCTTGACCATGACTGAGAATGTTGCGGGTTGTTCAACTCTTTGGGAAGAATTCCCAGAATGTGCAGAGTATATTTTGAGAAATTTTCTTCATTGACTCAAGTCTGGATGAAATGAAGGGTTCTATGAAAATTCTTTTTAAACTATTTATTTATTTTTATTCCCTTACTTGCTTCATTGTAGTTTCCTAAAATCAATAAATACCAGTTCTTAGCAAACAAGAATTGTTTCATTTGATAATATGGACAGCAATATATATGAAATAAATAAATAAATACAAATTTACTTTAATGGTGAAACAGATACTTCTAATCTATACAGCAATTTGAGACAGTGAAGAATGAATCTTAATTATTCACAGGGACAGAAAGGGACATAAAACACAATGACATACTATCTGAGAACTAAGAGTACTACCATAAGATATAGAAATTCAGAATCCCATTACATGTTGCAAACAACCAGAAAAAAGTGTTGGTTTTATCTTACAAGTTTTATGTTTTTTAAGAGTTAGTTTAAAGTTAATCTCTTGCTGTTATTATCTAAACAATATGTTATTAGAAAGTAGCATAATATGCAACCTCAGATCAAGACTGGGCCTCAGGAAAAAGAACCCTCTAAAATATTATTGCTATTATTACTATCATTATTTTTCTGTACCAACCTTCAAGAGCACTTAGAGAGATAAAAGAAAATGGATGAAAACAGAGAATGTAAACTAAAGTCTGAAATAAAGTACATGACAAATGAAATGCTTATATGAGCTGAGGTGGCGCAGTGGTTAGAATGCAGTACTGCAGGCTACTTCTGCTGACTGCCGGCTGCCTTCAATTTGGCAGTTTGAATCTCACCAGGCTCACGGTTGACTCAGCCTTCCATCCTTCCAAGGTCAGTAAAATGAGGACCCAGATTGTTGGGGGCAATAGGCTGACTCTGTAAACCGCTTAGAGAGGACAGTAATGCACTATGAAGCGGTATATAAGACTAAGTGCTATTGATATTGCTCTTCACCTTGAACCAAAGAATCAGTACAGTGGATACCAAGAGCGCTGCTCTGGTCAAAATTTCCACAAATTGGACACTCCTTTAGATGGACACTCCTCTTCCATCATGATTGGTTTTAGTTTAGATAGGAAGGAGCACCAAAAAAGAGCTTAATGTGTTTGTTTTACTATACATATGGATAACAATGCTGATATGCTGATTTTTCAGATTTAGTCTAATAAATACCTCAGTTCAGAAATGGAATAATTGAACCATTAAAAAAACCCCAACCAACCTTTGCTGTTAGTTTGTCATAAGGGATAGAAATTTATGGTTAACTTGTAAAGTAACATCAGATTTTAAACTCTTCATCTAATTTCCAAATGTGAGCATTAACTTTATTGAGGGGAAAACTGATCTACTAATTTCCACAAATGAGAAGAATTAATTATTTAGACAGTATGTTAATAAATTACTTTCTATCCTTATCTTGTATGATTTGCCTAGTGTGTTTGCTTCAATAAGCATAGCAGAAATGTAACTTTTTATTGTATTTTGATTTTCATTAATATTACTCAATCAACTAGCTTGAATAATGTGGGCAAATTAATTAATGTAATGTGTTGTGTTGTATTGTGAGATATAATTATCATTCCTACTGATGCATAGGATGCATGACTCTAGTAACACAGATATTTCTATTTTACTGGCATACTGTGTAATTTGTTGTTCACTAGATTTTATGAGATAAATGTATGTTAGTTTCTTTACAGATGGAAATACCAATATTTTTTCTTGTTAGAGAAAGCATGCTGAATTCATCTTATTCATTTTCGATTTCATAAAAGCAAGATATTACTAGAATCTTAAAAATCAGATTTTCAATTTCCGGCTTTTACATATTTCAGAGAACAGTGCTATGAATAAATAACAACAAATGACAGATCGTCTTTTGTAATGTTGCAGCTCCAGCAAATCCCGGGAATAAGATGAAAGATGTGGTGCGAGAGTTGAATTCTCCAACCAGCCATTACAGAAATGGAAAGTTTTCACGGAAGATTAATTCATTCCAGCGTTAAACATGAAATTGCACTCTCAACTGATGCAGCGCTATCATGAGTTCTATCTTGGTAATTGGCAATTGAAATACATAAGTTGAGTTCAACTTTGCAGTTTATTTTCTCAGTTTTTTTAAAAAAGGCAACATAGACTATGAAAAAAGATCTCCCCAACTTTCATGAAAAACTGGTAGGAAATGGAGAAAGACTTATTGCCCTAGATCAGTGATGGCGAACCTATGGCACGGGTGCCAGAGGTGGCACGCGGAGCCATATCTGCCGGCACGCGAGCCGTTGCCCTAGCTTAGCTCCAACGCGCATGTGCATGCCGACCAGCTGATTTTCAGCTCACACAGAGGCTCTGGGAGGGTATTTTCGGCTTCCAGAGGGCCTCCCTGGCGGCGGGAGAGGGCATTTTCTCCCTCCCTAGGCTCCAGGGAAGCCTACTGGGCCCACCGGAAGTCGGGAAATGGGCCATTTCCAGCCTCCAGAGGGCCTCTGGGGGGGGGCGGGGGAGGCTGTTTTCGTCCTCCCCAGGCATTGAATTATGGGTGTGGGCACTTGCACGTGCGCGACAGCGCACGAGCACGCGTTTTCGGCACCCAAGGAAAAAAAGGTTCGCCATCACTGCCCTAGATTGCCTATATATGTAGGTGTCTCATTGGAATCTTGTGGAGTAAATATAACCTTTCTTCCAATAAATACTATTAATTAATGTTCTCAGGTTCTTATTCCTTTGATTACTGTTTCTAGACTATATTGCATGAACGGAGGTCTGATAGTTAAACTTATTTAATCCCATCTTTTGTAAAATCTATTATAAAACAGAATAGAATTTTTTATTGGCCAAGTGTGATTGGACACACAAGGAATTTATCTTGGTGCATATGCTCTCAGTGTACATAAAAGAAAAGATACGTTCGTCAAGAATCATAAGGTACAATACTTAATGATAGTCCGTGTACAAATAAGCAATCAAACCATATTAGGAACCAGTCAATATAAATTGTAAGGATACAAGCAACAAAGTTACAGTCATACAGTCATTAGTGGGAGGAGATGGGTGATGGGAACGATGAGAAGATTAATAGTAGTGCAGACTTAGTAAATAGTTTGGCAGTGTTGAGGCAATTATTTATTTAGCAGAGTGATGGCGTTTGGGAAAAACTGTTCTTGTGTCTAGTTGTTCTGGTGTGCAGTGCTCTATAGCGTCGTTTTGAGGGTAGGAGTTGAAACAGTTTGTGTTCAGGATGTGAGGGGTCAGTAAATATTTTCACGGCCCTCTTTTTGACTCGTGCAGTATACAGGTCCTCAATGGAAGGCAGGTTGGTAGCAATTGTTTTTTCTGCAGTTCTAATTATCCTCTGAAGTCTGTGTCTGTCTTGTTGGGTTGCAGAACCAAACCAGACAGTTATAGAGGTGCAGATGACAGACTCAATAATTCCTCTGTAGAACTGTATCAGCAGCTCCTTGGGCAGTTTGAGCTTTCTGAGTTGACGCAGAAAGAACATTCTTTGTTGTGCTTTTTTGATGATGTTTTTTATGTTAGGTGTCCATTTTTGATCTTGCTGGTAGAACCTAGAAATTTGAAGGTCTCTACTGTTGATACTGTGTTGTCTAGTATTGTAAGAGGTGGTAGAATGGAAGGGTTTATCCTAAAGTCTACCACCATTTCTACGGTTTTGAGTGTGTTCATTTCCAGATTGTTCCGGTCGCACCACAAGGTTAGTTGTTCAACCTCCCGTCTGTATGCGGATTCATCATTGTCTCGAATGAGACCGATCACTGTTGTGTCATCTGTGAACTTCAGTAGTTTAACAGATGGATCGTTAGAGATGCAGTCATTGGTATATAGGGAGAAGAGAAGTGGAGAGAGCACACGGCCTTGGGGGGCATCTGTGCTAATTGTACAGGTATCTGATGTGATTCTGCTTAGCTTCACCTGCTGCTTCCTGTTTGTTAGGAAGCTTATGATCCATTTACAAGTGTGTTCAGGTACCGTTAACTGGTTTAGCTTAGTTAGAAGAGCATCTGGAATGATGGTATTGAATGCTGAACTAAGAGGACCCTTGCATAGATCTTTGGAGATTCAAGATGTTGTAGGATGTAGTGCAGAGCCATATTAACAGCATCATCCATTGATCTATTTGCTCGGTATACAAATTGCAGGGGGTCTAACAGTGGATCCGTGATGGTTTTCAAGTGGGACAGCACTAGCCTTTCAAAGGTTTTCATAACTACAGATGTTAGAGCAACTGGTCTGTAGTCGTTCAGTTCCTTGATGGTGGGCTTCTTCGGCACTGGGATGATAGTAGAGCGTTTGAAGCAAGAAGGAACATAGCACATCTCTAGCGATTTATTGAAGATTCAGGTGAAGATGGGGGCCAATTGGTCAGCACAGACTTTTAAGCATGAAGGAGTTATCTTGTCTGGGCCTGGAGCTTTTCCTGGCTTTTGTCTGTGAAATAGGTCTTGCACTTCCTTTTCTGTGATCACTAGGGGTTGTGAACCCAATGGTATGGGGTCAGTTATATGGGCTTATAAGATCCCAAAGGACTCATTTGATATACCAGTAGTTAATTAACCTAATTGGGACTGGAATTCCCATTGCTAAGTGATGCGGTTGTGAGACTAAATCACATGACTGCACTGTTTAGCAGTAACAGCTCCAGTAGTCCCGGTTGCAGTTGTTAGGCTAGGACCTCATGCTCCTTGTGCCCTGCCATATTTGTCTCCATTTCAACTCTCCTTACCCACCTATATCCTCCTATTTCTACCCTTTCGGTTTTTGGCACTTTACCATGCTGCCCAGCTGACCTTTGATATCTTTTTTCCTCCCACTGCTGACAAGGCAGCTGCTGACCCTTTGTGATGCACCTATGCAGCCTCCCTGAAGTCTCATGGAATGGGGGAAATGGGGGAGATAGGTGGGGGGATGGAAATTGAATTACACACTGCAGCTACCCTGTTTCCCCCCAAAATAAGACATCCCGATAATAAGCCCAATCGGGCTTTTGAGTGCATGGCAGTAAGGCCAAGCGCTTATTTCAGGGTTCAAAAAAATATAAGACAGGGTCTTATTTTCGGGGAAACACGGGTATAAATGTGGGCAAGTTGCCAAGTGCCCAAATTTTGATCATGGGACTATGGGAGTGCTACAATGGCTGTAACTTCAAGTATTAGTCATAATTACCATTTATTTAGTCATAACTGAACTGAATTAATGGTCATTAAGCAATGACTATCTGTATTTTTGCTTGTTAAATTTCCTATAGTCATGATGCCTGAATTAAATACCCCCCATCTGCTCCCTTGTTGAAAGGGAGGGTTTGTGCCAGGAGGTGTTTTCACATGGAACTGGGGCTACTACTACCAACAGAAGGAAGCTCTGGGGACCATTCATCCTTGAAGACGTTTTGTTGGCGTGAGTTGGAAAACAGCAGTTTTGAAACAAGGCTGGAAAATGTGGGTGCAAGATGAATTTGCAATGGGCTGAGAATGGCAGGTAACCCGTCAGCCAAACAATGCTGACTGGCGGGGCCTAGGGGGAGGGCCTTCTCTGTGGGGGCCCTTGCTCTCTGGAACCAACTTCCCCCAGAGATCCGAATCATCCCCACCTTGCTGGCCTTCCGGAAAGCCATTAAGACATGGCTCTTCCTGCAGGCAGGGTTCTGAGACAATTTTACATCTGTGGTATCCACCATGTATGCATGGTGTTGTATGTCCTTTTTTAACTTTTTAAAAATTGTTTTTAAATGATTTTATTGTTTGGTGTTCTTTAAAATGCTGTACGCTGCCCTGAGTCCTTAGGAAGTAGGGCGGCATAGAAGAATTTCCAAATAAATAAATAAATAAATAAATAAATAAATAAATAAATAAATAAATAAATAAATAAATAAATAAATAAATAAATAAATAAATAAATAAATAAATAAATAAATAAATAAATAAATAAACAAACAAACAAACAAACAAACAAACAAACAAACAAACAAACAAACAAACAAACAAACAAATAAATAAATAAATAAATAAATAACCAGTGTATCCATTCCAAGCAAAAAGTGTGAATCTGTTCTCTTGGACAAACTCACTGCTGCTGGATGCAGATTGAAATAGGAAAAAAAAATATGTTCCTGAAAATATATTGCAGAGATTACAGAGGACACTGCAAAAGAATTGTAAACATGGCTGCCTTCTGCTCGTGAGAACTGCGAATTAGAGGAAAGGAAGTTGCCATTGGATCAAATTCTCTTCCCTAGACAGTGTTTCCTCTGCAAATATTTGTTTCTTTTTCTTCCAGATTCCCTGTAGGCTTTATTCTTTCTGTGGTTCTGGTGACCCAAGCCAAATTGGATTAATTTGTTATATAACATCAGGATTCCTCTCAGGGATGGTGAACAGTGGCCGTTCAAACATGGTTGCAGTCGAACAACCATCTATCTTCGGTCTCCGTCTCTTGCTATATTCGTTATATAACATCAGGATTCCTCTCAGGGATGGTGAACAGTGGCCGTTCAAACATGGTTGCAGTCGAACAACCATCTATCTTCGGTCTCCGTCTCTTGCTATGTTCGTTATATAACATCAGGATTCCTCTCAGGGATGGTGAACAGTGGCTGTTCAAACATGGTTGCAGTCGAACAACCATCTATCTTCGGTCTCCGTCTCTTGCTTATATTCGTTATATAACATCAGGATTCCGTCTCTTGCTATATTCGTTATATAACATCAGGATTCCTCTCAGGGATGGTGAACAGTGGCCGTTCAAACATGGTTGCAGTCGAATAACCATCTATCTTCGGTCTCCGTCTCTTGCTTATATTCGTTATATAACATCAGGATTCCGTCTCTTGCTATATTCGTTATATAACATCAGGATTCCTCTCAGGGATGGTGAACAGTGGCTGTTCAAACATGGTTGCAGTCGAACAACCATCTATCTTCGGTCTCCGTCTCTTGCTTATATTCGTTATATAACATCAGGATTCCGTCTCTTGCTATATTCGTTATATAACATCAGGATTCCTCTCAGGGATGGTGAACAGTGGCCGTTCAAACATGGTTGCAGTCGAATAACCATCTATCTTCGGTCTCCGTCTCTTGCTTATATTCGTTATATAACATCAGGATTCCGTCTCTTGCTATATTCGTTATATAACATCAGGATTCCTCTCAGGGATGGTGAACAGTAGCTGTTCAAACATGGTTGCAGTCGAATAACCATCTATCTTCGGTCTCCGTCTCTTGCTTATATTCGTTATATAACATCAGGATTCCGTCTCTTGCTATATTCGTTATATAACATCAGGATTCCTCTCAGGGATGGTGAACAGTGGCCGTTCAAACATGGTTGCAGTCGAATAACCATCTATCTTCGGTCTCCGTCTCTTGCTTATATTCGTTATATAACATCAGGATTCCGTCTCTTGCTATATTCGTTATATAACATCAGGATTCCTCTCAGGGATGGTGAACAGTGGCTGTTCAAACATGGTTGCAGTCGAACAACCATCTATCTTCGGTCTCCGTCTCTTGCTCCCTAAGTGAAGCAAGACATTACTTTTTTCTTGTTTCCAAGCACCAGCTGGGGCAACTTAAAGTTATATTTATTTCATCTAGATTTAAATTATTGTGTCCTGATTTTTTTTTGCCATGATCTACCATGTTTCACTGACAAAGTAGTTACTGATAAAGCCAGAGGCGACATCTGCCAACCTCCTACTCCCATTATTATGGCAGAATAGCACTTGACAATCAGGGGAGCACACCCATATATTATTTTGGCTTGCTCAAACACTGGTAGATAATATTTTAATGTAGCGGTCTGGCTAGGTCCTTACCGGTGGTGAAAGGCAATGAAAACTGCTGTACATCACAATCTTCAGAATCATGGATAGACTATCTATGTTAGATGTGCTTAAGCCCATTTGATTTCTTTGATGGCTTCACCATTTATTGTAATAAATTACAGCTGCGATGGATGGTGCCAGCATGAAAACATTGGGCATAGAAAATTTTATGAAATTATGTTGATATTAACTGGAAAACAAATTATTATATTTAGCATGTTCAGCTGAAATACTAAAAATAAGACAATAAACATGTATGTGATTTAGGCTTTGTTATTATCAAGTACTTAGCAGATAATATGCCAACAAATATGGTATCTGCATGCATATGTGTAGCTGTAAGAAGAAAACCAACTGCTGTTTTTATATCAACATTCAGAAGTGAATGGTTTTTTAAATCCACTAAAAATATAGTTGCTAATTAAATTGCTGTCTTGAAACATGGAACAATTGCTGCAACAAAGGAGATTATAACTATTGGAGAGGAAGACTATTAAGGTTTCAAAGGGGGTGACATTTTTCCATTCGTAGCAATCAAATCATAAAATGCTTTGCCTTATACATTTCATCTTCCTCTGATGAATTGCAGCAGGATACATCACTGTCAATCACAAAACTATGTGTGCATTGAGGTGAAGCTGTTCCATAGGAGAACATGTATTTGGATGTTCTGCACCTGCCTTGCTCAGTCTGGCACTCTCTCGGTCTGATGGAATTGCAGTTCAAAGCATGAGATTAAGCACTAAAACCTGTTGACTTTTTGACAGCCTATTCTAGTTCTGAATACTGAACAGACCAAGGCAGCTCATGAAAGTAGGAATTAAGCAGACACTGCAATTACCCTTTATTTGTTTTAATAACAATTAAGGTTCCTTAATTGTTCCTTAAAATAAGGTTCCTTTTCTAATTCTGAAAGTTCAGTAGTTCCATATTCCATCATATGTATTCTTCTGCAGGAGAGGAAGTGGCCTTGCAAACCCAATTGTTAAAAAGTTCTATAGAAGCACAAGCAAACTACAAGTCATCTTGGGATTTCTTTGCTTTTTTGATTGTCCATCAGATATTAACAATGGTTGCCCCTGGTTGTCTATGGTGATTCTCAGTCATCCAGGTCATGGTTGTCCCAAAGGTGCTTTTTCCAGAGGCAACTCTTGTTTTTCTTTGAAGACGTTTCACTTCTCATCCAAGGAGCTTCTTCAGTTCTGTTCCCCACCATCCAGTCAGAGCTGAAGAAGCTTCTTGGATGAGAAGTGAAACGTCTTCAAAGAAAAACAAAAAAGTCCAGTTGCCTCTTGAAAAAGCACCTTTGGGACCATGGGTGGCCCTGCTTCCTCCGCACACATTTTAATTATCTAAGAATACTTTTGGAACCACTATAGGGTCCTAAAGCATTTTCAGAAATGGCAATGAGACATAATTTATATTTAAGCTAGCTTTATTTAAATGTGAAAATAAAGTAAAAACATAATCAGTTGGGACAAAAACATGGGTAGCATCATGGGAGATATTTAGTCAGTCAGTTAGTTTTTAGGTTAAATTCATGTAGGAGTTCAAACAGTTTTGCACAATGTTTTCTTCTTCCAATTTTATTCTCACAACAAACATTTGAAGTACATTTAGTTCAAAGATAACAACTGGCTGAAATTTTCCAGTGAATTTCTATGCTATCTGAGCTCCTATAGCATATGGGTTCTCCAGATCCATGTCAATTTGGGATTCCAGACCCATCAAGCCTTCAGATATGAAGGATCAAGAATCTGAATCCACCTTTTAATTTTTTTTAGAATAGATCATCTGCATAGCATTCATGTGGGTCAACATGACCATAAAATCAGCAGTCATACATTTTATTGACTGTGGGATCACAGCAGAGGTGGGTTCCTCCTGGTTTGGACCGGTTCTATGGAACAGGTAGTAACTTGGTGGCATGGGTTGCTGGAACCGGCAGTGACCCAGGCCTGCCACGGCCCCGAACTGGTTCTCTTGGTGGCGCCATAGGCGGCGCCATCTTGTTTTTTGCTTCTGCGCATGCACAGAAGCTGGTTTTTTTTAGCACTGCGCATGCACGTGCGCACCCACGTGGCACGTCAAGGAGTGAACCGGCAGCGAAGAAAACCAGAACCCACCGCTGGATCACAGTTGTAGAAATCTTATATTAAATCCATTCTGGTCTCACTTCTTTACTCCTGAGGTAAATCAGCTTTAATTAAATATCAAAACGTAGTACATAGCAGAGGATGTAATAGTGCTTGTACTGAAGTGCCTTTGCTAAACCTACCTAATATCACCTTTAAATATCACCCAAATAGTACACTGCCCTGTACAGTGATGAACCTGTACTTGTGAAGGAGGTGAGCTATAAATTTACACTGTCATGCCTGAAACGCTGCAGTATCATTCGTTCCTTATATTTTCCTACATTATTGCTTTTCCCAGGATGGCAATTACAGACTAATGCACCTGGTGGGTAGCATGTTGAGGGAAGTTTAGCATTACCTGTTTCTTCTGTTTTAATCTGTTCAGAAGTATAAATTATAAATTCAAATTTTGAAGGTAGATACTTTTCTGGTCCTGTTTTTTCTACTAATTTTTTAAGAAGCATTGTCTTGTGTAGAAATGTGTATCCTTTTAAATAAAGAAATGCATTATTGTTGATTTTAGTAGGTCTGTTAATATAATTTTTCAGCAAGTTTTCAAAGAGAAAAGGTCGCTATGACCTTGAATCTCATTCTGTCATCAGTTTTCTCAAACCAATTATGTACAGTAAATCTGACAGCTATGAAACCATAAAGTTAAGTGTTCCATGCAGCTAAGCTAGATAAATGTTAGAGACATATGAGTGTATGAAAGAAGCCTAAGGCACTGTTCTGAGCAACAATTTCTCTGGAAGTTAACATACATTTTTTTGTTGCTTCTCAAAATTAATAATATATGATTTAATTGCTTTTGAGGGACAAGGATATGAGTGAGTGTTTTAAGGAGTTATAGGCCCTTTAATATCAAAGAGAATGTTGTCACTATTTTTTACACTTTTTTTGATTGTAGGATAAACTTCCTTAGTTTAATTTCTCAACCTAGTTAGTTTGAAAGAAATTGTAACAAACTTTTGGATTACAGAGAGCCTCCTGCCTCATTGCATATCACTGTAGTGGCAGGCAGTATATTTATACATTTATTTATAAAATGCATATCCTGCCAAGAAGGCTTTCAATGATCTTTTTAAAAATCAGAGTATAAACATAACAATAACATTGATGTATGAAGTCTTTGGTGCTATTCGAGCTTGGTGGTTTTCTTGCAGATGTTTCACTATCTAATTAGGGATCGTCATCAGTTCTAGAAAGGAGTACGGCTTGATCTTATTTTTATATTCTAGTCAATTTAGTGCTTTGCCTTGTCAGTGTTGGTGGGAATGTTCTTGATGATTTCTATCAACTCGCAAAGCATCTCTGGCCTATTCTTGAGTTGCCATAGGCAAGGGGGATGGGAAAATGAACTTGCAGCTATGGCGAAGCAGCACGGCAGCCAAAAACAAAAGCACATTTCAGACATATCTTTGTCAAGGCTGTCTCCCAGGGTTACCCATAGTGGCTGGAGGGGAATAATCTCTACAACCCGTGAAATTTCTCCGTTGGCAAATGTAACTGATGACACACCCTGGGGGGAGGGGGGAAACAGGGTCAAGCCTGGGCCGTAAATTACGTGGGATCAGAGTTGGCTTCACTTGGAATGTGCCGACATGAGGCTCCTAATAAATAACTTGATTTCTTTTGAAGCTTGGCTCGAGGCTCATGATTTAATTAGGGCATCGGTCGGAACCCTGACAATTTCTCGATTAGGCTGTTGTTTACTCTTAGCTTGTTTGTCTGTTTTGGCAGCTCCTTAATTGGGGTTTACATGATTGTGGGTCTAGTATTAATCTTGGTGTTAATCTCTGTTCATATGTGTTGATTGCTAGTAAGGAGACGTTTTGGTCTTTATGTTTCCTTTTGAGCTTTTTCATTGTCTTTTTGACTAGTATGTAGATGTTGTTTATCTCTATGTGCCCATTGATGGCTAATTTGTCTGAGTGCCAGCTGTCCAGGAATTCTCTGATGTTTTGGGATTTGATTTGAGGTCTAGTTTCCCAGTTGAAACTATGGTTGAGTCTGTCAATGCATTGTGAAATTAAGGAGTTTTCATCATGTCTTTTGATTGCTAGTTGGTGTTCATGGTGATCTTCTGTCTGTTAATCCTACATAGTGGTAAAGTCATTATGCCCTATGTTGTAGATGACTCCTGGCTTTTCTTCTGGGACTGCTGGATCTTTTGGTTAATTTTGGATTAAATAGAGATATTCTTGCCCACTCCCATTCTATCACCACAAAAGCTGCTTATGGAAGAACATGACATAAATAGGACTAGGGGTGACATTTTGAAAAAGAAGGATTAGGGGTGACATGGTAGAAGTGTTCCAATATTTGAGAGTCTGCCACAAAGAAGAGGGTGTCAACCTATTTTCCAAAGCACCAGAAGGCAAGATAAGAAGCAATGGATGGAAACTAATTAAGAAGAGAAGCAACCTAGAACTAAAGAGAAATTTTCTGACAGTGAGAACAATTAATCAGTGGAACCATTTACCTTCAGAAGTTGTGGATGCTCCATCACTGGAGGCTTTTAAGAAGAGACTGGACAATCATTTATCTGAAATGGTACAGGGTCTCCTGCTGAGCAGGGGTTGGACTAGAAGACATCCAAGATCCCTTCCAACTCGGTTATTCTGTTATTAGAATACCACAGCCCCCTAATGCAGATGGAGTCAGCCTTAGCTAAAAACATTTCTATTTAACATTCTATGTGCAGGGTGTTTCTTTCCCAAGGAAGCACAAGAGAATGTCACAAACATTTTATTTATTTATTTATTTATTATTTATTTATTTTGTGAGATTTATATACTGCCTCACAGTGCAAGCACTCTCTAAGCGGTTTACACCAGTAAGCAATGTATATTTATATTGCCCCCAACAATCTGGGTCCTCATTTTACCTACCTCGGAAGGATGGAAGGCTGAGTCAACCTTGAGCTGGTGAGATTTGAACCGCTGACCTGCGGATCACAGTCAGATAAAGTGACCTGCAGTACTGCCTCTAACCGCTGCGCCACCTTGGCTTTTTTGCCCCTTATCTTTTTGCCCCTTATCTTTCATCAAGAATTCATTTTCTAAGAAGTTAGACATGTTCATTGTTTAGTATAAGAGCCCCTGGGTGCTTAAAGTATTAAGATGCACTGCAAAAGCATTCATGACCTAGAACAGGGTTTTCCTAAGTGGTCAATATCAATCCCCCAAGTTCAATCCAATAATAATCCAATAATTATTGGATTATTATTATACACCCAACAAAGTGTACCACAGCTGCCAATCCTTTACCATGGGTTGGCCTTCATATGCAGTGAGTTCTTTCCAAGAACTGGGGATATTGTATTGGCATAGTATATGTGCATATACAACAGGGGCGGGTTCCTAATTTTTTTACTACCACTCTGGCTTATTTTGTGGGTGTGGCTTGCCAGCCATGTGACCGGGTAGGTGTGGCTTGCTGATCATATATTAGTTATTTCAGAGAGATGTTACTACTATTTTTGCTATTTTATACCTTACATGAAAAGCTTTGCATTACAAAGTGCGTGTTACACCATGGCAACATAGCAACCTTTATATGCAGAAAATGCTATAGTTAAAAGAAAAGCAAGTCTCATACAGCATTTTTGGTTTCAGTCATGGATTCCTTAGACGAAAATATTGAGGACTCTTAAAAGAACAGTATCTTTTAACAGTCCTCAATGTTTTTGTCTAAAGAATAACAGTATAAAATTGTATAAAATTAACAGTATACAAGGTTAAGCTTTCGGAAAATGCCCACTTTGGGAAGCTTTAGGCAAAAGCGAAGGAAAAGTGTCAAATGCGAGCTTTTTATTAATTTCAAGCGAAGGGACAGGGAAAGACTTAATTGTCAGGTTTCTGGGCATGCGCAGAAGAACATTTTTTTAAAAAATTAAAAAAACGTTTTTTAAAAAAATGGCGGCGCCCAGGCACCGGCAACTGATCGCACCGGTACTGTGACATCACCAGTGGGCCGCTACCGGTGCTATAGAGTGGACCTCACTGGTAGGAACCCACCACTGATATACAAGCAGTGTGGACTTTTGTAATTGACAGAGGGAAATTTTGTCAATGTATTATGGTTCATCACACAGCCAGCCAGATGGATTTGGCATTTTTATCACCTATAGAGTGATAAAAGAACCTGATATAGGCAGATGTTGTTTGATGTTGTTAAAGTTATCATTGCAGGATGTAAGCTGTTCCAGGTAAAGCAGCTTTTTGCAATTGACTGGTGGTGGTTTTGTCAATGCCATATTATTATTATGGTTGGTTGGACAGTCACTTGAATGTTTAGATTGGATATGGCAATTTTATCCACTTATCGAGACTTTCCGAAGTATTATGTGTATAATCTATAGTTAGATTTACAGTTTAAGACTGTTGGAAACATAATAATTTAAGTCCTAACCAAGGATCTAAGAATTATTAAGGTAGTATCTAACAATATAGGCAGTTGCAAGCTGGGTGGTTTTTTGTTAGAGTATTCAGATCTGATAAATTCAATATTTCCAGATAACTCTTAGCCTTCGGATATTGCTCACAATTGGTATAAAAATGGATTTTTTTTTACAAAAGCGTCCAACTTTGATCTGCATGTTGAGTCATATATCAGGATGCTGGTTGTCCTCTTCTTTTCATCAGCTACGATGCATTTGGATCTTTATGCATTTGGAGGAAATAACATAAACATCTAGAACAGTGATGGCGAACCTTTTTTTCCTCGAGTGCCGAAATAGTGCACGCGCACGCTATCACACACACGTGCATGCCCACACCCATAATTCAAAGCCCCTCACTCGCCCCACCTCCCTGCGCATGCGTGCGCGACCCATCCCACTCCCCCGTTTCCCGACTTCCAGTGGGCCCGGTAGGCCCGTTTTTTGCCCTCCCCAGGCTCCAGAGGCTTTCTTGGAGCTTGGGGAGGGCAAAAACGCTCCACCCCCGCCACCCTGGAGGCCCTCCAGAGGCCAAAATCGCCCTCCCAGAGCCTCCTCACGAGCCAAAAATCAGCTGGCGGGCACACACATGCGCACTGGAGCTGAGCTAGGGCAACGGCTTGCGTGCCGGTAGATATGGCTCCGCGTGCCACCTGTGGCACCCGTGCCATAGGTTCGCCATCACTGATCTAGAAGTTTCAAGTAATCTTTAGATTATGTTTTTCTCATGTTGACTCTGATGCAGAATGTTCAAAACTAGTCTTCTGCCTCAAAATCAGAGGCGGGTTCCTAATTTTTTTACTACCACTCTGTGGGCATGGCTTATTTTGTGGGTGTGGCTTGCCAGCCATGTGACCGGGTGGGCATGGGCCTCAGGAGCTTGGCAGCGGCTGGAGAAGCGGGGGGGGCATTGCCCACCCACAACGCAGCCCCCAGCAGCGGGAGCAGCAAGACCACAGCAGCGGTTCTTCTAGGAGGCTCCGTCCAGCCTGAATGCTTCTCCCCATTCGATGATCCTAGGCTCCTGCCACCCATTCCCCCTCCCCTCAGCAGCTCGAGAAGCCTCAAACGTGCAAAAATGCCTAGGATCATCACCGCACGTTCGTGGCTTATCGGACTGCTGAAGGGAGGGGAATGGAGATAGCTCCTGCCGCCCGTTCTTTCAGCGCCTCACGCACTCCCTCAACCATCCTCCCCTGCTTGGACTCATTGTGGGGTAGGAAGGCAGTGCATGCGCAGTGCCGGAAGCTCGGCTTCTGGACATACACAGAAGAAATTTTTTTAAAAAATTAAAAAATGGCGGCGCCCAGGCACCGGCAACCGACCGCACCGGTACTGTGACGTCACCAGCGGGCCGCTACCGGTGCTATAGAGTGGACCGCACCGGTAGGAACCCACCACTGCTCAAAATATAATCTCCAGCTCATGATAGTTACCTAATAACTTTTTAAAAACTTCTTGGCTATCCTGATGTAAAGTATATATAGCTGTTAGCATTCGCAGAGCTGCTTCGTTCAATAAAATTGGCAGAGATATTAGTTGATATTATTGACATGATTTCACATATAGTATTATTTCTGATAAAGATGCTATGTAAGGTAAGCATTTTAGAGGAAGAATGGAGGATGAGTTGGAAGGTTAGAGATAATAAAGTTGCAAAGGCAGGAACTGTGAGGGGAAAATGGGGTCAACTGGAAGGCAGAAAACCTGAACTGAACAGAAGGTCCTAGAGACTGTCAGGACAAAGATAGCAGGAACATTGAGATGTCTATAAAAATGGCTTGTTATCTGGAAGCTAAATCATTTGCTGAGAGAGTTACAGCAGTCTTATGATATAGGCAGCAGTTGGATAAGTCCCAAGGACAGTGTAATACAGAAGAATGCAGGCAGATTTTTAATGGACCTCAGAGAATGACTGCACTGTACTGTTTTGCTAGCTGGAAGCAGCTGATACGTTACTGAGCACACATCAAGACAAAGACAGAGAGGAAGAACAAGTGAATGATCCTTTCAGTCACTGGGAACCCTGAGTTAGCAATGAGGAAGACTTCCAAAGGAGCATGCAAGATTTTTCTGGGTTTGGTTGCTGATAACTTCCCAAAGGATTTTCTCTGCAGCTATGTTTATACTTTTCCCTTTGCAGAAAATATTTGAATATTTGAAGTTGAGTTGAATCTTGTGCATAGGCATGATTAGTAATTGGAACTTTACATGTGGTCCTAGTCTTTTACAACTGATAGCAATAGCACTTAGATTTATATACCGCTTCACAGTATTTTACAGCCCTCTCTAAGCGGTTTACAGAGTTCAGCATATTGCCCCCAACAATTTGGGTCCTCATTTTACCCACCTCGGAAGGATGGAAGGCTGAGTCAACCTTGAGCCTGGTGATATTCGAACTGCCAAATGGCAGGCAGCTGGCAGGCAGCAGAAGTAGCCTGCAGTATTGCATTCTAACCACTGCGCCATCATGGCTCATAGAAAGACTGTAACATGTAGAAAGAAAAAGGCAGTTGCAAACTTTAGTCCTCAAATTACAACCATTATACAGTATATACCAGAAAATTTGGTATTAAGTGGTGCAGTAATTAACTGAAGCATCACCTGATTGCATCTGATTTTACTAACTTTTTTGCCATGTTCATTAAGTGACAGATCACTTGACCATGACTTGTGACCTTCTTGCCAGTTTCCCCATTGATTTCACTTGTCAGAAGCTAACTGGGAATGTCACAAATGTGATTACATGACTGCGGGATGCTGCATCTGTCGTAAATGCATGATGGTTGCCAAGCACCTGAATCACAATTACATGACTGTGGGGATGCTGTGACAATCATAAGAGCGAGGACACTTTTCTCAACACCGTTATAACTTTGAACGGTCACTAAATGAATGGTCATAAGTTGAGGCCTACCTGTGGTCAAAAAGAGTATGGGATGATGCATAGCAAGTTCTTTAATATCTGTCTCTAATGATCCTGCACTGCAGAACTGATCGCTCTGGTCTATACACAGTATTAAAATCAGCTAAAGTGAATGATGCCTTTAATTTTATGTAATAACTTCATTAAGCACTTGATGAAAAAGGTATGCTCCAAGCAGAGTTTATTCTGTGTGTGATTGGATGCAGCATCTTTCTTTCTTTCTTTCTTTCTTTCTTTCTTTCTTTCTTTCTTTCTTTCTTTCTTTCTTTCTTTCTTCTTTCTTTCTTTCTTTCTTTCTTTTTCTTTCTTTCTTTCTTTCTTTCTTTCTTTCTTTCTTTCTTTCTTTCTTTCTTTCTTTCTTTCTTTCTTCCCCTTCCTTCCTTCCTTCCTTCCTTCCTTCCTTCCTTCCTTCCTTCCTTCCTTCCTTCCTTCCTGTCTTTCTGTCTTTCTTCCTGTCTTTCTTTTCTTCTATCCACCCATCCTTCTATTTATTTCTTATACATTTCTAAGAACCAAGGATCTGTCTCTCAGGAACTGTGCACTGCAGAACATTTTCAATGTGCTCCCAAAAGCTCTGTACTTTCTTGGTTAATAAAATTCATTCAATTTCCTTTCTATGTCAAGTTTTAAGGTTAAAAGAAATAAAGTGTACAAGCTTCCCCATTGATCCAGCTGGTTGTATCGAACTCTGAATAATAAATTGTACCAGAGACAGGGGTAATCAGAAGATATATTGGGTGAATATCCTTCCTCGGCCCTGAACCTGTTTGTGGCCAGAAAAAAAGAAAAAGAAAGAAAAGCATTTACTGCCTTCTCTGTGTAGTATATTGGCAATAGTGTTTATTTCTGAAATGTGCTAAGAAAAATCTCTAAATCAGCCTTCCCCAATCTCATGGTCTCCAAACATGTTAGTGCTGCAGTTCCTAGAATGTTCACGCTGAAATTTTCAGGCTGAAAAATTAAAATTCAGGCTTTTAAGAAGAGACTGGACAGCCAGTTGTCTGGAATGATATAGGGTCTCCTGCTTGAGCAGGGGATTGGACTGGAAGACCTCCAAGATCCCTTCCAACTTTGTTATTCTGTATCCTGTGATGGTATTTCTAAAGAAATTTGTTCTACTGTACATGGCAGAAATTTTATACAGGCATATGCAAACGTGGTACTATTATGATTCATTAGTTGACACCGGGACATAATTTTTGTGGCTGGGAACTACACTTTTAGCATTATGGGTGTGGGCACACACGTGCATGCTATTGCGCGTGTGCACGCCCTTTTGGCACCCAAGTAAAAAAGGTTCACCATCACTGTCATAGGGTCATAGGCAGAGATGGGTTCTACTGGTTCTAATCGGTTCTATAGAACCGGTAGTAAACCGGTGATGACGTCACGGAGCCAGTTCTATCGGTGCCGGTCCGTGGCTGCCGCCATCTTGTTTTTGGCTTCTGCGCAGAAGCTGGTTTTTGCTTCTGTGCATGCGCAGAAGCCGAGTTTTGCGCACGCAGCCACGCAGCGCGGGAGGAAGCGAACCAGCAGCGAGGTAAGTTAGAACCCACTCCTGGTCATAGGGTAGTTGCACCATTCTCAGATTGCATAACCTCACATGTTTTTGCGTAATTTGTTGTGGATTTGCAACAATATTTAAATACAGATAGTCCTCGACTTACAGTTCACTTAGTAACTGTTCCAGTGTGCGCATGCCCTCTGGGCAGCTCTTCTTCCAGATTGTGGCCCCGACGAGCACGCATGCTCTCTTTTCGGCACTCAGTGCCGAAAAGGTTCACCATCACTATCCTATACCGTTCCAGACCAGTGGTCGTCCAGTCTCTTCTTAAAGTCTCTAGTTATGGAGCACCCACAGCTTCTGAAAGCAAGCCATTCCACTGGTTAATTGTTCTGTTAGGAAATTTATCCTTAGTTCTAGGTTGTTTCTCTCCTTAATTAGTTTCCATTCATTGTTCCTTGCCTTCTGATGCTTTGGAAAATAGCTCATCTGCCTCTTTGTGGCAGCCCCTCAAGTATTGGAACAGTGCTATCATGCCACCCCAGTCCTTCTTTTTCAAAATGTCACCCCTAGTCCTACTTATGACATAAGCAGCTGTTGGTGATAGAATGAGAGGGAGCAAGAATATCTCTTTTTTGTAGGCATGTTTAGGATTGGATCCAGATGTCCTATACCTTCATAGCAGATTTTAAGAGCAGTTGGAAGACTAGAGGATGGAAGACATGAAAGTTTGCTAGCATAGCACTGAATTTCACTAATGAATATTATTCAATTCTAGACACGCTCATTATTGTTGATTTGCTATTGGAACTTGTATCCAAATAAATTTGTGTGGCATGGCATAAACTATTTAATATTAGATATGTTACGTATTTTCTTTATTTAGTTATGCTACTCATGCATAAACCTAACAAAAAGTTTAAAACATCAGCTTGCAAACAGTTTATTCAACTTTAAAGATTAATTCCAGGGAGTGCAAGATATGCAGTCTTTAATACATTGCTCTGCAGGAATTAATATAATAAGTGAAGTCATTTTTCCTCTCACATTAGCTTCTATGGCTTTTTTTTCCTTCAGGAAAGAACACAAAAGATCATTCTTCTGCCATTTCCTTTGCCTAAACTTTGTTTCAGAAACCCAATGGGGAGGAGAACCAAAACTTCTGAATTATGAAACTTGCTAGGAAACTGAGCCAAAAGAAAACACAATTCAGAACAATGATACATTATCTCAGCTGAAAGGTTTGTCTCCAAAATTGACATCCCATCACAAGTGTCACATTTTGGGGAATATAGGATCTGACAGATTATTTTAAGCTCCGAAGCATATTCCATTCAGATGAAACCTTTGTTTGAAGGAAGGAAAGAAAGTGGGACTCTGATATTTTTTTTTTGAAAAACCATAAACCATTGAAGCTCCTTGAGAAAAGAGGCACTAAATAAATGGTGGAAGATTTGACAATAGAAAAGTATAGAGTTATATAAATTCAAAGGTTACTTTCTTCACAGATTGATATTCTCTGTGGATGGTTTTTCATGGTTGACTAAACCCATCTGGTTTATGTTCTTCACCACTAAGGGTTGATGTTACTGGTTATATTTTCACCTAGTGAGAGTTAATATATCACTCTCACTAATAAAAAATAGTTACATTTATTCCCAAATATTATACATAATGTGGGCCTTTTCCATGCATTTTATTGAATACACGAAACCTCCATCTTGAGATGGAAATGGATCCTTTGTTTCCATCTCCCTTGTCCCTGGGCATTTTCTTCACAGCCATTCAGGTCCCAAACTTGAATCAGGGATTTCCATACAGCAGAATCCCCAATTGCTCAGGGAGTTTTATTCGTAGTCAAGTTGTCACGTGTATAACTCTACAAAAAACCTATGAAGAAAGGGCAAAGAGAAGGAGACTGGCACAAATAACCCCAACTCTCCAGTTTGAACCTTCAAGAATGCATGAAAAGGGATCCATTGTAATGGTATTTGTGCCTATCGTATGGTTTTTCTACTTCGGCAAATTCTGTTTGATTGATAGCAGCATCTTTCAACTAATCTTGTGAGTTTGGGATTTGGGACTATTACCGGTAGATACTACTGACTTCATTTTTCCCCTCCCAACTTGAATGGCATGTTTACAGATTAATCTGAACATTCTGTAGTATGCTAAAAGAGGAGTTCAGTCTATTTCATATGCAATGTTTTAGCTATGTGCTTGTTTATTACTATCTGCAAAAATAGTAGTTTCAAGATATCTGTAAAACAAAGCAACTAAGTACTGAACGCTTGAGATAAAAATATAATATAAACATCTAAGATACAATACAATACAGAGTTAAAACAAAGTTGATATAAGTACGTAGTTGACTAAAATGCAGAATGTTACATAAACTTGAAACTGTACAAGAAAACAAGATTAGAAGCACCAGCATATCATAAGGATTTCTGATCTCAACAATAAATTGAAGGAAGATTTTAAGCCTGAGAAAAAAGTCAATTGGATGAATGAAGGAAAATACTGTTGACATCGCACATATTTCTAGACGGAACTATTTTACACTGAAAGGGGACTTTCTGTGGCCATCACAGAAATGAATGATGGTAGAAAAGTCAGGACTTAATCAGATACTTACGTTCCAAGCTGTAGAGAACATTATAGGTCAAAACTAGTTTTTTGACCTGGAATCAAAAATTAAATGTGAGCAGCACTAGTGAAACGGAATCGATCAAATGTGCACATATTTCGGAGTCCCAGTTCAAATTCCCACTCCATATTTTGTACCAGCTGTAGCTTTTGGATGATTATCAAAGGCAGCCTGGTGTATAACACATTTACAGTAATCCAGATGGCGGATTACTAACTTGTAAATTACGGTAATGAAGTTGTCTGTCTTTAGCTATATTCCTGTTGAAAAAAGACAAGATTCATAGAAGTCACCTGGGTTTCTTATGAAAGGGAGCACTCCAAAGCACACACAGAAGAGGTTTAAAGTTCCTCATCCAGATCAAGGAATGTTCTGCCAACAGTTTTTCTCTCTCACCTAAATTAAGATTCAGTTTATTAGCCCTCGTCAAGTCCATTTATACTGTCAAACCGGTAAGGAAAAGTGAATGTAACAAGCTCGCACAATGAAGGGCACAGATGGTTTATTTGCCACTACAGTAGTATATATGGCTTTGGCAATCATTGCAACAAAACAATGATGATCAGACTAAACAAGCAAGTTGCTTTTTGTACACTAAGCATAACAAGCAGAGACATTTTGCCTATGGAGAAATGTAGTCAAATATATTGATTTATTCGATTTTCAGCCCAGATTTGCTCTAGATTGCTTATTACTTACATTGGCTACAATGTTGAGCTGTTTCACCAAGTCTGAAAATTGGTGCAAATATAATGGTCGAATGTGGGCTGGGATTTCCTTCTTAACATTTTGGCTCATCTACTATCATAGTTTTTGGCAATAATATATATGACATGCCTTGAATGCTGAAATGCACTGGAAAATGGAAGTATTATTATCAAAATGTTATTTTAATATTTTTGGATCCTCAGTGATCAAACATTAGGATTATTGAAATAAGGGGAGCAAACACTGAAGAAACATGAATAGCTAATGCTTTTTGGAAACTGCATAAAAGCAATATTACTTAGCAAAATAAAAACTTTTTGGTGGGGAAGTTTCTGAATTGTTATAATTATAAATTGGAGGGTTTTACTGCTATGAATATAAATGTAGTTTGCAAACACTGCAAGACACTTGTAAGATTTTTTTTCACAGGAATCTAAAATGCAAATAATATTAAGTCAACATTCAAAAAAGTTTTAATATTTTCACTCCTTAGCAAACAAATTCAGAAATACATTTTAAACAATTGGGGGAGGTTAAGTAATGGAATTGTACATTATTTCCATTATGATAAATATAAAATCTGAAATTTTATTTTGAAATACTTAGCAATAGCAATAGCAATAGCACTTAGACTTATATACAGCTTCATAGTGCTTTACAGCTTTCTCTAAGCGGTTTACAGAGTTCAGCATATTGCCCCTAACAATCTGGGTCCTCATTTTACCCACCTCGGAAGGATGGAAGGCTGAGTCAACCTTGAGCCTGGTGAGATTTGAACAGTTGAACTGCTGAACTAGCAATCAGCTGAAGGTCGCAGTGCTGCTTTTAACCACTGCACCACCTCGGCTCCTCACATTGAGATTCTCTTTCTCAAGTTATATAGCAATTGTTCTAGGCTGGATTGTTCATCTGAGTACCTTGCTACCATACTAAGCACAGAATATTTGCCTTGACTAAAAAAAAAATATTTATTTAAATGATTTGCAACATCACCAGCATAACTAGGAATACCCCAGTTCTATCTTAAGCTCATCCTCAAGATACAGTTTAAAATTCTTATCCTAAGCTTGGGGTATTATAAAACACCTGATCCTTCTTTTGTAGGTTGCCACGGTCCTGTCACAATACCACAAGTGATGGTACTCATTTCCTTTTTATAGATCATGTGATTGGAGTAATCACTTGATTTTCATTGGTAAATTCCTGTTCCAGTACCATTATGTTAGGAAATATATGCCATTGGTTATTTACTGACTTATCAGGAAAACACTCTGATATACACACTGACAGAGCTGAGCTGTCTGTAATGAACCAGAACATGATCTTGGAGTCAAGTAAAGAGCTCAACTAAGAAGTCAACTCAATATGCCGCAGTGGTGAAGAGGCAAATTTCATGCTTTGGATCAGGGCTGTCAAACTCCCGGCCCATGGTGAAGCAGCAGGCTTTTGGCCTAGCAGGCTGGGGCCTACTAGGGGCTTGGGCCTACTACCCGAGGAAGAAGACCACGCCCAAAGTAGAAGAACACAGGTTTATTGCGCAATTTGGTTCAGAGTATTAGCATGGCAAATTCTGAACCCCTGGCCAACGCCCTGGGGGTTATTCTTATACCTTAGTACAAATCTCGCCTCTTCCTGAGGCGTTACTTCTTACATCCAATCATAAATCACAGCATGGCATTAAATCCTTATACAGAAAGGAGAAGTATAAACATGTGTTACAGTATCAAGCATAATTCTTATATCAAAACTATGGGTCACAAGATTATCTTACACAACCAAGCTACTTTCAGTAGCACCTTGCAAAATGTTCCAGTACATGGGGCAAGTTTCCTTTGACACGCAAGTTAACTTACACTTAAAGTGAATAACAGGAAATGTGAAATATTTCGTTACAGTGGAAAATGAGTAGGAGAGAAAGTTAAATGAATTATAAAGCAGATATATTTGGTTATTATGTTATAGCAAATGCCCCCTGCCTCAATGGGCCAGATGTGTCACGTGCTGCTGGCCACGCCCACACCTGGTTTAGCAAAGGGGATGCCATGACGATGTGAGCTTGAAACCCCTGCTTTGGATCATTAGGAAAAAGTCTGAAAATATAATTACCAACATGATAAACCCCTTACACCAATTTATAGTATGTCCAAAACTGTAATACAGTGATCCCTCGCTATATCGCGGTTCACCTTTCACGGTCTCACTGCTTCACGGATTTGCATTGTGCATTGTGTTCTCCATTCTGATTGGCTGATTGGTAAAACAGCTTGCCAAGAGCAGTGAAATACACGTGAAAACTTCCCTCTTGCTCCAGCACAAGCCGTCATGGAGCTTAACTATGATACCTGACTGCCTGGAGCCGTGCAAAGCGCCTGGGGCAATGGGAACACCCACCGTGACGAGTCGGAGCGCCTGCTGCTAGTGAGGTTAACCGCTGCTCAGCGAATGCTGTCCGTCGTCTCCCGGATTGCCGGGGAGGGGAGGCGCGTTAGCGAGTCCTGCTTCATGTGCTGCGCGACTCAGCAGCTGGCCTTGTAGCCTCTCTGTTTCCCGCAAGCCGCCCGAGAATTGGGAGCAATATGAGGCCAGTGCGTGCGCGCACCTATGCCTCCCCGAATGCTGACTGCCAGCTGATCGAGTGGCGGGGAATAGGAAGGGATATGAAGCCAGCGTGTGCCAAGCCGCTCCGAATGCCGATTGCCAGCTGATCGAATGGCGGCAGTCAGGCAAGCCACAGAAAACCCCCCTCAAGCGGGTGTAGCGCGAATTAGGTTACTACTTCACGGATTTTGCCTATCACGGGTTCTTTTTGGAACGTAACCCCCGTGAAAAACGAGGGATCACTGTATTGTATATAGTTGTAGTTGCCATTTTTGAAAAAGGATGTATTGCTGGAAAGAGGGCAACCAAAATAATCAGCAGGATTGAATAAGTGGGATTGAATACCTTTCTTACAAGAAAAGGCAGAAATAGTTAGGGTTCTTTAATTTGATAAAAAAAGAAAAGCAAGTGAAGCAGCACATGATTGAAATGTATAAAATTGTGCATGGCATGGAGGAAATAGACAGGGAGAAGTATTTCCCCACTCATAAAATATTGGGACCAGGGATCAGCCAGTGAAACTGGAAAATGATTTTAAACAAACAAAAATATATTTACTCAATACATAATTAAACGGGGGATTTATTACTACAAGATGTGGAGATGATTGCTAATTTGCATGTTCTTTAAAATGGGATTGGATAGAGGACAGATCTATCAAGAAATGTTAGAGTTGAAGAGTCAATCATATGTCGCAGTTGTAAGTTAGTATGCTTCTAAATTCTGGGTGTAGGGGATGATTGATTAGAGAGAGCTGCTTGTGATGATCCCACTATAAAAACACAATGCTGGACTAATATGGGCCTAAGGCTAATCCACCAGGGCTTAATCTTAAATTCTTTTCATCTGCATGGATGTTTCTGGTTTTTGCTTGCCTGTTTTGGAACCTGACCACAGATCTTTTTCTTGTCCTTTGGATATGCTTTTGCCAGAATATGTCTGTTTGAGAAAATGCCATTTGCTTCTGATTGAAGTGGGCTTTGATTAAAATGCAGTATACAATACTGCAATAAACAAAATAAACAAAATCTTAGTTTTCAGGACTCTGTAATTGTCCTGGTAATAAAATTATTTTTCTCTAGATCCTCTTTGTCAGTCTCCCTTTTTCTTAAACTCAAATTGGGAAGCCCCACTCTGGGTTAATGCAGAGCGGAAGCACAGATGGGTTGGGGTTAGGAATAAGTTTTTTTCAATGTCTTCTCCAGTGTTGGGGAGCAACTTGCCCATCAGGTTCCAATAGACTTCCCTCCAATTAACTCATGCTAATTTGTGGAAACAGTTTTATTAATATAGCTAGGATTTAATTTGCAGGGTCAAATGATTTCCTTGAACATAGTTTTATCTGCCATGTCTGTCTCTCTCCTAACTGTTGCAGTTAAGAGCTGCTTCAGCTTTAATTTTGCAGTATGCTGTTGGATAAATGTTAAATAAAATGATGCTATAGAAGAGAATTACATATAATATTTGCAATAATTGCCTCTGTGGTAAGAAGGAAAGCAACATTGCATTTGCATTTTAACATAGCATTTATCTTTAACACACTGTGTGTGGGCTAAGAGTTTCATAAAGTTTGAATGGCATGTTGGATACCACACTCCAATAAGGGAGCAAAACTGAAATTTAATTTTACATATAATCAAATGAAATAAACAGAATGTTAAATTAAATCCAATACAGTTATATGATTTTTATGCATTTGATTTTCCTTTCTCTTATATTAAATTTAATTGGTAGACTCTGGGGAGCTTTCAGGAACTGAATGTAACTCCAAGTTATACAACCCATTTGTTTAAGGTGTGTGTGTGTGTGTGTGTGTGTGTGTGTGTGTGTGTGTGTGTGTGTGTATGTGCGCGTGTGCACGCTACATAGAATTTCTATCAGCAGTGCCACATGAGGGGAAGGGGTTAATTTCTTCCACCATCCACATTTTGTATTTTAACTTTAGCTGACGCTAATTTTCCATCCTGTGACACTAAATATCCAAGCTTTAGAGCAGTAGATTAAAGAAAATACTGCAGTATGAAGATAGTACAGATATATTTCAGCTACAAGAAAGAAAAAGCGTCTTCAAACTACGATCCTTGATGGAAACAATTGGCCAGAAACTACAGGTTTGGCCAGTACCCTGGGCTGCTCTATTCTTTTAACTTCTTTCCACTGATCACTTGGGGCCAAGTTGTTTCCTCTATGATGGAGCCTTCCTTCCAGATAAGGCTCTCAAAGTATTAGAACTCCCGGTTCCCAGATATCAAAGAAAAACACTAAGATTGACTCTGTAATCTTTCAGGATTCATTAGTCACTGGGAGTAGACCAATCTAATAGAGGACCTATCTCCCTGTGAAGGAAATGAAAAGCGATCGGAAAATGACCAGCCTATAATGAAGGATTGGCGGTAATGTTAGCCATTGTCTCCCAACATACCTGTGATTGATCCATCCCCAAATTCTCACCATCATTCTCCACCCAAAAAGACTTGGAATTGCTTGCCCTCTCCTCCCAGCTCCACCATCAGCCATCTAGGCCTGGGTATTCATGCAACCACCCTCACTCTTAACTCTTTCACATACTGTATCACATTCTCTGATTCCTGCTATACCCAACATTCAGATGGAAGGGGTAGGGGTGGAGAAACTACACTGCCATGGATGAATTGACCCTCTACCAGAGGTGGGTTCCTGCCGGAGCTGCCCAATGCGCAGCTCCAGTAGGGAGCGGCGGATTGTGCAACCGCTCTGGAGCCCTCTCTGCTGGTCCATCGCGTGCGTCGCCATTTTGCCCCGGTGATTTTGGGTCAATTTTGCTTCTGCGCATGCACGGAAGCAAAATCTCACTGAAATCTCTCACGCACCCTCGTGAGATTTTGGAGCGATTTTGCTTCCGCGCATGCGCAGAAGCAAAATTGCTGAGGGGTCACGTGCGCATAGCGCGCATGCCCATAGCATGGAGATGAATGCGCAGTGCACCGGCACCGGTAAGGCAGCAACCCGCCGTTGCCCTCTACATAGAGGTAACACCCTTCCCATCTCCAACCCATCCCCAAGAAACACAGTCTAGCATAAATAGTCAATCATGTAAGGACTACTCAAGTTTTAGGCAGTCCCAACTGTGGCTGTAAGTCAAGGGCTCCCTGTAAACCTTTTTGCAGTCCACAGTTGTCTTGTATTTCTTTAATCAGAGTTGCCCCATACTCAGATTCCCAGTTTCTTCCCCCCCTCTCATAAAAAGTATTGTGAGACTCATACATTCAAATATTTGTAATGTTATTAAACCTTAGAAGCTATACGGAAATAAACATAACAACCCATTTTTAACCAAGGAATAATATGTCAGAAAAGCAGGGTAATTACAAAATTCACCCAATAAAAGTCATTCACAACTTAACAGCAAAACAGTAAACAAATATTATTGATGAAGACTAACCAAACACAACAACCATAGCTCGTTGAAACGGCATTCATCTACCACCATAACCTTGAACTGGGAGCTAGTGAAAAGGCCTGCACTGTAATGGGACATTAGAATAGTGTGGAAGGTTTCAAACAGCCCAAACTGCACCATTTTGGACATAGATAAAGAGAGGAATAGCAAAATTCTTGTATTCATGTGTGTGTGAAACAACCAAGATATACACCAATAAAGTTGCAGTCTTTACTGTAAGTCAAAATATTACGATGCCCTGAAGGCTTACAACTGTTTTGGTGCCATTATTCTTTTTAATTTTAAAACCTCGGTGAATTGTAAAGATGAAATGATAGCAGGGAATTATTTTTCCATAAGCTGTGACCATGATTATGTGTTGCTGTAGGATGGGGATGGAGGGGAGGGGGGAATAAATTCTAATTAACTCATATAGAAGAAGGATATTCCAGGATCCAAGACTTTGTTGGGGAAAACATAACGTCTCATCTAGGAATCAAGAGGCTAAGCGAAGCAAGAGTTTCTGCCAATGGGAAAACATATCCCTTGAAAGGCAGCACTTTGAATTTATTTATGGTTTCCAGAGCAGAGTCAGAAATCAGTTTTTTTATTATGTGCTTTGATTGTACACTATCCAACATCACCTTTTGTGAAAGTATATAAATCAAGTGAACTCTCAAAAATAGATTCTATTATGAAGTCAATTGGATCCAGAATTGATCCCAAAGCGGTACAAAATACTGGTATCTCTTGATAACAGGAATTATAGCCAGTAATCAGTCTTTTCTTCCTGCCTATTGGAAAAAATGTCAGGGGTTGGAGATGAATTTGAATACCACAAAAATTATGTGCTTTCCCAGCATATTTATTTATTTATTTATTTATTTATTTATTTATTTATTTATTTATTTATTTATTTATTTATTTATTTATTTATTTATTTATTAGTGATATTTATATACCGCCTCATAGTGCAAGCATTCTCTAAGCGGTTTACACCATTAAGCAATGTATATATTTACATTGCCCCCAACAATTTGGGTCCTCATTTTACCTACCTCGGAAGGATGGAAGGCTGAGTCAACCCTGAGCCGGTGAGATTTGAACAGCTGAACTCAAATGATCAGTCAGCTAAAGTAGCCTGCAGTACTGCTCTCTACCTGCTGCGCCACCTCGGCTCTATATAACCTCTTTCCATTTTCTACAGTGACATGTTTACTAAATTGTTGCTGTATAATGATTGATAAATTGTATACATTCATATACGATTAGTTAAAAAAGTGGAATATAATTGTATCATTTTAATTAATCCATAGCATATCAGAATAAGTATAATTGGAATAAGTTGGAGTGGGCAAACTGGAATTGTTTGTCAGAAATGTATTTCCTTGAAGCTTCCTCTGACTGCTGAAAAACAGGAGTGAAATTCACTGCCATTTTGTTATATGAGCCCAAAATAAGTCAAAGGGCACCTTCAGTCAGACCACTGGTTTAACATGTTTTCTGTCTGTGAGGTGACACAGGCAAGTGGAAGCCAATGGGAGTTTTGAAGAATTCAGTGGCATGGACATTCAGAAAGAAAGTACTAAGTAAAATAATGCACTATGTGGAATTGTACAGTATATGTGAGTTTATGGTTTTGGTTCAGACCAAACCTCTGTTTTAAATTCAATACAAGAATTCACATATGCCATCATTTGTTAACAAAGTTTTGTTGAATGTCACATCTGTCACATGTTGGAGATTTGTGATTTGTAATCTAATTTTCAACAATATATTTCAGTGTAGAGGATGCAGAAATTATCTCCAAGCTTTTAGAAGTTTAAATGTTCAGAGCCAGACAGTATTTGCATGATAACACACTGATCCAGACAATGGCTTATGAAATAGACACCATGGATGCACTTAAAACATATAATAAAAACAAATTAAAATTTCATGACGGATAATAAAAAGTCTAGATATGGAAGATTACAGATGGTATGTGTTGCTCTCTACAAGTACAGAGTTATAACATGAATATGCTAGCATAATAAATAAATATTTATAAATCAAAATATTTACTTTTGTGACGATATTGTTACTCAGAACTCAACATGGGTTTCTATTGCTATCATTCAGGTGGGAACATGGCCAATTTTCAAATTAAAAAGTTAAATGAATGCAAATCTCATTTGTTTCAAAATGCTGGGATAGGATAATAGCCACTATGAGAATAAAACATAGCACCTGTTATATAGATATGGAATGATACAGCAGATTTAGAAATTGATAATAAAGACATTGGGATAAATAATAGAGATTCCACTGTAGTAAATAACTATTGGAATTAACATTTTAAACAAATATGTAGTCAAATTATACAGTTGAAAGGTGCTGTTTGGGTCAGAGAGTGCAAACATTGCTCAGTGCAGAAATCCAAATTTAAGGATTCCAGACTGATGGCTGTTCAGCCTCTATTTGAACACACTCAGGATTGGTTACACTTCAAACTTTTCTGGCAAAAAATGTCTTTAACTTTAAAGGAGAATGTGCCATTCTGTAACTTACATTTATTATTCCTTGCCAAGAACTTAGTACGGATAGTCCTTGGATAACAACACTCATTTAGCAACCATTCAAAGTTCTGATGGCACTGAATGAATGGTACCTTTGACCAGTCCTCAAAGTTCTGTCACAGCAATCCTGCAATCACAGGATTGTGATCTGGATGCTTGGCAAATGCTTGCAATGCACATATGTTGGGGTGAGAATAAAATCTCATAGAGGCGATGTTGGATCTTTACTTGGAATCCAGACAGTTAGAAATAAAACCGAGATTAAATGTCTAACAGAAAATATTTCAGTACAAAAACAATAAATCCTGAATAATTACATCTTTGCTAAGAAAACACGACTGTTCAGGTCAAGAGCCAAGTCAGAAGGAAATTAAGGAATGTGGAAATTAAGGAAATTAAGGATTAGGAATGTGGACATGCACAAAACATATCACATGTTCTGCTTATATTGGAAAGTACCATAATATTAGATAGGGTGCATCACCCTGCATAGACATACAACTGACAATATTCACTACGTGACAACATACAATTGCAGCACCACGCAGTCACATGATCACCATTTGCGACTTTTCCTGCCAGCTTCCCACAAAAACGTCAATGGGGAAGCTGACAGGAAAGACTGGAAATCATTCCAGTGACTCCCAATTTTGGGAGCTGAAGTCCACACAGCTTAAGGTTGCCAAGGTTGAGAAACATTACCGTATATACTCGAGTATAAGCCGAGTTTTTCAGCCCACTTTTTGGGCTGAAAAAAGCCGCCTCAGCTTATACTTGAGTCAGTGAAAAATTTGCCCGAAATGGAGGAGAAAAAGGGCCGGGGCAATGCCGCTGGGTGACGCTCGTGAATGGCCCGGTGCCCCTGTGAGTTTCCCCTCCCTCTGTGTCAGTTTGCCACGCACCGCGCACCGCACCATCCCCCCTCCTCACGTTCTAATGTAATGCAGGGCTGTCTTACGATTCCCCTTCCTCCCCCTCCTGCCGCTTTGCAACGATGTCCCACCTCCTCCTTAGTTATTGTTGATACCATATTGTTTTTATTGACCCTCCTTTCCACTTACAGAGCTAGTTTACTGTTTTTCTTTGAAATAAATATTCAAAAACATTATTGGTATCTATTTTTATTTTTGAAATTTACCGGTAGCTGCTGCATTTCCCACCCTAGGCTTATACTCGAGTCAATAACTTTTCCAGTTTTTTGTGGTAAAATTAGGTGCCTCGGCTTATATTCGGGTCGACCTATACTCGAGTATATACGGTAGTTTAGAGTGTCTTTAATACATATTATTTTTTTTACCATATGCTTACAGGAGAAACATAAAGAACACAAAAAAGAACCTTTGAAACAACAATTTATGAAACTTTTGAGTACACATGTAATCTAACCTATACTAAAATTATGAACTATAACAATTATGAACACAAAACAGAAACATAATTTATTTGCTTAATACCTTGGATCAGTTTACTGCTAATAATTTGTTAAATAATATGAATTACTTCAAGAGGAACTGTGATTGTTCCATACTAAAATGTCAGTCTACTACTTATTTAAAATACTTGCAGTTTCATTATTTTGTCTACATGCATTAGGAGCATCTACCACTTGTGATCCATTGTCAGGACTGGTATCTATTTTCCTCTGTAATACTGATCTATAAATAATAGCAATAGCACTTAGACTTATATACCGCTTCATAGTGCTTTACATCTCTCTCTAAGCGGTTTACAGAGTTCAGCATATTGCCCCCAACAATCTGGGTCCTCATTTTACCGACCTCAGAAGGATGGAAGGCTGAGTCAACCTTGAGCCGGTGAGATTTGAACAGCTGAACTGCAGCTAGCAGTCGGCTGAAGTAGCCTGCAGTGCTGCACTCTAACCACTGTGTCACCTCGGCTCTTAATGAGTCACACAATGATTTCATCTCATTGGGGAACATGTACTGAACCAAGTAAAATGTTATAAATAATCATACTTGAGAATATAACAATACCATTAAACTATTAAAAATTAGAGGGTAGTATAAATTTACAGGCAAACAATTTTCACTGAAAGGACAAAAGACTCTGATGGAACTTGATGTTTACCAAATATATGTCTAGAATTTAGTTCAGCTCTCCCACTATGTTTAAAATTACATTCAAACAGACTGAAAGAACATACAGAAAATTAGTATCTGGAAATATCTTCCATTTCCAAATGTTCAAAATACATCATTTGCCCAATAACATTGGTCTTACACAAGTTAACCAGCCTCTGATCTGATCTAAATGTAGTTCATAAAATCATATACCAAAATGTCCTTCCTGTCAATGATTACTTCAGCTTCAACCGCAACAATACATGAGCACGTAATAGATTCAAACTTAATGTGAACCGCTCCAAATTCGACTGCAGAAAATATCACTTCAGCAACAGAGTGATCAATGCCTGGAATGCACTACCTGACTCTGTGGTTTCTTCCCCAAACCCCAAAAACCTTAGACTGTCTACAGTCGACCTCTCCCTTTTTCTAAGAGGTCTGTAAGGGGGCGTGCATTTTTTTTAATGCAATCAATATTAAAAAAAAAATCTTTGTGGTTTTCTCCTGTTAAATAATACAGTATCCTAATGCATGAATTCAAAATAAGAATATGGCCTGAGACAGTTTCTATTCTATTGGTTTAATTGGGTCAATAACAGCAAATGTTGTCCCCCCACCACCACCACCACTAATCATGCAGATATGATTCTTCCATATTTTATGCTCTGCATCTTTGAATTCCCAATACTGCAGAGTGGGAGGATTACATTCTGCTTCCAGCCCATAATCATACAGCAACCAAATTTTTTCTTTGACATTTTTAAACTACAAGCAGCCTTTGAAGGATATGATTTTGCCATAACAAGGGCTGCTTAATCGTTCCTACACCAGCCATTTTCTCCTTAGATTTTTTTTTAATTATTAGTTTCTCCATATTTATGAAAGTGAGATGCAACTGTTTTTGGTTTAAGAAATCAGAGGAAGGACACATACCACTGCATGTCATATCTAGCTTAGTATTTCTATCATGCTGAATGATTCCTATTGTTGTTTTTTGCTTCTGGCTGATACTTACTCTAGCAATGTATTGTTGATATTTTATAATAACATTTAAGCTAATTCTAGGCATTTATTAGGGATACCCCTTCCCCTCCCATGCACACAGAATGTGCAGAATGGCATATATATTAGAGCAGGGAGATTAAATCTGGGCTGCAAAAATACAAACGTTCACTCATTGGCAGCAGCAAGATAGAGTTTTCTGGGTCTCTCAGCTGCCATCTAAGTGTTTTGCTGGATCTGTGCAGTCCACATCTGGTTGCTCTGGGACAGGGGTCGGCAACCTTAAACACTTAAAGGACCACAAAGGTCCTAACCAGAAGCCCCCCGTTCAATTCTGGAGCCAACTGGAAGTCCGGTTCCCCCACCATAGAGTATCCTCCTAGCATGGTGTCCTTCTTCCTCTGCCGACCGGAAATATGCCCCCCCCCCCCACACACATAGAGTCTCCTCCTAGCACAGCGCCCTTTTTCCTTTGCCGACCGGAAGTCTGGTTCCCCCACAATAGAGTCTCCTCCTGCGCGGTGTCATTTTTCCTCTACCTGTCCTAACCGAAAGCCCTATCAATTGTGGAGCCAACTGGTGACAGGGAGCTGCAGCAGAGGGATGAAAGAGCCACATGTGGCTCCAGAGCCACGGGTTGCTGACCCCTGCTCTAGGACAGAAAATCTCTAAAGGATTCCTTCTCTTCTTTGTAGTAGCCATAGCCAAACATCCCTTCCCTTCCCTACAATTAATTCCAGTGTAAGTTGAAGAAATAGCAACTTACTCACGTTTGACCTTTCTATTTTTTCTTCTCTCGTTTATAAAGCGTGCCCCACACTCCCTCCCTCCCAGTTAGAAGGATCGTGTCAATACAAGTATGAAATGTTTCTTTTTTAAATAATAACTTTGGCCAAAGGTAAAAAAAGGGCTTAGCTTAGGTCAAAGACATGTACTAGACCTCTGTTGGCTGTAGTAGAACACCTTCCATGAAATGAATGTTTTTATCTGCACTAGATTCTTCCCAAACAAGTACGTAATTATTTTGCTGAAATAGGAACATTAGATTAGCCTGCTTGCTAAATTGTCAGGCAACTTTTCTTTGCTGAAAAGAATTGTGCACATAAATAAGTTGTGAACATGTTTCACCCCACTGACAAAGAGAAGTGAACAAGGAAAATGGTGGTGGTAGCAAAGATGAATTAAAAGCCAAAGAAAGTGAAATTATGAAAAAGATGGAGAATGTCTCACAAGAGACAACATTTTTGTGGAAAGCAGCTAAATGGCTGCAAATCTATCAGGCTAGAAGCTAACAGAGTTTGATTTAGGTAAACCCATGAGATTGCGGAAAGAAATTACTTTCCAAAAGGCTGAGGAAAGGCAGTTCAAATACTGAGTGTTGCAGATTGTTGTGATCAGAGCACTAAATGTTGATCAATATGGGGGAAGGGGACGAATTCCATAAATAAATAGCTAGTTTACCAATGTGCAAGAATGATATCTGGGACATTCTGCCCACTTTATCACTGGAGGAGGAATGCAGTCCTCTTTAAAGTGCAGCCTGATTTCACTTGCTCATGTTTACAGAGGGATCATTCTGCAGCACCCTTTCTCTCTACTTGAACTATTTATTTATACAGACATTTGAATGAATAAGATTTTAGCCCAAAAAGACCCTCCAATTTTAAAACAAGTTGCAGATAAAATGAAACCATTCAGACCGTAAGGAACAAAGAAGAAGAGCTAAACCATATTTATATCATTTCAAAATGGCTGGTTGACCGGCTGGCCAACTTTGAATAGCCCATGGAAAAAAATTAACTATTTTTTTTACAAAAGTTTTTTTATTTTTTCCAACAAACAATACATAGTTTCTGCACAAAATGTTGTCCGGGTCACATTTGATAGTCATACATAGTTTTCCTAGTACATAATCAATTCCATTATTATCTCTCCATTTCAATTCCAACCCATAATATTATCCATACATATTTCTTTATCTTAACTTATTTTATTTTTATTACATACATAATTTACTAATCACCCACATTTCTGGTCCCTTTCACTCACATCAATTAATTTTATTATTTACTGTATACATTTCTCATATTATAACTTCTCTCTGTATTTTATTTAATTCAATTTATTTAAAATCATCTTTCAAAGTGAAGCAAATTTCTTTTACACATTCTATCTATTTTCTATTTTACTCTAGTCAGTATTCATCTTCTTCTTCAAGTCTTATATTTAAAAACTTCTAAATTCAATTAACAATCCACATTTAACTACAGCAAGTTCTTCCACCCATTTTTTCTATTAGTTCTGTTTTGCCCTACTAAACCATTTTACAATAAACCTTCTATTTGTTCAACTATCCACCATTAACAATATTAATACAGTTTTCTTAAATCCTTTAATAAGGCCCTTATTTTCTTTCCTTCTTTCCCCCCGCCTTTGTTTACCCATTTTCCTTTAGTCCCTCCAAAATTCTGCTCCTTGCTAAATCTCTCCTTTTGCCCCATTTCTTCAACGTCTTCTTTTTCTTTTTCTTATCTTATGTGTCTTGTAGCTTTTCACTCGTCTTTTTTCTCTTTTTTAAATTTATTGTTTGTGTGGTTCCCCCCCCAATTTCTCTAATCTCTTCCCATCAATTTGCTTTTTACCCTTTGATTCTTTTTAAAGTACTTTTCTCCTCTTTCAACTTTTCCCTCACCACTGTAAACCCCAGTGAAATCATTCAATTTTTTGCATTCCATCTCTACTTCTATTGTATTATTTTCTTGTTCCTCATTTCTCTTAACCACCCTCTCTTCTATTTTCTGCTCAAAATCTTCAAACACAGTTTCTGACTCTTCTACTATTTCACACTCCAGTCCAGTTTCTAATTTTTTATCACCTTTTACAATTTCACCCACAGCTTTTAATATAGCAAATAATTCTTCATACATCCAATCCTCCTTGTTGCCAATTTACATTTTTTATATTATTTCAACACTAATTTCAAACTTAAGGTCCATATAGTCTTTTTCTTTTAATTTTATTCAATTTCTTTTTAACTCCAGTTCAAATAATAATCCAATCCAGTCCAATTACAGAGTTTATTTATCTTCCGCCACTATCAAAAAACAAAGTCAAACAGTCTGGGCAAAGCAGAACACTCCCTAAAATTTCTCAGGCTTTCCTCTTATCTTCTTGCAATTGAAGGTCAGACAGCTGTACTTTCTCTTTTATAATCCACAAATGGTTACAATTGTTGCAATGTTTTCCTCTCACCAGTAGATGGCACTGTCCAATTCATAATATGCTTCCAGCTGATTGTCAAAAATATCCAATAATTATTTTAAATCCACAAAAACAAAGGGCTTTCTTTTTCACCAATTTCTTCTTTCTGTTTTTTTATTTCTCCAATTTAAAATTGTATCCAAAGTGAAGGGGATCTTCTTGGGCTTTAAAGTTTTAGTCTCCGTTTTTTTCTTTTTCTTTGACAGTAGCCAGGTGCCAATTAGCCGCTATTTCATTTTAGGGAAATTCTTTAAAAATCCAAATTGAAAAATTGCTTTTACCTGTGAGTTGGTCTCTTTCTCACCTGGTCCCAGCACTTTGTCCATTCACCGCTCCTGCACAAACACTTAGTCCAGTTGCCCCAGCTTTGAAGCGGTCATTTAATAATATCTGCCGCCCCCACCGCCGATTTGAAGAACGGTCTCTGACTGCTCGAGGAACTTGACTGCTCCTTTGGGTCGTCCGAGATGCCTCTCCTTCTTCACCGTCCCTTCAAGACGGTTCTGGGCCGAAGCACCCACAGCGACAGTTTGTCAAGCTGGTTTTTCTACAAAGCTTGTCGGAGCTTCACTTTTCCCAGCCTGTCTCACCACAACGCTTCCGGTTTCATCTCGAAAATTAACGATTGTAGGATTTGTAGAGATTCTCAGTCATCCAGGTCATGACAACCATGACCTGGATGACTGAGAATCTCTACAGACTTTTAGCTATACAATCTGGGATGAACACCCTTTGAATGGTGTTGGAGTAGGAATGGATTTCCAGAGGAAGAAAAAAAATTGCAGCTTACAGGAACCAGCAGCACTATTCAGGTGACCTTGAGGATACAGATAAACCTCCAAGTGTTTCAACAACCCTCTAAAAGGATGCAGATTACCAGCTGTCTGCAAGGAATATAAATCCTTCCATTCCCCACTATCCTGTCAGAGCTGAAGAAGCTTCTTTGATGAAAAGCGAAACGTCTTCAAAGAAAAAACAAGGCAGTCCAGTTGGGTCCTGAAAAAGTGCCTTTGGGACGATATTATAGGACTTTAATCTTCCTAGGAAGAGAGATGTAAAATTAGGGCTCAGCCTCAGATAAGGTCCCATCACACAATCCTATCAACCTAATCTTGGAAGCAGATATTGATGTACAGGCAGCTTTATAAGAGGCAATCTTTCAAATATTTTGATCTACAAATATTTGCATCTTGCTCAGAAAATATTGTAATTTTTAATCGTCCCTGGAATGGAAGTTCATTCAGTGCATATTTTACAGTGTTTGTGGTAGGCAAAAATCCTTAAAAGGTGATTTTTAAGACTACAAGCAGTTCTATATTATGTTGCAGACAAACCAGCTCATTTGTCCTGAAAGAAACAGCAGGATTTCTCAGGAAGAATCTTATCAGGTGACCTTATTACATCCTTACTGGAAGCTCCAATTCCAACAAACAATTCACTGATGAGGTACCTCCAGGTGTCTGGCAATAACAGATTCCTTCAATAAATGGGCCAACACTGTGTATAGTAAAGCTTACTCTTCTGCTACCTAATTTATGTCTTAGGACAGAAGAGCAGTTTTGAAGGCTGACATTGCTCACCCTAGTCTGGGCAGCTAATGATTAATGAACTTAGAGACAAGGCTAGCCTTTCTGCCCACCAGTAGTGATGCTATCCCAACTTAAAGGAGCTAACCAGCTTATAGATATAAAAGCTGTTAAATGTTGATAGATGTTTAAAGAAAGTAATCACAATTACTTGAAGCAAAAATGTTCCAAAAATGTTTCAGTTGTCCCAAAGGTGCTTTTTCAGGAGGCAACTGGACTTTCTTGTTTTTCTTTTTGAAGACGTTTCGCTTCTCATCCAAGAAGCTGCTTCAGCTCTGACAGAATGGAATGGAAGGATTTATATTCCTTGCAGACAGCTGGACATTTGCATGGAACGTCTTCAAAAAGAAAAACAAGAAAGTCCAGTTGCCTCCTGAAAAAGTACCTTTGGGACAACCATGACCTGGATGGCTGAGAATCTCTACAGATTTCCATTTCAGTTGATTACTTGGCATTAGCTGACTTCTAGAAAACTACTTGGTGCCAGACTCACAGAAATAATATTAATTCCAATATGCCAGAGTTTGTCAATTTGTCTAATTATACTTCTAATCAGAAAATCTTGGTCAGCCAAACTACTGGTTTCTTTCCTGCCATAGGGTTACAGTTCTCTGAGAAGCAGCGGCATCTGCAGGATCTAACACTTTCATCGAAACAAGTAAAGGGCTGCTGTTGTGGAGAAAATAGGAAGCTGGATCATTAGCTATGTATGGTGATTTGAATAATAGTGCAATGACCAAAAATAAAGGTGGGATAAAAATTAAATAAATAAAAAAAGGAACATTATGCTGTCATGTCTCAAGTTTTATTCTTCCATGTGTGTGTAACATGATGCACATACAAAGGGGCAAAGCTTGCACCATAATAGTGCAATGCAGCTTTTGTTATTTGCTCCCCTATAACCTCCACAGGGACACTCCTGGATGGAATCCAATGTAGATATTAGGTTGTACAATGAGACTTCCTTTCCCTTGTCACTGAACATCTTCAAAATCTGTCCCATAGGGCGGGAAATACTCTGATTGCAGGAAACCACAGAAGAAGGGAAAAGAGGAAGAACCAGTATCAGGCAATGGAGAAGATGTTGGACTAGGTCTGGGTAAATCCAGATGTTGGACTAGGTCTGGGTAAATGTTCGGGTATATACACTGCTATGGAAATGCATTGGGTAAATTTGGGCAAGTCACAATTTCCTGGTTCAGCCTATCTCATACAGGAACTTATGCTGCAGATAAAATAAAGATCTCTGTATGTGCTGTCCTGAGCTCCTGGAGAAAAGGTAAAATATAAATCCAACTACTAATAAAAAAAGGATAAAAAGATTTGCTTTCCATTTCTGTTTTGTGAGTCAAAATTGCTTCTGTACAGATATAGATTTCAATTTTTGTTTTCTAAACAAAAACTGGCAGTTCTGCATCTGTTGTAACATCTAATTTGTGTTGATGTTGTGTGTATCATGGAGATATTGCATGCACATGTGCATTTTTTTCCCCATATACAGCAAATGATTATGGTGACTGCAACACGTCTGGATAGTTGCTTTGCTCGGCTGAGCTCAGCAAAGGTAATGATAATTAATGGAAGTAATTTCCCAAAGTGAAGATGTTTAACTCCATTAGAATGCAGACACATAAGGTCTTTCTTGTTTTAAATTACACCATAATAGGATAATGTGTTGTTTGTTCCAGATGCAGATCACTACCCAATGGAAATGAGCAATAAAAAAATGTGTGTTTATGTAATCATGGTTACTGCATCATCCCTATGGGTAATAACATTATTGTTACCATTAACACTGTCATGAAACTCATTTATAGGTAAATGCATATATTTAGGAAACATTAAACACAGCCTGGATAATTGTAGAGAAACATGTGATAAGACAGCATTCAAGAAAGTTGAATGTCAACTTTGGAGAGAAAAATGACAAAGTAAATCCTTTTCATCTGGAACCACTTTTAGCTCCACAAGGAACTATTTCATCTGATTACCACACAAACTATTTAAATGTAAGTAATTTGTTTATTCTGACACCAGAATGCTCTCTCAGAGGAGATAGGCTACTGTTACGGCATATTTGTTCAAATTAAACTATTTTATTTCTCCAGACAAGTAAATATTTGTTTTGAATATTGATTTTAAAAATCAATCTTTTAAGCTTTTTGATTTATAATCAAACAGTACTTTTAATTTACTGATTTTTTAATAACTTGTCCAGCTAATGATGCTTTGGTATGTTTCTGAAATTTAAAACTAAAATTATATAAGTAGATGTGATTTGTGAAAATTCCAGGTTTAACATTAGTTCCCTCATTACAGCTTCAGTGCCACTTTTTTTGTATAGATCGAATTAGAACTATTTCACAAATTACATTTAAATTCACAATAATATGAATATATAATGATCCCCAACATGGTCTTCTGCAAATGGGTGGCCTTCAATTCCCGTAAAACTTTGGCCAACAGGGGAGGTATCTGGATGGCATCATGTTGGGGCAAGCATCATTCAGAATTTCCAAGTAATAATTGGCTGCCCGGGCATGTCTTTTTTTTTTTTTTATTCAAAAAGTTTTATTAGTACAGACTTACATAAGTAGTAGCAAAATATTAAATATAAAGTACAAACATTTTTGTTTTTTTCTCCCCCCCCAAACCCACCCCCTTCCCTCCCCACCTCCCCCCCCCCCGGACTTCCCAGAGATAGTACAGGGCATAATAATAAATTTAAATTGTTAATAAAAAGAAAAAAAAGGAAAAAAAAAGAACACTATTTTTAAAAAGCTTCAACTCCAGATTATACACTAATAATATATCGCATTTATATACAATAGTAAAGATACAAAAAAGAGAAAAAAGAAAAAGAGAGAAAGAGAAATCTCTTTAACAATACAAACAAACAAACCTCCTACCTCCTCCCTTCAATCCTCTATCTTATACAAAGTAAGTGTTATATAAATAATAACTAAATATAAAGTACAAAAATCTTAAAGTGATATTATTGACATTAAAAATAACCTCTAAGATAAAACTTAACTAAATATTACATAAGTAATCATCAAATATTAAATTTCATCACGATATTAATAACATAATATTATTCTAAATTAACTTACTAACTTCAATAAACAAAACAAAGAAAAAGAAAAAAGGAATAAACAAACAAATCTTCAACAAACTATGTATATCTAATATTATTAACATTAAAAGTAACCTCAAAATTATATAAAACTTAGCTAAATATTGCATAGATAATCATTAAATAGGGAAAAGGAAAAATGCAATCATATTAGTCTCCATCCGTCCAATATATTTCAACATCACATCGTTTTGTATCTTGATAGTTCATCTTTTAATAATTCAGTAAATTCGAATTTGTCGACTCGTCTCCCATCTGATCCCAAACCTCCATCTCCTTCTCCCCAGCTGTCTGGTTCTGGCACTCCTTTTGGGTTTTTGAATCTCTTTCCTTTTGATCCAGCAAAGATGGCTTCCCCTCCTCCTCCTCTTTTATTTTCATACATCCTTCCTCTGGAATCTTGGATATATCAGCCTTTAAAACATTGACATAAAATTCAGGAGCTTTTTTTATCGTGTTGAGCCGGTATCTTTTTCCAGAAAATTTCACTGCAACTCCAACTGGCGCTTCCCATTTATATTGTAAATTTAATCTCTTAAATTCATCAATCAAAAAAGTATAGCTTTTTCTGGCTTTAAGCATTTTAGAGGGGATTTCTTTCCAAATCTTTAGTTCCTGCCCATTCACCATGAGATTATTGTTAAACGTTGCTTGTATAATTCTATTCCGTAAAGCTCTTGTGGTAAAATATATGACAATGTCCCTTGGTAAATGCTTTTGTTTAGCGTACCACGAATTGATTCTGTATATTTTATCGATTTGTGTAGCCAATTCCACTTTAGAAATTCCAGACACCTGATCCAATACATCAACCATCCTTCCTTTTAAATTTTCATATAGTCCTTCTTTCAAACCTCTGACCCTTATAGCAACTTCCATGGACCTGAACTGTGTCATCAAGACCTCTTTTTCAAAATTTGCAATATCATTTTGGATTTTATCTATGTAATTCACCGAGGTTGCCAAAGCTTGTTTATTTGTTTCAATACGTTCTGCCAAAACTTCAATATTTGTTGCTAAACCTTTGCAAACCTCTAACACATCAAATCTAAGTTGTTGATTCATATTCTTCAAAGCAGCCTGCATTTTTTTGTCTATCTCACTTATTTTCTGATTAAATTCCAGAGTAAGTTCATGTTTCATAATCTTTAAATTATTTAATAAATTTTCAGGTGTCAAAGGCTGTGGAGGTGTTAACTCAGTATTAAGTTGCATTTTAGAAATATATCCAGATGGGTAGTCATTTCTTTTAGTCAGAACAATCTTTCCAGATTTTGAAGCCATTATGGTGTTTCAAAAGAGTACAAAGAAGAAAGAAAGCCAGGTGCCTGATTAAAATTCTTTCCAGTTTAAAAACCAGGTAGTCTTTTATTATTAAAAGTTTTTCAATTATAACTTTAATCCAGGGTTAGGAGACAGAGGAAAAAAAACCATTTTTCCAAATTGAAAGTTTCCATAAGAGAGAAAGAAAAAAAAAGCCTCTGGGAAAACGAAAGTCACTTTCACTTCTCAATCGCCATGTTGTTACTTTGTTTCCTTTGTTCCCTTGCCAAAGTGAAAGCTTACCCAGGAGTTGAAAAAAAGAGAAAAAAGAGGTTTCAGTACTTGCCCATCTCACGCCTGTTTCTCTCTGTCTGCTTCTGTAGTTTAAATATAATTATAAATCCCATTCTTGAAGCAGCGGCTGGTCACGACATCTAGCTCCGCAAAGGCAGAGGTTTCCTGATCTTCGGAGCTGGAGACAGGCTGCATGGGGAGCTCTCCCTTCGCGCCCTACCAGATGGCTCCTAGGGCGCTGGGGGGGCTCTACCCCACCTGTCAGGCTCTCATCTCTCCCCTTTGCCCGGGGAAGAGATTTCAAAGCCGCCAGACAGCTGTTCTGGCGGCTTTTAACGAAGAACAGAAAGGCGTCTGGCAAGGGGACGTCCGCGATGAAGCGCTCCAAACCGGAAGTCACCCCCGGGCATGTCTTTAAAGAGGTTTTCTGTTCCTATAGTTCTTATCTTTCTGATGTCCAAGTGAAATCTAATGAGTGGCACTAATGCATTTTGGTTCTTCATGGAATTGCAAACTTAAAAAAATTTATAGCATCGATGCATTTTATTCTAGAGCAAAATTTCAGGAAGTAAGCCCATTTCAAAACAAATTTCAAAACAAACCCAGTTCCACCTTATCCCAGAAATGTACTGTATTGTCAGCAGCTTTCCTCCGTAATTGAATGGTACACCTTTTTTGAAAAAATATTTTCTGCAAAATAGGAGTGGGGGAGGGAGGGTGGAAAGCCGTGAATTGCCATCTGGAAATCTAATGCATCTGTATATAGTATTTGGGGGGGGGGAGAGAAAGGTGTTGTTTGTTCTAGCTTTGTTAAAAAGGAAAGGTACACATCTGTCCTGGATCACATCCAGAAGTTGGCCATATGGACACCCAAGAAGACATCAAATTCACTCATCAAATTTGGCAGTGCCACTGAGGATACACGACAGGATCATTGCCTGCTTGTGAAAGTGCCTAAAAGTGGTTATAGTGACATTTCCCTAGAACTGGGTAAGAGTCATGGGTTTATTCCTTGGAGAGAGACCAGGGGCGGGTTGCTCACTTACCTCGCTGCCAGAGCCATGCAAGCGCATCTCCACGCTTTGGGGGGGCGCACACTCGCTACATGTGCACGCCCCCTCACGCGATTTTGCTTCTGCGCATGTGCGGAAGCAAAATTGCGCCGAAATCTCGCAAGGGGACGCACGCGCGCGAGAGATTTTGGTGCGATTTTGCTTCTGCGCATGCGCAGAAGCAAAATCTCACCAAAATCTCGCGCGTGCGTCCCCTCGTGAGATTTCGGCGCGATTTTGCTTCCGCGCATGCACAGAAGCAAAATCGCCCAAAAATCACTGAAAATCAGCAAAAAAAATGGCGACGCGCCGGGTGGACCGGCAGAGAGGGCTCCGGAGCAGTTGCGAAATCCGCCACTCCCTACCGGAGCTGTGTACTGGGCAGCTCCGGCAGGATCCCACCTCTGAGAGAGACATGGAATTAGTAAAAATATAAGGAAAAACAAAACAGGAGAAAAAAAAGTATAGAACAAAAATGACAAAAGATACAATCCAGGGATTCATGCAAGCTGGGATGGGAAGTGGAAATGTTGGTGTTGTGAGAACACTATTTTATATTATCTTTATGTTTATTTTGTAGAGACTACACACATTGGCTAGCAAAAAGGATCATTAGCCAGCTGCCAAAGATGAGGAATCCTCAGAGAACCTTTAGGATGTTCAAAATAAATAATGGAACTTTGCTGCAGTTGTACCCAATCTTAGTTAGCCATTACCCACTTTTCTACCTCAGCTGATTTACTTATTATATGAATGAACCTGTCCTGCCATTCTATCCTGATTTGTCTTTCTTCTATTCTCTTTTGGAGTCAGACCATTGGTTAGTTGTTTCAGGGGTGGGTTCCACTTACCTTCACCACCGGTTCGCATCGCGACGTTTTGCGTGCTACGTTGTTAAAAATTTGAAGTGATAGGGGTCTTGAAACTTTATCTTTCAAAATTTAAGGAAATGTGGAGTAAAGGATTCAGATTTAAGTAAATGCAAATGCTTTCCACTCTTATTCAATCTTTTTGCACAATCTTGTAAGTAGGCTTCCCCACTCATATAAAAGGAGGGGGCATCTTGCAACATGACCTCTGTGTCCAATTAACTGAAGGGAATGAAGAACCTCTTGCATTCATTGATGCTCTCCTATCACCTGAACACTTACTTGCACGATAAAGAGAAAAATCTCTTCAATGTCATATAATCCATTAAGACTGAAATGGATAATTGTATGTAGCCAACTGGATGAAAAACAAAAATAAATATAATATTTTTAATTTCATACACCTATTGACGATATGAGCTGTTGCCCAGTGATGACCAGCCAGTATCATTATACAAGAATAAGAATTATAATAGCATAGCTTTCTGATAACATTTTTATCTCTGTTAAAAACATATTTAAACTTTAATAAGCAGAAAATCTACCACTGTTCATTGTATTATTAATTTATTCTTTCTTTGTTTAAAACCAGCAAACTGTCCTGTTCCAGCAATTACCAGTGCAGGAAGTCAGACTTAGATAAGAGGCCTTTATGTGGATTATACAACTCACTGAAATGCCGGGGGTCCAGGAGCTCAGGAAAAATAAACATGCTTATTTCATGCCTGCTCTGTGGTAGAGCCGAGGTGGCTCAGCGGTTAGAGTGTAGTACTGCAGGCTACTTTAGCTGACTGATCATTTGAGTTCAGCTGTTCAAATCTCACCGGCTCAGGGTTGACTCAGCCTTCCATCCTTCCAAGGTAGGTAAAATGAGGACCCAGATTGTTGGGGGCAATGTAAATATATCCATTGCTTAATGGTGTAAACCACTTAGAGAGTGCTTGCACTAGGAGGCGGTATATAAATATCACTAATAAATAAAATAAAATAAATAAATAAATATGTGAGATTATGTGCAAACAAATCAGATTTAGGAATCTGAGCAGAGTGTAGTCTCCTACCAGCCCAGAAGTTAATTATAGAAGGAGCACAGTGCATTCAGAAAGCCTGAGCCAAAACTGGAAAGCTGCTTCCCAACAGAAGTCTGACTCTCAGGCCCTAATTCAACAGTACTGATTCAGGAATGCCTTTCTGAGGACTCTCACTGAAAGTTTCTGTTCTCCTTTGATATATCTTAAGATGTGAGGTCTATAGATTTTTCTCCTGCTCAAGTGATTTGCCCTGCTCAAGTGGCCCATTACCTGAGGATTTGGCTTATCCTCTATACATCCTGTTTCTTCTGAATCCCATATGCAGATATGTGAGCATTACATGGGTCTTGGGTTGCAAGGTCAGAACCAGTGGTGGGATTCAAATTTTTCTACTACTGGTTCTGTGGGCATGGCTTGGTGGGGCGGCACCTTGCTGTGAGTGACATTGAGTTGGCCACGCCCACTCAGTCACATGACCCCCATCAAGCCACACCCACCAAGCCACGCCCACAGAACTGGCAGAAAAGGCAGCTCCTACAGCCTGTCCTTTTATGGTCCCCCTCCCCCCCGCGTTGAAGTACCTTAAAGGGACACCGCAGTCCGGCTGCCTTCTGAGCAGCTCCACTGCGATGCCGTCCCTCCAGTGCAGCAGGCCATTCTCCTGGCTGGGTCTGGCAATGGGGTGCAGCTGCACATGCGCACCAGCAGGCAATGTGGTGGTGATGGCATCAACGGGACTTCGGGGCTCTTTTTTGGCCTGTAGTTTTCGGCGCAAGAAGCCTGAAGCTGCCACCTCTTTTTCAGCGTGAGAAGCTTCTTTGCCAGCCGGAACCGAGCCTGCAGCGGTGGATGGAGGCTTCTTGCGCCGAAAAAGAGGCTGTGGCTGCAGGCTTCTTGCACCAAAAACTACCGAAAACTACAGGCAGAAAAAGAGGCATGAAAAAGCTCTCGCCACCATGTTATTTGCACTGGCCGCACACATGCGCCCCATTGCCTGCTAGTGCCATTCACGGCCAGACCCAGCCAGGAGAACGGTTTGCTTCGCTGGAGGGACGGCATTGCAGCGGAGCTGCTCGGAAGGCAGCTGAAAACTACTGGCGGCTGGAGGCTCACCAGCTGAGCCTCGTCGGGGACCCCTACCAAGGTGCAGACAAAGGTGAGCGATATGGAGGGCGAGCGGGCAGCATGCAGGCAGCAGCTCCAGGGCAAGGCTAGAGCCGGGGAATGGCACGTTCCCCAACCGGGCCAAGGTGAAGAGCGAGTGGACGGCGGCTCCGGGGCCTCAGGGAATGGCGCATCCCTGGGCCCTGACCCGAGGCGAAGGGCAAGCAGGTGGTATGCTTACCTTTGGTGAGCAGAGCGGATGAGGTGCAGAGGCGAGGTGATTAGCTGAGCCGCATGGTGAAGGCAACATATATAGGCCAGGTGGGGGTGGGTGGGTCAAGCAGTGAGGGTGGACGGAGCAAGCAGCAATCAGGCGGGTGGGGGTGACCGGATGACCGGGGGCAGGGCCAACCAGAGGTAGTATTTGCTGGTTTGGTCCAAATTTCCACTACCGGTTCGCGCAAACCGGTCTGAACCGGCTGAATACCACCTCTGGTCAGAATCTGTCTAACCCTGCTCCTCCATTTTCAAATCTGACTCTTCATACATGCCCATAACGCAAGCTTTTCCCCTCTCCTCTATTGTTCCACAAATTTCAGTGCCAAATAGCTTGAGCCAATGGAGTTCGATTATTAAGTCTGTTCACATATTGGAAAATGGGACTTAAAAGGGTATAGGAATGTTTACATAATAATTCCAAGTAGAACATTCATATTCTGAATAATGAAATAAAAACTCAGCTAACAAAAGTCAATATTTTAATCCTTGATAAGTCAGCTACTCATTAGTGAGCGGGGTGTTTGCAGTTATTTTGCAGTATGCATATTTGATAAAGTTGTGGATTAATATTAATTCAGGTATGATGCAAGCTCTGTATTTCAGATATGCTGGGAAGAATTTGCTTTTTAAAATGAATTTAAAAAGACCAAGCTGCTGAAATAAGCAGCTCAGTCTAGTTTCTGTTTTGGACTGTAATAGACAGTGTCTTAAGTCACCTTGGCAGGTGACTAACACCAGGTATTGCATGAAGATATGAATTCAATTGGACCTCTCATTGGTTTTCAGGACCACAAACCATGGAATTCTAGCTGAGGATAAGAGGCATTACTAATATTAAATTAGGTCATATCTGGATAGGAGATTCCAATATTTATTGGTAGGAGAAGTATGTTCCACAGTGTTCTGATTTGGTATCTTGTGTGCTTAACATCTTTACAAAAATGCTAGAAAACGTGGTTTGGGCATCTGAAATACAGTACTATCACTTTTAAGTCACTACTGATTCACTGTGTTGAAAAAAAATCACAAGGTGAGGTTATTAAAATCTGATCATCTATAGATGCAGCACAATAGTCTTCAATGGGGGAATCTTTGCACGCATGCAAACATTTCCACTTGAACTGACATGCTAGCCTCTCCCTTTACACAAAGGCAATCTATTCTGTACAGTCATGCTGTACCCATGGAGATCAGCTCTTTATTGATGTCATCAGTACAGCTTAAAAGGAAGAAATACCGTTTGTCTTCCTGTGTTTAATTCTACATAAGAACGGATCGCCTGAATAGGACTACAGTACTAAATCCAACTAAATCTCTTTGTGTTAACTTTCAGAGTAACATTTGAAAGCCTGAACCAGCATGGGATGGATATTTCCTTTAACTGGAGATGCTTTTGTTGCTAATAAAACCAGTCTGAGAATAGCTATCAAATTACATAGCCTGAGAGTGTTTGGTTGTTTTTATCTTTTCTCTTATGAAATCAGATTTTATAAGACTTTAGCTAGTGAGCCACCTGTGACTCTTATTGAAAAATGCAAATCATACTCTCATCACCCATGAACTGCTCACATAGATCATTCCAACTTATTTGTTCTGCTGCTTTTAAATAACTTTTGGAAACTGCAGATAATTCAGAAAGCTCTACCAGGCTGTGACTTCTTATTGAAAGCATATAATTTCATTGTTGTGCAACTTGTTTTGGCTTTTAGAATCTTTTTTCTATGGTTTCCAAGATTTTGCTCACCAGTTAAGGAAATGCTACTAGATAGGATCCAGATCACTTGATGACAATAAAGCTATAAAGAAAACCATTAACTTAAAGCTGTCAACATCCAGATTTTTGGCAGTCTGGATCTGGTAACTCTGGTTTTAATGTGGAGGTTCTGTTCTGTATGTCTTCATGTAAAGTGCATTTCACTGACTGAATAAATTCTATTATTGAGGAAATTTGTTTAGCTTCTTCTGTTCTTCTATTTATACACAATTTGATACTGTTTAATTAAAAAAACATTTTATTACAATTCAATTCCATAAGATGTTTTGGCAGCTACTTCAAAATACACAATGGCATATAAATATTTAAGTAAATTAAATATACTTTTTTTATCAAGTATTTCAGTGGACAAATGAATGGCAATATTTGAATGAATTGTTAAAAACACTGTCCATCGTGTTTTTATTATGGTTCTATTATTATTATTGAAATAAAATAAAATGGAATCTTTTATTAAAATTGATATTTAACATTTACTTCATTGAATTAAATATTCAAATTCTCCTGCTGTTAACAGATATACTTAGTACATGACATGGTTAGGTCTTGGAGGCAATTGATTAATTTATGAGTACAGTAGCTAAATCCATCCACAGTCATTAAGTAGAAATAAAACAAGTATCTATTTATAATAGAATAACAGAGTTGGAAGGGACCTTGGAGGTCTTCTAGTCCAACCCCCTGCTTAGGCAGGAAACCCTACACCACTTCAGACAAATGGTTATCCAACATCTTCTTAAAAACTTCCAGTGTTGGAGCATTCACAACTTCTGGAGGCAAGCTGTTCCACGGATTAATTGTTCTAACCGTTAGGAAATTTCTCCTTAATTCTAAGTTGCTTCTCTCCTTGATTAGTTTCCACCCATTGCTTCTTGTTCTACCCTCAGGTGCTTTGGAGAATAGTTTGACTCCCTCTTCTTTGTGGCAACCCCTGAGATATTGGAACACTGCTATCATGTCTCCCGATCCTTCTTTTCATTAAACTAGACATACCCAGTTCCTGCAACCATTCTTCATATGTTTTAGCCTCCAGTTCCCTAATTTATTCCACTACTAATGAAAAAAACCCTTGGTATTATAAAAGCAAATAGCCTTTGCAAAAATGCAAGTAATATTGGAGTAAACAGAAAAAAAACTCTTTAAAAATGATACCATAAAATACATGTATTAAAATGGTATTGTGAAAAGTACTTTTTTCCATCACAATGTTTCGTATAATGTGAAAATGTTGGCATGTTTCTTTTGGATCTCAAATTCAATCAAAGTGCAGTCATTTTGTATCCTGTTTTGGGAACATTCACATACCGGTACTAACAAACTTTCTGAATATAAAGCTATTATTAGTGTTTTCAATTAATGCTTTACTAATGATTATTAAAGAATATACTGCCTTATATATCCCCAGCTTATATTTCTTATTAGTTTGATTTGATAGTACAATCATTTAGGAATGAAGCTCCATAGAAATTCACCTGTAATCAGGAAAATGTGGATCAATTTTTGATGCTTCATTCTTGAATTTTTTTGGTTACAAAAGTAAGTTATATTTTATCTAGATTCCAGTACAGGTAGTCCTCGACTTACAACACTTCGTTTAGTGACTGTTCAAAATTATAAGAGCACTGAGAAAAGTGACTTATGACTGTTTTTCACAGTTACAACCTTTCCAGCATCCCCATGATCATGTGGTCAAAATTTAGATGTTTGGCAACTGGTTCATATTTATGACTGTTGCTGTGTCCCAAGATCATGTGATCCCCTTTTGCAACCTTCTGATAAGCACAGTCAATGTGGAAGCCAGGTTCACTTAACTTATCAACTGCAGTGATTCACTTAACAACTGAAGCAAGAAATGTCGTAAATTGGGGCAAAATTCACTTACCATATTTTTTGGAGTAAAGACGCACCTTTTTCCTCCCTAAAAGTGGCTGAAAATTTGGGTGCGTCTTATACTCTGAATGTAGCTTTTTCAAAGCTTTTTTTCCAGCCCTAACTAGGTGCTTACAGATCTTCCCAGCTCTTACCTTGCAGGCTTTTTCATTGTTACTCTCTCCAAAGAATGTTTTTCCAGCCCTAAGTCTTTGCAGAATTTTTTTTCATTGCTCTACTTGCTCCGAATAAGTTTTTTTCTAGCCCTAACCAGGTGCTAACTATCTTCCCAGCTCTTACCTGCTTGCAGGCTCTTTCATTGTTATTCTCTCAGAAGAAGGTTTTTTTAAGTCCTAACCAGGGGATAAAATAATGTGCTGAAGCTGCTCCGAATAAGTTTTTTTCTAGCCCTAACCAGGTGCTAACTATCTTCCCAGCTCTTACTGGCTTGCATGCTCTTTCATTGTTACTCTCTCAGAAGAAGGTTTTTTAAGTCCTAACCAGGGGATAAAATAATGTGCGGAAGCTGACCAGACTAAGGACGCTAGCCAGATGAATACCTGGTAGGCAGATTGTTTTCCCCTATTTTCCTCCCCAAAAACTAAGGTGCGTCTTATACTCCGGTGCGTCTTATACTCCGAAAAATACGGTAACTACATAAATTTTGGGCTCATTTGTGGTTGTAAGTCGAGGGCTACATGTATACTGCTTCCAGTAAATCACAATTCTATGTCAACATATTGGAAATGGGTCTCAATCAGCTTATATAAACAAAGTTACAAAGCAGGAATGAATTTGGTAAATCATCTAACTAACCCAATACCCTGCTCAGCGTAGAATCCAGAATACCGTACATCAAAAAATATCTGTGCAGTTTGTTCCAAAATCTCCACCAAGAGCCCATTACGTAATTGCACTTACCATGAACTGCATTTACAATGAAGAATAAGATGATTCCTAGTTATATTATTGCATAATCTTATAAAATGTATACAAAGCCCTTATTTTAAACATTGCCACTTTGCGGGGGGGGGTGTGTCCTCAGAGGTGTTCCTTTTTTGTTGCATCTGGCTCTATGGAACACTCTTCTTCTCCTTGAGTTCCAACAGCCCCCCCACCCCCGCCTTTTCACTTCCCAGACAGCGTTTAAGACCTGGCTGTTCTCCAGGATAGTGAGGTCATAGCATGGGTCGCATCAAGGAAGTGTGACTAATTTTTCTCTTCTTGGTTTTATTGTTTCTTTTGTTTTTAGTGGTGCATACATTGTTTTACTCTGGGGTCGTAAGCTGATCAGAGTTTTGTTCTAAGATAGGTAGCTATACAACTGTTTTAAGTAACGGGGGTGGGGAGGGAGAAACTATCAAATGTGTAGTGCATTTTTAGAAGATGTTTGCCATAATTCAAAATGCATTAGAGGTCTTCCATTTTAGTAGCCTCGTCTGTATGTTAGGCCTGCTAGCCTGTGGCCTATCTAATCTAATCTATATAATCTACAAATTTTCAATCCTGCTATGGAAATGAATAAGATTCAGACGAATAATTAGCCTGTCTTTTTCTGTTTCTGAAATTCTTCATACTATATATGTCCAAACACTTTTGCAAAACAATAGGTTGAGGATCATTGTCCTAAAATCTGGTAACTTTTAAAAAATCTGCTTGTTTTGTAGCTACACAGTCTCCTATGGTGCCAACTGCCAAGATGCCCACTTACTATTTGCTTAGGACATGCCCTCACAATATTCCCCTCCCCCCTATGGTCAACCTGCTGCTACAGACAACTTAGATGTTTTAATATGGAAGTGGCATTTTCCATGTGATGTTGGCCCAAGATATTCCAAGGAGACAGCCTAGAAAAGGGGCATGAAAGAGGAGGTGGATGGTCAGCAATGGGTTCAGCTCTACCTGATCTAGCAGTCTGCTGAGGGATTGCCCCCTTCTGTCTGGTTGCTGGGCTCTGTGCCTGTCTTCAATCCTGTTCTGGCTGCGAAGTCTTGAATCTCAACCTTTCTTTCTTTTCTCAACCTTTTCAGATAGGTTGGCTAAACAACCTAGACGTGATTGCTACATTGGGCATCAATATGCCACCTAAAGCAGCTGAAAAGGCCAGTCCTGCTTTTGAATGCCAAGTTATTTGTGCCATGCTGTGAAATGATTGATCTGAGAAGCTTTCTATATGAATTCGAGGTGGGGGGTGGACAGGCGGCCTTCCTCTAGATTTACCATTGCTCCGACAGTGATGAAAACTGAACCTCGGCTTCTGTAGCCATTTTATTTACTGTTTTTTGAAGGATAGATCAACATATCCACCCACACATACTTTGCAAACCCTTTTCTCAAACTCCAACTCTTCAACAGAATTGAGCCAACAACTACATCTCAGTTGTATAAACCCACATTAGATTTTTTTAAAAAGCCTTATAACTCTATACTGTCAACTGGTGGTTGAAAGGCTGACTAGTCAACAATTGATAATCATGTGGGGAAAATTATGTGAAAAAAGTAAAATGAATCCCATAAGCTATACCTCTCATATCAAAACCTGAAGAACACTTATGCATCAGCAACAATAACTCAGGTGGCTTCCATATTGCAGTCAAGAGATGCAATCTGTTTGTTGCCACTTAATGGTCATTAGTTCAATAGGTTGACTGGGCAACACATATTTTGTTTCATGAACACTTTTGGGTGTTTCTGGCTGCTAATCATGGAAGTAATCTGTAAGCATACACCATTTTATAGAAATCATCTGCTTTTACACAATGCCAATGTACACCCTTCATTCCTTGTTGGCTATGCTGCACACATGAAAGAAACATACGAACACGTGGAACTGTTGTTGAAGCACATCCAGTATACCATGTACAACAGGAATATCTGTGGAGATCTAAAAGTAGTTCCCTCTGCTGCTTGGATTGCAGTTCAGATATACCAAGTACTGTTGTTGTATATATGAAATGAACAGTTGTGAAGAGTCACAAAACATTAAAAAGAAATGATCATTCTAAAAGAATTTGGTTCTAGGACAAAAAAACATGGCACATGAACCACTTGTTGATCCGACAAGGTATGTTTGCCTCCATTTCACATAAAACTCGAACTGATGAAAAATTTTGTGAAAGTGATGAACAAGGAAGGTGAAAGTTTTCATTATTTGAGACAAATGTTTCCAAGAATAACTGATCCCAAGTTTAAGAAAGGCATTTTTGTTGGGCCACAGATCAGATATGTCATCAATGAAAAGCAGTTCGAAGATACTAATATAGCTAAAACATAAATATTTTGGACACTTAACATGAAGGCAACAGTCATTGAGAATGAACTTCATGTTGGGAAAAATCAAGGGCTAACAAAATACAAGGTTGTTAAATGCTGTCACTGATGTCATACAAGAACTCAAAAAAGTATATATTGACAGAGAGTCCTGGTGAAATGATATCCAATGAATCAGAGAAAGATGGAAGTGACTGGACAAGAAGAAAAAGTGATTATTTGGATTTTGACAGCCCAAATAAATTTGCTTTAAATTTGGTATCTATACCAGGGATGATCGTACAAACAAAAGTATATGGTATCATCAAGAGAGTAAAAGAATTGAAATGGAAATGGGCTGGTGACATAACAAGAACTGATGGCAGGTGGACCAAGGGAGTTATACAATGGATACCACTTGATAAAAAGCATCCACAAGAAACCTAAAACAAGATGGATCGACAACATCACCAAGTATTGTGGATCCAATTGGTAAAAAGCTCAGAACCGTATTAGTTGGAAACATGTGGAACTGGCCTTCATCCTGCAGTGGATAGACAATTGCTAAAATTGACGATGATTATGATCAAGGATAACACGCAATAGCTGTATGACTGCCAGTCATTTTTAGATGACAAGTCAGGAACCATTGCAACAGAGAATAAAGGCAGAGATTGGGTTTAGAATTTAACAAGGAGCAACTGATAGGATAGATTTATTTCTCCAAATGAATACTCATTTAGAATTTATCTGTTGTGTTGGAGAATATTTTTAAGACTAACAAATTTTAACTAACAAACGATAGCTCACTTCATTAGATGCTTGAAGTGGTTAAAACTGAAGTAAGATTTAAACTGGAATGGGGTGGGGAAATGTTACAAGGATCTTCTGAAGAATAGGTTCTTTTTCACAATAATCTCCTGGCCTTGGATGAAAAAATGCCCTTCCTTGTATTTTAATTTTACATTTGTGGTTTGTTAGCAGGCACCTGCTGCCTCCTCCTTTAAGATGTTGAGTTGAAGGGTCAGCCTAGGCAAAATGCCAGGAATTGAAGTCACTTCTTTATAGCTAGGCTCGAGACTTCCTGTTATTGTAATAATTTCCTCAGGAAATCTGGCCACTACAAATGTTCTGGAACTCTCCAGAGATTTTAATTTATTGTTGCTTGGGCAGCCAAGATAAAATTATAATATTTCATTCTACATCATTTGTCAATTCAGTAACTCGTGTCCTTGATATTGCGTAATTTATATAGATTTTAAGGAAATCTAGCTTTCTCCTTCAATGCTGTTGTCACAATGATGCAGTATTGGCTCATTTTACAAAATGCTCCTTCGTCATATCAACTGGTACTGTAATTAGGTTGTACGGTAGGACACAATTTCTGTGTGTGCATTTATGTCTTTTTAAATGATTTGTACTTTTGAGCAATTGAGAAATCATGTGTTCTTGCAAAATAATAAAAAGAATCTCTGTGAATTACCAAAGTATTGCTGCTGCTACTACTACTACTTTTCTTTCTTTTTGATTGAATTTTGTGAAAACTCCTATATCTGTATGGTATAGCAGGGGGACTTCAATTTCCCCGAAACAAATAAAACTCCAAAACAAATAACATAAAAATAAAATTAATATTGGCAGGAGACTGTTGTCACTTTATCAGTAGTGTTTCACAGACACTACCAAAATGCATGCATGATACAGAAACAATTGCATTCTAATTATCAATCACAGCTGAAGGGAGAACTATATTTCCCTAGTGGGAAAGTATTACAGAGGGCTGAGAAAAGGTAACATGACTGGAAGAAAAATGTGATCTTGGCTATGAACATCAGAACTTCACAATTGCTTATATCCTTGTATCTAACAAAGTATTGGTACACTTTCTCACAAAGAATAATTGGATGTTAGGTTCATAAAACAAGTATCTAAGAGAACATTAGGGGGGCGTATAAAATTGTAAACAGTATGGAAAAGTGGCTCTTCCTCTTATTTTACAATACAATGGCTGGATTCACAAATCGTATCAAAGCATGGGTTTGATTGATTTTTGCGTAGTGAACAGCATGAACCCAACTGCTACAGCTTGTGAAGCATAGTGTACAGATCAGAGTGTTACATAATACAGCCAATTGAAGCGGATTCATTAAACCATGGATAAATAAACTATCATTTAATGCAGTGTGTGAGCAAGGTCTATATCTATAAGTGCATTTTTTATTTGTTTCAGCAAGGTAATTGCAACAAAGAATATTTATTATTATTATTATTATTATTATTATTATTATTATTATTATTATTATTATTATTATTATTATTATTATTATTATTATTATTATTATTATTATTATTATTATTATTTATTTGGTCTGGGAAATCTACTTCACAGATTTGATGGCACATTACCAAGAAGAAAAGTATTTTCATAATATATGAGGCATCAGCTCTAGCCCTCAAAGGCTACTTTGGATTGATGCTAATTTGTATGGGATCTGAAACTTTCCACATTATGTGTAGAAGCGCAAGATTTCAATCACTTAATAAAACACTGATTCCACTAGGAGCACCACAACTGTAATTATTTTCACTAATTTCAAGGAAGTCAGGCTGATGAATTACAGTGACATTAATTCACTTTGTGTTAATACTGGGGCTTAAAATTAAAGACCTGCTTCCATTTTGGGCTTAAGCACAGCATTACAAAATGGATAAATCTGGTATGTGTATCAAGTAGCATGGCTGTGGGAATTAACTAGATACAGAGCTGTAAGAGACAAACAGATTTCCCAATAACATTTTTTAAACTTTCAGGACAAATACCAAACTGGGACAAGGTGGGGAAGGATAGGATTATAAATTAATATTTAATACTCATTAATTCTTAATTAGTAAAAATCTTCATTAATCTGTAGAACATCCAATTTCTGAGATACATTTTTTAAAAAAAAATTTACAAATTTTATCCAGTAGCCATTTTTAAAAAAGCTGAATTATCAAGACCTAGTTACTGGAGGAATGCCTATAATATCTGTTGCAGCAAAAACAAACTTAAGCATTGCATAAATGTATTTATTCCCATATTCATTTTTAGGCAATTTTCAAAAAGCTGGCTTATAGCATAAAGGCAATATAAGTATTTGTATGGGGAATTCTGGATGTTGAAATCTACACATCTAGCTGAGGTTGATCAATACTGCTATAGAATATGGCAGCTGCGTGAGAATGACACACTGAAGTTCTAGTCACATACCAGTTGTCCTTATTTAGCAACCATAATTGGGACCAGCAACTAAGTCATTAAGTGAAGAAGCTGCTAAGTGAAATCACAACTGTGCTTATGATTTTACTTCAGCTTTCCTTTGCTTTACAGATCTGTGAAGGTTGTAAATGTGAGGATTGGTTGCAAAGTTATTTTTCATCACTGTAACTGCAAACAGCTATTAAATAAGGTAGTTGTTAAATGAGAACTACTTATAGTCAGTGGCTGATATAAGATCTTCAGAGTTTCTAAATATCTGTAAAAAAAAAACCCTGAAAAACCACATCAGTTTTGAAGTGTATCACACTCATTGGTTAATTCCAGGGGTGAAATCCAGCAGGTTCTGGAGAACCAGTAGTGGAAATTTTGAGTAGTTCAGAGAACCGGTAGCGGAAATTTTGAGTAGTTCGGAGAACTGGCAAATACCACCTCTGGCTGGCCCCAGAGTGGGGTGGGAATGGAGATTTTGCAGTATCCTTCCCCTGGAGTAGGGTGGGAATGGAGATTTTGCAGTATCCTTCCCCTGGAGTGGGGTGGGAATGGAGATTTTACAGTATCCTTCCCCTGCCACACCCACCAAGCCAAGCCATGTCCACCAAGCCACACCCACAGAACCGGCAGTAAAAAAAATTGGATTTCACCACTGGTTAATTGTAGTGTTTTCTAATGGTGCTAATTTTACATTATTTTCCCAGTTGTGACTTACAGTATCTTCAAGACAAAATTGACACAGACAAAATTACAGCAATGAAAATGCTACAAGCCTCTAATGGGAGAATGACCTTAATCAGTGACTTTGGGCTTTATATATTATCCAGCTCCTTCCCTCAAGACACAGAAATATGCTTTTCCTTTCTCAGAATGATGCTGTGAATTAATCAAAACCATCCAATGGCTTCACATGTAATTAGTCCTAATCCAGACTGCTGATTCCAAAATTATAAATTAATGACTTGATACTGCTCCTAAAGTTTAACAAAACTGAATAAACCTAACTTACATATACCTAGCCAAAACACAACTGGACTTTTTATTGCCTTATGGGATGTGGGAAATAATCTAGCCTAGTCTGGCACAGGCAAAGTACAGGTAATTCTTGACTTATGATCACAATTTAGCCAAAAATTTCAGTTGCTAAGTGAAACATTTGTTAAGTGAGTTTGCCTCCTTCCTGCCACAGTTAAGTGAATCACTATAGTTGTTAAATTGGTCAAACTGTTGTTAAGTGAATCTGGCTTTCTTATTGACTTTGCTTGTCAGAAGGTCGCAAAAGGGGATCACATGACCCTGGGACACTGCAACTGTCATAAATATGAGCCAACTGCCAAGCGTCTGAATTTTTATCATATCACCATGGAGATGCTACTATGGTTGCAAGTGTGAAAACTGGTCATAAATCACTTTTTTCAGTGCCATTGTAACTTTGAACTAAAGCAACTGTTGTAAGTTAAGGACTACCTGTATTTAAAGCTAAATAAATTTGTTTAGATACCTGATTATCTTTCTTAATATGGATGGACGAAATAAGTCAACAGTATTAAAACTCTAGTTTAGCCAAAGAATACTGTACTTTACCGGTTTTTCTTTTCAATCTCTCTTTTAATACGACAATTTTTCCAGCCCCTGCCAAGAGAAGAAAGAAAAGACTCTCCAGGCTGATTTTATCAGACCTTCCCTGCGCTGGAAAAGAGGCCCTTCAGTAAACCAAGGATGTGAAGGTTAGGCCTAACTCTTGACACATTTCCTTCCTGCAATTAGAAGGGAAGGCTCTGGGAGTCCAGATACGGTTGTGAAGTGTAAGGAAAAGGAGTTCCCTCCACACTGCATTCCTTCAATCCGGGTTTCCGCTCCCATTTGTGGAGCCCAGAGCCAAGATGCGAGGGCTGATCTTCGCCTCGCTCGCCCTCTTGCCGCCTTTCTCGGGGCTTTGGGGCTCTGCCGAACTCCCGCAGAGCGGCCGCACTTGGTGCCACGCATCCGGGGCCTGCTACACCATCCACCTAGGCCGCACGAACTTTTACCAGGCTCAGAACGCTTGCGCCCAGCACGGGGGAGCTCTGAGCACAGCCAGCGGCCGCACCGAAGTCGGGGTCATTCTCACTCTGCTGCAAGGACTCGGCAGCGAGACGGGCGGCTCGTTCTTTTGGTTGGGCCTGGTTAAGAAGGCCCAGGAGTGCACCCTTCAAGACCTGCCGCTGAGGGGCTTCTCCTGGGTGTCCCCGGGGCTTGACGAGCCGAAGGCCAACGGGACCGCCACGCCGCCCAAGTGGCTCAGAGAACCGAACAAGTCCTGCACGATGCAGAGATGCGCCGGGTTGCAAGTCAACTTGGGCCAAGAGCACCTCAACCCGTGGGGCCTGAAGGACCACGGCTGCACCAAGGCAAGCCCGGGTTATATCTGTAAATACAGCTACGCAGGCACGTGCCCCGCCCTCCACTCGGCTCCTGGCGCCCGCGGAATGGTCTACTACAGGCTGCCTTTTCAGCTTCAAAGCCCGGACGTGGAATTCAGTCCTCCGGGCACCAATTTTACTATAAGGTGCCCCGGGCGAGAGGTGCGTTTCACTTGCCGCCTGTCGCCCAACGGCTCCCATTGGGAAGGCACCGAGCAGGACCTGTGCTCCTGTCCCAGCGGCTACTGGAGCCCGAGCAGCGGAGACTGTGCAGAATTCACGGACTGCTTTAGCGCCCTAGGCGCGTTCCGTTGTTTATGCGCTTGGAGATCCCGCTTGGCGGCCGACGAAGAGAGTTGCGCGCCAACCAGAGATGGCGCGACGACGGCGAAACCCGCCGTATCTACTCCGAGGGCTACGGAAACTTTCCCCGCCAACAGCACCAGCGGACCTGGTCAAAATATATCCTTTCTGGAATCGTTTCCCACTCCGACCGTCAACAGCACCACCAAGCATTTGGCTTCTTCAAACGCCTTCAATTATATCTTCATCATCCTGATCACGGTGGCGGTGGTGATTTTTCTGATTATGGTCATGGCCTCGCTCAAGGTCTTCCAGACGTGCTTCAAGAACTGCTCTTCCAAGGGTTCCCAGCCTACAAAAGATGGTGCTGTGGTTGTAGAGGGCGACCCAGAAGCCTCTGCCACCCGCACCAACTCTGAACGGTCCCTGGGACCCAGCAAAGCAGAGTCCATAACTCCTCAGTAAGATTTTAAGCCAGCCGAATTGGGACAACCATAAGGAGGCTGGAAAGACACATTAGAACATTTGGAGAAGAAATCCAGTGGGGGACGAAGAGGAGATATTCTTTTGAATATAATAAATAGTAGCAAATGTTTTACGGGTTATATATGTAGAAATGGAAGTTATGTTTTTTGTTTAAAGGCAGTTGTGTTTTGTTTGACACCACTGAATGGTTTCTTCGAGATGCCCTTGGCAACGTTGATCAGAAATCTCTCCTCCCCACCATCTAGATTATTCCCTAAAATAGAAGAGTTAAAAGGATGAGAAATGGCAGTGCATATTTCTTGCAGTGATCCAGCTAGATAATTGAAAAATGGACTGCTGCAAGTGACTGTGCTGTGTGAAGGCCACCACTTACTTGATTGTATAGTCTCTCTCTCCTCCCCCTTCCTTGTTACTGCAGTTGAGACCAAGCTGTGTGAACAGTGTTGTGTTGCCTGGAGAAAAGTTCAAAGAGTCACTGCTAATTATATCTACTCTTGCTGCATCTTGCAAGAATTTGGACTGGATGTACAGGCTCTGCTGTCACTGCCATATTGTCTATAGGGAGAGGAGAACAAGCTAATAGAACTGATTATAGTTGTAAGAAGTCACTTTTGTAGGTGACTTTATTGGGTGGTGCAGTAATTATGGTTTTGGAACATAGGTAGATATTTGCCACCAAGGAACAAAGGGTGGAGTGAAACTATGGCTCCTGTACGCTATCACTTTTATCACTTAACTTTCTTATTTTTAAACCCTCAAATATAATTCTCATTTTTAAGGTATTAATGGTAAGACTTAATCAGAAACCAATAGAGTATTGGAAGGGCATTATATCGCATTCAAATTTGCTGGGTGCCTATCTAACAAAGTATTGATATAGTTGTCTTTTGGGGAATGTGTCCCATTGAATCAAAGAGAACATATTCCAAATAGACATATAGGATGGCTCTCTTAAGTTCATCTTATTTTGAGTGTCATGGGTATTCTACTATACAAGCATGTCCAATTCAATTTGTCTTGCTGAAAAAAAGGCTCTGGAAAATGCAGTTCTGTGGCTTCATCGGTTCCTTTAAAGGAAGAAATGTTGACCAGTCATTAATTTTTATGATGTAAAATTTTGTGTTCCAACTTGCTTAAATGAAAATCCCCTAAATACAGACAGGACAATTTTCAAACATTTCTTTAGCATCTGCTAGTTCAATGTTATGAAAAGTGCTGTACTTCACTGGTTTCATATACGTACCTATTTAATAAACAGCTTAACTGATCATTTTAATTTCTTCCATCTCGCTTTTCTAATGAATTGAACTTGATAATTCAGCTATTTTCTAAATGTTTTGGTCCTTAGATGTTTCAGATAATAACCAGGAAGAGATCCTTGGCATCTAACTTATTCCCATGGAGATTCATTTCTTGGGTTATATTTTGGATTTTTTTTCCCAAAATGGAGAAAGACCTTTTCATTTCCCCAGTTCTTAGTAAATATTTTATCTGTGAATTGACTGGTATGATGCTGCATTCATCACTTGATTTTCATTGTATGAATATCATATAGTCCTGCATTTTATATGGCTAACTTTTTTACTGATGAATTTAATGTGAGAAAATTCAGGAGATTCAAGGAAAAAGTAGGATATACATTTATAAATTTGTTATTATAAATGGAACACCAACAAATGAATGCATGGAGATTTGGTGCCTTACTCCTTCACAGTAAAGCATCATGGAGAGGTCAGTTTGAAAATAAACCCAGTAAGGTTAGGAACAGAGAGACACTCTTTAAAGGAAACATTGAGCATCTTTTAGTAGTTTTATTTCAAATGGTGAAGTAGAAAGGTCAAACTCTGTTCTGCTTTTATTAAGAACACCTAAAATTGAACATTTCAACCAGATAACATTTTAACGTCTGTGCATCAGTATTCAAAAACTCCATATACAGAGCCTTAACTGGAAGCAGCTAATTTTATTCAGAAAAGACTGGTAGCCCAGTAATCCATATTACCATGAATTGAATATAAGACCTTATTATCAGATTATCATAGGACAGACCTTTATAAATGTGAAAGTGGATATCAGATATATTTTGGGCAGAAATATAACTCTAGGATATGAATGCTTTCATTTGGAATATGCCCGAACACATGTTGTGAGGGTTAAATGTTCTTTGCTAATGATTAAAAGTGCAGGCAGTTTGTTGATTTACTAAAATCCATGTACGAATAGTTTAGCAGGTGCAGAAAAATTAGAGCCTGTGAGAATACTAGATCTTATTTGTCTCATCCAGGTTTTTTTTTCATTCTGTCTGCTTTTTCTTCTGGAGTTCCAGATATATTTTTTGCATCTTTAAACATGGACTTAGAGTATTTTAGTTGATTTAGTAACCTAAACTTTAGCATTGCAGTCCAACTGATTTATGATTCAGCTACATGGGGATTACTGAGAAAAGATACAAATGTTTAACATATAAAATGTTCATATATTTATCTTTAATGTAAATTCCTGAAGGGTACTGAGGATATGTACTGATTATGCTAAGCTTCTAAGATCAGAAGGGCAGGGAAAAAACAAACGTTAAAGATTTTCTACTGGGAAAATAAGTGTTTTGGTTTTCCACAGTAAATAAAATGCTAAGTGCCAATGAACCTATTCAGTTTAGTGACCAAGATTGAACTATATTTGCAATTTTGACCCAGGAACAGTTTTCAACGTTCTTAAGCAATATACTGCTAACTAGAGAAAACTTAAAATACAGATGCATTTTGCTTGTGGAATCACTGTGTCCCTTATCCAGTGTGGTGTGTGAAAATTCTGTCTTGGCTGACAACTAGAAAATGTTATTGTTTCACTATACAAAGGGAAAAAGAGTACTTATGAAAATAAAGACTATTATATAGAGAAATTAGTAAATGTATTTTTGACAAATGTCTTAGCATGAGAAAGTTTAGTGCATGTTTGTTGATTTAGAAAAAGTGTATGATAAAATGAATACAATGGAATTCAGAAATGGTTTGAATAGGGAATTAAAACTATTGATGGATGCTGAATGTGGCATAATGATGGAAGTAAAACATGCATAATAATAAAGGCATCTTAATAATTCAACATTGAACAGAGAGTAAGACAAGGATGTCATGGTGGTTATATTTAGAGGTAAATGTATAAGGAATACTTGTCATCATATTAGAGGTCTGTTGGCTGAGCATGTGAATAATTGTGTACCTTTGTGGGCAAACAATGTTGAATGCTTGGCTGAAAACCTGAATGCTTTTGCAATGATTGTTAGATGTATTGTCTGATACTGTATGTCAAGGACTATGGATCTGAAAATTAAGATAATAAAGCCCAAGATAATTGTGTTTGACAAGGAAGATGGAGAGAATGATGGCAAATTACACATAAATGTGAAGTAAATGAATTGGTATGTCTCTGTACAGTATGTACGAAAAATTGGGAGAAGACATGCAAATGCTATAGTGGATAATACGTTTGGTACAAGGAAAAATGTTTAATGAAGGAATGGATAATGACTATGAATAAGTGTGCTTCTCCACATTTTAGTAATTCTGTAATTCTTTAGTAATTTATCAATGTTTCTCAACCTTGGCAATGATATTTCAACTCCTAGACTAACCCAGCTGGCCCACAGGAATTCTTAAGAGCTACTAAGGTTGAAAAACATTGTTACATTGTATGGAAATTGGATCAGAGTATGTTGTGACAAGCATAAAAGAAAGTTGAATGCTGTTAAAATGGATTACTTAACTGTGTGTGGTTAAAGAACAGTGGGGATAATGGATGAATGTGGATTGTACACAAAAGTATGAATGTATGAAAGAAGTATGTAAAGATGGCTTGTTATGTAGAGGGAAAGGATGGTGATCAAACTGCAAAGCAAATACATGAAGAGTGAGTAGTGGGCTAAAAAGGAAAATATAGGTAATCACAGATGATGTTGAAGTTGAAGATGAGGTTCAACAAAAAGTGAGAAGTTTAGAGAACAAAAGGCCATCTATAAAGTGGTTAATACATGTATATGGAAGTAAGAATGGTTTGGGATATATAATACATGGTATTGGTATAAACCATGTTTGGTTGTATTTTCTTTCTTTTCTTAACATGGCTTCATTTCTTAACCTTCATTTATTTTAGTTTATTTTATTTCTTCTTCCTTTTCTGTGCTTTTTATAACATTTCTTACACTGAGAGAGGTAATAGAACATTGGATGTATATATGAACATACAATTTTATGCAACCTACTTTACTCCTATGCAAATTTGTGCCTTAAGCCTATCTAATCCAATATATATTTACCTTGGTTGAACTGTATCTACACACATACCTAATAAATTTAGAACTAAGTATTATAAAAACCAAGAGTTGTTATTGATACAGTTATCATTTTTTATTCATAATATTCAAACCCATGTGAATATTATTGGGCAGTTGAAAATCATTTTCACTCATATTAGGATAGGGATGTATCAGATATTAGAAATCATCGAATGGGAGAAAATACCTGGATGTAGAGCTATAATTTTGTGCTTAATTTTATATAAAAGTGCCTAGATCTGCATCATGAAATCCTAATCTAAACTAAAATGATTTTTCAGCAAAATCAGTAGAATTATTTCCAGTTCATATAATGGCTAGAAAGTGAGAAAAAAATACATTCAAACTTTTTTTTAAAGAGCTGGTATTGAATAAGCAAAGGCTGCTTACTGCACAGATAAATTTATGAACTGTTTATATATTTATATTCACTGGAAATTATTTGGATTCTCAGCCAACAATGTGGTATTATCAACATATAAAATGCACACATGCCTTCTTCAAGCAACATACTCCTTACATCATTTAAATGCATCCCTTATACATTTGTCCATATACTTATTAAACAAGCAATAATTGGAGCCATAGATACTGCTTTCCACTGTCCATTATGGCTTTGAACAATCAAGGTTTTCATATAAAACACTTTTTAGTAGCATAGCAAAAGTGTAGATTACCTTACAGTGTTGTATCTATACAACATGCATCATTCCTTGCTTATGTAAGAACAATACTAGTAGGTTTTGGATATTTTAGCCAGTATGCCACAAACTTAACCAAATCCCTGTAGGATTTTTTTAAAACATAGAAACTCTCTTTGGCTCTAAGAAACTGCATGCAGGATCTCTCCAACATGGGATTTCTACTTCCTTTCCAAAAAAAGACTGCCCAAGAAGAAAAATATTCAGCTTCTTCTGAACTATTAAGCCACTTCACTGCTAGCATTAGAAGAACTGCAATGTACAGATAGACAAGTAGCAGCAGCATCCATGGAGATTGTGTGTGTGTGTGTGTGTGTGTGTGTGTGTGTGTGTGTGTGTGTGTGTGTGTGTGTGTGAAAATGGCAAACTGAGCCCACCCTTTGTGTAAATCCCTTGACATCCTATGCAAGTTTAGATGGGGCAGAGCTTCCATCACAATTCCACTCCAGATGTCTTGCAAGTTTTGCTCCCTCCCTGACAATGGCTGCTGACAGACAGTATAAAGGCAACTTTATATAAACTATTGAACTCAGTGTGGTGAATCTACCTCGGGACACTGCAACCTTCATAAATATGAGTCAGTTGCCAAGCTTCTGAATTTTGATCACGTGACCATGGGGATGCTACAACAGTCATAAGGGTGAAAAATGGTTATGCCACTTTTTTCAGTGTCATTGTAACTTTGAACGATCACTAAATGAACTGTTGTAAGTTAAGGATTACCTGTAGTAAGGCGTTGTCCTTGAAGACATCTGGAAACTGCAGCTAATCCAGAATGCAGTAGCACTTGTACTTTTGGATGCCCCACGTCGCGATGCGCACCTGTAGGAGAAGGTAAAAGGAACCCGCCCCTGGATAGATAGATAGATAGATAGATAGATAGATAGATAGATAGATAGATAGATAGATAGATAGATAGATAGATAGATAGATAGATACTGGTAGTTAGATAGATAGAGTAGATGTAGAAAGTCCTCATGCCCTTGTCAAAATGCCAGGTTTTTAATATGTAAACAAATCAGACCAAGATAAATCACTTTAGAATTTCTTCCACCTTTAATATAGCATAATAGCTGTACAATTTAATTCAGTTGAATGTCTCTGTCTGCAACTAAACTTCCACTCATTCTGTTCAGCTCCTTCATGAACATCATACTCTGCTCTAAAAAGTTGGAAGTTCCTTTGGAACAGATTTGAATACACAGCACAAATGCAGTAGAAACAGTTTGCGTATGGATTCTGCTCTTAATTTTTTCCTGAAAAAAAAACACCAAACAAATGAGCGTAACTTTGATGAAACTAATCTTTATCTATTCAGTCATCTCTTTCAGATTTATATTAAAATCTAGAAGTAAAGAATTCTATGAGCTCCAGGCATGTTCTTAGAAGACTTTTACATTTTTATATACAAGTCTATATTTAGAATTATATTATGTGCAAAACTCTTTATATATTAAATTGTGGGACAATTATTTAAAAATGATGTAGTAATATGAAATTGCAGAGGAGAGGTATGTGAAATCATTTTTAAAAGATAGGGGTTGCTCAATTTTTTTCTGTTACTATTATTTTTTGTTGAAATAATAGTAAGACTGCAGTTAATTTTTTGTAGGAATGCAGCTTTCATAGGAATCATTAATGTTTTTAATAACTGATATAGCAAAGATACCCTCAAACTATTGCTAATTTCTGTAAGATGATTAAATATGCAGAATGTTGGAGAATATTCATAGCTGAATGATAAAAATGCTTTGAATATGTTACCAGTTATATAAGTGTAAAGAAAGGAAGGAAATATGTGAAGTTGTTTATTAATGAATTTCCTTCATTAAATATTAGCAGAACAATTCAAAGGTTGTACTAGGTATTTTATTTATGATAAATAAATATGACATTTATTTATTATAATGCTTACAATCTCAAGAAACATGATGTACTTTAGCTTAAAAATGCTAGCTAATTATACAAATATTTTTAAAAGATATACAGGTAGTTCTCAGCTTACCACCACAACTGGGCCCAAAATTTCTGTTGCTAAGTGAGAAATTTGTTAAGTGAGTTTTGCCCTATTTTACGACTTCTCTTGCCACATTTGTTAAATGAATTATTGCAGTTGCTAAATTAGTAACACGGTTGTTAAGTGAATATGGTTTCCCCACTGACTTTGCTTGTCAGAAGTTGCACAAGGTGATTACATGAGCCCAACATTGCAACCGTCATAAGCATGAGTCAATTGTCAAGCATCCAAATAGAAATCACATGATCATGGGGATCCTGCAACAGTCCTAAGTGTGAAAAATGGTCATACATCACTTTTTTCAGCCGTTGTAATTTTGAACAGTTACTAAGCAAACTGTAAGTCGAGGACTATCTATATTTAAATATTGTTGCAAATCCACAACAAATTATGCAAAAACATGTGAGGTTATGCAATCTGAGAATGGTGCAACTACCCTATGACCAGGAGTGGGTTCTAACTTACCCCGCTGCTGGTTCGCTTCCTCCCGCGCCACGTGGCTGCATGCGCAAAACTTGGCTTCTGCGCATGCGCAGAAGCCAAAAACAAGATGGCGGCGGCCACGGACCAGCACCGACAGAACTGGCTCTGTGACATCATCACCGGTTTACTACCGGTTCTATTGAACTGGTTAGAACCGGTAGAACCCACCTCTGCCTATGACCCTATGACAGTGATGGCGAACCTTTTTTTGCTTGGGTGCCAAAAGGGTGTGCGCGCGCGCAATAGCACGCACGTGTGTGCCCACACCCATAATGCAATGTCCTTCCCTCGCGCATGCATGTACAACCCCCCTGTGCTACCCTCCTGCGCATGCGCACAGGGCTCACTGAAGCCTCCGGACTTCCGGTAGGCCCGTTGAGCCATTTTTCGCCATCCACAGGCTCCGTAGGCTTTCCTTAAGCCTGGGGAAGGTGAAAATGACCTCCCTCCCACAATCTGGAAGGCCAAAAATCAGCTGTACATCTACCATGTACATGTTTTGCAAGCAGATTTTAATAATTCCCTGCTGGGACATAAAATATCACACAGGTATTAAAAAACATGATTAAGTGACATGTTTCTCCAAACTGCTTAATATTTTGCACCTTCAGCAATATTTGGAGTTTGGTTCTGAATAATACTTTGGTTCTTACAGCAATTCCCTGTTAGAGAATAGGCAAAATAAACTTATCAAGGTGACAAGAAGAATGCATTTGACCATACTATTGATTTGAGGTGGGCTGCAGAGTTATTCCCAAGTCTGCATGCCACTTTATTATATCAGTTACCCATAAACATTGCCAAGTTTATGCCACTCAATCTCCCATTGATATTTAATTGGTTCCATGATTAAAACAGAGACACTTTTTATTTCCCTAAAGCACATTGCAATTCATAAATATATATCTTTGGAAAGACAAACTAGACAGCACAGAGATGTACAAAATGATTTGACACGAATGGTATATTAACTGTCACTATGAATATTTTATATATGAAATGGACATGGTAAAATCTCATGAAGCTTGACTCTATTAGTAATGAATGTTGAAATTGGGTCATGTTATTCTTTTCTGGAGGATACAAATCAATGACTACTTGGTATTTCAGTTTTTCTGCTATAGAAACAATTTATTCTGAATGTGTCATTATCACACATGCCTTCAGAAATATTCAACTTTTTCTTCTGATAAAATACATATAAAGAATTCATGTATGCATGAACTTTTTGTGCTGACATTATGCAAGAATTATAACAATGTAATACTTCACATTGAGTTACATACTTCTATGTCATTGGCAGAAAATTAAAGGCACCATTAGGGCTCTGGTCCAGGGACTGAGAGAAAAGGGGAATATTGAGTGCCACAAAGAGCCTATCCAGCTGCAATTTTCTTTATGTGGCCCTTATTCCCTGATGGATTAATTTGTTGATCCAGAATTCTTCCTCTCTGGTTGGTTTCCTTTGCTCTCTATCGCTGCCAGCTTCAGGACCTTGGATAGCTCAGGGCCTTGGTTAACTCAGGATCTGGATATGCTGACTTAGCCCGCAACTGAGGAGCCCTCCCTTGGGTTAACTCCTGTGGAGTGGGCTCAGTTTCATCCTGGTCAAACTGTTCAGCTTCTGAACCTGAGGACTCAGACTGATCTCTAACACTGACGTATTTATACAAATATTTATTCCCCAGCATTGAGAAGAGAAAAGTTGTCCCAATTCGTCAATGGTGTGCAAAATTGATTTTATTAGCGACTTATGAATGGCATTGATAAACTTATCATTAGCATTGATAAACTATGGATGATTCTAGTTAAAAATAGCTACCAGTAATTGATGCACTGTATATAATTCTATATGTACATATACTCATTAATAATTACCTTGTAACAAACCTTACCATAACAATCTCATCTTTACTATTTCAAAAAAGTTTTAATGAAATTATATTAGTAAAAGAAAAATGAGGGTCAATTATTAATTTACTATATTTTATGGAACAAAGTCAATTATTAGTAGAAGTAAGAACATGCTATATATTTTAAGACCAAGTAAATAAATAGAAAGGTAAACATTTTCACTCACGGATAATATTAAAAAAAATGTTATCTGATGAAAGCTTATTGTATAGAGGGGGATAGAACACGCCTAACTGTATGTTTTATGTGTGTATTATTTCATGTTGTATTTTTGTGTGTGTTTAATAAAATTTTAAAAAAAATAATTACCTTGGATTTCCCACCCTTAATTTTATTTTTTCTTTTCCCCATGTTTTTCTTACCTTTATTATTTTGACCATTGCTTATTTTTCTTCTCTTTGTATTTACATTCAGTAAAAAGCCATTAAAACTCTTTTTTCATACAGATTTTTGTTTGAAAAAAAAAGAAGAAGATTAATAATAGAATATATGGGTTAGGGTTTTTCATCCTGGACATCTGCCAGAGGGAACCAAAATTGGCTAGATGGCAAGCATGACATTGTAATGCATAGCACATGTGTGTGCATGCAAAATCAACACATTGATACTTCTCACAATGATTGTTGTGGTAAAACTAAGTTTATTTTATATACTGTGAGTATCGTTCTCTCCTATAATTAATAATTCTTTGTTTTTAACTGTCTGAGACATCTGGAAAAATGCTGCAACATTGTTCAATAGCTGAATTTCCATCTCAAATCCCAAATGATCTAACTCTGATGTTTTGGCAGATAGTGCCAATGTAGCACTTAGTGGTATTGTGCTATTGTATAACAGCTGTTAAGCAATAGCCAGGCAATTGTTTTGTTGGCATAGCACATTTCATTTAAGATTTGTAACTAATGTAACCATTAACATTTCTCATTAAAACCTGCTTGCTTTTATGATGTCAACATTTATTGTACTGAACGAAGTGAGTCAGCATTAAGCTTTTTATGAAAACATGCACATGGTAACAAAAACCTGGCTATTCTTTCATGGTTAATGACCTATTTTTTAATCTGTGTAAAATACAGGGGAATGTAGTCTTCACATTTTTTGTGAGCAATACTGCATCCATTAAATGTTGAATGAACACAATATGTTCACATTAGAACTATGGTTCAGGTTTCAGAGCTGCTTCTCTCAATGGACTTTACAATGGGCAGATGAGACTACAAGATATTGTTTTGCTCTTAGCTAAATGGACTTTCAAGACATTGTTTTCTACAAAATATATAAAAGAAAATATAATGAAAACCAACTGTGGAGACGTTACTGTGCTAAGAACATGTCACACTGCCTATTCCAGTGGTGGCGAACCTTTTTCGGCTCGCGTGCCAAAAAGGGGGGGGGCCCTCGCGCTCTCTCGCATGCCCACACCCATTCCCTCCCCCCCATGCATGCGCACAACACCCCCCCCCATGCTGCCCCCTGCACATGCGCGCACCCCCCCACCCCCGCGCAAAGGCTTACCGGAGCCTGGGACGACGAAACCGGCAAACCAGAAGTGCAAAAAAATGCACTTCCGGTTTGCCGGTATGCTGTTTTTTGCACTCCGGAGGGTTCAGGGAAGCTCCCTGAAGCTCCGGAATGCAAAAAACTACAAAACGGACAAACCGGAAGTGCGGAAAAGTGCACTTCCGGTTTGTCCGTTTTGTAGTTTTTTGCATTCCGGAGCTTCAGGGAGCTTCCCTGAACCCTCCGGAGTGCAAAAAACAGCACACCGGCAAACCGGAAGTGCGTTTTTTCGCACTTCCGGTTTGCCGGTGGGCAACCCTCGCGTGCCGGCTTCTATGGCTCCACGTGCCACCTCTGGCACGCGTGCCATAGGTTCGCCACCACGGGCCTATTCCCAAGGGAAAAAATATTTTGTGAAATTTGGCACATATTTCAATTGCCTTTATGTTTTCCTTCTATACAATTTCTCAAAAGGAGTCCACAATCCTAATAAGTGTTTCCAATTTTACTGCCACAATAACCACTCGTATTGTTTTATCTTTAGAGATGCTAGTTTTTCACTGTAGAGATAGGAATTCAATAATGGCTTTCACCTGCCCATACCTGATGAGTCATGATCTGCCATCTTTTAATTCAATATTGGCAGTTCAGTTTTTATATTCCTTCCTGCTCAGATGCATCTTGCACATTTTGGATAAAATGTTGGTTTTAATCCACAATGTAGTTCAAAACACCCACTTCTCAACATGTCTTTGCATGATGACAAAAGAACATGCAAATCTTTGTTTTTTTTGTCTCAACAAATGTCTGGGCTATGTGCAATTATATGCTTTTTCAAAGTCATTTAAAGATCAAAACTAGTCAAGCAATTGCAGAGGAAGAATAAACAATGGATTACAAATAAGTGTTAAAGACATCTATTTATTAAGCTAACACTGAATTACAGCATTGCTGGAGGAAGGTCACAAGGTAAGAGTACTGGAAAGATACTCTCTTAAGGAAATAAGTGATCCAAAGTTGAAATGCTGTTCTAATATTGTAAAACAATATTATAAAACTGGTGCAGTAGTGTTTCTGCCCTAAACAATTTGACGTTTTTCATTTCAGTGGCAGGCTAGAATTTACATGGAAAGGGAGCCCTGAAAAAAGGCAAGCTGCAATTAATAAATGAATTAAAATGCATATCAAGTTAATACTCCAAAATACAAGCTAAAAGCGTGATTCAAAGTCTTGCATTTTGGTAACTCTTATAATAAATAGTAATGATCAATCTTTTGACATTTGTGAGGCTGCAATCCTGTACATCCTTTATGGGAAATAAATCCCCGTGACCACCAGTGAGTTACTTCTGAGTAGACATACATAAGATTGAATTTTTCCTTTAGTTCCACAGATTATGAATAATTATTTTCAGAGTTTTTTCCAGCTTTTTAAATGTACTTTTTCAGATAGCTTTGTCAAACAATGTAACAAAGATTGTCCAAACAGTGTTCAGCCTATTTGAAGAGACTAAAATGCATTAGGTTTATTTTTGTCTTCTAGTTTTAGTTCTTAATTTCCCCTTTTTTTCTGATTAAACTGCAAGCACAATTCAAATTTCACTGAGAGAAATGCAATGCTTGAACCCTTAAAGTTCAAGAAATTGTCATAACCCCTGCAAATTACCAGAATAAAATTGATAAGAATTTAACATGGAAATTGGATTGTAAATAAGATAAAGTTGAGTATAAAATTATGTTTTCTCAACTCATCTTGCTTTAAACTTGTAATGTTTACTAACACCATCATATAAGAAAATATACTCTTATTTTTTAATAGGTATTAGGGAATCATGATTGTAGTTTGAATGTATTTACTCCAAAATGACCTGTACTTTATGAATATATATTTTCAAGCAAATATGTATCTATTTTTATCTAAATTCTTATCTCGGTTGCTTTTAATGGTCCTTCTGTTAATTAAATGGAAGAGATTTGGAATATTAGCATCTCCATTCCACGTCTGTTTTTTATTTGGGCATTAATTTTATTTTTATTTTTTATCAAACTACTTATGATAAATCTAAAGCAAAGGATATTAAGAGTTGTATATTAGCCATCATTATTCTTTATAAAAAACACTTTTCCAAAACATATACAATAACAGTATAGGACAGGAGACAAAATACAAGAACAAAAGGACTTCCTTCCCAAACCACAGACATTCTCTGACCAAAGAAAGTGCTTTAAACAGATATAAGCATCATGAATTTGTATACTCCCAAAATCTATTTTTAAGGACTGTTTTATAGAGAATTGTCTCCACAACATAGAAACTACATAGAATTAGAAATATAAAAAGAAAAATCATTTATTTTACATTTGAAAACTGGCTCCCAAGAAATGTAACACACAGCAAAGTAATTTTAAACAAGCGTATTACCGTATTATAAATTAAATGAAGAATACATTTCATCTGGGTAGAAGTGGGAAAAAGAGGATAATCTGGATCTTCCCAAGCCCCACTCCAGCACCTTCTTATTTATTTATTTATTTTGTAGGATCTGTTCCTGGCTGTTTTATAGAGAAAATATTTGGTCAGATGAGGCCATTTGTACTAAACTAATCATTTAGCCTTTTCATTGTAACTTTGTTGCTTGTATCCTTACAATTTATATTGGCTGGTTCCTAATATGATTTGATTGCTTATTTGTACCTGGACTATCATTAAGTGTTGTACCTTATGATTCTTGACGAACGTATCTTTTCTTTTATGTACACTGAGAGCATATGCACCAAGACAAATTCCTTGTGTGTCCAATCACACTTGGCCAATAAAGAATTCTATTCTATTCTATTGTTCTTGAACTCTTTTTTTTAAATTTCCATCAGTTATGGGAAATATGCATCCTAATTCTAAAGGGACTGAATATGACTTGAATCAAATTGAATCTTTATTACAGTCAAAAAATAAATAAAACCCTAACAAAGAATATGACTCAAACCAGGTCTAGAACTCCACTGTCAGCGCTATATATTATGATTACAATGGGAAGCCCTAGAGGTCTCCCATAGGATTTATGCTTTCTAGAAGAGAACAAAGGTTGCAGACCTCCTGGTTAGTGAATTTGAGGTCCAATTAAAAGAGCACAACATATATTAAATCAATGCTTTGCATCTCCTATGACTTTTCCTTGGTTGATTTTGAAACTTAAAGAGATAAGTGCTGGTCTAAATGATGTTGGGCCAGATCTAGCAAGACATATTGCTGATAATCATCTGAAGTGCATTGATTCAACAGTGTAAAAGTTGTGTAAATAAGTAAATAAATAAATAATCTTGAATTTGGCGATATTGTTTTTTTTTCCATTTTGAACTGCTTTTGAACAGTTAGAAGGGTACTTTTTGACTGAACTTTTCAAGCCACTTAATAATTATTCCTTTAAAGCCAGACATATTTTTTTCTGAGGTAACCATTGGTGAGTACTTTGAGAACTGCAGCCGAAGTAATCTTGATGTCTCAAAGAAGGCTTAAAACAACAACAACACCCCTCCTTAGCCTCCCATTCACAAATTGCTCTTTTCTCTTTACAATCCCTTATTTCTCTCTGTTTGTGGTTTGTAACAAATACCAGCCCAGGACTGTAACTTTGCTCTTCTCCCCTCCCCTTGATTCAAAACACCAAACCAAACACTGCTGGGAGTTCAGGACTCGGATCTTGACAATCATCTGGGAAAGAGTGGCTGGCTGGGGCTTTCTTCCTTATCAACAGCCAGCTGCTGCTTTGAGATAACAAAACCCTGCTTGCTTTCTACTGGACTGGTTTCCTTTCCCTTTCCAGATGGATCAGCATTTCCCCCAGGCTTGCTCAAAGCCAGTGAACAGAAATTGGTCCCGCAGCAGGGACCCAGAGGGAAAAGATAGATTATTCGTTTCTATTAAGCTGGTGGAATAGTTAGCTTTCTCCTGGGGGCTGCCAAGCAGATCTAATATTTTGTACTGCCTCAGGATCATTTGCTTCCTGCTGGGAAAATTCTTGGAAAGGGCGAGAAGGATTTTTGCCAATCTTCTGGCAAATCTGGAATTTTTTCTCCCCCCCCCCCCAAAAAAAATGAACTGTGGAATGATTTAGAAACAAGGCTGGTTGTAAAGCTAAGCTTGTATGTTTTCAATACTGCTGGTTGGCTCAGGCGAACCACTGAGTACACCGTGTGAGCTTATCGAGAGTGAGTCCCAGTCCCAACTTCTGAAACAACCCACTGCCCACCGCTACCATCAGGAATACCCACAGCTTTACAGGGGTATGTTTTGAGCCCATCCCCGGCATCTCTTTATGCTGCCGAAACACATAAAGGCAACCTTGGTCCTGGTTTGATTTGGTTTGGTTTCTTTTTGGAAGCCAGGGGCAAAAACCCTCCAGCAGCGCTCAGCAATCTTTCACGCGGGACTTGGGTATCGCAGCCTTTGCGGTGGTCCTCAGCTTGATGGCCAAGCCCAGACGCCCCTGGCCGATAAAGAAGAACACACTCGCGGGGCCCGGACCTCAAAGAAAGCGCTAGCTAGACTAAGACTCAAGGCTCTGGAGCGTAGGTAAGCGGAGAGGGCTGGAGAACCGGCCAGGCTGCCCAAGATCTCATCCCTTAATAGGGAAGGTAGAAGGAGCGTCCAGCCGAGTGGGCCAGCTTAGAAGGTGAAGGTGGCCAGCGGTGGAGCCATCTGTCCCTCGGGCCTCTCTCGACGACTCTCCTTGCCCCCCTCCCCCCGTCTTTCTCTTGGCCCGATCTCCCCCCCGTCCCCTTCCACTCCGCTCGGCCCGACCCGGGAGACTCAGAAAGCTGCCCTCAGAGAGTTGTAATCCTGGAGGTGCAAGTCCCGTTGCGGTACACGCTGCCCGACTCTCCGAAGTTGTCGGCGGGAAAGTCCTCCACGCTGTAGGCCCTGCTCTTGAGGGCGGTGGCGTAGTAGTCGACCGGCTCCTCGGCGGCGTTGTCCATCCAGCTGAGGCACAGGAGCCTCTGGAAGGAGCGCTTGAAGTTGTCCGAGAGGAAGCCGTAGAGGATGGGGTTGGCGCAACTGTTGGCGTAGCCCAGGATGACGGAAAGCTGGCTGATGGTGGCGTCGTCGGGCTCGACGAAGAGGTTGACCAACTGCACGACGTAGAAAGGCATCCAGCAGATGACGAAGACGGTGACCACCATGAGGACCATGAGCGTGATCTTCCGCTCGGAGCGCTTGCGCTGCTGCCAGCCGGCCTTGAGCGCCACCACGCGCATCTTGGCAATGATGAGGATGTAACAGAGGCTGATGGCCACCACGGGGAAGAGGAAGCCCATGAGGAAAGTGTAGACCACGAACACCACCAGCCACTTCTGCTTAGGTTCGGGCATCATCATGTTGCAGGCCACCGTGCCGTCCGTGTTGGCCTCGGTCCGGGAGAAGATGAGGATGGGCAGGATGATGACGAGGGCCAGCCCCCAGACGGCCAGGTTAACCATCTTGGCCACCGTGGGCCGGCGGTAGCGCGACGCCTTGATGGGGTGCACCACCGCGATGTAGCGGTCCACGCTGAGCACGGTCAGGCAGTAGATGCTGGTGAACATGTTGACCGCGTCCACGCTGAGCACCAGGCGGCAGAGCAGCGAGCCGAAGGGCCAGTGGTGGAGCAGCGTGGAGGTGACCAGGAAAGGCACGCTCAGCATCAGCAGCTCGTCCGCAATGGCCAGGTTGAGGATGTAGATGTTGGTGGCCGTCTTCATCTTCGCGTAGCGCAGGATCACGTAGATGACCATGGAGTTACCGCACAGACCCACCAGGCACACCACGGAGTAGATGAAGGAGATGAGGATGGCGCTGCCGCTGCCCGCCGACTCGCCACCCCCGCCGCCCCCGCCGCCCCCGCCGCCGCTCACCGTGCCGTTGGGGCCAGCGGGGCCGGAGGAGTTCCTGCCAGCCGCTGCCGAGTCCATGCCTCCAGCAGCGCCCGCCACCAGCCTGGCGCAGGGGCCATCCTCCGCCCCGTCGGCCCGAGCTCAGGATGGCGGGAGAGGCGCGAGTGCCCGGGCAGCCCGGCGGCAGCTCAGCATCTTTTCTCCTCCGGGCACAGCCTGAGGGCGAGCGCCGCCGTCCTTTGCTCCGACAGAGCGGCCGCAGGGAGAGCGGTGGGGGGAAAAAAGGACGGAGCTGCGCGCCGCCTCCAGCCCAACTGGCATTTAGTTGCAGCTCGTCCGCTCGCGGGGATGATTAATAGGAGGCGAGCGGCGCGTCAGCACCTACGAAGAGCGAGAGGGAGAAAAGAGGAGGAGGAGGACAAGGCGGGGAGGGCGCCCCCCCCTCCGCCTCCCTCCCTCCCCTCCCCTCCCTCCCCCGCTTCCCGCCAATCTGCTCCTGCGAGAGAAGACTTCCCCCGCTCAGACAGACGCCGCCGCCGCCTTGGAGAGCCAAGCCAACAAGTGCTAATGGACTCCCTATGGCAGCAGGGCCGGTTCGTCCTGCCTCTGGCGAGCGAGCCAAAGGCCGAGTGGGAGCCCGGAGGAGGGCGTCTTTTTCCCCCCCTTCGGAACTTTTTGTTTGTTTGTTTATTCAAAACACTTATATCATATATTGGGCGGCTCCCGATCAACCATTAAAACATCATCAATAAGAAAAGAAAACAATGCATGCAGATGTGAAAACTAAAAACGTTTAAAAAAACCTGGCACTAAAGCTAAACTTTCACAAGCCAACTCTTCTAACATCTTCTCCTCCACCACCTCATCCTGTCCCGGGCTTGGAGGGGGGAGCCAGGTCTCCAGTGCTTTTCGGAAAGCTAGGAGGGCAGAGGCTTGCTTTCAATGCAGCTTCCCAAGACTTAAATACCCCGATCAGCTCACCCAAACCTGCCACACTGCCTCTTTCTTGCCTTGCTGTCCCCATGTCCCTTCTGTCCATCTCACCAGTTGCTGTGTCCTCATACTCTTGGGTAATCCCAATATCACCCTCGTAGCTCCTGTCACCTCTGTTCCAGGATGCGCTCAGATTTAGCAGGACCTTGGCCAGCCACCTGCCTTCAAGGTGGGACTCTGCTTTCTTTTTGGCTCGGCAGGATAAAACATTTGGGCAACTATCAAAAGAAGCCTGCTGGCAGACAATTTTATTAAAAGTCCTTTCGTGAACTGCAACTGTGACTGGATCGGCTTCGTTTTCTGCCCTCTCTTCTGTGTACATTTTCTCATTTGGAACTGGACCCAGCAGGGACCCGTTTTCATTGTGTGTCACCACAATTCCTTCTCTCTCTCTCTCTCTTTCTCTCAATGTCTCTGCCACCAGGGAGCCCAATCTTACCCAGAGTGTTGTGCTGCCCCCAGAACTGCAGGTGATCACTGTTCTTTGGCTTAGACTATCCCATGTTGGTGGTGATTTGGAGTGAGCCAACTGTGTTAAGCATTGCTGAGCATGTTGTTGTTGACATTTCTGTTCAACTGACTGCCCTTTCTTTCCTTCTGGGTGTTGAGACCAAATGAGTAAACAAGAAAAGGCAACAGAAAATAAAATCTATCTGTCCTTTACCTTTCCTTTGGACACAACTGCCTTTGCTCAGCACATAATTACTGGTTACTTCAATTATCTGTTTTCTGGGTTCACACAATAGACTAAGCAATAAATTAACAAAATGGACTGGGTTTATAGCACATCCTGTGATGTACATACACAAACAAACTCAAACCAAGGTTAAATTTAACTAGATTTCAAATATTGGGAGCTGCTCAGAGTTTATTTTATTTTATTTTATTTTTATTTATTATTTGTTCTTCTAGGCCGCCCTACTCCCGAGGGACTCAGGGCGGCATACAACAATTTTATGAGAACACTAATAATAAACCACGATTAAAACATCAATTAAAAAACATATACAAAAGGTTAAAAATGATTCACTATCAGTCATACCGGGGGGGGGGGGGAGCTCAGATGGGGCTAGTCTCCCCCCCCCGCCTGCAGGAAGAGCCATGTCTTAACGGCTTTTCAGAAGGCCAGCAGGGTGGGGATGGTTCGGGTCTCTGGGGGAAGTTGGTTCCAGAGCATGGGCCCCCCCTCAGAGAAGGCCCTCCCCCTAGGGCCCACCAGCCGGCATTGTTTGGCTGACGGGACCTGGAGGAGACCTACTCTGTGGGCCCTAACCGGTCGAAGGGAAGTATGAAGGGAAGTATGAGGCAAAATGCGGTCCCAAAGGTAACCTAGTCCTAAGCCATGAAGGGCTTTAAAGATGATGATCAACACCTTATAAGAGTTTCTTATAAGATGGGTGGATATATACATGTTTTAAATCAATAAATATTGTGCAAACAATAATAATGATGGTTGCATGCCTACGGTTAGCTCACAACAACCAAATGAAGAAATTGCAATGAAATCATTAAAAGATAAAAGATGACAAGCACTATACATAAAATGAAATGGAGTGAGGGGTCTCACACTCCCTTGCTAAAGGCTTGGGTGAAGAGCCAGGTCTTTGCCACTTTTATGAACTACAAAAGAGTGAGGACCACCCGGATCTTGGGGAGGGGCCACCTCATTCCAAAAAAGGATGAGCTGCTACAGAATGTAGATGCTAAGTTTATCATATTTGGATAACCATCTTGTGATCACAGCTTTCTCTTTTCCAAGAGCTGTGGTGGCACAGTGGTTAGAGTGGAGTACTGAAGGCTACTTCTGCTGATCACAGGGGCAAATACAAGGACTGAAGAAATAACATGTTGAACAGCACATGGTCTAGAACAGGGATCGGCAACCTTAAACACTCAAAGAGCCATTTGGACCCATCTCCCACAGAAAAGAAAACACCGGGAGCCACAAAACCCTTTTGACATCTAAAATGAAGATAGCACTGCATATATTATTTTTTTTACCTTTATGCTATGTATAAAAAAAATATAGTGTGTTGCATTTATGAAATCAATGAACTGCTACAGAGAAAGCAATTTTTTATTTCTGCATGTAACAAAAACATTTTGAACTCTGGGAAAAAAAATGTGTCGAAAACCTAAATAAATCAGGTGCCGGCAGGTATTGCACATTGGCAGTTGTGACGCATATTTTGAGCGACAGGGAGCCGCAGCAGGGGGATGAAAGAGCCACATGTGACTCCAGAGTTGCGGGTTGCAGACCCCTGGTCTAGAATGAAGTCCTATGGTTTTATAATTTTTATAGTAGAGTCACTGTCATACAGCAATATGGTGCAGTTGACCAACCAGCTTGTATCCTCATGATAGCCCAGCCCACTTTTTGTTATCTTTGTAGTAGAATCCCATGGGAGGTTTGAGATAAATTCTTCACTGATATCAAGGTACAGTACATCCACCATATGTCCGGGTCAATCATAATCATCACTGTATCAAAAAGGAGATCAGGTCAGTACCACAATGACCTGTCTGTAATTTTCTTTTTCTTTTTCTTTTTTTTCTCCTTTTTGAAGGCAAGAATAACATTTACTATTCTTAACAACGCTCCCCTTTTTGTATTGCTCTCATACACTAAGACAGGGGTGTCAAACTCACGTCGTCATGGCGGCATCATGTGACATATCAGGACTTTTCCCCCCTTCGCTAAACTGGGCATGGGCATGGCCAGCACTTGATGCATCCGGCCCGCGGGCCGTGAGTTTGACAGCCCTGCACTAAGAGTTAGGTAATAATGTGAAGTGATTTAGGAAACCATGACAGTTATAGATCCGAATTGGTGCAGTGGTTAAATGCAGCACTGCAGGCTACTGCTAGTTCAGCAGTTCAGCTGTTCAAATCTCATGGACTCAAGGTTGATTCAGCCTTCCATCCTTCCGAGGTGGGTAAAATGAGGACCCAGATTGTTGGGGGCAATATGCTGAACTCTGTAAACCGCTTAGAGAGGGCTGTAAAGCACTATGAAGCGGTATATAAGTCTAAGTGCTATTGCTATTGCTATTGCTATCTCTGAAAATGGCACAGGTGGAACATGGCTATGCCTTTTTGTAGACACAAGAATCCTTTCCATCCCCTATGAAGGGACAGGCTATATATATGCCACTGAAAAGTGATTCCCCTCCATAAGTTAAAATGCTTAAGAAGAAAACCCATTTTGACACAATTTGGCATGCATTATATTCACATGAATTTCTCTTCTCCCTTTCAACAGCTTTCTTTTACATTGACAGACATCATCTTAAAGAAGGTATTATACAATTTACCAACTATAAACATTCAATTTATTAGAATAGAACAGCACAGCACAGCACAGAATAAAATAACAGAGTTGGAAGGGACCTTGAAGGTCTTCTAGTCCAACCCCCTTCTCAGGCAGGAAACCCTATACCATTTTAGAAAAATGGTTGTCCAATCTCCTTTTTAAAATTTCCAATATTGGAGCATCCACAACTTCTGAAGGCAAGTTGTTCCACTAATTAATTGTTGTAACTGTCAGGAAATTTGTCCTTTGTTCTAGGTTGCTTCTCTCTTGATTAGTTTCCATCCATTGCTTCTTATCCTGCCCACAGGTGCTTTGTAGAATAGCTTGACTCCCTCTTCTTTGTGGCAGCCCCTGAGATATTGGAACACTGCTATTATGTCACCCCAGTCCTTCTTTTCATTAAACTAGACATAGCCCATTCATTAAATTAGACATACTCAGTTCCAGCAACTGATAATAATACATATTATGGTATTATGATAAGAAGAAAATATGTCTAGATCTGTAATTTATATTAAAGAACTGATTGTACTATAAATATTTTGCAGTATTTGAAATTGCTGTACACCTATCCATTATCTTTATACCTAGATGCATTATCATTATATACCTATACCTCTAGATGGATTATCAATGCTTTTCTTTTCTTTTCCTGGATTATTTTTTCAAATTATGCTTCTATTATGACTACTTGCAGTTTATGAATCACACGCTGAACCTGGTATGGTACAAAAGGATTGGATATGGAAGTGTTAAACCCAAATTTATAATTTTGAAATATGAAAACATTTGGTCAAGTATATTCTTCAATCTCTTTTAATGTGCCTTTCAGTTTTCCTGATGCATACACTTGAGAGAAAGCAAAAATAAGAATAGGGCTATTAATATTCCTGCTGTATCTCCCAAACTTTAGTTAGTAATTTAATATTATTTAATTAATTAGATCTACTCTGCTCAAGTTAATCATAATTAACATTAACTTTCAATCAGGTCAAAAGGAGATAATTTAATAAGTGCTATGCGTAAGTGATAGGTTTTTAAACAAATTATTACTAAATTAAAATTTATAAATGAACTGACCTTGATGATATTCAGAACCCATGATGCATCCTACTGAAGCATGAAACAATGTTCCTGTTTCCTTCTTTGTCAAAACCTGTTTGTATAACATTACACATATGGAAAGCAATTATGATAATCACACTGTAAAATCAGATGCAGGATGCTAGAAAATGCTATCAAAATTCCAGATGACCTACCATTCTACCTTCAGTTTTGCTGGACTTTATATGTAATTTGTGGAGTCTTGAGTTTATACCAAGATACCTGTTGTTATCTCTTCCTATATGGCAGAAATATTTCCCTATATTAACAGATCATTAGTTTAAAACAAGTATTTCCAAGTTAGAAGCCAGCAAAGTCCTATCCACTCTAGTGCCTTATCATTTCTTAAAGGGATCCTTCTCCTTCTCCTCCTCCTCCTCCTCCTCCTCCTCCTCCTCCTCCTCCTCCTCCTCCTCCTCCTCCTCCTCCTCCTCCTCCTCCTCCTCCTCCTCCTCCTCCTCCTCCTCTGCCAGGACAGAAATTCTGGATACATAACTTCAAAACGTCTAAAAACACACAGCAAAGGGCAAGCCTGGAGAAAAGTTATCTTCTATCTTTGCAGAAAGTCCGGTAGAAACTTAGTTTCTGTGAAATTAAAAGTAAGAATGGAGAATACTATAAAGGAACAGCTGTCTGAATAAATGAAACATATATTAAATAGTTAAACAATTAACATTTGTTTTACTGCCTTCTAGTTTGTTGTCAGAGTACCGTGCTTTCTGCATCTTCCAGTTTTATATGATTATGGTAATTGTTTCTGAAGGGGTATTTCTGAATGTGCAGATTATGACAGTGAGAAGATTGGCAATCAGGAATGTTCCCTTACAACAGAAATGCATATTTGTCATCCAAATGTCGCTTCCGAACACCATCGCAATGCTACATCTTACATTAAATTGCTACTGTAAAATATATAAAAAGAAAATTTCTAACATTTTCAAGATACAAATATATTGGGAATGCAGATGAAGATCCTGTCACATGTGGATGAAATGAGGGTTAGATTGCAAGAAAATAGAGATGCTAAAAGAATTGGAGTTTAGCTGGCAGACAATTGTTGATGCCACGATCACACCTTGAAAAGAATAGAATAGAATAGAATTTTTTATTGGCCAAGTGTGATTGGACACACAAGGAATTTGTCTTTGGTGCATATGCTCTCAGCATATGGAGAGTCCCTAAGGAGAGGTCCCTAAGGAGCCTGATGCAAGGAGGAAGTCTTAGTATCTTCTAAATTTGTCTGAGTACCACCAGATTTTAGGATTTAGGTGGTGATTGTCTAAATTGGCCACAGCCGTACTATGCATACAGAAATTTATGCTAGCCAGGGTGGATTAAAATATATAAGATGCAGGCTAAGGGCAATTCTACACTGCAGCCTACACTGTTGGTTTCCTGTGCTGCTCCCAGTTACTCCTTGAGTCCACTTCAGAAATCCCATTGGGCTGGTGCTCAGCCTGGACTCTACCATTGTAAGAGTCGATTAGTCATTCCCCTTCTTCTTCCCCTTCTCATCCAAGCAGGCAGGCAAGCCTCATTGGCTGGACCCTGTGCTGGTTGGTCTTCCCAAATGTTTGCCATTTCTTTTAGGGATTACCTTTCCTCTGCTGAGCCGAAGTGGCGCAGTAGTTAAATGCAGCACTGCAGGCTACTGCTAATTCAGCAGTTCAGCTGTTCAAATCTCACCGGCTCAAGGTTTACTCAGCCTTCCATCCTTCTGAGGTCGGTAAAATGAGGACCCAGATTGTTGGGGGCAATATGCTGAACTCTGTAAACTGCTTAGAGAGGGCTGTAAAGCACTATGAAGCGGTATATAAGTCTAAGTGCTAGTGCTATAGTGCTATTGCTTTCCAGATATTTGTCTACACAGATACCTCTTCCCGCATGATATTCTTTGATACTATAGACCTCCCCCACCCACCCACAATGGTTCCAATGGTTCCAACAGGGGAGAAGGTTGCCCTCTAGTTTCATTCTTCTGTGGACTAAGGAAACATTGTAGCAGGGAAAAACTGTATAATTCAGTGTCAACAACACTATCTTAAATATATTTACTTAAAAGAAAGTCTCTTAACTCAAGTTAAGCATACATCAAAGAGCAACCATCATTATACTATTCATTAAAAGAATATTTCTGTACAACAATTAGAAATGCATATTTTATAATATCCATAAATCTCCAACAGTTCCACTAGATTAACAATCAATCCAACACACATTGTATCTTCATAAATAGCAGAGCAATATGCATACCATATACTGTAGTATACTAGCCATATATAATGAACTTCTTCAATATTTATTGATTCACATCCATCAATTTTAAAGAATAACACGAACATTTTATTTATAAAGTGTGCTTCTCTCTCTCCCTCCCTCTTTCTCTCTCTCTCTCCCCAATGTTTTGAAAGAAATGGCAGAAGAGGAACCAGTTTTATCTGACAAGACAGAGACTGATTTGGTACCAAAAGTGGATCTATAAATGACAAGCTACAAATACGAAATGGAAAAAGTTTCATTTCACACAAAAGAAATCGGTTATCACCCTCCCAGGTAAACCAGACAGGAACACAGTAATTCTACATTGTTTTAAATCTTCATTAACATAATCTTGCAAGTCTGAAGGTACAAATTTCCTTTTGCCCATTGTAACTGCCTGATCAATTAGGGCAGGTCCTTCCTAAGTTTCTTCCTCTGATCATTGGGTGTTTCCCCCCCCCCCCTCTCTTAACCAATCATTTCCTTGGCAGCATCTTTCCCTCTCATCCCTTAAGGTCATTTTCACACACCATTACATCATCTGAGGTTTTAAATATAAAAAAGGAATTACAAAGAATAAACCAAGAGGGTGACCTGGATAATTCTTTCACATTCAATTTACAAAACAGGTTTGTTAAAGTTTGGATGAATCTTGTGAGAGGAGGTATAGAAGAAATGAAAAGACTTCAGTTCTATGACATCACGGAAGGAATATAAAGGGGGGTCAGGCTGTTCTCTATGGCACCAGAAAGCCAAACAAGGAATAACGGATGGAAGCTGACCAAGGAGAGATTCAACCTGGAAGTGAGGAGAAACTTTCTGACAGTGAGAGCGATCAACCAGTGGAACAGCTTGCCAGCGGAGGTCGTGAGAGCCCCAACACTTGCGACCTTCAAGGAGAGACTGGACTGCCATCTGTCTCAAATGGTGTAGGAACTCCTGCTTGAGCAGGGGGTTGGACTAGATGACCTACAAGGTCCCTTCCAACTCTAATAATAAATCTAAAATCTAAAGTTGATTTGTCCCAAAGGTGCTTTTTTCAAAAGGCAACTGGACATTTAAGTCAGTTGCCTTTTGAAAAAGTGCCTTTGGGACAACCATGACCTGGATAATTGAGAATCTCCATAGACAAAGTTGATTTATGTGATCAAGGTTAAAATAAAGACGTTATTTCTGGCAACTCTTAGTAAACTTTGTTGATACCAGGATTTAAATGCTTTATGGGTTTATTTTGTAGATTAGAGATGGGCCATGAGATGAAGAGATCATTAGTTGTTAAGAGGAAATGAAAAGTTACTAAAATATTTTTGTGATGAAGGTTGGAAGCCATTTTATACATTTATTTTCTTTTTCTTTACTATATTCTTCCTTCGTTCCTTCGTTCCTTCGTTCTTTCGTTCATTCCTTTGTTCCTTCCTTCCTCCTTCCTTCCTTCCTTCCTTCCTTCCTTCCTCCCTCCCTCCCTCTCCTTCCTTCCTTCCTTCCTTCCTTCCTTCCTTCCTTCCTTCCTTCCTTCCTTCCTTCCTTCCTTCCTTCCTTCCTCTCTCTCTCTCTCTCTCTCTCTCTCTCTCTCTCTCTCTCTCTCTCTCTCTCTCTCTCTCTCTCTCTCTCTCTCTCTCTCTCTCTCTCTCTCTCGTAATTATATTCTTTATTAACATATTTAAAAGACAAGGACAAAGTTCTGGAGACCATCGGCTTTAAAAGGGTTAAAAGGCTCAAGTTGGAAAACAGAAATTTTGAAATGAAGCTGGAAAACATGGATGCAGATTGCATTTGCAATGGACTGGGAGTGGGAGGAGGATAACATCTGTTCTTGCACTCAGGAAGTGATGAGTGGTCTCTACTCATGATGACTCAAGTAGAAAATGTGGCTCGTCCCTAAGAGGCAACTGGGGCAGAATAAGATTCACAATGAAGAATATTTGAAGTGAGGGTCATGATGAGGGCAGGACAAGAAGCAACGGATGGAAACTAATCAAGGAGAGAAGCAACCTAGAACTAAGTAGAAATTCCTGACAGTTAGAACAATTAATCAGTGGAACAACTTTCCTCCAGAAGTTGTGAATTCTCCAACACTGGAAGTTTTTAAGAAGATGTTGGACAACCATTTGTCTAAAATAGTATAGGGTTTCCTGCCTAAGCAGGGGGTTGGACTAGAACAGCAGTCACCAACTGGTGGTCAGTAGACCACTGGTGGTCCGTGAGAAAATTTTGGTGGTCCACAGAAAAATTATTTGCATTTTTTATATTGCACTAAAACAGGGGTCCTCAAACTACGGCCCCCTAAGCCAGATATGTGCAATGAACGCTCATGTTGCTGCAGAGATTATCCCCCTTCAGGGTCTTTTTCTGCGGGTCGGAGGGGGGGGGCAGAAATTCCGACTTGGGGTCTGCTTCAGCCTCCTAGTGCGGGGTTTTGGGTGAAGGCTGGAGGCTGGAGGGAAGTGCCGCTGGTGGGGAAGAGCCGGAGGGCCTTATTCCAGTGGGACTGCATCATGGCCTGGAACTGGCTGACCATCTCAGCCCGCTGAGCCTCCAGGCGCCGGTACCTGGCCTTGCACTCCCACAGGTCTTCCCTCTGCTTGGAAAGCCTATGCTCGTAGTCCTCAGTGAGGTTCTTCTGCTGAGCCTCCTCCTCAGTTAGATCCAATTTGAACTGAGCCAGCTGTTTCTCATGGTGGCTGCTTAGCTCCAACAACTGCTTCCTGTTGGGGCCCTAAGGAGCCCGGACGGGCAGGTGAGGAATGGCTGGGAAGGGAGGGGCAAGTAGAGGCTGGCGAAGTATCCCTCAACATGAGTGACATCAAGTTGGCCATGCCCTCCAGTCACATGACCACCTAGCCACGCCCACCCAGCCGGTCATTAGGCAGATTAGTGGTCCGCGGGATTCAAAATTATGAATTTAGTGGTCCGTGAGGTCTGAAAGGTTGGTGACCCCTGGACTAGAAGACCTCCAAGGTCCCTTCCAATTCTGTTATTCTATTGTGTTGTGTTGTGTTGTGTTGTGTTCTGTTCTGTTCTAATAAATTGAATGTTTATAGTTGGTAAATTGTACAATACTTTCTTTAAGGTGATGTCTGTCAACATAAAAGAAAGCTGTTGAAAGGGAGAGAAGAAATCCATGTCAATATAATGCATGCCAAATTGTGTCAAAATGGGTTTTCTTAAGCATTTTAACTTATGGAGGAGAACAATTTTTCAGTGGCATAGTTATAGCATGTTTTCTATTCTATTCTATTCTGTTCTGTTCTGTTCTGTTCCGTTCCATTCCGTTCCGTTCCGTTCCGTTCCGTTCCGTTCCGTTCCGTTCCGTTCCGTTCCGTTCCGTTTCACTCCACTCCACTCCACTCCACCCTACCCTACCCTACCCTATCCTTTAACTCTGATTAGATGTATCTGACCAGTCACAATGCCCACTATTGCTTACCAGGATCCTAGGAATATATAATGAAAAATGCTATTCAGGACATTATTTACTTAGGGAGATGTCAGTGATGCAATTAAATATTTTTCTAGGTGACCAGATGATTTTTTATGTCCATTAAATTTTATTTAAGCTGGGCACAACAATGCTTTATGTGCTCAATTTTTCCACACTTTTTTCTTCTTGCAATTAATGGTACAATTCAATTTATCCTTTTATATTTTAGTTGACTACAAATTGGTTATTGTAAGTTATGAATATCAAGTGGACATATTCATTTTAGTGATTTTTTTATAACTATACAAACTGCTGTACTTTGTTGTGTATTATATCTTATCTGTTCTATTGTAATAAATGTATAGTCATAAAGCACTGAACTCTACTGCACTCAGAGTAATTAGCAGTGAACTCAATGAGATTTTCTTTTGAACAGATATGTATGCAATTCTTATGATTGACTAAGATTAGGATGCTTTGACAATCTCCCAACAATTTTGCATATATATATATATATATATATATATATATATATATATATATATATATATATATATATATATATATATATATATATATATATATATATATATATATATATATATATATATATATATATATATATATATATTTCCTGGTGAAAGAGCTGATTGGGAACAGAGCCTATGGCCTAGTGGTTAATTTGCTGCCTTACAAGGTAGCTGGCCCGGGTTCAAATCCCAGTAAGGGGTATGGCTATCTGTCGAGAGCAAAATAAGCTTGAAATAGATCTATAATAGTCTCCCTTTATTTTCATTTATCAGCAAAAAATCATATATATATATATATATATATATATATCTAACCTTTTTGATGATGGGGTCTAAACTATTCAATGAGGCGTTTAATATGCATCCTTAAAAACTGAATTTAGTTATAATTATAGGTGGTGGCTCCCTTCCTTTTCTCTGCTGCTGTAGTTACTGTGACATTTTAAATTTGAAAATTAAAGTGTACTAATACATAAACCATATCTTAATTCTAAAGAAGCCCTGAGGCAGAAGAAAACATTTGCACGTTGTGAAACATATACATTCACTTTACAAAATAAAGGTTCATAATCCTTACTGGCTGGCTCTATTGAGTGACCTGAAATAACGTTTTATACATTATTTAGAATTTTCTGAATTCAGTTATCTTTAACCACAGGCATTTAGACTCTCTGTAACACATTTCAAAAGCATTTCAGTCCATGTCTTCTTTATCAACAAGCAAAGTCTCATTACCAGCAATATGGCTCTGATTATCTAGAGCAGCGATAGCGAACCTTTTTTTCCTCAGGTGCCAAAAGTGCGCATGCATATGCCAACACCCATAATTCAATGCCCCACATGCCACGCCCCCCGTGCATGCATGCATGACCCCCCCTGCGCTGCCCCACCCCCACGCATGACCCCCTTTTCCTGACTTTTGGTGGGCCCGGTAGGCCCGTTTTCACCCTCCCCAGGCTCCAGAGGCTTTCCTGGAGCCTGGGGAGGGTGAAAATGCTCTCCCCCGCCCCTCTAAAGGCAGAAAACGCTCTCTCAGAGCCTCTGCCTGAGCCAAAAATCATCTGGCCAGTGCGCACATGCGTGCTGGAGCTAAGATAGGGCAACAGCTCGCGTGCCGGTAGATATGGCTCTGCGGGCCACCTGTGGCATGCATGCCATAGGTTCGCCATCACGGATCTAGAGTATAATACTTAACAAATATCAATTGTTCTTAAAGAGTAACAATATATGCCACTGAGAATAATAAGAATATACAGTAATATAAAAATGGGCCCACATAGTGATTGGAACCATGTTAAAATTTATCCCAAGAAATTCAAATGTTTAACTGTAACATATGACAGCAAGGTCAAATTAGACTTGTGGTTTATGTGGTAGCAGTACTGTCTTTCTTGAATTGCTAATTTTACCCACTGTCATGCCTCAGCATATAACTTTTAAATACTGTTGTTGCTCTCTAGCACCATCTAGTGGCCAGAGAGACAAATACCAAGTAGTTGACCTCACCCCATTCCTATGAGGTCTGTAAGGGGCGTGCATAAGAGCACCATCGTGCCTACCGTCCCTGTCCTTCTGTCCTATTGTCCAAATTTACCTATACATACTTGCTTTTGTTCATATTTATATCATACCTGTTATCTTGTACACGTGTTGACAAATAAATAAATAAATAAAATAAAATAAAATGTTGTTTGAAGCTGACCTCATCAGCCCACACTCTTAAAACAAGTGCACACTGGAAGCCAGACTCCATTTCCTTTAGTATTTGGAGAAGGCAGAAGCACAAAGAAGAATCCATCTTAATCTGTGGCACATGGTCATCCAAGGACAAACCCACATCCCACACACACAGAGCATCACTGGTGAGATTTAAATTGCTTGTATTTATTGTTATGTTCAGCAGTAACTCAATACTGCTTATCTTGTATTTGGTTCTCATTGAATGTATTCCTATTTTCCCCAGTTTCACCATATCCTGTTCTTTCAATAAAGCATCCAGATCTATGCACACGGTCTGTTTTATTGGAGGATAGGTGGGTTTAGCTGCATGTTGAGCTGCACATAGACTAACGTGAAGTGAGGACAGAACATGCACATTTAACATTATAATGAATTATGTTTCCATGTTATTTTCCATATGAAGGTAATAATCATGAAGGTTTAGCAGTAACTACCTAAAAGATTGTTGCTTGCCTTCTCCACTATTTTCCTTCTTTGCTTCACAGTCTCTGCAGCCTTCTTATCTCTGAGGAAGTTCTTAAAAATTCTGAAGTATTTGGATTTGGCAGATAATTAGAGAACCATGTAGGCCACTAAAACCTTTGGAATTTTTTTTAAGTACTTACACTTGGATAAGCATATTCCTCAGAGGCATCAGTAGTCAGCATGGGTTTCCAAACAATGTCACACAATGTCACACATCAAAGCATAATTTAAGGATAGTTTGGGGCAAAGAATTAATGGTGAGATAGAAGTATAGATTATCCACCATTTTCCTTCCTAATTTGCCTCCAGAGGATTTACTCAGCCTCAGGATTATTTCTGATAACTGAGCTTTTATAAAACAGAAGAATGAATAAGAAGTATCCTAAAGAGCTGTGCTGGCGCAGTGGTTAGAATGGAGTACTGCAGGCTACTTCTGCTGACAGCCAGGGGTTCAATCCTCACCGGCTCAGGATTGACTCAGCCTTCCATCCTTCTGAGGTTGGTAAAATGAGGACCCAGATTGTTGGGGGCAATATGCTGACCCTGTAAAACTGCTTAGAGAGGGCTGTAAAGCGCTCTGAAGTGGTATATACTGTATTTTTCAGACTATAAGATGCACCTAGCTTTTGGGGAGGAAAACAAGAAAAAAATATCTGCCTCTGCCTCCCAGCAATTTGCCTCCTTGCAGCAAACAGCAGTCTAGTCAGCTTCAACACAGCCTGATTTAGCATGAACAGCTGATTGGCAGTTGGATCTGCCTCCTGTAATACATCCTATCAGGCTGCGGCGATGGGCTGCCACTCATTGGTGCTGCCGCCACCCATCACCACTGCCACCTATTGCCACCTCCGTGCACCCCATTTTTGGCCTCCGCATGTCCAATTTTTGACCTGTTCCAGGTGGTGGGGATTGCCACTGCTGCCTATCCCTGCCACATGGAACGGGTCAAAAATGGGACACGCGGAGGCTGAAAATGGGGTGCGTGGAGGCAGTGATAGGTGGCAGGGCCTCTGGGCGGCACCGGCACCAATGGGCGGCGGCGATTCCCGCAGCCTGGAACAGCTGATAGGAGGTATTCTGGGAGGCAGATCCAACCGTCAATCAGCTGCTCGTGCTTAATCAGGCTGTGCTGAAGCTGACCACGCTGTTTGCTGCAAGGAGGCAAATTGCTGGGAGGCAGAGGCCGAAGGGTGGGGGCTGGTAGGGGGCGGGGCTTTGGCAACATTGGCTGTATAAGACACATAGACATTTCCACCCACTTTTTTGAGGGGAGGGGTGTCTTATACTCTGAAAAATATGGTAAGTCTACGTGCTATTGCAATTGCTAAGGAAAAAAAGAACATAGTTTATATATTTTGTTATACTATTCTGCATTTTAAGCTATTTAGGATGTATCTCTCAAATTCTGAAATATTCAGTGTTTGGGTTAGGATGAAATATAGCTTTAGGATTATGTAGCATGATAGAGTGTTTCTGGTATGAATCATCCAATCCTATCCCAAAATGCCTTTTCAAGAGGCAACCTTTGGGACAACCATGACCTGGATGACTGAGAATCTCCATAGACATCCAATCCTAATTCACTGGGGTGGAGTGGATATGTTCTATGGGAAGCCCAATGAGTATATCTGATCTTTCTCAAAAAGTTCACTGTGATCAATTCTGCATCAAAATAATGTTTGGCTCTAAAGACATAAGCAGGAGCTATTTTCAGTACTAACATACACCCGGAATATGTGGGGTGTGTATGAGATCACTGCAGATATTATCCAACTGGTTTTAAAGGTTAAATCACAGAATCTGGAAATAGTCAACTATGTGTCAATCTGAGAGAAGTTCATCCCAATTCATATTACATACCATTCTTATTGAAATATATTCTTTGTAGCCTGGAGTAGACAATTTATGTCTCAAGGGCTGCAAGTAATCAGAAGTTTAAAAATGCCAACCAATACCACATCATTAGTACTTGGCTTTCTGTGGTCCTGAGTTCTAAGAGGTATTCATCCTTGCTGCAGAATTTTAAAAAAACCCTCTCTGGGTATATTTTACTTTTTGTAGTTTAATTAAATGAAGCCCAGCAAGTAAATTCATTTACACTTCAACTCCCAGCTATTCTGAATACAATTCTGTAGAGGAGTAATGTTCAGAGAGCCAGACATTCTTGGCATCTTATTGCAGGCATCTTCAAGTACAAGACAATTCAGATAATATAATCCCAATAATCTAGAAAGTGAGAATCAGTTGATCCTTTGCTATGGAGGGAGGACATTCCTTCTCCTCAACGGGATCCTAATCCAAGTGATTGACTGTGATTTAAGCATTGACCTTTGTCACATCTGTGGCACAACTTTTTATATGTGTGTTTTTTTTAATGCAGGTGCCACAACAACACTTATTTTATTGTACCAGAACTCTAAAACAATAGATCGGGAGTAATTGAATGTAGAATGTTTTGATAGGATAGGTTAGAACATTAAATTCTGACTTATGTATTGCTGCACGCTATCATGAATCTCTTCAGTTTTTGAACTTTGTCATAATTTGGAGCCAATTCTATTACATAAATACATTTCTTCCTTTATTTCAAGGGATCCATGGCATCAATCCAGTAGAAAGTTGTGTGCTACCGGTAGTATGTCCGAACAACTTAAACTATACAAATCATTCTATCACACAAAATTCATTTCCTATTTCATAGACACAAGAAGCAGTTCTCTCCCCATCTCACATACACCAAGATTGTACCCTTATTATTTGTAATTAAGAGTAAATTGCATAAATGTAGGCATGACAAAATCAGGAAAATTTTAAGTGTTGAGAAGTTAAAAAGAATATTATTACTGGAAGGGTTAAAGGGAATTCATTTGGTCCTCCCTCCCTCCCAGGGTTAGAAAATCTACAATGACTTTTTCAAGTTTTTAACTGCTAGATTGTTTTTATTTTATTGTGAATTTTAGACTGTAGTTCGATTTTTTAAATTCCATTTCTGTTTTCAATACTTGTTAGCTATCCCAAGCATTTGGCAGACCATAATGGCAGACAGCAATCCACCAGTCAGCCAATCAATCAATCAATCAATCAATCAATCAATCAAACATAGTTCCAAAGGTGCTTTTTTTCAAGAGGCAACTCGACTTTCTGGTTTTTCTTTGAAGACGTTTCGTTCTCATTCAGCTCTCAAAACAACAACAACCCAGAAAGTCTAGTTGCCTCTTGAAAAAAGCACCTTTGGGACAATCATGACCTGGATGACTTAGAATCTCCATAGACATTTATCAAATATAGCTTTACATTTACAACAAACTATAAATTAGCACACACAATTTTTCCACAAAGTTATATAATTTTTGGTTAGTTTATTTGAAGGAATAATGGATGGAAACTGATCAAGGAGAGATTCAACCTAGAAATAAGGAGGAACTTTCTGACAGTGAGAACTATCAACCAATGGAACAGCTTGCCCTCGGAAGTTGTGGGAGCTTCATCACTTGAGACTTTCAAGAAGAGATTAGACTGCCATTTGTCAGAAATGGTGTAGGTCTCCTGCTTGAGCAGGGGATTGGACTAGATGACCTACAAGGTCCCTTCCAACTCTCTTAATCTGTTAATGATGTGTCCCTTTTGGTCAAGATGTTAGGATCTATCCTATTATACACCTCTGGCATTGAGCTCAATCACAAAGTTTTTATTGGGTACAGGCAGTCCCCCCCCCCCCAATTCATTTGCTACCTGATGTCACAGTGCAGGGTTATTGAAAATATCTGATGCTCCAATAAGGGGCTATTAATAATAACCTCTTCAAACACTGAGATTTTTCCTCCAAGGTTTTTTTTTGGGGGGGTCTGCTTTTCTCACAGCAATGACAGACTGAGTTAGTCTCTATGTTTTATTGAAGGAGAAAATGCTCAAAATTCTAAAGGAATCAGTGTCACTTTATTCTATTCAACTTCCTGGAGGCTGATAATAATTGGCTATATCAGCACTGGTTGCAGAACTGACTATTTGGGATGTTCTCTTCATTTCTGCTTGTTGTTGTATAAGAATTCAACGCTGTGAGTTACATTTTAATTATCATTTCCTTCAGAAACTTTGGTTTGCTCAAGCTACTTAACTCACAGTAGCTTCATCATTGACACAAATTTCACCTATATTTCATGGTAGTGTCTAACTCTGATGAATGCTTTATAAATTCTGTAAACAGGTAACAGATTAATTTACCTCTCTCTGTATGTGTTAATAACTCCTGTAGCCTGTGCCTCAAGTAACATGCACAGTGTGAGGAGGGATTGTTATAATAAATCCCACTTTTAACGTTTTGTTTTTGATAGCATGGCATTTTTCTGTCAACAGCATTTTTCTGTTACTTGGTTAGCCTTCTTATCCTCAAATGGCTTCATTTTATTGCCCAGATTTTTATTATTTTGACAGTTTGACTCACTAATCAATTACAGGAAGTCTGAATCAATGCCGCCCCTCCCCATTAATTCACACATTTCAAATTAGATCTTAGGTTGTTTTCCTAGGATAAAACCCCAAAAGTAATTTACAGGTTATAGTGATGAACTTAAAGGCTAAGGAGATGTTCTTACTACAATGCAAAGCAAGTTTAGTGTCTATGGAATCCAAGGATACAAAAGAAAACCCTGGTTTGAACAAAATCTAAGAAAAAGCAGTAGGACTCATCATAATTAATTAATTAAGCCCCATCTACTTGTAAACTTCTGTTCATCTGTTCACCTAGTCATGAGCTTCTATTTTTCTGATTAGTATAACAAATGGTATATCTATGACACCAATGTTCCCTCTAAGCTGCGTGGCTGCGCAGCGGGGCATGTGATAAGAAAACACCGCGCAGAAGTTTATATCTGCCGCCCGGTGTTTTCTTATGTCAGAGGGAACATTGATCACCAGCCGATCGGGATGGGTGGGGGGTGGGGGAAAGGAGCCTTCAACGAAGAGAGGTGGAGGCTTTAACTCTTGCCTCCCCTGGCGGCCTCTGCTGCTAGGGAGAGGAGAGCGAGATCAAAGGCTGAAACGCCGCGCAGCCGTTTCCAACGGCAGCGCAGTGATTTTCAATGTTAGAGGGAACATTGTATGACATCCTAGGAGTATTTTTAGTCCCCTGATTCTATTTTGATTATATTGTCCCTTCTTACAGAAATATTTTCCCAGACATTTTTGGGTCTTGCCCTCCACGTGCTTGTTTCAAACAACCAACAATCAGCCCTTGGTTTAAAAACAAAAAGGTTGTTACTAAAATGCATATGGCTTCTCATGGCAGCTATCCAAGTTATTTGAAGTAGTGCTCTGTAGAATCAGTTTCATGCATTCAAGGTTATGCTTGTCGGCTTGTAATAAATGCCTTCCCGTTTGCCATATTGTAAGGTGAACAAATTTGCTGGGTCAGTCTACTAACTTGCTACTAAAAAAGGACTGGTATGACATCTCCTTTCTTTATTCTTTTTATTTGAACAGCTTGAGTTGGATGATTTCCAGCAGTGTTACTTCATTATTATGGGTTCTAGTTTTATGTACCATAGATTTATGTATCAATATTTTCTTTGCTAGGGTAATCAGATTTGGGCTGCAAATATCTGGATGGAGATTAGATGGCAGCAACGAGTTGTTTTTATATAGCAATGAGTTCCCTGTGTTCAGGAAATGGCAAAAGTATAAGGTGAGGTTTTCTTCAATAGTCTCAAAATCTTTCTTTTGGAATCCAAAGGAAGTTTATAACTTGAAATCTGATATAATGTGGTGGGCACTGAGGATTTAGGATACTTAGAACTGTAGGCTTAGATGCCTCCAGAGCAAGCTTTCTGCTAGAAGGTGGAGTATAAGGTTACTGAATCTGGACTGAAAAAAATCCAGATGATCACATAATCAGGAAATAGAGACAATTTTGATAATCTAAATTCTACAGCCAAAATATAAAGGAATCTGAAAACAAATCTAAGCACTCTAACAAATGCTTCCTAACACTTACAAACATTTTTACTGGACTTGTCTCATTCCAGCACCTGAGGGAAGAACCAGCAGTTTAAGACCTTCTGAAAAGCTAGGAGAATAGGATCTTGCTGGATCTCAGAGGGAGGGTATCCCATCATATGATACAAATGTGCCATCAGCCAAGAAGATTGTTGTCATCTTTAACTTTTAATCTGTGATTTTGAATTCTGTTTTTACATAATTTAGTTTTGGCCATTTTAAAGGAACAAATAAGATATCTTTGTATAGGCTTTGCAAAAAAATTGTCTAAGGATTCTTATACATTGGCACCTAAAGTGCTGATTGCTGTCTATATTACATTTGTATAAGGTTAATAAAGAGGCTCCTGAAAATTCCACTAGCAAAAATTGAATCTTTATTCCCTTGCTTTGATCAATATGCTCTCAGATCAATAAAACCAAAGAACTTAAGTGGTAAGGTTTATACTTTGGCGATTAATGTGATTGATAGCATAACTATCCTGTTAACTTAGAAAGCAGAGTTACATCAATGTCATATGAAGTAAGTTTGAAGCCAGACGACATTAAGCACAAGAATGCTCATATTTACAAAGACAAATCTGCATAAACCAGAATATGAAATGGATTAGACTTGTGCTAACAGAGTACCTTAGCACTGTTACAAAACGTTTGAAAAACTGAAGCTGATCTATGATAAGGATTGTATTAGATTAAATCACCACCTATTTGTATGAACACAAGGGCTTGTTCTGAAGGAACATAATGTCCTTTCATACACACGTCCCAGGTTTTTTTTGCCTCATGGGAGTCTGCAGTTGTTCCAGGCTTACATTTGGTTTAATGAAGAAAATCACAGGAGATTTATAGCACTTGTAATGTTTATGTTTTATTTACAAATAAACAAACTGAGCAAAAATGGGCATTCACGGACTAATTACCTCAAAAAGATAACTCTGAAGTATCCAGATATGCTGTTCTCTAATCTGGTTCCACGTTTGTTTGAATTCTAGAAAGACTGTCTGCATTTACAAAGAACTGAATAACATCACCTCCTAAAAATGGGGAAGGGAAAATTGGAGATATGCTTCCATTCTAGATGATATCGTTGCCTGCTTCCATAGGCTTGATGAAACTTTTTTCCCCCTTCAAGTCAGTGTTACCGACTGCCGACTGCCTGGAAAAGCCTTTGAAATTTTCTTGGAAAGGCTTTGAAAGTGGTTGGTCATTACCTGCTTCCTAGGACTGAGAGAGAAGTGCAAAGCTACCCAGTTGACGTTGTGCCTAAGGCAAGACTAGAACTCCCAGTCTCTTAGTTTTCTAGCCTGGTGCCAGGGGCGAGTTCCTCTTACCTGGCTACCAGTGCGCTGCGTGCGCATCATCATATTTTGCACGTGCACATGCTCGCTATGTGCGTGCATCCCCTCACACGATTTTGCTTCCGCGCATGCGCAGGAAGCAAGAAATCACCAAAATCTCACGAGGGGACGCACGTGTGCGCGCGATTTTGTCTATTTTTTGATCCGCGCATGCGCGGAAGCAAAAAAATTGCCGAAATCTCCCGCGTGTGAGCGTCCCCTCATGAGATTTTGCTTCCACGCATACACAGGAAGCAAAAAAAAGGCCAACAATTCAGAAAAAAAGATGGCGCTGCGCAAGGACCGGCGAAGACGGCACTGGAGCCATCGCACGCAAATTGCGCAATCGGCGGGTCCCTACCGGAATGGCGCACTGGACCGCACCGGTAGGAACCCATCACTGCCTGGTGCCTTAACCCCTACACCAAACTGTGTATTAAAACTAATCAGCATAAAAATATGGATTAGAAGGAATATTAACATTGATGTTCAAGTGGTAAATAAAGATAAGGAGGAACACTATGAAATAATCTGCATTTGAGTTGTAATCCTAATGCCACATATTCAATTACTTGTTCAATTTCTTTTTATCAAATTTATACCCATCTTTCCTCCAGGAGCTCAAAGTGTACGATGTGGCATTCCCTCTCATATTTTTTCCAAATAACCATTTGAGTTAGAAAAAGAGAGAGTCAGTCAAAGTCACCCAAACTACTGCTATGGTTTTGCAGCTGAGTCCCATGACTTAATAAAGTCTCCTTTGAAAAGTCTCCTGTGATTTTCTTCATTAGGGGCAGTGGAGAGATGATCTGAGGCTGAGGGGTTTAGTCACAACACCCTTGTCGTGGTCAGATCATTTCCTTCTGAGGTTGGATTTCATGGCACCACTCCTCCACCGCAAGGAGGCGGGGCCGACTAAGTGGTTCCGCCCCAGGCGCCTAATGGAATCTGAAGGATTTCAGAAGGAACTTGGGGAAATACCTGACTCCCTGGTACACGATTCATCTGAGGCTCTAGTGGCTGCTTGGAACCAGGCGGCAACGGGGGCCTTAGATCGGATTGCGCCTTTGCGGCCTCTCCGTGGCAGCGGATCCCGGAGGGCCCCTTGGTTTACTGAGGAGCTCCGGGAGATGAAGCGCCTAAAGAGACGCCTAGAGCGACGATGGAGGGCCAGTAAAGCTGAGTCTGACCGGACACTTTTAAGAACTTACATTAAGTCTTACTTAGTGGCGATAAGGGCGGCAAAATGCACGTATTTTTCCGCTCTTATTGCGTCCGCCGACTCCCGCCCAGCCGCCCTGTTTAGGGTGACTCGCTCCCTCCTAGCCAAGGAGGGAGCTGAAGATCCCTTGCAGGGCAGAGCTGAGGAATTTTCTCAGTTTCTGGCGGATAAAGTCGTTCAGATTCGGACAGACCTGGACTCCATTTGGACAGGGCAAGCCGAGATGACAGGGGTGAGTCTTAGTCCTGTTATATGGGACGAGTTTGAACCTGTCACTCCTGAGGATGTGGACAAGGCCATAGGAGCGATGAGCGCCTCCACCTGTTTATTGGACCCGTGCCCCTCCTGGCTGGTCTCTGCCAGCAGAGAGGTGACACGCGGCTGGCTCCAGGCGGTTGTGATCGCTTCTTTGAGAGAGGGATCCATCCCACAGCCTTTAAAAGCTGCGGTGGTGAGGCCCCTCCTCAAGAAGCCTTCCCTGGACCCAGCGGATTTAAAGAACTTCCGTCCAGTCTCCAACTTACCCTTCTTGGGTAAAGTTGTCGAGAAGGTGGTGTCGCTCCAACTCCTGCGGCTATTGGAGGATACTGATTATCTGGATCCCTTTCAATCGGGCTTCAGGCGCGGCTACAGTACGGAGACTGCTTTGGTCGCGCTGATGGATGATCTCTGGCGAGCCCGGGACGGGGGTTACTCCTCCATCCTGGTGCTACTTGACCTCTCAGCGGCTTTCGATACCATTGGCCATGGTATCCTTCTGCGTCGTCTTGGGGAGATGGGAGTGGGAGGCACTGTTTTACGGTGGTTCTCCTCCTATCTCTCTGACAGGACGCAGTCGGTGTTGACAGGAGGACAGAGGTCAGCCCCTAGGCCCCTGGTTTGCGGGGTGCCACAGGGCTCGGTCCTCTCTCCCATCCTGTTTAACATTTACATGAAACCGCTGGGTGAGATCATCCGACGGCATGGGGTGAGGTATCAGCAGTATGCTGACGATACCCAGTTGTACATCTCCACCCCGTGTCAGTTCAGTGAAGCAGTTGATGTAATGTGCCGCTGCCTGGACGATGTGAGGGTCTGGATGGGAGTGAACAGACTCAGGCTCAACCCAGACAAGACTGAGTGGCTCTGGATATTGCCTCCCAAGGACTATGTCGACTGTCCCTCCTTGGTTCTCGGGGGAGAAAAATTGACTCCCTCAGAACAGGTTCGCAATTTGGGTGTCCTCCTAGATCCACAGCTAAAATTGGATCAACATCTTTCAGCTGTGGCTAGGGGGACCTTTGCACAAATCCGTCTTGTGCACCAATTGCGACCTTACTTGGAGAGGGAGGCCTTGCTCACAGTCACTCATGCCCTTGTCACCTCACGGCTTGACTACTGTAACGCGCTCTACATGGGGCTACCCTCGAAGAGCATTCGGAGACTTCAGCTGGTACAGAATGCAGCTGTGCGTGCAGTAGTGGGTGTACCGAGATACACCCACGTAACACCTATCCTTCGCCAGCTGCATTGGCTACCAGTTAGCCTCCGGGTGCAATTTAAGGTGTTGGTCGTTACCTTTAAAGCCCTACATGGCTCAGGGCCAGGTTACCTGCGGGACCGCATCCTACCACATACCTCCCTAAGACCGGTTAGGTCCCACAGAGAGGGCCTCCTCCGGGTCCCGTCGGCCAAACAATGTCGATTGGCGGGGCCGCGGGGGAGGGCCTTCTCTGTGGGAGCCCCGTCCCTCTGGAACCATCTTCCACCAGAGATCCGAACTATCCCCACCTTACTGGCCTTCCGTAAAGCCCTAAAAACATGGCTCTTCCGGCAGATGGGGTGAATAGGATAAGCAAATTCCCCCTGAATGTTGTGTTTTATAATGTCTTTTTTTAATTATTTTTTAATTTAAATTTATGATTACTGTTTTAAATTGTACGCTTCTTACTTATGCTGTACGCCGCCCTGAGTCCCATGGGATTGGGCGGCTTATAAGAGCGTTTAAATAAAAATAAAATAAATAAAGACATTAGCAGAATGTGACATTGCTAAAATAAGCTAGGCTGAGAAACATTGGAAAAGAAATTTAAAAAAAATAGCACCATGCTAAACATACATGTGTAGCATGTTCATATTTAGGATCATGTATATGGCTCTGCATCTCAAAAAATATAATTGTAGAGGAGGGAAAATGCAGAGAAAAGAATCCCAAATTATGAACCAATATCCCATCCCAAAGCAGTGGTTTTCCATTTCCATATAACATTCTATGGAAGGTTGGGACAGATACTAATAGGAAGATGCTATGGCACTGTGGACTTTCCCCTGATTGGTTACTTTTTTGGGGGGGAATGGCTGAAGTCTTTCAACTGATTCATCAAGTTCTTTTTATGGGCTCAGAACCACAGAGAAAAGAAAAAGTGAAATATTCTGTAAATCAAATTTAATATAATGAACAAACAAAAGCAAATTTTATATATTTTAAATATACTAAAATAATAAAGAATAATTTCTTATACAGACTTATGGCTAGATGTAACAAGGTTATCTACAGAAATCTGGATGACTAGCTAGTCTATTTCATAGTTTACCAGAAGTCACATGTGTTTTGATGCACTAAGGTCATTCTCAACAGCGTTTTGTACAATTGCAGCTGTAAATTAATAAGTGAATAAGGTTTGAACCTCATGCTCACAAATCTAAAAGAATGAAGACAAAACCGTTTCCTTCAAACACCTGTTCCAAGTGACCTTATTATATCGACTACTGCATTAATGATCCTTCAATATGCCAGTTGATGAAATTACCAGAGCCAAGTAATTGCCAAGCCAACTATGTATCTTACATTATTCAGAAAACCTTTTTTTCTGGTTTCATATAGATTGCATTCACATTTCTAATGGATAAATGTTAAGATTGCTCTTAGTAAAGTAATTGTATAACTCCATTAACCCCTCTTCTGTCCAAAGCAAAACCTCACTCCATCTGGAGCCCACCAGATGGATTGGGTCTGCCAGAATTACCATGAGCAGGAGATCTGTAGTCCCAGCATATTCAGAAGGCCCTATGCTGACAAACATTAGCATAATAATAAATTGTAGCAACTTTACACATTCAATCCTGGGTGCAAGAGAAGATGGAATGCCTCTTCAAAAGTGATGCCCATGATTCTACCATTTAAAAAAATATATTAAATATGATGCCAATTATTTAAAAGATTCTTTCCAATTAAATTTAAAAGTTGATTTAAAAATTTATGATTCTAATCATCTAATTAATTAATTAAATATTGCTGTGTTACCATGCATATGAGAGAATAATTACCCCATTTTAGCAACTTAATCTAAGCTTTTAAAATATGCACAATAAATCCCAACATCAAAACAGTTATTCCTATTTTATGGCTACCTCATTACTTGCTGGGAATTGTATCAAACTGAAGGGCTGATTGTAAAATGCTCTACAAGGCAGCTTTTCTCAGAAAATAGAAATGAGACAGAATTATAATTAGAAATATAATTGATTGCTGTAAAAAATATTCTTCAAGCTTTAAACTCCTACAGATTTTGACTGGTCACAGGTATAAGAGTATTAAAAAAGTAATGCTATTATTATGTGAATAACCTTTGAGGTTTTGTTATCTGGCTGTTTGAAAAATAATTAGTTGTTAATTCAGACATGGTCATGAAAATGTGTTTTAGATGTTGCTCATCATCATTTCCTTGGTGATCCAGAATAAAACTATAGTTAGAAATTCCCAAATGAGGCTAATTACCAATCAACTAGCTCCTATAAGCCCAGCCTCTTATTGATTTTGCCCAAGGATGCCATTCCTGAAGGCAAACTACGTATCCACCTTCACTCATGCACCATTAAATCCTTGTCATTATATATAAAAAAATGCATACAACTGCACATATTCAAAGCAATAGTTTAAGAATTAAGTTAAAAAGGAAGAGTAACTGTGGGCAATTCTGCCAAGTGTCACACTCAAATTGAATGAGATTTTCATGCTGAAATTAAATGAATAATGAAATTGAATGGATAGTTATTATAATTCTTGTACTGGGTTGTAAATGATAAATTTCAATCCAATGAACAGAATATTTTTCTTAGTTTCTTGTTTATGTATTTATTAATACTATAAGATACAAAAATACATGAGAAAAAAGTAGGAAATATAGGGGAGGGGAAGGGAAATGTGTAGGGAAAACGGGGGGGGGGAGAAAAAACCATTGACTTCTGACTCCCTTTGGTGCAGTAGAATAAGACAATAACATCAAACCTCAACTTTTTACTTGTACACAACAGTATAATAAACTAGCCATTTTTATAACAACAAACCTATCTAATCTGTAAAACTCCAAATCAAAGTTTTTTTTTTCTATCTCGAGCACAAAGCACATACTTACTGCAATAGCCAAAGGTTTAAGAATTAAGTCAAAAAGGAAGGGTGAATGTGGCCAACTCTGCCAAGTGTCACACTCAAATTGAATGATTTTCATGCTGAAATTGAATGAATGCTGAAATTGAATGAATACTTATTATAACTCTGGGTTGTAAATGATAAGTTTCGATCCAATGAACAGAATATTTTGCAAAGCCATGCCTAATCATCACTTGACTTAAAGGATTTAATTCAAACCGAATCAAAGGCTTTTTGTGCACTTGCAACAGAAACTGCAAGTGCAGCATAATCAATTCTATCTTTAGCTATATAGAACATGTCTATTAAAAACAGATTATTTGATGCTTGTTGATTTTTAATGAACCCAGAAGGAGAAGGATGAATTATATGCAATGAAACCTTCTGCAACTGCCTAACTGATAAGTTAGTTAGGATCTTGGTATCCATATTAATTAACAAAATAGGCCAATAACTAGCACAAAATGTATCATCTTAACCTAGTTTTAAAATCAACCTTATGGTTGATTTTAAACCAGTCCCTGGTTACCAGGTACTCCGGACCCAATTTAAGGTGTTGGTTTTGACATTTAAAGCCCTACATGGCTCAGGGCCAGGTTACCTTCGGGACCGCATCCTGCCGCATACCTCCCTACGACCGGTTAGGTCCCACAGAGTTGGTCTCCTCCAGGTCCCATCGACCAAGCAATGCTGGCTGGCGGGGCCGAGGGGGAGAGCCTTCTCTGTGGGAGCTCCCTCCCTGTGGAACCAACTCCCTCCGGAGATCAGGGCCATCCCCACCCTGCTGGCCTTCCGTAAAGCAATAAAAACCTGGCTCTTCCGGCAGGCAGGGTGAAAGTGAGACCAAGCAGACTATACTTGGGTCTCCCCCCCCTAGTTATGAATGTTGGAGATTTTTTAATTTTTATATATTTTTAATTGCTATATGTTTTTATATCTGTAATAGATTTGACATGTTGTGAGCCGCCCAGAGTCCCTCGGGAGTTGGGCGGCATAGAAATCTATTAAATTAAATTAAATTAAATTAAATTATGTGTCATAAAATGATAATAGCAATCTATCAATATTAAAGCATTAGACACATCTAAATAGTAAGAGGCCAACAAGGCTGCAAACAATTTATACCGCTCTACTGAGAAACCATCTGGAGCAGACCTTTTGCATTTTGCAAAAACAGAAAAAAAATCCAGTACTTCCCAAAGGAACTTTGAAAATGACTGTGATAATGGCAGAATACCTCCCGACTCAAAAATTGATCAATGTCATATTGATAATATCATAAAGTAGAAAACTGATGGGGTCAAAGGAATGACTTTTCCTGTTTATTAGGTATTTTCTTTCTTTTGAAAGGAATATGTTACATTTCTTTGAAAAAAAATTGAAACTTTAATATTACCTCCGATATATACTGAGGTCTAGAAAAGGAAAGAAGCAGGAAAAATGCATGGTATAATTGTGCTGTATTTAGAGAGAACAGTTAAATTTAATTCACTGGAAGAATATAGGTTATTGTGTGTTAGCAGTACAAAAAGATTTGCTGACTTATTATGCATATTAAGGAATGCGCCAGATGTGAATGATTGGTTTGTACAAGCTCAAGTAAGAACAAGAAATTTTATACCTGAAATACAAACTGAATATATTGCTCTGCTGTTTTAATGAAGTTTGGTGTTTGTGTCCATTCACTCAAATTCAAGTACACAAAATGCTGAATTTTCTATTTGTAACACACAAGGAATTTATATAACATTTATGCAACATTTTCTCTATTCAGAAAAATCAAGAAAAGGAGACAATTATTGATATTTGCCTTTATCTCTCTCCCTCTCTCACCCTGTCAATTTTGTTGAGGTGTTTATCATGCTGAAAATGTCATCAACAGGAAGATGGGGACATTAGAAAAAAAAATAGTGGTTGTAGTTGATGCAGTGATGTCTCACTGTGTAAGTGTAACCCAGGGGCTGTGATAAAGTAAGGAAATGAGTAAAACTAGTGCAAATTGGTGGGCTTTGCCATCATAAGCAAGGAATAACTTGGGTGCTAAGTGTGGATATATAAAAGAGAAATTGGAAATAAAGATAAGCAGGGAAATAAAGCAATTTCATTATAGGATGGGATAATGAATTTCTTAGTAGACAAAATGGAAATTGGGATTGGTCTAGGAAGTTCCCCTGGAGAGGTGAAAGGAAGGAACAAAATTTAAACATTTGGAAAAGACATAAAAGGCATAGAGTTGTGGATGCAAGACCACACAGACCCAAGGACAAGTGCATGGCATGTAGTGGCAATGCAGAAGACCATTGTTATGTTGAGTTTAGTGAAATATTTTGATTTTTCCTTCATATTAAGAAAAGTTTAGAAATTCAGAACTCATTCTGAGCTTACCTGCTTGTTTTTCACTCTTAATAATAAAATAATAAAATAAAATAAAATTAGATAAAATAAAATAAAATAAAATAAAATTAGATAATAAAATAAAATAATAAAATAAAATAAAATAAATAAATAAATAAATATAAATAAATAAAATAAAATAAAATAAAATAAAATAAAATAAAATAAAATAAAATAAAATAATAAAATAAAATAAAATAAAATAAATAAAATAAAATAAATAAAATAAAAAATAAAATAAAATAAAATAAAATAAAATAAAATAAAATAAAATAAAATAAAATAATAAAATAATAAAATAATAAAATAATAAAATAATAAAATAATAAAATAAAATAAAATGAAATAAAAAAAATATTAATAAAAGAGAAGCTTCAAAGCCTTTCTTGCTGTAATTCTCCATTCCTATCCCAGAGTCATGTGCCATCCGGTCAGGTCTTGCACTTTCCTGTCCATAACAGGGCCATGAAATGCCACATTGTGATAAAGACCTTGGGGGTTATGGTTGTTTGGTGGGACCTTCTGCAGAGAACCTAGCATTGGGTTACTGTGGAAACTGGCCGCCCTTAGGGAATTGCCTGTTGTGAATCTGTCAGCATGTAAGAGATTTGGATAACATCTTGCTTGGTGTATATACTTTTTATGTTATGCTTTTCAATCTGTTTGCTTGAGCCAATAATAAAGCTTAAGAATCCCTTCATTTACTGGAGTCTTCATTGTGCCAGGGTCCAAAAGCACCAATTGCCTTGGCACCTGATTATTATCCTGACGCTTGGCAGAGCATGAAACAACAGGCTTGTCCCAGGGAGATCAAGCATGGAGGAAATGACTGGGGGGGGGGGGAGAAGTGGGTGGCTTAGTAAGGCAATCTTTACTTGATTAGAAGATTAAAAAGGAGATGGTTGATTAAAGTGTTACAGGAAGATGACTCAAAAGTAAAAGAGAAAGGAAGCAAAGAATTAATGTCAGAGAAAGAATGCTTACAAGTCAGGCTATTTGTTATTAGAACAATAAGCATTTAATAGTATGCAGATGATACTCAACTTTATATCTCCAGCACTTTTGATCTAAGCGATGCTGTCATTTCCCTCTTGTGGTGCCTGGAGACTGTGGGGGCTTGCATGGGGCAACAACAGGTGTCAACTGAATCTTGATAAGGCCAAATGGATTTGGGACACTAATATCTTTAGTTCTGGATGGGGTGGCACTGGCTATGACAGAACTGGTATGCAATTTGGGGGTTCTCTTGGATTTGTGACTCCTGATAAAAAAAAACGGGTGGCAGTTGCGGCTTTGAGAGCCTTTGCACAATTCTGTTGTGTGCCAGTTGTGTCCTTTCCTGGAACAGGAGTCCTTATGCTCAGTCACTCATATCGGGACTTTTTTCCCCTTCGCTAAACTGGGCGTAAGTGTGGCCAGCGCATGACACATCCAGCCCGCGGGCCAGGAGTTTGACAGCCCTGTTCTACAACAAATAACATCCATTTATTTACTTATACATTTCTGTGAAGCCACTCCAATTATTATTATAGACTATCCACCCATCCATATAGCCATACATACAACCACCCACATATACTCTTATGCAGTAATTATATAAAAGTCTAAAACCATTTAAGCATGCTAACATTAAAATGAAATCTCATGGAATTCTAAAATATCTGTGTATAATATTTGGGTTTTAAGTTCCTTCCTAAATTGTAAGAAGGAAGAGATCTGCCTCTGCACAATTTGTTGTTGATAATAGAGTATTCCTGGTGACAGCTGCAAAACTTGCCCCCTTTATGACTCAAGAGCACTGGGTGGATTGTACAAGAATAGATAGATGGTTCTGGAGATAATTTCAATTTAAACCATATAAGACTCCATGTATCAAGGCAAGCACCTTGAAACTAGATTTGGAAAACAATTGATAACTAATGCAATTGTTTCAACATGGGGATGGTGTAGTATCTTTTGGAAATGCTACTTATTTGTTGCTACATTCTTAGCCAGCTGCAACTTCCACACCATCTTCAAAGGCTTCCCCTTGGAGTAACCCAGATTTGAGGTAACCAACACATGAATCATTGAAACAGGTCTCTTTAGGGAGGGACACAACTGATTACTCAGATGATTTATCAGCTAATCAAAGACATCTTCCTGCCCCCCCAATCATTACAAATTGTTGTAATGTAATTGTGCAGAATCGATGCTGAATCCTAGTCTCTGGAAATAACCCTCAAATCTGCCTTGAATCCATCCAGAGTCATTAGCTTGAGGGATAGATTAATCCTGCGGAGGGGAAATTATGGCATTAGCCAGCCTTTATCAGGAATGTCCATCTATTTCAAGGACATCAGTTCTTATCCCTCTGGAACAAAAACTATATTGAACATATGATCCATCTTACAAGTAGGTTCTGAAATAATCCAAGAAATATCTGTGTAAGCCATGTAAGCCATAAAACCATGGACACACCTATTTAGGTAACCTCAGCATGAATGTGGGAAATTCCTAGGCAATCCCAGAATAATCATACAGTGATTCATCATTAACACACCAGCAAGACAACCTTCAATCAATGTAGGACTTCCAGATCAAGGCTTTCCATACATAGAATCATAACAATAATAGCAAAATCAAATCTACTAAATTCAGTGGCACTCCATTTCATGGGGAAATGAAAGATTCCTAATAAGCTTCTACTATGATGAACATACAAGGCAGTCAGTGGTGGGTTCTAAATTAGATTGCTGCCGCTATCGGTTCTAAGAACTGGTCCGAACTGGGAGCAACCCACCACTGAAGGCAGTTTAGTTCTGGTTAGAGGATGCAGTACTGGTGTAATAAAAACTAAAACTCTAGCAGCTAGGCAAAACTTTTAAGATTCACAAATGACAGTAATATAGAGTAAAGAAAACTAGGAAAAATCATACTAGTTGCTATATGTTAAAAGAATTTATGTTTCATATTAAGTCAGTCAAGGACAACAAATACACCCATTGTTGCTTTGGAAATCTAGAAGCCTGTGGGAACCAGGGATTATAAGCACTTTCAACAAAAAGAAATAATCTTGCAAACAGACCGCAACTGGTTAGTGTTATTGTTTATTAGTCTCCTTCATGTCAGCTCTGCAGTTATTTAAAGATTTTTAGCAGACTGGAAGAACCAGCTAAATACAAATAAAACATTTGGCCTGTCTCCCAGTAAATAAAAAGATGTGCAATGGATGCGTTTCATATAAAAAAGAAAGAAAAGTATAAAAAATAAGAAGTATGCAGGGGAAATCATGTTTTATTAAACTTCGCTATGTTTATATCCAGCTATAATATCTCAATATCAGTCTCAGGGATGGTTCAAGCATATTGGAGAAATCTGCTGAGCGAGTTTTGCTTCAGCCTGTCAGGAAAATCATCCTAAATACGTGTTAGATACTTCATCCCCAACCACCAAATTGTTTCTTTAATGCTGCAGAATAGAAGAGTATTGGTCTTACATTCCATCTCTGTTGTGAAGATAAATGAACTGAAGTTACCAAAGACCATTTTCTTTCAGGCTGTCCATCCTACTCCCAGTATTGTTTCCAATGGATACCAGTACATATATAATGTAAATTGCTGTTTAGTGTTCCCGTCTTTCTTTTCCTGCTTCCCCCCCCCCCCTTTAATCCCATTTTTACCACTTCCCTGTTTTTGATGTGCACTGATCTTTTATAAATAAATATACTGTACTGAGCGCTGTATGCATTTGCTCTGATCTGAATGTAGGAACTAACATTCTCGGTGCTCGGTGAAATTACACTGGAAATCACCTACAGTTATTTTCTAAATAGAACAAACAAAATGCATAATTTCAAGCCGGAAACAGGATGTTTTTTTGCAAAATTCTGACCTAGAATTGGAATAATTTTGCATATACTTTTCTGAGAACAAGAATTTATTCGAATCAGGTTGTACATTCCTGATTCGGTTGTGAATTGCCTCAGGTCTTTGGATAGTGTGGTAGGAACTGTATGCCAAAAAGAGAAGCAAGTGAGGCCAGTACAAGGAGTGCATAAAGCTAAAGCTAAAATAAGTTTCAGGTGCTCCTCATTTAATGATCACTTGAATTTGTGACGAGTGGTAGTTTTGATTATTTGACAAAATTATTGATGCAGTGTCCCCTTAGTCACAGCTTACCACAAGCGAAGTCAATGGAAAAGCCGGCAGGAATTGGAAGTTGTGATCACATGAGGTCAGTGGTGGGTTCCTACCGGTGCGGTCCACTCTACAGTACCGGTAGCGGCCAGCAGATGGCGCTATTTGCTCACGACTGCTCCGGTGCTGTCTTCGCCGGTCTGTCGTGCGGCACCATCTTTTTGGGGGGAATTTTTGGGCTGATTTTGCTTCCTCCCTCTTCTTTGTGGCAACCCCTGCGATATTGGAACACTGCTATCATGTCTCCCCTGGTCCTTCTTTTCATTAAACTAGACATACGCAGTTCCTGCAACCGTTCTTCATATGTTTTAGCCTTCAGTCCCCTAATCATCTTCGTTGCTCTTCTCTGCACTCTTTCTAGAGTCTCGACATCCTTTTTACATCGTGGCGACCAAAACTGAATGCCGAAACATGGTGATGCACGCGCAGCGCACCAGTATCGCGAAAAAGCAGCAACTCGCCCCTGCATGAGGTCCTTACTTAATGGTGTAATCAGAGACTGCAGGAACTGCCATCATTAAGTAGAACTGTGATGTGACCTTGTGCTTTACAATTGCTTCACTTAGCAATGAAAATTCTGGTCCCATTTACCATAATTAACAGAGGATTTCCTGTAAGTGCAATTAATATTAGGTCTGTTCAAAACAACCACCGTTTATCTTTGTGTGGTCCTTTATGAAGCTATTCCACTAGTCCCAGCATGCTGCTACTATTGCTGCTCATCTTGTTGACATGTTTTGCATTGTTTGAGAGCTTCTTCTGCCCTTCCATTAGCCAGAAATGATATGAGAAGCAATTCTGTTAATTGAAAATTCTGTGGAGCCCCTGAAGTGCTACAAAACACAGAAGTGCCATACCTTTGTTCTTTTGAAGAAGAAAAAAACCTTGTACGGTTAGTCCGCAACATACGACCTCAATTGAGTCCAAAATTTCTGTTGTTAAGTGAAACATTTGTTAAGTGATCTTTGCTCCATTTTATTACTTTTCTTGCCCCAGTTGTTAAGTGAATCGCTGAAATTGTTAAGTTACTAACATGATTGTTAAGTGAATCTGGCTTCCCCATTGACTTTGCTTGTCAAAATATTGCAAAAGGTGATCAAGTGACCCTGCAACCATCATAAATATGAATCAGTTGCCAAGGGTCTGAATTTTGATCACATGACCATGGGGATGCCACAATGCTCGTAAGTGTGAAAAACAGTCATAAGACATCTTTTTCAATGCCGTTATAACTTCAAAAGGTCATTAAATGAACTGTTGTTAGTTGAGGACACTTGTACTGCATTTATTTGTAAAGCACCTTCAAAGGACTGTTCACTCTGAAGTTCACACAACCCTGAGGAACTATAACTGTTCCTCATATGTTTAATAATTTTCTCCTTTTGTTACATTAAAGATTACAATTCAGTGACATTTTGGAAAGGTTACAGGGGGCATTGGGGACCAGGATCTGACAGTCCTGGTTAAAATCCTAAGATAGTTTGTAAGTAAGATGTAGCTCCTTAGTCTCAAAACTGGATCTACAATATTTGAACCTTAAATCTTTGGGGAATATCTCCTTCTATTTATATTTTGTATTTACACAAAATAGCAGTTTTGCTCTATTATATCTTATTTTGGATGTTCGTGTTGTTAATACAGACTTGACATTACGTACCCTTTTTCTTCTGTTTTCTGCCATTGATATCTTACTGCACTGAGGTATTTTACTAATGTATAGATTAGGGGAATAGCATGCTTTACAGTGTCTGATTTAGAACTGGCAAACCTGTGATTAGTTTCCTATGAAAAGAGAATCTACATTCAGTATGAAAAGCTACTCTGATGCCATATGTTGCTTGTATAATGATTTGAATCATTTCATGAATCTCAAAATAAGTACAGAATTGCATACTGAGTGCATTTAAGAAAGAAGAGTCTTCATCTACTTCTATATCAGAGGTGGTATTCAGCCGGTTCTGACCAGTTCTGGAGAACCGGTAGCGGAAATTTTGAGTAGTTTGGAGAACTGGTAAATACCACCTCTGACTTGCCCCACCCCTGTCTATTCTCTGCCTCCTGAGTCCCAGCTGATCGGGAGGAAAAGGGGATTTTGCAGTATCCTTCCCCTGGAGTGGGGAGGGAATGGAGATTTTATAGTATCCTTCCCCTGCCACGCTACCAAGCCATGCCCATCAAGCCACGCCCACAGAACCAGTAGCAAAAAAAAACTGAGTCCCACCACTGTTCTATATGGTATTTTCTCTTGCTCCAAAGTACACAAGATTAAAGGCTATCAGAAAATGAGGATGTTGGAAAAGCATCAGGAACCAATATTTGCTTTAAAAAAAAATCCTGTTTCAAAAGATATACTTCCGTTCCTTAAGTGTTTCTGAAAACTACTTTTCCTTATGTACTGTATAAAATACAAGTCCCTGTTTACAAAATAAATCCTGAGTATATTTCTACCCAAACCTGATTTTTTTTTGCCAAACTTTATTCAGAAGAAAGAGTATTTAATATCTGAAGAAATATTCCATATGGAGAAACGATTGAACTCTTCTTAGCTCAATCTTTGGAAATTAATTCTGCTGTAGACCTATTATCCGTATTTCACAAAAGTTATCATGATTGAAATGTAAGAAAATCACTGCACAAATTTTATCTTGGGGTCTTTTGCCTAGTGTTCTCCAACCTTTTCTCATAGAAGGGCTAATCAAGAAAACGCTGCATTGAGGGCTTTTTATCTGAAGGCATCTGACTATTAGTCCTTTCCAGAAGGAAGGGACAACTGAGAATGGCCAAGTTGAATGGCACAGTTAGAAGATATAGTCTCTGCTTTGTAGCTGCTTTTCTTCCACTTTCTCGAGTAATATCTATTTGTCTCTCTTCCTTTGCATGATTAGCTAATAGAATCTGCTGATATTACTGGAAGACCCAAGGGACCACGTCAGGAACAGATCATCATGGAGAAAATCTATGGGATCACTAAAAGATAATCTAATCAATAAAACTTGCTGGAAAACTTGCTTTAATTACCTGCATACCTTGCATGTCGGGATTGGGAATATCTCATATGGCTTGTGTGCAAGGGTTTATGTGTCTTTTGCTGGTTTCCATCTCTGTTGTTGCCATTTTAGTTGCACATTGAGTAAAACCTATTATCTCATTTGTCTTATTCTGCACATTTTATGGAAGCAATAAAGGGCTGCCTCTATTTTGTGGATTAAATTGACATAGCGAAGTACATGAAACAGGGTATCAAGTTCAACCCAATTTTAAAGCTCAAGGCTTCAAGGAAGCTTTATATCCTTTCCTCTACCCCTTTGTCTGAAGTACGGCAGGCTTCAGTTCCTCAAAGGGGACCGGTATTGAATCAGCAAAGTTCAATTTTGAATAAAAATGTATGGGAGTATTTCTTGATTTTTTCCATTGTGGTCAATGGGAATGGCTTGCCTGGCTTTAGAAAGGGAGATGACTCTTTACCTCAGAACTTTGTGACAAAGAAAATCAGTCCATGATATCAAGAAAAGGGCTCCACCATACACACACACACATATCTGATCAAATGGGTTGAATTCTAACAAAGTGTTTTGTTAGTAGTGCTCTCTAAGTGTGTGCAAAGTTATACATATAGCAAAGAAAGAAGCAAAAATTTCCTCTACCTGATGGGAGCATTACAAGCAATTTAAATTAGAAATAGCCTAATTACCGTGTTTTTTGGAGTATAAGACGCACCTGTTTCCTCCCTAAAAGTGGCTGAAAATTTGGGTGCGTCTTATACTCTGAATGTAGCTTTTTCAGAGCTTTTTTTCCAGCCCTAACTAGGTGCTAACGATCTTCCCAGCTCTTATCTTGCAGGCTTTTTCATTGTTACTCTCTCCGAAGAATGTTTTTCCAGCCCTAAGTCTTTGCAGGGTTTTTTTCATTGCTCTACTTACTCCGAATAAGTTTTTTTCTAGCCCTAACCAGGTGCTAATGATCTTCCCAGCTTTACTGGCTTGCAGGCTCTTTCATTGTTACTCTCTCCGAAGAATGTTTTTCCAGCCCTAAGTCTTTGCAGGGTTTTTTTCATTGCTCTACTTACTCCGAATAAGTTTTTTTCTAGCCCTAACCAGGTGCTAATGATCTTCCCAGCTTTACTGGCTTGCAGGCTCTTTCATTGTTACTCTCTCCAAAGAAGGTTTTTTTAAGTCCTAACCAGGGGATAAAATAATGTGCTGAAGCTGACCAGACTAAGGACGCTAACCAGATGAATACCTGGTAGGCAGATTGTTTTCCCCTATTTTCCTCCCCAAAAACTAAGGTGCGGTTTATATTCCGGTGCGTCTTATACTCTGAAAAATACGGTAGTCATTGGTTCTCACAATAAATGACCAAGCCCTGCCAGATTAGAAAAAAGGCCATGTTTTACAAAACCAGTACATTGGCAAAAAAGAACAGAACAGAAGAGAAGAGAAAGAAAAGAAAAAAAGAAAAGAAAAACATCTGTACCTTGATCTGGAGAGCAGATGATTGCATTTGCATTCCCAGACTTGGAAAATAGCAGTTCTATAATTTGATAGTGCAGAACATTAGGCTAGGCAGAGATTGATGGAAATTATTCAGTGATTTCATTGGCACCTTTGCAAGCATAATCCTCCTTATAGATTTCTGAAGTCCCAATGTTCAAAAGGCCATGAAAGTCACAAGTTGGATAATATATGCTAGGCCTTTGGCGTCATCCTCAAGGAGAAAAAGAAAGCTGGAGGAATTAAACAAATTGCTGCTTGACTGAAGTAGCACATATGGTGATGGTCAGGCTTCTTCAACATATTTTTGGCAGTTCATTTCAAGGAAGAGGGAAGTTATTTTTCTGTATGGAAAGAATGGCATAGAAGTATTGAAATTCAACATTGCAGAACTATAATGAGGCAAACTGATGCCTCTGGCAGTGAGATTACAGGAAAAAACACTGGGCTTGATGAGCACACTACCTTTCTAAGTATAATCTGCCTCTTGGAAGAAGACACTGCACTGTTACTTTTAGAAAGATTGGCAGCCAAAGATTGGTCACCTTCTGGAAAGGATTCAAGACTGGAGGATTATTCTGGAGGGTGCTTGGTGGCTGAATTTAATTTTGTTGGTGACGGTTGACAATGATTTGAGCTTTCATTATATGATTATAATAATTAGTGATGTACAGTTAATATTATTGGTCAGTAGATGTCTTCATGCTATTGATATAGATCTCTTGCTGATATCTTTTACCAGGGACATTTTTCTGTTATATAATCATAGTACCACAGATATTTTAATTTCACTTAGAAGCCATTGTTTATGAACAGGGTTGGGATCACACACACACACACACACACGCACACGCACACACCAGATGTGGGTTGCTCCCAGTTCGGCCCGGTTCAGCGAACCTGTAGCAGCGGCAAGAGGCTCCGCCCACCTGCCCGGGACACTTCTGCGCATGTGGTAGTGACAGGATTTAGAACCCACTACTCACAGACACAGACACAGACACACACAGAGACACAGACACAGACACACACACACACACACACACACACACACACACACACAAAATACATTTACAAAGATTGAATGGACTGTAGACAACTTGAGAGATTTTGAAGGTATCTTGTAAAATTTGTGGTACTCAACCAATTTGGTGGCCCAGAGGAGCATATCTATCTATCTATCTAAGAACATTCAAGATGTTCCTTGATGTTAGAATCTGAATGGAATAATATAATGAGTGCTTTTGAATTATTACAGCAGCTTCAATTGAAAGCACTTGAAATAAAAAGTTTGATCTAGTACTGATCAGCAAACTGCAAACAATGTTCCACTCCAGGAAAACCTAGTTCAGTGATGGCGAACCTTTTTCGGCTTGGGTGCCAAAAGGGTGTGCGCGCGCGCGATAGCATGCACATGCGTGCCCACACCCATAATGCAATGCCCTCACCCTGTGCATGTGCACAACCCCCGTGCTGCCCCCTGCACATGTGCATAACCCCCCACGCTGCCCCCCGCGCATGCACACAGGCCTCACTGAAACCTCTGGACTTCCGGTAGGCCTGTTGGGCTGTTTTCACTTTCCCCAGGGTTCAGGAAAGCCTCCTGAAGCTGTTGGGGCGTTTTTTGCCATCCCAATCCTTCAGGAGACTTTCCTGAAGCCTAGGAAGAGCAAAAACGGCCAAAAAGAAGGCCGAAAATCAGCTGGAGTTGACATAGGGCAACAGCTCACGTGCCGTCAGATATGGCTCCGTGTGCCACCTGTGGCACGCGTGCCATAGGTTCGCCATCACTGACCTAGTTGAATGGTGAAGGAAGAAGTAGGGCAGATGAGGGTAGAGAAGAGGTATGCACCAATCTCCTTTTTACTACATATCTCAATGAGCTGCCTGCAGCCGATGTGCCAGTGAGAATTCTCAAATGTAATGAATACATTTGTGTTTCGTAATGTAATTGCTTAATATTTAATAAAGCTATGTCCCATTTTTACTATCTCATTCCTCTCTTGCTTTTTGGGATGTATCTCCCTTGACATCCAAATGACTTTCTCGATATTTCATTTAGAAAGCAACACAAATTCATTTTACATAAGAAAAACTTTTGAGGATATAAAAAAAATTGAAAAAAATTCCAAATCAATTACAATAAAAGAAATGGTTTTTTTTTAGTTAAACATGGCTAAATGAATGATGGATGACTGTAATTTTAATGTATTTTTAATCTGCTTTTTAAATTTTAAATTTTCTATTTATGTTTCTTTCTGTTGTAAGCCGCCCAAAGTCCTTCGGGAGTTGGGCGGCATAGAAATGTAAATAATAAATAAATAAATAAATAAAACAAGCTATCAGCAAATGCATACAAAATAAAGGTAACTTGGGTATAATTTGCAGGGAACTTAGGCTTAAAGATCAAAACTCTACAACTATATTTTTCTAATCATGAGGCAAATGCACCCCCCATGTGCCAAATTAGACATGACTGAAAGGCTGGTTACAGAACAATTACATTCCATGATTAGAAATAATTATATTATCATAATTTAAATCTGCTTCTGGAAAGGATACTTACTCACATGATTTATGGCATAGGAAATCAAAAGACAGCTTGATTGAAGAAAAAGCTCCTGCCGACATCGCTTCAGTAACATGATCTCATTGGAGTCTGGCCAGAGAAATTAGAAACAGCGATAAACAATAGGTAGCTAATATTCCAAACCCTTTTCTGCAGCCTCATCTAAAATCTTGGTGGTCTTTCTGTGGAAGTGTTTTTACCATGTGCCAGAATACATGCTGAGTATATTCCCATAAATGCTTTTGTCAATTGTTTCTCTACACAAGCATGCAGCTGTTTGGGGGCTGAGAAAGGTCTCCAGCTTCAGCTCTAGTGCCTTCCTGATCAACCACCTGCTGCCTTTCTAATTCTCCAGGTCGAAACCAAAGGGGAAGCTGCTAGCAATTTTTCACTTCATAAATATTTTATATATGTTTAAATGTTTATATATTATGATAAAAACCACTGTGTATGGACATTCCTCTTTTTAAAAAAAGTTTTTTATTTTTTTCCATAATCTCTATATATACATCCATGCATATACCATAAATCATGTCAAAACATACATAATTATGCATTTCTATCCAATATATCATAAATCAATATCCTAGTTTTACACCTATTTATACTGCTATTTATCGGTCTGTTTTCCCTCATTTCATAGCACTCCCCACCCTCTCTCTCTCTCTCCTCCTTCTACTTTCTTTCTTCTTCTCTCCCCCTTCCTATTTCCCTCTTACCCTTCTCCCCTCCCTTCCCTTCTACTTCCTCTTTCTCCCTCTTAACCTTTCCCTGAGTGATTCTAATCATAAATCACCTTACGTTTAACAGACTGATAATATATACTCCTACACAGTGGTGGGTTCCTACTGGTGCGGTCCACTCTGTCGTTCCGGTAGCGGCCAGCAGATGGCGCCATTTGTGCGCAACAGCTCCGGTGCTGTCTTCCCAGGTCTGTCGTGCAATGCCACCTTTTTTGGAATTTTGGGTGATTTTGCTTCCGTGCATGCGCAGGAAGCAAAATTGTGTGATGCGTGCTTGTGCATTGCGAGCGCACACGCACCAAAACACAGTGATGCGCGCGCAGTGCACTGGTAGCGCGAAGAACTGGCAACCCGCCCCTGCTCCTACATCATTTAATTACTGGTGCCCCTTCTAAACTCACATAGTTTCCATATCATATCTGTACATGTAACTTCTTTTGTCTAGGTATATACTGCTGTTCTAAAGCTGCCTCTTCTACAGCCTATTTTTGTCACCTGGGTCTATCACATTTTATTTTCCATTTTCTTCCAATTTAATCAGTCTAACTTAATCTCTAAACATATTCATTTTCTATCCAATCATAAAATTTCACCCATACATTATAATATTCTGAATCTTCCTTGTATTTAATTTTCATTGTCAGTCTATTCATCTCTGCGCAGTCCAAAATTTTCTTGATTACCTCTCCTTCGAAAAGGATTTTTGTTGCTTTCCAATTTTATGCAAATGTAATTCTAGCTGCTGTAATTATATGGATAATTAAACATGTATCTTCCTTATTGAATTTCTCTGGTAGTATACCCAACAGGAATATCTCTGGCATTAATATTTCTGTGTATGGATATTTCTCCAGGCATAAGTCTTTTTGAATTCTATGCAGATTATCACCATAGAAGTGAGTCTAGGGTTCAGCCACAATGTACAGCACAGATTTCATTCATTTAGTTATATGAATGCATGCTCCAAAGGAGTTTTCAGAAACAGCTCTGTTCTCCTGGGATCACCACTGCCACCCTTCTAGTAAGTGATCTGTGGAGTCTATGGCTTCTGGAGAAAGGAATGAGATCCTGGTATTTCTAAATTAGTTTCACCACTTCCTTTGGTAAATGATGCCTCCACTTATAGCTGAGTGGAGGTATGGAATGATCCTTTTTAATATTTTTTATCATGATGAAATATTGCTTGGGATTTGGGAAGGACAAGATTGCTCTGGAGTAAGTAGAATTTTCCATAAGAGGAGACTTGTCAGTGTTTGCAATGGTTGAAAAGTCATTTCTTCTACATTTGACCAATATGTAGAATTACTATAACTGTGACTCCTAGAATGGGAGAATGGTTTTCTGAACAGGGTAGCAGTGAAGAAGCTATAGGGCAGATTTTCACTTTATTGATAACAGCAAAGGCATTTTTGAAGTTAGATCAGCACTCTAGTCGCTAGCAAGTCAGAATCCTACAGGCACTGATGGAATACCTACAGAAATATGGCAAGCAACAGAAGAAAACCAGCAAAGTGTCTAACCAAACAGTGTCGGAGAAACCGGAAGCATTGCGGCGATACAGTCTGGAAATTGCAGACTCTGATGAGCCCTGCGAAATTCTAGGCTGACAAGCCATTGTCAGGGGGTCTTCAGACCAGACCCGTCCTGTAGGGACAGAGAAGAAGGAGAGGCACCTCGGAAAACCAAGAGGGATAGGCAAATTCCTCAGAGGTCGGAGGAAAGCTCTTCGAACTGACGGTGAAGATGGTGGCCATGGTGGCCATCACAAGCTGGGGCAACTGGAGTAAGCTTTGTGCAGGAGCAGTAAGTTGAATGGAGTATCGACAACGGGTGAGTGATCGGCCAACACGTATTTTTAAAAAAGATTTTATCTAAAGAACTTTAAAAGCTACCCAGGCTGAGAATTAGCAGCTAATTTCGCATGGGGGGGAAAAAAAGAAGCAGAAGTTTAAACACGAGCCCAAAACAGAGAGTGAGATAATTAAAGCAATTTGAGAAGGAATCTGAAAAAAAGCAGTCGTTTAAGAAGATTGGAAGTAACTTTAAATTTGGAACATTGAAAGAAAGAAGAATAAAACTGTTAAACAGGATTTAACCTGGATTTATATAGAAAGTGATTGTTTTTCTATTTTGCCGATTGGAATAGTGGAGTGGAGAGAGAGACACCTACTGGCAAGAAAAGAGAATTGCAACAAATAACCTGGGAGTCGTAAAATTGTTTTTGTTTTTCACACTGTGTCCTTGACTTACAAGCTGTGAGAACTTTTAAGGAGGATCTGTTTTTTTAAGCTGTTTGATCCTGGCAATAGAAAGTGGATTTACAGAACTTTAAACTGAAATTAGAATATTGAGTAAACAGCAAAATGTCCCAGGAAGTAATTGAAATTATTAATGAACTGAAAGAGATGATCAACATGACACGTGGACTTTTAAACTTGATGAAGCAGAAAATATACTAGAACATACCCAAGTGAATAAAGAAATCACGAGAGAGAAGCAAGAATTCAACATTGAAGAAAAAAATATTGTTTGTGACATTGGGAGTAATAATGTAAGAAAGAAAATGATTAGGAGAAGAGGAATTAAGAAAAGGAACCAAATAAAGGGAAGAAAAGGGGAGGTTAATGATTACACTGGGGTTAGTAGTGGTAAAAATGGAGAGGGTAGAAAGAAACAAAGAAGAAAAGGGGAAGAGATTAGGTTCAAAAGAGATAAATGAGTATACAGGGAATAATAGTGGGGAAATAAAGAAGAGAAAAAAGGGAAAAGAGAAGGGAGTAGATGGGATCTTAAGGCAGAAGAAAAGATACAATAATTACAAAACTAAAAAAGAAGAAAAGAAAGACAAGAGAAGATGAGGATGAGAGGAAGATTTTAAGAAGTGGAGTGTATGGGAGACTAAAGGAAAATGGTTAAAGGAATAAGTAAGGGAAAGAAGAAAGGGAAATATGATATGTATAAGTGAATTGTATTATGACTAATATGTGTAACTGTAGTATTTATAGGTATATGAAATTAGCAAAAGTAGTATTTATAGGTATAAGTGATTTATATTTAATTGATATTGGTGAGTGTAATATGTGATTGATTGTTTATAAGAGGATGTTGGATGGCTGGAAGAGAAGGTGGATAAGAAAATATGAAGATAATCTTAAGAAGTGGAGAGTATGGGAAATTAAAGGAAAATAGTTAATAATATAATGATATGTAAAAGTGATTTGTTTTATGATTAATATGTGCAATTGTAATAGTGGAATAAGATGATATTATGAATGAAATGGAAAGAAGGGGAAATGTTTAAGATATTGATGATTGTAATAATTGAGATAGGGGTAAATAAATAGCTATAGACACGTGTGACATATTTAGATTAACATATATGGGTGTAATATTTGGATGAATGTTCTATAAAATGATGCTGGATAGGTGAAAAAGGAGTGAAAATTAAGTTCAAAGGAATTTATTGCTTATGAAGTTAAATGAAAAAGGTATTGAAAAGTAAATGGAATATTATTTTATTATAACAATTGAGGAATTAGGAATTAAGATGGAAAAGACTGCTTTTAAAGGGTTTTATCCAGAAAAAATAATAAGAAAAATTTGAGGTAAGGGCGAACGGTGATATTGTTCAAAAGTTAGAAAAGAAGGAGGGAGTAAATAGAATTTAAAAAATAGAGAAAAAGAATATTATGGCAGAAATGGAAATATATAATATTGTGTTTGGGGATGTTGTAAACTGTAAAATATTTGACCTGATCAATACTCTGTTCAGAGAAAATACATGTCTGTATGTGTGTTAAAAAATTAAAAAAATTAAAAAAAACAGTGTCAACAAATCTAGAAAATAATGTAGTGGCCAACAGTTTGGAAGAGGTCAGTCGACATATCGATATTATAAAAAGGAGACCGAGCCAAGTATGTAAACTATTGCACAGCACCCTTAATTACACTAGTAAAATAATGCTTAGGATCACTCAACAAAAATGAAAGTCCAATGTGTTCAAGATGGTTTCAAGGAACAAGAATATTATTGCTGATACATACTAAATAAGTGAGAAAGCCCAAGAAGTCAATACTGTATGCATTTCATTAAGTATCAAAAGGCTTTTGATTGTGTTAACTATAGCCAGCTGTGGAATATATTTAGAAAAATGGATTTCCTTTTTACTTGCTATGAAACTATACGTAGGTCAGGAAGGCAAAATCTGAACAACTTGGTGAAACAATCTGATAGCAGTTTGGCTATGGAGTGAGACATGACTATATGTTCTCTCCTTATTTATATCAATCTATACACTTTTGAGGGAAGCTGAATTAGAAAATGAGCTTGGTTTTAAATGGGGAGAAGAAACATCAATAACCTGCACTGTGCTTATGACGCTTCTCGCTAAAATTCAAATGAGCTAGAAGCTCTAATAATGTAAATCAAATAGCAGTGGGGAAAATGAGACTAAGATTAAATATACAAAAGATCAAAGTAATAACCATAGCTCTAGCAACTGGATTTAGAATTGACAATAAATTATGGAAGTAATGGGTAGCTTCTGCCTTTCATTTACTGTTAACGGTAAAGGAACACAAAATAAAATAGTCAAGGACAGACAAGAAATATGCAGTCTAGCACCTGGTGAAATAGCAAGGGATGTCATGAAAAATATATTTAGACCGTGTGATTGGCAAAATTCAAAAATCATGCATACAAATCCCTCAAAGATAATGGAAGTTGGGGACTTTGCAGAAGCAGGAAAGAGTATTGATGCTTTTGAACTTTTGTGTTGAAGCAGACTCTTGAAAATGCCAAGAATAGAACCAATCAGTTCAGAGTTCTCAGTTGAGGTACAAATAACCTGGCTGAAATTATGTTATTTTGGACACAGTATGCAAAAACCCAGCTTCTCTGAAGAGCCCATAATGCTGGAAAAGGTGAAGATGAACAGTAGCAAGGTAGATAGACTCCTTTATATCAGCAATAGATGCACCGTTGTGAAAAGGCCAGGTTGAGGTCATCTTGTAGAAGATCTATATGGTCACTAAAAGCTAACATTGATCTGATGGTATATAACCGTGATGGCGAACCTATGGCACGCATGCCGCAGGTGGCACACAGAGCCCTCTCTGTAGGCATGCGCGCAGTTGCCAGCTGCTCCTCTGGTTTCCAGCGTGCACATGCGCACTGGTCAGCTGGTCTTTGCGCGCACTGGAGTGCCTGACAATGGCCAAAAAACGCCCAAAAAGCAGGCCATTTCCCGGCCATTTTCTGCGCCGTTTTCCAGCCGTTTTCCGGCCCATTTCTGGGCTGGTTTCTGGGCCGGTTTTTGGGCCAGTTTTTTTGGGAAAATGGTCTGAAAAATGGCCTGAAACTGGCCCCCAAACCGCCCGAAACTGGGCCCCAAACCGCTCAAAAAACAGGCATGTGCGCACTGGCCAGGTGGTCTTCGGGTTTCCGGTGCTCCAGCATGCGCATGCACGCATGTTCCATTTTGGGCACTCGGTGCCGAAAAGGATGGCCATCACTGGTATATAATCAATGATACTAACATTGCCTTCTATATCATTAATTGAGTTTAAAACATATCAGAGAAATGAGAATGCAGTTGTATAAAAGCCAAAACATTTATAAAGCAAATTTTGACAAAATTATCATGAAATTTGATTCTATAATGTACCTGGAAAAGGATGAAAATAAGAAATAAATTATTGTATTTATTGCCTTTTCCTATTGGTGCTTCGTCATATTGCTATACAACTATTACCAGCACAGCCACTGGTTGAGAATTCTGGAACCATATGTGGTGTTGTCAGTGGGATAAGGTTGCTTTTAATCTATGAAGGTTTGCAGAAAAAAGGAAATGCTTTAAAAAAAATTGATAAAATCAAAAGTTTGGCTAGAACTGTGATCTCACATTTGCCTTCTCAGAACTCCATTGTTAGTCATGGAAGGGAAGAGTCATGGACCAAACACACACACACTCTGAGGAGTAGTTGCAAGAAGTTTTAGTTAAAATTTGGTAAATGCCAGCAGTGGCAGGCAGGGTGCACATGGAAGCATGTGCACAGACTAGCAAAGTCTCAAAGCGTTGGAGAGCTTATCTGGAATGAGTTCAAAATGGCCAGAATCCAAATGGGGTCATCAATTGGTCAAAGAATAGCTATTAGCCTTGATGGCAGTGACACTGCCTCTGATGGCCATCTACTTGAAGACCAGCTGGCTTTGTTGTAGTTAGCCACTGTGATTGATGGACTAGATGAGTCCAATCCAGCAGGGCAGTGCTTACGAATGAGGGTTTTTTCATTCAAGAAACAGGTTCGGGAGGCAAATGCAGATTTCTGACAAGCTGATCCCAATGGAGAATGCTGGGCAAATTAAATAGGTTCTACATCGATCTTAAATAGATTGTGCATCAAGTGGGAAGGAGTTCCCTCTTTTGACTTGGCCCCATCACTGCTTCTCCTACAGAATGCCTTGAATTTCAACTGGCTTCCCACCACCATAAAAAAGAATATTTGAGAGCCATGTTTGTGTACTAGCTAAAGGCTCCAGGCTAGAAACCAGGAATTTTAGTCCTGTCTTTTAAGCATAAAGTAGGAGAAAAAGCTAAATCCTAAAAAAAAAAAAATCAACTTTGACTGTCCTTTGGAAGGACAGCTACTGAAGCTGAAGCTCAAATACTTTGACTACCAAATGAGAAGAGAGGACTCATGAGAAAAGACCTTGATATTTGGAAAGATTGAAGGCAAAAGGAAAAGGGGATGGCGGAGGATGAGATGGTTAGATATAGGGGTGGGTTCCTCCCGGTTCGGACCAGATTGCCCGAACTGGTAGAGACCCGCTGGTGACGTCACTGTTGGTGCCGTTCCGTGCATGCTGCCATCTTTTTTTAATTTTTTCCCCTTACGCGGCTTGAAAAGGAGCCCGCCCACCCGCCGGTGAATACCGACCTTTATTTCTTCGCCCGAAGCACAGCTGATGAGCTCCTCAGCTGTGTTTTAGGCTAATTCTTGCTTCTGAGCATGCGCGGAAGTAAAATTGTGCGAGGGGATGCGCACGCGTGCGTGAGTGGAGCGAGTGCATGAGCGCAAAATGTCATGATGTGAACTGGTGGCGAAGGTAAGTGGAACCCACCCCTGATTAGATAGTGTCATCAACACAGTGGGCATATTGGGCAGACTCAGTGAGATAGTGGAGGTCAGGGGGGCCTGGCATGCTATAGTCCATGGGGTTATGAAGAGTTGGACATGACTTAGTGACTGAACAACAACAAAAGGAGGAAAAGCAAGATGACTTTGGGTCAGTTACTCTTTCTCTCTTAATCCTAGGAAGAAGGCAATGACAAACCACTTCCAAAAATCTCACCAAGTTAATTTGTCCAGGTCAGTTCCCGGATTCAAAACTTGCTCAACAGCATTAAAAAAAAGAAGAAGAATGTTGTCCCTCAGAGGTCAAAGATGAGCAAGCAGAGACCGTAAGTTGTTTGAGAAGCAATAATAACTTCCTAGAAGATCTTCAGTCGATATCATAAAATAGCAAAGGCAATTTCAATCTGGATACTAAGAGCAATTTTTCATTGAACCCTTAAAATCATTGCAAGCGAATTTGGCAAGAGTAAGCCTTGTTGGATTACTTTTATTTCAAATTGATTTAACAGGGCAATTCCTTAGTAATGTTGTATACATACACAATATATTTTAACTTTAGCGAAACATTTGATAGAGCACTCCATAATTTGCTGAGTAGCAAGCTAGTTAAGAAAGGGCTGGATGGAATGTCTATTAAGTGGATTAGATTGGATGGAAAATCATACTTAAAATGTGCTGTCCCTTTTTCATTTTGTCGATACAATTTTCTTCTTTCCTCCATTCATCATGTAAATTGTTACCTTGCTGTTCATAGTATGAAAGCCTTCTTTTCTTGTCTTCATCTTGCCTTTATAACCAACATCCCCTTTTTAAAAACTCCATACCACTTATCACTGTTCATGTTAGCTTCCTCCATGTTTATGTTCTACACTGTTTTCTACAAATTGTCCATAAACATACATGTTAGAATATTCATGACTGGGAGAGCCATGTTAATAAGGTTAGCCAATGAATAGGCATAGCAACTGAATCAGCCAATAGGAGCTAACCACTTCTGAGTCTATGCAGAGAAAAAACTAAATACTTAAGCTTAAGGCTGGTGTGGCTCTCCACTCTGTACTCTTCCACTCTGAACTCTGCTGAAATGAAACTAACTCTCCTGCTTGTGTTTACCTGTAACTGATTGAAGAAGAATTCTACTTGTGGTATTGTAAATATATATATATATTACTATGTTTGTAAGAAGTTTATGAATCCAGATGAATCAGTCATCTGTGTGTGCTTCTAGTTTTGATTTTTGCAACAAACTTTAATAATACAGCCTTTTCCCCCCAATGTTGCTATTGCACTGAACAAAGAGATAGTCCTCAACTTACAACAGTTCACTTAATGACTGTTACAACGGCACTGAAAAATGTGACTTATGACCGTTTTTCACAGTTACGGCCTTTGCAGCAGCCCCATGACGATGTGATCAAAATTCAGACGCTTGGCAACTGGTTCATATTTATGACCGTTGCAGTGCCCCAAGGTCACATGAGCCCCTTTTGTAACCTTCTGACCAGCAAAGACAATGGGGAAGCCAGATTCACTTAACACCCGGGTTACTAACTTACCAACTGCAGTGATTCACTTAACAACTGGGGCAAGAAAGGTCTTAAAGTGGGGCAAAACTCACTTAACAAATGCTTTGCTTAGCAACCGAAATTTTGGCCTCAATTGTGGCCTGTACCTGTGCAGATAGTTTTATCCCACAACAGCACCTGCCAGAAGAGTGGAATTTGTTAAATGAATGCACTTACCTTTTTCTGCATCACAGAAACCAATAAAATGATTTAGATATAGACTGAATCCTTTGCAACGGCTTAAGTTTAGGCTGTCTGCTTTATGTAAGTTTGAAAACATTGTTTCCTATCGGTCATTTCCAGTTCTAAGTTAGAGGCCACCATCTAGGTCCATTAATCTTTTCTCAAAATTACCTCTTTAAAAACTCATTACACTCCGTACAATTTGTGAGAAGCAATTTCTCTTTCAGCTAATTTCAATCAATAACGTGTCCTTTTTATAAGAAACACCCCCATATCCCCTCCACCCCTGTCCTGTATTTTGGAATGGACAATTGCCAATCTGGTAGTCAAGAAATCATCATTAAATTTCATATCCTCACTCGTATAATTTGGGCTCTTGTCAAGCATAAAGGGAATGTTGTGGGACATTTTGTTCAAATCCGAAATGATGCACAGACAGAAGGATTAAAGTTCTCAGGAGGATTCAAGCAAAAACACTTGCCCAGAAGCAGTGTGGGTGATTGTGAGCAAGATGAACAGGACTAAGGGCTTGTTCTCACAGCACGGAATGTAAAGATTCAGTATGGTCTTATTTGCTTCAGTTTTGCAAGTATCACTGCTTTCTTTATTCCTCATCCTATGGCAGGGCAGATGGAAAGGCAGAAAGCTCTGACGGATCACTTAGAACAACTGTGAACCTCTGTCACTGCATCGATTGGGAAGAACGTGGCAGCTTAGAGGCTTCTTTTCCACCCAGCCGCTGGTTCAGGGCGCCCAAAACTCGGCTTCTGCGCATGCACAGAAGGAAAAAAACCCGGGAAAAATTCCCCCAAAAAAAATTTCCAAAAAAAAATTCAAAAAAAAGATGGCGGCGCCCACCAACTGATCCGGTTCGGTGACATCATTGTGACATCACAAGCGGGTCGCTACCAGTTCGGGCAAACCAGTCCGAACCGGGAGGAGCCCACCCCTGCTCAGAAGGTTGGAAGGCTGAGTCAACCTTGAGCCAGTGAGACCCGAACTGCCAAACAACTGGCAGCCAGAAATCAGCTGAAGTAGCCTGCAGTACTGCATTCTAACCACTGTGCCACCACAGCTCAAGATATTTGGTTGCTTGTAAATGGTAGACGCAGCAGAAGAATGTCATATGGCTCTTGGTTACAGCAGTTTAATTTTTTCTCCATTCAAAAAAAAAAAGAAAAATGAAATTAAGCCCATTAAATGGGAATGTGAGGGGAAACCCATCATTCTAGATTCCTGGGGAATTATAGATCAGCTGATTATATCTCATTTGTTCATTTCAAATATAGAGGTGAGCCATATTGAATATGCAGGATTTAAGGCAATTACATTCATTGCTTGCCTTTAAAAAGGCTCTTGTGCAGTATTTTTCTTTTTTCAAACTTGGCAACTTTAAAATGTCTGCATTTTAACTACCAGAATTCAAAGTCAACACATCTTAAAGTTGCCAAGTATGAAAAGCATTGCACTAGTGCATTAAAAGTGTGATTTTATTAAATGGTCCTTTAATGGGCATCGTGATAACAAGCTTCAGAAATCTCTGATAGAACAGAACCACAAGTGACTGACTGTAACCTCATTCTTTCTCTCTCTAGCTCTAAAATGCAAATATCTAAGCAAATCCCACCCTCCTCACTTGTCCTTTGAATTTCCCAGGAAAAGAACAGAGTGACTCTGGGGAAAGATGATTTAATTAAACTTAGCTTATGCTAGGATTGTGGGGTATGGCTTTTCTTGAATTCAGGATGAATAATCCAGTACCTGAAGTGTCTAAATCTACTCAGTCAGTCCTTTATTACAACCAATGATCAGTATTCTATTTACAAAAGCATAAACATATCAGTTTAACAAAATATAAAAAGTATTTAATAAAAATGAAAGACTCTAAGGGTAATAGATAATTCAGATGGAATGCTGTTATTTTATTTTGGGTCTTCAAAGATATTTTCCCTGTGCCTCAGTCTCCCTTCTAGATGGGCAGAATTCCCATGGACTTCTAGATAGGCCTACTCATTGTTCCTTGGGCCTTACTTGCTCTTGAGGTGTAACCAGTGGTGAAATCTACTTACCTTCCCTACCAGTTTGGAAGTGCGTGCTTTGCGCGTGTGCGCTTTGCACATGAGCATCACTATCGCATGCGCTTTTTCACCCTCTGCATGCACAGAAGGCTTTGTGCATGTGCAGAGGGTTAAAAAAAAGAAAATGGCGACGTCCGGGTGGGTGGGCGGAGCCTCGCGCTGCTGCCGCTATCAGTTCTCCGAACCACCGGTGGCTGCCGCTACCAGTACACCCGAACCGGGCCGAACAAGCAGCGTTTCACCTCTGGGTGTAACCCAGGAGTGAAATCCTCCCGGTTCAGCCCGGTTTGGGCAAGTAGGTAGGGATTGCAGCGGCTGGTTTGGAGAACTGGGATGGCAGTGCGAGGCTCCGCCCACCTGCCCTGACATCCTCACTTCCTGGTTTAAAAAAAACTTTTAAAAGCCTTTTTTCCCTGCCGGTTCCCTGAAAGAAAGAAAGAGAGAGGGGGGAGGGAGGGGGGGAGGGAGGGGGGGGAAGGGAAAGGAAGGGAAGTGAGAAAGAAAGAGAAAGAAAGAGAGGAAAAAATCAGGACTCACTTTCCAGCCGGGAGATCGCTTGGCAAAGAAGAAGAAAAAAATGCTGTCGCTTTAAACCAGGAGTCTCCAACTTAGCCACATCACTGGCCGAGGAATTCTGGGAGTTGAAGTCCACAAGTCTTAATGTTGCAAACTTTGGAGACTCCTGCTTTAAATTGAAAAGCCTTCAGAAGCTGCTCGGAAGGAGGTTTTAAATTGCAGAAGCGAAGTGACATTCAGCAGTGGATAAAAGGAAGGATTCTTATATGGTTCTATGTTTTTGAAATTTTGGGGTTTGTGCAATATGGGCTTTGTGTTTCTAAAAGGGGTTGGGTGATTCCCATTATGGCCAAATGACTTTCGTCCTGTGTTGGATCTTGAGTGTGGAGCTGCTTATTCTGATTCTACTACTGTGTTTTGTTAGCTGCCAAATCTTGCCATGGGGAAATTTCAAAATATCCTGTCTTGAATGGGTTTTCTAGGGATCTGTTTGCCTGCTTGTGTGAATGGAGCCAAAGGTCAGGCTTCCACTTTCTATAGGGTCCTTATCCAGTGGAGGGTTCTCAAAATTTTTACTACCACTCTGTGGGCATGGCTTATTTTGTGGGTGTGGCTTGCCGGCCATGTGACCGGGTGGGAGTGGCTTGCCAGCCATGTGACCGGGTGGGAGTGGCTTTGCAGTCATGTGACTGGGTGGGAGTGGCTTTGCAGTCATGTGACTGGGTGGGGGGTTGCTTGGTGATCATGTGACTGGGGGGTCATGTGACTGGGTGGGCATGGCCAACTTGAGTCACTCACATCAAGGGTTAGGGTTAGGGTGCCTGGCCTCTCCTCGCCTCAAAGGCCTCAATGAGATACAATTTCCCTATCTATTTACTACTACTGAACATCCAAAATATACTATTTAATCCTATGTAATGTGTACATACATATTACACACAGGCACACAAAAATATACATTATCTACTATATATACTGTATGTGTATGTACACACACACACACACACACACCTCTTCTAAAACTATACACATTCAACCTTACCTACTGCATTTGGAAAAACGCACCCAGAGTCCACTTTAACTTTTTAAAAATCAAGGAAATTTCTTTCAAAGTTTTGCTACACTTTGATTTATGAAGGATCTGGATATTTTTGTTGCATTTTCTGTACCATTTCCTGGAATTCTTTTATTTAAAAATCCAGATTTTCATCAAATGTTTATCTCTGTGGAAAAGTGTAACTTATGCTACACAATGTTGATAGATTCTTGGAGAGGAGGTATCACCCTCCCATTCTCTACGGATGGTATGGATATGACAGGATTTTAGAGAACCTTCCTGCTAGCAAATGTGCTGCTTTTTGCAGTGAGAGCAGAGATCATAATGAAGTATCAGAAAACAAGTTAGTATTTCTCTGCCCTGCAGATCTCTTGTTCCGATGTCCAGGAAGTATTGTTTCACTTGTATGTTGGATGGGGATCTTTGAGACCAAAGATATAGGAATAGGAATTATATGCTTCTTTTTGCAAGATGCATTATTTACAACAAAATAAAGCTATAACAATAACAAGTATGCCTCTAGAGTAAGGTGACCAGACGTCCCGATTTTGGCGGGACAGACCCGCTTTTTAATCATTTGTCCCGCGTCCCGCCCGCCCTCTTAAAAAGTCCCGATTTTTTAAAACAATGCCCGACTAGGGCATTCTTTCAAAAAATCGGCCTGCAGGCACTCGAGGACGGCCAGGTTGGGCCCAGCCGCAGGGGCAGCAGCAGCAGCAGCAGGCCCTCTCAAAATCGGGACATCTGGTCACCTTAAAACACCCACCCATGCCTTTCTCTCTGCAAGGCGGGCGCGGAGAGATGACGTCGCTGCTGTCGGCACCCCACGCTGATTGGCTGTTGAAGGGTGAGCGGCGGCGGCGGCAGCAGCAAGCCGGGAGCGCTCGCCCAGAACTGGAGTCAGCGAGCAGCTGGGCATCGGGGCTCTTCCCCCGCCTTCTCCATCCTCCAGGGTCGCCACTGCGGGGGTTCCGTCTCTCCGGTGGTGCCTGCGTTGGAAGGGAAGGGGGGGGAAGAAAGGCAGCCTGCGGGGCTTGGCACGGCTGGGAGTTGCGAGGCGGCGTAGCAACCGGGCTGTTCCTCCGGGTGTGCTAAAGCAGTGTTTTTCAACCTTTTTTGTGCAAAGGCACACTTTTTTCATGAAAAAAATCACGAGGCACACCACCATTAGAAAATGTTAAAAAAATTTAACTCTGTGCCTATATTGACTATATATAAAGTAATTCTCTTGAATAGGAATCAAATAAACAAAAAGAAATTATTTTTCTTTCTTTCTGTCTGTCTGTCTGTCTTCTTTCTTCTTCTTTCCTTCCTTCCTAACATCTCTTTTTCTTTCTTTCTGTCTTCCTTCCTTCCTAACTTCTTTCTTTCTGTCTGTCTGTCTTCTTTCTTCTTCTTTCCTTCCTTCCTAACATCTCTTTTTCTTTCTTTCTGTCTTCCTTCCTTTCTAACTTCTTTCTTTTTCTTTCTTTCTTTCTTTCTTTCTTTCTTTCTTTCTTTCTTTCTTTCTTTCTTTCTTTCTTTCTTTCTGTCTGTCTGTCTGTCTGTCTTTCTTTCTTTTTCTTTCTTTCTTTCTGTCTGTCTTCCTTCCTAACTTCTTTTTCTTTCTTTCTTTCTCTTTCTTTCTTTCTTTCTTTCTTTCTTTCTTTCTTTCTTTCTTTCTTTCTGTCTGTCTTTCTTTCTTTTTCTTTCTTTCTTTCTGTCTGTCTGTCTTCCTTCCTAACTTCTCTTTCTTTCTTTCTTTCTTTCTTTCTTTCTTTCTTTCTTTCTTTCTTTCTTTCTTTCTTTCTTTCTTTCTTTCCGTCTGTCTGTCTTCTCCTTCCTTCCTTCCTTCCTTCCTTCCTTCCTTCCTTCCTTCCTTCCTTCCTTCCTTCCTTCCTTCCTTCCTTCTCCCTGTAGGAGAAAGAAGGAACCTCTGTTGCCGTCTCCCGCGGGGCTGCAGCCACCCGACTGAGTCCCCGACCGTGGCAGCATCCCTGTTGTTCTCCGGCCAAGCGGCGAAGGAGCCCTGGAGCCCTGACGCCGCCCTGCATCTCGGTCTCTTGGGGCTTGTCCGGCAGCCTGCTGGGAAGGCTGCGACGCAGGGAGGGAAGGAGGTGCTATTGCCGCTCCGGCATGTCTCTGTGGCTGACCGGGGAGCCGCGTCCTTGTTAACAATGGAGAAGCTGCACGGAGCAGAGGTGCCTGGCGAGCGAGGCGAGTGGCTGCATCGGCGGCAGGCTCCTGCCCGTGTCTCCCGCCCGCTTGCCCACCTCTTGCCTTAGCATTTAAAAGAATGAGAGGCGGGCGGGCGGGAGACGCGGGCAGGAGCCTGCAGCCGATGTAGCCACTCCATCGGGGCGGGGGTGGGGGTGGGCTCCAGCAAGCTCCAGGGATGGGGTGGGGGGGCCCTAGCACGACCGCGACTTACCTGTAGGCAGGAGAAGGCAGCTCAGTTGCGGCGCAGGGCAGGCACCACGTGGGAACTGGGAAGGCAGCTTAGGCGGTGAGGAGTGAGTGAGTGGGCGGAAACAAGATGTAGGCACATGCGCAGTGTCGGAAATTCGGCTTCTGCGCATGCGCAGAAGAAAAACCCCCGAAAAATTCAAAAAATATTCAAAACAAAAAACATGGCGGCGCCCAGGCACCGGCAACCGACTGCACCGGGCCTGTGACGTCACCAGCGGGCCGCTACCAGTGTGGTAGAGTGGACCGCACCGGTAGGAACCCACTACTGTCCTTATCTCATTATCTCTATCAGGCAGGAATGTGGAATGAGCTTCAGGCAGGTTCTTTGTTAGCACCTTGATTTTTCCTTGTTTTTCTGTGAGCCTTTTATTATGAGTAATATTTTATTGGGGGGGGTTGCTTTTCACAAAAGAAAGAGAGAGAGAGAGAGAGAGAGAGAGAGAGAGAGAAGGAAGGAAGGAAGGAAGAAAGGAAGGAAGGAGGGAGGGAGGGAGGGAGGGAGGGAGGGAGGACCACAAACCTGGCTGGCACTAGGATGCTTCAGAGGATGCTTTGAAACAACACAGCAAAGGCTGGAAGGGACCTCAGAGGTCATCTAGTCCAACCCCCTGCTCCCTGACAAAATGGACTGCTAAATTGGCCGCACCCACCCAGTCACATGACAACCTGGCCATGCCCACCCAGTCACATGACCACATGATCATGCCACCTGAAGTCACACTCACCTGATCTCCAAGCCACACCCACAAAATAAGCCATGCCCACAGAACCGGTAGGGAAATATTTCACATTTCACCCCTGGTAACCCCTTTGCTTTAAAACTAATACCATCTGTGTTTCTCTTTGCTTTTCTTCTTTTGTCTGCCTGCTGTTTATCTGTTTATTCTGCCTGCTGTTTATCCAAGAGATTCCTAATATGAGGTTACTTCCTTCTGCCTCCCCCACCCCAATAGAGTACAAGATCTTTTGAGTCTTTTCACAGTCACATGTAGCTAGCAAGGTGCTAGACTCTGCTTAACTTGGTAATACCATTCCCTATAAATAAATCTCCTTTATGCTAGAGTAATACAGGTGAAATGCTCCCGGTTCGGGCGTGTCTGTCAGTAGTCGGAGAGCCGGTAGTGACGGTAGTGCGAGGCTTCGCCCACCTGCTCAGATGCTGCCATTTGGGTTCTTTTACCCTCTGTGCATGCACAAAGCATTCTGTGCATGCGCAGAGAGGAAAAGAACCCAAATGGTGGCGTCTGGGCGGGTGGGCGAAGCCTCGTGCTACCATCGCTACCGGCTCTCCGACCACCAGCAGGCACGCCCGAACCGGGAGCATTTCACCCCTGGAGTAATAAACCTGCTTTGCTAATCATTGCTCAGATCAGAGTCATGCTTTCAGGAATGCTCATGCACACAAAGATCAAGACAAACAATTTTAACAGCAATCTTGGAAAATTCAATAGCTAAACACCTGCTGCCTTTTCATTATATCCCTAAATCTACTGCCTTGAGTGGCTGCTTGACTCTGGAAGCTTGCCAAGACTCAGTGTTATGAATATTTGTGCACCAATAGAAATGAAAAAGTGCAAGGCCTAGAAATTTGCCATTGTCATATATTGTAAGTAGTACACATTCAGGAATTGATCTGAGACTGAGTGATTTAGGCCTTCAGATTTTGTCACAGGAATGAGTAACTTGTGGACTGTTCATCATCCCCAGCATCTATTTTGTGGTCTTTGGTATCCACCTTGTGGCCCTCAGAATACTACCAAACTGCATTGCTAAAATTTGGCACCCAAAACCAAGATTTTTGATGTTGCTTTTTTTTTTCTTTGGGGAGTGGGACAAGCCTCATTCCAAGGTTTTGCTCATTAAGTGACATCTACACATCACTATCCTTGCTTCTTGGCCTCCAAGAAGGCAGAACTTTTAGTAGTTTTTAGTAGTGATTTGCTGCCTTCCTCTTTACTTCCACAATACAAATATTTGTTGCTCCATACTTTATTACTATTTCTGAATTTCTGCAATGGGTTTATTTGTTGTTTGCTGGATGCCACTACAATGTGTCCCAATAGCCTTCATGGACTTTACTTGTCCCAGTATAATTGGACATACATGTGCAGAAACTGGATTCAGTACTGTGAAGTGCTGGTGCTAATCCTGCTGAGCCCTTGTTCTCTCTCTCCTTCTTTTGCTTTGTGTTACCAATGTCACAATATCCCTGCACTAGGAATTCAGCCCTACCCGTATTTTGCTTTTGCTTGCTGCTATGATGCCAAATCCTCAGGCCCTTAAGAATAAATCATAAATAGCCTGCTTTTAATATCCCTGACCCAGAAAATTCCCATGTTGTTGCGTTATGTCTCAGGCCCTTAAGAATAAATAATAAATAGCCTGCTTTATTCATTGATATTATACCATAATGTCTGTTTCATTATGTTTCCTTTGATTTTATGCATACTTCTTTTGTTTAGTTTATGCTTATATTTTAATAGTTTTATTCTTACTGTAACTTCTCCAAATTATTGAAGTATTGCAGTTAAACTACTAAATTACTATTATTTATTTATTTAATAGATTTATTTAATAGATTTAATAGATTTATTACTAAGATTAAAAAAAATAAACATGCTGAAGCTATACTTATTTACTTGGTGTCTTTTGTACTGTATCTAACTTTTTGTGCTTAAAAACTGAAGTCCTTTCAACAAGGAGTTTAGTTACTGATCTACATTTTGGGCAATGATAGTCCAATATTGGAGCAGCCCAGGGGCGGGTTCCTAATTTTTTTACTATCACTCTGTGGGTGTGGCTTATTTTGTGGGTGTGGCTTGCCAGTCATGTGACCGGGTGGGCGTGGGCCTCGGGAGCTTGGCAGCGGATGGAGAAGTGGGGGGCATTGCCCACCCGCAATGCAGCCCCCCGCAGTGGGAGCAGCAAGACCACGGCAGCGGTTCTTCTAGGAGGCTCCGTCCGGCCTGAATGCTTCTCCCCATTTGATGATCCTAGGCTCCTGCCACCCGTCTTTCAGCGTCTCACGCGCTCCCTCAGCCATCCTCCCCTGCTTGGACTCACTGTGGGGTAGGAAGGCAGCGCATGCGCAGTGCCGGAAGCTCGGCTTCTGGGCATGCGCAGAAGAAAATTTTTAAAAAAATTTAAAAAAATTTTTTTTTAATGGCGGCGCCCAGGCACCGGCAACCGACTGCACTGGTACTGTGACGTCACCAGCGGGCCGCTACCAGTGCTATAAAGTGGACCGCACCAGTAGGAACCCACCACTGGAGCAGCCCTTCCCCAGCCTCTTGCCCTCCAGATATGTTGGACTGCAACTCTTACTACTCCCATCCAGTATTGTTGCAGTTGATATCTTGACTTTTTTTTAAACCATACCCTGTTGATATCCCTGACCCAGAAAATTCCCATGTTGTTGCGTTAAGTCTCATCCATTGCAGCTTTTGACCCAACTCATCCACAAAAATTAAATGAAGCTCCTGGGCACCAATTTTTCCTTAGTACTAATTTAAATGAAAGTATATGGTTTTGTAGACTGAGGGCCAGGTCAGAGCCTATAAAGAAAGGGCAATCTAGAAGAAGTGTATAGGTGTAGATGGTAACATCTTATGCAACAATTTTGTATTGGGAGGCCATAATATAAAATAATATAAAAACATACATACAAAATCATTTATGAAGAAAATATTGATCTGTTTATCATGGATTGTTTGCATTTTCATATTCGATATTTTTATATAACACTCTAGTTCAGTGATGGCGAACCTTTTTTTCCTCGGGTGCCGAAAGTGCATGCGCGTGTGCTATCGCACATGCGCGAGTGCCAACACCCATAATTCACTGCCTGGGAAGGGCAAAAATGGCCTCCCCGCCCCCCCAGAGGCCCTTTGGAGGCCGGAAATGGCCCATTTCCCAACTTCTGGTGGGCCCGGTAGGCCCATTTTTTGCCCTCCCTAGGCTCCAGAGGCTTCCCTGGAGCATGGGGAGGGCAAAAACGCCCTCCCCCGTCCCCCCTGGAGGCCATCTAGAAGCCAAAAACGCCTTCCCAGAGCCTCCGTGCAAGCCAAAAATCAGCTGGCTGGCACGCACATGCGCACTGGAGCTGAGCTAGGCAATGGCTCGCGTGCCGGCAGATATGGCTCCATGTGCCACCTGTGGCACGCGTGCCACAGGTTCGCCATCACTGCTCTAGTTAGAATCATAAGACTGGTGCTTATTAAGATCTGCTAATCTCATTTGGCATCTTCATTGACTCGTATGTATGTATGTATGTATGTATGTATGTATGTATGTATGTATGTATGTATGTATTTATTTATTTATTTATTTATTTATTTATTTATTTATTTATTTATTTATTTATTTATTTATTTATTTATTTATTTATTTATTTATTTATTTATTTGTGAGACTTATATATCGCCTCATAGTGCAAGCACTCTCTAAGCGGTTTACACCATTAAGCAATGTATATTTACATTGCCCCCGACAATCTGGGTCCTCATTTTACCTACCTCGGAAGGATGGAAGGCTGAGTCAACCCTGAGCCGGTGAGATTTGAACAGCTGAACTGCTGATCACAGTCAGCTAAAGTAGCCTGCAGTACTGCACTCTAACTGCTGCGCCACCTCGGCTCATAATATTAGAGTTGTGATTTCATTGGATTAGAGAATATTATTTTTCCAGCAAGACATTAACTTGGAATAAGGTGCCAAAGATTAATTATCACAAATACCAATGAAAACTTTCCTTAACAAATGAGAAGGGGGTTTTTTTTGGGGGGGAAAGGGGATTTTTGATGGGCTTCCTACAACAAAAAGAGTTGAACTCTTGCTCTTTGCTTCTGAATATCCAATAGGCCTCAGATGCTCCCTACCGGTTTTTATATAACTGCAATCATGTAATTAGCAGTAAATGTAATATGGCTCCCAGAATACCGTGTTCCACACAATGTATTAAAAATCTAGTGATTATATTAAAATTATATAATGCCATTAAGGAAAGACACAATAAGGAAAAGCTGAATCATACCGGTTTAAAAAAATTCTCTTACCTGGTTAATCTAGGTATAAAAACATCTTCTGGCATGTGTACATTAAGCAGAAAAGCCCATTATGTTACTTAGCCTTGTCTATTTTTATACTCATGGTTGATTTCTTTCGATGTGATGCTAGTTGGAAACACAACTAGTATCAGTTGTTGTTATGAACAAAACCTGTTCCTTCCACATAGTTGGAAAGGGACTATTTATACACTTAATTTTCCTCTTTATTCTCAGAAACGGATGAGATACTTCAGCCAAAGAAAGCATCTGTTTTTGCCTTTTAAAAATGCATATGGCTTTAATTTTAATCAGCCTGATTTGGAGGGGAGGGGAAAGAGAGGGAATGCAAAATAAAAGAACTTCACAAATCTTTTCCAGAATTGCTTTATAGATTAGTTTAACTTGACACATTTCATTGCGGCGCTAAGTTGACTTATGACCATCTATAGTGCAAAGCTGCTGATTCCAGTTCAGGTGGGGATATTTTTTATATTAGCATATGAGTGTGGCTGACAACCATACACGCATCTATCTTTGTATCTTTTTTTTATGGGCTCTGCAAATGGGTCATGGCCAAGGACAAAACACATTAGCAGAAAGTCTTGGATCAGCCACTGTGAAATGAAAAGGCTCCGTGTATCTTAGAAATGCAGGATAGGCTGAGAATGCTCCCCACCAGCCACTGAGCCTCTGTTTCTGCTTGTCTGTGTGGCAAATTGTGTCCTAATTCTGTCATTGTGTGAATTTCTTGGGGAGAGGTAACTTGAAAAATTTAAACTGAATAATAATAATAGTAGTAGTAATAATCACCCTTTCATTGGGCCTGGTAGTCTTTGAAATACTGGAAACAAACTTTATTTCTGCACATCCAAATTAAGAAACATTACCCAAATAAAATGACAACCAATAATTTGAAATTATATTCCTTTAGAAAAAAATAATCGAGGCAAAGGAATAATTATGCATTGTGCCCTGTATTATTTATTTAGCTGCTTGGTCAATTAATAAAATATTCTTAAACAAATCCTTACTGCAAAGGATCTGATAGCAAATCCTTTGCAAAGCAAGAAAAAAACAAGCTTTAAAAACAACCCAATTAAAAAACAAATGTTATCGAGAATTTTAAAACAGAAAAATTAGGGATCTAAGGCAGAAAAGATGCAAACCACACTTTTTGGTACCTCTTTAAATAAGCTGCCTCTTTTCCTAGGCTTGTCTAGTAGCCATATGATCCAAGGAAAATAAGGTTGTAGTGAGGAATTGTTGCTTCAATCCTGGCACAGTGTAGCAAGCTGCTTTTAGAGTAGGTGGGGTTATGCTGTCAGCATCCCCTAAACTCAAATGCAACTTTTCCTGAGATCATACATCTATTGCAAGCTCAGGAAAAGATGCAGCTTTTTTTATGGGAGCACTATAGGTGCAGCATGTTTACCCACACTTATTTTAAAGCTTTGCACCTGAAGCTTTGCACATCGCTACTAAAATATAGTTTTTCAAAAGATGGAGAAAACATGGTAGCATTAAGGCCTGGCATCTTACAGAGGAAAAGTCATACGATGGCCGTCAAGGACCCTCCATGTCACCATCACATGAGAATCTCTGCAGTATGGAGAGAGGGATCATCCTCCCAAAACAAAGGAACGTGGGAACCTAATACAGCTGCAGCTTCCACATCAGCCATTGTCCTGTTACACTTTATGCCACTGTTGAGAACTTGTCTAGAACTTTTTGCATCATCTCTTCCTCCTTCTCTTCAACCTCCTCTTCCTTTATCCACTGTCTGACAAATGAAGTTGTCAGCAGAAGGGGGCAGGAGTTTGTTGAACCTCTGACTCTTGGCAGAGTTAATTTCCCACCGAATGTCATGCTAGTTGAAATGTCCCAATGCCACAATCACTACCTTCTTTGAAAGTCTGCTGATAAAATAAAGTAAGAATTTTTCCATAACTTCTGCCTGATCAACTGATCTATAATAAGTTCCCTTGATAATATCATGTTGGTTTTTCCCCCTTTTATTCCTACCTAAATATTCTCATCAGGATCTCATTCTGATATATTATTTTTATACAGCCATATTTACAGTGCAACATCCCCTCCTTTTCTGCTGAATCTGTTCCTTCTAACTAAAGTGTAACCTTCCCAGGCTGTGTTCCAATCCATATGTGACCCTATGTGGTTTCAGTAATGTCTGTGACATTGTATTTATCCTCCTATATTTCCTGTTTGCTTCCCATCATCTGAGATTGTGAGTGGTGGTCCCCTCTGCTGGTTTCACTGTAGTTATCAACTTCAAAACGGTTCAGGCCTGCTGCAGCCATCTTTCAGTTTCTCAGATTGCCACACAGTGCAGGAGGGGGGAAGTCTGGCATGTCAGACCAGACAACAACAACAGACCAACCTGTGGGAACTAAGGTAATCTCAACAGGTGCTGGCCAGAGACTGAGGTGAGATGCCAAGGGGATGTCAGAACACCTAATTGGACAATGAGACCTGTGACCATGAAGGAGGGAATTATCTATTCTTTAATTATACTGAAACCGTGGATAATATTTAGAGCTGGTTTCGTTTTCATCTGTGCCAAAATGATGTACTCAATAAAACAGTTTTTTGAGAATGCTGAAAGTCTCAGAGTGCTGAATTGGTTGGGTTCATTAGTCGAAATCTTGACATTAAACCAGTTCTAAATATTTCCTATTGTTTCAGTATAATTAAAGAATAGATAATTCCTTCCCTCATGATCACAGGTCACATTGTCCAAGTTTCCCCTCTCCCATCATGCTTTTCTCTTGGGTGCTGGCCCCAGATCTTGGTGGATAATTGGTTCTGGGTTTAGTTGCTCTTCCTTTTGCTCTAGTTTAACCACCTCCTGATGAAATTGGCAAGACATGTGCCAAACATATGTTTTTAAGTCTTGTAATATATAGACTATCTCTTCCCAGAAGTCCTTCATGTAGGAAATAAAGTCAGGAATCTAAATCTTTTTGGTGGCACTATCAGTGTAGCTAGTTAATTTCTGAAATCCTGCTCTGTCTTCTTACATTTTGAACTTCAATTGGAGGGCTGATAAAGAACACTACTTATTCCAGCCACAAGATTCAGTTTGTGGCTGACATGAGAAACTTACAAATTACAGTAATTTGCAATTACCAAGTGAGATGACATTTAATTTGAATGAAATTTGTTTTTATAAGTGACTAGAAATGGGGCAGGGGAAACAAGACTTTCTAAAAATTAATTCTATTTTGCCAGGATAAGTCTAAAGGGGCTTTGAATTAAATGGTTCTTCCGTCCTTGGATTATCCTTCCTCTAGTAGCAGCTGCTTTTATTAAAATGAGGAGAAGGGGGAGGGAAAGCCAAGAGGATAGCTATAGTCATTTAAAAAGTAAGCTACATATATTTAGAAAGATGGTGATAAGGAACAGGGAGGAGGTTCAGGACACAAGAACTAAAACAATTGAAATACATTAACCTGGCTACAGTATGTGTTGAAGGAACACTGGGTTCCTGGTCATGTACTGATTTCCTGAACTGGGCTGATGTCCAGAATCAAGAATAGGATGTTGCTAGTTGGTGGAAGAGAGGGAGAACCAATCCAAAGAAACTTTGGACCCTATGGACCAGCATAATCATTATGTGTCTAAATAGATTAGATTAGATTATTATTAGAGTTGGAAGGGACCTTGTAGGTCATCTATTCCAACCCTCCGCTCAAGCAGGAGTCCCTTCACCATTTTAGATAAATGGCAGTCCAATCTCCTTTTGAAAGTCTCAAGTGTTGGAGCTCTCACAACCTCCGCAGGCAAGCAGTTCCACTGGTTGATCGCTCACACCATCAGAAAGTTTCTCCTTATTTCAAGGTTGAATCTCTCTTTGGTCAGTTTCCATCCATTATTCCTTGTCTGGCCTTCTGGTGCTTTGGAAAACAGCCTAATCCCCTTCCTCTCTGTTTTTGAAGGAAAGGTCCTTCAAAAATATTCTAGAAAGTGGTAAGATGGAGACCTGTAAAAATCTTGGTTCTGTAGAGAAGAACAGAAGAGCCAATTCTGAGAATTATGTTGGTTCTTCACCATCCACCATTCTCATGTTTATTGATTTGCTCAGAAAATAGACAAGTGATGGTAAGTAGATAAGGAGCTCTTACCAGTGATCTAGATTCAAATGATTTGGATTCAAAAAGAAAAAAATAATTTGGAGCCATGTAGATGGATGAACATATTATATTTACTGGCTCTTCCTTAAATCAAATGCATTTTTCCAGGATTGTGTGTTGTTGAAGTTGCTGAGAAGTGGTATATGGGTACCCTAAGTTACTTGAAATCCACTTCTGGATGACTGCATTGCCATGACGGGAAAATATGTCTGCCCAGGGAAATAGCATTTAGCATTATTCCCATTTTATTAAAAATAACTTTGCTTATACTTTTGTCTCCGTTTGATAAAAGTTACCCCAAAGTGAGTGAACATAATGAGTCTTTTCTGTCTTGAATCTGTTTTTAAAGTAAGAATAATAGTGGTAATTACGAGGATAATTATAGGAATAATAAAGCCATGGCAGGAAAAAAAAGCTTTACTGTGACTGCTTTTTCAGAAATCGTGATGAGATAAAAGCACAATAATAATATTACATCTAAACATCTCTTTCCAGTTTCTAAAGATGATAAACTCATTTAATGGATCCTGTTAAAATGCACAGCATTCTCCTAAATTAATTTCATTGCTTTAGCTCTTCCGGCTTCTAATAATGAACTAACGCTTCTTTATGGCTGAGGTTTTCAAATGTCAATGTCCCAAGCAAAGCGCAGAGGAAAGGTTGTCATGCTTGGATGCATTTAGAACTATAGAGGCAGAGAACTGCAAGGTCATGAAGCTCAGTGCCCTTTCCACCACAAACAATCTCCATGATAAGAAGCTCACACGCCAGAGTTCTTCTAACACAGAATCTGCTTTTTCTAAAAGATGCAAAGCAACAAATAAAATTCAGCAATAAAGCTTCCAGCTACAAAAGCTGTTAGATACAGAGGAATGACTTTGCACACACCAACTTCTTTTATACAAGTATGAAAATAGAACATAGGAAGCGACTGCGTTCTCTTCGCCAATGATGTAAAACTCTTCAACACCACCGACAACACTGCTACCCTCCAAAAAGACCTTGACTTTATGTCAGAATGGTCAAACATCTGGCAACTCCAAATCTCAACCAACAAATGGTCTGTCCTACACATTGGCAAAAAGAATCAGAACACCAAATACAAGCTGAATAGACACGACCTTGCTGATGGCCCTCACTCTGTCAATGACCTTGGAATACTCATATCAAATGACTTAACTGCCAAAGCCCACTGCAACAGCATCGCCAAAAAGGCTTCAAGAGTTGTTAACCTAATCTTACGTAGCTTCTTCTCTGGTAATATCACACTACTAACCAGAGCATACAAAACATTCGCCAGACCAATCTTTGAATACAGCTCATCTGTCTGGAACCCACACTGCATATCGGACATAAATACATTAGAAAGGGTCCAGAGATATTTTACGAGAAGAGTCCTCCACTCCTCTACTCGCAACAGAATACCTTACGCAACCAGACTTGAAATCCTGGGCTTAGAAAGCTTAGAACTACGTCGCCATCGGCATGACCTAAGCATAGCTCATAAAATCTGCTACAACGTCCTTCCTGTCAACGACTACTTCAGCTTCAACCACAACAATACACGAGCACACAACAGATACAAACTCAAAGTGCTCCAAACTTGACTGTAGAAAATACGACTTTAGCAACAGAGTGGTTAATGCCTGGAACTCACTACCTGACTCTGTGGTTTCTTCACCAAACCCCCAAAACTTTACCCTTAGACTGTCCACTGTTGACCTCACCCGATTCCTAAGAGGTCAGTAAGGGGCGTGCATAAGCACACCAGCGTGCCTACTGTCCCTGTCCTAATTTTCCCTCTTATCAGTACCCATCTTATGTATATAAACAATGTTATATCTATGTATATCACCAATATGTACTTGACAAAACAAATAAAATTAATTAATTAATTAATTAATTAAGTCAGACTCTTGGCCCAACCAGTTCAGTATTTCCAGATTGGTGGTATAACTCCTGGATTTCAAATAGGAAACAATTTCTACCTTGCCTGGAAATGCCAGCAACTTAATCTGGAGAGATTTTTTGCATGATGGCCTCTCACAGATATGAGCAGTGGCCTTCCTTAAGTTAAACCTGAGTTGAGATGAAGAAGATGAGAACAGGTCACGCCCAAGATCCAACGTCCAACTGCCCAATCCAAAAAGTGTCGCCTATTTTATAGGGGTTATTCAGTGGGAGACCTGAGATTGTTTGTGAAGGAACCACTCTGAACATTTCCTTAGAGATGTCTATGGTTTCCTTAGCCTACCGTATTTTTCGGAGTATAAGACACACCTTTTTGCCCCCCAAAACAGGCTAGAAATGTCGGTGCGTCTTATACACTGAATACAGCCATTTTTGGCCTCCCGAAGCCCCGCCCCTGCATCCCATTTTTGCAAAAAACGGGGCATTTTTTTTGCAAAAAAGGACATTTTTGCCTTCCCCCACCCCCTAGGAGTGCTCTGCAGGCTTCCCAAACCCTCCGCATGCCTCGTTTTTGTAAAAAAAAGGCCGGAAAATGGGCCATTTTTTGCAAAAACTGGGGTGTTTTTGCCTTCTAATTACCCCATCTAGCATGACTGGAGGAGGAAATCTGGGAGTTGAAGTCCACTAGTCTTAAAGCTGTCAAGTTTGAAGACCCCTGGGTTAGGGGTGCAAGGGTCTTCAAACTTGGCAAGTTTAAGACTTGTGGACTTCAACTCCCATTCCTGAGCTAGCATGACTGGAGGAGGGATTCTGGAAGTTGAAGTCCACAAGTCTTAAGCTGTCAAGTTTGAAGTTTGTAAAAAGTGTACATGGTTGTAAAAAGTGTACATGGTTGTAAAAAGTATACATAGTTGTAAAAAGTATTCTGCTATACTGGTGTTTTATTAAATAATATATTACTACACCATTTGGTTCAGAATATTTTTTTCCTTGTTTTCCTCCTCTAAAATCTAGTTGCGTCTTATACTCCGGTGCGTCTTATACTCCGAAAAATACAGTATTTCTGCGCAGAGGCTGAATAGAAGTTTGGCTACCTTCAGGTAAAGAATGCATAAGAGGAACTATGCAGTTGGAGGAACCGGCATGTGTAGGGGTAGGCATCTAGTTGTCAAATCTTGATGGGACCTATCTATCCTAATCATAATTTTACTGCTCGCCTCTACTTGCATCATCTTAAAACATACCCACACATACTTCAACTCCTTCATTCCTGTAACTTTGATAAAGATACTTGTATTGCTGGAGAGATTTTGGACAGTTCTTAGGTTCCTTTAGTTCCTCTGGGCTGCTGAGGTGCCTCGATTTCTTTCCATTTTTCAAAGCATGATATAGCATTATAATGTTGAGACTAGTAATAACGCTAGAGAATTTGATCTGCTCCAACTCTCAATAGATCTTGTTAGCATAATCTGAACAATCTTGAACGTAAGCAATTAAAATTAGAGCTGAATGAATAGAAGAATGCTACAGAGCTGAAAAAAAATCAATCCACCTCACAGACAGAATTGCAATTTTATATCTTCTTCACTGGAAACAAATCTGCAAAAACAGTCTATTGAAATCTTTTCTAGCCCTTTACAAAGACATCCATTGGAAGGACTACAGCAAAGGGGGATCAGGCAAACTTGGCAAAACTTTGCTGCAATCCTAAATCATCCTCTTTACCAGTCCTGGAATTTGCCCTGCAGTTGATCCTCTAAAAAAGCAAAGGCTTGGTCCAAGGCATTCAGAGTGACAGATCTTTGTGGGTTGTTGTTGTTGTTTTTTCTATTAAGCCCATTATATTACAAATACCTTTTGACTCAAAATTGAGGTAATCAAATCAACCCAACATATATGAAAAGGGATGGTCAAATTTACTAAACCAATAAAGACAATTTGCATTGATAAAAATAGACAACTGCTGTTTAAAAGACTCTCACATAGGATAACTGACATAATGGTTGCCTGATCAAAGCAGCTTGATAACTTTATAATGACAATACTAGAATAAATGGAAGTGTTTGATTTATTTTGAAAAATTGTGGCTGAGCCAAGAATCGATTAGTTCCTGTCTGCAAATTCACTACTCCATTGCCTAATCAAAAGTATTAACAAGTAAGTTAATTGCAAAAAAATCAAGCAGGGGGAAATGTTTGCACACAAAATGTAGTAAAGTATTTAAAGGTGAAATGCAAAGCCCCTTTCATCCAATTACCCAGAGACAATTTTAATATTACCAATCCAAGGCACAGGATTTCTGAGAAGCATAACTGTAGTGTGACAATGCTAATAGCATCAGTAACCATGCACAAATGCAATTTGCTGTAGTTCGATTATTTCATAATTGAATGTGTTTTGATTATGACGGTCACAAGTTAACTATAAGTAGCTGCTATTATTGTTACATAATTAACTATAACTTATCCATCAATTTAAACTGGTAAAATCCCCAACAATTTGCAGTCACAAATAAGGTAATTTTATTACTATTTTGAATGGCTTCCTTCCCTCCCTTGTGATTTTAAAAGAAGAGTTACCTGCAGAGAAAATAAGCACACCCTGACTTTTTGGCTAGCTCAGATATACTGAATTTCCAGACTAATTTCTTTTGTTAAATCTGCCATGTTCCAAATTTGGAATAATGGTTCAGTGTCATATCTGGGACGCTATGAACCTATATATCAAAATATGTTTTTATAATAAAAACAATGATCTCTAACCATAATATTATTGACAAATCTAGTTCAACACATTTTCATACTAACACTAAAGTGTCAGTGTTGTGACATATTCTCTGAAATAGTCTTTCCCAGCATTCCCCAGACATGAGTGACTGTGGCAAATAACAACAGAAGCACCATGCTGCGATTGTGGTTCTGCTATACAGGTAGGCCTCCAGAGATGCTGTACTGCAAAACCAAAAATTGTTCAGTCATTATGATGATTTTGGGGGATTTTGGCAGATGTGACCCCAGCATATCTGATAAGCACCAAATTGGGGAAACTCCTCTGACTTGTATGTTGTGTCTGGCAGTAAATTTGCTGATGGTAATAAATGTTTTTATGTTGTTGTTTTTTTCAGTTGCTTTGAGGTGCGTGGAATCACTATGTGGGAAAGATAGCCTTAAAAATTCTTTCAATCAACCAACCAATCAATCAATCAATCATTTCAGAGCTGTTCTAGAGCCCCAATGTTTTTCTAACTGGAATATTCAAAGAAGTTGCTGGAATCTATGGATTCTAGAAAAGTATAACATTGATTGCTTGCATATAAAATTTTATGAAAACATCTGCCTCAGTAGTGGGTTCTAAAACCCTTTACTACCACTTCGCGTTCGTGCATGCAACATTTCTGTGCATGCGCAGAAGCGTCCCGGGTGGGTGGGCGGTGCCTCTCGCCGCCGGTGCTACCAGTTCTTAGAACCGGGCCGAACTGGGAGCAACCCACCGCTGATCTGTCTGCTTTGGCCAATGTCAACATCTGTACCTATAAAATTTTGTCCCCCCCCCCAATTGAACAGACAACAGAAACACACGTGCATCATTTATTTCTTCATTCAGGATTGTTCTCTATATATTCTTCTGAAATGTTTCAAGTTTGATGTTGAGAGAGAAGCCTACTAATTTCACACAATTACCTGTAAATATTAATCAGCCCACCAGTTGAATACTCTGATTTTTTTTAGAAAAAACAAATAAGAGTTTTCTTTTGAAATTTTGCAGGTTTTTTTTAAATTAAAGATACTTCTTGATCTTATATATTCTTTTTGTAACAGTTGCTTCCAAAATGTATACACATATCTTTTTTTCAGATTGAAACCCCAGATTTAAATGCTTGCTTTACATAAAATCTCCCAATATGTTAACTTGAAAATTGTTTAGCTTCATCATGCCATAAAGCATAATATGGTCTGTGCATTTAATCAAATTTCACTATAAGAAGGCATGTGACTTGCTGCCACATGACTGGATGATCAACTGCCTAGAAATAACAGGAGTCAGTAGAAACATCTGAAACTTTATGCAAAGATCAATGGCACAATGGAAGACACAGCTGCTGGCCAATGTCAACAGACTTAGAGAGGTTAATATCAAGAGAGGAATCTTTCAAGGAGACTCACTGTCACCACCATTGTTTGCTATTGCACTGATTCCTCTGTCAACAATACTGAACATGTCAGAGTATGGCTATCAACTATCAAAACCATCTGCCAATCCATCCCACCTCCTTTACGTGGAAGATCTGAAGCTGGATAGGTGGATTAAAATGCCAAACCCAGTCTAAACATTTGGATAGCACTAGCAATAGCACTTTTCTTATATACCGCTTCATAGTGCTTTACAGCCCTCTCTAAGCGGTTTACAGAGTTCAGCATATTGCCCCCAACAATCTGGGTCCTCATTTTACCCACCTCAGAAGGATGGAAGGCTGAGTCAACCTTGAGCCTAGTGAGATTTGAACAGCTGAACTGTTGAACTAGCAGTCAGCCTGCAATGGCTGCATTTAACCACTGCACCACTTCAGCTCCTAATGACTGTGTGACTAACCATAATAATAATGCTTTAAAAATGAAATGATCACTAAGAGATGACGGTTCCAAAGTTGAAAATTACATTCAATCTTGAGTTGAACTGTGTACCTGAAATGAATTTGGTGTTTTGTAAATTACTAAATCATCCTCCCAACAGAATCTTCTTGCTGGGGCATATTCACAAAAATGTTAATCATAAGAATCAAGTAGAGGAAAATCCCTCATCGATAGATATTTGTTGCTTCTATATATCTTTTGGATAGTCATCCTATACACACTTCTCTGGAAGCAAGTTCTGTCTGGGGACTTTTTTAAAAAAAATTGATGAACGTGTATTGCATTGCACGATGAGTGGACTGCCAATTACAAACTGTAAAAATCATATTTAGATTTTGATCTGGTTCACAGTTGTCCGCAACAATTCATGTCTCAATTTGTAGAAGTATTTAAGGAATCCCTGGCAAACAAGAACCAAGACCAGCGCACTAAGTTAGTGTCAAGAAAAGAGCCTCCTAAAAATTGTGCCTGAAGGGCATCAATGTTGCTCAACGTGCTCTCTAAATAGCTAATCACCATGTCTCATTCGATTAATGTCTGATTTTCTCCCACCTATTATTATAGAGTAACAGTGTTACAGAAAATAAACTTGTTCCCATTGAACCTGAGATGTAAAATCATACTATATTTGAGTTTTTCCATTTCTATCTGTGAACATCTTGGTGTGGGGGGGGAGATTTCTGCGATCACTTCTTTGATTTTAGAGACCTCTATGGAATTTGCAAAGTCATAGATCATTTATCAATAGGTAGAAAGGTACATTAAATGATGAGTGGTTAATGAAGAATTAATATTTAGTGACCTTAATAGATATTCCGATTATGGCATTTTCACACACCAGAAAAACAGAATATCAGTGTTGGAAGGGACCTTGAAAGTCTTCTAATCTAACCCCCTTGCTCAGGCAGGAAACCCTATACCCGTGGTGGCGAACCTATGGCATGCGTGCCACAGGTGGCACGCGGAGCCATAGCGGCCGGCACGCGAGGGTTGCCCACCGGCAAACCAGAAGTGTGAAAAAACGCACTTCCGGTTTGCCGGTGTGCTGTTTTTTGCACTCCGGAGGGTTCAGGGAAGCTCCCTGAAACTCCGGAATGCAAAAAACTACAAAACGGACAAACCGGAAGTGCACTTTTCCGTACTTCCGGTTTGTCCGTTTTGTAGTTTTTTGCATTCCGGAGCTTCAGGGAGCTTCCCTGAACCCTCCGGAGTGCAAAAAACAACACACCGGCAACCCGGAAGTGCGTTTTTCCGGTTTGCCGGTTTCGTCGTCCCAGGCTCCAGTAAGCCTTTGCGCGGGGGTGGGGGTGTGTGCGCATGCGCAGGGGGCAGCATGGGGGGGGTTGTGTGCATGCGTGGGGGGGAGGGAATGGATGTGGGCACGCGAGCGCGCCCCCCCCTTTTTGGCACGCGAGCCTAAAAGGTTCGCCACCACTGCCCTATACCATTTCAGACAAATGGTTGTCCAATCTCTTCTTAAAAACTTCCAGTGTTGGAAGTGTGACAACTTGTCAATAATTGGCTTTCTAGTCAATATTTTGTATTTTAATATTTTATTGACTTGTTACACTGTATGTCAGTTTCCCCCTTATTATAACTTACAGCTTTAAAAATGAATTGATATTGCCGTGCCTACAATTAGAGACAAGGAGAAGCAATAAAAATAGCTCAAGACAAAAGACTTGCATTTAAAGGGGAATTGAATCCTGCTGATAGTTGGGTACATTAAAAAACAACAACTCAACAAGGTGCAGTGGTTGCAATTGTATTCATTTTTTGGGTCAGAGGACCAATTCATGGATTAACATTAAAAGTGATATGAAACCAGTATATTCTGTCTGCTCTACTTCTGTCTGTTCTTCTGCCCAGTCTATTCCCTCGTTTTGCTTTTTATTTATTTATTTATTAGAGTTGGAAGGGACCTTGTAGGTCATCTAGTCCAAGCCCCTGCTCAAGCAGGAGTTCCTACACCATTTGAGACAGATGGCAGTCCAGTCTCCTCTTGAAGGTCGCAAGTGTTGGGGCTCTCACGACCTCCGCTGGCAAGCTGTTCCACTGGTTGATCACTGCTTCTCTCCCCCTCACTCATGTACTCTATTTCCAACTTACTTGTTGCTCATCTCATGCAAATCCTCACTTGCCACATGCTTCTATACATGTTCACACAGCTACTTGAGTACTCAACGCCTTCTTCACACTTGCTTGGCCACACTTTTGATAATCCAACCTCATAAAGGCACAACTGTGTCCCATCATAAATTTCACTCAGATTTCTGAAAAGGAGGGAGAACTTTATTTATTTATTTATTATTAGTGACATTTATATACCGCCTCACAGTGCAAGCACTCTCTAAGCGGTTTACACCAGTAAGCAATGTATATTTATATTGCCCCCAACAATCTGGGTCCTCATTTTACCTACCTCGGAAGGATGGAAGGCTGAGATGAAACTTGAAATAGAATCACAAAATGTAGGTTTCTGCAGGACACATGCATATTAATTTCTAAAACCCAGACAAAGAAGGAAAAATTAAGTGTGAAAATTCCTTAAAGGACAAAGTAAGACTTCATGTGTATCTTTTTAATTAGGTACGTAACTTCCTTGGGGAATATAAGGCTTACTGAATATCAAGTAGAAGTTCTCATTTAATCTCTACTAGTATCAACCTTTTTTGTCTCTCTATTAATATCATACACTATGTAAATTAAATAGTGTGGAATAGAAAACATAATTATCTCACTTCAGTTTTTATCTGAAACCATTGTATCTTTCTGGGTAGCACTCAACTTTTTTGTAACTATTTGCTATCATTCTCATCAGTGCTTCGGGGACTCCATATTTTCTCAGAACTGATCTTCTTCCTTTAGGTCAGGGATCAGCAACTTGCGGCTCTGGAGCCACATGTGGCTCTTTCATCCCTCTGCTGTGGCTTCCTGTCACCAGTCAGCTCCACAATTGGAGGGATTTCAGTTAGGACAGGTAGAGGAAAAAGGACACTGCGCAGGATGAGACTCTATGGTGGGGGAACCAGACTTCCGGTCAGCAGAGGAAAAAGGATGCTGTGCTAGAAGGAGACTCTATGGTGGGGGAAACCAGATTTCCGGTTGGCAGAGGAAGAAGGACGCCGCACTAGGAGGAGACTCTATGGTGGGGGAACCGGACTTCTGGTTGGCTCCAGAATTGAACGGGGGGCTTCCAGTTAGGACCTTAAACACTCTTTGAGTGTTTAAGGTTGCCGACCCCTGCTTTAGGTGATATAATCCTGTTTGAAAATCAATAATGTTGAAATAGTAGTTGTCTCCCTCCAATAAGATCTTTATCTCTCTCTTCTATAGATTTATATCACTACACAGAAGACTTATTGTTTACAAGAATCAGAGGTGATAATCTTAACGTTGTGCCCATGCAATTTTTACAGGATCAAGGAATTATATAGTGGTTTAGCCGTACCTTGATGCTGATGAGTAATATCCTGTAATAAACTCTAAGAGCAGATCACATCTCTGAGAAGCATGCAGAGTATAAAAAAGCTACTAATTATTAAACTGGATATGGGCCAATGATAGGGAAGCTATTCTAATATAATCTCGATCTGTGTTTATCCTTCCTGATAGGATTGAAATAAACATCCTTGGCCAAAAGAGAGAGCACTACAACTTTTCCACTTAGTGGCCTTAGGTGTGCTAAAGGGAGCTACATATTTTTAGCAGTTCCAAGATCCAAAACCTCTGTTTTTATAGGCTTGATTAATTCTCAATTTTAAATGTCACATCATTAAGTGCATACAACTACAGTAGTTAAGGATATATATTTACTTATAGGAATAGAAAACTGATTCATGTCACTGTCAAAGCACACTGCATATCCTTTATGTAATTATGGTTGCAACTATAATAGCAACAAAATAGTAAGGAAATGTACTCCCTTGTGAACAAGAAAATATGCAAATAGATGATTCAAGATATTAAGAGACTACATGAAACAAGTTTGAGGATGAGGTCACTGTGTTCTGAGACATGAAAAACGTTCAGTAAATAATGAGAATAAGAACACACAGGTTTAGCATCTGCCAGGACTTAATTCAATATGCATATTATATTTTATTTTTAATTAAAGCTGCAGTCAGATTTAAGGAGAAAGCTTGCAGTGTTTTGGATAGCTTCACACACTGAAGTTTATGCCATTACCCATTCATATTGTGGACTTTGGGCTCCGAGAGAAAAGCAGAAATTATCTAATAAATGGGTGGAAGCGATTTACATTTCCTTTGGCTGTATTATCATTTATCATCATTATTAACATTGTTCCATTATTCATCTTCAGATGTAACAGGGTGGCATATTAGAAACCAGATATAACTGTAGCATCATAAAGAAAAATAATCAGAAGGGGGGAGGAAACCCTTGCAAAACAGGCAAAGCATAAATCAACTTTAAAATGTTAAGATATCTGAGAGAATAAGCTTTAGCCCAGAATCAGAATGATAGTGATATTGGTCTTAGATTTTTACAGAAGACTTTATAAAGTTAAGACATCACCACTGAATATTGTTCCCACAAGATGTGTAGAACCAGAGAAAAACTTCCACTGAGGTGTTTGAGATCAGAAGAAGTTAATAAATTTACATAATTTGGCATGGGTAATGATCTACTATAGATTCTCTAATGTGGACATACATATCAGTTGAGATACAAGCCAAGAAAAAGGCTAATATATTTTTCATGGGATGGGCGTCCGTCCTTGTGCCAATGACTTTTCTTTTAAAATGCTCCAATTTTCATAACACCAAATCTCATGATCTTTTGAAAATTTATTCACGTACACTGACTTACAAAATTTGGAAGTGGCATGAGATTTCTTAAATATTAATTTTGAGTCATTTTCCTGCAGTACCTTTTCTGTAGGAGAAACAGCCACGGAGACGTTATTATTCATATAGATTTTGAGTTCAGCCTCAAATTTCATAGAAAACAAAGCTAAGCATACTGTCTCAAAATTGCAGGAGAAATGTAATACAGTTGCCAGAAATCTATAAGAGATGTAGACATTAGTACTAACCGTGCCCAAGTTTGACCACAGCCACACTTCTTAGTATTTCTCCAGAACTACAGAAGCACCAATGAACTTTACAGAAGTCAATGGAGGTTACATGAGTGTGAATGAAAGAGGAATTACTTAGCCTTTATCTTGTCCAGCACAAATAGATGAATGACAGAAGGTGAACCACAACTACCATTACAGCTGACATTAATTTTCCCCTGCTAGTCTGATCATCTTGTAATTGAAATGCAGTATGTTTTTTTGTTCTTATCTAAGAGGAATTCCATTTAGGGGGGAAATAGCAATTTTCTCGGGTTATGATCCATTCAGGTACTTAAATATATTCATTTACACTGATCTCAAAAGAGTTAGAGGTGAGCTTAATTGGACTTGGATTTTCTTAAGGTTTAGTTGTGGAAGTGAACTTAAGTGTCTATTACTAAAATGTAGAGTTCTTGGAGGAAAGACAGTATATAATCTAAGTCTTAACAAAGGAAGCAGTGACTTTAAACATCTGTCAATCCCATCTAAATGAGAGTCAAAAGCTTGGATCCAAAGTGTTCTTATTTGGGCATCTATGGAAAACATTTCTATTTGCACACGATGAGAAAAGGGTGATTCTCCTGACTGTTTATCAAATGAAGGCTGCTATGGTGCGGCACAGTAACTAAGTCAGTCTCATTCTGATCCCATCTATATTGATGAATACAAAAATATTGAAAAATGGTAAGCCTGCAGGTGTAGACGGTATAATTGAAGAAACTTTAAAATATGGATGTGATTTGCCGAGGAAGCAGCTGTGTAACTTGTTTACCAGTGTTGAAGGGGGACTGCTTGGCAATGTTCATATATATGCAGGCTTGTATTCAGATGATGTCATGTTTTTGGCTGAAACCTTGGGGATTTGAAAATTAATGCATCAAAACCAAAGTACTGGTGCTTGACAGGAAAAATGGAATGAACTATTGCAAGTTACACATAAATGGTGAAAAACAAGAGCAAGCAGATGAATTTATGTACATGGATAGAATACTTATTAGAAATGAGAAATGGATGGAAATCTTTTAAAGATCTCAAATGTTGGTATACAGATAAGTAATATGTGGTCTGTCAAAAGAAATGAAAATGTGTTAAAAGCAATGAAAATGGCTTTGCATAAGATTCTGCTTTGGCCCATTTTTTAAAAAGATGTGACAGTTCAGTATATTAAGACAACATATAACTAAGCTAATTGCAGTGAGAATGGGATATATAAGAAGGATGTGCGGTCAAAGAAAAAGGCAGAGGATCAAGAATGAATGGATACTGAAATCATATGGTTTGATTACAAAAGTGAGTGATTGGTGGTGGGAATGCAGTTTCAGAGAGACTCAAAGGAAGCAGATAATCTAGACCCGACTGTGATTTGGATGACCCTTTGGGTGTTCCTTGATCTTTCAGTAGTCTTTAATATCATCAAATATGATTCAGTAGTCTTTAATATCATCAAATATGAATGTGGGAGGGCATTCTTTTGTGGTATTCCCCATCCTTCCTAAAAGGAAAAGTTCTGGTTGGTGGCAGGGGTGGGTTCTAACTTACCTTGCCGCCGGTTCGCTTCCTCCCGTGCCACGTGGGCGCGCATGCATTGCACACCGCGTGCATGTGCAGTGCCGAAAACCAAGCTACTGCGCATGCGCAGAAGCAAAAAACAGCTCCTGCGTGTGCGCAAAAGCCAAAAAACAAGACGACGGCGCATAGGCGCCACCATTAGAGCCAGTTTGGGGGCATGGCCAACCGGCGATCGTTCCTGGTTCGGCGAGCAGGGGGAAATTCCCACTACCGGTTCTATAGAACCGGTCCGAACCGGGAGCAACCCACCTCTGGTTGGTGAGTAGTAGCAGGACTCTCATGGCCTCAGAGCCAGGCTCCTAGATGTAGGCAGATCAAGTCCCACTGGACACAGGGCCTGCAAATTCTGCAATAGCAGACCCTTTCTCCACCAATACTGTCACCTCCCAGTACCTCCTTGGCCAACATGGGTGCTAGGAAGCAGGGATGATGGCCTGAGAGTCCTACTCTTCAGCATCTGGTTTTGTTCTTTATTTTCTTGATCCTAACTTGTACTATGATTTCAATCTTCTCACCAGGTTTCTGGTTCTTCCCTTAGCGCTTTTCACGACATTGTGTGTTTTCTGGTTATAAACTGATTGAGCCAGCTTACACCACTTCTTTGGCCTCCAGTAAATTCCACGCATGCTTTTTGTCCTGCTTTCCAACCCCACTTCTGTCTCTTCCCCTGTCTGTTTATGCTTGTAATCTCCTCCTGCCTCTTCTTTGCCTGCTTCTTTCCCCAGCAACACTTTCCTATCACCTTCACAAACCTTGCTTCAAACACACTGCTCCAAACACAATATGACCAGTCTCCTTGTACATCTCCTTGCTTCATTTTTTTACCACATCTCTTCCACAATGTGGGTTCCTTCTCCAGCACCTCTACAAGCCTCATCCCCAATTGCTTGCAACACAGCTGCATTTTGGCTGCCAATTGCATGAGCCAGGAAATGAAAAGGAGACGCCAAGCCTTTGGTTCCTTCACAGGACTCAATTCTCTCTCTACGCATGGTTAATGTCAACAAGAAACCAATGGATAAGATAATTGATTGATGTTGATTGGGTATCATCAGTATTCAAATGTGACTTTACCTCTTGATCCTACATGGAGTAAGTGTTGTCATCAAGAGGTTGTCCTGGAGCTTGGAGTCCAGTAAGATCAGATCAGAAAGGGGAGGAACAGGCTTAAGATTAATCTCAGCAAGGCAGATTAACAGAGTGGGAAGGGACCTTGCAGGTCATCTAGTCCAATCCCCTGCCCAAGCAGGAGACCCTACATCTGCCTCTACCTAGGATCAAACTCACAACCTCCTGATTATGAGGCAAGAGCTCCACCTCTAGGCCACAGAAGCTTTGGATTTTGAATTATTCCAATTCCAGGCTAGATTCCATCTTTAGTTCTGGATGGGATTATGAACTTGGTGGAGACCCTTTGAGAGCTGTATGCAACAAAATTTCATTTTAATGTATGCCAATTAGTGTACATTCAAAGTGACAATAAAGTTATTCTAAGTCTAAGTCTAACTTGCTTATAATTAGGATATTGTCTCTGACTTACAGTCCTGCTTCATGAGGAGGAGGAGGAGGAGGAGGAGGAGGAGGAGGAGGAGGAGGAGGAGGAGGAGGAGGAGGAGGAGGAGGAGGAGGAGGAGGAGGCCATTGTGGCTTTGAAGGTTTTTGCTAAGGTGACCAGATGTCCCGATTTTGGCGGGACAGACCCGCTTTTTAATCATTTGTCCCGCATCCCGCCCGCCCTCTTAAAAAGTCCCGATTTTTTAAAACAATGTCGGGACATCTGGTCACCTTAAAACACCCACCCATGCCTTTCTCTCTGCAAGGCGGGCGTGGAGAGATGACGTCGCTGCTGTCGGCACCCCACGCTGATTGGCTGTTGAAGGGTGAGCGGCGGCGGCGGCAGCAGCAAGCCGGGAGCGCTCGCCCAGAACTGGAGTCAGCGAGCAGCCAGGCATCGGGGCTCTTCCCCCGCCTTCTCCATCCTCCAGGGTCGCCACTGCGGGGGTTCCGTCTCTCCGGTGGTGCCTGCGTTGGAAGGGAAGGGGGGGAAAGAAAGGCAGCCTGCGGGGCTTGGCACGGCTGGGAGTTGCGAGGCGGCGTAGCAACCGGGCTGTTCCTCCGGGTGTGCTAAAGTGCTCGAGTTTTTTCTCTCTCACACACACATGCACAACCTTCCAACGACCGGGTCGGACTGGATCTCCCAGCACGACTTCCCGGTCATTGGAAGGTTGTGCATGTGTGTGTGAGAGAGAAAAAACTCGAGCACTTTAGCACACCCGGAGGAACAGCCCGGTTGCTACGCCGCCTCGCAACTCCCAGCCGTGCCAAGCCCCGCAGGCTGCCTTTCTTTCCCCCCCTTCCCTTCCAACGCAGGCACCACCGGAGAGACGGAACCCCCGCAGTGGCGACCCTGGAGGATGGAGAAGGGGGGAAGAGCCCCGATGCCCAGCTGCTCGCTGATTCCAATTCCAGGCAAGCGCTCCCGGCTTGCTGCCACCGCCGCGCGTGAACGCGGTCCGCTGCAGGAAGCGAGTTCAAGCAACCCTCTGCCGCTGCCGGCCTGCAACCCGGCACCCCGTCCTGCGTGCCCCGCCCCGTGCCCCGTACTCAGCTCTTGACTTTTTCCCTCTGCGCATGCGCAGCGTTCTGCACATGCGCAGAGGGCAAAATTCAAATGGCGCCGAGGCGGGCCCGCCCCCCGTCCCGCTTAAAAAAAAAATCTGGTCACTTTAGTTTTTGCACAACTCCAGCTTAGGGCCAATTACTGCCCTTTTAGAGCAGAGGCTCTCCTCACAGCCCTTTTGCTTGGACTATTTCAATGCGCTGCACAAAGGGCCTGTCCTTAAAGCAATAGGTAGTCTTGATATAGCAACTTGAGTAGCTATAAATGCATCTTGTTTTGCCATATGTGACCAAACAAGGGCTTGAGTGGTTGCTGGTTAGCTTCTGGGTGCAATTTAGTATTATGACCTATTTATTTATTTATTTATTTATTTATTTATTTATTTATTTATTTATTATTTATTTATTTATTTATTTATCGATTCTTATATGCCGCCCTACTCCCTGGGGACTCAGGGCGTCATACAACATGTACAAAAACAGCTATAATACAATAGAAAAAACAACAACAATAAAATAGCAATTAAAAGAATAAAAACAACACCAGCAATACATACATGGGGGAGACCAAGCTATTCGACAGTCTCAATCACCCCGCCTGCAGGAAGAGCCATGTCTTAATGGCTTTCCGGAAGGCCAGCAAGGTGGGAATGGTTCGGATCTCCGGGGGTAGTTGGTTCCAGAGAGCCGGAGCTCCCACAGAGACATTGTTTGGTTGAAGGGACCTGGAGGAGACCGACTCTGTGGGACCTAACTGGTTGTAGGGATGTATGAGGTAGGATGCGGTCCCAAAGATAACCTGGTCATAAGCCATGTAGGGCTTTAAAGATGATAATCAACACCTTGAATTGCACCCGGAGACCAATGGGCAACCAATGCAGCTGGCGGAGTACGGGTGTTACGTGGGTGTATCTAGAGACACCTACCACAGCTCGCGCAGCCGCATTTTGCACCAATTGCAGTCTCCAAATACTTTTCAAGGGTAGCCCCATGTAGAGCACATTTAAAGTGCCTTTAAAGTGCCCTGAGAGTGTTTGGGATCAGCTAGCCTCGACTGTATCTCATGCCTTATTTTCTGTACTTTATTATTTCTTACTACACTTCTGCATATGTAATGCTGCTTATTCCAAAAAGGAAGATTGTGATGGACATGTTTGTATGTTGGGATGTGCATATCCACATTATTGAGTGGAAATGTCACAGAACAAAGCTAAACACTTAGAGTGAGTGCCAAATAATGATTACATATGGCATATGCTGGAATATGCCCAAGAGAAAATTGATGTCACTGATCTTTGTGAATTACTGGAGAAGAATAGCAATGAATGAACTTTAAGTGGCTTTCACTGGAGACAACAATGGCACATAATGCAGTTAAAAATCTGATAATCAGCCTCCAGATGTTAAAATGGTTTCTACAGATCTGACATTAAAGTTAATTCATTAAAATGTATTTAGGGTGTATTAGATTCCCCAAATAATGTATTTGTAAGGACAGACATCAGATTTTCTATGCTAGAAGTGTAAAGGGTTCATTGACCCATGTGATGTAATTACGGGGTCATTTGATGTCTTTGGGGGATTATGTATCAAAGTTTGTAATAGGATTTATGGGATTTAAATGATAAAGATGTTGAAGTGATGTTTGGAATCTGTCTTTATCAGGAATTATGTTGTATTGAGCCGGAATTATGTTGTATTGAGCTAAAAACAGTCATACTGAAAAATTAGAAAAGGGATATTATTTCAGATGATAAGGAATAGTTTTTGGAAATGTATGGTCTACCTGTTTGGAAAAGCCAATATTTTCCATTTATCAAAGGATGCAATAGCATTCTATTCTATTCTATTCTATTCTATTCTATTCTATTCTATTCTATTCTATTCTATTCTATAACTGTAATATACAAGATAGATATTTCCCCTTTTTTTTCTTTCTCTTAGATTGTTTGGGATTGGTTTCTAAAACAGTCTGATAAAATTTGCTGAATGGAGGAATAGATAATTAAGGTTTACATTATAAATTTCAGCCTTTTAGAAGAATCCTTAGGCATTTTTACTCAGAATTAAATTTTATTAAATTTGGTGAGATTTAAAACCTTTCAACCTAAAAAGGCAATGCCAACGGCTTTGCTGAATGAAAGTTGTCTCATCTTTCAACCTAGAGGAAATGCTTTGACCATAGTTTTGCGCTGTTCCCTCCAGAACTGAAAAACCGATAACTTTCCATTGACAGGAATTCCTACCTAGTCCCACCTTTCTCTCGCTGGGGATTCCCTTTCTCTCTAACAACCACGATGCCATTTTCCCTCTCTCTTTCCACCAGGATGGGTTTAACTATGTTAATATGTGTTTATTCTGACTTAATGCCTATACAAATATGCACACTCTTACTTAAAAGACATATGGCTTTTATTATTAATTTTATTATTAATTAAAAGTCTTTAATCCATTTGTGGTACTACATCTCATACTGTTTATTTAAACCAGGGCAAAAAACCAAGGCTTTTTATTGTATGGTTAATTCCTATTAACCAATGCGCCACCATTTCTGATAAATCTTACTCCACACACAAAATAAAAATGGGAAAAAGTTTCTTGATTTTTTTCCCTCCCATATAAAGGTAGTTCTTGACTTATGATCACAACTGAGTCCAAAATTTATGTTGTTAAGTGACATATTTGTTAAGTGAATTTTGCTCCATTATACGAACTTTCTTGCCACCCTTGTTACCGTATTTTTCGGAGTATAAGATGCACCTTTTTCCCCCTTAAAAGAGGCTGAAAATTTGGGTGTGTCTTATACTCTGAATGTAGCTTTTTCAAAGCTTTTTTTTTCAGCCCTAACGAGATGCTTACGATCTTCCTGGCTCTTACTGGCTTGCAGGCTTTTTTTCATTGCTAATCACTCCAAAGAATGTTTTTTCCAGCCCTAATGAGGTGCTAACGATCTTCCCAGCTCTTACTGGCTTGCAGGCTTTTTCATTGCTACTTTCTCCGAAGGAGGTTTTTTCCAGCCCTAAGTCTTTGCAGGCTTTTTTTCATTGTTACTCTCTCCAAATAAGGTTTTTTCAGCCCTAACCAGGGGATAAAATAATGTGCTGAAGCTGAACAGACTAAGGACGCTAGCCAGATGAATACCTGGTAGGTAGATTTTCCCCCTATTTTCCTCCCCCAAAACTAAGGTGCGTCTTATACTCCGAAAAATACGGTAAGTGAATCACTTTAATTGTTCAGTTTGTCACATGGTTGTGAAGTCATTCTGGCTTCCCCATTGACTTTGCTTGTCAGAAGGTTATAAAAGGGGATCACATGACCTCAGAACACTGCATCTGTCATAAATATGAGTCCGTTGCTAAATCTCTGAATTTTGATCATGTGACCATGGGGGTGCTGCAACAGTCTTAAGTGTGTAAAACAATCATAAGTCACTTTTTTCAGTGTCATTGTAACTGAACAGTCACTAAGGGAACTGTTGTAAATCAAGGACTATCTGTACAGAATATATACACCTACTTCCTTAGCTGAAACACTGTATTTGTATTTGTCTTAATGAATCACCATCAAGCCAATAAATACTGCCATCTTGTGGAATCAGTAATTAAGGATTTAGTTTTGTTTGTCACTGTTTTTCTTTTGGTACAACAGTGTTTGTTCTTTGTACTAATTCTGCACTTGCTCTTCCTTGGTTATATTTTTCCTGAAACAACCTGTTTTGATCTTGTGCTGGTCTGCTTCTCAAATCCATAACCTTTCTAAATCTCAGGTTGCTAAGTATTATATGAACAGAACAGCAAAATACATGCAGCACATTTATTAAAGCTGAGTAGCACACACAACATGTCTTCTGTGATAATATAACAAGCAGGTGTGGGTTCTAACTTACCTCGCCACCGGTTCACTTCTTCCTGCACCGCATGGGCGCATGCGCATGTGCAGTACCGAAAACCAAGCCTCTGTGCATGCGCAGAAGCAAAAAACAGCTTCTGCATGTGCACAGAAGTGAAAAACAAGATGGCAGCCCCATCTATTAGAGCCGGTTCGGGGGCATGGCCAACTAGCGATCGCTCCCGGTTCGGCGAGCGGGGGGAAATTCCCACTACCAGTTCTATAGAACCGGTCCGAATCGGGAGCAACCCACTTTTGATAACAAGTCACCAATTAATTGGCAGAGATATGCCAAAGATGGAGTATACTTAGCGCTATAATCCTTACCCTAGGCAAATTATTATAAAATGTTACTCTTTAATAAGTGCTGACTTGAAAGGTTAAAAGATGATTGTGCAGGCAAGCCGATATAAAAAGAAAAAAAACCTTAACACTGTAGAGACATGCTATAAATGTTTCTGCAAAATTGATATTGGGCCTTAGCCTTAGCCTAATATTATATTTAGAGGTGTGTAACTTTTCTACTTCAATATTTATTTCTCTTATCTATTAGGCATGTAGATTAGAAAAGTGATAGCAACACAAGTGCTTAATCACTATGTTTCCAGATATCCCTATTTTAATTTATCTTAATATTCCATTGTTACTGCTAGAATTCCAGGAAGAAGTTGTATAACTGTACCTGTAACCCCCTTGTTGAAAGCAATTGTTGAAAAACCAACTATACTTTTGCCAATTAAATGTCATTATTTTTCCCCACAATTGCTGCCCTTTCCTCCCCCATTCAAATGATTCTTAAACTGTTTACCTGAATCCAGAATAGGTTTTACTTTGAAATAGTAGAAAATACTTGTAGCTTGGGTTTTAGATTTTGGGAGTGGTTTGCTCTCCAAGCTTGTTTCAATTTAGTTTCTGAATGTTTCATTACCAGACTAGGTAACATTATCAGCAGGATTTTCTTGTCCTATTCTCCTTAGCTTATAAATGTCTTGTGTGTCAGTATGGTCAGTTGGTCTTGTGATTGGCTGTTCATTTGGAGCCATATTTAAATTCTGAACAGCTAATTGGTTCTCTTGTTGGTTGGTCATTCAAAGTTTTACCTTCTCCAAGAGCCTTAAAAGAAACTGGTTATAATGATACCTTTAAGAGTTCCAGGCAGTTTACATGGGACTTTTTCTTACAAGTTTTCCTCACATCAACAACCTTATGAGATTAGCTGAGCTGAGCAAGGATAATGGGCTCCAGCAGCAGCTTCATAGGGAGAGGGTATAGTAAAAAGAAAAAGATGTCAATTGTGATTGTGCAATCAAAGCCCTATCTTTTTATGTGACACAGACCATTCTACTGCATAGTTGCAATCACCATTTTTTAGTCCACTCTTCCCCATGTGCACCAGCGTGCCTACCGTCCCTGTCCTAATGTTCCCTCTTATCAGTACCCATCTTATGTATATAAACAATATTATATCTATGTATATTACCAACACGTACTTGACAAAAATAAATAAATAAAAATAAATAAATAAATAAAATGTATGCTGCTGACTAGCTGAAAAATCACCCGGTGAGCTTCCATGGCTCATGGTGAATTTGAACCCACATCCTTCTATTCCTGGTGCAACACCTTAATCATTGTATCACATATATTACATGTTTGTACAGAATCAGGCTCTGATAACCTTAACACCAACTCTTGACTGCATTTTATGAAAAAGAGATCTCATCTGATCACACCAGTTTTTTATGCTGGTGGAAATTTTATCTCTGATTTTCTGCCTAAAGCTTTATTTTTGAACATGTGAAAACATTTGGCATTTAACTCTTCCCTTGTCCTGTAATAGTAATTAGAAGCGGTACAAAATACACAGCTCTAACTGACTCACTCGTTCACAATTATGGCTGAAGACTGCATTAAAAGACATTTTAGACCTCAGATTGCCTACCTAATACGCCCTCTTGTTTGAGCTGAATTTCATATTTTTAAAACAGCTGCATTCTCTATAATTGTGGTTCCAATTAAAGAGATTTTGTTCTGTTCAAATCTCTGCAACTTTATTCCTATTAAGCCCCATAAGGCTGACTTATGCAGAACTGAGACTAGCTTGTTAATTATGCAAGATAAAATGCAGTTTGCATATTCAGCTCTTTAACTGTTGGGATCAACAGAGTTTTAATAGAACAAGAAGATGTTTGCAGATTTAAGATAACATCTAATGAAGGTAATAAAAAAAGAAACTGCTCTTATTAGCAGCCATATCATTCTGACCTTGGATATGTTAAGCCCTTGCGCCATGACCCAACTGTATCCTTGCCATTGACACTGCTGCCCATTATTTTCCCTGTGTTCCTGAGCTCAGTCTGCAAGTTTAAACATTGAAAAAATGCAAAATGAGTAAAAGATACTTAAAAGCTAGCTACTTAGGCAGCTAGAGCAATATAAAATGCAAGTCATTGGAGATTAATGGTGCACTGCTCCTAAGACATGGACTTCAGTACCTGTCCACTCTGGCCATTCCTGACCATCCTTGCTACAGCCTCTCCCCCCAATTCCACCCACCAGAAACTCCTCCAGAACAAGTGTCTGTAATTTGCCACCTCAGTCATGTAATAAGACAGTTACAGCCCTTCTGTGTCTGTACTAATATCTGTATGGTACCCATGGACTTTAAGGGTGAATAAATAGCTGTCAGACCTGCCCCAGTGTGATCCCTTAGGAAAGAAAGACCCTCGACTCCATTTAGTTGAAGTGATAGGTTCTTTTACTAAAAGATGTTGGTTTCAGTAAAGTCAGTTTAGAACTAAAATTCCCGCACTCAAAAGATACAGAAAGCTTCCCCACATCCCACTCCTCCCACCATGATCAGTCTGTCTTCAGCCAATAAGGGTTCTCCCAGGTGTTTTGAGAATGCTGAGATGTTAAGGGTAATCCACATTCTTTCTCAGGGTGCACGGCCTTGGGTGCTTGTACAAACTGGTTCTGAGCACTCCTGCTCTTCATCAAGCTGACATTCCCCCCTCCCAATTTCCCATCACTTACATATGCAGGTTGATTGCTCATTTGTCGTCCCCCCCCCCTTTGTCCCTCTTGTCCCTCCCAGCCTTTGATGGCAGGATGCAAGCAAGGTGCGAAGCCAAAGATGGCAGACCTGACAATAGCCTTTCCTGCCTTCAGTTGCCTTTGCAGCCTTGTTCCACACTCATGGCAAGATGTTAATTTTTGCTCCATCCTGACATCAACTGGAAACTAAGCATCACTGAGCTCCCTCCCCCATTTTTATATTTCAGAGTTCACACTCTGGATTGTTCATATGTTTTTTGGAAATGTTATAGATGCACTTGTGGAATATGTTTACAGTAATTTTCTCTCCCTGCCTCCCTCTAACCAGTGGCTGGAAAAAGGATTCCCTCTGCTTTTATTCCTTATTCCCTCTGCTTTTATTGAAAAGGACTTCCTGACCTTTCTCAGCTCCCACTTGATTTTTAATGAAGAGGTTGTCATAGAACAGTATCCTAGTAACTAGATGGTAGGAAAGAAAGTGTACATAAGCAGAAACTGAAACATTAAGATGGTTTGACATTTATATTTAAAACCAATGTTTCCCACCTCTAATTCATGAATTATCAGTTGCTTTTATTACATTAAATTAATTATTTGTCTTACTAGACAGTCTTAGCATCCGTCTTAAAACAGTTAATGTGCTTGATTTTGCAGAGAACATAGAAGCTGCAGTAATTCAATGACTTGATTAAGAACCCAAAGTGAGCAGTTATTATATTAATCATTACACTTTTTCTATGGTGGCTGTCCAACTTTTAATCTATTTATATGGCTAGTTCAAAAACTGTTTTTGGTGTTTAGTGTGCAATCCTGTATATATATATATATATATCTGTTCAGAAATAGGCCCTATTTGGTGCCTTCCAGGGAAGCAATGGCAAACTGAAGACCCCACAAGTGTGGCAGAATGAAGACCAATGAATGGATTGGCCCTTCAGGATCCCTCTTCAGATAAGGGTGGAGTTGGGATCACTCACCTCATACAATTGTTCCTCACCATAAGACAGTAGTTTCTGGTGGGTTTGGAGCTCTGGGAGACAAGGGAATGCCATCTTTGCCTAAACTGTGGCCGGTGTCTTTATGGACACAGGGTTCACATACTTCCTTGTTAAATCGTATTTGGAAATTGCTTATTAGCTGCTTTTCAGCTATTAGGAACCTTCAGAATGACAATAGCACTGGATGAGTCTGGTTCAATCCTTAGAAAAAGTAATTTAAAATACAAGATTAATGTCAGGTGCAAACAACCAGATCCACATGAGAAGTGTTCAATTAACTGTTTTATTGCTCATGCCTATACATGAATCTTCTCTGACTGATAGTTTGCACCTGAGTAAAATTAAATAAGATTCAATGGCATTCAAGAGGGGCCAAACTTTGCCTTCTTGGGCTCACGTAGGGATTCCAGACTAAGTTCCTGTTTGACTCTTCTCCCTGGCTTGGCCAGTCTCTAACAATTAAGGACTTTAAAAAAATCTTTTTTAAAAATAAACAGCAAAAAGGTGATTAGAACATTAATTTTGGAAAGTTATTAATGAATTTAAGATTCAGATGAATTTAAAATAAGATTTTGAAATTAATTGTAAGAATCCTTCATGTGGAAAAATGCAATTCTAGTGAATTCTTTAAAAAAAAACATAGGATGGAACTTTGAAGGTTGGACTCTAGAGGGAAATAAAAAAGTATAATTAAAGGACAAGAACACTTACATTTGGATCAGCATATTAGATCAACCCATTGTTCCAAATAGTTACTACATTTTCACTAACTAAAATTGCAGTAAATTCCCATAGACAGATCAAAATAGCATCTCAATCTTTCAATCTCTGGAACCAGAACATCCATACTAATGCAATCACTAAAACTTTGAAATTCTTTTTGATCAGATCATTATCATTTCATTAGAAGAGTCATTTTTTACTTCCCCATTCCAAGATAATTGCAAAATTTTTCCCACTACCAAATGTATCTAAAATTATTTTACCACACGTGTTGGACTTGCTTTAAACTTGAGGTTGGTTTTTCATTGAGCCCACCTATAGTTTTAGAATCAAATGCTTCTAATGGTCAAACAATTATCCTTCTCTCAATCTTACCTAGAGTTTCTCTGGAACATCAGTGGACTCTCCTGAACAGAAGCTATGAAGGAGGCTATAGAAGAATTGATTCAGATTGGGAAGTATCGATTTCAATATTGGTTGTTTGTTTGTTTGATTGTTTAAATGTTATGCTATCCATCTTCCCTATAAGGTGATATGTCACTGCTAATACCCATATTGTTCAGGAGAATTCTATGACTATTTTTAATTAAGATTATCTGTCAAGTGCAAGCAACCAGAAACACTTGTGAATAGTCTCAAGCAGAAGTTTTAATGCTAGTAATCTAGGTTGCAAGACTCTTGCCCGACTAATGCATTCCCTTGGGATATAAGGCTTTAGGGATTCTGAGGGAGATTAGGCCTGGCTGCTTTTTATTTATTTATTTACTTATTTATTATTTTATTTTATTTTATTTTATTTTATTTTATTTTATTATTTTATATTTTATTTTATTTTATTTTATTTTATTTTATTTTATTATTTTATTTTATTTTATTTTATTTTATTTTATTTTATTTTATTTTATTTTATTATTTTATTTTATTTTATTTTATTTTATTTTATTATTTTATTATATTTTATTTTATTTTATTTTATTTTATTTTATTTTATTTTATTTTATTTTATTTTATTTTATTTTATTTTATTTTATTTTATTTTATTTTATTTTATTTTATTTTATTTTATTTTATTATTTTATTTTATTTTATTTTATTTTATTTTATTTTATTATTTATTGCTGTTCTTATATGCTGCCCTACTCCCTAGGGACTCAGGGCGGCTTACAACAGAATATAAGAACAATAAAAACAGTAGCAGAAAATAATAGTGATTTAGAACATTGATTAGATTTAAAAAAATTTAAAAAACCAAACAACACATTCATACCAGGGGGAGACCTAAGATGTTCAGCGGTCATCACCCCGCCTGCAGGAAGAGCCATTTCTTAATAGCTTTCAAGAAGGCCAGCAAGGTGATGATAGATTGGATCTCTGGGGGTAGTTGGTTCCAGAGAACCGGCACCCCCACAGAGAAGGCTCTCCCCCTTGGTCCCACCAACCGACATTGTTTGGCTGAGGGGACCTGGAGGAGACCAACTCTGTGGGACATAATCGGTCATAGGGATGTATGAGGTAGGATGCGGTCCCGGAGATAACCTGGTCATAAGCCATGTAGGGCTTTAAAGATGATAATCAACACCTTGAATTGCACCCAGAGACCAATGGGCAACCAATGCAGCTGGCGGAGAATGGGTGTTACGTGGGTGTATCTAGAGACACCCACCACAGCTCGCGCAGCCGCATTTTGCACCAATTGCAGTCTCCAAATACTTTTCAAGGGTAGCCCCATGTAGAGCGCATTACAGTAGCGCATTACAATAGTCCAAACGAGAGGTGACAAGGGCATGAGTGACCGTGGAGTAAAGCAAGGACTCCAAGTTCAGCCCCCTCTTAAAAACCTCCTCCATTCTAGCTGGAGATTCTACCAATTATCTGATTTTACAAATACTTCCTTATGTTTTTGAATTTGTGTACTATATTTAGTACTTTCTCAACTAGATTAGTTAGACATTTAATGTTGTTTCTTAAAATGTAGTCATGCTTCTGTGAGACTTTCTTCAATACAACAATCAGTGTGGCATCTACTTTTAAGAAAAGCAACAAATTCAACAGTAGCCTTATGAATTTCAACTATAAGAACTTTGGAAATTAGTTTTTCTGTTGCAAATACTGCTTGCTTGCTTATTAATTAATTAATTAATTATTAATTACAGCCCTTAGAATATGAGTGCAGGTTCATCTGCTAACATATGTTGCCTATTCCATTAGGAACTGTGGTTATGGGCTTATTCTCTCAAATGTGCTCAGCAGCTGTTGTTGTGACACTTTCTTTGGCAATATTAAAGTGTCACCATTTTAGAACCTATTGCTGAAATAATATAGTGTGTGAAACATACATAGTTATTTTTGCAATGAAAAATTAGCACATGAATTTTTTTATGAAGAACAACGTTTCTTTAATTTTTAACACAGTAAGATCAATCTACTTTACAAAGCTCAATTTTGTTTTGTTTTTCTCTCTTACTAAGGAAGTCCTGAAAAGAAATATCACGCTGGGGATTGATAGTGCTAGACAAATTTCAGTGCCTATGAAAAACACATTATCTATACACCCACACCCAGTAATGGGTTCTAAAACCCTTTACTACCAGTTCGTGTGCGCGCGCGACGCTTCTGCGCATGCACAGAAGCATTCTGGGTGGTGGGCGGAGCCTCCCGCCACCGGCGCTACCAGTTCTAAGAACTGGGCCAAACTGGGAGCAACCCACTGCTGCCCACACCTGAAGCCCTTATAAACAGAACGCTGACCCAGACATCCCCTAGACTCTGCTGAAGATGTTACCTAGCCTGGTAATGCAATATTTGGAAACCAACCCACAAGCTTGGAGAATGAAACTTCACCCTCACACATTATCTGTTGTTTGGAGGACAAGTTACTAACAAAATCCGGCAAGCAGTAATGTCTGGAAAATGTATTCATCTATTTCTTGCCATGAACTAGAGTAGCTCTCGTCACTTAGTCCACTATTTCAAGCTAAAATAAAGCTGTAGGAATGGAAGTGTGTGACACAAGAGGGGAACCCACCTCTATGTCAAAAAAAACCAAGACATCTTGTTTCTGCACGTAAGTGTTTTCCAAGCCGATGGTCCTGACCGACTGCAAAGAGATCATACACTAAGAGTGCTGCAGTGTCAAGCCATGGGCCATCTATTCCAGCATTCTATGTCACACCAAGGCCAACTAGGCTTGTAGCTTCCCTATGTCTGTGCCTGCCCTGTAGAACAGCATCCTCCACAGATCTGGATGGCTTTGACCTTGCTGACCTTTTGTAATATGGTAAAAATCTAACTGTTCCTCAGGGCCAGGCAGCTAAGCAAAGTCTGTTGATATTAGAGTTTTGTTTGAGGACTTCTTGTTTAATCAGGGCATCTTGAGTATGAATTGTTGCAATGGTTTTAATGTTTGCACATGCCTCAGAGTCATTACTATAAGATACATGGCATCATAAATCATTTAAATCCATACATAAATCCATACATAGCATTCAGGAAGCTCACAAGCTTAGATAGAATGGTCTTTGTCTGGCAGCTGCTATTTAATGTTCAAAACACTGTGTGTAGTGTGTTCTTGCTGAGAGGATTCAATAGCTTGCGGGCTCTCTTTGCTGAAGAAGTGACTGTGTTAGGATGGTTATTATTGTTACAGTTCCACAGTCAGCCAAATGTCTAGACTGTATTTGACATTTTTATCCAACTATCAAGTCCTTCCCAAGGACCTGGGAATAGGCAGATATTTTTTATTATTATTATTATTATTATTATTATTATTATTATTATTATTATTATTATTATTATTATTATTATTATTATTATTATTATTATTATTATTATTATTATTATTATTATTATTATTATTATTATTGATTACATTCTTTTTTCTAATAATTTTATTAAAAAGTATATTATACAAACAGATAGAACGACACTATAGGGAAATAATATCTTTTACATATTAAAAAGTGCTGGAAAAGAAAGGAAAAGAAAGAAAAATAGAAAAAGAAACCTCCCCCTTCATCCCCACTAAGTATGATTAACATTAACAAGTTTTCAGTATCTCTTAAAATAGAACCAAATATCTCTTCATTCAAAATTTCTCCTTAGTTCTAGATTGCTTCTCTCCTTGATTAGTTTCCATCCATGGCTTCTTGTCTTGCCTTCTGTTGCTTTGGCGAATAGGTTGATCTACAAAAAGTGGGGTCAGCCTATTTTCCAAAGCACCAGAAAACTGTACTAGCATTACATTTGTTCTATCTACCTCTGTGGCCATTGCTCTGGGATACCCCACCAAATAGTGTATCTTCATTTATGGTGTACAAGATAAGGAAAGAGAATTGTGAGTTCTTCATATCTTGTTTCTCTCTCTTTACTCTTGGCTTTACTCAAGTACCATGCATGGGTATTTTCTGACTAACAGCTGACTAGCAATAGGGAGAATCACAAACAGGAGAAATAGTTATTCTTAGCGTAGTAGCAGAACCAGCCCCAATTTATAGTAAATCAGAGTACATTTGAACATTGTTTGAGTGCTTTTTGGTCTCAAGAGTTAGCCAACTAACTAACAACTGACCAATGGTGGAATGGGGTATATATGCAGTGTCACTCCATTGCATGTTAAAATAGAATAGAATAGAATAGAATAGAATAGAATAGAATAGAATAGAATAGAATAGAATAGAATAGAATAGAATAGAATAGAATAGAATAGAATAGAATAACAGAGTTGGAAGGGACCTTGGAGGTCTTCTAGTCCAATCTCCTGCTTAGGCAAGAAACCCTACACCACTTCAGACAAATGGTTATCCAACATCTTCTTAAAAACTTCCAGTGTTGGAGCATTCACAACTTCTGGAGGCAAGCTGTTCCATGGATTAATTGTTCTAACTGTCAGGAAATTTCTCCTTAATTCTAAATTGCTTATCTCCTTTATTTGTTTCCACCCATTGCTTCTTGTCCTACCCTCAGGTGCTTTGGAGAATAGCTTGAATCCCTCTTCTTTGTGGCAGCCCCTGAGATATTGGCACACTGCTATCATGTCTCCTCCAGTCCTTCTTTTCATTAAAGTAGACATACCCAGTTCCTGCAACCGTTCTTCATGTTTTAGCCTCCATTCCCCTAATCATCTTTGTTGCTCTTTTCTGCACTCTTTTTAGAGTCACCACATGTTTTTTACATCGTGGCGACCAAAACTGGATGCAGTATTCCAAGTGTGGCCTTACCAAGGCAACTAAAAGTGATATTAACACTTCACATGATCTTGATTCTATCCCTCTGTTTATGCAGCCTAGAACTGTGTTGGCTTTTTTGGCAGCTGCTGCACACTGCTGGCTCATATTTAAATGGTTGTCCACTAGGACGCCAAGATCCCTCTCACAGTTACTACTGTTGAGCAAGGTACTACATATACTGTACCTGTGCATTTTGTTTTTCTTGCCTAAATGTAGAACCTTACTTTTTTCACCATTGAATTTCATTTTGTTAGATAGCGCCCAATGTTCAAGTCTGTCAAGATCCTTCTGTATCTTGAGCCTATCTTCTGGAGAGTTGGCTATTCCTACCAGTTTGGTGTCATCTGCAAATTTGATGAGTTCCCCATCTATCCCCTCGTCCAAGTCATTGATGAAGATGTTGAAGAGTACTGAGCCTAAAACAGAGCCTTGGGGTACTCCACTGCATACTTCCCTCCATGTAGATGCAGTTCCATTGAGCACTACACGTTGAGTGCGGTTGGTTAGCCAGTTTTGAATCCATCTGGTGGTGTTGCTGTCCATCCCACATTTTTCTACTTTATCTAGTAGTAGGTTATGGTCTACTTTATCAAATGCCTTACTGAAGTCCAAGTAAACCACATCGACAGCATTCCTCTGGTCCACTAATTTTGTCACTTTGTCAAAGAATGCAATAAGATTAGTTTGGCATGATCTGTTTTTGACAAACCCATGTTGGCTTTTGGTTATTACTTTGTTTGCTTCTAGGTGTTCGCTGATTCGTTGCTTGATTATCTTTTCCAGAATCTTCCCTGGTATTGAGGACAGGCTGATAGGTCTGTAGTTTCCTGGATCAATTTTTTTCCCTTTTTTGAAGATGGGGACTATATGAGCTTTTTTCCAGGCCTCTGGAAGTTCCCCTGTGCTCCAGGATCTTTGAAATATATAGTTCAGTGGTTCTGAGATCTCGTCTGCCAGTTCCTTCAGAACCTTGGGGTATAATCCATCCAGTCCTGGTGATTTGAACTTGTCTAGGGTAGACAGGTGTTCACTTACCATTTTCTTCCCTATTTTAACTTGTGTTCCAAATCTGTTTTGTGGTGCTGTTTTTGATAGGTTGGACTGTTTTTTCCCTTTGTGTAAAGACAGATGCAAAAAATGAGTTAAGTAGTTATGCTTTCTCCCTGTTGCTTGTCACCTTCTTGCCACTTTCACCCAGCAATGGGCCAATTGTTTCCTTGACTATTTTTTTGTTTTTAACATGTTGGAAGAAGCTTTTTTTTGTTATTTTTTACTTTTGTCACAAGCCTTTGTTCATTGTGAGCCTTAGCTTTCCTCACTTCATCTTTACAGACTCGGGCTATTTGCTGATATTCTGCCTTAGTTATTTCCCACTCTTTCCACTTTTTATATTTATCCTTCTTTGTCCTGTTGTAGAGAGAACTTCTACTAAAACAAGAAAAAAAAACATCCAGTTCTCTTCGCCATGCTACTGTGTAACCTCCTAAGCACCTATCTTGAGCCAGTTCCTGGGTACTACGTAGATATATTCATGTAGTTTTATTGGCAGAGGTATAGATATGGTTCACCATTAGCTCTTTCCAGGAGTCTCTGCAGCCTTGGAATGTCCAATATTCTAACTTTGTGGCCAGGATTTATGCAACACATTAAGCAATAATGGGCTTTTGTTTTGACCAAAAGGGTTGGATGATCTGAAATTATGGTTAAAAATATGGCTTAGTGTGATGTGGAGGTCCAGTAGCTTCTTATTTTCCTTATTATTGAATTAAAACTTGTGAGGGAATAAGCAGGGGAAGAATTGAAAAGAGGAGAGAACTACATTCTGCGTATATTTAGCTAATGTGACATTAAAGCAATTGCACCAGACTTGTCCTATTTTACTTCCTGCAATGAGTGTGATGTTGCATGCATACACTATGTAACTCTTATGTGCGTAAGACCAAAATTTTACTAAAGGAACGAAACATTAGCTCTCTTCTAATACTGCAGATTTATACGGTTTGGTGATCAACAAATTGCAGAATAATAAGACTTTATTCTCTACTGTTGCCAAATGGAGCTGAAACCATTTTCATCTCAATTTCATGTCCTGCATTTTTTAAGAGAAGCAAATTGCTAATTTCATTCTCAGGCATCAGGGGCAGTGAGTAGGGTGGACAGAATGAAATGTACATCTGACCATATAATTCTATTTTTGTCTCAGATATATAACAAATGAACAATGGAGTACAGCAGACATTATCACATTCTGAGATATTCAAAGGTAAAAATGAAAAATATAATAATGGTAAATAAAGAATAAAATAATCCCATAGGCTGGGGAGAACGTCTCATGAATTCTGAGAGCCCAGGCAAGAAATATTTTTGGGTCTTGGCCACCATTTCAAAATAGTCCTAAGCTGCTTCTATGCCCCTACCTCAAGTTTGCTTTGGACCTCTAATTTTTAGGCAAAAAACAAGGAAATGTGTGAGAACAGTGGATTTCAGTTTGCTTATTGTTTTGAATAATGACCAAAAGGTGCTTTTTCAGGAGGCAACTGGACTTCCTTGTTTTTTCTTTTGAAGACATTTTGCTTCTCATCCAAGAAGTTTCTTCAGCTCTGACAGGATAGTGGGGAATGGAAGGATTTGTATTCCTTGCAGACAACTTGTAATTTGCATCCTTTTAGAGGGTCCTTGAATCACTTGGAGGTTTATCTGTGTCCTCAGGGTTACTTGAGTAGTGCTCCTGGTTCCTATAGTCTGCAATTTTTTTTTCTGGAAATCCATTCCTACTCCCACACCATTCAAAGGGTGTTCATCCCAAATTGTATAGCTAAAAGTCTGTAGAGATTCTCAGTCATCCAGGTCATGGTTGTCCCAAAGGTGCTTTTTCAGGAGGCAACTGGACTTTCTTGTTTTTTACATTTGAAAAATGTTATGGAGGTTATAGCTTCTAAAATTCATTAATCATGAAATAGGCCTGATTATCTGAGGTTAATGTCTCCCAGGCAATAGTCACCGTTTCTCTCAATAGCAATGTTCCACCTTCGAATCTCAAACACTCTTTCATGGGGCCGAAGAGATGATAGTCTGAAGGCGCTAAATCTGGTGAGTATGGAGGATTATTATTCCAGTGACAAGGAAGTGAAAACTGCAGTGAAGAAGTGGCTCAAAGAACAGTCAACAGAATTTTACGAGGCAGGGATACATGCTCTCATTCGAAGGTGGAACATTGCTATTGAGAGAAACGGTGACTATGTTGAGAAGTAGAGATGTGATCAACAGAGGACCAGCTTCATTTTGATGTATGCTACATGTTCCTGTGTTGGTAATTATACCTGTCCTAAAGAAAAGGGCATTACGTTTTGACTCACCCTCGTAGAAGGGGCCATGATGTAAAAATGGGTAAACCATTCCTAGTATAGAAATGCTGTTTTGAAGAAATGCTGTTTTTTTTTTAAATGAAGAAACTATTTATCTTTGGTTGAGTGCACAATCTTACTTTTGAAGACAAACTTTTGATGGCAAGAATGGAAGAATTCTTGGATTGTATAAAACTTAATTCTTTACATCCTGGCTCATGCAGAATGCAATTGACTTTACCAACAAAGATAGAAACTATCAGGACTATCTGCAGCAAATAGACATGTCTAGAATGATGAAGGAAGAGCAGATAATAAGTATTCTGTGTTTGTAAAGGTTGAACAAGGATAATGTCTCTATTCCTGTGTCCCTTCAGAATTTGAATTGCTAATCAGGCTTTGGGAAAATGCAGACTCAAATCATTTTAGAGGATTGCTGCTTCGATTCATTCATCTTTCTGTGTGATTCTAATCTGGTTTGTGGTTCATCCAAATCTCTTCCCATAAACAAGCTTTATTTTTTCTGCAAACTGGTTCTGCAATGCAAACTGGAGTGAGAAGAAAACATCTGTGATAGAGGAACTGCCTATTTCCAAGCTCTGTTTAGGAACAGCAATCCTCAGACAACCTTTCCCCACTACAAAAACAAAACACTTAAATGAGAAATCAATTTTCCAGCAGTTGCTTAAAACTCTCTTCACTGTGTGATGTGGACCACTTAAAATCGTTTCCATTTTCTTCTGTTACCTGAAAATAAATTACATTTTGAATTAGATACACATTGTTATTTATCCACATGCAGATGATTATTTGTTTTTCCTAAACCAGGTTTGCACACTCATAGCATAGGACAAATGGTTGTACTTATGTATTTGTCAAATATTAGCCAAACTGTTGGCTTCTTGCTGCTCTTTGAGCTTGGTTGTTTTCGTGCACATCTTTCATTACCTTGCTATGTAATATCATCAGAGGATGGGGGTGAGATTATGGCTGCTTATCTTTAGCAGCTTGACATGCCAGCCTCAGTTTCTCCTGGATGGTTTCTTGCTAGCCAGTTCCTGGAAGCTTGCTGTTCAAACAAATTAGCCATCACTAGACACAGAGAGATACAGCTCATTTACATATCATTTCAAATATACAGTCAAAAGCCTAAAAAAGAAACAAAAGCCAAGAACACATTCCCCCCATAAATACAAAACAGCATCAAATTAACAACCCAGGGAGGAAACAGTACCCTAAAACCCGAAATATTTACAAGCAAGCAACCAAGCACAGGGAGCCCCAAGAATCTACAGTTCAATCTTGAGCTATAGCTACTCTATTGGAAGGGCTTCGTCAAGAAAAAGTTGTGTAAACATTACAGCAGCCAGAAAGTATCTATTCCTGCTTGTCTTTCCCTGGTAGAGTTTGGTTAAAGGGCACTGCTCAATGACAACTCACTGGCACAATAAGGGAAGAATGCAAACATTTGGTTGACCTTACCACAGTGGCCAGCAAAGTATGCTCTCTGAGCTGACATGGCTCGCCACCTGATATCATCCAGTCCATAGTTCCTAAAAGAAATATCATATTTACATATTTATGTGGTGATCCTAAAAGAAATTCAGGTTTGTAATTCTATGTAGAACTGCACTATTTTAATAAATTGTTAAGAATTTGAACAGTGTTACGCGCCTGTTATGAGCCTGTGTTTATAAGTAAAGAAAAATATCTATTTTTTAAGTATCTAGATTTTGTTTTTATTTTAGAATACTCAGGGAGAAGCACGTGTGTGTGTGTGTGTGTGTGTGTGTGTGTGTGTGTGTGTGTGTGTGTGTAACATTTTTTGCTGATAAATGAAAATAAAGGAAGACTATTATAGATCTATTTCGAGCTATTTTGCTCTCATCAGATAGCCATACCCTTAGTGGGATTTGAACCTGGGCAGTCTGCTTGTAAGGCAGCAGTTTTAACCTCTAGGCCAGGTTCTCTTCCCTATCAGCTCTTTGTATGTACACATACATACAATTCCTTGTCATCTGCATTTCAGCCTTCTCTTTAATTTCATCTGTCACTCTGCTAATCTCCTAAAGATAGTCCTCAAATTATAGCCTCAATTGGGACTGGAATTTCCATCACTAAACAATGCAGTCATTTCAGTCGCATTCAATTTTATGACATTTTTGCCACAGTCTTAAACAAATCTGGCTTCCCCCATTGACTTTGCTTATCAGAAGCCACCTGGGAAATGGCAAACAGGTGACCACGGGGACGCTTGTTACAGTTGTAAATGTGAGAACCAGTTGTTAGTCACTTTTTTCAGTGCTGTTAAAACTTTGAAACCTCATTAAAACAAATGGTTGTAAGTTAAAGATTACCTGTCCTGCTTTTACTCCTTTGTGCCTTAGTTTGGATTCCTCAGAATTAGATGAATTTTGTTTGTCTGTATATTTCTTGTATTTTCCTCTTGTGGCACAGCAGTATAATTTATAGCAAACTGTGAGGTTTTATTGTCTGTTTGTACAATACATAATTTAAATGCTGAGTTTAATTAAAATTGGAACTACGAATTTTTGTAAGAAGCTATACTGTTTAATAATAAATAAAAGTAACATATAAATTTTCCATTACCTTTGATAACAAAAATTGAAGTAAGAATAGATTGCTGTTGAGAGTGATTTGTAAGAACATAAATTTGTAAAAGTGCTCTTATTATTTTCAAACAACTATATACTTTTCTGTTACTTTTTGTAAGAATGATTACAATGCTAGCTATGATTATGATGATCATTGTAATAATAGCTGTAAAGAGATAGCCATTGATTCCTTTATTTCCCTATATTTCATATACACCAAGTTCTTCCCAAGAACCTATGATGTCATAATGTCATAGTATACATGTGGATCCAAGTAGTGTGACCTTCTGCAATTGACTGATGGAAATTTTGTCAATGTTCAAATTTTCTAAGTGCTATCCAAGTTTTTTTAATATGACACCGTGTGTGCTGGTAATCGCTGGGATCAATATGGCCAGCTTATGCTATAATTGTTCAATGTCAATGTTCAGATCTTGATACTTTGTGATTTTCTCCAATTCTTTGTCTTTTATGCTACTGAATTGTCTTTTATTCTATCCTCTAAAATTGCCATGTCAATTATCCACTTTTTTTCTTTTCAACTACTATTACATTTGGTATATTATTATTGTTACTATAATCTTGATTTATTAGCTGTAGAGATGGATATTGCCCACCACACACTCATGGACAATGTTTCTGCCCCTATACAGAAAAAGGTTGCTGGCCTTTATCCAAATTTCTAGTTATGCTCTCATAAGAATGCCAATTTCAAGTCAGGGAATCTGACAATATGTGGTTTCTCCCTGTGCTTTTTAAAATGATGATGATGATGATGATGATGATGATGATGATGATGATGATGACGACGACAACAACAACAACAACAACAACAACAACAACAACAGAGTTGGAAGGGACCTTGGAGGTCTTCTAGTCCAACCCCCTGCTTAGGCAGGAAACCCTACACTACTTCAGACAAATGGTTATCCAACATCTTCTTAAAAACGTCCAGTGTTGGAGCATTCACAACTTCTGGAGGCAAGCTGTTCCACTGATTAATTGTTCTAACTGTCAGGAAATTTCTTAGTTCTAAGTTGCTTATCTCCTTGATTAGTTTCCACCCATTGCTTCTTGTCCTACCCTCAGGTGCTTTGGAGAATAGCTTGACTTCCTCTTCTTTGTGGCAGCCCCTGAGATATTGGCACACTGTTATCATGTCTCCCTTAGTCCTTCTTTTCATTAAACTAGACATAACCAGTTCCTGCAACCGTTCTTCATGTTTTAGCCTCCAGTCCCCTAATCATCTTTGTTGCTCTTCTCTGCACTCTTTCTAGAGTCTCAACATCCTTTTTACATCGTGGTGACCAAAACTGAATGCAGTATTCCAAGTGTGGCCTTACCAAGGCATTATAAAGTGGTACTAACACTTTGTGTGATCTTGATTCTATCCCTCTGTTAATGCAGCCTAGAACTGTGTTGGCTTTTTTGGCAGCTGCTGCACACTGCTGGCTCATATTTAAATGGTTGTCCACTAGGACTCCAAGATCCCTCTCACAGTTACTACTGTTGAGCAAGGTACCACATATACTGTACCTGTGCATTTTGTTTTTCTTGCCTAAATTAGCATGGACAGTCCTAATGGAAGAAAGATATTCCATCTTTAAATCTTGTAGGTGTGCAACAGCTGCTGAGGTGAAAAGTAGGGGACCATATGTTCCCTCCTCTATTTTGCACTATGAAATAAACAATTTGGAAATTGTGGTGATGGTAGACTTCCTATAGCCTTATTACCTGGTTCTTGAGTTCTACTGAGCTTGGCCAGTCTGGCGAAGAGAAGGACCAGGGGTGACATGATAGCAGTGTTCCAATACTTGAGGGGCTGCCACAGAGAGGAGGGGGTCAGACTGTTCTCTATGGCACCAGAAAGCCAAACAAGGAATAACGGATGGAAGCTGACCAAGGAGAGATTCAACCTGGAAGTGAGGAGAAACTTTCTGATGGTGAGAGCGTTCAACCAGTGGAACAGCTTGCCAGCGGAGGTTGTGAGAGCCCCAACACTTGCGACCTTCAAGGGGAGACTGGACTGCCATCTGTCTCAAATGGTGTAGGAACTCCTGCTTGAGCAGGGGGTTGGACTAGATGACCTATAAGGTCCCTTCCAACTCTAATAATAAATCTAAATCTAAATCTAAAGCTGGACTTTCCAGATCATTACCCAACATGTACCCAGTTTCCCCCAAAATAAGATATCCCCTGATAATAAGTCCAATAATGGCAATAAGTAAGTGCATGGCAATAAGGCCAAGTGCTTATTTCAGGGTTCAAAAAATTATAAGACAGGGTCTTATTTTCAGGGAAACACAGTATGTAACATTTTAGGTTAAATGGCTTTGTCAAAATGGATGCCTTATCCTCAAATGCTACTGTAGACACAATTTTAATGAGTTAATAAAAAATTAAAATGACAGCTATTCCAGCTGCTTCAACACGCTGATAGCCTAGGATCAGAATCTTTTCTCCTAATGGGTGTGGCAGGTGAGATGTCAGTTGTCGGCCATCAAAGTATGAAGGACGAGTACCAAGGTTGCTAAATGCTGATGCCAGCCAAAAGCATTCTTCAAATAATAAGAATCCAGCATTTTCCAAAGACAAGACAAGGGTTTAGCGATGCTTAGCAGAAATTTTAATTCAAGACAGGATATTATATGTCTTTTTTAAAAAGAGAATCATTACTTTTTTTCAGCAAATCAGCAATTAATATGTTAAAAGTTTATTTTCCGTTGCATTAATTTAGAAGTAGCCCATTTAAGCAGCTGCGTTTCCCAAGGTTTAAATCATTACAGTGCCATAATATCAGTGTGTGACTCAGCAGAGGGATATTCATATAACCTAGTACAATCCAAAAAAGCAATAAACCATCTGGCAAGTGATACCAGAGTGAAGCTGACCACCATTTTGGAAGGGAAGGCATAATTGTAACCTTCATGGTACTGTGATATATTATGAACCATCTGTTTAAAGAAAAGTTAATTACTGCCAAACAAAATTACAGTTCTCCAAATTGGTTGTTGGCAAAGCAGCAAATAATTATTCACTGAAAGTTGAGAAGGATGGATTCTTGGAAATCACAGTTGCAAAATGTTTTATCATGTTCATTGAATGAAAAAAGTGTCATTAAAGCCTGAAAAAAAGAGACGCACAATGAAGTAACACAGTTTTTCCTTAATGGTCTGTTGGAATTGCCTTGGGAGACAGGTGGAAGAGCCACAAACTAGATAACCGTCACATAAAAGGTACGAGAATGGAATTACTTTTTGACTCACCCTCGTATCTCAGTTCACAGAAGCAGAGGGCATATGGGAAATGTTTCAGAAGAGACCCTCCCTAATTTCTGGAGAGTAGAAGGAAAGGAAGTGAGGAATACTTTCAGATTCTGTTAATCTAACTTTACAATAAAGATAGAGCTAGTGTCCGTTATTGTGCTTCCTGTCTGAATTACCTTGAATGGCTTACATTTCCCAAGATAATTGTTGGGAGAAAGAAAGAGAGGGGGGGGGGAATCTACAAGGAAATCCCAGAAACAAACTCAGGCAACTCCATTATGTTAAACATGTACTAAAAATACGTGAAAAGTGGTTCATCACTCTTTGTGTATTTAGAATATGCTAGAAGGATTCTTACTGTGCTTCAATATCTACTAAAAGAAATGATGCAATTCCTGTGCATTAATATCATCAGTATCTACTGGCATAAATCTTCCATGAAAGGAACCCTCTCTAAATTAGTAGCCACCAGACCAGGGGCGGGCTCCTAATTTTTTTACTACCACTCTGTGGGCGTGGCTTATTTTGTGGGTGTGGTTTGCCAGCCATGTGACTGGATGGGCGTGGCTTGCGGCCATTTGACCGGATGGGCGTGGCTTCTCAAACTGCTGAAGGGAGGGGAACTGAGATAGGTCCTGCCGCCCATTCCCCCTCCCCTCAGCAGCTCGAGAAGCCTTGAATGTGCAAAAATGCCTGGGATCATCACCGCACATTCATGGCTTCTCATGGACTGCTGAAGGGAGGGGAATGGAGATAGCTCCTGCCACCCGTTCTTTCAGCATCTCACGCGCTTCCTCAGCCATCCTCCCCTGCTTGGACTCATTGTGGGGTAGGAAGGCAGCGCATGCACAGTGCCGGAAGCTCGGCTTCTGGGCATGCGCAGAAGAAAATTTTTAAAAAAATTTTTTTTACAAAATTTTTTGTAAAAAAATGGCAGCGCCCAGGCACCGGCAACTGACCGCACTGGTAGGAACCCACCACTGCACCAGACAAATTTTAGTAACTTATAGTAAATAATCACACAGTCTCCTTCATACATTATTATATACAATGATATATTGTATATGTGAACTCTCCCCAAAGTTCACCTAGATTAAGCCTAAATGTTGACACTACTCACTGTTCTTGTCCCTGATTGAAGATCGATATAGAAAGAAGAGTGTTCAAAGTCACTTGGAATGACCCTGCTTTTCACAGGTTGCTGGCCATATAAACATGCAATGATGCAGCATTCTACCTAGATCATTTTCTCAGAACAGCTAACATTTGGAGAACAGATGCCGTCTAGTTCTCCATATTTGGCATAATTGGTAAATAGAAGGATTGCATTTCCAAGTCAGCTGTACAGTGTGTTACAAAAAGGGCATACCTAAAAACATCCCAGTTTCACAAAAGAAATTAGATTTATTGTAATATGTCTTTAAAAACAAGGGTCAGAAATCAGGAAGTGAGGCAGAAAATAATAAATGCTGGTTGATGGCTGGTATCGGACTTTGTAGGACAGTGTCTGCATGGCTTCATGGACTAAAAAACTGAGATTCCAAGTTTCTTTTTGCAAGCATGAAGTAGTCATAATGCTACCTTTAATTCTAAGTACTGCAATAATGTTTCCAGCTTGTTTACACTGGCTCATTGCAAACAAGCAATACAAATTAATTGAGCAAAAGCAAATATTGAATTTACAGCAGGGACGCCCTTCATAGCTTACTGGAACTGGGTCTAAAGGAAATGCAGAAAAACTACTCTCATGATTGATGAAAACATTCTTGTGCTACATGTGGCATCCCACAAAAAGTTACCATAGATACCATTTCTAAGAATAGAACTGATTAACTGTAGCTCCCTGGCCCTCAAGTGGTTTTAGACATAAATACAGGTTCTGATTTTACCCATTTCATTATTACTAGAATTATGGATCTTAAAGTATTATTGTGGCTGGGAAAAATTGGACATTATAGTCCCAGTGCATCTAGAATTTAGCAAGTGTAGGAAGGCTGATGTAAAGTACTTGCCTGAATCTTCAGCTCTCAATGCAACCTGCTCCAAATTGCTGCATAGCCTTACCTCTTCCTTTGGCCTAACCTTAACTTCCCATGTCAGGGTTGAAATCTGGCAGATTTATTGCAAACTTTGTCAGATATTCATTCTGTATCTCACTGGCTTTTAAGATTACTCAGTGAGTCACAGGATCGCTGGTCTGAAAGAATGTGCCTTTACTATAACCCCAGCCTTTAGCTGTGCTCTCTGAGGATTAGAGTCTATAGGACTTCAAGTTCCGATAACAACATTACATTTTGGCAAAAGGAGTAAAACTTTTTACTATTAGTGAATTATTCCACAAAGGTATTCTGTCCATAGGACTTGAACCCACTGATAGCACACAATTCTTGTGTCCCCCCCCCCCCTCCGCCCCTTTATTGGCAACAGCAAACAATGTTAAGAATTTTGGTTTCATTTTCTATCATGATAAATAATAAGCACTAACATTTATCTTTCCTGCTTTTCTGATAAGCACCAGGGAAAGGCATTTTATGTGCATCTAGCCAAGCATTTAGCACCTTCTCTATCTGAAATGTAAACAAGCTACACATGCTTCAGCATATAGGTATTTTTAGATACTTCTATATTCTGTATTCTGACTTAAAAATCAAGAAATTATTTATTTATTTATTTATTTTATTTATTTATTTATTTTTGTCAAGTACATGTTGGTAATATACATAGATATAACATTGTTTATATACATAAGATGGGTACTGATAAGCGGGAACATTAGGACAGGGACGGTAGGCACACTGGTGCACTTATGCACGCCCCTTATATGGATAATTATATGGATTGCTTTTCTCTCTCATTCTTGGGCTGGCATTTTCGCCTGCTGACTAGCCACACATGATATTTCCACCTTCAGCTCTCTATGAAAGCCAATTGTGATGAGAAAAATTGTCCTTCATTGTTTCTCTTCTTTCTTCACTAGGTAAGGGTACAAAGAGCTGAGGTGGCGCAGCGGTTAGAGAGCAGTACTGCAGGCTACTTTAGCTGACTGTGATTATTTGAGTTCAGCTGTTCAAATCTCACCGGCTCAGGGTTGACTCAGCCTTCCATCCTTCCAAGGTAGGTAAAATGAGGACCCAGATTGTTGGGGGGGCAGTGTAAATATATACATTGCTTAATGGTGTAAACTGCTTAGAGAGTGCTTGCACTATGAGGCGGTATATAAATATCACAAATAAATAAATAAACTAAGGTAATGTACCTCACCCTTGGTGTATTTATGTATGTATGTATGTATGTATGTATGTATGTATGTATGTATGTATGTATGTATGTATGTATTTATTTATTTATTTATTTATTTATTTATTTAGACAATTCATATAGTTGCACTTTTTAAATACATAATTCTGGGCACTAAAAAATCCTTACAAAACAATATTTTTAAAAGAAAACAATTAGTTAAAATATTTCAATGCAACAAAAGATAACCATTGTCCTACCTAACAAATAAAAACATATCATAAAAATATAACTACATAACCTAAAAAACAAACATTTGTGTATTGGGCTCCTGTAATGCTTGAAGGAAAAGCCAGATGTTAACAGCCATCTGGAAGGCCAGAGTATGGATATTTTATTTGTCAAAACGTGTACAAGATAACAGGTATGGTATAAACATAAACAAAATCAAAGTAGGTACAGGTAAATTTGGACAATAGGACAGTAGGACAATAGGACGGTAGGCACGATGGTGCGCTTATGCACGCCACTTACAGTCCTCTTAGGAATGGGGTGAGGTCGACTGTAGACAGTCTAAGGTTAAAGCTTTTGGGGTTTGGGGAAGAAACCACAGAGTCAGGTAGTGCATTCCAGGCACTGATCACTCTGTTGCTGAAGTCATATTTTCTGCAGTCGAGCGGTTTACATTGAGTTTGAACGTATTGTGTGCTCGTGTGTTGTTGCGGTTGAAGCTGAAGTATTCATCGACAGGTAGGACACTGTGGCAGATGATTTTATGAACTACATTTAGATCAGATCGAAGGCGACGTAGCTCTATGTTATCTAAGCCCAAAAGTTCAAGTCTGGTGGAATAAGGTATTCTGTTGCGAGCAGAGGAGTGGAGGACTCTTCTTGTGAAATATTTCTGGACTCTCTCAATTGTATTAATGTCCGATATGCAGTGCCGGTTCCAGACAGGTGAGCTGTATTCGAGGATTGGTCTGGCAAATGTTTTGTATGCAAATTTTGTATACAAATGTTTTGTATCAAGAGAGTCATCCAGAGAGTCATCTCCCACATAAATTTTTGCTAGAGACTTATTAGCCTCGTGAAACAATACTGTCACAATATCGTTCCCTCTGCCCCAAATACCTGGCAAGAAAATCAATGCTACATGGAGCAAGCCTGCCTTCTCATAAATATAAATGCAATCATAATGAGAACAGTATAATTCAACATCATTGTTGTCATTGTCTTCAAATAGTTTCATACTTCATGTACTCAAATTCTCGTACATCTGATGTGAGATAAAATGGTTTGAATTGCCAAAGAAGAGACCAGGGGAAGCAGCTATTCTTCTTTGTTTGTTGCATTTCCAGTCCTATCTATAAACCCATCTATATCTTTGGTCTGCTGAAACAAAACCTACAGTTCTATTTCCAGAGTAAAAGCAATCAAGCAAAACGCCTACATTTCCCCTGACAACTTCCCTGTCTAAATTATTCTCTTGGGTGGAAAAGAGCTACAACTCCTCTGAGTAATGCAAGTAAATCATTTTCTTCCCCCAAGCAAAACTGATTCAAAAGAGAGGTTTTTGTGGTTTCATTTTTGGGTCAAGTTTATTGATATTTTTTAAAAATGTCTTGTATTTTGTAAGCAACATCATTTCACTGTCACTGGGTTGTTGAGTTAAATCAATTACCAAAAATTTCTTTGCTCATTTAAATGTTGTTTCCAAACTATGATGAAATGGAACTTGAGCACTGCTTAATTACATGCCTGACTGGTTGCTTCTTGATTGGAAAATTTGTTTTAGCTTAGCAAAGCTGCTCTTTGTCTTTTGAGTTACAAGGAGAAGAACAAGAGCCAGACCTCCAATTCCACAAAATTCTGCCAGGGTCTTCTCAGGCCTTAGAATGACTGTGATGCTAGAAGTCAGTAGTTTTTTTCCTGCCTTTTTCATTTCTTTCTGACCTTCTCTTTGTCTCTCTTTAACTTTTTCAATTTTTGTCTCTATTTGTATTTTATCTTATAATAAAGTTTAATAAAAATGAAAAAAGAATGCAGAAAATATAGAAGACCTGTTGGGCCAGGTCTAATGAAGTAATTCTTACTACCTGTCATTCAGCGGTGAAATCTACTTACCTTCCCTACCAGTTCGGAAGTGCATGTTCTGCTCACACACACACTTTTTTACCTGCGTTCCGCTCATGTGCATGCTTTTTTACCCTCTGCGCATGCACCAGAGGTGGGTTCCTGCCTGTTTTTGCCGGTGCGGTTAATAGCTGTTGTTCGGTGCAGAGCCGAAGACGCTGCTGCCGTTCGTGGCGCGGGAGCTTTCCCCGGGCGCTTTCCCCGCTCTCATGGAAGCTGCCAATTGTGTTCTTTTGCCCTCTGTGCATGCAGAACGCTTTGCGCATCCGCAGAGGGCAAAAGAATGCAATTGGCGGCTTCTATGCGGGCGGGGAAAGCGCCCGGGGAAAGCTCCCGCGCTGCAAACGGCAGCAGCATCTTCGGCTCTGCGCCGAACAACAGCTATTAACCGCATCGGCAGGAACCCACCTCTGGCATGCACAGAATGCTTTGCGCATGTGCAGAGGGTTAAAAAAAGAAAATGGTGACATCTGGGCGGATGGGCGGAGCCTCGCACTACCACCGCTACCAGTTCTCGAAACCACTCGCCGCCACCGCCTCCACTGCTCTACAATATCTTGTAGAGAAGAAAATTGGACTAACTGCCTTTTGTTTTTTCTAAGAATATCTTATTTAGGATTTCACATGTCACCGCAGAAAAGACAAGGAAATGTAGGAATGTAATCCACTTTTTCTGTATCTCCTCATATAAGGTGAAACTTCTGCTTAAAGAGTTGCTTAGCAAATTATTGCAATATAAATCTAATGGCTTCTGCTTGGAGCCTCTTGTAAACTTATATACAACCATTCTCATTTTTTTATCTGCATTGCTACTTGTAACAGTTAAGATAAAAAAGAAAAATATGCGCTTCCTAATCTGACATCTACAGAAAAGCAAGGGAGTAGCAGTAGAGTAGAAATAATCTCTCACATGAAAATTGCTTTGGCAAGGGGGTAACTGTCAGTTTTTAAATTACTGACAAGCTATGTCAATAAAATATCTTTATCTTTGTTTTAAAATATCCTGTTCAATTAAATAATGGATAAGGAGTGCCAAGACGTATCCTCAGATATTGTATAGCTTATATTCCTTGTAGAGTGAAAAGGTATTAAAATACCCCAAATCTTTGAACCTTGGAGTAACCTGTAGAAACAGAAAGCAGGTATTCATGCCAAAGATTCAGTAAAAATACTCGAGACACAAAGATGGAGCAGGAAGTACCTTGCATTGTTGCCATGAAGTTTTAGTCAAGTCACTGTATTATTATAGACCCTCTAAGACAGGGGTGTCAAACTCAAGGCCCGGGGTCCAAATCCGGACCTTGAGTTTGCGGGGTGCTTAGGTCTGTCCTGCAGCGCTGCCCTGTAAACAGCAAAGGACTGGCCCGCAGTGCCCCTGCCAGCAAAAATAGAGTTCAGGAGGGCTCCATTTTCTCTGGCAGAGTGTTGCAGGAAGCCATCACAGCCAAAAACGGAGCTCAGGAGCCCGTTTTTGCTGGCAGAGTGCTCGGGCCACCACAGGTACCCCCGACACGAGTGATGTCGAGCTGGCCATACCCACCCTGGCCACACCCACCCTGGCCCCCTGAGGTCAAACACAACCCTGATGCGGCCCTCCATGAAATCGAGTTTGACATCCCTGCTTAAGACTACCTCCACCAACAGTGACAGAGCAAGCCACTAGACTATAAACTGAGAGCAAACCTCATTCCTTACTAGCACTGATGGTGTTAGCTAGTTTGGGTAATGAAATGTCTTCAAGAAAACAATCACCTCACCACCAAGGACTCCTCATTTCAACCTTGAGCTACAAATATTCTCCTTTATTGGTATCAATATATTACTTATCTAAATGGTAAGCTCCTGGGTGAATCTACCACACAGCTTAAAAAGGAAGGAAGCTATCTACTGATCATGGAAAGCTGAGTGGCTACTGGGATTAGAATGAAAAACTAAGCAAAAAGAAAAGCAAAATTCACCCAAATTGTGAACAGGGAGCACACTCTACACTGCAATTTTTTTTTGTTGTTGTTGTTACAGTTCCTCCTTATTCTACTCAGAAAAGTAGCAAAAGTAGCAAAGCTATTAAACTGCTTCTTCAAAGTCTGATCGCCTTTGATTCACTGCCTACAATTTATCTGTGGGTCAGTGGCTCCACAGTTAAAAAGCTGACCGTGGTCAAGTAGATGGACAGCGATTTTTGATGTTCAGCTAAAATACTCTCATATTTATGGCCTAAGCTACTAATAAAATACAGGGAGCAATCAAAAGAGCAAGGTCATAAGTAATCTAGCATAATAACAGCCAGAAAAATAACAATGACTAACATGTCAGATCTGGACAGGAGCGGCACAAGAAGAGGAGGCAATGTGTATCCTAATATGATAATACAAACCACAGGTCTTAGGGATTTACGTTCAAAGTCATGACGTGCATACGAATGGCCGTGATTTCTATCAATATCTTGGTATTCTGCTGTTATTTTCATTTGACTGTGATTTGTCAAAGAAGTCTCCCCAGCCCAGGTGATCCACCACGGGCCTTCATCCAAGGCTGGTCGTCCACTGGTGATATACCGCTACCACTACTACTTCACAGCTTTTCTGATGCTACCTAATCATGAGTGATGTACCACAACACAAATCCTCAAGCCAATTCCCCCTGAAGAACGATTAGCCATGCCTCTGGTGCTTCTGGCTTTTGGCATGCTTCTGGTACGCCTGCCAGCGAGAGATGCAGGGGGCATCAGAGAAGGTCTATAAAATGAGTAACTAGAACAGCCAATATCACTAAGACAAAGCAAAGCCAAGGCTGAAGGGGTGAAATTCGACCACCTCGGCCAAGGTGGTAGGGACAATTTGAATGGTTCGCTGAACCGAACTGATTCAAATCTCCCTCCCTGGTTGGCTCCACCCACGCCTGCCCACTCGCTGCTGCGGCCATGCTCACTTCTTCCGGACGCTTGCTCTTTGCCCAGAAACACTATAAGCTCTTCCTTAGGCCAATTGCTTAAACTAGGTCCTCTCTGGCCAGAGGAGGACTCCCAAATCTATGACTGGATGTGGGAGGGGGAAGCAGAAGGAGGAAGCTTCACAAAACGGAAACGGAGAAGGTCAGTGGATGGATAGAAATGGCATTTAAATTAAACATATGTAACAGGAGTTTCTTGAGCGATCTGAAGGATTTGCAGGAGGCTGCACGACCACTTCTTGGGGGAAGAAGGGAGGATGACTTTCCCACTCTATCTCTTGCATGTGGTTCCTCTCCTCCAACTCTCAGCGCTCCTCTGCTTTTCCGGGTGCATATTCCTCCCAGGCGGCCTCTCTCTCCTGCTGCCCCCCCCTGAAGAAAGTGGGGGAAGGGGGTCTCAAGGCCTCGCTCCCTGGGAGAAAACCTTCACCTGGACGGGATCCTCTCTCTCTCCTTTGCCTGGCCACTCCCGGAGCTCGACAAAAAACATTTAATCTTTCCCCTGGCTCAGCTGATAAGGGAGGAGAAGTTGTGGCTTAGAAGGTAAAAGCACTGCCTAACAAGGCAAGTAGCCCAAGTTCAAATCCTAGAAGGGTATGGCTAGCTGATGAGAGCTAAATAGCTTGAAATAGATCTATACTAGTCTCCCTTTATTTTTTTATCAGTTCTTTGTAAGTTTGAATATATATATATATATATATATATATATATATATATATATATATATATATATATATATATACACACACACACACACACACACACACACACACACACACACACACACACACACACCGTATTTTTCGGAGTATAAGACGCACCGAAGTATAAGACGCACCTTAGTTTTGGGGGAGGAAAACAAGGGAAAAAGGCCTCTGCCTCCAAGCAATTTGGCAAACAGCAAACAGCAAACAGCACAGATGATATACACTGTTTGCTGTGTATTTCTGTGCATGTGTGCTTGACTCATAGAAATAGCAAAGAATTGGAGAAATGTACATTATGCCAGAAAGTTTTCTTAAATGTAGTCACATTAACTCTTCCCAATTATTTAAATAGATCTACTCCAAGGTAACTAAACTCTAATACTAAACAGGATACTGTTACATTTCATACTATACTTGTACAGAGCTGTTAAAATTACTTCAAATTTCTGGAAGTATACATTATTCTCTATTATTTAAAAGAAGATACAATAGCACTGGGCCTCTTCAGAGCAAGCATTTATTTTAAAAAGCTTCTTTATTTTGTTAAGTTGTCTAGATTTACAGGGATCTCCAACCTTGGCAACTTTAAGACTTGTGGACTTCAACTCCCAGAATTCCACAGCTAGCAAAGCTAACAAAGCTGGCTGTTGAATTCTGGGAGTTGAAGTCCACGTCTTAAAGTTGCCAAAGTTGGAGATCCCTGGCTCTAGAACAATAATAAAGCAGTCTTTAAAAAGTAAGTCTAATAATTTGAACATTCTACAGACATTTAGTTATTCACTTACCCCCTTTCCATCCAGTTCAGCAAAAAATAAAAATCTGCCTGTCTCTGCCAGCTATTTGCCTTTGTAGTTAGTTTCACTTTCATTTTTCCGTGGCTAATCAGCTGTAGATCGGGGAAACTGCTACTGACTTGCTTGGCTTTACAGGCTCTTCCCTCTTTCCTGCAAGCAGGTAAATTGATGGAAGACAGAGGCCAAAGGATGGGGGTGGCTGGGTGGGTGGGGCTGCATTCGGTGTATAAGACGCACCCAAGTTTTCACCCTCTTTTTGGGGGTAAAAAGGTGCGTCTTATACTCCGAAAAATACGGTGTGTGTGTGTATGTGTGTCTGTGTGTGTGTATATATATATATATATATATATATACACACACACACACACACACACACATGTAAAATACATGTGTACACACACACACTTCGCAACTAACAACAATGGCAAAGAAGTGAGCCGGTAGGGAAAGTTTTTGCATTTCCCCCCTGCAAGGTTGACCAACAGAGCCAACAGTTTCCATTAGCAGCACTGTAGCAATGAAGTAGCCAAAGCTTCTGCTTTCAAACTGAGTTGTGCTGCAGCTCTACTTATAACTATAAGATCTCTAATTCTGTAAAGCCTCTGCTCCCAGTGATTGTTGTACCTCATACTCTGTATTTTTAAGACCCTTCTGTCTTGAAGATCCACTCTTGAAGAACTGTTTATCCTCAGTTTTGAGTATTTCCTATATCACTTGCTTTCTAGGAAATAGATTCTGCTTACAGACCCTCCTTTACCTCAGAAAATAACTCCTCCTGAGCCCAAGCATCTTGTAAGCTCAAAGGTCAAATGGAATATGAAATGATTTTGGATTTATGGCATTTTTACATGTATTTATTGCAATCCTTCCTTTCAGGATATCTGTCTTATCACAGCTGCCTAGAAGGAATAAAAACAAATAATGAATATTTGTTAAAGAACAATAAATCTAAACAAACATTGAATATTCCAAATCAGGCAAAGCAATTTCTAAAACGCTCCCTGTGGATGGTTGTTGTGTCCTCTCCTTTCTTCAGGACAGCTGGTGGTGGACACTCGGAGGGGATGCATTTCATTCACTGGGGCTAATTCACTCTGATACCAGTCTCGATCACTTTTTCTATGCAAGAAATTCCATTCCATTCTTATATACCGTGCTATATTCTAAACAATCAGGCTTATGATTTGTGCTGTGATTAGTCTACAATCTTCTGCACATCCACATGGAAGAGCAGCAGTCAGCTTAACAAAGGAATGAATGGTTTTCTTCGCTGTCATTTGCTGTGTGTTTCTATTTAAAATGGCATTTTAAAAGATAATTTCGGCTTCCCAGCATTTGTAGTGTAGATACAACTAGAAAAACTGGTTTACAGGCTATCATGCCAATCTTACGGTTATCAAATGGTTTTATAGAGAAATAAAGTAGTACATTTATTTTATGGTATGTTCCCACATTCCCACAAATAAGGAATTCAAACCATAATACTGTTATAAGGAAATATCCTTTTAGGTTCAGTTCCAAGTGTGGAAAAAGACACTGGATTCATGAAGGTTGCTTGGAAGGAAGGTTTAATGGTGGACAGGAGCACATGGCAGGAGCCCCTGTACAGAAAAGGTAACTTACATGGTTGTGTGGTGAAGAGAAAAAAGAGGAAGAGATATATTGAGTTCCTGGTTTTTATAGTGTAAGTTGGATCCCACCTCTTAGATTTCCTTTTCCTGTATAGAAATGTATCCCATTGGCTCTCAGACCCCCCAGGGGCATGCTGGGGTGGCTCTTGGCTTTTGTCTAATCCAGCTTTGGCTGAAATGGAAGGGCCTTGGGCAAATCCTATTGTGATTTTGTCATGCAAAAGACTTTCAGCCAGGTGAGAGGAATATGTGAGCTTAGCAGGGGTGGGGGTTTCCAAGAGGAGTCTTTTGTTTGTTTAAAAGCATGTTTCCAGATATGTTCCACAGAATTTTTCCTACATTTTAATATCTCCTAGGATATCTCATTTCCTAGGAGAGGGGTGGGTGCTAACTTCCTACAATCCCTCTTTTTTTTTTCAAAACATGTGAGTGCAACACATGTTTTGACACAAGCTTCAAATTGATCAGGTCAGGGAGATTTTATGGGTGCTTTCAATTTTCTCTGATGCAGAGGGAAAGACGTTGAAAGAGGCAGTTGAAAGAGGCAGCAGAAGGATTCCTTCAGTGGCTCCCAAAAGGAGAGCTTTCAACCATGATGGTCAATGGCCAGGGCAAAAGTTCTGGAAATAAATTTACAGTATCCAATTTTCCATGCCAATTATGTTCAGATGTTTGATAACACTTTCGATGAGCTCCCAGACAGGTTTCAAGCAAGCACAGGCCCCACAATATTCCCACAGCCATGGTTTACCTTGAAATCACAGGCTGCCCATTTCCAAGGGATGGTTTTTGAATCTGCCCTAGCTCTTACTTTAGTGCATCTAGGATTTGTGAGTCCAAATTGAAGTTAGCCAGTGTGCAATCTAGGCTTTTCCTTTTTTTTTTTTTTTTTTTTTTTTTAGAATGAGCCCTGGGACTCTTACTCCTGAGACCACCAGTGCAAAATACCCTGCTTTACTGGGCAGCAGTCAGGCCTTGGGTTTTCGAAGATCCTTTCTGCTAGCTCTTCAAGTGGGGAAATTGCCTGAGGGGACCTGTCCCCTTCCCCCATGGAATTAGCAGGGAGATATGACTGCCTGGGCTTTAATGCCACAAAGCAGGAGTCAAAACAACAACAACAACAACAAAAACCAGCAAGCTAAAAGCAACTTTGGGTGGAGGTAGGTGAAAAAGGGATAACCTCAGTCTAATTCTGAATGGCGTGTCTCTGTGTGTTTGTGTATGCAGCTACAAATTTACCTCCCACTAGACAGAAATCTAAAGTGTACAGAACTCACTGTGGCAACCACTCCCAATACAATTCTTACATGAGTACATTAAACTGATTACAATATAGATGAGACAAGAAAGAGAAACGTTACACTGAATTTCAGTGAATGAAGCAAGGAAAGAAAGAAAACAAAGAAAAAAACTTTACAATGAATTTCTGTGACTGAAGCAAAGAAAGAAAGAAAAACTTTACAATGAATTTCTGTGACTGAAGCAAAGAAAGAAAGAAAAACTTTACAATGAATTTCTGTGACTGAAGCAAAGAAAGAAAACTTTACAATGAAGTTCCCCCCTCCCCCCTAGTCTTTTCAGCTGTCTTCTGGGGATTGAAAATAGATGTTTGGTCTTTATTTGTCCATCTCAGGGTCCTTTCATTCATGTCTGCTGGGTGGCCTTAGGTGTTGGTGGTAAGGCTGGTCAGCCAGGCTTGGAAAGATCTGCTCCACTCTGGTTGCTGTGATGACTAGAGGACTAGATTCAAACCCAATTCTGGCTCAAATGGATGGAATGTCTTTACTGGAGGCAGTTTCTGAGCCCATTTGGTCTGCTTCCATAGGCTTCAGGATCATGTGTGCAGGGCTGAAAGACATAAGAACAGGGTCCCTTCCCCCTTTTGCTGGTAATTCTACCACGAGAGGCATTGTAAAAGGATTAGAGATTTGGGGGGGGGGGGTAGATAGCTTGTAGGCAGGGTTTGAGGAAAACAAACAACACATCAGTATCGCAGTTAAATCAATTATAACAAAATGGAGACATCACCGGGGAAAAAAATGAACAGACATTTCCATCTTAGCAGAGAATTGGCATCCATTAAACATCACAGAAGAGCAATATTAAAACTGTTTGCATGTACATACAGTAAATGTAAAAATGAAATTTTCCTGTAAATTAACTTAAAACATTGTCCCTTAAATTTTGGCTTTTCTTAAAAACACCGAGAGGAATAGGAAAATTGAACTCTGTTCCTTGTCCCAGATCAGGTTGGCCAGTCCTAACTGGGCAAAGACATTTTCCTTTCTTTTCAGTGCTTTTAATTTTCTAACAATTTGAAATTCATATCTCTAGGAAACAGAGATATTTTACAGTTGCAATTACCTCGAGTGCGCACAAGACAAGACAAAGACATACACATACACAAAAACATGGACAAAGAGGATGACAGGACACACACACACAAGTCCTTCCTGCTATAAATTTCAGTTAAATTAGGGAAGGCACAAATCTTAACAAACAAACCACGTGGTTACATATAAGAGAGAGAAAAGAAGAGAGAGAGAGAGACAAACAAACACCTCAACATTTTTCCTTTTCTGTTTTCTTAAGTACCTTTATTTAGCCAAATTGGCTGTTTTGTTGTGTTTTGTTTTTCTCTGTGACATCCCTCAGCAAAGTCCATTTCCTACTTTTGCACATTCCTGTATTCCTGGCGTCCCAGGTTCCAAGCCCTCACAAGGGTACCCGCCACCCTCGAACTAGAGCTTCCCATGATCCTTTAAATGTAAGGTTCACTTTGGCTTAGCTAGTGACGCGCTCACTGTTTTCAGAGGCTAAAAAACTCTGGGAAGGACTTCCGATTCCCTCATGGAAGTAAGGGCCCCTTCCTTGGGGAGTCGTCCGCAGTTTTCAGAGGCTAAAAAACTCTGGGAAGGACTTCCGCTACCCCACAGAAGTATGGGCCCCTTCCTTGGGGAGTCGTCCGCAGTTTTCAGAGGCTAAAAAACTCTGGGAAGGACTTCCGCTACCCCACAGAAGTATGGGCCCCTTCCTTGGGGAATCTCCTTTAGGTTTATCAGATCCAAAAAGGGGATCTGCGAGGACGTAGTCGCCCCTGTACGACTAGTACTAAGACCTCCACTTTCTATTCACGAGCTTCACATTTTAGAACCAAAAAAATTATGGGGTTTGCTTTTGGGATGTGCACATAAAAACAACAACAACAACAACAAAATTTGCTTTCCCACCCTTCAATCACACACACACACACACACACACACACACACTCTTCCTCCTTCCCTAACAGAAGCTCCTGTGCTCTGTAAACGCTAAACAGAACTTACACAAATCAAAACAGAAAGAGAAGACATTGACACATAGGCTGGTAGATGAGAAAGAAACTCTATACTACCAAATGAGGATAAACAAAAATAATTCAATATTATGAAAAGCTGTATGAGCAAGAAGTTTCAGAAAAATAAAATTAAAGAATATTTGGAAAAAAATGGAATTGCCTAAAGTACCAGAAAAGGACAAAAACTATTAAATGAATGAATATCAATGATGGAATTATCAGAAGCAGATCAAGAGACAAAAGAACAACCAAACACCAGGACCAGGTGGGCCAGTGGCAGAATTTTACAAAGATTTTACATAATGGGGTATTGATTGATGTAAAGGTACCACATTCCTGAATGGGAGCAAATATTACTTTGATTCCAAAATAAGATTCAGATTTAATGCAGATAAAACTATAGGCCCATCTCTTCACTGAATGCTGACTATAAAATATATACTTCAATAATGGCAGCAAACTAAAAGGTTCCTAAATGAATTTATACATTCAGCTCTCTTAAGCTTTTTCTAAGAGACAGATTAAAAACAAAATGAGAATGATTTTAAATACATAAAAAAGGCACAAGAAAAGGATTCTATTCATTTTGATACTGGAAGTGCTAAATATAAATATTATGGCAGACACAGAAATTAAAGGCATGGAAACTTGAAAACTAATTTTGCACCAAGTGAGAAATAAAATAGGTTAATAACCAACCAAGACGAAGTTGTAGAAGGATTTGAAACTGCATCATTAACATAACAAAAAACGATTGAACACAATTGAACACACTAAAGTCTTAGATTTTAAAATAAAGCTGACCTTAATAAACTCAAGAGAAACTTGAGAAAGATTCCTTGGATGAAAGTCCTAAAGGAAAGAAGCAACTCAAGAAGCTGCTTGGTAAACTCTGAAAAAACTTGATTATAAAAGCCAATTGCACAAAAGCAATCGGGAAAAAAAAACCCAGAAATCCAAGAAACCAGCATGGCTGCACAAAGACCTCACTGACAAATTGAATGAATGAAGGACAGATACAAAAATGGAAAGAGGGACACATAACTAAAGCAGAATATCAGCAGATAGCAAGAATCTGTAAAGAAAAATCAGGAAACAAAAGCCTTGAATGAACAACGACTTGCAACAAAGTGAAAGATAATATAAAAGATTCTTCCAATACATAAAAAAAACAAGAAGAAAAATCAAGGAAACAGTTGGACCACTAAGGAGAGAAGGCAACACAGAGAAAGCCATGAGTTGCTTAACTCATTCTTTGCATGTCTTCTTGCAAAAAGAAATGCAACCCAACTAACCAGAAATATAACTGGAAAGGAAAAAATAAAACAGACTGTAAACTGAAGTTAAAATAAGCAAAAACAGTAAGAGAACACCAGGTCCCAGAGTCCTAAAGGAGCTGGTAAATGAAATCTCAGAACCACTGCACATCTTAAAAAAAAAATCTTGGGACACGGGGACCACCTGAGAAACTGGGAAAAAGCTAATGTGGTTCCCATCTTCAAAAAGAAAGAAAAAAAATTTCCTGAGCCCTATCTAATGCAAAGAAAAGTAAAATCCTACACCTAGGTAAGGGAAACCAAAAATATAGATAACTATTATAAATTGGTGCAACAAATTAAAACAGATTTGGAGAAGTGGAAAAGAACCACCATAAAATGAGTATCCTGCAATGGCTAGCAGACAAAACAGGGCTGGGGGGGGGAGAAGGGGGGGGAAGGAAATATCAAAGGATTTAGGAAGATACATTAACTTGGTTAAACAAAAGCATGATTATTTTTTCCCTAAAATGATTTGTACCCAGACAACACACTATTCAATTGAAATTGGAATTTACATATGCCATAAAGTAAAATTAAAAGCAAAAATTACCCCCCCACACACATACAAACATGCAAACACACATTTCCCAGTTTTCTATGGTTTAAAGTAAAATTTAGAGGTAGGTACTCACCTTCTTTCCAAGCAGCCCTTGAATTTTGAACTCAAAACCCCTTTAAAACCTACTTCCCAATGGCCAAGGCCTAATAAATTTATTTAGGCCAGGATCATTGAAGAGGCTAGCTTGGAATCCATCTGGCTCGCCAATTGTTATAAGGAAATATCCTTTTAGGTTCAGTTCCAAGTGGGGAAAAAGACACTGGATTCATGAAGGTTGCTTGGAAGGAAGGTTTAATGGTGGACAGGAGCACATGGCAGGAGCCCCTGTACAGAAAAGGTAACTTACATGGTTGTGTGGTGAAGAGAAAAAAGAGGAAGAGATATATTGAGTTCCTGGTTTTTATAGTGTAAGTTGGGTCCCACCTCTTAGATTTCCTTTTCCTGTATAGAAATGTATCCCATTGGCTCTCAGACCCCCCAGGGGCATGCTGGGGTGGCTCTTGGCTTTTGTCTAATCCAGCTTTGGCTGAAATGGAAGGGCCTTGGGCAAATCCTATTGTGATTTTGTCATGCAAAAGACTTTCAGCCAGGTGAGAGGAATATGTGAGCTTAGCAGGGGTGGGGGTTTCCAAGAGGAGTCTTTTGTTTGTTTAAAAGCATGTTTCCAGATATGTTCCACAGAATTTTTCCTACATTTTAATATCTCCTAGGATATCTCATTTCCTAGGAGAGGGGTGGGTGCTAACTTCCTACAATACAATTCTTCATTGTTCTGAAAAATTATCTGAAGTCAGAACTATGTCATCCCCTCGAGATCTGGACAAATTTCATATGGAAATTGAAAATAAAGAATGCCTGATTTTTCCTGCCTTACATAATCCTACCCTCTACTTTCATCCTACTTCTGGCAATAAAGACAGCCATGAGAAGGACTGAAAATGAGCAAGCAGAATGAGCAACTCCCCGTCTTCTCTACCACACAATTTGTAGATTTCAGTCTATGGGAAGGAGGGATGGAAAGCCAGTTACATTTTCTATGCGATTCCTTAAAGGTATCAAATTCTTTACACTTAATTTCAAAGGAATTTAAGAAAGATTCTCATTAGAAATGAATTGAAATTCTAATTCATATGCTTTGGCCGAATTCAATAATTATTGAATTATTGGTGTTTTTTTAAAAAAATCAATATTTAATTAACAATGAATCTCAAATTAAATATTCCTAATACCCACTTGTGAATAATTAAAAGACCATATGGAACATAATGGCAAAAATGTGTCTTTTCTAATTTTACATCAAAATATTGATTTCATGCATCATTTAGCACCAGACGTTTTACCAGGGTAGACTCATGAAAGCAACAGCATATTTTTTTTCCAGCTTACATGGAAACCAAAAAAGGACATGTATGTTTTAATGAAAAAAAGAGAGAAGGTATCCTTGCACTAAGTCTGCAGCAATTCAACTGAATAGTCAGCGAAACATGCACAGTTCTAATACAGTATATATTGTATTCATGTTTGAATGCAGCATCTGAAAAAGCTTATCAGATAACCCCTCACAAATTCTTCAAACTATAAATATCTTCCTTCTTTTCTTCTTTATCTTTAAAGCTAACTGTTATGTTCTGGTTTTGAGGGACTAGCCTTTCTAAAATATTTAGAGATAGAGTTGAAAGAGAGGAGGAGGAAAAAGGGAGGAGCCCTTTAAAAAGATTATAAAATATCCCTGTTTTTGATCCTTGCTTTCCTTGCCACAGGCAATGTGTAGATTTTCGTTTGTCTTTCCTCACAGCACATAGCTTTGTCTGTATCCTATGGGTCGTCTTCAAGGCTACTGTTGGAATGTCTTGGAAGTAACCCACCTTGAACTGTATAGCACAAACACCAGCTGTTGACCATAGGAAATGTTTTATGACATTTTATATTATGTCATAAAATGCTATATAATAAAATGTTACATACAATTTGTCAAATTTCAGTTCCATGGGAATGATACAACCCAGATTTTGGACACCTTCTGTTAATTAGCCATTTGAGGTACTTTGCCCTATGATACACTGCTTCGCTAATTTAATAATTGCAGACCTGAGAGTTTTATAGTAGTATATAGATAAAGATAGCATTAAATGCTTTTGTCTTCTGGACATGCAATGTTGTTTTTTTTCTTCTGTTATATAGTTTTTATTGCAACAAGTCGCGTAGAGTTGTCATGGAATCAGGCAGCTTTACATATCTCATATAAATATATAAACTGCCATTGAAAAAATCCTTTCACGTGATCCTAGCCGAACACTCTTGATTTGAGCTTGGAAAAATATGTGCTTTTAAACAGACTAGTATCTTGTCATATTGCTTCACACACTGAATTTTAGAAACACACACACACACGTACTGGTGTTGTGCCTACTGAGCAGTTTTTGCAAGAGAGTTACATGATTCGCACTGTAACCAGCTGTAGGAAGCAGTTTAACTAGCCTCCTTCGTAAAGGTCAAGCAATGGGACAGGGGATGGAATGGAGGATAATTTGGGATGTGGTGGGGGGGACAGAATCCTGAGGAATTGTTCAAGATCTCATACAAGAAGGGAGAGAGAGTGAGCTTGGGGAAAACAAAATAGAAGAGAAAGAGGGAAAAATAACATTTGGAGTGGATCAACATAAACGTAAGTCATGTGCAAGAGCTGAAGGAAGGAAAATCTGAAGCCTTGGGCAAGGAAGGTCAGAGAACAATTGGCAGCCAATTCAATGGGGTGTGAAGAGCTGAAAGTTCACCTGTACTGAGATGCTGAGAAGCAATCTGAAGATGAGATTTCAGAAGAGAAAGATGTTGGGGCTAGAGGGAGAAGAGGAAAGCGGAGCGAAGATTTATGGCAGCAGTTGTAGGAGGTGTTGGTACAGACAATAAGCTCATTGTAGAAGGGCGCAGGAGGAAAATTATATTGCTACTTGAGTGTTCATTTATTAATGTAGCATAAAGTTCTTACTGTACCAGTAGATTTACTAAAAGCTGATGTGATGGAATGTATGGATGATCTTGGGAAATGAACAGAAGAGATGCTGCCTAGGAAACAATCAGACAAAAGGGGACAAGCCCCCAGTGGCCTAACAGTCAGAGAAAGAAAATTACAATAACCTACTCGAATGGATGAAGCAGTTAAAAATGGCGGCAAGATGTTTGTACTTTCAGACTTGCAATATTCTGTAAATATAGCCTTACAATAAAGTAAAATTAGTTCATCTAGTTCCTGTTTCATCTAGGTCTGGTTTGTAATGAATGTTTTATAATGATTGTTTTGATGTGGTTTTTTTTGATAGTTGTATGTCTCTTGGAATCACTTCTGGAGAGATGGATGGCTATATAAATTGGACCAGTGGTGGGTTGCTCCCGGTTCAGCGAACCGGTAGCGGTGGCGGTAGGAGGCTCTGCCCACCCGCCCGGGACGCTTCTGCACATGCGCAGAAGCATCGTGCACGAGCGCGAGCGCAAATCGGTAGCGATGAGATTTACAACCCACTACTGAATTGGACTAATAAATACAGTAAACACCAGGGATTTCTAGAGGTTTCTATCAGTAAAACACAAAATCTATAGCTGATTCATGCAAAGCAATGTTGACAGGGCTTTGCATATGAGGGATAGAAAGTATATTTTTGCTTTGAAATAGCACCCTGTGAGGGTAATGCATAAATGGCCTAAGTGGCCAGAGCAAACATTTCCTAGCAGATCTCAACAGTGTTGCGATTCAGTTACAAGTAAATCACCTGTCAGAAGCACCTGAGATGTTACAGTATTTCACAGGAAAGGAGATATTTTGCTGTCACAATAAGCTCCTTTTCTTATCATGCTTATTTATTTTGCAGCATCCAACAGGCTCTACATGAGATGCCAAATAATAATGCTACCTTTCAGATTGAATCAAGAAGGAAAACTCAGAGGAATCAATTTAGGAATTAAGCATTCTGGAGGATGATCTGGAGATGGATGGAAATTTGTTTTTATCTCAGAATGAAATCAAACATTATTTCCTTCTAGTTTTCTACTTTAAATCCAGCCACCACTTGAGAATCTATTGAGTGAAAATATATAGAAACGGGAACCTGTTTCACATGTTTTTTGAATGAATCTTCCTCAGTCTTGTCAGTGAACATTAAATAATACATAACTTCTTAGACATGGATTACCCTCTGGATTACAAATCTCCAAGTTTCCTAAATCCAGCTTCTAATCCATCCTTTTACATTTGTCCTAAAGCACCATAACTGGAAATTTCCAATGAATGAGACTTCTGCCAAATCTTCCAGCCAAACAAACCTTATTCAGGATTGGTGTTTGTCCAGAACCCCTCCTGATTGCTACTTTTAACAAAACCTTTTTAAAGATTCCACAAGCACCACACTATCAGAATGAAGGAAGCATTTTACATTTCATAAATGAGCTGAAGGTGGATCTGGACCACTCCCATTTGTCATGCAACTGAAAAACAGGCCTCAGGGATGGTCTTTAGAAAACTTTTTTAAAGCTCTCTGTTGCTGGTTGGCTGCTGTGCTAGAGATAGACTGGTTAGTCATGCTGTTAAGAGTTTTAAATCCAGGTTCTGTCAGTGTCTAGGCCCACACAGTAACTTGGGCCATTAATACAATTTAATAGAACTCCATTCCTTGCTCGCTTGTGGAGGCCCATTATCTAAAATGTTCCTGTCCCCAAGGAAAGATTGTAAATGAATGTAAGACCGAAAATACACCCCAAACTAATCAAAAGGAGAGCTATGGGCATGGATGTCTGCCGGTTGTAGTGAAAGAAAATTAGAATGGTGGCAACAATAATGCAATTATGGTGACTGGCATGTTGAATTGTTTTCCTATACTCTGTGGGTACCCTGGCTGTAGGAAAGAAAAACACAACAATTGAAACAAGGAAAAGGTCTTAGGAATCAGATAAGTATACAGCTGCTTTTAGCATCCATTAATCCAACAATTCTTAAGACAATAATAATGTGTTTATGTGTGCATCTCTAGTTCTTGGCCCCTATTCTTCAACTTAACAATCATCCTTGTATAATATCTCAGGTGTATCTGTCACTGTGATCTTGTCCAATGAAATAATACTTTTGCCGCATGATTGTCACACACATATAGAAATATTAATAATAAGGATAATTTATCACACAGATCTTTAGAGATAGTTTCTTGGTTCCTGTAAATGTTAATTAAAAGGCAGTTATCCTTGATATTCATCTCTAAAATAGAAGTACAGCATAATCAATTTGTTTTGAGTTTAAATAATACTGTACTGATAAATAATAGTTTTAAAAACCCAAGTATGAACAGATAAAGAAACAGCTTTAACCAGCCTATTCTAACGTGATAATTCATGCCATATGTGTTTGCCAATTAAAAAGTTCAGAGTGACATAGAAGCCTTAGAGGCTTGCATTTATTTATCATGTATTTATAAATGCATTCATTTAGCAAAATAGTATTTTATTTATTTTTATTTTGATATTTTTTTAAAAAGTAAATAAAAAGAATAGTTGTTTTATTCTCTGAGGACTAGGTGACCAGTATGGTTCTTTCCAACTCTAATAATTCTACAACATTCTGAAATATTTATTCCTAAGACTAAAGTTAAGATGGGAGATGGTAAAAAATGGGTATTTTGTTATGCCTTTAGGTTTTCATGCCCAGAATCTCCACTCTCAGAGTGATCTATTCTGACAAAGTACTCTATGTCCTCCTTTTTAGCAGGTTTCTTATGAATTGGCATGAGAGCACCAGCTACTTAGCAGCAATTCTCCAATGCCCTCATTATATGCACTATTCTTTGCTTCCTCTTAACCATACGACTGTAAAAGCTACAGAAGCACTAATTTCTAAGATCATTAAATGTTGAAAGGAAAAATATTAGTTCCTAACGCCCTGAATAGTTTGGATAGGCTCTCTTCTCCTTCTTTCTTTGTCTCTCAATTACTTCAGAACTTTCTGTTTGTGCTGTTCCTCTGGCAGGAACAGTTTGTTGAGGTCTGATCTCAAAACTTTGCACTTTCAAGCAGCTCTTAAGACATGACCCAGAGATCCAGCACAATGCATTAGGATTACACATCTATGGCTATTTACTTGGAAGCAGCTGTGGTGGGTGGCCTTTTTCGTATAATTGCCCACAATGCCTCTGATATGACTAATCCTTGAATGCAGCTCATCTGTCTGGAACCCACACTGCATATCGAACATAAATACATTAGAAAGTGTCCAGAGATACTTTACGAGAAGAGTCCTCCACTCCTCTACTCGCAACAGAATACCATAGGCAACCAGATTTGAAATCCTGGGCTTAGAAAGCTTAGAACTATGTCACCTTCGGCATGACCTAAGCGTAGCTCATAAAATCTGCTACAACGTCCTTCCTGTCAACGACTACTTCAGCTTCAACCACAACAATACACAAGCACACAACAGATACAAACTCAAAGTGAACCACTCCAAACTTGACTGTAGAAAATACGACTTTAGCAACAGAGTGGTTAATGCCTGGAACTCACTACCTGACTCTGTGGTTTCGTCACCAAACCCCCAAAACTTTACCCTTAGACTGTCCACTGTTGACCTCACCCGATTCCTAAGAGGTCAGTAAGGGGTGTGCATAAGTGCACCAACGTGCCTACCGTCCCTGTCTTAATGTTCCCTCCTATCAGTACCCATCTTATGTATATAAACAATGTTATATCTATGTATATTACCAACACATACTTGACAATATATATATATATATATTGTATATATATTGTATATAAGTTCTAAAGTATTAGAACTTTTTTTTAAATATAGTATTAGAATCTTTTATTTGAGCATCTACACTTTTATCAAGGCTCAGAAACCATGTCTCATGTCTTAGATTTCATTGTCCCAAAGGACTTGAAAGACGTTTGCACAGGGAAGTAAGATAAGATATACACTTTAAGGATAGATAAGATTTACATCCAAGGATTCCCCTTAGAGAATTATTCTCAGAAGCTTTAGGAACCCTAGCAAGGAAGGAGTTTCCTTATATGGAAAGATGTGAGGGAAATAAGTGACTGAATAAGTGGTTTGTATTCTATAGAAGTTGATTGTATTGTATATAAGCTGTGCCAGATGGAAAGCTTCCTGTATTGCCCACCTAACACCTTGTCATTGCTCTTAGGTAAAGAATAAAAAAACTTAATTCATCCAGCTACTTGTTTTTCTTTATCCCAGCTCAGAAACAAATTTGGTAAGGAATAAAATATTCCAGCATAAGGATCACAACTAGTGACTATGCTGAAGACTCCCTCAAACGCTGAATGGACAATGAGCTGCAAAATATTGTTTCGGGAAGGGAAAACAGAACTGCAGAAGAAAGTAACTGTGTTCATATGACCTGCTCAACCATGATTAACAAGGGTTTATGCAGCTAACAAAATATTCTGGGTTTGCATGAACCTTAAATTATACTGACTAACTTCGTATAATAAATACAATTCGTCACGTATTGGTACCTACCGGTAATTATTTTAGCCGAATGTGGTGAGAAAGGGAAGGGGAAGGGGAAGGGGAAGAAGAAGGGGAGGGGGAGGAGGGAAGCAAAGAAGGGAGGAAGGAAACTGTAAAATGGATGCTCTTGTCTAGCTACTTCATATACTCTTGTGTTCTTGGTGCTCTTTGAATTATTGTTTTTTTGCAGATACTTCATTATAGTATCAGATTTGGTAACATCATTAGTGCAGGAGGGGCTGCTGGCTTGTCCTGCCAGTCTTGGTAATGGTACAGCCTCCACCTTGATAATTCCTTGATTAAAGTTTTGTTTCTTCCTCGGTTGTTTATCTGATGCTGTTTTCTGCTTTGCTGAGGATTGGCTGCCGGAGGAGCTGTGTTCTAGGTTGTTTCTTTCCTTTCTGGATTTTTGCTTGTATTTTAAAATGGTATGTAAGTAGGATTTATTTCTACAGTGCAATGTTAGAAATGTGTTTTAGGATTATACCCAGATAGTTCAGCTGATAAAATATAACATTTGAAAATGGACACTCTTTATTTTCCTTTCTTGGTGTTCTTCTTATCTCTAGAACTAGGATTTCCATTCTCTTCCAAGTGAAATACAGGCTCATACTTTGGTTCATGACACTATTATGGTTCACACACACACACCCATCAACTTTAATGATACTGTTAATAAGGACTTGAAAAGATAAAAAAGAAAATGTCTACACAGTAGATAAAAACAGAAAAATGGAAGCTGCAGTATAAGATTGAAAATTTATCTGCAGTAGCCTATGCAAGTGAAGAAAAACAAGAGAGAGGGAGAGGCTTATTTTACTTCCATGGATAAGTAATTCCATGGAAGGGTTTATAATCCTGCTAAGCAAACCAATATGTTCCCAGGAACATAAACCATATGAGTGGCTGTCCCCTTAATAGCACAATTTTCTTTGTGAGCGGGAAATCTCTCTAAGGCTCATGCTGAAGGACAAAAAGTCCACTCAAGTGTGATTCAGAGTTGTGCAAGCCATAAACTGCTATTAATGTCAGAGGTATGTGATATATTGACATGGAAAATTGGGACCCTTGTGAAATCAGCACATTGTGACTTACGTCAAGGCTAAATTAATGGCTGTCCCAGTGATAGAATGGTAAGGGAAAGATCCTGGAGCACCGGGGAACTGCCAGAGGACTGGAAAAGAGCTCATGTAGTTCCCATCTTCAAAAAAGGAAAAAAATAGATCCAGGAAACTACAGACCTATCAGCCTGTCCTCAATACCAGGGAAGATTCTGGAAAAGATAATCAAGCAACGAATCAGCAAATACCTAGAAGCAAACACAGTAATAACCAAAAGCCAACATGGGTTTGTGATGCTAGACTAATCTTATTGCATTCTTTGACAAAGTGACAAAATTAGTGGACCAGAGGAATGTTGTCGATATAATTTACTTGGACTTCAGTAAGGCATTTGATAAAATAGACCATAACCTACTACTAGATAAAGTAGAAAAATGTGGGTTAGACCGCAACACCACCAGATGGATTTGAAACTGGCTGACCAACCACACTCAACATGTAGTGCTCAATGGAACTGCATCTACATGGAGGGAAGTATGCAGTGGAGTACCCCAAGGCTCTGTTTTAGGTCCAGTACTCTTCAACATCTTCATCAATGACTTGGATGAGGGGATAGATGGGGAACTCATCAAATTTGCAGATGACATCAAACTGGCAGGAATAGCCAACACTCCAGAAGATAGGTTCAATATACAGAAGGATCTTGACAGACTTGAACATTGGGCGCTATCTAATAAAATGAAATTCAATGGTGAAAAAAGTAAGGTTCTAAATTTAGACAAGAAAATCAAAATACACAGGTACAGTATATGTGGTACCTTGCTCAATAGTAGTAACTGTGAGAGGGATCTTGGAGTCCTAGTGGACAGTCACTCTACTGGCTGAGTGTGGGGACTAGTGGCCTTATCATCTGTTCAGGTATGAACAGATGATAAGATAACTGACTCTGTGGTTTCTTCCCCAAACACCCAAAACTTTAATATTAGACTGTCTACAGTCGACCTCACCCCATTCCTAAGAGGTCTGTAAGGGGCGTGCATAAGGGCACCACTATGCCTACCGTCCCTGTCTGTCCTATTGTCCTCATTTATCTGTACTTACTTTGCTTATGTTTTGTTTATACAAATACCTGCTATCTTGTACATGTTTGACAAACAAATAAAATAAATAATTAAATAAATAAAAGGTATAGTGACAATGTTTTATTAGCCTCAGATGATTTTTGGCTTCATGTTTCTCAAGGCTAAATATCTGCAAGTTGTGGTGGAGCAGATTCTTCAAATTCATACTTAGCATCTGAATCTTGAGTCATAAAAGAAGGACTAAAGGAAATACAGATGTATGGCAAATAGCATAGACTTTTCTTTATTCCTTATTTTCAGCATAACAGGAATAGCCTGAAAACTCTAATATCCCCTGTCTCAAGATATGGCCTTGTCATGTGTAGACTATGATTTAAACAACTTTATCCCACTGTTTCTACACTGAAAAACAATACCCAGCTGTGAAACATAGAATAGTGTGGAAAATCAAGACAAGCCATCACTATGCTGGCAGTTGTTTTGGTTACTATAAGGGTTCTGTTCTGTTCAGGATTATTACTTAGGAAAGGATAAATAAAGCAGAGGCCAGACCCTATTGTTGGGTGTCTGAAAAAACAGTGTGTGCAGGAAATGAAAAACAGAGAGCAAACGGAAGAATAAGAATGGTTGAAAGCAAGCCATTACACCCAGTTTGGGCTAAGTTAGTTTCCCCCTTTGTGTTGCTTTATGGAAAAAAATAAGGCAGCCTTGTAGTTCTCCTGATATTCTGTCTGATGAGGAGGAATGTTCACTTATCTCTTTAATCACATGCAACTGACAATTGGAAAGAAATTGTCAGATATCACATTTGAATTGCTGGGATGAAGAAGTAAGCAGGCACACAATTATTCTGGTCAATATAAGATGGTAATGATTCTGAGATCATTACCATCAAGAGCCGAGGTGGCGCAGTGGTTAAAATGCAGCACTGCAGTTCAGCAGTTCAGCTGTCCAAATCTCACCGGCTCAAGGTTGACTCAGCCTTCCATCCTTCCGAGGGGGGTAAAATGAGGACCCAGATTGTTGGGGGCAATATGTTGAACTCTGTAAACCGCTTAGAGAGGGCTGTAAAGCACTATGAAGCGGTATATAAGTCAAAGTGCTATTGCTATTGCTATCATCTGAGGTCTTGTAGGCTGATCCTCACTGATACCAATTATATGCTGAAAAAATGGTGCTCACCTACTTGTAAAGCAATTCAAATACATTGTTTATTTACATAAGTATGAATTTTATCTGCAGCTATTTCTCCCCTTGATTTTTTTTTCATTTTAGCATTTGGAAAGAAATACCTAGGTAAGTATCTGTTTTAGTTTAAATTTAACTGAGCTGTGGAATCTAGATTTCTTTCCCAGCTCCATTTACCCTGGACAACAAAGATTTTGCTTCTTGAACACTTTTGGTTGTATCTTATAGAATTTTGGCTACTAATCAGGAAAATAACATGTAATTTAATCTATCACATACCTTTTTATAAAAATCTTCTGTTTTTATGCAATGGCAATGTCACGCAGTGATTTTATTGCCTGTTATATGTATATGCAGGGAGATGCATCCCTATTCATTATAATGGTTTATTCCTGAGCATGTGATTGATATGTTCTTGTACGCATGTGTGCATTCCATTCTTTCCTTCTGTTCCTAGCTTCCATTGAAGCAAGACCTACTTTTATATCAGACATGTAGATAATGAGGATTTATTGTTTTTGTACCGAAATAAATATTTTTACTTAGACTTTTAAACTGCGGTTTCTTTTCTAATGTCTGATGTCCGGGAAAAGATCAAACTTCTCCTTTGTGAGATTAATTATCGCCTCTGTCAGGCAATGTACATCTTTCAGTGCCTGTTGGCTATGATTTACACATGGAAAAAAACCATATGAAAACATGGAGCTGTTGGTGAAGCACATCCAGTACATGAAGTAAAACTAGAATATTTATGGAGATCTAATAGTGGCTCTGCTGCCTGAATATATCATGTACTGTTGTTACATATGTGAATGGGACGGCTATGCAAGAAAGTTCCATTGCATTAAAAAGAAATGGCCAGGTCAAAAGAATTTGGTTCCAGGACAAGAAAAACATGGGATATGAACCACATGTTGACCTGATAAAGATATTTTTGCTTCTGCTTCACATAAAATCCGAAGTGATGAAAATTTTGTAAAAGCCATAAACAAGGAAGGTGAAGGTTTTTGTTATTTGAGACAGATGCTTTCAAGAATAGCTGATGAGATTACAAGAATTGCTGACATGATTAAGAAAAGCATTTTTGTTGGTCCATCAGATTGGTCATCAATGATATATTAATTTCATATTTCTCAAGATTCCTATGTGATATAGTCATTCTGAAATTATATTTATGTTCGTTTTGAAGGCAAAATGTTTGAAAAAAGTTGTTGTTCATTAGACAAGCTCCATAGTACTTCATTTTTTTGGAGAAGTAAATGGAGAAAGTTACGTTGATCCTCCCATGATATCTATTTTTTTTAAAAAAAAACCACTTTAAACTGCTTCTCACACACACACACAAATTTTTAAACATTTCATAGAATTTTAACATTGGAAGCGGCCATTTAGGCCCAATCATATGTTTAAAATTGCCAGCATTCAAATGCTGAAAACAGATATCTGTTCAGTCTTTGCTTGAAGACATTCAAAAAATATTCTCTAGGGAATTTATTCCATTTCAAGCTTCTCTTCCTGTTTTTCCTAACATTCAACTGGAAGTCACTTTCCTGTAACGAGTTTATGTTTTGATAGTCTGGGAGGCTAAGTCATGGCCCAATTCCCTCAGCTTATTTTCACATGACTCAATTTCTAATCCTCTGATCAGAACTATTGCCCTTCTTTAAATCAATTATTTCTATGAATTCCTCTTACTGTAGTGTAATGCCCAGAATGGGACACCATCCTCAAGGGAGCATCTGACAGAATACAGTACAGCTCTGACATTTCAGACAGTTTGCTTTTCTAGCCCAAATTTTCCTTTGCCTTTTCATATCCACTTCATGCTGCTAACATATTTAGTTTAAAATCAACTAGTCTAATAACTTTTTTTACAAGCCAGGAACTCTCATCCTACATTTGACATCTTCTTCCTAAGCGAAGTGCTTTGCATTTGACTCCATTATGTATCGCACCATTATTCCTAATAGCTCACTAATATATAGAACAACAGAAGCAATAGAATGTATAAAAGTCAGAAGAGCAGATTTTTAAAGGCATTTCAGCAGTAAAAGCATTGCCAAAGCAGGCATTAAAATGCAGCAAGAAAGCTTACTTGTTTTTTTCATCAAGTAAATGTAGAAAAGATTCTGTGCCCATCAAATGAATTCTGTGCCTTATTTAAAATCTGAAATCAGTTCCTTGAGCATTGCGTGGGTCCAAATGGATGAAGATAGTCCTTTGGAAAACTGACTCAGGGCCTCAAATGACAATATAGGCTTTCTTCCTGGAGCATGAGGTAGTTTGATAATCTTTGGCTACTAACATCTACCTTCCAATTGGCTGGTGTATACTTTTGATTAAAGGAGTCACCGGAACAAAATCCAAGTAATCAGAGATATTCTTCTCCATGAGGCATTTGCTGTTTCCATTGTATGCAGTACTAACACTTCTACTACAGTACTGCAATTGCATTGTAATTCTCAGTATGTACCTCTCAGTGTGTAATTTTAGGATTTATGATCCTGAAAGTTTTTTCTGCTCCCTCGGAAGTTAAAAACTAAATGCCTCTGAGAGGGCATGCAAGACTACTTTGAATTAGTAATACCCAAATGACTGTTTATGACAGCTCTAATTAAGGCTGGAGGTCATATTTCTATCTAATTAGAACAGGCCTCCAAAATGACTTTTATTCCCTAGAAATAGCTATGAGCTTAATTGAAAGAAATTATTTTTGAACATAAACATTCCAACTGTGTGATATTCAGCAATTCTGTGGAGTAAAGAGGAATGCCTAGATGAAGGGTAATCATTCTCCAAATACATTAGCCTTGTAATTTACATCTCCTTAAAGCCAAAACAGAGTTCTGTCTTACCTAATAGTCATTGACTCATCTTTCTTCATTTCAGAGTATCATATTACAGCATTTCTTCATTAGGCAGATTCAAAGTCATAACAAGTACGCAACTTTCTGAACTCTTCAAAGCTCTTCATTAGAAGTCTAACTTCTGATTATCTTGCTGAATAGTAAATGTATTTTTATTTTTGATACTTAGCTATGCCTTCCAGTCTCTGAATCAGTGGTGGGTTCCTACCGGTGCGGTCCACTCTATCGCACCAGTAGCGGCGGGCTGGTGACGTCATCAAGAGGTTACCGACTGGTGCGGTCGGTTGCCAGTCCCTAGGAGCCGCCATCTTTTTTGGTGAATTTTTTGGTGATTTTTTGCTTCTGGGAATGCGCGTAAGCAAAATCTTACTGAAATCTCGCGAGGGGATGCATGCGCGAAAGCGAAAAAATGCAGAAATTGCACGCGTCCCCTCACGAGATTTTGGCATGATTTTGCTTCCGTGCATGTGTGGAAGCAAAATTGTGCAAGGGGGCACAAGCACGTGTGCGCACAAAACATGGTGATGCACGCGCAGCGCACCGGTAGCAAGGTAAGTGAGCAATCCACTCCTGCTCTGAATCAATTTATAACAAGAATTGAGTTAGTTGTTGCAACTATTACTATGGACAGTGCTGGTTTTAGAAAGGAAATTGTATGTCATATTCTCATTTAACTATGAAATTCTTCAGTTAACAAGAATGCAGATCAATAGAATTCTAGAACTTGAATGTGATTGTGCAAGTTTTAGTCAAGTCAGAATTGAGTAACTGTGTTCTATATTTTACAGTCATTTCAAAAATATTTCTAAAGTCCAGCTGGTTCAGGATACAGCTGCTGGAATTTTAAATGAGATTAATTTTTGCACTAAGTAATTTCTTTCTCCCTTGCACTAATAATATGTGTCTGCAGAGGTGGCGAGTAAGAGGGCCTGGACGACAAGGATTAAAAACTGAGAGGTTTCTTTTATTGATCATGATTGTGTGCTCATTCTAAAGAAAACAAAATAGTAGGGCAGTTATATGTTACACATACAATGTATTGTGCAATTTCATCCATTTTTCAGGGGGTTTTTGTGTTTCAGTACATTTCACTGCTATAGTTATTTGAATAAAACTTGCGATAAAAATAAATCCACATGAAAATACAAACGTTATTTTATGCACTGCTGTGATTTACAAGTGAAGTGAAGACAGCAGCTGCAAGAGCACAATTTAAACATTGCCCCTTTTTTAAGATAAAAAGGGGTGGGACTTAAATGACCACAATCTTGACTTTTCTAAACACAACCCCCTCCTATGTTATCAGGCAGAATCTGTGAGATTTCATGCTCTCAAAGTGCTGATTATCTCCTTGGCAGCATTTCATTGCCAAATTAACATAATCATGCTCCAGGATTAAGGGGTTGGTGTGATTTTCACTGTTACTATGTATTATTATGTGATTATATTGTACGGTGGTTTTACAGTTGTAGTTTAAGGAATTATGGTCTTCATTAAGTGAAATATTATCTAGCAAACAGTTCCTTTGAAAAAGTGATATGTACATATTTCAGAGCTGTATAAATATATTTCCTTTCATTCTAATTTTTGTTATAAAATGTCATGAGAATAACATAAGGAAGAAAAAGAGAATATGTAGGTTACTTGGAGCTATTTAAGAAAGTTGTGGGATTAGAATATATTTAATAAATGGTACTGCAGCTTGAAAGAAAGTTGAAAATACATAATACCAGTGTTTCCCTGAAAATAAGACAGACCTTATATTAATTTTCACTCCAAAAAACACATTAGGGCTTATTTTCCTGTTGGATCTTATTTTCGGGAAAACACAATACTGCATGTTTACTGTAAAGTCATCAAATAAGTTTGAATCATCTTACATTGTCAACATTGTTGATATCTTGGGAATGTGTACTTCTTTGTTTCAATCACTTATGAAAATGCATAGAGGCATATCAGCTTAGATTGGCTGAGATCAGAGGTGGATTCCTACCGGTTCTAACCGGTACTTTAGAACCATTAGTAAACCGCCGATGATGTCACAGAGCCAGTTCTGTCGGTGCCAGTCAATGGGCGCTGCCATCTTGGATTTTGCTTCTGCGCATGCACAGAAGCTAATTTTTGATTGCTGTGGGGGTGCGCGTGCGGGCAAAGTGCGTGCCTGGCGCCACCCTGAGCAAACCAGCAGCAAAACGATCCACAACCCATCCCTGAGATGTATAGTATATTAAAATACCAGTCAATTGTGAGCACACTCACAAGCACACATAGACAGGGGTGGGCTTCTGGGGGTTCGCAGGGGTTCAGGAGAACCTCTAGCTAAGATTCTGTGCAGTTTGGAGAACCCCCAAATCCCACTCCTGGCTGGTGAGAGAAAATATGCTACTGAAATTACTATCTGGGCCAAATTATAAACTGTCCTAGTTCATGTTGGTTGGGACTGTTTTTATTGTTGCTACAAAAATGCCAACCTTGGTTCTGAACCCTTTGTACATAACTGTAGAGCTATTCGGTGTACCGAATAATGTGTCCAAGCATGCTTCCATTAATACCTTTATTTTGCTAACTTACTTACTTATATTTATTTATTTATTTATTTATTTATTTATTTATTTATTTATTTATTTATTTATTTATTTATTTATTTATTTATTTTTATTTGTCAAAATGTGTACAAGATAGCAGGTATGGTATAAACATAAACAAAAGCAAAGTAGGTACAGGTAAATTTGGACAATAGGACAAAAGGACAGGGACGGTAGGCACGATGGTGCGCTTATGCATGCCCCTTACTTTAAAAGTTCCCTTATATCTGATTATTGACCCAGCTGTAATTTTCCTTTTTGGTGGCCTAATCACAAAGAGAATGTGCTGTATCATAGTTCTAGGAGGTTTTACAAGAAACTGAACTATCTGGATTCATTTAAATTAATGTTCAGCTCTTGATCTGGAATGAAATATCCATAGTCCCTCTGGTTAATGATCTGAATCAGGAATGTATCCTTGTCAATGATGGTGTACCTTTTGGTAGTTTTGAAGTTATCAAAATGTTCAAAGTTAATAAAACTTTATAAAACATTATCACAACTATTTTTCTGATTCTTTGGGAGGAATAGATCTGGAGGGACCATCAGATCCTATTTAATATACAATATCATAAGGAGGTTCTGCATGATGCCTGTTCATTGACACACCATATACCATAATATTTTACTGTTATACCTTAGGTTTTCTTTTATTCTTTCTTTAACTTCATAGGAGTCTCTTGGGAGAGGGGTCGGTCTCACCTGTTTGGAAATCATATCCAATTTCATATCCTTGGACTATGGACTGACTGAAATGTTGCTGCTCTCTGACTCAGGATGGAATTATACCAGGGGTGGGTTCTAACTTACCTCGCTGCCAGTTCGCTTCCTCCCACGTTGCATGGGTGCAAGCGCAGTGCCAAAAAAGCAAAAAAAAAATCCCCCCAAAAAAGCCAAAAACAAGATGGTGATGCATGCGCAGTGCCGGAAACTCAGCTTCTGCGCATGCTCAGAAGAAGAAATAAATAAATAAAAAATCCAAATAAATAAAAAAAAATTAAAAAAAAATAAAAAAAGATGGCGGCACCCACGGACCGGCACCGACCGAACCGGTTCCATGACATCATCGTGACATCACCAGTGGGTCGCTACCGGTTCGGGCGAACCAGTCCGAACCAGGAGGAACCCACCTCTGAATTTTACCCCCCTGAAGGACATTTTTAATATGTTTCTTGACCCAGTTCTCTTACCTGCTCTCAAGTGACTGCTGTAGCATGGGTAACATTTTTTGAGCAACAGATCATGAATATGGACTCCAGAGAAACACTGATGTACTTCAATATCTCCTCCTCAACATTTTCTCTCTTTCTCACTTCTTCTCTCTTCTTGGTCCTAGGAGCAATCAGTGGTCCTACCAAGGCTCCAGGTTCCCCCCGCCCCAAACTTTACCACCATGTGGTCCTCAAAGTCCTATCTGGTAAATTGTGGAGGAGAGAGGGGCAGCATAATCAAAGGAAGAGTGAGAAATCTGGTTTCATTTGTTCTATGATTCTTTTGTTTCACTGTCCAGGAGTCTTCTCTAATACCAAACTTCAAAAGTGTCAACACTTCTTCCTGCTACTTCGAAGCTGAACTTTTGCTATCATAGAAGGAAAGACCTTGTCTGAAGGAATGTGATTTTTATAGATTAAGGGACATCGCTGAGCACTGTAGAACAGGTATATAAATAAGGAGCAAACCTCACACTTGCTCACATGATGTTTGTTGTGTAATGAAATGTCTGGAGGCAAACAACCAAGCTAAAAAAGCATCAACTCCAGAGTTCATCCTTGAGCCACAGATATTCTCTTCTATTAGGACTATTTATACTGCAGTTTGCTTTGCTTTTTTCATATAGATATAAATGGCTTGCCTCCCTACCTGTAATAAGAGAAAATATTCTTTTCAATTCCATTCAAAAATAACCAGTTATTGAACGTCACAATCTTTTTAAAAGTTGTATCTAATAACTTCCTCAGTAGTTTCAGCAGCCCTTCTAGTACTTTTTTACAGACAAACCCCCAAGTATTTTTAAAGAATTTTTGAATATTTTCTTGGCTGTATAATAGGCTGATATAATTAATTTTCATGAAGTTAATTGATATTTCTTTGCAAATAGTAGAATGCTCTGTTTTGTTTAAAGATAATAGAAAAATAAAGTGTTAGCTCTTTTAATTTAAAATTGACATAAAGCTTCAGAGTGGAAAAAATATCTTTTTTGGAATGCTTCATCATTATTCTAAATCCTGCTGAGTGTAGTTCTTAACACGCTTCACTTACTTGCAGTCACACTGCAAGGTTTGGAGACTATATTTAGCTTGTTTCAATGATTTCAACAAAAATACTTCAGCTTACATTTTTACCTGTCATTTCTTATGAGTTTACTTTGCAGCCATACTTCTTTTTCTCTCCCGTCTAAGATTTTCAATATCGTGGAAAGAAAAGCATTTTTTTTTCAAATGTTCAAAGACAAATCCAGTGTATATTCTCTGTTTGAACTTTTAATCAATTTATTTAAAGAGATATCTCTTTCAAATATAATTGCTTTTTATTAGTTTTTAGTCTGGCCTAATTATTTCAATGAGTCTCAAATTTGAAGCCAATAGAGACATGTGAAATGTTAAGGAGGCAGAGACTTAGTTGGAAATACAGGTTGTATTTGAGGGAGTACTTACTATGTGGCATGCTAGTTTCTCTTGAGCTGCCTAGCTAAACTACAACAATCCAGATATCTACTAGATGCTTCAAAAAAAGCTTGGTAATTCTCAAATTCTCAGGTTTTTTTAAATTAAGACAATATTTTTTAAATATTGTCTTAATTTAAAAGGTAGAACAGAGCACTTTATAAACACAAAGAAATACGCTGACAGTCATGTTGCTGCCTTTTAGGAATTCAGACATTAGTGAGGACCATATAGAACAGTGTTGCGTTACCCTAAGATTTTTTAAAATATCTTTTCCATTTTTGATATGACAGTTAACAACCTCTGTTTCAAGAATGGAGCATTATTTAATTTCTTTGACATCTTCTGATGTATCATGTTGATTCTGTCCTTAACGGTTCTTTCAGAAGCCCAACACTTAATTTATTTATTTGTGAGACTTATATACCGCCTCATAGTGCAAGCACTCTCTAAGCGGTTTACACCATTAAGCAATGTATATTTACATTGCCCCCAATAATCTGGGTCCTCATTTTACCTACCTCGGAAGGATGGAAGGCTGAGTCAACCCTGAGCCGGTGAGATTTGAATAGCTGAACTGCTGATCACAGTCAGCTAAAATAGCCTGCAGTACTGCACTCTAACTGCTGAGCCACCTCGGCTAATAATTCTACTATACATGATGAATTTCTGATAACTTTCTAAATTAATGCTTAATAAATAAATCTCAATAAATCTGTGGAGAAAGGCCACTGCTTTTCCTTTTCTAACTTTATCCTCGATAGGGTGGGGGCAGACAAAATTCACCTAGCATTTAGTTCCCCCGTTGTAGATTCTAGCTGCTTCACTTGCCTGCCTCCTATTGCATTAATGTGTTCTTATTTATGAAAGATCCACCACAGTAGTCATTTTGCAGTTATATATTCACACAACCAAGACTGCTTGGATTTATGGTCAATTACCTTAGCTAGCAGAAAATAGAGTTGTTGATATAACCATCATTCACTTTTTGGAATCCATCTAGACTATAAATCCCTCTAGACTATATTTGTGCCAAGGTGCTTATATATCCTTTGTTTTGTAATGCATATTAAAAAGGAAGAGAGAAATAGCAAAAAAAAAAGATTATTATGTAAGGTATGCAGTACAGATATTTCTGGGTGAATATATTAGCAACAGATATGTAAAGTACAAGCAAAATACAGTTATTCCACATCCTTCATTTATACAGAAATAGAAATTCTATATTGCCATCTACTGGTAGTTAACTGGAACATTAGCATGATGAACTGCATAAATACACTCCCACCTACTCCTTTCTAAATAAAGCAAGCAAGAAAATGAATAAAGTAGGTGAAGATAAATTTAGTATTACAGGTAGTCCTCGCCTTATGACCACAATTGAGCCCAAAATTTCAGTTGCTAAGCAAAGCAGTTGTTGAGTGAGTTTTGCCCCATTTTATGACTTTTGCCACGGTTGTTAAACGAATCATTGCAGTCATTAAGTGAATCATGCAATCATTAAGTGAATCTGACTTCCCCATTGACTTTGCTTGTCACAAGCCAGCTGGGAAGGTTACCATGATGATCACATGACCCCAGGACAGTTCAATTGTCATAAAGACATGCCAGTTACTAAGCTGTAATGGTCATAAGTCTGAAAAAGGGTCATAAATCACTTTTTTCAGGGTTGTAACTTTGAACAGTCTCTAAATGAATAGTTGTAAGTCGAGGACTACCTGTATAATATTTACCCATATTTCTTCAATATACAAAAGCAAGTTTGAAGCCTAAGGGAATTTTTTTTTCAGATCAGCTACAATATTTACTCCCATTATGGTATTTGAGGACCAAGAATGATTAGTCAGAGAATTCAGGACCAATGTTGACCAGTTGTCAATAGACATACTGTATATTTAAAGCCTTCCAGATTTCAGAGGTAGGTAATTTCATATATTGGATTCCCCAACATTAAAATCTTCCTTCAAATCATTACTAAAATAAGGTATATATATGACAAACAAGGTGGCTTGTACAAAACTGAAGGCAATGACATGCCCGAGGATGTTTCTTAAATAACCTGTTCCTTAGCATTTGTTTTATTTTACTTTACTTCCAGGACTTATACTGCTGTCTATCTCATATAATAATTCTAGGCAGTTCACAACATAAAAACATGGATAAAAACAAAAGTACCGTACTCTTCTCTCTCTCCCCCCCGCCGGCCAGGCTCTGGACAAAACTGCCTCACAGATCAACACACACACACACACACACACACACACACACACACACACACACACACACACACACACACACACCTTAGTACATTGCTTCATGGAAGAGCAAGATCTTCATGGTCCTCTGGAAGGCTAAAATTGTAAGGATCCCTTTTAGGACTGGGGTGGCCAAGGAGGTATGCCTCCAAAGTCAGGTGGCAACATTTAAGGGAGGGACCTTAGTGTGATTCCTCAGAACAAAACATGAAATTGCTAAAATGTTATTTATTCTGTTGAAGCAAAAACTGAAAATATTTCGTGTTCTGGTCAAAGAAAACAAAGTTATCCCAGGAGCAGTGGCTGATGCCTTGTTTTGCATCCCAGGCCTGTAGAATTGATGAGATGGTGGTCCATACTGTTATCAAATATGGCGGCGATCTGGATTTAGTTACAAAATATCTGACTTATTGAAGTGCTCAGACCAATTGGAAGACTCAAGACAGTGCTTCTTGAAAGATTTTCCCCACATGACTGGAACAAAATTCTCAAAGTGTTTTGTTTTCACTATGACTATTTTACTCTCAGAACGTTTTGAGGTTGAAATGTTTTGCACATCCCAAGTAAGAATGACTAGTCATCAGTTCTTTATAAACTACAAACTTCCAAGATAACTGTCTACCTGAAGGGACCCCATTAGCATGTCTTATTCCCACATAACACTGAGAACTGGCTCTAATAGATGGAATTACATATTTCTGCTTTTTTCTATTATTTTTAAACCAATTTGCCCAATAATGCCTGCTCAGAATGCAGACATTGCAGAATATTTCAAAATCAATTGCTCGCTCATTTAATACATAATGTAGTTGTACAATAATCATGGCAACATATTAATAACATTCAAGATATCATAAGAAAATTCTCCCATAGTTTTCTTAAGGTTTATGAAAGTGCGCCATGATATCACTTCACAATAAATGACAAAGTATTAAAGCTGAATTTATTTTAATTGATCAAAATGAATAAAAAGTTATTATTTTAAATTATTTTAACATACATTTTCCACTGCAGAACAAAATACTACAATTTTTTGCATACCAGATATATTTATAGCTTGATTCCATTTACCACACTAAACTATAAGGTTATTTTCTATTGGCTTGGTGAAATGCTTGAGTAAACCACAATTACTTGCAAAACATGTTTTATGGTTTTATATTATGTTGATTAACAATATTGAAAACAAAACACGGCATAATAATAAAACATAATAAAACAATAATAAAACATGGGACACAGATAAACCCCCAAGTGGCCTCAAAAGCTCTCAAATACAATCCATTCCCCCCATCCTCTCAGGGTGACTCGGAGACCACCTGCCCAAGTCAGCTGCTTCCGCTGGAGAAGCCGCGGGCAGGAGACTTGGATGCCAGTGGAGCAATTTGGTGAGTTTTCCCTCTGGCATTGGAGACTTGGTGCTGGAGGGTGCCCAGAAAGCTTTCCCCAGCAGTGAGCTGGGTGGAATTTTAACCAGAGATTGGGAGGAAAATCCAGTCTCAGCCCCTCAAATGCCAATTTTCTAAGGTGCTGATAGGAAGGGGGCTGTGTGCGATGGGGAGACCACCCTGTTAAACCATGGGCGTCTTCCTGTTTCTGTCCCACGTAGGACAGAAAGGGCTTTAGGACTGTCTGTAAGAGGGCCGTGGAGGCCTTGTGGACCAGCACAGGGTTCAGCCTAGTTGCTCAATTCCCCAAAGAGCTGCAGGAACAGTGACTGAGGCAGCTCAACTTCCAGGGAGGCTGCTTTTGAAGCTGGCTTTGGTTTGGGAGAAAGACAGCTCCTTGCCCTGAGCATCATTTTGGCTTATTTCCTGGGATGTACCTGTCCATCGATCATGAGGGAGAAGTGGCCAGGAGACCTTCTGCCTCCAACTCTGCCCCAAAGTGCTGAAGGCTGCCCTGAGAGCTTTGTGGGGCCTGTGGAAGGAGGCATTTTAAAGTAGCCCGAGCTAGGGACTGCTCTGAGGGGCATGGTTGCAGCTGAACCTCTCCCTCGTACGAAACAGGGCCAGCATCTTGGCCCCGCTCATCCAGCGGGAGCATCGACAGTACTCTGGCCCTACAGATTTTTGTTTTCCACGACTGAGCCCAGCTTTCTGTGTTCCCTTCACTGTAAAAAAGCTAATTTAGCTCACATTAGAGCAATAAAAACTAGAATGCCTAGAATCAGAATGTAAGAATGGGAGATCTTCTGGTCCAACTCTCTGACTAATGCAAGAACCTACAGCATCACCAATGTATGACACTTGTCCTCTATTTAAAAATTTCCAGTTAGAGTCTACTGCTTCCTGTGACAGTCTGTCTCATTGCTGAACAGCTCTTGGCATTAGGAATATTTTTCTGGAAGCTATTTCCCTGTAATTTAAACTCACTGGTTCTGCAACAATCCATCAGATACTTGAAAACAGCTATCACATCTCTAATTATATCCTCCAATTCTTTCTCATTTGTTTTTCCTTCTTATTCTTCTGTAAATCCATTCTAATTTGTAAATGTCCATCCTAAAATGTTGTATCCAGAACTAAATGTAATATTTGATGTGCAGACTCACCAAGGCAATATAGAAAAGAATTACTACAATCCATTCTACAATTTGTAATAAATTTGGTTTTGGGGTCAAGAATTTCTTCTGCTGCCAAAATGTCTACATCAGTACTTTCTGCCAGAAGAGAACATTTTTCCTCACGGCTAAGGTGTTTTGTAGCAATTTCAGTAGATTCAGAACTTGTTTTCAAATCTATCACAAGAAACAATAGATTCTTAAGCATTGTGAATATAAATTACATCTCTATCCTCTTCCCTTCAAGGCTGAATTAATGTTCAAGGTTTTGTGAGGAGAAGAAAGACTTCAAATCTTCTGCAAGAAGGTGTGTTATCTAGATAGCTTGGTCAGGTTCATAAAAGCAAGTTATTAAATTATTGCACATCTCACAGCTGAGCCCCACATTCATGTTATTTTAAACTGTGCCTGGACAAGCTTATCTATTCAGACAGAATAAGAAGAAAACCCTGGAGGATGTCTATGAAGGACTAATCTTTGCAAGCATAGGAAAAGCCTGACAGACCCATGAACCAGATTTTACAGACATGAAGTTGGTCCAAACAAAATGCAAAATGTGAATTTTTATTTTAGCTCTTCAGTAACTGTATTGACAATATTGGGATTTAAACATAGCTGTCTGTAAAAAAACAGAATATAAGTATTAAGTAATAAAAATAATATTACTTCATTCATTAACAGTACTTTGCTTTATTTAATGTTTCTTGTTGCGTGGTGCAAATAACTACTGAAATGTACATATTTTAAAACTGTGATAAGTACAAGACACTAGTGCAAGCTATCTATATCAGCAGAAAATGTTGTCCAGCTTTAAATAATACTATAAATATTTTTAGTGTTCATCTTCTCAATTGCTGTTGATTAGCTCTTGGATGCTGATGGCTTTCTTGTAATCAGCAATTGCTTCTTTAATTAATCCCATTTTGCCACGAATATCAGCTCTGAGCTTATACAGCAAGGCATCATAAGGTTGAATTGAAATCGCTGTAAAAGGTAACATTTTATTAGGTGATTTCTCAAGAAAATAATAATTATATGCTAACATTTCTACTCAAAATACTGCACACATTTCATCTTTGGAATTCTTTAAACATTAATCAATTATATATCCCTTTGGTTGAATCAGTTCTGTAAGATGTTAATTCCAATGACTAAACGTCTAAGCAAGAGGCCTAGCATTAGCTCTAAAAAGTATGTTTGGATTTTGTAAATCTCTAAGCAGAGACAGTGAAAAGTGGTTGGGCAGGACAATAAATCATCCCATGTGCTCTGATCTATAAAGACCTGCACACTGCAATTTGTTGTAGGATGCAAGGATTTCCCATGCTGAACAGATGGCTAGTGCTGAAAGCTTGAGCAGCACTGATGATCTATTTGTCAAAATGATGAAGGAGACCCTCATACCAGCATAATTCACCCATCAGTCCCACCAGCCCCAACAAGTGATTCATTATGTCGAACCATCTCATTCTGGAGTCTTGCAGTACCCGTTTTAAGTGATGAGTGTGTCAGGAGATGTATATATTTCAGTTATTAGTACCTTTTGAAATGTCTTCCTCGGCTTGCTCATATTGCTGTAACATGTTGTAGAGATTTGCCTTGTTAAAATATATTGCTGCAGACAAAGGGGACAAGGAAATTGCCTTCTCAAAATCTGTTTTTGCGTCTTCAAAATTTCTTAAGAGCGTATTTGTAATAGCTCGATTCAGGAAAGCAGATTCATTTTGGGGATCACATTCTATGGCCTTGGTATAATAGTCATTTGCCTATAAAATTAAATAAAATGTTTTATTTATTTATTAGTGTTGCTTTGTCAAAACAGTAATACCTTGGATAAGATATAAGTAGAATACTGTCATCTTAAACTTGATCTTCAAGAGATCTCCTATACAAACCAGTATTGTTAGCTATTTTCCTCACCAATTATACCATTTGTTCACTCATTTCTTCTGAAGAACTCAGATAAATGACTGTTGCATCTCCACATTTTTTGTTTTCTGTCTTTAAATACATAAATTTCTACTATAATTGAATTGTAGATGCAGAAAACCTACATTGCTGTAAACAAACCATAGTATTATTATCTCATCTCGGCAAAAGAATTATTAGGCCTATGAACAGGAATGGTCAGTTTTTGTCTAATGGAAGCTATCAATAAAGGAGACTAGTGTAGCTCAGGGTTGAAATGAGGGGTCCTTGGTGCTCTCTGAGCTTGGTTGTTTTCTTGCAGATGTTCCATTACCCAAAATAGGTATCATCTTCAGTGCTAGTAAGGAATGGAGTTTGCTCTCAATTTATATTTTAAAGGCTTGCCCTGTCAGTGTTGGTGGGAGTGGTCTTGGAGGTTTTTTGGTTGGGCTGTTTACTGTTAGCAGGAAACTGTTAGTGGGAACTGTTGGGAGTTCTCTGATTGGGGGACAGGTTGACAACTGTACCAGTAGTGGGTTCTAAAACCCTTTACTACCTGTTTGCATGCACGCTGGGCATGCGCAGAAGCGTCCTGGGTGGGTGGGCAGAGTCTCCCGCCGCCAGCACTACTGGTTCTTAGAACCGGGAAGAACCGGGAGCAACCCACCGCTGAAATGTACCCCAATCAAAGCCTTAGTAATAAAGCCTTAGTAAGAATACATCTAGAATACTGCATCCAGTTTTGGTCACACTATAAAAAAGATGTTGAGACTCTAGACAAAGTGCAGAGAAGAGCAACCAAGATGATTACGGGACTGAAGACTAAAACATGAAGAACTGTTACATGAACTGGGCATGGCTAGTGTAGCAATAGCAATAGCACTAGCACTTAGACTTATATACCGCTTCATAGTGCTTTACAGCCCTCTCTAAGTGGTTTACAGAGTTCAGCATATTGCCCCTAACAATCTGGGTCCTCATTTTAGCGACCTCAGAAGAATGGAAGGCTGAGTCAACCTTGAGCCTGGTGAGATTTGAACAACTGAACTGCTGAACTAGCAGTCAGCTGGAGTAGCCTGCAGTAGCTGCATTTAACCACTGCGCCACCTCGGCTCTTAGGGAAGTGTAGTGTAGGGAAGAGAAGGACCAGGGGAGACATGATAGCAGTGTTCCAATATCTGAGGGGCTGCGACAGAGATGAATGGGGTCAAGCTATTTTCCAAGGCACCCTGAAGGCCAGATAAGGAATAATGAATGGAAACTGATCAAGGAGAGATTCAACTTAGAAATAAGGAGAAATTTTCTGACAGTGAGAACAATCAAGAACAATCAAATGGAACATTTTGCCTTTGGAAGTTGTGGGAGCTTCATCACTGGAGGCTTTTAAGAAGAGATTGGACTGCCATTTGTCAGAAATGGTGTAGGGTCTTTTGCTTGGGCAGGGGGTTGGACTAGATGACCTACAGTACAAGGTCCCTTCCAACTCTGTTAATCTGTATTTTTATCTAACATTGTTTTCTTTATTGACATGGACAGTTAAGGTTTTCATTGTTTGAGACAGATGTTTCCAAGAATGATGTCAAGATTAAGACCAACCATTTTTGTTGGTCCAACTATCAGATACATCATCAATGACAAGTGGTTTGAAGATCTGTTAGTAGAGTCAGAAAAAAATCATTTGGAAAGCATTCAAGGATGTCATTAAGAATTTTCTTGGCAACTACAGAGCTATAAACTACATTCAGCTGGTTGAGACTTCTTACAGCATACAAGGCCATGAAGTGCAATACACCACTGAAGATTTTTTTTCTGCATTCATACAAAAATGCATGAGCAACTAAACTGTATTATATTGGTATTGTGCTGTACTATCAATGTTTAAGCAAATAAAGTGTGTGCATTACTGACAAATGAACCAAGATAGAAAGAATAGTCAATAAGCTAATCTGGGTATAACCAGCTCATAGATAACAGGCTAGTTTTCTCACCTTCCCTCTCACTACAGAAATATTAAATAGACCATTCTTATATTATTTCAATGTTAGTACATAGCCCTATGATCAGTTGCCATTTTTAAATTGAAATATTGTATATACTGTTATTTATGTACCAAATTTATATGGCTGCACAAAAAGTTATTTTATGGCATACAACAATTAATAGATCAATACATAAGTAAAAGCAGTTATTAATAAAATATATAAAACAATCATTATTAAAATATTTTAAAAAGGTACGGAAGAGAGTGAATACTAACTACAATGATGCAGACGTTCAAGAATGTTACCCTGGGACACCCCCCCCCCAGACATGATGACATAGCCAGGTCTTGAGGGGTTCCCAGAATATTAAAGGGATGGAGCTAACGGTTACCTCATTTCAGAGGGGAGGATTTCCAAAAGGCGAGTGCCACACAGCAAAGAAGGCCCGCCTCCTGGGACTCGCCAAGTGTAGTTCCCTAACAGAAGGCAGCATGCCTTCTCTGCCAGATCTAAATGGATGGAAGGATGTAATCTGGAAGAGGTGGCCCCTCAGATACTTTTAATCATTTTGAAACCATAGTTATTTTAGTATATCATTGGACATTTTAATATAGTGTAATCATTGCTTTTAATGAATCATCCAGTTCTCAGTGTGTAGTATATGAATGTACCCAAGTAGATCCATGACCTTATATATTTTTCTTTATTTATCAAATATATATGGCCATCCATCTCATAGTAAGTGATTCAGGCTGGTTTTACAACAAGGCTAAAAAAACCCTGTTACTTAATAAACACTAAACAATTATTAGGGTTGTTCGCACAGTTAGCCAGATATTTAGACTGGATTTGGCATTTTTGTCCATCTATTGAGTCCTTCCCAAGGACCTTAAATAGATAGATGTTGTTTAATAATCTTAAAGATATCATTGCAAGATGTAAGCTATTACAAGTAAAGCTGCCTTTTGCTATTAACAACCTTAAAAACTAGAACAAGCAAAAGTAAAAGTAAAAAAATATTAGGTGAAGAGATGTTAATAATAGTGGAACTACCTCAATAGTTCACCAGTTCCCTGGAGTCCCCAGGCCTTATGGCACAACTGTCATTTTAGACAGAATGTGAAGAAGGCGTGTTTTAAATTTATTGCACTTGACAAGCAATGACTTGTTTGAAACATGTGCAAAAGTAAACTAGCATTCTCTTTACAACCCATTGTACTACTGTGCAAAAAAGACAGACCTGTCAAACCTTCTCAGGATTACCTATAATGTCTCAGCTGCCAGAAATTAAATTCATTATTACCCTTCTGAGATTTCTGCTAATTATGCATTCAAAATGTCAACATCTTTGATAGGTTTTTTTTTACATTTGAAAAATCTTACTGCCTGTTATCTATATATGGCACATTGTCAGTCCCTGGTGTGAGATAGACTGAGATAGATCTTAATTTCCTCTGACTGCCCTTTTCTCTAAAAGTAAACTAAAGTTGCAAAAGTAGGCTGTCAGTCATTTGCCACTTTACAAAGAGTAAAGAACTAATGCAAACAATTTATTGTACTGGATATATTTTAAAAGAGGCCAAAGGCCGTGAGGACAAAACAAAATTTAAAAAAAATCAAGTAACTTAGTTAAATTTCCTTGAATTGCTTGGTCTAGGATTTTATATTTTCAAGGAATTATTTTCATTTCACTGAAGATTATTAATAGCTGAATTGACATTCAAGATTGTCAACTCAGCTATTTATTATGTAGCATATATTTGAAATATTTATTATTATTCACTAATATTTAATAAAGACAAAAATGAGCAATTTGTAGTAATAAATTTTAAAAAAGCTTCCCCAAAGGAGATTTTTTTAAAAAACCTCAACCATGCCAGCACAGAACCAAATACAAACCTGTGAGAACTGCTTGTTTAAAAAGTAGACATTTGCTGCATTGAAATAGGCTAAAGCATAGTTGGGGTCTTTGGTGATAGCCTGCTGATAGTCACGCATAGCACAATTTAAATATCCCATGAACTGATTAATCACACCTCGATTCGTAAGCAGTTCTGCGTTAGTGGTTATCTGAAATGCAGACAAACAAGGTTTTAGATTAAAATGCATAAAGAATTATAAGATACTCTATATGTATAAAGTATATCTTGAACTGGTAGTTAGTTTTAAGCTATGGCCCCAAATATTCCTGCCCAGGAATGATCTAATGCAGAATATTGTTCTCCCTTCTCCCATATCATTTTTTGTTCATGATAATGAATTTAAAACAGCAGTTAATCTGGATTTTTATTCCCATGAGCAGGGAAGGAGGCATTGGTTAGAAACTAAATAAAACAATGTGGGTTTTATGGAACACTTGAATCTCTCTTTCATAATGTGGTAATAGTACATGAGAGAGGTGTAAAACATGTTTTGGGGTGCTACATTTTTAAAAAAACATTTAAAAGTTTCCATCACTGGAAGCATATCAGAGGTGGGTTCCTACCGGTTCTAACCCGTTCTTTAGAACCGTTAGTAAAGTGGCGATGATGTCACAGAGCCGGTTCTGTGGGTGCCAGTCCTTGGGCACCGCCATCTTGGACTTTGCTTCTGCGCATGTGCAGAAGCTAATTTTTGCTTCTAGCCATGTGCAGAAGCTATTTTTTTATTGCTGCGGGGGCGCAACTGAGCGAACTGGCAGCAAAACGATCCACAACCCACCCCTGAAGCATATCCATCAAATTTTATTTATTTATTAGATTTATGTAACTGCCCATCTCATAAAATATGACTCTGGGTGCATACAAATTTATTAAAAATTAAAACACATATAAATAAAAAAATATTTACAAAAACAAGAATGTGGAAGAAAAACGAACATTTGACGTCATACAGCCATAGCAATAGCAATAGCACTTAGACTTATATACCGCTTCATAGTGCTTTACAGCCCTCTCTAAGCGGTTTACAGAGTTCAGCATATTGCCCCCAACAATCTTTGTCCTCATTTTACCCACCTCAGAAGGATGGAAGGCTGAATCAACCTTGAGCCGGTGAGATTTGAACAGCTGAACTGCTGAACTGCAGTGCTGCACTTTCACCACTAGGCCACCTCGGCTCTTTTTGTCATCTTGTAGGCTTACCAGGGGATCCCCAAGGTTGGTGAAGAAGCCAGGTTTAAAAGTCTCCCAGAAGGCTGATTAGGATTTTAGATTTAGAATTATTATTAAAGTTGGAAGGGACAACTCTAGGTCCCTGTAGGTCATCTAGTCCAACCCCCTTCTCAAGCAGGAGTTTCTACATCATTTGAGACAGATGGCGGTCCAGTCTCCCCTTGAAGGTTGCAAGTGTTGGAGCTCTCACAACCTCCGCTGGCAAGCTGTTCCACTGGTTGATCGCTCTCACCGTCAGAAAGTTTCTCCTCACTTCCAGGTTGAATCTCTTCTTGGTCAGCTTCCATCCATTATTCCTTGTTTGGCTTTCTGGTGACATAGAGAACAGCCTGACCCCCTCCTCTCTGTGGTATCCCCTCAAGTATTGGAACACTGCTATCATGTCACCCCTGGTCCTTCTCTTCGCCAGACTGGCCAAGCTCAGTTCCTGCAACCGCTCTTTGTATGTTTTATTTTTCAGACCCTTTATCATCCTGGTTGCTCTCTTCTGCACACATCTTAAAGTTGCCAAGTTTGAAAAACCCAGCTCTAAAACAGCAAGGGATTGGGGACAGGAAGAAGCACCTATTCCTGTTTCTCTCTTTCGCATGCCTGCATTTTCTGAAGACCTGAAAAGGCCTTGTGAATGAGAATAACCCAAACTCCGAGGAAAGGCATTCATTAAAAAGGGCAGAAAAATCTTCAGTCCCGCTCAGTTACAAAGAAAACTATTTACCTTTAGTGCAGCATTTGTATCTTGAAAAGCAGCAAAAATGTCCCCCATCTGCAGACAGACTATAGCACGTCCATCGTAAGCATTGTGACAACTAGGATCACAATGAATGGCTGCTGAAAACTGAATCCACGCTTTCTGAAATTTTCCAAGAGCCTGAAGTAATGTAACAAAAACATTAATAAATAAAGAAAATGTAGAAGATTGAAGATATTACTGGAATGTTCTTAGAAAAGCTGCAAGTTATTACTGAAGAAAAATAAAAATACCAAGTTCCTTTGGTAATTGGGAGTCAAACTCAACTCAGTGGTGCCTAAGTAATCATGAATAAATTGGATATGTAATGGAATACATCATATCTTTAAAGATTTTACTAGGGTTGGGTAATAGAGACCTAGCAGAGTGAAGTAGGAAGGTAGTATGGGACCAGCTACTTCCCATTAGGTACTTTTCAGTAGAGCTAGATTGAGAAAGTGAGCAGAAATGTCAATTCTGTGACTAGGAACAGCCTGAGGATTCTGTTAGTACACTACCCATCTCACAGTTTAATGGGATTTCGTATTCATCTCAATGAGTTGTTTTCAGAACTGATTTTGGAATTTCCCAACCTCATATTCATTTGAGTGTTGCTTTGTTTGGAATGGCTCAGGATCCATAGCAACCATGACAACAATGCTTTATCCAAACTAATCACAATGTCAACATATGATACATGTGCAATCCTTAATGGCTCCCCATGACAGTGGCAGACCATCATGTAAATAAGGCTGGATTAGTAGCAACATCAGTGGTGGATTGCTACCGGTTTGCATGAGCCGGTGGCAGAAATTTGGCCCCATTCACCGAACCGGTAGCAATGGCCGGCTTGCCATGCCCCCAAACCGGTTTCCCGGTCACCGCTGCTTGAAAGTGGCTGGCAACAAACCCTCTGCGCATGCACAAAGGCTTCTGTGCATGCACAGAGGGTAAATACCCAGATGTAACGCACACACTTCCGAACCAGTAGGGAAGGTAAGAGAAACCCACCCCTGAGCAACATCTAATTTTTATAAGGGTCATGATCTGTTGGATAGTCTGCCAAAAAAGGCAATTGGATTTATTTGGATTCTAAATGTCCTTTGAAGGGTTTTGGTCAATCTGATCAGCAACTCTGTGGATGCTCTGGTTAATAGCTGGAATGATGAACTTACTAGGAGAATTCGTATCATAATTCACAAATGTCCTCTCTGATCTGCATCAAATATGAGCCCTGATATATTGATTAACTGTGGAAGTTGAACCTGAAAGGCAGGTTGTTATAGAGCAGATGGCAGGAAGATTTAACTCAAACCCCCCCAAAAGATATAAAGCCCACTTGATGGGTAAGGATTTATTGATTACTTGGTTATATGCCATCAAGCCATATCTGATTCCTAGTGACCACATTTCTCCATTAAGATCGATCCCTTTGATGGGTTATACTATGAATATATATGCAGCAAAAACTAGGTTTTTTTCTACATGTATTGCTTTGCAGCTTGCTGAGTTGTTTCAGATTGGGGGTAGGGGTGACTTGCACTGCTCCTATCATTCTGTTAGAGAACTTTGGGGAATAGTGCTGTTATAATTCTGATTTTTTGGAAATATTTTATCTATTTATTTTTATTTATTTATTTATTTATTTTGTCAAGCATGTATTAGATAACAGGTGTAGGCATAAACATGGTTATTAATACATGAAATGGATACGAATAAAAAGGGGTCATTAGGACAGGGACAGTAGGCACATTGGTGCGCTTATGCATGCCCCTTTCAGACCTCTTAGGAATGGGGTGAGGTCAACAGTAGATAGTTTAAGGTTAAAGTTTTGGGTTTTGGGGGAAGAAACCACAGAGTCAGGTAGTGTATTCCAGGCATTGACCTGGAATAAAATATTAATTAAAAATCATATTTTGTTACATCCTTTTACAGGGATAAGCTAACTGGAATGATAGGTTCCACTATATGTCCTCTTGATTTTTACCCAACTTGCTTTTAGGTTTTAGTTTATTACAGATAAAAGACAATTCTAAAGGAAGACAAAAGGCCTTCCTGTTGAAGGGAGGCAATTAGAAATAACTCTTTTAAAGAAGCCTGAATTAGATCACTCAAAAAAGGGCAACTATAGGCCCAATTAATCTTTCAACGTTTGTTGAAGGGATCAAAATGGTGTAGGCTCTCAGTTGTAGATAGTTCTCATGAAAGCAGATATTTTGGCCCTTTTCAAATTGTTTAAAAGTAGACTATGAGCTTGAGACTGCCTGTGCTGGTCTAATGGGTGATTTTTTAGAGACTTACAGAAAGCATATAATTCTGTTAGTTGCTGTTAACTTAGTGTTTTCAATATGATCAATCATGATATATTTATGGATCATCTAGAACAGTGGTTCTCAACCTCTTTGTGATCGAGTACCACTTGGAGGTCCCGTACAGTCGCCGCGTACCACCTGGTTCCAGAGAAACTAAATTCGATCAGATATCACTTTATTTCCATAGAGTTCAGAACAGTCACCGTTCCTTTTTTGGCCCCGCGCATCCAGCAACTGGATTCTCGGGCTGCTGGGACCAGGTGGGTGGCGTGTGGCAACAGTTGCAAATCGTTGCCAGATTATCTTGTGTTAGGCAGTAAACATTTTTGTGAAGTAAAAAATAACTAACTAAAAATTGTTCATGACCCCGAAAGTGTTCGCCTACCACCTGGAAGGCCCTCGTGTACCACTAGTGGTACACGTACCACAGGTTGGGAACCACTGATCTAGAAGAACTGGAAATGGATGGCACTTCTTTGCAATTTTTCTATCTATAAACTAAATTCTGAATGATACTGCTTGAAGACTGTTGCTCCTTGAAATAAGATGGCATGCCTCTATGGCATGCCTCTATATTCCATTCTACTACTAATGTTTGGAAAAGCTTTGTAACTGAGTACTATTAATATGCTGACGCCATACAAATATTTCTTTATAACATCTTCAGGTAATAATCTGATTTCTTTCAGTCTTAAATCAAAAAGCCAATATATCATTCAACTTCTTCCCTCTCCAGAGTTTTCCATATACAGGTATGAAACATAACCAAATGTAACAATTTCAGAAACAGTAAAAAAACTAATTACCGTAAATTGGCAATGTTTTTTGAAATGCTGCAAAGTGTTTTGCAGTCACCTGTTTCAATTCACTGCACTGGAGTGGGTCTCCATTTGAATATGCAAGTTGTCTTAATTGAGTTATTTCATCAAAGCTTTTTTTTTTAATGAAGCATGCCCTTCAAGGATTTGCATTGCTTTACTTTGTATTAAGCGTAAAGGATTTCTGCTTGCTTGGGCATCTTCATTAACAGGGCTTAATCCTTGTATTGTTATGCTCTGTTGAGTCATAGCTGACTCCTGGTGACTCTTTGGATAAAGGCTCTCCAAGCTGTCCTGCCTTTTGCCACATTATGCAATTCTTGCAGGTGCCATTTCTGTGACTCCAGTACCTCTTCTCATCTGCTATCAGCCTGTTATTCTACTTTCATCTATCTTGCCCAGCATGATTATTGTTTCCATCAGCCTTTCATATGTATCCAAAGTATAGAAGAGTTTGCTTCATGATCTTTACTTCTAAAGAATATTTTAGCTTTATTTCTTCTCTTACTGAATAGTTCATTTTCTTGGGTTGTCTAAGGAATGTGATACAAATTTCTTCAACCCTATAGTACAAAGAAGTCAATCTTCTTTTTTATGTCTTTGTGCAGAATCCATTCCTCACATCCATATATCATAACAGAGAATACGCTGAGATGACCTTTCTAAATTTGTCTTACTTGAAACATCTGGGTTTTCCATCAGCTTATCCAGACCTCTCAATGCTTTTTTACCCTTTGTTAGTCTTCTCTGAATCACTTTTGCACACTTGCCATTTTTATAAATTCTGGAGCCTAGAAAACTGTAATTTCAACTGCTTTTGTCATCTCAGCTTAATTCTCAATATTGCATAAATATGATCTAATTGGATTAAAGTGTACTAAGTACTACAGTAATTCAAAATGTTATGTAGAGAGAATCATAATTATGCAAAATGTAATAGCAATATAGCAAAATTATCTGAATGTGACATGAATCTGAAGGGAAACTATTGGTCTGTCGATTAATATAAAGTCTGCAATTGGTGAGTTGCAGTTACCCATCCCTGCCCTGTAATAATGTCCCACAGCTTTACAAAGTTTGCCTGCTTTTGCCTCCTCATTTGCTTTACCTAATCAGCAGAAGCAATGTCTTTTGAAAGCCAGGGAAGAAAGGTCTATATAGATAGACCTCACTTACTGACCGCAATTGGAACAACCAACTCCATTGCTAAGTGACAGGGTCACTAAGTGAAATATCATGGGACTGCAATGAACTTACAACATCATTTCCATATGGTTGTTAAGGGAGATATTATATGACCACAGCACTGACATTTTAATGCCAGTTTCTCCATTGAGTCACAAGACTATGGGATTCTGTGACAAATATAAATGCCCACTAGTTGCAAAGTGCCTCAATTCTTCAATCATATATTTGTGGGGATGTTGTCATGGTCATAAATGAGAGAAATACTTATACAATTATTTTTTCAGTATCATCATACTGAACAGTTGCTTAAACAGGGCATTTTTAAGCAAGGTCTACCTGTACCTGGAATTCTGTTACCCCCCACCCATGCTGTCAAAAGGTCTCACCACTTCTTGTTTCTGAATGAACTTCACATGGAAATAATTCAACTTTTCACTCACATTTATTTCAAACAGTGTAGAAAGAGATATAATGTGAGGAACAAATATTTTCCTATTTACTAGGGATAATTTCCAGGAAAGACTTTTTTCTGAAGTTAAAACTGTATATGTTCATATTTCATTAAGACCAAAAACAAAAGCATTGACTAATTTATACAGCAGAAAGTATCACCTTACTCTCATTAATTAATAGAGATCTGAACTAACTGAATAAAATAAAGTAATAAGCAGGAAGTCTTCTAATGAAGTCTAAATTACTCCTTATCAAACAGCAACTATTATTTTTGTTTTGTTTTAGTTTTCAGAAAGACAGTATGATGACACAGTCACAAATATATTACCTGTAAGCTGTATCCTAAGCAAAGTCTAGCCTTTATGCACACTGGATTGATATGTACTGCTGTCAAGAAATCCTTTAGGGCTTGTCTGGTGCCTTTGCTATGACCATATTCCAGGTATGCATTTCCTCGACCAATGTAGGCATCCAAACAAAAGGGATTGAGTTTAAGAATTTTAGTAAATGATTCCACAGCTTCTTCATATTTCTGAAGTCTGAAATCAATGGCCATTTAAATGTTAATGTTTAACAGTGATTATGATGTTTTGTATATTGAGATGTGCATATCTGAACAAGGAAACATGCAGGAGTGAAGAAAACAGAAGTTAAATATAATTATAGCCACCTTCTCCCCCTATCCTTTGGTTTATTGATTATATCATCAAGCTCCTTTTTCAGTTCTCTTGCATCAGAAGGAGATGAGACCATTAACAAAGCTAATCCATAGCCTTCCTGAAAGAGGACACTTCATTAGGCTCCTCCTATGTTAAAGTGGAATGTAGCTTGTTTATTATTAGGAAATAACAGTGATTTTTTTTCTATAAATATGGTTTTTAAAGACTTTTTCTCACTTTGCTTCCTAATGTGCATCCTACAAAATGCATATATTTTTATCATGATATAGATAGATAGATAGATAGATAGATAGATAGATAGATAGATAGATAGATAGATAGATAGATAGATAGATTTTAAAGATATAACCTCAAATTAACTCAGTCAATGAAATATTGTGGGTTTTGTTTCCCATATTATTGTTTCAATCCAGGCTGTTGGGGTTCTTTCTATTTTTTAATTGTTTTTACTGCTTTTTGGCTTTGTACACTCCTCAAAGTCCATTAAAGTTGGGTGGCTATTACAAAAATAATGAATGAATGAATGAATGAATGAATGAATGAATGAATGAATGAATCTATGAAAGATGATATGATTTTACATGCATTTACTCATTCTATTATATTCTACATGTTCTCTGTAAATCAAACCTCCTCAACCTAGTGCTTTCCAGGTGAACTTAAAAATCAGAACATGATTAAAACATAAACCAAGCAATTTTCATAGCAAATGTACTTTTGTTCTTGTTCTTGTAGAAAGAAGGTTCACAATAAATGAGACGGTGTTATCATTATCAAGTAGTGAGAAATACAATAACATAAGTACCTTGGGGAAAAAGTGCGCCACTCAATTTCTCAAAATATAGCATAAAAAGATATATAAGACACATGCTGATTTCCTACTGTACTACCCTTTATGGAATGCTGTTTACAAATAACCGTTAGAAATTGAACCAAATAGTGAAAATGGGTTAAGAAATCACATCTGGCGTCTGGAGAACAAGGTACCATATTTTTCGGACTATAAGACGCACCGGAGTATAAGACGCACCTTAGTTTTGGAGGAGGAAAATAGGGGGGGGGATCTGCCTACCAGGTATTTATCTGACTAGCGTCCTTAGTCTGTTCAGCTTCAGCACATTATTTGATCCCCTAGTTAGGGCTGAAAAAATATTCTTCAAAGGAAGTAGGAATGAAAACAAGCCTGCAAAGACTTAGGGCTGGTAAAAACTACTTCAGAGAGATTAGGAATAAAAAAAATGCTGCAAGCCGGTAAGATCGCTAGCACCTCATTAGGGCTTTAAAGACCTTTTTTAGAGGGAGTAGGAATGAAAACAAGTCTGCAAAGACTTAGGGCTGGAAAAAAAACTTCTTCGGACGGAGTAGGAAGCCGGGAAGATTGTTAGCACCTAGTTAGGGCTGGGGAAAAAAGCTTTGAAAAAGCTACATTCGGAGTATAAGACGCACCCAAATTTTCAGCCTCTTTTAGGGAGGAAAAAGGTGCATCTTATACTCCGAAAAATACGGTAGGCCTTTCTCTTTCATCAGCCTTCCTCAGCCTAGTGACTTCCAGATATGTTTCAATATAACAGTTGTCAATCCCAGACAGCATGGTAACTACTTAGCTAATAGGAGAGATGGAAGTGGTAAGTCAATACAGCCAAGCAATAGACTGAAAGTTGCCTCGTGTCTGAGCTTGCCCTGTCCTGCAGAGGAGAGAAATTGATGAAAACAGAAATTGACTGTTTGACTGTTTGAATTATGCCTCGTGGCTTTTAGAAATGCTTATTCTAGTTCAGAACTGGAGAGTAAGGCATTTGGATGTTGTTGCAAGAAATAAAATGCCTTGGGTCACCTCTGTTGCCTTCCTTTCTCCACATCTGCTACATAGAAATTCTCCATAACACAAGAGAATCAAACACGTTCCCAAATCTTACTTGGCAGTGTTTAAGATTACCTGTGATAGCAAAGTCCAATAGAATTCAATAATCCTAGATTTTTTGGTTCAGTCATTGCCACTTCTGCAAAGTCCTAGAAACACAGAAAGACACTTTCGTTAAAAAGTGTTACATTAAATATAAGTGCAGCCATATTGTTTTTGCAGCAAAAACAATAAAATTGACAGCCATCTATGTAGAGGTACCTAGTCTAAAAGCCACTACTGTATAGGTGAGGAAAAAAATGTTCATTTCTTAAAGTAATGATTGCTTTCCTTTTTTTCCTTTTCATTATCTAACTTTTATATTGTGAGCAGCCTTAGGATGTAATATGTGAGATACAGTAATATACCTCACAGAGTATAAATCAAGTAATATATACAAAAACATAATAAACTGGATATTACACACGTGATTCTCTAGTAAATGCATGCACCTACAGGCTCTAAAATTTAACAACATCTAAAAGCCCAAGATATTCTTTCAACCCATTTAATACATTTTGCACAAATTAATTTTAAACATTGATGATAATAGAAGAATTGCATATTTCTTATTTTCAAATTAACTATTTGTTAAGAAATTCCTTTGTTACTGTTAACTACATTTCTAAATGTATATGAACAGTTTAACCATGTCTGTAGGCAGTATTGTTTTGTTTCTTTTATCACTTTTCTTACTAGAGATTACAAAATATTTTTCAAGCAAATCCAATCTACAATGTACAAAACAAACATATCTATAATATTACGGAAAAATACCTTTAGTGCATATTCATAGTGTTTCATTTCTACATAAAGTAGAGCACGATTTTTCAGCACTTTCAAAACAATTTGCTTGCCTGGCTCAAGACGAAGAACAGTCTTATAATCTATCAAACTCTAAAACAAATAAACAGAATCCACAAAGTCATCTGTGATTTGGTGAAATAAAAAGCATAGATAATTTTTGTAAAGTATGAAATTATTTCCTATTTCAAAAAATAGATATGCCAGAATCTTGAGCTGATTAAAAACTGTATTCCTTTCAATGTAATAATAACACTATTTGTGGAAAGGAGGAAAAAAAATCAAAGAGTTGGAATAAACCATAGATGTTTACACGAGTCAAACCCTGTCCCTGGATCAGCTATAAAATCTGGATTGGACAGGAAAGCAGGTTTGGAAGTAGACATCCAGTGCCAAAACAACTTAATAACAAGCCATTGTTTAAGAAAAACAAACCATACATGTTCATAGTCCTTCAACTGTTGGAACGCAATTGCTCTGTTATAATATGCCAAAGTGCAATTCTTATCCAATGCTATAGCTTTAGTTAAATCTTCAACAGCATGTTTGTAAGTCTGTCAAAAAAATGACATAATAGTTAGTAATAGCATTATTATTTATTTTACATAGAATAAGGTACCATATTATATATTATAGTCTTTGTGAGGGGTGTGTACAAAACAGAAACAATGGGGGTGAATAAGGAAAAGGTGATGGGCTTTGCCCTCACTTCTCTTCTTTAGCACTTTGCTTTTTTCCCCCCTCAGAATCTTCAGCTGACGTACAGCAGATCCAAGGAGTCCACTTACCCACAGCCCTGATTTTTCCAGCACCTGCCTTTCTCTACCTTCTCTTGGTATGTATGCATTATTTTTCCATCTAACAACAACCATTTTACAATACAGAAGTTATGTTTTGTTAAAACTAATTTCAATATTGGTATATGAATCAAGATTTCACATTTAACATCTCATTACACAAGTACTAAGCAGCTCTGATGTTCAAATATCCTTCTGTACTCATAAGACAATTGCAAAGCCTTCACTTATATATCCCAAATTAAGTCACCAGTAGAGTAAGCATATTTACCCTGTTGTAAAATTTCAGTACGCCTCTGTAAAGATACCCTCTCACACTACGTCGCTCAATTTTGAGGGCTTCAGTGCAATTCATTATTGCTTTCGAGTATCTTCCTTTGCTACCGTAGTAAGCAGCACGACTTAAATATGCCTTAACAGGGAAAAAAAACAGCAAACTCACTGTAGAACACAAAAGGGAGGAACTATCCAGAGAATTCGATGTTGTCTTACATAGGTTTGAAGCTTCAAATATTTATAAATAGGAATAAAACATTCTCTCTCTCTCTCTCTCTCTCTCTCTCTCTCTCTCTCTCTCTCTCTCTCTCTCTCTCTCTCTCTCTCTCTCTCTCTCTCTCTCTCTCTCTCTCTCTCTCACACACACACACACACACACACACACACACACACACACACACACACACACACACTGAAGACTTTCTCTCTCCCCTTAAATTATGTATTACTTCCAATAAGACTGTTAACTGGAATACAAAAATGTCAAAGCCTACATACAATTATCATTTGTATGTTATCTCTTAATCCATAATAAATATATTACAGGTACTTCTCTCTTGTTCTGAAAGATGGGTCTTTGCCCTTAGTCCCTAAATCCCAGAAGAGTCTTCTGACTCTCCATATATCCAGTCTTTATACATCTGCTAGTGTAGATATGCATATTGGTAAAAAAAAATATCAATGATAGTTAACAAGGCAGATTCCAAGTATATTTTCCCATGAATTGTTTTACTCCTTAGGAATATACTTATTATATTCTATATTTATTAATATAGTTATTAAATTGTTTTTAATAACTTTATTGTTTAGTTGTTCCTTAAAATGTTGTACGCCGCCCTGAGTCCTCAGGGAGTAGGGCAGCATAGAAGAACACTAACTAACTAACTAACTAACTAACTAACTAACTAACTAACTAACTAACTAACTAACTAACTAACTAACTAACTAACTAAATAAATAAATAAATAAATAAATAAATAAATAAATAAATAAATAAATAAATAAATAAATAAATAAATATACAGTATGTACCACTGATCCCAATTTACATGTGATGCCAATTTTTCAAGCAAGCCAGCAAGTAAATTATCATGATAGTTACAAATGATATATCATGTTACTTGAATATCTAGTTGGGAACAGACAACAGAGAATTTAGGCAAGAGTAACCTTGTCCTTGGTAATATGTGCTTATTTCTAATTTGCTTCTTTATCTGCAAATTATAGAGGACAGCAATAGCCTGTTCCTAATTTTTGAATAACCTTCCATGGTGTGCTTTATTTTGCACATCATATCGGTAATTATAATGGTTATTCTATTGTGTACCCAAAGTAAACTTTTGTGTACTAATGTTCGCTGATTTGGGATCTTGAATTTCACATGCATATATAAGGAAGAGGGCTTGCATCAAGGATCTGTATGTGCCACTTTGCCTGTTTAGAACCCCCTTTGTGGACATCTTGACTTTTTTGCCTCCCATTTGTGGACATCCTGACAGCATTTAAACAAATGTATTTAGCATCTGAAATTTAGCTATGTATACAAAAAGAAATGATCTGAACCAAATTAATTGACGCCTGCCCCGTCTAATATATCAGGCCAAGAATCAATTCCACAGAAAGGCCATGACAACTTTTTTTTAGAGTGGCTATAATAAAAAAAAATCTTGCAAGTTTGATTGTGCTCCCCTCCCTCCTTATAACTTTGTAAATTAAGGAGTTGTTTATCTAAGCTGCCTCTGCATATTTTTTGTTTGTCCTTGATGTGATTCATAACATATCCTGCCTATCTTGTCATGACCATCTTACTCTCAACAGCTGAGCTGGATTTCCAAAAAATTAAATGTTCCATTTTTAGACAATTAATAAACAGCAAGATTGTTTCAGGTGTATTTTTAAGCCTTTATTTTTAAAACTTTATTATTAAGGATTATTTTTAAATCTTCAGAAATACAAAATCATCTCTCTTACCTGAAAATGCTTTGGTATAATAGCAAGTGTTTTGTTAAAATCTAAGATGCATTTAGCTTGTTGGAGCTGCATTCTGCAAAGCCCTCGCTCATAAAATGCATCTGCATATCGTGGATATATTCTGACAGCAGAAGTAAAAGCATCGCAGGCCTAAAATGATTCAACATTAGGTTTAAAAATGAATCATGCTTCTACAAAATAAATAAAATACCAAAACACAGAAAATTTCCTCTATTTTTCATATTTCATTTTTATTTCCGTTGTAGAAAACAAATTGATATTTTAGTTCCAATCCCAATTTTTTTTAAAAAAATTACCGTAATCTTCAGAGAAAACTTAAAAATATTTTAAAACTTTAAAACTGTGATATTATACAAAAAATAGCAATCAATATAATAATGTAAATATATCACTATAATAATGTATATTACTGTTGAGTTGAGCTGAGAATATACCGTATTTTCCGGAGTATAAGACACACCTTTTTACCCTCAAAAAGAGGGTGAAAACTTGGGTGCATCTTATACACCAAATGTAGTCCCACCCAGCCACCCCCACCCTTTGGCCTCTGCCTGCCAGCAATTTACCTCTTTGCAGCAAACAGGGCACAAGAAGAGATTATCTGCCTCCCAACCTACAGCTGACTGAGGCTTGCAAGTCACTGGTAAAATGAAACTAACTACGGTGGCTGTAATGAGACAAATTTCTGGGAGATAAACTGCTGGCAATGTTAGAGTGCTGAAATTGCAAAGAGGTAAGCTATAGCTGCTATGGCCTAGAGGTAGAGCTCTTGCCTTACAATCAGGAGGTTGTGAGTTCTATCCTAGGTAGAGGCAGATTCTGTTAATATGTTATTTTGTTAAATGTTTGTAGAGTGTTCAAATTATTAGACTTCTTTTTTAAAGACTGCTTTATTATTGTTCTAGACAACTTAACAAAATGAAGAAGCTTTTTAAAATAAATGCTTGCTCTGAAGAGGCCCAGTGCTATTGTATCTTCTTTTAAATAGCAGAGAATACTTCCAGAAAGCCACATCAATTTTAAAGATCTGTAAAAGTATAATCTGAAATGTCTTGTTTTAGTATTAAGTATTAGTATTAAGTATTAGTATTAAAATAAGGCAGCTGAGTCTTAGTCATGTTTGGAGTAGATCTATTTAAATAATTGGGAGGAGTTAGTGTGATTACATTTAAGAAAACTTTCTGGGATTAATATATTGCCATAATGTACATTTCTCCAATTCTTTGCTATTTCTATGGGTCAGGCACACATGCACAGAAATACACAGCAAATAGTGTATATCATCTGTGCTGTTTGTTGTTTGCTGTTTGGCAAATTGCTGGGAGGCAGAGGCCTTTTTTTCCTTGTTTTTCTCCCCCAAAACTAAGGTGTGTCTTATACTGCAGTGCGTCTTATACTCTGAAAAATATGGTACATAGTCCTCACTTAACGACCATCATAAATGCATGCAAGTTGAAATGCGACTGAATGGTTAGCACATGACCATGCTGTGGTGGTTGTAAGTTCAAGAACTGGTCATAAAGCTACTTTTTCAACCCTGTTGTAAGTTCAAACAGTCATTAAACAGGCAGCTATTAACTGAGAACTACCCAGAGATATCTAAATAATATAAGTGTATGTTGTATGTGTATATATAAAAGAAAAACACTTAAATAAGTGACTTATTGGTTTTTTGGAAAATACATATATCTGTATATCAAAGTCAAATTAAAGATAAATAGATAAATAGATAAAGAAAGGAATAGTTACTGAACTACTAAGATTTCTCTTTCTTTTCCAAATTGGGATTTACATAGTTCATAAACAATGACTTGAATCTAGACTTTATAGAATCAGATTTTTCTGATCTTGCCTCTCTATTGATATAAAGCTATTACAAAGACTGATAATTGATAATTGATATATTTTATTAAAGCAATTTTAAAATTGAGATTGTAGACATTCTTCCATGAGTATGTTGGAAGAAATTTTAATTCAGGAATAATTTTATTCCTGCCCTGCCTTTTGAAATTCCTTTCAATTATTAATATGACTTGCAAGTAAGGAAATTAGAAGAAGCTATGTTGCAAACAAAGACAATACAATGTTGTGAAGATTGCATGCTTAACCTCTTTCAACCTAATAATTGACAGGCACGTTGAACTGATTAAATTGCATCCTTCACAAAGAATAGCAAACAAGACAGTTCCTTTAAAGATAGAGTTTTCCTAAACACACAAATGAGGCACCTAAAATCAGCCTATAACCATACACCAAGAGAAAGATTTGTACATTCACAAAGTTAGATAAGGACATCCCCACTAGGGCTACATGTTCACCAGAACAAATGCTTCAATAGCAATAGCAATAGCACTTAGACTTATATACCGCTTCATAGTGCTTTACAGCCCTCTATAAGCGGTTTACAGAGTTCAGCATATTGCCCCCAACAATCTGGGTCCTCATTTTACCCACCTCAGAAGGATGGAAGGCTAAGTCAACCTTGAGCCGGTGAGATTTGAACAGCTGAACTGCTGAACTAGCAGTAGCCTGCAGTGCTGCATTTAACCACTGCACCATCCCGGCTCTTCAAACAGCACATTCACAAACATTTCACAAAGGATCACCTTTCCTATAAATATTACCAGCCTCTGCACCCCAAATTGTAGCTACCTGAAGTAGTTCTATGCTCTCAGATAAAATAGCTTTCTTTTTAAGGAGCTTGCCCAGTGTATTTCTTTAATTGAATGTTATTCAATGTTCATTCAATGTCCAGAATGTTCTTCTAACAAATAATCACCTAACAGTTTTTTTCTATAAAATTGGAATATGTAAGAAACAAATAAAAGGAATATATAATCATTGTTTCACACACACAATCAAGCAGATAATCTTTGAAAGGAGATTTGAGAGGAAGGAACAATGCCAAACTGATTAATAATAATAACAATAATAATAATAATAATAATAATAATAATAATAATAATAATAATAACAACAACAACAACAACAACAACAACAACAACAATAACAACCTTTCCAGACATGATGCTTAAGGTAGCAAATAACAAATAAACGAATACCCTTAAGGTAGCAAATATCAATGAAGAAGATCTTCTGAAATATGCTAAACTAAATATCAATGATATATTGTATAACATTTAATAGGAAGTAATAATAGCAACCATGTAGGCAATTAATAGTAGTATATCAATTAAATTCTACTCAGGGACAAAACTAAGTTTAACTTCCCAGATCAAAAGCTGGCTTCAAGAGAAGGAAATCTGCCAACTGAAGCAAATTGACAAAAGGGGGATTGAGTTTTTCCAAATCTGAAAAACCCTTTAAAACACTCCTTCCTTGGTTCATTAGACATTAGAGCAAATGGTGGAAATATTATGTTGGAAAAACCAGTTCTTTAGCCAGCCTGGTCTTAATACTTCAGGTTGTTAATGATCATAATTGCCAGTTTGTGAATATGGGTAGGGGATGAATTGGACGCCCATGCAATTCTTGGAATGTTCTGATTTTTATTTTGAGCCAGGTTAAAGTCAAAATGCATACCTCTAATAGAAAAACTTGCTCCATGTAGCACTCGCCCATTAAAAAATATATTTCTGCAGCCTCAAAGGTATTAGGAAGATATTTTTCAGTGCCACCCAACAGGAACAAAGCCTCATTAAAACTGGAAAGAGCATCCTGTAAAAAAAAAGGTAGCATATAGTTAACCAGTCAAATGGCATTGTCCAGAGCTATTCCATTAATCTTTTTTTGCTAGGATGTAAGAAAGGAAAAAGCAGCATATGACAAAGAAAGATTGTAAACAGAAGCCAACATCATTAACAGGGTTCCACAAAGGGGTTAGTATCAATCCCTAAGTTTTGATGGGACTAAGTATCCATGGTGTTAATAGATGGCTGGGCATCAACAGTAAATATCTAAGGTTTATAGGTGGTCAATAAATGATGGAAGGTCAGTTCAGATACATTAATCTTTGGGGTCTCCATAGAGCTCCATGCAAGTCCCTAGTCTTGAAAGTGGCAGGGCTAACACAGGGCTACCACCAGCAAGAGTCGCCTTGAATGATCTCTATCAGCTGGCCTCATTTACCCATTTGCTTTGTGTTGTGTGTCTGTGTGACTTCCACTCTCCCCCTTCTCTCTCTCATCTCCCCTCTCCTGGGAAGGATACATGTACATATAGTATTCCTGTTCACCTCCCACACTGAGCATATTCCCAATCTCCTCATTCTCCAATCAAGTATCAGTGTCCTTGTTGATGCTCATGTGATGCATCCTTCCCATTAATGATGTCAGCAGTTTCAGTAATAGAGGTATGTTAAATCTTATATTTCTATACTTTAAATATTATCTATTTTTATGAAGTCATTATTGTTGTTGTTTGTAGTACTATTAGTTAAAGTAGTATTTATTAAATAATTGTCATATAATAAATGTTTGGGAATCTATAGATGGTCTGACACTTCATGGAGGGGTTGATGAACTGAAGAGTTGGGGACCCTTGCTTTTAACCAAATACTTGGGATATCTATTGGGTCAACTTTGTACAGTCAGTCCTCAACTTAAGATCAAAACTGAGCCCAACATTTCTGTTGCTAAGCAAGACATTTGTTATGTGAGTTTTGCCCCATTTTATGATCCTTCTTGCCACATTTGTTAAGTGAATCACTGCAATTGTTAAATTAGTAACACAGTTGTTAAGTGAATCTGGCTACCCCATTGACTTTGCTTATCAGAAGGTTGCAAAAGGTGATCACATGACCCCGGGATACTACAAGCATCGTAGCAATAGCAATAGCACTTAGACTTATATACTGCTTTACAGCCCTCTCTAAGCAGTTTACAGAGTAAGCATATTGCCCCCAATAATTTGGGTCCTCATTTTACCCACCTCGGAAGGATGGAAGGCTGAGTCAACCTTGAGCCTGGTGATATTTGAACTGCCAAATTGCAGGCAGCCAGCAGTCAGCAGAAGTAGCCTGCAATACTGCATTCTAACCACTGTGCCACTGAGGCTCATAAAGATGAATCAGTTGTCAAACATCTGAATTTTTATCATGTCACCATGGGGATGCTTCAATGGTTGTAAGTGTGAAAAATGGTCATAAGTCACTTTTTCAGTGCTGTTGTATCTTTGAATGGTCACTAAATGAATTGTTGCAAATTGAGGATTATCTGTATTCCTACAGTTGGCTTATGGTCCATCATATAAGATTTAATTACCCTCTGTCTTCCAAATTACTCTGGCCTCTCAACAAAAATAATGGTTATAAAATATATATATTATGAATAGCAGAAGCACAAAGTTAGCTCCTTGCCAATGGCCTATTATGTTTTCTGCCTCTTTGCTTGTTGCATCATTTCAGGTCCCAATACAGAAGGCAAATATGGTACACCATGTAACATGTTCACCACTGAAGAGCAATGGGGCACATATATTGTACCAAATGTTAACAAACAATATTGTTCGAAACAGATAATCCTCAGGTCGGTTAACAACCATTTGAAATTACAACAGGGTCGGAATAGGTGCTTTATGGTCCATAAAGCATTTCTGGTCATTGTAAAATGTTGTGCCACCCCTCCCCCATATTGACATAATGCATTTTGGGTATCTGACAACTAGCCTGCCTTTACAACCAGTTACAGTGTCCCACAGTGACATGACTGTGACTTGCAACTTTTTTACCAATTTTCAGCCAAAAGTGCTCATACAGAAGAAGGGATTCACACTTAGGCATTCACTTGATGGCCATGAATTTGCCTAATGAGCAACACAAAAAAATGTCATAAAATCAGATCCATTCAGGGGGTGAGGGGGTACCTTGACGTACAACAATAACAACTTACTCTGGAAATTTGGATCCAATGGTGGCCGTAAGTTAAGGACTATCTATAACTATAACCAATTTAGTTGTATACATGATGTACAATGACAATAAAGGCTATTATTATTAACTCAAACAGTATGTGAAATTTTAATTTCACTTGAGAGACATTTTGTAAAACTAGAAAGCAATTACTATAGAATGCTCTGAGGGAGATTGAACGTTCTGCTAGATATAAGTTGCCTTATTGTATGTACATTTTACCCTCCCTCATGCTCAGTTATAGGAAAAACTATGGAAAAGGGCTTTTGTATCAATTTTTCCAAAGTCAGAATGTTCCAGTTCCCATAGAACTTAGTGAGCTATCTGTAGAACACAAGAGTAGCATAAAAATTTTATAGTTGAAAAAATGTTCAATGAAATGGAGCTTTTCAAACCGCAAAGTCATATGTCAGAATTTATAAAGATGATTTATTAGGGAAAGGGTAGAAATAGAAGGTACCAAATCGTATCCAAGAAAACCAAAATATAACTTTGGATAAAATCAAAAACCTAATTATATTTTAGACTCTAGGAATATTTCTTTGAAAAAAAGTGAATGTTGATACAGAACATTTCTGATTGCCTGATTTCCACAGTTCAAAGAAAGTATGGACTGAATTTTGTCCAAGCTGGATACTGGAGTTGGCATGTTCTAAGTCCAAGCTCAAGTTCAAGTAATGCCATTTGGTGGGACTCATAAAATATGCTTGTTGTTGTGACACCTGCCCAGTAGAAGAGTTTGGCCCCAAATGATTATTATGGTCTTGGTCTATTGACCTTAAGTAAGGTTCTGAAGACCTGACTGCTGTTTGGGCATTGGGCTAAAGTGCTAAATGAGCCCATCTATATAGGAAGCAGGGTAGTATATTGGTTGCTGTCTTCAGCTGCCAATCTGTGCTATTTCAATCTGTGTTGTGGGTTTGTATGACTGTTTTTCATTTATTTTTACATTTTCCATACTTATTTTGAGTTAGATAGCCATGCAAGCTGAAGAAATAAATAAATATATGTAGCAGGAGAGGAAGAGAAAGGTTTCTTTCCCCTTTCCTGTGACTTCTCACATAGCCAAAGGTGAAATACCACCATGGCTACAGCAGAAAAAAAGAGGAATAGGAAACTAGAGGAACGCTATTTTTAAAGGGGGAATTTTTCTTTTGCTTGGATAGAGTTTGTACACACATCCTTGACTATTCACAGCAACAGAGCAAGAAGGATGGGACAGGTGATTACTTATGTTCCAATAGAGATGATGGGCTCAATTTTTAAACATACTATATAAATGAAACCAGAAACTGGTTTTTTTTAAACCCTACTGAACAAAGGGGATGACAGCTTAATTAATAAAGGGCTTTGTGTTAGCCATTAAAACAGAAAAATAAAATATTTGGAAATAGAGAATTAGAGCTGCAGAAGGAAACAAATATTAATCAAATCCAATTTTATACAACACTCATTCTTAAGGGGTTTGCCTTTTTAAAAGATTTAATGAAAACTCATGAACATGATTGTTTTCTTAACCTTAAATTTTTTGGCTTTCATCTGGATTTTTCCAAGTAGACAATATATAGCAGGCTCAGGTTGGTTTCTCGTGGCTGCAATTGCACACTCAATAGCCTTGTTATACTTTTGACAAAATGACTGCACAAGTGCTTCTTGAACAAGTGAACATCCAAGAGATCCTGTAGGAGATTTAAATAATAATAAATATAATAGTAATAGACCAAGTTATTATTACTACAGTCTTTGGTATACAGACAATGAAAAGAGAGAGTGTCGGCCTTCATTGAGAAAGTATCAAAACAAAAAAGTATGGCATATCAATTATAATACTAATACTATATTGTATTTTACATAGTACAGTATTGTTAAACTGTAATTGATTGATAGGATCCAGAGAGCCACAGTACTTGAAGTATGTGTTGTTTATATAGCTGCCCATGATATCTCAAAAAATTACAATCAGTTAAGTGGATCTACTATGGCTGGCTGTGGAATTCTGGGAGTTAAAGTCCACAAATCTTAAAGGTGCCAGGTCTGGAGACTCCTGTACTATACAAAAACAAAATCAAGAAAAAAAACATGCTGAATCTAACCAAAATTGCCCAGTACTCTGAAAGAGCTATACCTTTGTCCATTTCTGCCACTTGGTATATACAGAAACTTGCAAGTTGAAAATGCTTCATTTGTAGTAAATACTGTCCCCTGTAATAAAATATTTAAACAAATTCCTCACTATATTTGTGAACGTATTAACTATATATATTTATAAGAGACATTCCAAAATTCAAGCATTCTATTTAATCCACTAGTGGTTTCAGTGGGAAGCCTGCAGTTATAAATAACTAAATCCCAGGAGCTCACCACATTTTTTTCCTAACACAAAAGGAGGAAGGATTCTATGCTAACCCTATGATCATGGACAGTTATAGAGACATAGGAAGGCTATCCCTTTCCCCCAATGGAACTCCTCTATAGAAATAAGAAAACATTTTTAGTATTTCCAAAATTCATTTAAATCGCCTTTATGGTAAGAAATGTTCTATTAAATATAATTACAAAAAAACCCAAAAACATTCACCTTTTTCCTGAGTTTAATGACCCATCAAAAATAGTTCATTTACTTAAGATGTTTTTTTTTAACTTTTTCAGAAGTGGCATATCAATTTAATAAATACGTAATTAATTCTAATGATTCTAATGATCAAATTTAATTTGTTTTTAGCTTACACAGAAATTTATTTACCCAAATTAATTTTTGTCAAAGTTTATTTTTCCCCAATTTATACACCCTAAGAACTATTCAACTATACAATTATTATAGTCAACTATTGTGGCTGTACAGAGTTTTAGACTCCATTTCAAAGAGATGCTTCATGAACTATAATGCAACTCTTCTCTACAATTCTTTAAAGAAGCTGGGAACACTACCAGCTCCAAACAACAGTTACATAATCCCAACAAATGTTATGGCTGCTTTAAAGAACTGCAAAATGGGTACTGCTTTCATGCTCCTATCCACTCCAAAACTTCTCATCTAAAAAACAATTTAAATAGCATTCTTGATTCATTGTTAATATTTCTATGGCACATAATTATTGAGCAATTTTCTAAGAAGATAATCACTTTTTGAAGACCTACAATCTACTCATTGACCCTGCAATGTTTGGGCTCCAATCAGGAAACTGCATAAAGATGAGAAAGATGTGAGGGGCAACCTGGTTTTCCATCTTTTGCCTTTGCTATCATACACTGAAAATGTGTTCTTATACTGCAAATGAAAAAAAAATCTTGAATTTAAGACTTAATAATACACATTACTACAATTTTATATGGACATTTAAAAGTGAGAAAACAAAATTAAGCAAGATGCTTGAGAAATGCACCTTTGCTGTTGATAATTATCACGATAAGTGCTTACCTTGTTAAGAATAAATGGGGTAAGTTGGGATGGAGATGAATGGCTCTATTTATGTCTTTAACTGCATTCTTTAAATCATGAACCTGTGTTTTTTTTAAAAAAGGACATTTTTATTTCTCAGTCGTGAATGCTGAGACATTAAGTAGGACATTAAGTAGGACATTAAGTACATTCTGTTTAAAAACAAGTATTTTTTCCTTTTTCAACATTTAGGATCAAACTAGATCACACACACCATCCTTTTCTTTAGTGCTTTCCAATCAGTCTTAACTCCTGGCAATTGCCTAAACTAGTCCCTGCAGGTTTTTTGGCAATGTTGTGAAAGTCATTAGCCATTGCCTCCTTCCTAGGGCTGAGATAGAATGGCTGGCCCAAGATCACTCAACTGGTTTCATGCCTAAAGCAGGACTAGATTTCACACTCCCCCTTTCTAATCTGATATCTTCATAACTACACTAAACTGGCTTTCTTCAGACTAGATGAAATTTTAAAATCCCTCTTCCCTAAAACTGTGACTGTTCAGTTTCCCATTCTCCCTTAGTATGTAGTTGATTATACCACTGATCTGATATTGCAGTACATACAGTATGTAATCCACCACAATGTATTTTCAACAGAAGAGATTAGTAAAACAGAATACCATGACAAAACCTGGATTACTATGAAAGTGACACAATATTTGAATAATGATGTGCAGAGGAGAAAAGAAAAGGTAGAGGATCTAGTTTGGATAAGGGCCCACTTTGTAGAACAAGTTCCTCAGTAAATATTGGCTTGGATTACTTGCAGATACATCATCAGCATCATTGCCTAATAACAAAAATGCCCTCCCCCCCCCAGGAAATCATCTTCTCCAATTACTTTTTTTTACACAAAGGGAGAAAACAGTCCAACCTATCAAAAACAGCATCACAAAAAACATATTAGGAACACAAGTTAAAATAGGGAAGAAAATGGTAAATGAACACCTGTCTACCCTAGATGAATTCAAATCACCAGGACCAGATGGATTACACCCCAAGGTTCTGAAGGAACTGGCAGACGAGATCTCAGAACCACTGAACTATATCTTTCAAAGATCCTGGAGCACCGGGGAACTGCCAGAGGACTGGAAAAGAGCTGATGTAGTCCCATCTTCAAAAAAGGAAAAAAAACAGATCCAGGAAACTCAGACCTATCAGCCTGACCTCAATACCAGGGAAGATTTTGGAAAAGATAATCAAGCAACGAATCAATGAACACCTAGAAGCAAACAAAGTAATAACCAAAAGCCAACATGGGTTTGTCAAAAACAGATCATGCCAGACTAATCTTATTGCATTCTTTGATAAAGTGACAAAATTAATGGACCAGAGGAATGCTGTCGATGTGGTTTACTTGGACTTCAGTAAGGCATTTGACAAAGTAGATCATAACCTACTACTAGATAAAGTAGAAAAATGTGGGTTAGACAGCATCACCACCAGATGGATTCGAAATTGGCTAACCAACCGCACTCAACGTGTAGTGCTCAATGGAACTGCATCTACATGGAGGGAAGTATGCAGTGGTGTACCCCAAGGCTCTGTTTTAGGCTCAGTACTCTTCAACATCTTCATCAATGACTTGGACGAGGGGATAGATGGGGAACTCATCAAATTTGCAATGACACCAAACTGGCAGGAATAGCCAACTCTCCAGAAGATAGGCTCAAGATACAGAAGGATCTTGACAGACTTGAACATTGGGCGCTATCAAACAAAATGAAATTCAATGGTGAAAAAAGTAAGGTTCTACATTTAGGCAAGAAAAACAAAATGCACAGGTACAGTATATGTGGTACCTTGCTCAACAGCAGTAACTGTGAGAGGGATCTTGGAGTCCTAGTGGACAACCATTTAAATATGAGCCAGCAGTGTGCAGCAGCTGCCAAAAAAGCCAACACAGTTCTAGGCTGCATTAACAGAGGGATAGAATCAAGATCACGCGAAGTGTTAATACCACTTTATAATGCCTTGGTAAGGCCACACTTGGAATACTGCATACAGTTTTGGTCGCCACGATGTAAAAAGGATGTTGAGACTCTAGAAAGAGTGCAGAGAAGAGCAACAAAAATGATTAGGGGACTGGAGGCTAAAACATATGAAGAACGGTTGCAGGAACTGGGTATGTCTAGTTTAATGAAAAGAAGGACCAGGGGTGACATGATAGCAGTGTTCCAATATCTCAGGGGCTGCCACAAAGAAGAGGGAGTCAAACTTTTCTCCAAGGCACCTGGGGGTAGAACAAGAAGCAATGGGTGGAAACTAATCAAGGAGAGAAGCAACTTAGAACTAAGGAGAAATTTCCTGACAGTTAGAACAATTAATCAGTGGAACAGCTTACCTCCAGAAGTTGTGAATGCTCCAACACTAGACATTTTTAAGAAGATGTTGGATAACCATCTGTCTAAAGTAGTGTAGGGTTTCCTGCGTAAGCAGGGGGTTGGACTAGAAGACCTCCAAGGTCCCTTCCAACTCTGTTATTATTATATTATATTATATTACTATTCCTTCTTAGTCCTATTTTTGTTTGAACATAATACGTTCATATCAATCTTTTTTGTCAATGGTGTTGGAAATCCTTAGTCAAATTATAAGTTCAATGTAACCAGGAGATGGGAATAAAGTTGGGAAAATGAGGAAACTAGTGCAAACTCATAGGGGTTTGCCACAAGAAGCAAGAAAATAACTTGGCTGCTAGGATTCTGGTCCCCAGGTTTGCAATTAGACAAAGACCAAAGAGAGAAAGCATAGGCAAACTAGGATAAATTGTTAAAGAGATCATGGAATATAATTGTTGAAGAATATTTGGACTCTGTAATAGAAATTGAACACAGCTGCCTATCTTTTTATGAGAAAACTGAAGGCCTGTTCCACTTCAGTTATATAATTTTAAAACTAGTTGAGTTCTTAAACAATTCAGAAAGACAAAAACCCTGAATCAAACATCTCTCACTATTGCATGGTAAACAAGCAGACAAATGGCTATTTGGGAATAAATATTTATAATTCTTAAATATGTAAAATAAATACCTTTTGGTAAGCTTGCGCTCTACACAAGTAAGGTCTAATATCTAATGGATCAACCCGAATGGCTTCAGTGAACCGCAGAATAGCATCAAAATACTGATCCGAATGCAACATCATAATCAATCCAATGTTTATATAAGGTGTTGTAAGACTCCTAATACAAAGACAAAATTGTATAAATATTTCATTTTGCAGCAAGTCATTTCATAGAATTTACTTTCTTCAAGCACAGATATGTAAGTTTTACAAAAAGTGTTTCTGTCACAAAACCAATGCTACCTTCTTTCATTTTCACTCTTATTCCTGAAGAACAAGAAAAACATAGTGTCTGCTATTGTAGAAAAATAAGTTTATAGTCAAGGGAGTTTTATTGGAGAATGGATAACACCATTTGCAGTAGAAAATGGCAGAATTTCTTGTTGTATTAAGAGTGCTTTGGGGTTAGGCATGTACCTGATAAAATAGAATACTAGACTCATTTTATGAGGTTACCATAACAATATTTCTGTAATTTTGAGACTTATAAGTGATACTATATTAGAGGGTGCTACCTCATTGTGCCCTTCCAAATTTGTAGAAAAAAATTAATGTTTCTGACGGCTGTTTTGTGAAAGATATTCAGTGCCTTAAACTATTGTGGCATTTTAAAATTATGTGTTATTTTTGCAACTGGTTTGTATGTCTAAATGCTACATTAAAGAGTGAGTAATTAAGAAAAGAGAGCAAGCCAGTAAAAAATACCTGTCCAAAGCAATTGCATTTTCAAAATCACAGATAGCCAGGGGCCACTGTTTCAATTCTGCATACAAAATCCCACGATGAAGAAAAGCACCAATATTGTCATATTTGTGATTGAGAAGGACTGGAAGAGAAGAAGAATATCGTAAATTTTCACCTGTTAAATGTGCCTTTAAATCCAGCTTTAATAAATCCTGTTTTAATAAATTAATCTGAAGGTGGCAATTCTTTTCTGGGATCAATTGAAGAAAGCATCATCATGACAAGGTTACATTGTATATGTGACATCACTACACAAATGTTATTTGCATTACATCACACAAATAACACAAATACTGCCAATTGCATCACAGTGTTGTAATGTAAAGGAAGTAAAGAAAGCATAGTAGAATTTAGTCTGTTGCATGAAAAATCTACTGCATTAAAGTCTGGTAAACTGAAGTGTCACTTGTATGTTTTAATATTCTTCAAGTTAATTTGCTGTTCATCTCCCCATGACTGCTTTTTTCTCTCTTGCCGATGGTCTGCTACTTTTGCTGCCAAAACTGGTTCTCTACAGTGTTGCTCCCTGGATTTGAAGGTGAGCACTTAGTAATGACGCAAAATGATTTTTGGATGATGGTGGACCAGAGATGGGTTCGGACCACTGGTGACATCAGATCGAAGAACGCGATCGAGGTAGGAGGGTGTCCCTTCAAAATGCTTCAAAGTCCATCGAAGCATTTTAAAGGGATCCGTTTTGCCTGCCATGAAGGGAACCAATGCTTGCCTCCTTTTCTTCGGGGAACATTGGTTCCCTTCATGGCAGGCAAAACGGATCCCTTTAAAATGCTTTGAAGGACTTTGACCACCGGGCGGGGGATGGGGCGGGGCGCGACGTGAGTGAGGAAGGCGGTGACAGGGAAGCAGCGAACTTCCAGACGCTGGTAAAGTGAGTGCCTCGCAGCCCGGCCCTCCCCTGCATTCCCCCCCAAATTGATTATCTTACCAGCGTCTGGAAGTTCGCCGCTTCTCTTTTCAGCAGGTCTTTGCAGGGAAACTCCTTCAATGTAAAGGAGAAGTTCTCGCGAGTGCGAAAAGTTGTTAATTGGTTGCACTCGCGAGAACTTCTCCTTTACATTGAAGGAGTTTCCCTGCAAAGACCTGCTGAAAAGAGAAGCGGCGAACTTCCAGACGCTGGTAAGATAATCAATTTGGGGGGGAATGCAGGGGAGGGCCGGGCTGCGAGGCGCTCACTTTACCAGCGTCTGGAAGTTCGCGGCTTCTCTTTTCAGCAGGTCTTTGCAGGGAAACTTCTTGAGAGAGATCTCTCTCTCTCTTTCCGGGCCAAAAGAGTGCCGCCGCAAAAAGAGCGGCTCCCGGCATGTCCCCCCCCTTTCCCCCAGAAGTAGTGGGGGGGCTTATTTTCGGGGGGGGCTTATTTCAAGGCATGTCCCGAAAAACCCCTGTGGGGCTTAGTTTCGGGACAGGTCTTATTTTCGGGGAAACACGGTATATAGATGACAAGCCAATAATTTGCAAATAGATGTATTGGTTTAGAAATTGGAGGGGATCTTTCGCAAGGGGTGCGAACCAATATTTTAGTAATGTATTAATCAGTATTCAATTAGGGGGATAATGTATATACATGTATATCTTAGGGGGAGTTTCTTTTCAATACACCTTTTTAAAAAAAATCTTCATTGTTTTGTGTTTTTGTGTTTTAATTTTTTTAAAATTTTGTATTTTAACTTCCCTTTGAATAAAATAAGATAGATTTTAAAAGTTAATTTGCTCTTCACTGATCTGGTAGAAGTTTCAAGATTTTTATAATCTTGAATTTGAGTTGAGTTTTGGAAAAAATAATAATTTGATAGGAAAGGGAAAAATAATATTTTGTTATAGATAAGAAACTTAAACCATATTAATATTGATTGACGTCCCAATTATAAAATAGCTCACCAATATCTGAAGCAGAATCTAGTAATATCTAAAAGTGTCCTTACATCTCTGTGCTTGCATGTGTGACTATTAGAAAGGTAAAAGAAACCTTCACAGATTTGTAAAAAATGAAATATCCTGAAATACCTGAATGATCGCCACTATGGCAGCAAACCAGTTTTTGGACTTGTATAAGCCAATTTTTCTTGGATATGTTCGTGTAAAATAGTTATGTTTGGGGGAAATTGCATTATCAACTTTTGTGTGTGTGGCATCAAGTAAGGGTTGACTCCTGCCCATTGTCTGGACAAGTCCTTGTGGTTTTCTTAGCAAGATTTCAGAAATAGTTTCCAGTTGCCTGCTTTGATAGTTTGCCATTACCTCTAGGACTGAGAGAGAGAGAGAGAGACTGGCCCAAATCATGCTTTGTGCCTTAGGCTGGACTAGAACTCACCAAACTGGCCTTCATATCAACTGTTAAACTATCATATTAACTGGCTCTCATATGAAAAGCGTATACCAATTTAATATATATTTCGGACAAACTGCATAGAAAATGATACGTTAGTATTACTTACATTTAAATAAATAATATACGGGATCATGTGAAGAAACAGGCAACTATTATGAATAATTAGATAGACAAGATATACAGTAGATAATTAGGAGTTCTGTAATTTCAGTTCAAAATTACATATAAAAGCACAAATAAACTTTTCAAAATACATACAATTTTTTTCTCATAATTATAGAAAACAAATTCATTGAAACAAAAATATTTTTTTCATATTTTTTATGAAAATTAAAGCAGTAATACCAGAAACACTTAAGTCCTGTAGAGACTGTTTGGGATCAATTTTCCTTAAAATGCAACCTCTGTAATAGAATGCAACCCAGTTAAGGGGATTCAAATGAATTGCAGCAGCGAAATCTTCAGCTGCATTTGTATATTGCTCTTGCTTAATGTATATTTTTCCTCTGTAGGTTCTGGAAAGAAAATTGCATCATTATTTCCAAGTCATTATACTTAAAACTTTAAAAACACAGCAGGATTTTAACAAGTATCTGAACTGACAAAACAACCATGTATTTCTGTAAGAATTAAATTTTTAAATATAAATTATATTTTATATATTTATATTTATATTTATATTTATATTTATATATATATTTATATTTATTTATTAATTAATTTATTTATTTATTAAAATTTCTATGCCGCCCAACTCCCGAGGGACTCTGGGCGGCTCACAGCATGTATAGAAAACATAAAGTAAAAAACAATTTTGTTAAAAAACATGTTAAAATACTGTCCAGATTTAAAATAACTTTCATTCATACCCTGCCTGCCGGAAGAGCCAAGTTTTTATCACTTTACGGAAGGCCAGCAGGGTGGGGATAGTCCTGATCTCTGGAGGGAGCTGGTTCCAAAGGGAGGGGGCTCCCACAGAGAAGGCTCTCCCCCTCGGCCCCGCCAGCCGGCATTGCTTGGTCGATGGGACCTGGAGGAGACCCGCTCTGTGGGTTATTTATATGTATATATATATATATATATTTATATGTGTGTGTGTGTATATATATATATATATATATATATATATATATATATATATATATATATATATATATATATATATATATATATATATATATATATATATATATATATATATATATATATATATATATAATTTAAAATAATATTTCAGATAAAATATAATTTGTGCTTACCTTGCCTCTGCATGTTTTGGATCTTTTTTAATCACAGTTGTAAAATCATACATAGCTACATTCCAATTTGATTTGTTAAAATAATATACTCCGTGTTTCATACGTGCATCAATTCTTTGGGGATCATAGTAAAGGCACTACATTGATTTTAAAAATACATACAACACTTGATAAAGTTTACCTTTATTTTAATATTCATCAGAATTCTAAACAATGCAAATAACAGTCATTTTAAAAGATAATAAATCACTGCTTTTAATGGATCAGCTTCTAAGTTTTTGATTTGTTTTCTGCCTGAAATAGCAGAGGCATTGATGCTGTTCATATTTTCTTGCCAATAAATCCCTTTGTGCATTGGGACTTTTTACTTCTAACATAAACATATAAAATTGCATTATAACAATATTGCAATGCTGACATTTACAGTGCTTTTGAATAATTTACTTTGTTCAGAATATAACAAGTTTGGATAAGCTCCGGCCTCAGCAGACATCTGTGCAATTGCCTGCAGGTGCTGAACTACCCCTTGTGGTCTCCAGCAGGTGATGGCAGCCTATTGCTCATTTGATTGTTCAGCAGCTGAGGAGCGCTATTGCAAGGAGAAAACTCCAAAGCCAATTGATCAAGGAGCTACTTGGGAGAACAGATACGAGACTGCCAAGTTTCTGAAAGTTACTGGAAGAAAAAGTGGAAGCTACAGTGCTTCCCTCACCGTCAAAGGTACCCTCAGCTAGCTTTTCACTATCATACAGGAATAGCAACCCAGCCATCTAAAGCAGGTTTTGCTAATATGAAGGAAGCTTCATTGCTTCCTCTTTTGTTGCAGGAAAACTGATAAAAGTGGATGGAGGCCTGGGTTTTACTCATGGGAGGTGTGGGTGAATGGCTTCTTCTGCCTGTGCAGCTCCTCCCCCAATCTAGACATACAGTTATGTACAAAGTAAGTGCATCCTCTTTTGACTTTCATGGTTTTACGTATCAGAACATACAGTAGTAAAAATCATCTGGTCCTTAGCAGTTCTTAAAAGGAGGTATGAATAATACATGGCTTCTCCATTTTGGCTTATTTTTTTGTAAAAGAAATGATGACATCGTGTAATATATGTCATGTGTTGTTAATCTGAGGTGATATTTACTTATATTTGACTTTTAAGAACTGCTAAAGACCAGATGATTTTTACCATGTTCTGATACGTAAAACCAAATAAGTCAAAGAGGGTGTACTTATTTTTTCATATGACTGCACCTGGATGGAGCTCTCGGGGTTAACATATATCAGGGTTTCCCAAAGTAGTTCATGTTGACCCCCAAAAGATTGATAAAACTATTATTGTTACTGTTGTTGTTATTTGTAATATTTATTAGAGTAGTATTTATTATTTTCATATAATCAATGCTTGGGGATTAAGTAACAATCTGAAACTAATTCTTTATCCATTTGTTTCATTTATTTATTAAATTTTTAAAACTTGCAGATATAGACACGTTGAAGATTATCCAGCTTTGGTTTTGTTTAGAAACATAGAAATCAGATGGCAGAAAAAGACCCAGTGGTCCATCGAGTTGGCCCTTTGAATTTTTTGTTTGTTTTTGTATTCTTTTTAATTTATTTATTTTTATTTATTTTTATTTTATTACTATTTTAATTTTATAACTATTTATTTATTTCTATTGTTTTCTTTAAACAGCAGACCATCATACTTTAATATAAATTACATTAAAAATTACCAGGGTTTCAGAGGTATTATGATCACGGTTGAATTTTTTTTTTAATTGCTCTTTAATTAATTCTTTTGGTGCATAGATTTAATCATGTAATTCTTTAAGAGCTGGTCAATATATAATGAAATTAAAGATAATAATGCATACCTTTGAATAATCTTCCATTGCCAGTATTAACTCGCCCTCTTCTTCATGGATTTCACCTCTCTTGTAATATATTTCAGGATCTGTTGGTCTATATCTCAGTGCCAAAGTGTAATTTATCATTGCCAAGTGATTATTTCCCTGTTTTTTATATATATCAGCTCTCGACAAATAAGCATCTACAAGTTCAAATTAGGAGAAAAATATCTTAAATATTAATAGAATTTAATACCATTCATGTGCACTTTTTAAAATAATTTCAGTTAAATGTAATTAATTTTACTATTTCATAGGAAATTGGATAGTTTATTAGATTTTTAATCCCACCATTATTATCTTATAAGTAGCTCAAGGCAATGAACATACCTAATACTTCTTCCTCCTCCTATTTCCCCCACAACAACAATCCTGTGATGAGTGTTGGGCTGAGAGTGAGTGAGGGGCCACCAACAGTCACTGATGTTAGGGGTAAACTTTTCTTTGTTCGTTCTGCCAAATGTGTGTGTGTGTATGTATATGTATATTTGTGTGTGTGTGTGTGTGTATATATACACATACATACATACATACATACTGTGTGTATGTATGTGTGTGTGTATATATATGTATGTATGTATGTATGTATATATATATATATATATATACATACATACATACATATATAATCTCTCTCTCTCTCTCTCTCTCTCTCTCTCTCTCTCTCTCTCTCTCTCTCTCTCTCTCTCTCTCTCTCTCTCTCATGTTTCCCTGAAAATAAGACCCTGTCTTATATTTTTTTGAACCCTGAAATAAGCGCTTGGTCTTATTGCCATGCACTCAAAAGCCCGAATGGGCTTATTATCAGGGGATGTCTTATTTTGGGGAAAACAAGGTATCTATCTATCTTTAGATGCAGCCCAAGACAAGGCAAGCTGATAGGGTGGACACCCATTTTATGTATGTGTGTGTATACATTACACACACACACACACACACACACACACACACACACACACTTAGATGTAGCCCTAGACAATTCTTCATTCAGTTCAGCCAAGTGGCAAGCCGAAAGTTTGGCCACCCATGATCTAAATTATCACTGTTATCATGATCATACCTAGAAAATAATTCACAAATATTTAACTAACCAAAATGTTAAACAGTAGTCTATCTCAGTAATTATATATGGACTGATATACATTATGTATAGTCAATATCACACTATATACAACATATTTTGGTACTGCCGACAGGATTTCAAAGACACTTACCTGTATAGCTTATGTTGCATTTAATTACAAAATTCAAATCTTCTAGAGCTCGAAGAATTTTGTTCTGGTAAACAAATATTAAGTGTCTGTGCCAATAGGCATTAGCCAGAAATGGTTCCAAATGTATTGCCTACAAAGATAATGACATAATTAATCAGAATGATTATTTTATTTCTGCACTATTTCTATACTTCAATACTGTAGAAGAAAATATTATAAATACTGACCTAATGATAAATATTATTTAAATATTATTAGTTCCACAAAGGTGAAAATCAGTTTGTGTTTGTATTCTTATCATATGGAGTCTTTTATATTTCTTCATCTACCGTAATTGCTCATTACCTTTTCTCATGCAAATTACCACACATTTATTCCATGACATAAATTCTCTAGCACAGGCTTCATTGTAAATATTCTTAATAAAGGCACTTTCTTCAAACCTGTCTACCAGTTTATATGCAACTATGATATAGTGTTTAATATACCCTAGGAAAGTAGAACAGGAAACAGGATCGTTGCAAAAGTGATATCACAACCCAGGGAAGTGGGAAAGCAGGAGAGAATCCAAGCAACTTCAGATTAATTATTCTAGATTTAAACTACCTGAGCAGGAAAATTGATATGAGAGATTCTCAAATCCCGCTTTTTCAAGAGGCAACTGGACTTTGTTTTTCTTTGAAGATGTTTCACTTTTCATCCAGGAAGCTTCTTCAGCTCTGGATGAGAGCTGGATGGGAGCTGAAGAAGCTTCTTGGATGAGAAGTGAAATATCTTCAAAGAAAAACAAGTCCAGTTGCCTCTTGAAAAAGCACCTTTGGACAACCAGAACCTAGATGACTGAGAATCTCCATAGATGGAGATGTTCTCAAAATTAATACCAAGTCATGCAAGGCTGGCCAACTCTTGATTCAAGAATCATTTGGATTTCTGATAAAATATTTATTTCTAGTAGGGTAATGTAACAGTACTTTGAAAACCTGTCAAAGTAATTTTCCCACTCAACTTAATATAACCGGGAGGGGAGTGCTCTGAGTGTCTTTTTCATGTTTCCCTGCTCCCCTGGGTTGAAGTGTCTCTTTTGCAATGGACTTGCTCCCTCCTCTGCCTGATTTCCCAGGATCTCTGCCTGATTTTTCAGTTTCTGTGAGACATTACATGATAACAATCTTCAGTTGTTTGCAGATGGATTTTGGACCAGAGAAACCTCCACATTACGCAGCTTCGCTTGCTATTAGCATTTGTGTACTACTGAAATCTGGTAGAAGCTGAGAAGATACTTGTTTGGAGCAATGCAGATGGAGCAGCCAAAATGCCACAAGAGCTGTTCCCTGAAAACCTGAAAATCATTGAAGAGATTATCTCTCTGTTATAGTTGCTAATATAATATATGAGGCCATAGTCACAGAATTGAGAAAGATTCTGGAACAATTGGTTTTACAGCCCCAGAGAAGAGAGAAGAATATGGAGATAGTTGTGGTAAATAATTATACACTATATCTGCCACACATAAAATACTACCAGTTTAGTCAAATGTAAGGCATATTTCTATAGAAAATGTAACTTATGTCTTCTAACATATGGCCTGATTGCACTTTGGAAATTAAAGTATGTAAAGGAGGGTTATCTCTGTGTGTTCTCAAAGAGGGAAGGGAAAACACAAGGTAGTCCTCTGATATTCACTTCCAAACCCAGTTCTTTAGGCGAAACACAAGTCCAATTTCCACACTCCTTCAATCAATATTTTAGAAAAACAATTTATCCAGCCAGGTTTGCTTCTTAATCCAATGCAGTTTTATAAAGTTCTTTGATGCAAAACAGTTGTTCCTTCTTACACGATCTCTTTAGTTGCTTTCTTTTTTTTTTTTTTTAAATGTCTCTTCCGGTTGCTTCCAAATGTTCCGTTACAAACTTCCACCAACTTTCTCACTTCCTTAACCAATCTTCACTTTTGTAGTCCCTTCAAGCTTACTCTTTTCTCCACTCTCTCATTTACTCTCTTTACAGAACGGTCTTTTCCGATCCACTCAGATGTTTTTCTTCCTTTTCTTTCAATTGTAACATCCCGGATCTCTGTTCCTGTCATTTCCGCTCTCCATTGATATTCGCTGCCACCAACCTCCTAGAGCAAAGCTTATCGTTCTCAATCCTTCAAAAA